>JAOPSE010000003.1:27654129-28979541 GCA_029449295.1 Zea luxurians
AAGCCTATTCACCCCCCTTTAGGTGACTTTTAGGAATCGATCAAGTGGTTGCCGCCCAAATAATGGTAATACAACAAATGTCAAACATGGTTACCGAAATGCAAAATCAGATAAGGCAAGAACGCCAAGAAATACGTCAGGACCGGCTGGAGATATATCAAGAAATGAGGCAAGCATGGTTGGAAAGACAACAACAACAACGCCCACTACCTCCACCACCACCACCACTGGCTCCACCAAGCTACATAAATATATATATACTACTATTTTAGTTAAATGTTAATTTAGTTAGTAGTCGGTGTGATACTATTTTAGGAGGAATAATAAGGTCTAATTGACCCTATGTGTTGCTAATAAGTTATGCATCATGCTGAGATTTTGTTTGTGCATATGTTTTGAGATAACATGGTTATGCACCCTCTTACAAATCTTGAGGACAAGATTTATGTTAAGGGGGGTAGGATTTGTAATACCCAACATTGTAAATCATATGAAAAGAGATTTCCTTGAATATTTTTTCTCTATTTAATGGAGCTTGTGAACACCACATTTAAAAACAAATAATTAATTAAAGACATACCACAAAGTTCTCAACATTATGCCATCCGATAGACTAGCAGGTAGCTCGAGTTGGTATGCCATCTCCCCAACTCGCCTAAAGATCATGAATGGTCCAATAAAGTGAGGGGACAATTTGCCCTTGACTTTAAATCTCCTCATTCCACGAAGTGGTGACACCTTGAGGTACACATAATCTCCTTCTTCAAATTCGAGTGGTCTCCTTCTATTATCAGCATAGCTCTTTTGCCTGGCTTGAGCTACCCTCAAATTCTCCCGAATTATACGGACTTGTTCTTCTGCCTCTTGAATCAGTTCAGGCCCAAAGAACTGTCTTTCTCCAGTCTGATCCCAATATAGAGGAGTCCTGCACTTCCTCCCATATAAAGCTTCAAAGGGTGACATCTTCAGACTGGCCTGATAACTATTATTATATGAGAATTCAGCATATGGCAGACTTTTGTCCCAACTTCCTCCATGCTGAAGGGCACAAGCTCTCAACATGTCTTCTAATACTTGATTAGTCCTTTCAGTCTGAGGGTGATAGGCTGTACTAAAATTCAACTTTGTATTCATATTCTCATGAAAGCTTCTCCAGAATCTTGAGGTAAACTGTGAACCTCGATCAGACACGATCTTCTTTGGTACTCCATGTAAACACACAATCCAAGCCATATATAACTCTGCCAGCTGAGAACCCTTATAAGTAGTCTTGACCGGAATGAAATGAGCTACTTTAGTCAATCTATCCACAATCACCCATATAACATCATATCCTTTCTGGGTGAGAGGCAATCCAGTAATGAAATCCATACCAATCTCTTCCCACCTCCACTCGGGTATCCTTAGTGGATGCAACAGTCCAGATGGCCTCTGGTGTTCAGCCTTGACACACATCACACATAGCCACATGTACAGTCACATCTCTCTTCAATCCATACCACCAATACTTCTGCTTCAGATCCTGATACATCTTGGTACTACCAGGATGAATAGAATAATCCGAGTCATGGGCCTCCTTTAAAATAGTCTCACGAAGACTTTCAATATCAGGATTACATATCCTGTCCTTGAACCATACAGTGCCTTGCTCATCTTCCGTGAATTCTGGACCTAGACCTTCAGTAATCAGATCCTTAATCTCTTGTATTTTAGCATCACCAATCTGTCCTTTGCGGATTTCTTGCTCCAAAGTAGGTTCCACATCAATAGTAACTCCTTCAGTGTGAGCAACTATCCCCAGGTTAAGTCTCCTGAAATCCTCAACAATCTCATCGGGTAGCTGGGCAACAACAGTTGAATGTACATGCTCCTTTCGACTCAAGGCATCTGCAACCAAATTTGCCTTGCCCGGGTGATAGTGAATCTCCAAATCATAGTCCTTAATAAGCTCCAACCAACGATGTTGCCTAAGGTTGAGATCCTTCTGAGTGAATTTATACTTCAAACTCTTTTGATCCGTATATACTTGACACTTGGTCCCCATAATATAATGTCTCCAAATCTTAAGCGCATGCACAATGGCTGCCAGTTCTAAGTCATGAGTGGGGTAGTTCAACTCGTGTTTTCGCAACTGACGAGACGCGTAGGCAATCACATGTCCTTGCATGAGCACACATCCTAAGCCTTGGCCACATGCATCACAATAGATGTCGAAACCCTTCTGTAGATCTGGCATAACCAACACTGGTGGTGACATCAACCTCTTCTTTAATTGATCAAAACTATCTTGGCACTTCTCATCCCACTTGAACTCTCTTCCCTTCTCCAGAAGCGAGGTCATAGGCTTAGCAATCTTAGAAAATCCTTCAATAAATCTTCGATAGTATCCTGCAAGCCCCAAGAAACTCCGGACCTCAGTAACTGTAGTGGGTACGCTCCACTCCATTATCTCCTTAACCTTAGCAGGATCCACTGATATTCCTCCATTAGAAATAATATGACCAAGAAATGGCACCTCACCAATCCAAAACTCGCACTTGCTAAACTTGGCATATAGTTGGTTATCTCGTAGCTTCTGTAGCACCAATCTCATATGTTCCTCATGATCGCTATCGCTCTTAGAATAAATAAGAATATCGTTGATGAATACCACGACGAATCTATCCAAATACTCCATAAACACCTTATTCATCAAATTCATAAAATAAGCTGGTGCATTGGTTAATCCAAACGACATAACAGTGAACTCATATAATCCATATCGGGTCAAGAAAGTTGTCTTAGGAATATCCGATGGCCTAATCCTCATTTGATGGTATCCTGATCGGAGATCAATCTTCGAGAATACCCTTGCACCTCTCATTTGATCAAATAAATCCTCAATACGGGGTAACGGATACTTGTTTTTCACCGTAACATCATTAAGTGATCTATAATCCACACACATCCGCTGTGATCCATCCTTCTTCTGTACAAATAGAACCGACGCTCCCCAAGGTGAGGAACTCGGACGAATGTACCCAGCCTCTTGTAACTTAGTTAACTGCTTCTTAAGTTCCTTTAACTCCTCTACGGACATCTTGTATGGTCGTTTAGAAATAGGGGTAGTTCCAGGTAGAAGATCAATGACAAACTCAACTTCCCTATCAGGTGGCATCCCTGGCAACTCCTCTGGAAAGACATCCGAAAAATCTCTAACCACACGGATGTTGTCACCAACAAACTCCTCAGGTATAAAGAACATCGCACGTTTGGAAGAGGTGGTTACTGCAATTTTAACTTGAAATTTTTCTCCTTTAGGGCTGGTGAGTTCTACGGTACACCTACCACATGCTATAACGACCTTTGCCTTTCTTAACCATGACATACCAAGAATCAGATCTATACCGCTTGCCTCTAATATTATAGCAGTAGCTCCAAAATCTCTTCCCATAATTGTTAATGTCAATCTACGTGTCATATGATTTGCCTCAACTGACCCTTTAGGTGTAATTACTATCACTGGTTTTCTCATATTTAGCAGTGGTATCTCATTTGTGTTGGCATATCGAGCAGACATAAATGAATGTGTAGCACCAGAATCAAATAATATGGTTGTAGGAATTGCATTAACGTAAAACATACTAAGTACGATGTCAGCACCATCAGGAGTAGCATCAACGCTGACTTGATTAACCCTGGCAATAGAGTATCCCTTGCACGATCCTGGAGTCTGCTACTTATTCTGAGCTAGGGTAGCAGCAATCCTCTGTGGGCAAACGTTTGCATAATGTCTAGTCTTCCCACACTTGAAACAAGTAGTGCCTGCACTCTGTCCTGAAAACTTCGTCGGGGTGCCAGTGGGGGTAGCGTGACGAGTCGGTGGAGTCCTCTGAGGTGATTGTTGAACTGGGCGCTGGCCCCCGCCAGTGCGAACTGGTGTACCTTGGGGCAAACTGTAGCGAGGACGAACACTGCTGCTTCCTTGTCCTTGAGATATAGCCTTCCTCTTCAAATCTCCCAGCTGAACACGCTTGTGTTCAATAGCTAAAGCCTTATCGAGCAGCCTCTGAAATGATGGAAATGTAAGTGCCATAAGAGCATACTTTAGAGGTCCATTAAGTCCTTCAATAAAATGTTCCTGTTTCCTCTCATCCTTAGCAACTTCATCAGGTGCATATATGGATAGCTGAATGAACTTGTCGCGATACTCACTGACTGACATGCTCCCCTGCTTTAATGATAGAAATTCCTTCTTCTTAATCTTCATCAATCTAGCTGGTATATGATAATTACTGAACTGCGTACTGAACTCTGCCCAAGTAATAATATCAACGGCATCGTGGGCAGCTGTATATGAATCCCACCAATCAGCAGCAGGACCTCTCAGACGTCCAGAGGCATATAAAACCTTCTCCCGACCAGTGCATTGAGCAATGTTCAACATCTTCTCTACGGACTTTAACAAATCATCCGCGTCTAGTGGATCAGGAGAGCTTGCAAATGTCGGTGGCTTATGGCTCATGAACTCCCGGTGCTTATCTCGGGGTGGAACTGGTGGTGGTGGTGGAGGCAATGGTACTTGTTGCTGTTGCTGCTGTTGCTGTTGTTGTTGCAGTTGTTGTTGCGCCCTTCTTTCCTGGCGTATCTCTTCTCGTTCCTGGCGCATCTCCTGGCGTTCTTGCTGCATCTGAGCATGCATATCTGCCATAGTGTCTGCCATTTGTTGCATCATCCTCATCTGAGCTGCAACCAGTGGGTCAACTCCGCCTGGTGGAGGATTAGGAGGATTCATCTCTGCTGGTTGTGGTTGGGATTGTCTAAATATCCTCCGAGTGTGTCGTCTGGGAGGTAGATCAATTCCACCACCCCTCCTGGTATTGACCATCTGAGTTAGATACATATGGTAGACAAGGCAGGTAGTTACGAATCATGTTGCTTTGGGGGATTTATTAGCTAAGCAGATTAATGTTTTACCTACTAAAGCTAACTCAATATCTTATGGTGGTACATGCTAAGATGTCCATCTATAATAATTCAATCAATCAAAGAAGTAAATCAGGCACTTATCATCAGAACAATCAACCAACATTTTAAATAGAGAAAATAGTTTTAATTTTGTCTTAGGTTCCCTATCTCTTAGAAGATCATAAGTGTAGGATTCCAATGTGTGAAATCCATCTTGTCTTAGAGTAGAAAAGATAAGAGTAATCAGAGTGGAACAACAAAAGGTGAGATAGGATCAAGATGAGGTAAGTATAGAATGAATCAGTGTAAGGTAAGTAGGTACGAGTTCTGTCCATTTCTATCTAGGTTTTGTCCTACAGTCAACATTTTCTCTGATACCACTTCTGTCACACCCGGCTTTAAGGAACAAAGCTAGGTGCATCTCATACATGCGCCAATAAGACAACATATATAATAACAGAGTGTATAGAGAAAAATGTCACAATAACATCAGAGTATTTATTACATAGTGGAAGTCTTATTACAAAATAAAAGATAATTATAAAACTAACTAAGGATCATCCTTGGCGCCAATGTCAACTGGGAAACGCCACATAGATCAGATCAAACTCCTCGCCTTGTGGCTCCTCCTGAACCACCTGTTCTTCTCATGTGGGGGGTGTGAGGCAGCAAGGGTGAGCTCACACATGATCATAGCTCAACAAGTTGTGGGGAACCAGTGGGCATGAACTCACCAAAGGTGGGAATTCATGTGATGTGTAAGGCTAATCAACAACAGGGGTTAAAGCTGAGCATTGCTTTTAGTTAGTTGGTCAAAATTTTATTAGCAGTTACTAAGTGTAAGTAAATACCAAACCTTAAATAAAGTAATAGAACAAAATTAATAAATAATCTCATGCATATGCAAATAACAAAATTGAATTTAAGTTTCATAATTTAATCATCAGAGAGTCCTGAGCTGCTCATGACCGTGAACTCGGCTAGTATATCAGTTTTACACTCTGCAGAGGTTGTACCCTTTACCCACAAGTCATGTTACCCATCTGCCAAGGGATCGCGACTCCCATACACCTCTACCTAGGAAGCGAGGCAGGGCAACACTACGAGGCCTTTACAAAGTTCCACTAGCTTCCGAAAACCCGCTACAGTTTATGGGAAGAGCACTTGCAAGAATCCCCGTCTGACTGCCATCGCAGCAAAATCAACCCGAGAACCTGGTAGCCCTCAGGTTAAGTGATATTAAACCCTAAACCTAGTTGCCAAAAACGTGTTTCTCAAGTTAAGCTCCATGTTCCAATTAACATTAATGATCTTGACATGAACATAAATAGAATGACAACAGAATTGGAACATGGATATAATGAAAAGATCATCCCAAAACCATGTATAGCAATAGCAAAACTACCCAAGTGATTCAGGGATAACAAGGTAAAAAGGGATAAACAATCTAGGGTGACCTATTGGGTCCCATCAAAATTAACCTATGCATGAATAAGTGATATTAAAGAACATTATTGGGTATAAAAATGATCAAGGGCACAACTTGCCTTCAATGAGCTCATGCTTAGCTACTTCTATCTGCTGGTCACCAGGATCCTCAGTCACAGTCTCTTCTACTCGCCACAATACAAACAAGCACAGTGTATAGAGAAAAATAACATCACAACAAACATATAAACAAAATACACAGTAATAATCTACACATTAAAATAAAAACCTAGGAACAGGAATCATAATTTTTGGAGTTATAGATTTTAAAATATGAATTTCCAAAGGTTTTATGTGCTTAAAATAGGATTAAGTGAGAAATAAATTTTCTTACTGTTTTCATGTTAAAACAGAGATTCTAAGTGATAGAGAATAATATTACAAAATTTTAGAAAGTGGAATGGAGTAATTTGGAGTTCATATGAATTTTCTATGATTTATTAAAGTTCTAGCATTTATTTTCTCATTAAAAATCATTTTTCAATTCAGTTATTCCATTTAAATCAGTACTGGACTGGGCCTCAAATCCAGAGAAACCCAGGGGGTTCGGGGTAAAAATCTATAGACACAGAGCGCAGTGGAGGTGGATGGCGGGTTGATTCCCACATTGGTCAGGGGTTCTTTTACAAAATTGTCTCAGCGAAGGGGTATCCATCAATGTGGACCGTTTGATCTAAAATCTGCGATCTCGATTAAATCCGCCAAACCCTAAGGTCACAGCCGCCGGATCCTAATCGGACGTTCCTGGTGCTACCTAGCCTGGTCAATCACTGCCGTTGGATCTAAGATCCGTGGCCGGTATCTGATCACGCCACCGCTTGAACTCGGCCGCTAGATGGGAATCACAGGGTCCAAATCGCATAGTGCGGATGCGTATTCCCCGCCTAATCACAGCCGTTAGTCTAAAATCCCATGGCCACAGACCTTCTTCTCCATCGTTCGCATGCACACAACGCGTCCTGACTCACCGGAGCTCTCACCGGTGACAGGGAGCTCAACCAGTCGTTCTGTCGCCAACGCTCGTCCCTTCCCAGGGGCCCCATCCAGGATCCCGAAATTCGACGCCGCCCAACGCTATACGCCGAGCAGCACCCAGGTTCTACCTCGGCCACGCATGAGTTGACGACGAGGGGAGAGAAAGGGAGCTCGAGGGGGGTGCCATACCGTAAGCTTGCCCGTTTGAGCGCTCGCACACACCCTCGTGGTCTCACCCAGCAGCCGAAGGTAGGCGCGAAGAAGCTCGGAAGGTGGCGGTGCAATGAAGTCCCACGGCGGCGGCGGCGGGCTTCCCAGTTTCCCTCGTGGTTTGTGGTGGTCAACGGATTCACGTGGAGTTAGGTTGGAGGAGGCGGACGCACCCGGGATCTTTATACCTAGATCGAGGTGCAAATCTCAACTCAAACCCCCGGTCAACTTGGCGGTTGGTTTACAACAACCCACCCGCCATGCGCATAGGAACCAGGGAGAAGGAGCACGACAACTTTCGCGCGGCGCAGTGGGATGGCTGGTAGCTGGGCCCGCACTGCAGCGACCTAAGAGAATGAGCACGCGCTGTGTGCGAATTACTAGTGAATGGCTGGTGGGTCACTGGAGTCAGCGACTGACTTCAATCCCGCACCCCCGTGAGAGATGACTAACGAGCGGGCCCCAAATGTAGGCGAGCAACGGTGCGGTGGAGTGTGGGCTGCACGGGGGAAATCCCCTGGTGGGCCGAATTGGTTTTCGAAGCCCAGGTAAGTCCCCTTTTCTTTTGTTTTTATTTTCTGTTTTTCTTATTCATAATCATTTTGAATAAATTTTAATTTGAATATGAGTTTCACCTTGAGTCAACTATACAAATTCAAACTCTAATATGTATAAGAATAATACATATATATATATATATACTTATTTTTATTCACCTAGTAATTTCTGTACTTCTCTCTTTTCCCAATTCTTGAATTTTCCTTTGGAATTTAAATTCCACTTTGGATTTTTTAACATATTTCTTTTCTTTTATATTATTTTATGTTGTCATAGAATGCACACAAAATAAAATCCCAGCATGATGCATAATTTGTTTTTGGGTATCATTTGGTATTTATTTATTGGTTTTCATGTGATGCTCTCATGGAATGATAAATATGGATAACACACATATATACACAGGAATATCACTTCTCCTTTTAGGTTATCCTCCAAAAATTACAAGTTGGGTATTACATGAAAGTCACATTAAAATTTATATCCTATTTAATCTTGTACAAAACACATAGAATCTTTAGAAATTTATAACTTAAAATCGATAACTCCAAATTGACCCGCTCCCGTTGCGTTAGCTTCATATGAATATTTACTATGCAATAACAAAATTTATTGTACCATGTCTCATTTTTTTATAATTAGTTCTTTATTTAACTTATGTTGGTTAGTCTTGTTAATCTGCTTATCATTATAATGTACTAGAATATGATCTATGGTCAATTGATAACTTAGATTAAAGTTGAGATAATTATTTATAGAATAACCTCTCATATGATTTATACTAACCAATTTATAATATAGTTAATATTTTAATCACATAGATATTCTATAAAATCATAACTTCTTAACCATGACTCCAATCTTAGTGATTTTTGAACCCACGATCTCGTAGCTTCACGTAGATAATTATTATTCAGTTTGTACTTATGTTTGATGTGATGTTAATTTTGCATATACCATGTTTGTTTGTGTTGCTACGACTAGCAGTGAGGTTGTGAGTCACATGAGGATCATCCTAGTACCTGGAATCTCAAGTGCCAGGCAAGTTGTGCCTTGACCACTTCTATTACCCAATAATGTTCTTTATTATCACTATTCAATGCATAGGTTTAATTTTGATGGGACCCAATAGGTCACCCTAGTCTGATTATCTTGTACCTTGTTTATCCCTGAATCATTTGGATAGTTTGCTATTGCTTTATACGGTTTTGGGTTAATATTTCATTATATCCATGTTCCAATTATTCTGTTATGTTATTTATGTTCATGTCAAGATCATTATATTATTTTAATTGGAACATAAAGCTTAACTTGAGAAACACGTGCCACCACAAGGGTGGAATGGGACGCCCTTGTTTGACTAATTAGGAAAGCTAGTGGAAGACTACCTTACCCGGAAGGGGCAAGGGCAATAGGGGAGTTGCATGCAGGGAGATTCTCGGGTTGATTTTGCTACGATTGCGGTCAGACGAGGGATTCTTGCAAGTGCTGTTCCCATAAACTGTAGCAGGTTTTCGGAAGCTAGTGGAACTTTGTAAAGGCCTCGTAGTGTTACCCTGCCTCTCTTCCTTGGTAGAGGTGTATGGAATTCATGACCCCTTGGCAGATGGGTAACATGACTTGTGGGTACAGGGTACAACCTCTATAGAGTGTAAAACTGGTATACTAGCCGAGCTCACGATCAAGAGCAGCTCAGGACTCCCGCATGATTAAATTGTGGAACTTAAATTCAATTTGTTATTTGCATTGCATGGGATTATTTATTAATTTTGTTCTATTATTCTTATTATGGTTTGGTATCTACTTACATTTAGTAATTGCCAATAAAATTTGACCAACTTATTAAAAGTAATGCTTAGCTTTAACCCCTATTATTGATCAGCTTTACACATCACATGAACTCCCACCTTTGGTGAATTCATACCACATTATTCCCCACAACTTGTTGAGCGATGAACATGTGTGAGCTCACCCTTACTGTCTCACACCCCCACAGGAAAAGAACAGGTGGTTCAAGAGGAGCCACACAACGAAGAGTTTGATTTGATCAAGGTGACGTCTCCCAGTTGACTTTTTGACGCCAAGGGTGGACTTTAGTTTGTTTTATATTTATCATTTATTTTGTAAGACTTCCGCTATGTAATAAGTAATCTGATTATATTGTGACATTTATCTCTATACACTCTGTTATTATATGTGTTGTCTTCTTTGGCGTATGTATGAGATGCACCCGGTTTTGTCCCTTAAAACCGGGTGTGACAACTTACATGCAGAAGAAGAGTTCACGAATTCGTACCCAATAAAATATGTCCATGTTATGCCAATTTGAGAAGGATTCCACAGAAATCATTTTGCATATACTAGGTAGTTTCTCCAATTTTTCTCCGTAGCTTGCTGACCCGAGTCACAATAACCGAGTCACAATAGCCTAGCCTGTTCCGCATCAGATTTTCATGGGGCTTGGACTTGGAAATACTAACCATGTTGATCCTTCCAGTTATCTGGCAACTCAAACAAACTTTTATTCGTTCTAGTTACAGTATTGCACAGTGACAAAAAAGAAAGAAAAAATAGAGCATATATAAGGAGACTAAATTCAACTGCAAATATATACAGGATGTCTATGTTTGTATCTATTTTCAAGAAGCATCAGCTTTATCCATATAAAACCTTTTCCAGAAGCACCATCCTTCCCCATACACAAGCTACAAACTCTACAAGTTGTTTGGATTTACGAAAAGGTTGCTTAGATTTATGAAAAGTTTGTTTGGATTTACGAAAGGGTTGCTTAGATTTACGAAAATGTTGTTTAGATAAATACATCATTTATTCCTTATTCAAAAATTTAAAAAAACGGATTTCTTTATTTAATTAATTTTAATCCAGAACGAGAAGAATTCCCACATACATATCTAGTGCTATGGTCATTGTTTGGGTACGGTTAAAGAATATTTTAGATGCCAGTATTAATCTTCCAACCATATTTAGGCAAACGGTTGGGGCCACGCCCACGCATCATCGTAGCTGTAATTGGACGACAATGCAGGAACTGGCACGGTCGTCCACTGAGACGGTGGTCGGCGGCTGTGGTACCGCGTCGGCAGGCGGTGACCACGCGAGGCTCGTCTACCAAACACGCCGGCGCCACGCTGGACAGGGAAGGTTTTGCGCGAGCGTGGCGTTTGTTGAGAAATGATCTATCCGTTCAAGTCACTCTTTGGGTTGTAGAGACATCTCTTGGGTTTGCCCTTTCAAACACTCCTTTGTATCTATATACACAAAACATCCCATCAATAAAGAGTAGATAGTTTTCATTCTTGTCATTTATCTCTCGCTTTCGCTCCATACTCAAACACGTTATCAGCACTTTCGCTCTCATCGATCTGGAGTCTGGAATACGCTGGCATAATCGTCCTTGCCAGATTGCCCCATCCCGCTGCAACTACCGGAGGAAAGGACAAGATCCTGGTACAAGAATCGAAAACAAAGAATATGATTGACAATCAACAATAATGCAAATCCATGATCGCATTCGCTGTGAAACAAACTTACAGTTGCATTGACGGGGCTGCGCGCCCAAGCCGGGCCGCGACATGGTCGAGGATGCGCCGCCGGGGGCTGCCGCGAAGCTGTGGCCGATAGAGCCCGCCAAAGCCGCTCGCCCACGTCGCGGGGCTGCATGCCCACGTGCCGAGGCACTCGTGGTCAGATGGGGACACGCCTGAGGTGCACGAGCTAGGGGGTTGTGCCCGCGCCCTCGTGCGTCAGAACCTCGCGCCCTTTAGGCCTATGGACGCTACTGCATCCTCACTGGAGGAAGTGGTAGTTACGGAGTGGTGGAGGGCAATCATGGCGGAGGCGGTGTGGGGAGGGAGGCGTTGAGAGCTCCGCAAGGAGCGAGAGCTCTTTGGGGGAAGGGTACTGCTCCAAGGGGAGGCACCGGACAACGAGTTTATTTTGTAGAAATTTATGGGGTAATTGTAAAATCTTGACGCGGTATAACCGTTAAAACTAGTGTTTTAAGTATAGTAGTATTCTCTATTTATTGATGACGTTCAACGTTAATTAGAAAACACGTCATTGGTTAAAAGAAACCCATAAAGCTAGGGCTAGGCAATCGGGTTACCCGAAAATTTTAGGTTGGGATTTATGGGGTATTTGTAAAACCTTGACGCGGTATAACTGTTAAAACTGGTGTTTTAAGTATAGTAGTATTCTCTATTTATTGATGACGTTCAACGTTAATTAGAAAACAGGTCATTGGTTAAAAGAAATCCATAAAGCTAGGGCTGGGCAATCGGGTTACCCGAAAATTTTAGGTTGGGTAATTATAAATTCAGCTTCTAGAAAACCTTACCCAAAAAAGTCTTAGAAAAATCATTACCCGAAATTTCGGATACCCGGAATTTTAGGTTCAGATACTGGGTATTCCGATCTTCCCAATCTCTAAAGAAACAAGTAACACACAGTCACATACATTATGTGATAAATAATATGTTAACATGCTTACAAGTAACACAGTGTCGCATACATTATGTGATACATAATACATTAACATGCTTACAATTTAGAAAAACGCATGCACATAATAGCCTAATTTTAATCAAGTTCACACAAAAGACTGAAGCAACAAACGCACACGCACATAGCAGCTGAGAGTGTGAGGGTCCGACACAATTATATAAACAGTTAAACACATAGATCACGGCCTCACAGGAGAGCAGGAGCAGCGGTCTGGGCGCCGGCACACACGATGATTTGGTTTGTGGCGGAGCAGGACGCCAGGAGATAGGAGCAGACGGGCTGCCGCTCGGTCGATCGAGGCACTGAGCGGTGAATTGTGGTTGCGGTGGCGTCGGGCGACGAGCGGTGACTAGGGTCTGTGGTCTACGCGGTGCTGCAGGCGGGGTGTCACATCTGCGTGTAGGCTGTGAGGACGAAGGTAGGCATGTCCGCCTGTGAGCTGGGTTGGGCCATTGGGCCACCGAACTAACTGAACAGTGAACATAACAAAATTCTTATATCGGGTAGTTCGGGATAATCTGGTATCAGTGTATAAAACCCAAAAATTCCGAAATAAATTTGGGTTTCTAGAGTCAATACCCGAATTTCCTGAACTAACTTCGAGTATCGTGTAAATCTGGGTTTGGGTTCGATTATTACGGATTCGAAAATCGGGTAACTGTTTTTTTTTGCCTAGTCCTACATAAAGCAATACAAACAGCAATCTCAGACCGACATAGCCCAACTTTGTAGAGCTAAACATATGTTTTCTGGTATAGTTTTAAATTCTAAAACATCACTCTTTGTTCTCATTTATGTAAGATATGTTAAACTTTTTATATTTTGTATTATTATATATATCTAGGTATATTGTATATCTAAATGTATAGTATGTGAAAAAACACAAAATATCTTATAATATAATAGAGGAAGTAATAATAATCAACCAAACACGTACGGACTTCCCACGGAGCATCAAACCGGCCTGGCGACTATAGGTGGTCTCGACGGTGGTGATGTTCACGCTAAAAAGCTCGCTGCAATGTCAAAATCAGCCTCGCCGTGAGCCTGCTGGTCCAACCCATACGTGGTCACGCGCAGAGCACAGCGGCGCCGCCGCCTGGTCCTTACCGGCAGACATGACGGCTCTGGTCACCTCCACCTAGACACCCAGTCGTCATGCCCTTAGAACTTGGATACTGTCACACTGGACCCTTGGCCAGTTTGAAGCCGGCGTAAGTGATCGTCATGTTGATGTCTCCGCCATCATGGGGCATCACGAGGAATCTCTGGAGATGCAAGACACGACCAATGGCGACGTCGAACTCCACCTGTTTTACTGGCGTTCTCTTCGTCGACGTCGGGCCCCCGTGGCCCGTGCGTCGAGGATGCTGACCGCTTATGTTGATCACGACCGCGACTACTGCTCCAAGATCATGGATGTCGCGCTGCAACCGCTGCCACCGCAGCAGTTCGAGACAGGTAGACAGTCCTCGCTCCACCTCTCCAAGCACCTCGTGCCGCCTGCGCCTGATGGGGCAACACCGGTTCCGTTGCCGCGCGTAGTGGTGGTAACGTCGCCTTCTCGCCATACCGTCCACCGAGGCGCTCACCAGCTTCGGGAGGCGCGTCCTCGCCGACGGCTCGGCCTCAGCAGGCCAAGCATGCTCTTCGGCAACAGTGGCTAGGTCGATGCCTCCCACGACAACAATAAAAGCAACTATCTCGCCTCCATCGCCAGCCGTTTTCTCTGACTTCGCCAGGTAAAAGCTTCATGTCAATCTCCCTCCTGCTGTTAGCGGTAGTATAGGTGTCTGTGCATACTGTACACCTTCTATTCGTTGAAATGCCTGATACGGGATATTTTACACTAATTGTCTGATTTATTCATAGATTGCACGAGGCAAGTCAACTTAGGTGATTGGCTAAGTTCTCGTGTTTTAGCTCAACCATTCATTGTTGCTGAGGTAAAAAAATGTTACAGTTTATGGAGTGATTTTTCAGACATGAGAGGACATCTCTTGTTCTCACTACACGAAACGCATAAATTTTCGTGGGCCGTTTTATTTTCGTCGGCCGGCCCACGAAAATTCGAATGTTATTTTCGTCGGCCTCGTGACCGACGAAAATGTGGCGTATTTTCGTGGGCCGGGGAATATTTTCGTGGGCAGGCCCATAAAAATACTGAAGTTATTTTCGTCGGCCTCACTGAGGCCGACGAAAATAGTGGCCCTAAATCGTCCATCCCGGCCTACCGCACTCGCTCGTTCGTCCTAATCCCGCCGCGTCGCACTCAGCCCGGCCTTCTCGCTTGTGTCCGGCACGCCGGTCCCTCCCGTCCCCGCTCCTTCCCATCGAATCGACCGACGCACATCCTGACACTCTTGCTCCCCTGTCGCCAGCGCGTCGCGTGCGGGCAGAGGCCTCTCTCGCCATCTCGCGGCCGCGGCACCCCACAGCTAGCCTACCACCCGACCTCCCACCGCCGCCGTCGGCCTGCTCCCAACCACAAGTCCAGGAGGACGCTACTTCGATCCACCACAGGGAGGCCCCCGCCAAGCTCCATCTCCGGATCCGATCGCCCGCCGGCTCGGTTCAATCCGGTACGATCCCTTCCGATCCGGCAGGTGCTTTCCTTACGGCGGAATCTTCGTGTTAGGTGCGGTTGGTGACGGATTGCTCGTCGCCCCACTTTGTTTTTTTTAAAAAATCTCTCCCTTCCGCTCCCTGCTTCGAGTTTGTCTGGGACTCGGTGCTCGGCGATTAGCGACCTGATGCACTGC
Organism: Zea luxurians; assembly: GCA_029449295.1. Classification (NCBI taxonomy): domain Eukaryota; kingdom Viridiplantae; phylum Streptophyta; class Magnoliopsida; order Poales; family Poaceae; genus Zea; species Zea luxurians. The sequence goes on from JAOPSE010000003.1 coordinate 27,669,594, forward strand.
GCTGCGCTGCGCGTGTGGCATTTTCAAACCATGTCAGGCGAGATCTGGTTTCAACAGCTCACGGATGCTCGTGTTGCAGCGCTGCGTTGTTGCTTCTGCTGCTCGTAAAGCATGTTCCCTGTGCTGCCTGGGTGAACTAACAGTAGTAGATGTGGTGATACCGTCCCAGGTGTATTGCGTATTGGTGCCCATCATCTGGTCTTGTTAGTGCGCACACCCACGTGTGTTGGACAAAAGGTTGCTATTAGCATTCAATTCCTTGCATCTCGTGGATTGTTAAGGATATCATCGATATACTGTACCGCGTATGTTTCATGGTTCGATACTGTGGGATTGTGCTCCTAGAAAACATCTGTGCAGTCAAATCCTTCCTCTGATAACTTTTTATGGCCCATCTTTGATGTTGGTTTATGGTTAAATTACTCACACCTGATTGAGCTACCGTAGGTCCACAAATTTGGTTAAATTACTCAGCCCTAAAAACATATCAAAAGTAAAGATTATGCCACTGAGGAGCTATCTGAATTAGGTGAGAATTAGGTTCTTAAGTTTGGTTCACTGAACAATAGATATGCCTCTGTTGTCAAAATCAGAAGGATATTTTATTAGCTTTAGGGTGCTTAAATAATCATTGAAATACAGAAAACGGGAGCCTTTATTTGATGAAAAGGTTAGTTAAATGATTAAATCATACTCGATAACTACCAGAACAACTAGGTTAGTAAAACCTTAAGGACTGTCCAAGCAAGACTATAGCATTAACAATGGTTAATCCTCCAGAACCTGGTGTACTTTTTCCAGAGAAAACTGGTACTCCCCAAGTACAGAAAAGACTCTTGCGGCAACTCTCTTAGCTGTACAACACAGTCTGAAGATGATTCTCCTCCATCCAATGTTTTTTGTCTAAAGTGATGACCTAATTCTTTATCACCTTTTGTTCCTCCAGAAATGAAAAAAAACACAAAAGAAAGAACTCGCAGAGGCTGTTTGAAGCTTAGACTTTAATAAAGTGTCCATTGTTAAATATGAATTATGGAGATATATTGTGATATTATCCTTCAAGTGTGCTCTAGACATCTGCACAATGTTTTTTTTTATTTTTGCTTTTCAGAACTACATAAAAATGAATTATCGTTGATGTTATTTGTCTTTTGTTTAATTAGCCTTTGAAATGGACGGTGATCGGAGGGTGATGTATGACGGGTGGATGGGGCACATTCGAATGAATGGATGGTTGTAACAAAGGCTTTTCTTGAGCACGCTTTCAAAGATGCAACTGGTCATCTAGTGAAGTGTCCTTGCAATCGCTGCGAGAACAAGTGGCCTCAGAAGAAGGAAGAAATGGAGAAACACCTTTGCAAAAGTGGGTTTATGTCGAACTACCTTGTATGGTACTGACATGGAGAGTCTATTAGACACGTTGACGCGGAGGTGGAACTTGATGATGATCATGATAGGATGGACGACATGTTGCATGATCTTGGTAGGGAGGTTGAAATGAACGCTGAGGAGCCGGGGCAGCTTCCACGCGATGCTCAGGAATTCTTCCGGCTACTCGTCGCGGGAGAAGAGAGACTGCACGAGCACACTCAGATGTCAGTTCTTGGGACTCTCACAACACTAATGGCGATAAAGTCGAAGCACAACATTTCAAACAGTGCTTACAACGACATCGTCCAACTGATGGGCGAGGTTCTCCCGGAGAATCATAAGTTGCCAAAGAATATGTACTTCGCAAAGAAGATGTTGGCTGGTCTTGGGATGACATATGAGAAGATCGACGTGTGTCCCAATAGTTGCATGCTATTCTTTGAGGAGGATGACAAGCTGGACCGTTGTAAGCATTGCGAAGCTTCTAGATATGTCGAGGTGACAAATGATGAGGGTGAATTGGTAGTTACGAAGGTCGCAGCTAAGCAACTTTGTCGGTTGCCCATCATTCCTCGGCTTTCAAGGTTGTTCCTCAACAAGGAAATAGCTCTGCATATGACGTGGCCAAAGAATGGTGTACGTCTCGTCACTGATCCAGACATAATGGTCCATCTGTCGGACGGTGATGCGTGGAAGGCATTTGACGAGTTTTATCCCGAATTTGCAAACGACCCTAGGAGTGTACGGCTTGGTCTATCGACGGACGGATTCACACCTTTCAATAGCAGTGCAAGCCCTTACTCGTGTTGGCCTGTCTTCATTGTGCCATATAATCTTCCTCCTGAGTTGGTCAATAAAGAAGAGATCATGTTCCTTGCACTAGTCATCCCAGGCCCCGAGCATCCAGGGCTAAAGCTGAATATGTTTGTTCACCCTTTAATTGAAGAGCTGAAACAATTATGGAGAGGTGTGAAGGCTTATGACAGCGATACTGAAAAGGAATTTACCATGCGCGCTGCTTATTTGTGGTCAGTGCATGATCTACTAGCGTATGGAGATTGGTCTGGATGGTGTATTCATGGCCGGTTGTGCTGTCCCATATGTATGAATGATACGGATGCATTCAGATTGAAGCATGGTGGGAAAGTGTCATTCTTTGATGCTCATCAACGTTGGACTCCATTCAAGCATGATTTCAGGAGTTCGCTTACTGCATTCAGAAGTGGAGCCAAAATCAGAAATGGGCCACCAAAGAGGCTAACTGCACCGCAGATAATGGCATGGCATGCTTGTCTGAAGCAAGGAGAAAATGATAGGTTCCAAGGCTACGGGGAGGACCACAACTGGATCCATATTTCATCAATATGGGAGCTTCCGTATGCAAAAGCCTTGATCATGCCGCACAACATAGACTTGATGCACCAAGAGCGTAACGTTGCTGAAAGCATCATAAGCACATGTTTCGGCCAGACACCGGCGGGCTCGCAGCCACTGTGGACCGGTGTTGGGTGGACGCAGGCACGTCCAGGCACTTGGATGGCTCCACCACCCCAAGGATCGCAACCAGTCCGGGGATGGGTGCCACCGGTCTCCCAGACACCGGCGGGCTCTCAACCATTTCAAGCGTGGATGGCACCGCCACCGACGAGGTGGGTGCCACCACCTCAGGGGTGGCCAGCACAACACTACCCGTGGATGCATGCAGGATCACAGGTGACGTTCCATGTTTAATTTTATGCAAATCGTGACCAAACATATTAATGTATAAGTATAGGGATAGCAATACACAACCTTATTTGAATGATTGATGAATTGCAGGGTTCAGTGTCAAATGCTCAGGGATCGGAGGGTGCTGCCAACGTCTAAGACTTCCTCGTCCATGGTTCTGGAGGGAGTGGCCACCTTCCTGGTGGCGGAGGAGGGAGTGGCCAAAACTCCCACAGCCCGCAGGAGTGAGTTTGATTATAGACTATGTATGGACTATGTATACACTTTATTATGGATGTGATTATGGTATTGAAACTGTATGAACTATGTATGGACTATGTTTGAAACAATTATGGTATTGCTTGTGAATGTGGTTTGTGAAATCTGTATTGCTTGTGAAATCTATATATGACATTGTGGATTATGTGTATTTTGCTGTGAATTAAAAGGTGCAGAAAAATCTGTTTTGGGGGGGTATCATTAATTTTCGTCGGCCTGTTCCGAGGCCCACGAAAATAGCTGTTGTATTTTCGTCGGCCAATGAGGCCCACGAAAATAGCTGTTGTATTTTCGTCGGCCAAAGAGGCCCACGAAAATAGCTGTTGTATTTTCGTCGGCCAACGAGGCCCATGAAAATAGCTGTTGTATTTTCGTCGGCCTCCGAGGCCCACGAAAATAGCCTGTTTATTTTCGTCGGCCTTGGAAAAGCCGACGAAAATATGTTATTTTCGTCGGTGCCGACGAAAATATGTTATTTTCGTCGGTGCCGACGAAAATAGTTGCTTATTTTCGTCTAACATATTTTCGGCGGCTATTTTCGTCGGTATGCCGACGAAAATAACCTATTTTCGTCGGTTTAAGCTTATTTTCGTGGGTTTTTGGGCCATGAAAATTTAGGCGTTTCCTGTAGTGTCTTCTTATAGGTCAATTAGTACGATGATGTCTCCCTTTTGTTCTATACATTGTCCATGTGAGTGAAGATGACAATAACCGTCCTTCTAGCTAGAGATTCAACTGTCTACCAATTGCAACCCGTCCTTCAAGCTAGAATCTCAACTGTCTAACAATTGCAGTAGCTTTTGTAAGGAAAAACAATAAACATATCTGCATGGTAGTTGATGATCATGTTATCACTTGGATCATTGTGATTTTTCGGCAATGCCATGCTCTGTGCACCTTGAACCTTAAGTCCAATAAGCCAAGAGTGAAGCATAAAACCTCATAAGGATGAGTTGTAACTTGCAAAACCATCTTTCGACTTGGAACTTGATGAACTTGAATTGCTCAATTCATTGCTCTCTCTCCATTGTTTAGACAGACATTCCCTCACAAATAGTGCTCTACTATGGATCGATCACTGAATTTCTTTTGTATGCTACTTCAGGTCACTACTACATGAAGCCAATCATATCAGCTGAACCAGAGGTGACTGTGATGGAGCGTACACAGAGACGAGTGCAAGTCATTGTCAGCATCTTCAAGAGGAGTCTTATAGCCTATTCGTTTGGCTTTAATCCATAACGACTTTTACTGTTTCTACAATGTTTTGTCTATATGGATTGTAGTTGTCTTTAATCCGAAGCGAACAGCCTCAACAGTGGCCCTATTTCATTAAACAAGGTTGTATTTTGAAAATATAAGACTCTTGGCCATAAAATGTCCTCCAACAGTGGCACTATTTCATTAAAATTCATTAAACGATTATAGGGCCTGATATCTCAGATCCTAAATATACTACCCCATATATTCGAGCCATATGCCCGTTTCCTCCTAATATGCAACTATTTATTTCGTAATAACATAATTTATTTCCTAAATAGGATTAATTGATGCCTAACTATTGGAGTAAACAAATTTCTTTTGAGGCTCTAAACATTTTAAACATAGTTCTATTTCAATTTGAGGGCTCTATTTTAGAGCTTCTTGTTGGAGATGCTTTTAGATGGACGAAAAAGAAGCGTGTACCATGCTCACAAGTGCACATGTGCTCAAATAAAGGAAAATAATATAATCTGAATTCTTCTATGCAGTGGAAAATGAAATAATATTATGTATAGTGCTAGTTCACGTATGTGACAGTTCAAGCGAACCATCTATTCCATTATAGGCTACTAAGGCTATCTCCAGCAGATCTCTTAGTATATCCATGATCATATCCCGTATTTTAAACTTCACTCTGCAAACAGTATCAAACAGTGTCATTTACAGTTCTGTGTCCTCTATTTTACACTAACCGCTAGAGACAGTCTAAAGATGCATTGACAATGATAATGACTGCTTCCCAACGGTGGGCTTCAGGGTGGCCTGGGTCACAGTAGCAGACGAGCCTTCTCCTTGCATATGTGATAGGGCACTGTAGATGGTACTGTTTGACACTGTTTTGTAAAGTGAAGTTTGAAATAGGGAATGAGATAGGAGATATGATAATGAAGCTGCTAGAGGCGGTCTAACAACAAGTATAATAAAGTGTCATGAAGTAGTTGTAAGGGATATAATAGACAGAGATGAGAAGCAGATTATCCTATTTATTAACTAAACCCTTTATAAGAGAAAGAAATGAAGAAGTATTAAATGTACAATTTATCAAAAAGAGTATTAACTGTACTATTTATATGACTAGACATTTATTATATCATAAGAGAGTCATAACATGGAAGAAATGTTATTGTTTTATGTTAACTAAATAATCTGTCACACAAGAAAATATAATGGCATGACAAGAATTTAATAAAGAGATAAAATTTTATTAGATATTATATGTTTTTTAGAAAAAAAACTGATTGAGCATTTTTGAAAGCTGACACTGTAAGATAATATATGTTTAATTAAAAATCTTGAAACCGGAGCTGTGCTAAATTGACGATGTTATATGTAATCAATTTATTAATGTAATGTTGCATGTGAGGCATTGAAAATAATTCTTGGTGTCAAGCTCGCCGCCACAACTTGTTGTGCATAAGGCACCACGTAGGCGATAACGCATCACTCGGTGTCCCACCTCGGCACCGTGCCTGTGGCGCATAAAGCACCACGTAGACGCCAACGCATCTCTTGGTGCCCCACCTTGGCACCATAAGTCACGGCGCGAGCTGTGTTACCTCGGCGTCGTGGGTTATGGTGTCGAGAAAAAGGTTCAAAAATAAGATTATATCATCCAAGGGTCCAACCGTAATTTTAAAAAAACATTTAAATTAAAAAATCGGAAGGAATAGAGAACCACTAAATTTAAAGAGCTATTTAGAGAGTCTATTGTAGTTGTTCTAAGGTTTCCGAATTAGCCCTTACGATGTGCGCATGCATGTGACAACGGCTAGAATATATTATTTCACAGTTTAATCTTGGCTCATGCCATGCAAGCGTGTTCAAGTCATTGTCATGGATAAATTTCTGCTTATAGATAGATGAAAAAGAATTATGTTCCATGCTCACAAGTGCACATGTGCTCAAATAAGGGAAACTAATATAATCTGAATTCCTCTATGCAGTGAAAAATGAAACAATATTACGTATAGTACAATACACTTTGGTCTTAGCTAATAAACTGAGTGTTCGACGTGAGAGTTCAAGCGAATCATTCTATTATAAGGACATATCTGGTGCATATAAAAGTTTAGTGTACATGATGCACATATTAAATCATCACTATCATTTTAGATCTAACGTCTCTCGTTGATTATTTTAATTTACAAATAACACCTTCCACTACTATACTCCACCACGTTAGAGAGTGTCTTTAGCAAAATATACCAAGCAACTAGAGACGTTAGATTTAAGATGACCGGTGATGATTTAATATGTGCATCATATACACTAAACATCTATATACACTAGATATGTTCTTTACCATTATAGGCTAGTATTGCTCCCCATCGGTGGGCTCCGAGGGGGCCTGGGTTGCAGTCGTAGACGAGCCTTCTCCTTGCACCGCCGCTGGCATCCGCTCCTCCGCCCCGATGTCGACGCCAAAGAGAAGCACCCTGCCCGGCACGGGTGACCTAGATGCAGGCTCGACGGTTCTCGGCGATAGAAGTTGCAGTGTGACGACGTCGTCGAGTCTCGGCTTCTTTTTGGGCACGATCTTGGGGCCAGTATAATGCTTCCTCATGTGGCCGCCGAGTTTATATCCGGTGAGGAACACTTTGCGGCAGGTCCTGCAAACGTGCTCCTTCACCGGCTTGGCGTCACGGAGGCATGGAACGGCGGCGAGCTCCCTTGTCTTGTGGGCGGCCATGTGGCCACCGAGGCCCTGGTGCATCGGGAAATACGCACCGCACAGTTTGTTGCATGTGTACCCGTTCGGATTTTGGGGATATGGAAGCGGCGGCGGCGGGACGGATGACGTAGCATGCACCTCTGCTGGAGGCGGCGATGGCAGCGCAGGCGCATCATCTAGGTGGGTGACGGCTTCGGTGGGTGGGTTGTCTGTCTCCGTTGCATCATTGTGCATGGGCTTGGCAAAGCTGCTGCTGCTAGCGTTGGAAACATTGGTCATCGTGGAGGCAATCGGCACGGACGAGGGACTGGGCGTTGCGGGCTCCATGTGCACGGGCGAGGAGGGATTGGGTGTCACGATCGTCGGCAAGGGCGTTGGCTGCAAGACAATTTCTGGTTTTGCAACGACAATGGCCATGGATTGGACCGATTGGGCACTAGAACTGGAAGAGGCAGCCTGCTTGTTCCAACATCCGAAGCGGCCTCGACTGCCGGTAACGCCCCAGTGCCCCGGGATAGCCGCATCACATTGATCAGCAAGACTGTGCCGCCGCCCGTCCTCAGAGGAGCCTGCCATCGCGGTCGCCGGTGTACGCACTATGTGTTGTTCTGCCGCACACTCCCTATCGATCGATCCCCAACGACGTTTGAGAGTTGAGAGAAGATGAGTTGGTTTCACTTCACTGCCAACTGAGATCGTTCCCTTTATATATGCAAGCCGTGGCCTGAGCTCCTCGAATCGTGGGCGGCCTCGGCTAGGATTTCAAAACTGAAACTGGGTGGCCCGCAACTACCTCGCGATAAAGTTGGATAGATGTGTAGGAAAATTTGTTTCACAGCGGCTGTGCAAAACAACCCACCGGACAATCCATCCATCCATCCATCTGTTGATGGACTAAGCATCCATCTATCCATCCAAATTCCAAACCAACCCAGGGCCAGGTCCGGGCTACCCTACGGAACCAATCACATCCAAAGAGGGTGTGAACCTCAGTGTCTTCGTCGTAATATTTTTTGTAGAAAAACAAGTATGCAAAATGTCGTGGTTTTGAAAATTAGGAGACAATTAGGAGACAATAGAATTTATGTTTAGTGGATGATGCTAGCGCAGACTCACTTTGAATGGTGACTCGCATTGATTCCAGAAGAGAGATGTGAGACAGAGTTATACTAGTTCAAGTTTATAGTATTGCTCGAGTATTGCTTGATTACCATGTTACAGCAAGTGCGTGTGTTGAAGGAGGGTTTTCCCTTATATAGCTTAAGAAAAGAACCTTACAGAAATGACATGTTTTCTACTAGAGAGAGAGGTCTATCCCCCCAGGGTTGACGTGGTATCCCTGAGGTTGTCTGTAGGGTTGTGCGTTGTCATACTCCCGGTATGGTGTACCGCCTTGCTCGTCCATCATACAGGTCCCTGTAGTGAATCTGTTGCCGATCTCTTCGTACTAGTGCATGGCGGGTCCCACAGGTCAGCCTTATGGTGTGGTCATGCATGGTGCGGCTTCGCCTGTCGTCACTAGCCTTGTGTTACCTGCTAGCGTGCGTTGGCATACACTCGGTATGGCGTACTGTCTCGTCTTTCCCGGTATATGGGTCACTATAGAGACTCAGGTGTTGAGGTCCTCCAACAGCTGAGGTTGACTGAACCCACGGGGTAGTGGGGATACACCTGAGACCTTTCATAGGGTCATGCAGTCATGTTGACGGTGACTTCCCGACACTCCTTCGGTATGCTGCACGTATGTCCAGACGTAACTTGGTGATGATGTGTCATGTCATAGCTGACGTGGGTCAGTAGCACTATACTAGGACCTCCACCCCGCCGAGTTGCGCGGTGAGGACTTGGTCGGTCGCTCCGCCTCGTAGGATTGCTCGGTGGGGACTTGGTCGGTCCCTCCGCCTCGCAGATTTGCTCCATGGGGACTTGGTTGTCCGCTCCGCCTCGCAGGTTGCTCGGTAAATGGGCCGGATGGAGGTCATGGGCCTACTTTGGATACCCTGTTCCCATGTATCCGACAGCAGCCCCTGAGCCTTCGTGCAACTCCTTGGAGTTATGCGGAGGCTTTTGCTTGAGACTATGTTTTTTTGTGCGGCAAGTGCATATGTTATATGCAGCCTCAGACCCCCCGAGTAATCCATGTGGATTGCTTGGGGGTTTATTCAATGTGTGTGGGTTTAGTGACGGACCCTTCTCGTGGTGGTCGTCACGCGCTGAGCGTGAGTCCATTGTTATTGATTTTTTATTGATGGCCGAATTTCTCGGGTGCGCGCAAGCGCATCTACTAGATATAGCTCTTGAGCCCCCGAGTAATCCATGTGAATTGCTTGGGGGTTTATTCGGTGTTTGTGTGGTTTAGGGTCAGACCCTTCCCGCGGTGAGCGTGAGTCCATGATTACTGGTTTTTTGTTGAAGACCGAATTTCTAGGGTGCACGCAAGCACATCTCCTAGATGTAGCCCCAGAGCCCCCGAGTAATTTGCCACTGACCTACGCCCATGGCATAGGATTGATAGCTAAAAGCAGTGTCATACTCGCCAATTTATTTGAAACAATGGCGCTCAAGGTCAGACGAGCAGGGGTGAAAATTGTTCTAGCTAGAATGGTTATAGACACAGAGGTACACCACCCCTAGCAAGTTTGATTTTTATGAGACGCAAAGTCGGATGAGCAAGGGTGGTAGCGAGAACTATAGTGGACACAAAGATCCACCACCTCAACGAGTTCAATTTTGTGGAACGTAGGGCCAGATGAGTAGGGATGAGCGTGTCCCAACTGGATCTGGTTTGACCAACAAGACCTATAACCCAATGAGTTCAATTTTTGGATTTGTCGCCACTTTGGCATTCAGGGAATAGGTCAGCCGGCCCATTATCATGTTCTTACGAACATGAATGGTCCTAACACCAGCATGTTGTGGACTTGCACACAACACTCCCTAGGTAGTCAGCAAAGGCAAATCAGGTGTACAATACACTCATCCTAGCAAAACAACTATTGAAAGTCAAGAAACTACTAGGATCTTAAGCAGGGACACACAAACATCCCTTCGGGGAAAGTTGTATTTTGCATTGATTTGTTTTCTCAAAATTGGTACAAACTTCATGATAAAAGTTAAGGATTGATCTCTCTCATAGCGATCGACCCACTTTAAGTGACCGCTAACCCCATTCCCAGTGAAGGGTCGACCCCCACTCGAATATGCTTAGGGTACAACCCCCTTGGTAGGCTCTGATGTGACTTCCCTGTAATACTCAAAGTTGTATACCAAGAGTAATAGAGAGAGCTCCTCATTTTGTGTGTCTCATATGCATCATAAAAGAGCACCTATGTAATTGAGAGTGACTAAATAAAACAATGATTCTAAAATAAAAGAAAGTGCATATGTTGGAGTTTATATGTCTGTGCATTAAATAAAATAATAATGTTAAAGATAATAATATAAGAATTGCTAGAAGTGGAATTAAAACCCTAAATTTGAAAATTAGGGTTTGAATTAAGAGAAGGGAAGAACTAAGAAAAATACTACATATAATAAAATAAAAATCAGAATAAACATCCTTCACACTTATATTATTAAATTATACAATCCAAACTGAGGACAAGTTATTCACAAAGCTTGAATTTAAACTTGAACTCAAATTGGGTTTGAAAATGAAGAAAATAGAAAGAAAAATGAAAAAGAAAAAGAATAAGAGCTTACCTGGGCCCTGAACCTCAATTCGGCCCACTATCAATTCTGACCCGCGCGGCCCGCATTCACTCCTCCACGCGCGCGCTCCGCCCACTCGCGCATACCACTGACTCGTGGGCCCGGCCGTCAGCTGCTGGCTCGCGCGCCCGTCTCCTGGATGTCGCGTCTATGGCAAACGGGGCCCCCTCGTCAGTCTCGGTGTCCTCCTGTGCATCTTCCCCATCCCGCGCGACGCGCGCTCTCAACAGACCGCTCCGCTCTCCACTCCGAGAATCTCGGACGACCGGTGCACTTGGCCAGCTGCGGACTTGGCATCGCGGGTATACAAGTACCCTTCCCTCTCCCTTCTCTATCTCTATCCCCAATTCCTTGCCACCAAGAACGCCTCCGCTGCGCCGCCGAGAGAGAGACCCGCCGCGGGCGAATCCAGGCTTGCCGACGACCGAGCTCGAATTATGGAACCCAGGGGCTCCCTTCGGCTTTGTTGAAGGCGACCGCAACCGAATTGCTGAGGATTGGCCACCGGCGGCACCGGAATTCGTCACCGTTGAATCAGCTCCGCCGCGGACCCGCCTTCGCCGTGGCCGGACGCTCTTCGCGCCGAGACTGTCGGTAAGACCTACTCCAGCGTATTCGTCATCCCCTAGGCATCGTGTAGCAGTCTTTAATCGAGTTTTAGGGCGCTGGAGCACTCGATTGGAGTTTCACCGGCGAAGTTCGCCGTGAATGGTGGGCGGCGCCGCCGTCGATAGCGGTGGATTGGGGAAAACACTACTGACCGTCGATCCGGTCAGTGACGGCCCGGATTAGATCTTCGCGTACCGATTCGCCCCTGCTCATCTCAGCCGTTGATCGGCGCGCGAACGGGTGAGATCGTGCTCTGGCGTTTATGTTTGCGGGGCGAATTTGGGCCGTAGGATCTAGATCCAAGGCTCCGCATTGTGTACCGGTTCAGAGGAAATCAGATCTAATCTGCGCCGCACGTTGTCGATCGGGCGGCCGAGACTCGCCCGTACCCCTTCGCGGGTCAATTTTTCTAAAGAGACCCTCACCTCTCTGGAAATCAACCCGCAGTCCATTGGCTACTGTTCGCTGAGTCTAGGATTTTATTCGCCAGACCCCCTGACTTTTCCAGAAATTGGCGCCCAGTCCAGAGCACGTTTAAAACGTATAAATGAATTAGTAAATGTATTTTTAATACAAAAATAATTCCTAGAACTTAGTTAATTCATAGAAAATTCATTTTAGCTCCAAATTGGACCATTCCAGTTCCTAAATTTTTGTAATAATATTGTCTACGCATTAGTGCCTCTGTTTTGGCATGAAAGGCTCATTTAAATTTATCTAATACTTAATCTTGTATTAAATACATAAAAGCTACAGAAATTCATAACTTGAAATATATAACTCCAAATTTAGTGATTCCAGTTCCTATGGTTTCATTTTAATGTGTAGGTTTTTACTGTGTATTTTATTTACATGTTTGGTGCAATGTTAATTTTTGCTATACTATGTATGTATTGTGTTGATGCGAGTAGACGAGCAAGCCACTGTGGAAACTGAGGTTCAACAAGTAGAAGTAGCTGAGCAGGAGCTCATTGCAGGCAAGTTGTGCCCTTGATCACTTACTTTTCCCAGCCATGTTCTTATTAATTTTAATGATCTGCATAGGTTAATTTTGATGGGAGCCTTTATGTTACCCCAGTTTTGATTACCTCTATACCTTGTTCACCCCTGGAATATTTTTGGGTAGTACTTGCTATTGCTTTATGTGGATTAGGTATGGAGATTCATTATTCATGATTATTCTGTTATTATCTTGTTATTATTGTTGTTCATGTTAAGATCATTAAATTAATGGGAACATGGAGCGACCACCCGGGAAAACAGTGCTACCACAAGGGTTTAATGGGACGCCCTTGGCTGACTAATTAGGAAAGCTAGTGGAAGACTACCTTACCCGAAAGGGGCAAGGGCAGTAGGGGAGTGGTCAGTGTAGGGAGGTCCCTGGTTGATTTTGCTGCGATGGCGGTCAACCAGGAACCCTGCATTGGAACTTCCTATAAACTGTAGCGGGTTTTCGGAAGCTAGTGGAACTTTGTAAAGGCCTCGTAGTGCATCCCTAGCCATTCACCTCGGTAGTGTCTAAGGGCCTTGCAAACCCTGGCGACATGGGATACACGACTTGTGGGTAAAGATGCGCAACCTCTGCAGAGTGTAAAACTAGTATACTAGCCGTGCTCACGGTCAAGAGCGGCTCGGACCCTCACATGATTAACTATGGAACTTAAGTTTAATTTGACATTTGCATCGCATTTGGGATTATTTTACTATTACTGTTCTTTATTATTATTAAGGTTTGGTATTTACTTACACTTAGTAATTGCTAATAAAATTTTGACCAACTTATAAAAGCAAAGCTCAGCCTTAGCCTTTATTTCATTGATCAGCCTTACACTACATGAACTCCCACCTTTGGTGAGTTCATGCCACATTATTCCCCACGACTTGTTGAGCTATGAACGTATGTGAGCTCACTCTTGCTGTCTCACACCCCCCCCACAGGAGAAGAACAGGTGGTCGAAGAGGAGCCGCCTAACACTGAAGAGTTCGATCTGATCTAGGTGGCGTTTCTCAGTCGACATTGGCGCCGACGATCCTTAGTTCGTTTTATATTTATCTTTATTTTGTAATAAGACTTCCGCTATGTAATAAGTACTCTGATGTTTTATGACATTTATCTCTATACACTCTGTTATTGTATATGTTGTCTTCTTGGCGCATGTATGAGATGCATCTGGCTTTGTTCCTTAAAGCCGGGTGTTACAGAAGTGGTATCAGAGGAAATGTTGACTGTAGGACGAAACCTAGATAGAAATGGGCAACCCTTACCTACTTATCTCATTCTGATTCATTCTATACTTACCTTACTCTAATTCTTTCTACACTTATCTTGATCCTGTCTCACCTTCTACTGTTCTACTCTGATCCTTCTTACCTTTTCTAATCTAAGACAAGATGGATTTCACACCTTGGAATCCCTACCCCTATGACATTTTTAAGAGATAGGAAGCCTAAGACCAAATCAAAACTATTTTCTCCATTAAAAATATTGGTTGATTGTTCTGATGATCAATGTCTGATTTGCTTCTTTGATTGATTGAAATATTACATGGACATCTTAGCATGTGCCAGCATAAGGTAATCAATTAGCTATGGTAGGTAAAACATTAAATTGCTTAGCTAATAAATCCCCCAAAGTAACATGACTGTAATTACTGCCTTGTCTACTGCTCTTTCTTACCATATGTATCTAACTCAGATGGTAAATACCAGGCGGGGTGGTGGAATTGATTTGCCTCCTAACCGACACACTCGAAGGATATATAGACAACCTCAGCCACAGCCTGCAGAGATGAATCCTCCTAATCCTCCACCAGGCGGAGTTGACCCACTGGTTGCTGCTCAGATGGCGGTGATGCAGCAAATGGCGGACACCATGGCTGATATGCGTGCCCAGATGCAGCAAGAACGCCAAGAGATGCGTCAGGAAAGAGAAGACATACGCCAGGAGTTGCGCCAGGAGAGAGATGAGATACGCCAAGAAAGGAGGGCGCAACAACAGCAGCTGCAACAACAACTTCAACAACAGCAACAGCAGCAACAAGTACCACTGCCTCCACCACCACCACCAGTTCCACCTCGTGATAAGCACCGAGAATTCATGAGTCATAAGCCACCTACATTTGCAAGTTCGCCAGATCCACTTGATGCAGATGATTGGCTGAAAGCAATTGAGAAGATGCTCAACATTGCACAATGCACTGACCGGGAGAAGGTTTTATATGCTTCTGGACGTCTGATTGGTCCTGCTGCTGACTGGTGGGATTCTTATACTGCTGCCCATGATGCTGCTGATACTATTACCTGGGCAGAGTTCAGTACACAGTTCAGGAACTACCATATTCCAGCTGGGATGATAAAGATCAAGAAGAAGGAATTTCTGTCGCTGAAGCAAGGAAGTATGTCAGTCAGCGAGTACCGCGACAAGTTTATTCAGTTATCCAGATATGCCCCTGAAGAAGTTGCTGAAGACGAGAGGAAGCAGGAGCATTTCATTGAAGGACTTAATGGACCACTGCAGTATGCTCTAGTGGCACACACATTTCCATCATTTCAGAGACTGTTGGATAAGGCTCTTGCTATTGAACACAAGCGTGTTCAGCTGGGAGATTTGAAGAGAAAGGCAATATCACAAGGACAGGGTAGCAGCAGTGTTCGTCCTCGCTACAGTTCGCCACAGGGTACACCGACCCGACCAGGAGGACCACGCCCAGTTCAGCAATCACCACTGAGGACTCCACCTCCTCGACAGGCTACTCCCACGGGCACCCCGACGAAGTTTGCAGGATAGAGTCCGGGCACTCAATGTTTCAAGTGTGGGAAGATTGGTCATTATGCAGATGTCTGCCCACAGAGGATTGCTACTACTCCAGTTCAGAACAAGCAACAGACCCCTGGCAAGGGATATTCTATAGCCAGGGTGAATCAAGTCAGCGTTGATGATACTCCTGATGGTGGGGACCTCGTAATTGGTATGTTTTATGTTAATGCAATTCCTGCAACCATATTATTTGATTCTGGTGCTACACATTCATTCATGTCTGCTAGATATGCCAACACAAATGAAATACCACTGCTAAATATGAGAAAACCCCTGATAGTAATTACACCTAAAGGGCCTGTTGAGGCGAATCAAATGACACGTAGATTGACCTTGACCATTATGGGTAGAGAATTTGGAGCTACTGCTATAATATTAGAGTCAAGCAATATAGATCTGATCCTTGGTATGTCATGGCTAAGAAAGGCAAAGGCCGTTATAGCATGTGGTAGAGGTACCATAGAACTCACTACCACTAAAGGAGAAAGATTTCAAGTTAATATTGCAGTAACCTCCTCATCCATGCGTGCAATGTTCTTTATGCCTGAGGAGTTTGTTGGTGACAACATCTGGGTGGTTAGGGATTTTCCGGATGTCTTTCCAGAGGAGTTACCAGGGATTCCACCTGATAGAGAAGTTGAGTTTGTTATTGATCTCTTACCTGGAACCGCCCCTATTTCTAAACGGCCATATAGAATGTCCGTAGAAGAGTTGAAGGAACTAAAGAAGCAGTTGACGGAGTTACAAGAGGCTGGTTACATTCGTCCAAGTTCCTCACCTTGGGGAGCACCGGTGTTATTTGTGCAGAAGAAGGACGGATCGCAACGGATGTGTGTGGATTATAGATCTCTTAATGATGTTACGGTGAAGAACAAGTATCCGCTGCCCCGTATTGAGGATTTATTTGATCAGATGCGAGGTGCAAGAGTATTTTCGAAGATTGATCTCCGATCCGGTTACCATCAGATGAGGATTAGACCATCGGATATTCCCAAGACGGCTTTCTCGACTCGATATGGATTATATGAGTTTACTGTTATGTCATTTGGACTAACCAATGCACCAGCTTACTTCATGAATTTGATGAACAAGGTGTTTATGGAGTATTTGGACAGGTTCGTCGTGGTGTTTATCGACGATATTCTTATCTATTCTAAGAATGAAAGCGATCATGAACAACATCTAAGGTTGGTGCTACAGAAGTTACGAGATAATCAACTCTACGCTAAGTTCAGCAAGTGCGAGTTTTGGATTGACAAGGTGCCATTCCTTGGTCATATTATTTCTAATGGAGGAATAGCAGTGGATCCTGCTAAGGTGAAGGAGATTATGGAGTGGAGAGTGCCCACTACAGTTACGGAGATTCGGAGTTTCTTGGGACTCGCAGGATATTATCGGAGATTTATTGAAGGATTTTCTAAGATTGCTAAGCCCATGACCTCGCTTTTGGAGAAAGGAAGAGAATTTAAGTGGGATGAGAAGTGCCAAGAAAGCTTTGATCAATTGAAGGAGAGATTGATGTCTCCACCAGTATTGATTATGCCAGATCTGCAGAAAGGATTTGACATTTATTGTGATGCATGTGGCCAAGGACTTGGATGTGTGCTCATGCAAGAAGGACATGTGATTGCCTATGCATCTCGTCAGTTGCGGAAGCATGAACTGAACTACCCCACTCATGACTTGGAATTAGCAGCGGTTGTGCATGCACTTAAGATTTGGAGACACTATATTATGGGAACTAAGTGCCAAGTATACACGGATCATAAGAGTTTGAAGTATATATTCACTCAGAAGGATCTCAATCTTAGGCAACGCCGTTGGTTGGAGCTCATTAAGGATTATGATTTGGAGATTCATTACCACCCAGGCAAGGCAAATTTGGTTGCAGATGCCTTGAGCCGGAAGGAGCATGTTCACTCCGCTTTCGTTGTCCAGCTACCTGATGAATTAGCAAAAGACTTTGAGAGGCTCAACCTGGGAATTGTTGCACATACGGAAGGAGTGACTATTGAATTGGAACCTACCTTGGAGCAAGAAATTCGTAAAGGTCAGGTTGGTGATGCTAAGATTCAGGAGATCAAGGATCTGATAACAGAGGGTAGAGGCCCGGAGTTCACGGAGGATGAGCAAGGCACGATATGGTTCAAGAATCGGATCTGTGTTCCCGATATTGATAGTCTTCGGGAAACCATATTGAAGGAGGCACATGATTCAGTTTATTCTATCCACCCTGGGAGCACTAAGATGTATCAGGATTTGAAGCAAAAGTATTGGTGGTATGGACTAAAGAGAGATGTGGCTGCACATGTGGCTATGTGCGACGTATGCCAAAGAGTTAAGGCTGAACACCAGAGGCAAGCCGGACTATTGCACCCACTAAAGATACCTGAGTGGAAATGGGAAGAGATTGGCATGGACTTCATTGTTGGATTACCCCGCACGTCTGCTGGATATGATTCTATATGGGTGATTGTGGACAGGCTAACCAAGGTAGCCCACTTTATTCCAGTGAAGACCACTTATTCAGGAGCTAAGTTGGCAGAGTTGTACATGGCACGGATTGTATGCCTGCATGGTGTGCCAAAGAAGATTGTGTCAGATCGAGGATCACAGTTTACCTCTCGATATTGGAAGAAGTTGCACGAGTCATTGGATACAAGATTGAATTTTAGTTCGGCTTACCATCCCCAGACTGATGGGCAGACTGAGAGGACTAACCAAGTACTGGAAGATATGTTAAGAGCTTGTGCTCTTAAGCATGGTGGAAGTTGGGATAAGAGTCTACCGTATGCGGAGTTCTCATATAATAATAGCTATCAGGCCAGCTTGAAGATGTCACCGTTTGAGGCTTTGTATGGCAGAAAGTACAGGACTCCCTTGTATTGGAATCAAACTGGTGAAAGACAGTTGTTTGGACCTGAGATTATACAAGAAGCAGAGGAACAAGTCCAACAGATCAGGGAGAATTTGAGAACTGCACAGTCCAGGCAGAAAAGTTATGCTGACACCCGGAGAAGACTACTTGAGTTTAAGGAGGGTGATTATGTCTATTTGAAGGTGTCACCACTCCGGGGTATGAGAAGATTCAAAGTCAAAGGAAAGTTGTCCCCTCGCTTTATCGGACCCTTCTTAATCTTAAAGCGAGTGGGAGAAGTTGCATATCAATTGGAGTTACCGGATCATCTTGCGGATGTTCACGATGTCTTTCATGTATCTCAGCTGAAGAAATGTCTCAGGGTACCTGAAGAACAGTTACCAATGGAAGACCTTAGTGTTCAAGAGGATTTGACTTATGCTGAGTACCCCATCAAGATTTTGGATACTTTGACTCGAGTTACAAGGAATAAGGTCATAAAGATGTGCAAAGTTCAATGGAGCCACCACGGTGAAGATGAAGCAACTTGGGAAAGAGAAGAAGAGCTTCGTATAGATTTCCCCCACCTTTTCCCTAGATCTTCTTAAATCTCGAGGACGAGATTATTTTTAAGGGGGGTAGGATTTGTAATACTCAAAGTTGTATACCAAGAGTAATAGAGAGAGCTCCTCATTTTGTGTGTCTCATATGCATCATAAAAGAGCACCTATGTAATTGAGAGTGACTAAATAAAACAATGATTCTAAAATAAAAGAAAGTGCATATGTTGGAGTTTATATGTCTGTGCATTAAATAAAATAATAATGTTAAAGATAATAATATAAGAATTGCTAGAAGTGGAATTAAAACCCTAAATTTGAAAATTAGGGTTTGAATTAAGAGAAGGGAAGAACTAAGAAAAATACTACATATAATAAAATAAAAATCAGAATAAACATCCTTCACACTTATATTATTAAATTATACAATCCAAACTGAGGACAAGTTATTCACAAAGCTTGAATTTAAACTTGAACTCAAATTGGGTTTGAAAATGAAGAAAATAGAAAGAAAAATGAAAAAGAAAAAGAATAAGAGCTTACCTGGGCCCTGAACCTCAATTCGGCCCACTATCAATTCTGACCCGCGCGGCCCGCATTCACTCCTCCACGCGCGCGCTCCGCCCACTCGCGCATACCACTGACTCGTGGGCCCGGCCGTCAGCTGCTGGCTCGCGCGCCCGTCTCCTGGATGTCGCGTCTATGGCAAACGGGGCCCCCTCGTCAGTCTCGGTGTCCTCCTGTGCATCTTCCCCATCCCGCGCGACGCGCGCTCTCAACAGACCGCTCCGCTCTCCACTCCGAGAATCTCGGACGACCGGTGCACTTGGCCAGCTGCGGACTCGGCATCGCGGGTATACAAGTACCCTTCCCTCTCCCTTCTCTATCTCTATCCCCAATTCCTTGCCACCAAGAACGCCTCCGCTGCGCCGCCGAGAGAGAGACCCGCCGCGGGCGAATCCAGGCTTGCCGACGACCGAGCTCGAATTATGGAACCCAGGGGCTCCCTTCGGCTTTGTTGAAGGCGACCGCAACCGAATTGCTGAGGATTGGCCACCGGCGGCACCGGAATTCGTCACCGTTGAATCAGCTCCGCCGCGGACCCGCCTTCGCCGTGGCCGGACGCTCTTCGCGCCGAGACTGTCGGTAAGACCTACTCCAGCGTATTCGTCATCCCCTAGGCATCGTGTAGCAGTCTTTAATCGAGTTTTAGGGCGCTGGAGCACTCGATTGGAGTTTCACCGGCGAAGTTCGCCGTGAATGGTGGGCGGCGCCGCCGTCGATAGCGGTGGATTGGGGAAAACACTACTGACCGTCGATCCGGTCAGTGACGGCCCGGATTAGATCTTCGCGTACCGATTCGCCCCTGCTCATCTCAGCCGTTGATCGGCGCGCGAACGGGTGAGATCGTGCTCTGGCGTTTATGTTTGCGGGGCGAATTTGGGCCGTAGGATCTAGATCCAAGGCTCCGCATTGTGTACCGGTTCAGAGGAAATCAGATCTAATCTGCGCCGCACGTTGTCGATCGGGCGGCCGAGACTCGCCCGTACCCCTTCGCGGGTCAATTTTTCTAAAGAGACCCTCACCTCTCTGGAAATCAACCCGCAGTCCATTGGCTACTGTTCGCTGAGTCTAGGATTTTATTCGCCAGACCCCCTGACTTTTCCAGAAATTGGCGCCCAGTCCAGAGCACGTTTAAAACGTATAAATGAATTAGTAAATGTATTTTTAATACAAAAATAATTCCTAGAACTTAGTTAATTCATAGAAAATTCATTTTAGCTCCAAATTGGACCATTCCAGTTCCTAAATTTTTGTAATAATATTGTCTACGCATTAGTGCCTCTGTTTTGGCATGAAAGGCTCATTTAAATTTATCTAATACTTAATCTTGTATTAAATACATAAAAGCTACAGAAATTCATAACTTGAAATATATAACTCCAAATTTAGTGATTCCAGTTCCTATGGTTTCATTTTAATGTGTAGGTTTTTACTGTGTATTTTATTTACATGTTTGGTGCAATGTTAATTTTTGCTATACTATGTATGTATTGTGTTGATGCGAGTAGACGAGCAAGCCACTGTGGAAACTGAGGTTCAACAAGTAGAAGTAGCTGAGCAGGAGCTCATTGCAGGCAAGTTGTGCCCTTGATCACTTACTTTTCCCAGCCATGTTCTTATTAATTTTAATGATCTGCATAGGTTAATTTTGATGGGAGCCTTTATGTTACCCCAGTTTTGATTACCTCTATACCTTGTTCACCCCTGGAATATTTTTGGGTAGTACTTGCTATTGCTTTATGTGGATTGGGTATGGAGATTCATTATTCATGATTATTCTGTTATTATCTTGTTATTATTGTTGTTCATGTTAAGATCATTAAATTAATGGGAACATGGAGCGACCACCCGGGAAAACAGTGCTACCACAAGGGTTTAATGGGACGCCCTTGGCTGACTAATTAGGAAAGCTAGTGGAAGACTACCTTACCCGAAAGGGGCAAGGGCAGTAGGGGAGTGGTCAGTGTAGGGAGGTCCCTGGTTGATTTTGCTGCGATGGCGGTCAGCCAGGAACCCTGCATTGGAACTTCCTATAAACTGTAGCGGGTTTTCGGAAGCTAGTGGAACTTTGTAAAGGCCTCGTAGTGCATCCCTAGCCATTCACCTCGGTAGTGTCTAAGGGCCTTGCAAACCCTGGCGACATGGGATACACGACTTGTGGGTAAAGATGCGCAACCTCTGCAGAGTGTAAAACTAGTATACTAGCCGTGCTCACGGTCAAGAGCGGCTCGGACCCTCACATGATTAACTATGGAACTTAAGTTTAATTTGACATTTGCATCGCATTTGGGATTATTTTACTATTACTGTTCTTTATTATTATTAAGGTTTGGTATTTACTTACACTTAGTAATTGCTAATAAAATTTTGACCAACTTATAAAAGCAAAGCTCAGCCTTAGCCTTTATTTCATTGATCAGCCTTACACTACATGAACTCCCACCTTTGGTGAGTTCATGCCACATTATTCCCCACGACTTGTTGAGCTATGAACGTATGTGAGCTCACTCTTGCTGTCTCACACCCCCCCCCACAGGAGAAGAACAGGTGGTCGAAGAGGAGCCGCCTAACACTGAAGAGTTCGATCTGATCTAGGTGGCGTTTCTCAGTCGACATTGGCGCCGACGATCCTTAGTTCGTTTTATATTTATCTTTATTTTGTAATAAGACTTCCGCTATGTAATAAGTACTCTGATGTTTTATGACATTTATCTCTATACACTCTGTTATTGTATATGTTGTCTTCTTGGCGCATGTATGAGATGCATCTGGCTTTGTTCCTTAAAGCCGGGTGTTACATTCCCCTATTGAATCGATCAGGCTAGTTGGACTACGAGGGCCTTGTGCCTCAACGACTATAATATCGTTGCTCACTTGTACAACTAAGTCTATTTTTGATTTAGACTCGGCATGGGGTAGGCATTAAGTGAATCATAGAAGGTCAGTTCATCATAAAGTTTCCTTACTATAAAAGGTGGATATGCATTTGGAGCACCCCTAAGACGAATGTACAGACACGAGTTACACACTACCGGAATCCGGCTCTTTACCGAGTGCTCGGCGCTTTGTCGAGTGCTTTTTGTCAGGCACTCGGCAAAATCCTGCTCTCGGTAATGACCACGTTTACCGAGAGCACGACTCTCGGCACAGAAATACACTCGGCAAAGAAACATGTGCCGAGTGCCAAACACTCGGCAAACAACGGCCCTCGGCAAAGGGTCGTCAATGGCCATCAAAAGTTGACTGCCGTTATCTTTGCCGAGTGTCCAGTGTCTGACACTCGACAAAGTATATTTTTATTTTTTTTCTTTCCCCAACCAAACTTTTTGTGGTATGTTCCTACAATATGTAGACCTACATGTACTATTTTGGCACAATTATAGAAGTGTTTTCTATAACTATTAGATTTAGTTCGTTTAATTGAATTTCTTCGGAAAATTCACATTTGAACTGCAAGTCACTCGAAACATAGAAAACCGTGAATGCAAAAACGATATCCATATTATTTAGCATAAGTTACGACCGATTTCAGGAACAGACCGGAATCTTCGAGCACCATGCTCACTAAAAATGATCGTGAACTTGCCATCAAGTTATTTAAAAATTGTATAAAACACAAACAAAGACAGAAAATCATGAAACTTGTCCACATGTCATGATATCATATGTAGAGGCTGTGATAAAAATTTGAGAATGTTTCAAGAAAGTTGTGATGCACTACGTGTAGAAACCTAGCCGGTCTACATTAAAACTCTATGATTTCATGAGTAGGCCACTTAGGTTTCTACACGTAGTGCGTCACAATTTTCTCGAAACATTCTCAAATTTTTATCACAGCCTCTACATTTGATATCATGATATGTGGACAAGTTTCATGATTTTATGACTTTGTTTGTGTTTTGTACAATTTTTAAACAACTGGATGGCAAGTTCACAGTCATGTTTAGTGAGCATGGTGCTCGAAGATTCTGGTCTGCTCCTAAAATCAATGGTAACTTGTGCTAAATAACATGAATATCGTTTTTGCATGCATGGTTTTCCGTGTTTCGAGTGACTTACAGTTCAAATCTAAATTATCAGAGCAAATTCAATTAAACGAACTAAATCTAATAGTTATAGAAAATAATTTTATAATTGTGCCAAAATGGTACATGTAGGTCTACATAGTGTAGAAACATATCATAAAAAGTTTGGTTAGAAAAAAGAAAAGAATAAAAATATACTTTGCCGAGTGTCAACATAAGAAACTCGGTAAAGCTTTCTTTGCCGAGTGCCTGCCGTGGGGCACTCGGCAAAGTATTTTTTAAAAAATTAAAACAATCTTTGCCGAGCTCGTGTCAGAGGGCACTCGACAAAGACAACTTTGCGAGTGTCAGATTGGGGACACTCTGCAAAGTATATTTTTAAATTAAAAAATAACTTTGCCGAGTGCAAGATCGTAGGCACTCGGCAAAGTCTGTTTACATATGCAGACACTGGCCTTCTTCTTCACTTTATTTTTGTTTCTCTCATCTTCTCCACGCCGCCACCGCCGTCCAACCCGCCGCCACCATCCATCCAACCCCCACCGCCCAGCCCACCCTCACCCTCACTGTGCGCGCCCTCACCTTCGCTCAGCGCCGTCACGCGCCGTCCTCGCCGTCACGTGTCGTCCTCGCCGTTCAACTCCTCGCTGCCAGCTCGCCATCACCCTCCTTGGCCTCGGCCTTACCTTCACCCTAACCGTGTGCGCTAAGGTATACATTTCACTGTAGAAATATTTTTATTATGGTTGTGCTTTCATACAATCTCTACATGCTCTGCTATAGAAATATGTTGAGTTTGTTTGGGTAACAAGGTAGTATTTATTTTGGGTCCGCTAAGGTATACATTTCACTGTCTCAGTTTATATGATCTTGTTAATATTTGCATGTGTGGATCCATACCATGAACATGCACCTTGATCATATTGTCTTTTATAATACATAGACTGAAGTATATGCGATTTTCGGCCATCATACCATTGATATGTGTGTGAATATCAGCCATCGTGCTATTAGTTTTATTTGCAGGTTTTAAAAACCTCTTGGTGCAGGGGAGGTGCTGCCGAATTTTTCTCGGTTATATATGTTAGAGGATGGAGGACCATGAGTGGATGTACATGGGCCGTGTAGGAAAGAATGATGTCACCCCTGAATGGATTAGAAAGACTGATGATTTCTCGGTTCTAAATACATCTTTTTTATATGTGCTTGTTTATTTACTTTTAATTGCATGTTGTTGGACTAAGATGGTGGGCAGTTGGCTAAGGAGGGGGAGGGGAGGAGGAGTAGGACGGCGGAGGAGGCACAGCAGGACGACGACGTCCAACAGCAGGTGGAGTAGTAGGACGACGACGACCAGCAGTAGGCGGTGGAGCAGGACGACGACGACGCTCAACAGGACGCCTCAGGTTCGAGGAACGTCTACTTGCAAGGTCCCGCGAATCTCCCTCACCGTCCCATACTTCGGGATAGGCAGCCGCTGATTGGGCCGAATGGGGAGAGGCATGTAACTTTATTTTCTCCATGCTTGATCATATTATGTGTTTAAAATCATAATATAAACTAATACTTTTTATTTATCACTTGGACATGTCTTGGATGGTTGTGGAGAATGTTGGGGGTCATGGTCGCAACCCTAATGGCATCCTCGGCCTGCTGTGTAGGAAACACTTCCCTGGACTGGTTGAGTACGCCGGAGTGACAGGCTGAAAGGGAATTAGGCTTACACCTAGTTCCTAAATAATTTTGGTGGTTGAATTGCCCAACACAAATATTGAACTAACTAGTTTGCTCTAGTACTCAAGTTATACAGGTGCAAAAGGTTCACACTTAGCCAATAAAAAGACCAAGTTTTGGATTCAACAAAGGAGCAACGAGGCAACCGAGGGCACCTCTGGCTGAAGGCACCGGACTGTCCGGTGTGCACCGGACAGTGTCCGGTGCGCCCAGAGGACTCCAACTCAAACTCTTCGCCCTCGGGAATTCTCGGAAGCCGGCGCGCTATAATTCACCGGACTGTCCGGTGTGCACCGGACATGTCCGGTGCTCCAAGGAAGCGCGGTCTCCGGAACTAGCCAGCCTCGGGTTTGCGCGGCAGCCGCTCCGCTAAAATTCACCGGACTGTCCGGTGTGCACCGGACTGTCCGGTGTGCCAGCGGAGCAACGGCTCCCTGCGGCGCCAACGGCTCCCTGCGGAGCATTTAATGCGCGCGCAGCGCGCGCAGACGTCAGGATCGCCCATGCCGGTGCACCGGACATCAAACAGTACATGTCCGGTGTGCACCGGACACCCAGGAGGGCCCAGAAGTCAGAAGCTCCAACGGTCAGAATCCAACGGCAATGGTGACGTGGCAGGGGCACCGGACTGTCCGGTGCGCCATCGAACAGACAGCTTCCAGCAACGGTCACTTTTGGTGGTTGGGGCTATAAATACCCCAACCACCCCACATTCATTGCCATCCAAGTTTTCCACTTCTCAACTACTACAAGAGCTCTAGCATTCAATTCTAGACACACCAAATAGATCAAGTCCTCTCCAAATTCCACAAAACACCATAGTGACTAGAGAGAGTGATTTGCTTGTGTTCTTTCGAGCTCTTGCGCTTGGATCGCATTCTTTTCTTTCTCACTTGTTCTTGAGATCAACACTCAATTGTAACCAAGGCAAGAGGCACCAATTGTGTGGTGGCCCTTGCGGGGAAGTTTTTGTTCTCGGTTGATTGAGAAGAAGAGAAAGCTCACTCGATCCGTGGGATCGTTTGAGAGAGGGAAGGGTTGAAAGAGACCCGGCCTTTGTGGCCTCCTCAACGGGGAGTAGGTTTGCAAGAACCGAACCTCGGTAAAACAAATCCACGTGTCACACTCTTATTCGCTTGCGATTTGTTTTGTGCCCTCTCTCGCGGACTCATTTATATTTCTAACGCTAACCCTCGCTTGTAGTTGTGATTATTTTTGAATTTCAGTTTCGCCCTATTCACCCCCCCTCTAGGCGACTATCACAGGCCCAGCCTACACCTTCGACCACTACGTCATCGCCCCCGATGCAGTAGACCGGAACGACAGGGAATTCAACAACAAGGCGGAGCGGGTGAAGCAAGAGATGTGGGTAAGTCTTACTATAATGTAAAATATGTCGCATTCGTTGCACATATACCTTCTCTTTGAGTTACTATAACATTGTCTTGGAACATTATAGACCCAGCTAGAAACAGAGAGGAGGGAACGTCAGGAGATGGAGGCGAGGATGGTGGAGATGTTCCAGTACATGCAGAGCCTTGGCGCCACACAGGGTTTCGCTCCACCACCTCCATTGTTCCCTACAATTGACCCTGCTCAGTTCCATACAAATGTGAGTATCAAAATTCTAGTTATATGTTGGTAATGCATCTGGTATAACATATGCAATCTCTTCTCTATGTAGGGACAATCTGGGGTGGCATCCAATTACTCTAATGGATCGCCCAGCCCATCACCGCACCAGTCTAGCCGCACACCTCGATGAGATATTATCTTTCTTAGTGTTGTTCAAACTTTGTGAGATAACCCAGTCTGAACTTGTTAGATGTTGATAATGCTTTGTGAGATACTTGAGACATATGTTCTTGAGTGTTGGATACTTATGTTTGTGTCCGAACATGTTGGTAATGTTGTGAGAACTTGTTTGATTTATGATGTTTATGAGATATGTGATGTATATGTGATATCTATGATGATTATGTGATATATGTGATGTATATGTGATATCTTTTGTTTGTTTGGATGGAATAGAAAAACAAATAAAAAGGTGTGTACTAGTCACTTTGCCGATTGTAACACTCGGCAAAGAGGTTCTTTGCCGAGTGTCAGAGTCATAGCTCTCGGCAGAGAAGGAACACCTGGGCACCGGTAAAGCTTCTTTGCCGAGTGTTGTGACCATGGCACTCGGCAAAGAAGCAAGCTTTGCCGAGTGCCTCCTAGCGCACTGAAGCGTCCCGATCCTTTGGGACTCAAATGTGATACAATTACTAGTTCCAGGAGGCTAGTAAACACATTCATTTCTTCAAATAGTATAGAGTATCAAATAATAGTTATTACAATACCAAAATGCAAGCTCTAGCAAGCCTAGAAACATAGCACAATGGAAGAACATCTAGCCCAAGCCACAGGCAGACTGGGTGCAGACACAACCCCCTTCTAGTCGAACATAGTAGAAAAGAAGTCTTCAGTAGCTGAAAAACCTAAATAAATCTGGGTGAATACACTAGGTATTCCACAAGCTCATCTCGCCCGTAAAGAAAGAAGGACTTATACGGTACATGCTTGGTATGGTGGACTTGAAGTCACTCATTTCTTTTTCAGAGGAAGGTGATACTTTGATGTTTTACCCAAAAGAGAGGAGTAGCACAGTTTCACACTCAACCACCACTGAGCTTCCCGCTCCCGTGGCATTGCTTTTATTTCCAAAAACACACACACACTTTCCCTTTTTACGAAGACCAAAAACACTAATTGACATACCACACTAGACTCGTCCATACTAGTGGACACGGACTATTCGAATAGGTTTCAAACTCTGTGCAGAGGTGTACACTTTACCCACTAGTCGGGCTCTACGATCTCATGGCCAATGAGATCCAAATCCGAAGCTCTTTCCTTCCTTGCACGTCCTTATCTTAACGATTATACCGGAAGTAACAAGGCCACCACCATGCCCAAACTGGACAAAACATTCGCCTTCCTTATCCTCCTGGTGCTCTCTAGTTGTCATAACCCTGGGTTTGGACCGTGCAAGTTCAGATTGAGTGACTTCCCATACAGTCTCGAGTGGTTGTACTTGTCATGAGTACAAGTATGAAGGATGACAAACCGATCCTTATATGAGGGGACAATCCTTCATGCTCACACCTAGCTTGGCTGAGCCAACACCTTAGGCCCTCCCGTAAACCAGGGAGTCCCTGATCATCCCTCTCAGTTAGTGATAAGGGTGAATACCCTCCAACATACATTTTTTTGAAAACATTTCTCTTTTCAGAAAAATCATTGCCTCAACCCATGTTTTGTACCCAAAAGATATTATTTAATGCAGGCTTCCACTCGTCTCACAATGCTTAGAACCCAACCCATATCCCGGCTTAGGTAGTGGTAGAAAGAGTAGGTAATCTATGCATCAAGGGTAGCCGGCCCAGCTAGGCCCGCTAACGGGGCACGGCACGGGGACGGTGCCGTGGGCGCGGGCCCACGTGCCAACGAGGGGGAGGGGGTAACGGCGTCAAGGGGAACGGCGGTCCGCCCACGGGGAGGAGGAACCGACCATCGGTGGCTTGACGGTGATTCCTCGTTGGTGATCTAGTTCTAGGTGGTTGGGGTGGTGGCATAGCATGGGCAGGGGTAGGGGTCACGGTGGTGGGGTTAATTTGGCCGGTGGGGGCTCAGGACGACCGGTCCACAGTGAGGTGATGGGCTCTCGCGGCGGTGAGGTCACTGACGAAGCCACGAGGCGCGATAGGGGAAGAAGGATGGTGCACCGTGTTCGTGGTGAAGTGGTGAAGCTTGTGAACTACGTTAATTTAACTCTAGGCCACCGGAGAGGGGAGGGAGAACTCACCGGAGCAGAGGGGGATGGCGGCAGCGCCGACTTGATTGAGCTTGGGGGGAACGAAGGGTGGCTGAGGCTGGTGCGAGGAGGGGTGGAGCTCGGGGCGGTCCCTTTTATAGGCGCTCGGGGAGGGAAACGGCTGAAACCAGCTAGCGCCGGTGAGGTGCACAGCGGCGGCGATGATGGCGCACAACGCTAGGGACGAGACGGCTCGGGGCGAGCTGTCGTGAAGGGATGCGAGCAAAGTGAACTGGGGGGCGGAGCGGTGCCTAACTTTACTAGCGCAGGAGTAATGGCGGTGAGAGAGAGGGAGGATGGTGGTCGGTGGGGATTGGGCCGGTGAGGTCAGCGAGGAAGAAGGGCTGACGGGCGGGGCCCATCTGTTAGAGGAAGAGCGGGCACGAGAGAGTGAGGCAGAGCGTGACTGGCAAGCGGGGCCGAGTGGTCAGCGGTAGAGGGGGAGAGTCTAGCGTGGGCTGGCGCGCGGAGGATGGGCCGCACTTGGCTGAGAGCGGAGGGGGAGCGCGGGCGCGAGAGAGAGGTGGAGGCATGGGCTGGAATCGTCCCAGCCGAGAGGGGGAGGACTTTTCCTTTTTCTTTTTTATTTCTCTTTTCTTTTTCCTTAATCCCTTTTCTCCTTTATACAAATATTCATTTATATTTCCTAGGTGCCAAAATGAAATACTATATGTGAAGTGCTACTAGCAATCATGGTGTACGCATATGATGAATGAAATGCTCATGAGATGAGGTCTTAAGAGAAATAATGGGGGGTTAGGAATTTAGGGTTTCTAACCTTGGAACCAAAAACTAGGATGTTACAGACCTACCCCACTTAAAAGAATCTCGCCCTCGAGATTCAGGCTGGGCTTGAGAAAAGGTAAGGGTACTCCCTTCTCAATGAGTCCTCACTCTCCCAGGTAGCCTCCTCTTCTCCTTCTCTGCTCCACTGGACTTTACAGAGCCTTACCTCCGAGTTTCAAGTCCTTCAAACGACTGAATCAAGAATCTTCATTGGCTTTTCTCGGTACTGCAGATCTTTCTGAATCTGAGCTGACTCTTCTGCGATGTGACTCTCTGGTACTTTCAAGCATTTCCGGAGCTCGAATACATGAAATACATTGTGGATATCTGACATGGATTTTGGCAACTGAAGGCGGTAAGCTGCTGGCCCTATTCTGCCGATGATAGGATAGGGGCCAACGAAACGCAGAGCTAGCTTTCCTTTTGCTTAAAATCTTTTGACTCCACGCATTGGGGAGACCTTGAGGTAGACAAAATCACCTTCCTCAAAACTGAGTTCTCTTCTCCTGTTGTCTGCATAACTCTTTTGCCGACTCTGTCCTTTGAGTAGTCTCTTGCGGATCAAGGCAACTTTCTCTTTTGCCTCTTTGATGAAGGCAGGCCCTTCTAGGGTCTTTTCTCCCACGTTTGACCACATCATAGGGGTTTGGCATCTCCTCCCATACAGGGCTTCAAAAGGTGACATCTTGATGCTGGCCTGGTAACTGTTGTTATACGAGAATTCTGCATACGGCAAACTGGACTCCCAATCTCTGTCGAAGGTCTGCACATAGGCTCTCAACAAATCTTCAAGGACTTTATTGACTCTTTCTGTCTGTCCATCTAACTGGGGGTGGTATGTGGTGTTAAAATCTAGCTTCGTGCCCATAGCTTGCTGAAGACTCAACCAAAACTTTGAGGTGAATTGTGTTCCTCTGTCTGATACTATTCTTTGTGGAATGCCATGAAGTCTAACAATTTCTTTGAGATATATCCGGGCGAGGGTGGCTCCTCCGAAGGTAGTCTTTATTGGTATGAAGTGAGCTACCTTGGTAAGACGGTCAATTATGACCCAGATAAAATTGTTACCCTTTTGGGCCCGGGGCAGTCCGATCACGAAATCCATGCCTATTTCTTCCCACTTCCATTTTTGCACCGGAAGGTGTTGTAGTAGCCATGCGGGCCTCTGATGTTCTGCCTTAGTTCGTTGGCAAGTATCACACCGGGCTACATGTTGAGCTATCTCCTTTTTCATCCCTCTCCACTAGTATCTGGTCTTGAGGTCTAGGTACATCTTGATAGACCCTAGATGGATAGAATAGGCTGAGTTGTGGGCTTCATCTAGCAGGATTTCTCGTGCCTCTCCCTTTGGTACACACAGACGGTTCCTAAACCAAAGAGTTCCCTTTTCATCTGTTCTGAGATCCAGGAGTTGTTCCTTGTTAGCCTTTTCTGCAAGTCCTGTCATCTCGGCGTCCAAACGCTAAGCTTTGCGAATGAGGTCTTCCAGCATCGATTTAACTTCTACACTGCCTTTTCCCCAAACAAGCATTTAGTTGAGCCGATTCTCTCTTCCAGTCTTCCAGGAAGTTTGTTGCATCCTTACCGAGAGGTTTCCGGCTAAGGGCGTCAGCCACTACATTTGCCTTTCCTAGGTGATAGTGGATTTCGATGTCATAATCCTAATTAGCTCTAGCCATATTCGCTGACGGAGGTTGAGATCTGACTGGGTAAAGTTGTACTTTAGACTCTTGTGATCCATGAATACATGACATTTGTTCCCAATCAAGTAATTTCTCCATATCTTGAGAGCATGCACTATGGCTGCCAATTCCAAATCATGGGTTGGATAATTCTGTTCATAAGGCTTGAGTAGGCGAGATGCATAAGCGATGACTTTCTCATTCTGCATTAGCATGCATCCCAAACCTTGTCTTGAAGCATCACAGAAG
This sequence comes from Zea luxurians, assembly GCA_029449295.1. Lineage (NCBI taxonomy): Eukaryota > Viridiplantae > Streptophyta > Magnoliopsida > Poales > Poaceae > Zea > Zea luxurians. The sequence continues at coordinate 27,701,335 of JAOPSE010000003.1, forward strand.
ATGACAAAGCTTTGGTGGATATCTGGCAATGTCAGTACTGGTGCGGTTGTGAGTTTCTTCTTTATGACCTAGAAACTTTCTTCACACTTTGGGGTCCACACAAATTTGTTGTCTTTCTTGAGGAGTTCAGTCAAGGGTTTTGCAATGCTGGAGAATCCTTTGATAAAACAACGGTAATATCCCGCCATTCCCAAAAAGCTTCGAATTTCACTAACATTGGCTGGCTGCTTCCATTTGGATACTGCTTCTACCTTAGAAGGATCCACTTCTATCCCTTCTGCAGTCAAGATATGCCCGAGGAAGGCTATCTTTTCTAACCAAAATTCGCATTTGCTGAGCTTGGCATAGAGCTGATGCGCTCTAAGTCTCCCGAGGACAATCTGGAGGTGATGATCATGATCCTCACGACTCTTGGAATAGATGAGGATGTCGTCAATAAAGACTACGACAAACTTATCTAACTCTTCCATAAACACCTTGTTCATAAGATTCATGAAGAAGGCGGGTGCATTGGTTAGTCCAAAGGGCATTACTGTAAACTCGTACTAACCATACCGGGTAACAAAAGTTGTCTTCTGAATGTCCGCTTCCTTAATTCTCAACTGATGGTATCCTGATCTCAGATCAATCTTTGAGAAATATTTGGCCCCATGAAGTTGGTCAAAAAGGTCATCCATCCGAGGTAGTGGATACTTGTTCTTGATTGTAACTTCATTTAAGGATCGGTAATCAATGCACATTCTCATGCTCCCATCCTTCTTGGTGACAAATAATACTGGTGCTCCCCAAGGTGATGAGCTAGGATGAATAAACCCTTTCTAGTGAAGTTCTGCGATCTGAAGCTTTAGTTCTGCCAATTCTATGGGAACCATGCAGTACGGTCTCTTTGCGATTAGTGTGGTGCCTGGGAGGAGGTCAATGTAGAATTCTACTTCTCTTTCCGGAGGCATTCCTGGCAACTCTGCAGGAAATACGTCCATGAATTCTTCTTCCACAGATATGCCTTCTGCTGCTAGGCTGAACACCATTGGATCTTGGGTTGGCGGCCGAGCTTTACACGAAACTAATTTTACCTGGTGGTCGGTGAGAAGAATAGTCTTATTTGCGCAGCTTATGATGCCATTATGCTGGGTCAACCAATCCATTCCTAGGATTACATCATTTCCATGGGATGGTAGTATGACTAAGTCCGCCAAGAATACTACCCCACTTAAAAGGATTCTGACTTGGGAGCATTTGAGGTGGCATAGAAGGTCTGACCCTAGGGTTTGGGTGACCAAAGGGATTTCTAATGATGCAGTGGGGATGCCATGCTTTTCCACAAAACTAGTGGCGATGAAAGAATGAGATGCTCCAGAATCAAAAAGCACAACAGTGGGGGTAAATTCGACTAGGAACTCACCGAGTACTACTCCAGGGGCTTGCTGAGCTTCTTGGGCGTCGAATTGGTTCACTTAAGCCCCGTCGTGGAACTGATTATTGCTTAACTGGCTGCTGGGGGAGGGTGCCTTTGAGGCGGGTGCCATAACATTCTTGGGGCCATTCACTGAGTTGGAGTAGGCAGGTACGGATGTCTTCAGATGCAAACAATTATTCTTGAAGTGACCGGGGTCTCCATAGTGCCAACAAGCATTGGTTAGAGCTTGGTTGCTTGCAACAGACTAGGTATGGAAGGAACTTTGACCAGGCTGGTTGAGATGCGAAGGAGCGAATCCTGCTAGCTTGCTGAAGTTCGACCCCTTGGAAGGGAACCCAAAAAATCGAACCCTCTGGTGTTTGTCTTGCTGTTGTGCTCAAAGAACTTGAAATTTTCTCTTGAGGAGACCTTTTTCCTCTTCTCGTGCTCTTTCCACCTGGATGGCCTTGTTCGAGAGGTGCGAGAAACTAAGGAAGTCTTGGCTTGCAAGGATGGTCTTGAGTTCTGGTCTTAACCCTTTCAAGAAACGAGCCATCTTCTTGGCTTCCGTGCTAACATCATCAGGTGCATAACGAGCAAGTTCTGTGAATTTATGGATGTATTCACTGATGGATCGCCCTCCTTAAGCTAACTCCCAAAATTCCTCCTCCTTGAGATGGACGATTCCTAAGGGCACATGATGCTCTCGGAAAGCAGCCTCAAACTCTACCCAGGTAGCATCTCTTACTGCAGCGCTGAAGGTGTCCCACCAGGATAGAGCCATCCCGGAGAGCTAGTGGGTAGCTTGGTGAACACGCTGGTTTTCAGGGCATCCAATGGCTTCTAGCTCCCTCTTTACTCTGTGCAGCCAATCATCAGCATCGAGCGGGTTGTTGGATCCATCGAACGTGGGAGGCTTGAACATTAGGAACTCTCCCATTCTGTCCTAAGGTCTTCCTCCAATCGGGCGCTCATTCTCGAGGCTTCTAGTGAGGACCTCAATGAGTTGGGTTTGATTGGCCAGAACTTGGGCTAGGTCTAGTGGCATCTCCGGAGGTGCGGGGAGGTGGGTCTCACTCCCTTCTCCACCGTCCTATCCATCAATACCTAGGGGAGTCCTTACTCTAATTCCCGAGGAGGTAGGCGTGGTTTTATCCATGGCCATCTGCTAGAGGGGATGCATATGCCATCATTTTTTTCAAACATGTTATTTTATTTAGTAGACCAGTTCATTACAAGCATAACAACCACCACGGATTACACTACGCACGAGCGTTTTCTACTAAAGTGTCCCCAAACTCCCTAAGAAGATCATCAAGGCTAGCTAGGCACTTCATCGATGTCAGAAAAGCTTTCTATCCCTAGGGAAGGTAGTGTTGGCGAGGCTTCTTCCTTCGGGTCAGTCTGGCATCCTTGGCTCTTGAAACACTTTCGGATCTTCTTGACGGGGGCGAGCTTCTTTAGCCTCCTAGCAAGTCCATCTTTAGGGTCTGGTATGCCTCACGAGTGTTGGCTTCCTCGCCTTCTGCCATCTCGAGATTGTCTTGAAGAGCCGCCTTTTCTTCCTTCAATTCCATGATTTGCTGCTCTGGGCTTTCCACCCGAGAGTTTAGGTGGGTGCAGTGGGAGAAAAGGTCATCAAAGTGGTTGTCAAGGGTGTGGAGATATCCGGCCATGTAGATTATAGTAGGGTCATCTTCATTATGATCTCTCCCTGTCAAAGCCTGGAGTCTTTTCCTCCAGATAGGGGTATCTGGGTGGAAAGTAGTGGAGGGGTGTCTCGGAGACTTCCCTGCTGTAGTTTTGGCATAGTTGGCGGAGGGCTTTTTGGGTAGCATTCTGGCAGGTATCTAGGAAGCGGTGGCCAGTACCGGTGATCTGAAAGGGAGGGTGATTTGGGTAGCTTTGGCTTTCTCCTAGGTAGACTGCCATAGAGCACTTCTCAACTCCAAAGAAGGTGAGGAATCCCTTCCACCTCTGAGCAATAGGATGTCTTAAGGACAAAGGTGCCCTCCATCTGGTAGCAAGAGAAGAAGGGTTGTTAATATCGGGGACAGGAGAGAAGGTTCTTTAAGAGGTTAAGAGGTCTTTCTTTTGAGGAAAGCTTTTTAGGTCAGGGCTGCGGTCTATGGCTAGTCCTATGGCTCTGATACCACCTGAAGTGTCCCGATCCTTTGGGACTCAAATGTGATACAATTACTAGTCCCAGGAGGCTAGTAAATACATTCATTTCTTCAAATAGTATAGAGTCTCAAATAATAGTTATTACAATACCAAAATGCAAGCTCTAGCAAGCCTGGAAACATACCACAGTGGAAGAACATCTAGCCCAAGCCACAGGCAGACTGGGTGCAGACACAACCCCTTTCTAGTCGAACATAGCAGAAAAGAAACCTTCACTAGCTGAAAAAGATAAATAAATCTGGGTGAATACACTAGGTATTCCACAAGCCCATCCCGCTCGTAAAGAGAGAGAGAGACCTATACGGTACATGCTTGGTATGGTGGAGTTGAAGTCACTCATTTCTTTTTTAGAGGAAGGCGATACTTTGATGTTTTACCCAAAAGAGAGGAGTAGCACAGTTTCACACTCAACCACCACTGAGCTTCCCGCTCTCGTGGCATTGCTTTTATTTCCAAAAACACCTCCACACTTTCCCTTTTTACGAAGATCAAAAACACTAATTGCCATACCACACCAGACTCGTCCATACTAGTGGACATGGACTATTCGAATAGGTTTCAAACTCTGCGTAGAGGTGTACACTTTACGCACTAGTCGGGCTCTGCGATCTCATGGCCAATGAGATCTGAATCTCAAGCTCTTTCCTTCCTTGCACGTCCTTACCTTAACGATTATACCGGAAGGAACAAGGCCACCACCATGCCCAAACCGGACAAAACATTCCCCTTCCTTATCCTCCCGGTGCTCCCCAGCCGTCATAACCCTGGGGTTCGGACCGTGCAAGTTCAGATTGAGTGACTGCCCATACAGTCTCGAGTGGTTGTACTTGTCATGAGTATAGGTAGTGAAGGATGACAAACCGATCCTTATATGAGGGTATAATCCTTCATGCTCACACCTAACCTGGCTGAGCCAACACCTTAGGCCCTCCCTTAAACCAGGGAGTCCCTGATCATCCCTCTCAGTTGGTGATAAGGGTGAATACCCTCTATCATAAACTTTTTCGAAAACATTTCTCTTTTCAGAAAAATCATTGCCTCAACCCATGTTTTGTACCCAAAAGATATTATTTAATGCGGGCTTCCACTCGGCTCACAATGCACAGAACCCAACCCATATCCCGGCTTAGGTAGTGGTAGAAAGAGTAGGTAATCTATGCATCAAGGGTAGAATGGACTTGCCTTCGTCGAAGCTTTCTTGGCATGAAAGCTTTATTTCTGGGAGATTGGGCTCCTGCCCTTCTTCCGGAGCTACGTTTTCTAGAGGGTCAAACCCCTCTTTGCCTTGCAAAAATAGGCAATAAACAATACATCAATCATTGTTGGCTAATAAAGTGTGTCAAGTTCAAAGTATTATTATTTTGTGACATAGAGAATATTTGGACTATTTTTGGTGCATAAAATATCAACATGTGTATATATTTATATATGAAAATGGGAAAAAGAGAGAGAAAATAAAAAGAAAAGGAATTCTCAATTAAGCGGGCCGACGGGGAGATTTCGGTCCAGCCGAGCGCGAGCGCGGTCGTGCGGGCAGCCGGCCCAGCTAGGCCCGCCAACGAGGCACGGCGTGGGGACGGCGCCGTGGGCACGGGCCCGCGTGCCTGCAAGGGGGAGGGGGGAAACGACGTCAGGGGGGAACGACAGTCTACCCACGGGGAGGAGAAACCGGTCGCCGGTGGCTTGACGACGATTCCTCGCCGGTGATCCAGTTCTGGGTGGTTGGGTGGTGGCATAGCACGGGTAGGGGTAGGGGGGTCACGGTGGTGGGGTCAATTTGGCCAGTCCACGGTGAGATGGCGGGGTCCCGCGACGGTGAGGTCGTCGGCGAGGCCACAGGGTGCGATAGGGGAAGAATGATGGCACGCCAACAAGCGCGGAGCTACGACGACGTGCTTGAAACAGCACGCGAAACAACGCGCGCGAACGACACACGATGACTTAAACGCGCTATGCGAATATTGATTATGATATTTTATTTTATTCGACTTAGCCATATTAGCAAGTAATTATTGTAAGCACCAATAAAATCATTACTTAACTCTAATTGTGTTGCTACTCGAATAATCGTCGTCTTAATACGTAGTTAATTAGCATGAGCGATTCTAGGTGGATTGGTTTATTGAAGTGTGATGAGACGTACAACACACGAGAGCGATGAGCGCGCTGCGTGTGAGATAGCACGCGTGATGGCGCGGATAAGTAGCATGTTTGACGCGCGAACAAACGATGGGTGCGATGGCAGGGTTATGGACACGCAGGGGTAGACGAATGTCGTCGAAACCCCAACGGCGCGCTGCGAGGGCGCAGAAACGCATCGCACGAAGGAGCGGGGGCTATGCGGGGTGCTGCGTAGACCGCGCGGAGCACGCGCAGGACTGCGCTGGCCACGGCGGAGCGCCAGTCATGCTAGGACGGACCGGCAAGGACAGGGCCGCACCGGGGGGAGGGGCCGAGCTATGAACCGCGCCGCAGGGCTATGTCGGCCGCGCTAGCCGCGTGCAGTCGCGTCGTGCTGGCCAAACAGGCCGCATGTGGCGGAACCGCCCGAATTATTCCAGCTTAAGTGCCCAAGTTGCACCCTTAAGGGCAGCAACACACTTAAATCGAAATAACCCGTCAGCCCTCGGATCTAGTCCGATAAAAGCCACTTATCCAGGATCGAATACCACTAGCTCACACGAAGGTGAGGCACAGAGAAATACAATAAAACATAATACCACAAATTTAATAAGTATCATTAGTGATTACATTATCGGAGTTTCAAAAATAATAATCATAAATTTTAATGCAACGGAAATAATTAACGGAGAAAACCGAGTAACATGGCGAAGCCTGGCCACGCTACTCCTCCTGGTCCTCTCCTGTGGAAGCAATAACCCACTCGACCGTCTATCTCGGTGGCAGGGATGAAGGCCAAGTTACACCAGCAACCAAAACAAGGAGGTACCTGCAAAAAATTGTGCCACAAGCAAGGCTAAGTATACTAATACTCAGCTAGACTTACCCGGTGTGAGGAGTCTACTCCTCTACCTCTATACATGCAGCTGTTTGGCTGAGGGGTTTGGTTTGCCAAAAGCACTAGCTGAGTCTAAAATCAAGTTTTAGCTTTTCAAGTTTTAGTATGATCCTTTTTAAACTAGATGAGTACCTAGCTACTCATACATGATATCAAACATTTTTAAGCAATCAACCTTTTTGCCAGTCAACTCATTTCCACTTATTACTCAATGTAGCAGCAAGGATCAAGTAGTCTCGTTAGCTGCGAGAAGCAGACGATTCGAATCGAGTTTTTAAACCTTGCAAGGTAAACCTAAACACACGACATGGCGAGGCACTGCGTCCCCACACACATCAACCGTCCCCATCGATTCCCTGGCAGCAGATCAGGGCTCACCACCTTGGCGTACAATGCCCCACTGACCCCGACTGCCGTCGTGCAGTGACCGCACTTGTACCCACCATAACCGGAATGGGAGACCACGTCTCAGGTCGCATGAGGGGATATGTCCGCTGGCAGGTTCAATCAGGTACTAGGCTTACCGATTTACCATATTTCTCGGCATGTGCTTAGTACGTTCAAACGCTTGACTCACGGTACCACACCTTAATCCTTATTCCAATTTCCGTCTTGTAGACAACTAATCCCCATGGATTGTTGTCCATAGACCAACATAATTATGATAATAAAGTGGAGACAATCAATTCCTGACCTCGCGCGAGTGCTAGAAAAATCACTCGACTTCTACTGAGATCCCTACTTAATAAAGCAGCTACTCGGCCTAGCATACTAGTATTCATCTCAATAGGGTTCCTGAGATCATGCAACTAGGGTTTCAAACAACTCCTACACTTAAATGCACCTTCAATCCTACAATCATTAAGTGTAGTAAAATAGAATAAATAACAGGTTATGCATAAAACCGGGGCTTGCCTTTAATTTAACACTTAGATAGTGTTTGCTGGGGTGTACTCGCTTGGCGAGCATCCACTGGTTAAGTCCATCATTCTTCAGGTTGTCCACCACTGCATCTTGTGGTTGGCACCACATCACTTGCACGGTCGTCACCTCTCGGTCCTAAATGAGATGCAAGATGCATATGTATGAATATAATGAAAAATACCACAAGATATATAAATACACGGTGGCGAACTAACATCAATTTAGAAGACACTGTAAACCACCACACGTTAGCATTAGTTATCTACGTTTTATCGGTGATCAATATTAACACCTTTAACAAGACAACAACATTTTATTTATTTACGCAACACAACTATGACATTACCGGTACGCGCATTTTATTTGTTTGGATACGGCTTTTCATTAGTTCTCCTATTGATCGCGCACAAGCATCATCGACAACACAAATTCAATAGAGGGCATAAGCGTCAATATCTAAGGAACTCCTATATCGCACCACTAGATAAGGAACATATAAAACAAGACACACATGTTATCTCTAGCTTAACCATAGCAAGTCTACATTACTTAAGAGCAAACCAAACATTTTTTTAGCGAGAAGGGTGAACTAAACAATCAAAAGCGCACTAGCAGAATTTTTGGACAGCAATACAGCAGTCATTTGTTTTAGTCATAACTCACAAGATATTTAACCAAAAATACTAAACTAGGACTTTATAGAAAGCTTGAAAAGTGCTTTACAACTTTGGTATTGTCATCACAGCACGATTAAACACTTAGCAAGGTCAAAAGGTGTTAACACAACAGCGTTGTCCAGATTCAGACTTGTGACTTTAAAAATTCATAACTGAAGATTCAGACATCCAAACAAAGTGATCCTAGACTTTCTGGAAAGGTAATAAAATTCTCTACATATCATTTATAAACATATCAAGGTGATTCAATATAAAATTAAGGATAAAAGACACTATAAGGTGTTGCTGTCCAGATTTGGACAGATTCAGATTTCATACTTCAAACATTCAGAACTTAATCTTCAGACCACCAATTAGAGTGATCCAAGACTTTTTAGAAAGCTTAGCAAAAGCACTACATAACTTTTATAATCACTAAGAAGTGATTCCAGGTTTAATCAACCCAAACATTACAGTTTTCGAAATCTGTTCTGACAGTGGACAGAACACAGCAACCAAGTTGTAAAATTCATAACTCTTAAATCGTCAGGCCTTTAGTTATTAAATTTTAACACAAGCAAGATAAGAAAAACATCTACAACTTTCTTGTAACGACCATGAACTGATTGCAAAATTAAATTGAGCAAACAATGCAGTTTCTAAAATCTGCACCGAATTTAGGCAGATTCAGTTACTGAATTTGTAAAAAGCATAACTTCTAAACTGTCAGACCTATGGCTGTCAATTTTTAACACCATAAAGATAATAAAGTTATCTACCACTTTTCTATAGCACACATCTACAGAAAACACAATTTAGTTCATCAAACATACAACACACCGAAAACAGTACGTGCAGCCCAAAACAGCAACTAATACATTTCAGCTTCTATATAATTCAAGAATTGACATGATCTAGACACTTGAATTATTCTAACACTTTACCATTTGTTAGAGTTAACATAACCAAGGGAGAACTAACAAGTAGACTTACTAAATTTTTATCCGTGTCATTTTGTACGCTAGAATCACCACACACAATTAACAACACATCCACCCCAATAATCGGAATGTACATATACATGCGTCGATGCGCCCTTCACACACTAATTTGCATTTTAGCTTAGACATCATATGAGCGCTACTACTTTTCATCCGCGACCATAACCATACGTATTTAGAATACAACAAGCAAATCATCGTGACTACGATCTTAACCAAATCATCGAACAATTTGGCTAACTAGAGCAACGACACGGTCCGCTCGTCAGCATACACGTCGGCTTGCCTATTACTATCGCAATCTGAGACACGACATATATGTATAACAAACACTTAACGAAATCGACTCTTATTTAACATGAGTTGGCTAATCACAGTAGAAGACTTAGCGAACCATTTAGACATTGCAACTCAAAACATGGGTGGGAGCAAGTTAATTAATGTTTCTTAACCATTTCTCAACTTAAACTGGACAACACACAAGTCACTTAAAACACCATATTTTAGGAGGTCTAACATAGAGGCATTAACACCTAGCATAAAACTCCGTAAGACTTACATGGGCTACTGAGGGACCTAAAGCACTTATGTGCATATGCTATCGAATTGTTCTCCAATTTTAACCAGGACTGACTTATGAATGCTACTTGCTTCCAATAATTATTGGGCTGCGATAACGCTCATATAAGACCTCTAATCGATCAACAATACATTTATTTATCCAATGGGAATGGAATGCGATACTTGACCAAGTAAGGCATCAATCCACCATACAACAGAAACTATGCCGACCCCGATGGACTTTTACTAGACTCATCATGCGCATAACCTTGTCTCGCATACAACCATATGGTGGCGTGCACTCGAGACACTTCAATCAATGTGGCGCGACCACTAATATATGAACTCCGATACTCATGTTTTAATAATTCGTCCTCTATGCAACTAGCATTTTTTTAAACTACTCGTCACATCAATAAATATACTCCCTATATAATCATGAATCCCATCACATTGCATAAAACAATTATAGTTTTCGCATAACCACATATCGATACATTTCCCAAACGTAATCCGCATTTTGTAACTTAGTTTTTCGCATCAAACAACACATCGCATATTTTTTTTACCAAGATATAAAAACATCCGAGTTCTTTTCTACTTCTTTTTCTTTCGCCACAAAATTCAATCCATACCACTACAATTTTTAAACATGCACCACATCGACCAAAACATAATTAGACAACTACAAATCGCATACATCACATAACCTTTTGTTCTCCAATCGCAAACGCGATCCTACCAATGCGCAATACCAAAACATATTACACACATCCACATATATACATGCACTACCCGACATCAACCAAAGCATATGTATTATTATAAATCAATCAACCTGAACGGGATCGGAGTTGAGTTGTGCAAGCACGTGGTTCACCTGACCGGTCTTGTATCGAACACGCGTGCGCGACGAATGGCAATTGACGGCTAGCTGTGATTAGACACACACAACCGTTCAACAGTTTTACCGAGCCCAAAAATAAAAATACAATAGCAACAAGGGCAGCGGGGGTTTCTCACCACGGGTTTCGACGGCGTCGCGGATGGGGCTGCGCAGATCCGGCGACGTGAGACGCGTAGACGGTCGATCTACGCAGATCGATGACGCGGCATGGGCTGTCCCCCAAACACCAACGCGACGGCGTGGGTTGAGACTACGCAGATCGAGTGAAGCACGCGATGCGGAGGGGATCCAGGGCTGCTGTTTTTGGACCAGCATCGCCGCGCAAAGAACTTGGATGCCATGGCTGCTGTCCAAGCAGGGGCTCCCTGCTGCCGCACTAGGGAAAAGGAGGAAGGGGGCGAGCCCACGTGCTGCTGCATTGGAGAGGGAGGGAGCTCCCTGCGCTGGGCGCCATGGGCGACGATGAGGAAGATGTTGCCGGGGATTGGGAGCCGCTGCTGTTGTGGGGAAGGAGAGGGACGAGCGGGATAGGCAGTCCATGAGGGAGAAGTAGCAGGCGTTGTGCGAGGTGGAGCAAGGCACCTAAACGAGTAGCCATGGGGCACCAAGGAAGGGGAGCGCCAGCCATGGAGGTGCTCGGCCAGGGAGAAGAAGGGGGCGCTGGGCAAGGAGATGAGCTGAGCACAGGGAGGTGGAGCTGAGCTCGCCTGCTGCAAGGACGCCGAGTTAGAGAGGCTGAGCGCAGGGAGGTGCTTCGGTGCGCCGGAGGAAAGGACGCTCGGCCATGGAAGGGAGCTCGGCGGCAATGGAGCTTCTGCTGGCGACCCTGGAGCTCCTGCGCTGGCTGCTGTTGCCGTGGGAGGAATCCTGCGCAAGGTAGAAGAAGACAGGGGGAGAAGAAAGTGGCGGCCAGGGAAAAGTGAGGGGTGGGAGTGAAAGATTTCCATGTGGGCACCCCTATTTATAGAAGAAGCCCTAGGGTTAGGGTTTCTTAGTGGGCCTATTGGGCTGGGTTGGGCTGGAATGGGCTTGGCCCAAAACACGTATCGGGTCACGCTAAATTATTTTTCCGAATAAAAATGCTCCCACGGAATTCGTTTCTACAGAGAACAGAGCGAATTAGAGTTTCGGTGAATGGACGATTGAGCGATTAATTCGACCGAGAGTTTGATTTGAATTTGCTCGGAAATAATCCCCTACGCGTGATTCGAAAATAAATCGTCCTGAGATTTGATCGATTTTGGATTTTTAATCGGAGAAGGCGAATCGTGATATTTAAAATCGCTGTCGATACGAGGTTTTGAATTCAGTTCGGACATGAGATATTTGGTCGAGTCAGATGAGGTTGTTTAGAGGACGACACATTGAGTATTCCGTTTGCGAGTATGGATCCGGATAAAAATAGTCGAACATTGATCGAGGTTCGAGGAATTACACTCGGGCTCAGATCAAATAATAGGCGTCGAGAGTTTGATCAAAATGAGCTTTAGATGAGATTTATAATTCGAGAATGATTTTTGAGTTCGCATTCGTGCCGCGGATAAAAGTTTTAACAGGCTCCAAATTCGGTTGTTTCTCGCGATCGAATAACTCTGAATTCGGTGAACTTCCTTGAGAAAGCCTGATAGACAGAGATAGACACGATCGAGAAATAGAAATTTTCACAGAGCATCCGAGATTAGGATAAACCTTCCGACATAACCCGAAATAGACACCTGGGGTGTCACACCGCGTGCAGCCGCGCCGCGATGGCCAAACAGATCACGCTGGCCACGTGCAGCCGTGCCGCGTGCACGGGCGAGCCGCGCAGGCTGCTGCTCGGGCGAGCCACGCAGGCCACTGGCCGCGCCAAGGAGCGCACACAACCATGCTAAGCTCTGCGCCGGGCCACACACGCAGGCGATCGGCGAGGAAGAAAAGAGAGAGGCGCGGGGAGGAGGGGAGAGAGGAAGGGAGGAGGCTCACCACTGCGACGAACTTCAACACGACGACGACAGGAGGTGCTACAAATCGACACGAACGATAATGGCGAGCTCCGGGAGATGGGCGGCGTGACTAGGCGGGCACACTGGCGTGGCTGGGCCACGCCTGCTGCCAAGGAGAAGGGGGGAGAGGGGCGAGTGGGTGCAGGAACCGGTGTGGGCGGTTTTTTTGGCAGCGTGGGCGCAGGGAACTCGGGTGATTGGAGAAGAAGACGTGTAGCAGCTGCTCTAGCTGGCACACGCGCAGGGTAGGCCGAGCTGGGCCGATTTGGCCTGGCGGCCTGGGCAGGGGCGAGCTGGCGTGCTTGGTGGGCCGGGGGAGGGGCGCGTGGCCAGGACATGGGCCAGCCACGCGCGGGGGAGGGAGCAGGCCGGCGAGCGGGCCGCTGCTGGGCTGGCGAGCGCAGGAGGGCCAGGGGAGCGTGGGCGTGCTGGCTGTGGGGCGCGGGGGGGGGGGGGGGGGCAGGCCGAGGGGGGCGCGTGGCGCTGGGCCACTGGTTGGCTACGGCTGCGGCTGCTGTGGCGCGCCCGCGGCGTGGGCCGGCTAGGGGAGGGGGCAGGCCGAGCTGGGCTGAGGGGAGGAGGGGCTAGGTCTCTTTCTTTTTTTCTTTGCTATTTCTTTATCTTTTATTCTTTCCTATTTTCTCCATGATGTCAAACTGAATTCCTTATTAAAAAAATGCTCCACAAAATCACTCATCAAACAAAGTGAAAGTATGCTCCAGTATGATGCGGCGATCAAAGCACTTATAGGGTTTTAATTTACTAGACCTACACGTAGATACAAAACAAAAATAATTCTTCACTCTTTAGGCAAAAGAAAAGAAAAGCATAGAAAAGAGAGGGTAACACCTGAATTTGGTGAATATTAGAAAAGAAATTTTATACCCCCAAATTCAGGGTGTTACAGCCGGGGACGAGACGGCTCGGGGTGGGCTGCCGTGAAGGGATGCGAGCACAGTGAACTGTGGGGCACAGCGGTGCCAAAACTTACTGGCGCAGGAGTAATGGTGGTGATAGAGGGGGAGGATGGTGGTCGGCGGGGTTGGGCCGGTGAGGTCACGGGCGAGGAAGAAGGGCTGACGTGTGGGGCCCATCTGTTAGAGGAAGAGCGGGCGCGAGAAGGCGAAGCGGAGCGCGACTAGCAAGCGAGGCCGAGTGGTTTGCGGGAGAGGGGGAGAGCACAGCGCAGGCTGGCGTGCATGGAGGATGGGTCGCGCTGGGCCGAGAGCGGAGGGGGAGCGCGGGCGCGAGAGAGACGGGGAGGCATGGGCCGAAATTGGTCCAGCCGAGAGGGGGAGGAGTTTTCCTTTTTCTTTTTTTTTATTTCTGTTTTCTTTTTCCTTAATCCCTTTTCTCCTTTATACAAATATTCATTTATATTTCCTAGGTGTCAAAATGAAATACTATATGTGAAGTGCTACTAGCAATCATGGTGTATGCTTATGATGAATGAAATGCTCATGAGATGATGTCTTAAGAGAAATAATGGGGGGGTTAGGAGTTTAGGGTTTCTAACCTTGGAACCAAAAACTGCGATGTTACACGCACTCAGCAAAGAAACTAACAAAGGGGCCCGCTGGTGACCCCTTTGCCGAGTGTAGGCTGCCGGACACTCGGCAAAGAAGTAATCTCTTTGCCGAGTGTATTAGGTGACGCTCGGCAAAGGTAATCTTTTTGCTGAGTGTCACCTAGAACACTCGGCAAAGATGTTGTCTCCATTACCAGGCGCCATGACAGTGACTTTTCTTTGCCGTTGCCGATGTACTGTTCGCCAAGCTCTCTTTACCGAGTGTCACACTCGGCAAAGACTTATCCAAGTGTTTTTCATGCAGGCACTCGGCAAAGTGCCCGATTCCGGTAGTGACACTACATCTACTTATTTTGGGAGTGTCTCCTTCTTGGTCTCACTCACTAGAAGCTTCGAGGGAGGGGTAATCTCCTCTTCAGTCTTGTCTTGCTCCTTCTTGGTGTATCCCAGTGCAAAGCCCTTGGCCAACTCTAGAAGGTCGATGTTATCATAGTGCAACCGGGCAATCGAGAATGCCCAATGCACATCGAGTAAGACACCATCCTTTATCAGTTGACGGCCCTTATCTCTAAGTCCTGAGACCTAGACAGCAAGAGAGCTTGGTCCCTCGCTGCGAGAGAGACCAAGATCAGCAAGCCACAAAAGTGGCAGTCTGCAGGGCCTCATGCTTCATGCTCCATTGGCTTATAGACTTTCTGACCTCATTGAGGTCTCGCTCTAGGCCTTGGGTCCTCTCCTTGATCTTTGAGTGAAGCAGGATTAGGGGAACAAACGATCAACCAAAATGACGATGCAAGGGAGACCACTTACTAGATATCTTTGGTTATGCCTTGGAAACCTCTAGCATGAGCGGGGCTATTTGCTCCTCCACTTTGAGTTTCCTCGATGTCTCGAAAGCCAACTCCATAGTATGGGAGCCAATGGTGGCCTAGGCATATGTGTCGCAAAACCAGGGTTACAAAACAACAACTCAAGAATCCAAACGGTAAGGGGAAACATATGTACCTTTGAGCATCTTCGCTAGTGCTCCTATCTGGTGGTCCAATGTCTCTTGGGCCATGGCCAACTTGACAACATCCGTGACCCAAGACGTCATCGCCTTGTAACACCCAAAATCTTATTTTTGGGACTTAGAATAATTCTTTGAAGATTTAAGAATTTAAGGCGACTTTCTAATAAAGGTATAAATCGAAACTATTTCCCTAAATCTAAATAAATGGGAAATATAAAATTTTGGCCATGTATTCAAACAGATTTCTTGAATAAATAATATGGTGAAATATTTTAAATGATCGATTTCGATTGAATTATAGATATAGTTTATATATTTGGATCCCTAGGCTTCCAATAGCTAGGGGAAGCCTGGTCCTTTGTTGTCATTCGGTTCAGTCGCACCACCTCAAGCCGACCCAGGCCCCAGGCGCCTATAAAAGCAGCCCAGACTACTAGTGATAGGGTTTTTTAGTGTGAGCAATGGAAGTTCCCCTGTGGTAGGTGAGTGGCGGCGATCCCAAGGGTGACGAGCAACGGTAGGGCCCTATTGAAGCAGGCGAGCAGCGACGCACCCCGAGGCAGGCAAGTGATAGTGGTGCTCCCGATGTGAATGAGCAGCAGTGGCGCCCCCAGCCCTAAGCGGCAGCGGCGCACCCCGACGCGTGAACAACAACAGTGCACCCCGATGAGCAAGCAGTGGTGGTGTCCCACGAGGCGAGAGGATCGAGCTGGGGCCACGCAAGGCACGAGGTGCGCATGGCGGTAGGCACGCGTGACATCCTCTGATCCCGTGCTATTCGGGTGCCCCTATTGATGACATTCTCTGATCTTGTGGCCTCGGCGATGTCCTCCGGCAATGACCTCATACAATCTGTGTTATGCCTTTGATTATTATGTTTTATGCCTACCGCATGCACTATTTACGCTAAAAACCAGGATTTTATGCTCGAACATGGAGTTCATCCACCAGTGTACCGCATGTCATATTTTCGCATGCACATTGAAAAGGGAATCCCTTGATTTATGGTGTCCGTGACTGCCATAAAAATCGAATTACGTGATCAACTCTCCTAATTAAAATACCTTGATCAACTGACCTAGTCAAATCCCTTAATTTATGGTGGTTGCATGGACATGGGCTGTTGTTTAGGAGTGAATCACCATTTACTCTATTTCTAAACACTATATATGCTCAAATTTGAGGATTCTTATGTTCATGAATTCAATGCGTTAGAATTATTATCATCTCTCACGTTGGCTAGGTATTTACGGTCAGAACTAAGGATGTTTACGCTCAAACCTGGAGTGTGTCTACTAATGTACCACATGCATATTTTACGCGTGCATAGCAAAAAAGGGAAATCCATTGATCTATGGTGTCCATGACTGCCGTCAAGAAACAAATCCCCTAACAAAATCCCTTGGTTTATGGTGGTCGTATGGGTGTGGGGATGTTGATTCACAGTAATTCAACATTTACGCTACATCTAAAATTATTTTTTGCTCAAACTTGAACTTTTTTATGATCATGAATACAACACATCAAATTATCAACATCTCCCACGTTAGTTGGGTTTTTATGCTCATAACTATAGATTTTCACACTCAAATTGAAGATTTTTATTCTTGGACCTCGAGATGCATCCACCAGTGTACCGCATCCCAGTTTTTATGCCTACCAAAATTTGCGGACCTAAAACCAATCAAAAATTGTACCTAATGTAAAAATTGTCCCTACTATAAAATCAGATCATGCATGCACCCCTCATCAAACTGCTCCTAGTTTCTGCCACGAAATCGTATCTGCCATAAAATCGCCCCTAATTTTCAACGGGGCTGTTGGTTGGGCCCATATTATAACTTTTTCATCAATTATTACGTACGATGAAGGTATTTATGCAACTTTATATATATAAAAATTTATGCTTTGTGCGATACCTGCCATCTAATTCTTGCACAAATACAGTGGAAACCAAAATGTCATCCAAAATTTACGTACATGCAATCGAAACTCTCACGATCACCATAATTATAGGATCTACCATAAAATAGAAACTGTGTGCAGCTGGTGGGGGCGTGCTCGCACCCATGCATGCACCAGGTGCTGGTTGGTTGTGATGCAAGGGGCTACGGGGGTTTCCTGTAACTATTGGAAGTCCTGGGCTCCCTTTATACCCTCCTTATACATGTGTTGAAGCAATTTCATAAATGGATAAATAAATTAATATAAAATACATGCGACATTTTTTTGTTGCATTTATGTTTGAAATAGAAAATTTAACATAGATCTAAGTTAGATTTATATTTCACAAAATTTAAAAATACATATATAAAAGAAAAACTCACTGTGCAGGTGTTGGAGACTTGTTCTCAAATACTATAGGTTAAGAACAAGGCAACACAAATGTTAATGGTTAAAGACCTTCGTCCTTCGAAGCATTATCTCTCTGGGATATAATGATCTTCAGACGAAGGTCATGAAGGGCATACCTTCATCATCTCCGTATGTAACAAAGAAAACAAAAACATATGAAACATGGAAAGAACATAAAATAATCATACTAAGTCATCAGATTATTTATGTTCTTAATAAATATAATCATGAACAAGCATTAATGATATTGATTATATTTGTACCTTCGGCTTGACAGAAGGTAAAAATCCGAGTGACGTGCAGATGATTACAAGTCAGCGTGAACAGTACAGTGCTATTGTTCATCTATTTATAGGCACGGGACGCAGCCCGATCGAAATTACATTTATGTCCTTGATGAATAATTATAAATATGACACAACTATCAAGGATTGGATGGTCTTTTCCTCTTTAAGTCGGTGCTGCCCTTCGTCTCAAGGTGTGTTATCATGTTGAAGCTCCCTGAATTGTAGCTTCGGAATATACCTTCGTGTTATGTCTGCTTGTTCATCGTCCTGCCGAAGGTGTTTTTGCTTAAAGGACTGAAAGGGAAATAGGCTTACACCTTTTCCTAATTGATTTTGGTGGTTGAATTGCCCAACACAAATTATTGGACTAACTAGTTTGCTCTAGATTATGAGTTTTACAGGTGCCAAAGGTTCACAATAGACAATTAAAAGGACCAAGAAAGGGTTCAAACAAAGAGAGCAAAAGACAACCAAAGTGTGCCCTGGTCTGGCGCACCGAACTGTCCGGTGTGCCACCAGACAGTGTCCGTGTAACACCCCTGGTGTTACTGTAACTAAAACTTGAGCATGACATCATAAACATTGGCATTGCATATGTTTGACACACCTAGAGTGCATTCACTAGCTAAAAATTTCAAACAAGTTGTATTGTTTTGGTGTTTTGCAAATAGAACCCTGGAATAGAATACTTAACCCTAAATTGGGATTAAGGGGGTAAAACATGACCCAAATTGAGAAAACCCAAAAGCTTTAGTGGAATAGTCATAAAATGCTCCCAAGAATGAATTTGAATCACATTTATACCCCTAAGACACCAAAAACCCTAATTGGAACCCTGGAAAACCCTAAATCCAAACCCTAGGGGCCTATGTGCAAAAACAATGCACATTTGGACTAAAGTGTAAAAAAACTACAATGTTAAAGCATATAAAGTCATTTGGTTCACAAATGTGTGGACTTGTAAGCCAAATCTTGGATTTTCGACTTAATTGCAAAATAGACCTCAATTGAGTTCTATACTAAGTCTGAATTTCAGGTTATAAGCTCAACTTTGGAGCTTTATAACTTTCAAATTATAGGGTTTTTTCCCTAGGTCACCACATCAAAATTATAGACCTATCAAAGGAGAACAACTTTGCTTAAGGGTGTAAGCATAGTTGTTGAGAATAAATTGGAGATAATTAAGCGCAAAGTTGGACTGTCAGGCTGATACAGTCTAAACTTCAGATTAACGTGACTTTGATCCAAGTTTGAGAGCCATTTCGACTAAGATCCAGTAAGAATCTACCTAGGGTTGCTATAACAAAGTTGTAGAGCTACTATAGAGGAACAACTTTGCTGCAGAGATTTGGACATGTTGCTATATAAATTTGAGAGAAAATCTAGCCCAAAGATTGACTGTCAGGTGCACTAAAGGAGTATCCCATGGTACAGTAACCGCCTGGATCAGTTTCAGTGATCCTCACCACCGACGACCGATTCTTCGCCGCTATTCGTGTCACCGGCGACTAGATTCGTGCCTGGAGTTGATCGATAGCGTCGTGGGGTAAAAGATCATCGCCGCCGGTGAGCTGGAAGCCACTCCGGCTAGTCGCGGTACCTCTCCCCTTGATCACCGCCCTCGGATAAGGATTCTCACCGCCGTTAAGCCGTCGCCATTGTACGCCGCGTGTCCAAGCCTCGCCAACGCATCGCCATAAGCCTTAGTGACTCTCCGTTGATCGCTGGAATGACCGCCACGGTAGAGGCCACAAATCCCCTACGCTAGTGAAACTTCCCCTCTCCGGCCGCCACAGCGCCATCTTCAATTCAAGCGCCACCACCCCCGGAGCCTATAAATTGAGTGTGCTGTCTTCTCCGCAAGGAAGTCAAGCAACCCATACACCAATCCGTGCTCCGAATTATCCACCCGAAAGCTTCAATTTGGGATTTCCCCCAAATCCATCCAAAGCACCGCAGGACCGAGCTCACCGTGGCCAGCCCTCCACAGGTTTAATCATGCCATCCTTGTTCTTGTTTTAGCATCTCTGTGTGCTGGTGATGCTCACCAACTCGCCCAATTGAGCTAAGATCCCATGAATCACCGGGAACGTGTAGATTGTTAGTTCATCCGCGCGCTCACCGTGGCCAGAGACATTGGTATCATTGTTTATGAAATTAACTTAGGGAAAACCTTCACTAGGCCTTGAATCTGGTTTAGACCAACGTAGGGCGCCAGTACTTGCCCGAATCGGCCGGCCTACGAGCTCGCCGGAGCTCGGCCGCGCTCGACGCCGTCGGGGATCGGGCAGTGTAAAGGAATTGGGCCTTAGTGCAAACTGTCAGTGACTCTGAGTAACAGTGAAGGAACCCGTTCCCAGTTAGTGAAAACCCCGAGGGCCTTTCTGTAAAGCCGCCAGCGCGGGCGCGGGCGCGCGCGTTTTCGCGTGGACCTGGGCCGTATGAGCCAGATTTGGCCCGGTACTGTTTCTTCTTTTCTCTTTTCTTTTTCTGTCCAACTTTAGAAATATGTAGAAAATTGTAGAAAAATGTTAAAAATGTCAAACTAATTTTGTTAGATTCCTTATTTTTCATAGTATTTAATTAAAATAGTTGTATGATTATTAGGACAAATAGGGAATTTTGAGTCATTTAAAATAGCTTAAATCATTGGTTCTGGATTTTTAGAAAATAGATGATAATTCCAAAAATGCCCAAACTTTTTTATGAACTTTACACATAATTTAGAAGCCTTGGGTAGAGTTTGGTTTGAATTGGACCTTGTTTGATAACTAGAACCCAAAACCCTACCCCCTGCCCTTTGAATTCCTCTACTAACTCCGGAAACCCTAGGTTCTCGGAGAACCGTGAAGGAAAATTGTATTCAAGAACCTTAGATAATAAATTCTCATTATCCTTGCACTCTCATGAGTATTTCATGGCATACATTCTTATATACATATATATGGTTATCTTTAGAAAACGAAGAAGAAGTCGAAGTAACGGAAGAGAAGACACCACCACCACCTTCGGACTCTCAGGCAGGAAATTGTTTCGACTTTGATATCTGAGGGTCCGAGCCTGACTCACCTATCAACGAAGGCAAGCCCCGGTGCATTTGCCACCTTCCTTGATGTTTTTAAAATCTTTCTCACTTGATTAATGCATTAGGTGATAGGAGTTGAATGCTTAAACAATTCCTGCATTACCTTCCTTGAACTTGATTACCTTCCTTGGAACCCTGTTTTTACAAATGGTTTTACTATGCTTAGTATTGCTCTAGCAAAACAAAAGGTTTGTTTTACAAAAGATGATTGGCAAAGTGGGAGGGATGTTTTTGAAAATAAAACTTGATGGTGGATCCATTATGGCCGTGATGGGTTCAACATCGAAAAAGATGTACCTCTGCCAGGTACCAAACTTTGGGTTTTAAATGATTAAGCTGAGACCGGGCGGGTGACTTGCACGAGAAGAGTCTCGGTGTAGTGTCTCCATTTGAGTCGATTAAGGACCGTGTCAATGTAGGCCTGCTGACCGAGGACCCTTTAACTGGTCACATGCCTCGTCATGGGTAAGCTTTGCCTCGCGCAGACTAAGGCCAGAATAAGATAACACAGAATGGGCGTGGAGCAGTGGCGAGAGTAGCGTGTACCCTCCGTGGCAAGAGGCTGGACGGTGGTGTATCTGTGCTCTCGGTTCGCATGAACCTGATCTGGTCTTAAGAACCCCGTGGCGGGTTGACATATGCAAGGGTTAAGTGCTACATATGTCGTGTGATTGGAGATCCTCAGCTGAGTATAATCGATTCGGATCGCCGTACCTCCGCGGTTATGGAGACTTGGCCACTGACCTATACATAGAACTCCAGTAAAGATGAAGGACTTGTTAAGAAATTGTCTAGTGCAAGTTTAGTGATTGAACTAGGTTAGAAAGAACTCTAGATGCAGGTAATTTTACCTAACTTGACAATAAAATTGGATTTTTAAGGATCCACTTTTAGTAAGCATTTATGCAAAACAGAGTCTTTGATCATTGAGAAACCTTACCTTGACTCCCTTATAACCAGCATACCCTTGAGAGTCTTTTCTTTAGTCAGGTAAGACTTGCTGAGTAATCCCATACTAAGGGTTTTATTCCCTATTGTTTTTAGGTGAGGAATCAACAAATTTTTGTTGCTTTTGTACCAAGGTGGTGTCAAATGAAGAAAAGCAAGAATGAAGCTGCGGGAGGACCAAGCCCTCCATAAAAACTTTTATGTAAGAACTTATCGGGAGGAGTTTTTACCTCCCTTGGTATTGTAATAATAAGTACTCTGCACTCGTGTTTACATGCTGGTCTGTAATAACTAACTTTATCTTACTTTCAAATAAATGTAAGTTATGTAATCGCTTCCGCATTTCTGTATCTCCGATGTTCTGTAATGTCTGTGTGACGGGTAAAACGCTATTGGGGAAAGTGAGAAAAGCAAATACCGAACTTGTCAAGTGATTCAGGGGCATCTACAGGGTTGTCTGAGGCCTGTTGGACAAGGACAACTGTAGGTGGGCCTAATGACTTGGGAGGTTACGTCACAGCTGGTTTCGGAGCGAAGCCCTTCTCTGCAGATTTTATGAGGCATCTTCAAAAGGATTTTCTAAAGACTTATCTAGAAAAATTTCTTTCATTCTTACCCATTATATCTAAAGAATCTATATGAAAGACCAGATAGGAAGAGTGCAATGTATAGAAGGTGTGAATCAACTAAGGTTGGTTCTGTAATTATACATGCATCATGCTAAGAACTATACTAATAAAATTTCCCCCTTAGAGAAATGCCACCGCGCACAAGGAAAACCGCGCGCAAGTCAACTGGCCCAATTGGTGTACCCCGTCATCAACTCGCTCCCAGACATGAGGATAGCAGTAGTGGGAGTAACGATCCGATCGGGGATCTTGAAGCCCAAGTAAATCAGCTTCAAGCGGAACTTCAACGCAGGACTAACATATGGGTCGCGGATGGCGACAGAATAAATGAATTGAGAAGCCACATCCACCGCCTGCAGGATCAGCTTGCTGATCGAGATTTAGCGCTCGACTGGGCGGATTAGTCTCGTTCACTTGCCTGGGCTAAGGAAGCAAAGGCTCGAGCCCGAGTCGAAGAACTTAGCTCAGCTATAGATAATCTGCAGGCATATTGCAATACCCTACATGAAGAAGTTCATGTACTGTATTTGCAATTGCACTCCAGCGTACCTGCAAATCCTATCGGGACAGAAGCCGGACCTTCTCATGCAGCGGGAGAAGCTTTTGGTGGCGAGTTGGACCTTTTCAGGCCCCCTCCCTCCATGAAGTTGGTCGATGAATGGTCTCCTACGCCCGACAGTGAGGCTACTAAGAGTGATAGGAAGTAGGAATAGTATAGTTGTAGAATTAGTAGTGTTATTGTATAATAGGTACTGTACTCCTGTTGTAAAAACTCAAGTCTGTAACATTACTCTTTTTAGTAATGTAAAATGGATGGTTTTTCTTTGGCATATTATATTTGTTTCCAAATGTTTGCTGCCACAGATGCTGTCCAAGACCCAATCACAGGATGCAGCCAGAACCTCCAGTGGGAGGGAGTCCACCCCGAATCCACCTCCAGTCCCTCCCACACTTGCCGAGGCTATTGCCGCCTTGGTAAACGCGACAGCGGATAATACCCGTTTCCTACGGGAAATGACGGGTCAGCAATTTCAACAACAAGGTGAACGGGGCTATCCGCAAGGGCCCCGTGAGACATCTTATTTAGACTTCTCCAGAACACGCCCACCGCTGTTTGTCAAGGCCGAAGACCCTTTAGAGGCAGACGAATGGATCCGTGTCATCGAGCAGAAGTTTGAACTTCTGCGATGTTCTGAAACCCAGAAGCCCTTGTTCGCAACCCAGCAACTGTGTGGCCCTGCCAGCACTTGGTGGGGAAACTTTGTGGCCGTTCAGCCGGCCAATCATCAGATAACATGGGAAGAATTTAAGCTGGCCTTCCGCGAACATTACATACCGGAAGGTGTACTTCACATGAAACAAGAAGAATTTATGAAGCTGAAGCAAGGAGGGGATACTGTTAATCAGTATCTCAATAAATTTAATCATTTGTCACAATATGCAATCGACCAAGTTAACACCGATCTGAAGAAGAAGAATTGTTTCATGCGAGGACTGAATGATAGGATGCAAAGGAAGATGGCTACTTGCATCGACCTTACCTATGGAAGGGCTGTCAACACAGCATTGACAGTCGAATCTAAATATGCAAGTTCTGGAAAGATCAAGGGGAGTGGAGGAAACAGGCCTACTCAGGGCCCTGAGAAAAGGCAACAGTTTGTTATCCGGCCTTTTAATCAGGGTCGACCATCAGCACGCCCACCCTCCTTTCCATTTAAGCAACCAGTATTCATCCGTCCCAATACTGCCCCTACAACAACAAGTCAGCCGGGTGCCCCTGGCACTCGATTCCCTGCCCTTCCCAGTTCATCGACAGGATGCTTCAATTGTGGAAAATCTGGGCATTTTATCAAGGATTGCACTTATCCGAAGCAAAACAAGTCAAACAATCCACAAGGATCTGGGAATTCATCTCAAGCCAAGGGAAATACTATGGGCAAAAATACAAAGAAGACGGGACGCATATATTATACGCAAGTGGCCACTACACCGGACGGTGAACCGGTCATGATGGGTACGTTCCTTGTGGCCAATCATCCCGCAATTATTCTCTTTGATTCTGGTGCTTCCCATACATTCATCAACAAGAAATTTGTGGAGCAACATTGCATTTCATACCATGAATCAAAGGAGGGGTTTAAAATTCAGTCACCAAGGGGACAAATCTTTACTAGAGAAGTGGCCTATCAAGTGCCCGTAACATTGGCCGGATGGGACTTACCTACTAATATGATAGTTCTGAAAGGCCAAGACATAGATGTGATTTTGGGCATGAATTGGTTGGCCCGACATAAAGCAACCCTCAACACTGATCAGAGAACCATCAGGTTGAGTCATAATCAAGAAGAAATTCTCTTGTCTATCCCCATTCCAACCAAAATTATTGACAGAGTTTATGAAGCCATTATACCGGAGGGCAAGGATATTCCGGTAGTATGCGAGTTCCTAGATGTCTTTCCAGAGGATTTGCCTGGATTGCCACCCGAGAGAGATGTAGAGTTTGTAATTGAATTGAAGCCCGGTACGGCTCACATTTCCAGAAGATCGTACTGCATGCCTCCAATTGAGCTGGCAGAACTGAAGATTCAGTTACAAGATCTACTATCGAAAGGATTCATCCGGCCAAGCTCGTCACCATGGGGTTGTCTAGCCATATTCGTCAAGAAGAAGGATCAAACTTTACGGATGTGTGTGGATTATCGACCCCTGAATGAGGTCACTATCAAGAACAAGTACCCTCTTCCACGGATTGACATTCTATTTGATCAACTGACTGGAGCGAGGGTATTCTCCAAGATTGATATCAGATTGGGCTACCATCAGATCCGTATTCGGCCCGAGGATATACCAAAGACCGCATTCACTATGCGGTACGGATTATTTGAATATCTGGTAATGTATTTCGGACTGACAAATGCTCCTGCCCACTTCACTTATCTGATGAACTCGGTATTCATGCCCGAGTTGGACAAATTTGTGGTGGTCTTCATAGATGACATTTTAATATATTCAAAGAATGAAGAGGAGCATGCTCAACATTTACGGGTCGTATTGACGCGCTTAAGAGAACACAAATTATTTGCCAAGTTCAGTAAATGCGCGTTTTGGCTGGAAGAAATTCAATTTCTGGGACATGTGTTATCTGCAAAGGGGATTGCGGTGGATCCCAGCAAAGTCAAGGACATTTTGGAGTGGAAACCCCCAACCACTGTTCACCAAGTCCGAAGTTTCCTTGGACCGGCTGGTTATTACCGCCGATTTATACCAGATTTTTTCTAAACTTGTGAAGCCAATCACAAGTCTATTGAAGAATGAGACTAAATTCGATTGGTCTTTAAAGTGTAATGAAGCTTTTGAGAAATTGAAGACATTATTAACCACTGCTCCGGTATTAGCTCAACCGGATATTAACAAGCCACTGGATGTGTATTGTGATGCATCTGGCAGTGGTATCGGCTGCGTATTAATGCAAGAAGGCCGAGTAATTGCATATGCTTCAAGGCAGTTACGTCGGCATGAGGAATATTATCCTACTCATGATCTGGAGCTAGCTGCAGTGGTTCATGCTCTGAAGATCTGGCATCATTATCTGCTGGGTAATATCTGTCACATTTATACAGATCATAAAAGCTTGAAATACATCTTTACCCAGTCTGAACTCAATATGAGACAAAGAAGATGGCTCAAGCTAATCAAGGATTATGAATTGGAGATCCATTATCACCCGGGCAAAGCAAATGTAGTGGCAGATGCACTTAGTCGCAAGGCCTCCTGCCATTGTCTAACTATGGGGACTTCTGACATTATGTTATGCCAGGAGATGGAGAATTTGAACCTGGGTATGATTCAGCATGGGACTTCAAATCACTTGAAGCTAGAGTTAGTCATCTTACAAAGGATAATTGACGCACAGAAGAATGATGAGGGTATGAAACACATACGTGAAAAGATAAAGGCTGGAAAAGCCAATTGCTTCCGAGAAGATAATCAAGGTGTGGTATGGTTCAAAAACCGCATAGTTGTGCCGAAGAATGAAGAAGTCCGCCAGCAAATTCTTGATGAGGCACATCTTAGTCGCTATTCTATTCATCCCGGAAGCACTAAGATGTATCAAGATCTGAAACAACATTATTGGTGGACAAAAATGAAGATGGAGATTGCACGCTATGTGGCTAGATGTGACACCTGCAGACGTGTCAAGGCCATACACCTAAAAGCTGCCGGTCCATTACAGTCTCTACCAATACCAACATGGAAATGGGGAGATATAAGTATGGACTTTATTGTGGGATTGCCCAGGACCGCAAAAGGGTATGACTCTATCTGGGTTATTGTTGATCGGCTTACGAAAATTGCTCATTTTCTACCCGTCAAGACTGTGCACCCAGTTGCTGTTTATGCCCAATTGTATATTGCTCGTATTCTCAGTTTGCACGGGGTTCCGAAGACTATAGTATCGGATCGTGGACCTCGGTTCGTATCCAAATTTTGGGAAGAACTTCATAAATCCCTAGGTACTAAATTGCTCCACAGTTCGGCCTATCATCCTCAAACAAGTGGACAAACTGAGAGGGTCAATCAAATACTGGAAGATATGTTGCAGGCATGTGTGCTGGAATTCCCACAGAAATGGGATGAATGTTTGCCGTTAGCGGAATTCTCATATAATAATAGCTACCAAGAAAGCATCAAAATGGCACCCTTTGAAGCTTTATATGGACGACGATGTCGTACTCCGCTAAGTTGGTCTGAACCAGGTGAAAGGTACTTCTTTGGGCCTGACCTGGTAAAAGAAACTGAAGAGAAAGTTCAGAGAATAATACATAATTTGAAGAAAGCTCAAACCCATCAAAAGAGTTATGTAGACCGACGACGACAACCCTTGTACTTTCTAGTAGGAGATTATGTCTACTTGAAAGTTTCTCCAATGAAGGGCGTATCGCGTTTCGCGGTTAAAGGAAAGCTTGCACCCCGGTACATTGGTCCATTCCCTATACTTGAGCAATGTGGACCAGTGGCATACCGACTCCAATTACCCGAAACTTTGTCTGCTGTGCATAATGTGTTCCACGTGTCTCAACTGAAGAAGTGTCTTTAGGTTCTAGATCGAACCATTGAAGTGACAGATGTTGTCCTTGAACCAGACTTGACATATTCTGAACATCCCATTCGAGTCTTGGATCAAAAGGACAGGATTACCCGGAGAAAAACTCTCAAGTTTTACAAGATACAATGGAACCAACATTCCGAAGATGAGGCTACATGGGAAACCCAAGGCTCTTTAGATAAGAATTTCCCAGGCTTTTTAGCCTCTTGTAATTTGTAAAGTATACAACATTATTGTAATAAAGGAGTGAGCCCCAAACCCACCCCTGCCTTGTACCAAAAATAAGGAAATAAAAATGTGAAGCATTTCCTTTTCCATTACCAACCCTAGGACTTTTAATCTCAGGACGAGATTCTTTTATGGGGGGAAGGATGTAACACCCCTGGTGTTACTGTAACTAAAACTTGAGCATGACATCATAAACATTGGCATTGCATATGTTTGACACACCTAGAGTGCATTGACTAGGTAAAAATTTCAAACAAGTTGTATTGTTTTGGTGTTTTGCAAATAGAACCCTGGAATAGAATACTTAACCCTAAATTGGGATTAAGGGGTAAAACATGACCCAAATTGAGAAAACCCAAAAGCTTTAGTGGAATAGTCATAAAATGCTCCCAAGAATGAATTTGAATCACATTTATACCCCTGAGACACCAAAAACCCTAATTGGAACCTTGGAAAACCCTAAATCCAAACCCTAGGGGCCTATGTGCAAAAACAGTGCACATTTAGACTAAAGTGTAAAAAACTACAATGTTAAAGCATATAAAGTCATTTGGTTCACAAATGTGTGGACTTGTAAGCCAAATCTTGGATTTTGGACTTAATTGCAAAATAGACCTCAATTGAGTTCTATACTAAGTCTGAATTTCAGGTTATAAGCTCAACTTTGGAGCTTTATAACTTTCAAATTATAGGGTTTTTCCCTAGGTCACCACATCAAAATTATAGACCTATAAAAGGAGAACAACTTTGCTTAAGGGTGTAAGCATAGTTGTTGAGAATAAATTGGAGATAATTAAGCCCAAAGTTGGACTGTTAGGCTGATACAGTCTGAACTTCAGATTAACAGTGACTTTGATCCAAGTTTGAGAGCCATTTCGACTAAGATCCAGTAAGAATCTACCTAGGGTTGCTATAACAAAGTTGTAGAGCTACTATAGAGGAACAACTTTGCTGCAGAGATTTGGACGTGTTGCTATATAAATTTGAGAGAAAATCCAGCCCAAAGATTGGCTGTCAGGTGCACTGAAGGAGTATCCCATGGTACAGTAACTGCCTGGATCAGTTTCAGTGATCCTCACCATCGACGACCGATTCTTCGCCGCAATTCGTGTCACCGGCGACTGGATTCGTGCCTGGAGTTGATGGATAGCGTCGCGGGGTAAAAGATCATCGCCGCCGGTGAGCTAGAAGCCACTCTGGCTAGCCGCGGTACCTCTCCCCTTGCTCACCGCCCTCGGATAAGGATTCTCACCACCGTTAAGCCGTCGCCGTTGTACGCCGCGTGTCCAAGCCTCGCCAACGCATCGCCATAAGCCTTAGTGACTCTCCGTTGATCGCCGGAATGACCGCCACGGTAGAGGCCACGAATCCCCTGCGCTAGTGAAACTTCCCCTCTCCGGCCGCCACCGCGCCATCTTCAATTCAAGCGCCACCGCCCCTGGAGCCTATAAATTGAGTGTGCTGTCATCTCCGCAAGGTAGTCAAGCAACCCATACACCAATCCGTGCTCCGAATTATCCACCCGAAAGCTTCAATTTGGGATTTCCCCCAAATCCATCCAAAGCACCGCAGAACCAAGCTCACCGTGGCCAGCCCTCCACAGGTTTAATCATGCCATCCTTGTTCTTGTTTTAGCATCTCTGTGTGCTGGTGATGATCACCAACTCGCCCAATTGAGCTAAGATCCCATGAATCACCGGGAACGTGTAGATTGTTAGTTCATCTGCGCGCTCACCGTGGCCAGAGACATTGGTATCGTTGTTTATGAAATTAACTTAGGGAAAACCTTCACTAGGCCTTGAATCTAGTTTAGACCAATGTAGGGCGCCAGTACTTGCCCCAATCGGCCGGCCTACGAGCTCGCCGGAGCTCGGTCGCGCTCGACGCCGTCGAGGATCGGGCAGTGTAAAGGAATTGGGCCTTAGTGCAAACTGTCAGTGACTTTGAGTAACAGTGAAGGAACCCGTTCCCAGTTAGTGAAAACCCCGAGGGCCTTTCTGTAAAGCCGCCAGCGCGGGCGCACGCGTTTCCGCGTGGACCTAGGCCGTCTGAGCCAGATTTGGCCCAGTATTGTTTCTTCTTTTCTCTTTTCTTTTTCTGTCCAACTTTAGAAATATGTAGAAAATTGTAGAAAAAATGTTAAAAATGGCAAACCAATTTTGTTAGATTCCTTATTTTTCATAGTATTTAATAAAAATAGTTGTATGATTTTTAGGACAAATAGGGAATTTTGAGTCATTTAAAATAGCTTAAATCATTGGTTCTGGATTTTTAGAAAATAGATGATAATTCCAAAAATGCCCAAACTTTTTATATGAACTTTACACATTATTTAGAAGCCTTGGATAGAGTTTGGTTTGAATTGGACCTTGTTTGATAACTAGAACCCAAAACCCTACCCCCTGCCCTTTGAATTCCTTTACTAACTCTGGAAACCCTAGGTTCTCGGAGAACCGTGAAGGAAAATTGTATTCAAGAACCTTAGATAATAAATTCTCATTATCCTTGCACTCTCATGAGCATTTCATGGCATACATTCTTATATACATATATATGGTTATCTTTAGAAAACGAAGAAGAAGTCGAAGTAACTGAAGAGAAGACACCACCACCACCTTCGGACTCTCAGGCAGGAAATTGTTTCTACTTTGATATCTGCGGGTCTGAGCCTGACTCACCTATCAACAAAGGCAAGCCCCGATGCATTTGCCACCTTCCTTGATGTTTTTAAAATCTTTCTCACTTGATTAATGCATTAGGTGATAGGAGTTGAATGCTTAAACAATTCCTGCATTACCTTCCTTGAACTTGATTACCTTCCTTGGAACCCTGTTTTTATAAAAGGTTTTACTATGCTTAGTATTGCTCTAGCAAAACAAAAGGTTTGTTTTACAAAAGATGATTGGCAAAGTGGGAGGGATGTTTTTGAAAATAAAACTTGATGGTGGATCCATCATGGTCGTGATGAGTTCAACATCGAAAAAGATGTACCTCTGCTAGGTACCAAACTTTGGGTTTTAAATGATTAAGCTGAGACCAGGCGGGTGACTTGCACGAGAAGAGAGTCTCGGTGTAGTGTCTTCGTCTGAGTCGATTAAGGACCGTGTCGATGTAGGCCTGCTGATCGAGGACCCTTTAACTGGTCACATGCCTCGTCATGGGTAAGCCTTGCCTCGGACAGACTAAGGCCAGAATAAGATAACACGGAATGGGCGTGGAGCGGTGGCGAGAGTAGCGTGTACCCTCCGTGGCAAGAGGCTGGACGGTGGTGTATCTGTGCTCTCGGTTCGTGTGAACCTGATCTGGTCTTAAGAACCCTAGTGGCGGGTTGACATATGCAAGGGTTAAGTGCTACATATGTCGTGTGATTGGAGATCCTCAGCTGAGTATAATCAATTCGGATCGCTGTACCTCCGCGGTTATGGAGACTTGGCCACTGACCTATATGTAGAACTCCAGTAAAGATGAAGGACTTGTTAAGAAATTGGTTAGTGCAGGTTAAGTGATTGAACTAGGTTAGAAAGAACTCTAGATGCAGGTAATTTTACCTAACTTGACAATAAAATTGGATTTTTAAGGATCCACTTTTAATAAGCATTTATGCAAAACAAAGTCTTTGATCATTGAGAAACCTTACCTTGACTCCCTTATAACCAGCATACCCTTGAGAGTCTTTTCTTTAGTCGGATAAGACTTGCTGAGTAATCCCATACTCAGGGTTTTATTCCCTATTGTTTTTAGGTGAGGAATCAACAATTTTTTGTTGCTTTTGTACCAAGGTGGTGTCAAA
This sequence comes from Zea luxurians, assembly GCA_029449295.1. NCBI lineage: Eukaryota > Viridiplantae > Streptophyta > Magnoliopsida > Poales > Poaceae > Zea > Zea luxurians. The sequence continues at coordinate 27,732,937 of JAOPSE010000003.1, forward strand.
TGAAGAAAAGCAAGAATGAAGCTGCGGGAGGACCTAGCCCTCCATAAAAACTTTTATGTAAGAACTTATCGGGAGGAGTTTTTACCTCCCTTGGTATTGTAATAATAAGTACTCTGCACTCGTGTTTACATGCTGGTCTGTAATAACTAACTTTATCTTACTTTCAAATAAATGTAACTTATGTAATCGCTTCCGCATTTCTGTATCTCTGATGTTCTGTAATGTCTGCGTGACGGGTAAAACGCTCTTGGGGAAAGTGAGAAAAGCAGATACCGAACTTGTCAAGTGATTCAGGGGCGTCTACAGGGTTGTCTGAGGTCCGTTGGACAAGGACAACTGTAGGTGGGCCTAATGACTTGGGAGGTTCCATCACAGTCCGGTGGACCAGGGAACTCCACTCCGAACTGCTCACCTTCAGGAATTCTAGGAGTCGCTCCGCTATAATTCACCGGATTGTCCGGTGTGCCGGCGGAGCAATGGCTACTTCGCGCCAACGGTCGTCTACAGAACGCATTCAATGAGCTACAGTGCGCGCCAGAGTCAGAGCAGCGCCAGAAGGCGCACCGGACAGTGCACAGTGACTGTCCGGTGCACCACCGGACTGTTCGGTGGCCCAGAATACAGAAGCTCCAACGGTCGAACCCTAACGGTCGGGTGACGTGGCTGGCGCACCGGACATTGTCTGGTGGCACACCGGACTGTCCGGTGCACCATGCGACAGACAGCCTCCCAACGACCACTTTTGGTGGTTGGGGCTATAAATACCCCCAACCACCCCACATTCATTGCATCCAAGTTTTCAGACTTCCTACACCTTACAAGAGCTATATCATTCAATACAAGACACACCAAAGAGATCAAATCCTCTCCCAAGTCCAAAGATCATTCCAATCAAATAGTGACTAGTGAGAGAGTGACTTGTGTTCATTTGAGCTCTTGCGCTTGGATTGCTTTTCTTTCTCATTCTTTCTTGTGATCGACTCAATTGTAACCGAGGCAAGAGACACCAATTGTGTGGTGGTCCTTGCGGGGACTTAGTGTCCCGTTTGATTGAGAAGAGAAGCTCACTCGGTCTAAGTGACCGTTTGAGAGAGGGAAAGGGTTGAAAGAGACCCGGTCTTTGTGACCACCTCAATGGGGAGTAGGTTTGTAAGAACCGAACCTTGGTAAAACAAATCACTGTGTCACACTCTTTATTTGCTTGTGATTTGTTTTCGCCCTCTCTCTCAGACTCGATTTTAATTCTAACGCTAACACCGGCTTGTAGTTGTGCTTAAACTTTGTAAATTTCAGATTCGCCCTATTCACCCCCTCTAGGTGACTTTCAATTGGTATCGGAGCCCGGTGCTTCATTAGAGCCTAACCGCTCGAATTGATGTTGGGAGATCACGCCAAGAAGGAGATGGTGACCGGCGACAAGCCCGTTACAAGCCACGGGAAGGCTCCATCGGGAGAGTCCCGCAACAAGGGGAAGGAGAAGGAATCTCCTTCACACAAGTCGCATCGGAGTGGCAAAAAGAAGAAGAAGATGAGGAAGGTGGTCTACTACGAGACTGACTCTTCATCGCCATCGACCTCCAGCTCCGACGCGCCGTCCGTAACTTCTAAGTGCCATGAGCGCAAGAAGTTTAGTAAGATTCCCCTACACTACCCTCGCATTTCTAAACATACTCCATTACTTTCCGTTCCATTAGGCAAACCACTGATTTTTGACAGTGAAGATTATAACATGTGGAGTGATAAAATGAGGCATCACCTAACCTCACTCCACACTAGTATTTGGAACGTTGTTGAGTTTGGTGTACAGGTACTATCCATAGGGGATGTGGACTACGACTCGGACGAAGTTGCCCAAATCCGGCACTTCAACTCCCAAGCCACCACTATACTCCTCGCCTCTCTAAGTCGAGAGGAGTATAACAAGGTGCAAGGATTGAAGAGCGCCAAAGAGATTTGGGACATACTCAAAACGGCACACGAAGGAGATGAGGTGACCAAGATCACCAAAAGGGAGATGATCGAGGGGGAGCTCGGTCGATTCATGTTTCACCAAGGGGAGGAGCCACAAGCGATGTACAACCGGCTCAAGACCTTGGTGAATCAAGTGCGCAACCTCGGGAGCACCAAATGGGATGACCATGAGATGGTCAAGATTATTCTAAGATCACTAGTTTTTCTTAATCCTACTCAAGTACAATTAATTCGTGGTGATCCTAGATACAAAATAATGTCTCCCGAGGAAGTGATAGGTAAATTTGTGAGCTTTGAGCTAATGATCAAAGGCTCTGAAAGCTCTCTTGTGAGTTTTGGTGTTTGGATGACAACTCAATTGAAGGACTAACAAGTGTACTAAGTGTTGAACAAGTGCTTAAGGTAAAGCCTACAGGGTTCAACACAAGTGAACAAATGTGATGGTCCAAGAACTGGATTATGGACATCACAAGTAAGATGGACATTGCATAAAGTGAGACTCGGGTGCGTAGCTTGGAGACAACTGATCAAGCCAAGGATGGAGGCAAGAAGAGCTTTGAGGTACCAAGTGCACGGGAGAAGGTCAAGGAGGCTGAGGAACCCAAAGCCAAGGGTGAAGAAGAAGGCTTGCAAAGTCAAGGGTGATCGAGTTGAGAACAGCTACGGCACATCAAGGATCACTACATAAGGACGTGACTTACAACCAATGAGGCAACAGCTACAGTTATGTGGTGTAAGTCATAAGGCTCAAGATCAAGCTCTAAGAAGGAGATCAAGGTCACTAGAAGGAGAACAAGTGTCAAAACCAGAACTGGAAGTAGCCCAAAAGAGCTAAGTTCACCTTGATCTTTAGTTTGGGTTGTTCCTATGTTTGGAGATGTTCTATGTGATCTTTGCAGGATGTTGGAACCAAGAAATGTCAATCTAGATCAAGTCAAGCCGACTTGATGATTTATGAGTCCAACATCAAAGCTCAAGCATGTGAAATGCTATAGATGTAATAATTAAAAGAAGGTATGTTTCTAGACTTAGTACATTGGATTTTGTGTACTAATATACTTGTCTAAGTGTTAGAAACAGAAGGAAGAAGAAAAGGAAAGAGGTGCAAATGGCTTGGCTGTGTACAGCCAAGACTCAGCTCAGTCTGGCACACCGGACTGTCCGGTGGTGCACCGGACAGTGTCCGGTGCGCCAGGTTGAACTCCGGTGAATAGGCCGCTCTCAGGAGGAGTCTGGCGACGTACGGCTATAATTCACCGGACTGTCCAGTGGTGCACCGGATTGTCCGGTGAGCCAACGGTCGGTTTGGGCAACGGTCGGCCGCGCGATCTGCGCGTGACGCGTGGCCGAGCCAACGGTCAAATGGGGGCATCGGACTGTCCGGTGTGCACCGGAAAGTGTCCGGTGCGCCAACGGCTCCAGGACTGCAACGGTCGACTGCTCCATTTATGGAAGGAAATCAGGCACCGGACAGTGTCCGGTGGTGCACCGGACTATCCAGTGCGCCACCCGACAGAAGGCAAGATTTGCCTTCCTGGATTGCTTCCAACGGCTCCTAGGCCCCTTGTGCCTATAAAAGGGACCCCTATGCGCCTCAAGCAATGTAGAAGTGCAGCCAACAAGTGTAGACATCACTCGAATCAATTCTCACTCTCCCTCTTGTGTGTAACTCTATAGTTTGTGTAGAAGGCACAGCTATAAGCCTTTAGAGAGAGGAGAAGTGCTGCTAAGAGCTAGACCAAGGTCTTGAGCGTATCGTTACTCCATCGAGGTGCTGCAGAGAAGTTTGTAAGCAGCCACGGTGTTGTTGTAACCCAACTCAATAGTGAAAGGCTCTATCTGTCATACAGACAGATCTGAGCAAACGGAGGAAGGAGTTGAAATAGACTCCAAGCCCAGGTGTGGCTAACTCCAACGAGGACTAGGCAAGCGTTTCAGGCTTGGCCGAACCTCGGGATAAATCCTTGCGTCTGTGTGCTCTATTCTGTATTGTATCCTGACTCTCTGTCTTACTCGCCTTTATATCTGCACTTCAACACTTATCTGTGGTATAAGCTTTATTTGGAGTGCAAGACATATTGAGATAGGATCTCCGATTCCGCTGCAACCTACTCGAAGGATCTTCTCATTCCACTGCGTACGAAGTCTTCGAGTAGAGTAAGAATTTAAGTTTTAAGTTGAAAAGTTTTATTCGCCTATTCACCCCCCCTCTAGGCGACATCCAGATCCCGTTCCCGGGTCAAAGGGAACTTTCAATTGGTATCAGAGCTAGGCATCTCCAGTGTAGGCTTAGCCGTCCGGAGATGACGATGTCGTCACAAGAGGTAACTGTAGAACTTCTTTTGGGAGATGGTTCTAATTACAAGTCTTGGTCTGTTTCTATTTATAGTGCTTTCATGAGTGTTGATCCTGATTTGAGACAGATCTTTAGTAGAAGTATTTTTCCCTCTAATGTTAGTAAAAATCCTTCAAATGATGAACTAAGATGTCTATCTCTAAATCACCATGCTTGCAACATCTTAGTTGATTCTCTTTCTAGAGGTGCTTATTTTGCCATCATGAGTAGTGATAGGGATCTATTTGTTGATGCTCATGATTTATGGAATAGAACTAAAGAAAAATATTCTGTGGCAAACTGTGATGCACCTACTCCCCATATTACTTGTGATACTAACCATTCAAAGGGAGAAGAACAAGAACGATGGCACCCAAACGATGAATCCACCTTGTCAACAGGTTTGTTCTCCACTAGTGATAAATGTTTTATTGCTAACAATAACGGTGGAGACGAAAGCCATGATGAGGAGGAATATGAGGATGATAGCGAGGATGAATCTTCATCATCACAAGGTACATTTTCCTATATTGCTTCCACTGACATTAATGACAGGGAAAATGAGACCGATGATGTGGAAGAAGAGGAGATTCGCCGTTTCTACAACCATCTCAACAAAGCGGACAAAGCTCTCTTGGTTAAGTTGTTGAGAAGGAACAAGGAACAAGGCGAGACGCTTCTCAGGCTAGAGGAGACTCTCATCAAAACAAACAATAGCCTAGAGAAGATGACCAAAGAACATGAGGAGCTAAGGTGCTCTCATGATGTCTTGGTCCAACGGTATGATTCAATGTTAATTGAGCAAAGTAATAATGATGACGCTCTATCTAATGTTGCTCAACTTAAAACTGAAAATTCTATGCTTAGAAGTCAAGTAGACACAATGAATTTAGAAAAGCTTGCTCTTAGTGAAAAATATGATAAGTTGTCATACTCTCATAGTAAACTAGTTGATGATCATATCATGCTCGATATTGCTCATGAGGTAGTAATTACTAGTTTAACCTCATATGAACCTCATTCTTGCACTAGTAATCAATTGGTCAAAATATTATCATGTGCTGACCTCCACCGCCCCAAGAAAGGCCAATCTTTGTTTGAGAAACAAGTTGCAGGATCAAAAAGGAAATTGCTTGGGAACAAGAAACAAAGACAATTAAGGAGAAGATGCCTTGCTCGACTTCCGCAAGATATCTACGAACACGTGGTGAAGAAGCTTGAGGAAGGAGAAACCGCAGCAAGGGTCAAACTCCATAAGAAGGATGTTCCCAAAGCAATAAATGAAGAAATCAACATGAACAAGGAAAAAGGTAAAAATTCAATTAATCATGTTGTTTGCACTGATCATCTCTCCATGTCATTCAAGTACAAAAAGGGAAAAGGAAAAAGGAGGTGCTTCAAGTGCAAGAAGTTAGGCCACCTCATCGCGTCTTGTCTGTACAAAGACAAGAATGAAGGGACAAGGAGTTGTTTTGGATGCAACAATAAGGACCACACGATCACTTCATGTCCGGTCATGAAGAATCAAGGATGTGCATCCTCCAAGGTGACCCTCACCAAGGAAAATGACAAACAGCAAGCGTCATGTCAGGTTGAGCGACGCTTCTGCTACAAGTGTGGTGAGCAGGGTCATCTATCCAAGGTATGTTATAAAGGTAAGATTCCTAAGCAAGTGAATTTGTCTCAATCTTATTCGCGTAGGAGACCCAAATCATACACTTGTGCTATATCTATAACGAGATCACCTAGAACTAGCACAAAGGCAATTTGGGTACCAAAGGCACATTTAGATGATCATTATGGACCCATCCCGAGATGGGTACCAAACTGTGCTAACTAGACCATGCAGGTGCCTTGAGATGGACTGGAGACCATGGGAGAGCTTAAGACGGTTATCTAAAACTCTATGCTTAAGTTGTTAATTGTTTTGGTGTTTATTGACCCAAGGTTGAATTATCGTGAGACACTAATCCCATGTTCATCTCAAGTGAAATAAGGTGTATAGGTCCTTAATCATTATTGGTGAATCAAACAAAGGACCTTGATGAGATTCTTCAACATGCTCTCCATAGGATGGTACCCTTGTATCGTAAGTACTTTGTTGATAATCAGTATTGCTCGGTGTGTTACCTGTCCTTGGAATAGTTATGTCTCTTGATTGCCTGTGTTGAATATCTTTCAATCAATGATTAGTGATTTCCAAGATCGTAATCATGCTTGCTTAATCATGATTGTGTGCTTTAGAGGTTATGTCTTTTGAATCATTTAATGGGAAGCTTTTCATCAGATATATTCACCACAATTAACTCTTTTTGTGTTCGTAATAAACCTGCATTCCGTTGGGAGTTATGCTATATGGTTTTAATGATTAGCCTGTGTGCAAATATGACATATTGCTTAGTTTATATGATGACCCTATTTTGGCACTATGTGTTATGCCTCTAATGCATTCTCTCGAGCTATGAAGTGCATAAATAATAGGGAACCTTCAGTTGGTTTGTGGTAATAACTGGTGCTCTCATGGCCATACTGGTAAAAGGCAAAGGTAAGGAAAATGGAATTGTGCAATTTTATTGAATATCTTGAAGTTCCATTGATTGTGATTATAGTTGTGTTCTTGCATTTCATTGGTAGTATCGTGGCTTAGGAGACTTATGCCTTAAAATGTTGTTTCTTTTGGTGTACCTAAAGAACCTTCTTAACTATGATGTGCTTAAGACATGATCGTGTTGTTTTTCAATTGGTATATGTGATGCAATGATAGTTAAGTATGAAGCATGTCTAAGTTGCGTATAAATGTAAGACTTCCTGTGAGTATTCAATTGGCTTAGGTGCTCCTGAGGCATGCATTGTTGTATTTAGTCAACCTTTCATTTAGCCTTCAATTGGTATTAAGTGGCTTTCAATTTGGTATTTAATTGATATCTCTTTAGGATGAAAGTGATAGAGTATGCCTTGAGCAAAGTATGTTGTGATCCCCTCTAGTTCTGAGGAAGCTAGAATGTGCAAAGTGCAAGTCATTCAAATACTTGATGCACAACTTGAGGGGGAGCACACATAACTTGTGTCTTTTGAGACTAATTGTTTCTTGAGCAATCTTGTACAGTCTCAAGGTGGAAAAGAGAAGATAAGCAAGAAATGGTGCAATCAGGACTGGGGTACCTCTGTAAGTCAAGGAATTGGTATCTTAAGTAATGAGTAATTGCAAATTTTTAGATTGCTCATGCTCTATAAAATTTGGTGATTCTAGATCCTTAAAAATCATGAGGCTATGATAATAAATGATCTTGCAATTGGTATCTTTCAATTGGTAGCCGTGACAGTTTGCTTCAATTGACATCTTTTGATAATCATTAGAATAGAAGTTTCTTCTTGTGCCCAATACTATAACTTGTTCTAAAGTTGGTGTCTTAGCAACAAGAAAAGGTTAGGATAAAGAATCAGGCACAAGTGTGGAGAAGCTCTCGAGAGATTAAATACTTTCAAGATGGGAAGTGCACTACAACATGGTAAAGGTTCAAAAGGAAGTATTAATCTTTTTCCGTATATGTATCTTACTTAAATGCTGGTGGTGCATATGTTCAATAAGTAAGGGGGAGTGTTGATAGTGTGTTTTTCCTCCTAAAACACCCTGCTGTCCCTTGACATCATCCTATGTTCTTGCTTGAGTATGGTTTTTGGTGTTTGATGTCAAAGGGGGAGAATTTGTGTATTAAAGCTTATCTCAACCTGAGAGGAAAGCTTATCCTAAGGGGTGATGTGTTAGTTTAAGCTTTGCTAGTGTGTTATTCATATGCTTCTTCTTGCAGTATCATATGTGTTGCATCATATGGACTAGTGCTTGCGCTGCTATGAATTAATTGACATCTATTGTGTTCTTTCTGAAATAGATAGTCATGTGGATAATGGTGCATGTGGTTAATGGTGCTTTAAGATTGTTTTAAATTAGTATCTTAGTTTAAATTGGTATTAGTTTGAATTGGTATCTTAATGGTGAATAGTGGTAGGTTGATATTCCTGTGATATATCCACTAAATTGAATGATGTTTAACTCTGATTACATGCATTTGTGTGTTATAGCATCATGGTTTGATTCTTGACACAAAGCATCCCAAAAAGTGCTAAGGTGTAGAAATGTTTCGAATTGCCTAAGTATGTGCAAATTGGCATCTGAGGCCAAAATTATGTTTTTGAAGTAAGCACATATTTAGGGGGAGCATTCTATAAACTTAGAATTCAAAATTTGTGCTTCAAATCTTATTCTTATGTAAGCTTTAATTGTGTTGCCATCAATCACCAAAAAGGGGGAGATTGAAAGCTCTCTTGTGAGTTTTGGTGTTTGGATGACAACTCAATTAAAGGACTAACAAGTGTACTAAGTGTTGAACAAGTGCTTAAGGTAAAGCCTACAGGGTTCAACACAAGTGAACAAATGTGATGGTCCAAGAACTGGATTATGGACATCACAAGTAAGATGGACATTGCATAAAGTGAGACTCGGGTGCGTAGCTTGGAGACAACTGATCAAGCCAAGGACGGAGGCAAGAAGAGCTTCGAGGTACCAAGTGCACGGGAGAAGGTCAAGGAGGCTGAGGAACCCAAAGCCAAGGGTGAAGAAGAAGGCTTGCAAAGTCAAGGGTGATCGAGTTGAGAACAGCTACGGCACATCAAGGATCTGAAAGTTCCCTTTGACCCGGGAACAGGATCTAGATGTCGCCTAGAGGGGGGGGGTGAATAGGCGAATAAAAATTATCACTTTAAAACTTAAATCTTACTCTACTCGAAGACAAGATCGCAGTGGAGTGAAGAACCCTTCGAGTAGGTTGCAGTGGAATTGAAGTTCCTGTCTTACGAATATCCTGCACTTCAAGGAAAGCTAGTACCACAAGTAAGTAGTGAAGTGCAGATATATAAGCGAGCAAGACAGAGAGCAAAGTACAATACAGAACAGAGCACACAGACGCAAGGATTTATCCCGAGGTTCGGCCAAGCCTGAAATGCTTGCCTAGTCCTCGTTGGAGTTAGCCACACCTGGGCTTGGAGTCTATTTCAACTCCTTCCTCCGTTTGCTCAGATCTGTCAGTATGACAGATAGAGCCTTTCACTATTGAGTGGGGTTACAACAGAACCGCGGCTGCTTACAAACTTCTTGGCAGCACTCCGGCAGAGTAACGATATGCTCAAGACCTTGCTCTAGCTCTTGGCAGCACTACTCCTCTCTCTAAAGGCTTATAGTTGTGCCTTCTACACAAACTATAGAGTTACACACACGAGGGAGAGCGAGAATTGATTCCAATGAAGTCTACACTTGTTGGCTGCACTTGTATCATGCTTGAGACGCCTAGGGGTCCCTTTTATAGGCACAAGGGGCCTAGGAGCCGTTGGAATCCCATTTGGAAGGCAATACTTTCTTTCTGTCGGGTGGCGCACCGGACAGTCCGGTGCACACCGGACACTGTCCGGTGACCGATTTGTTTCCTTAAACAGCGCTGCCGACCGTTGCAGACCGTTGCAGATCTGGGAGCCGTTGGCGCACCGGACATGTCCGGTGCACACCGGACAGTCCGGTGCCGTCTTCCGACCGTTGGCTCCGCCACGTGTCCCGCGCAGATTGCGCGGTCGACCGTTGGCCCGGCCGACCGTTGGCTCACCGGACAGTCCGGTGCACACCGGACAGTCCGGTGAATTTTAGCCGTACGCCGTCGGCGAATTCCCGAGAGCGGCCAGTTCGAGCCGAGTCAGCCTGGCGCACCGGACACTGTCCGGTGCACACCGGACAGTCCGGTGCTCCAGACCGAGCTGGGTCATGGCAGCACACAGCCAAGTCTTTTCTCCTCTTCTCTCTTCTTCTTCTTTCTGTTTCTAACACTTAGACAAATATATTAGTACACTAAAACCAATGTACTAAGTCTAGAAACATACCTTCTCTTGATTATTATATCCATAGTATTTCTCATGCTTGAGCTTTGATGTTGGACTCATAAATCACCAAGTCGGCTTGACTTGATCTAGATTGACATTTCTTAGCTCCAACATCCTGCAAAGGTCACATAGAACATCTCCAAACATAGGAACAACCCAAACTAAAGATTAAGGTGAACTTAGCTCTTTTGGGCTGCTTCCAGTTCTGGTTTTGTCACTTGTTCTCCTTCTAGTGACCTTGATCTCTTTCTTAAAGCTTGGTCTTGAGCCTTATGACTTACACCACATAACTGTAGCTGTTACCTCATTGGCTGTAAGTCACGTTCTTATGTAGTGATCCTTGATGTGCCGTGGCTGTTCTCAACTCGATCACCCTTGACTTTGCAAGCCTTCTTCTTCACCCTTGGCTTTGGGTTCCTCAGCCTCCTTGACCTTCTCCCGTGCACTTGGTACCTCGAAGCTCTTCTTGCCTCCGTCCTTAGCTTGATCAGTTGTCTCCGAGCTACGCACCCGAGTCTCACTTTATGCAATGTCCATCTTACTTGTGATGTCCATCATGTATCCATAATTCAGTTCTTGGACCATCACAATTGTTCACTTGTGTTGAACCCTGTAGGCTTTACCTTAAGCACCTGTTCAACACTTAGTACACTTGTTAGTTCTTTAATTGAGTTGTCATCTAAACACCAAAACTCACAAGAGAGCTTTCAATCTCCCCCTTTTTGGTGATTGATGGCAACACAATTAAAGCTTACATGAGAATAAGATTTGAAGCACAAATTTTGAATTCTAAGTTTATAGAATGCTCCCCCTAAATATGTGCTTACTTCAAAAACATAATTTTGGCCTCAGACGCCAATTTGCACATACTTAGGCAATTCGAAACATTTCTATATCTTAGCAATTTTGGAATGCATTGTATCTAGAATCAAACCATGATGCTATAACACACAAATGCACATAATCAGAGTTAAACACCGTTCAAATTAGTGGATATATCACAGGAATATCAACCTACCACTATTCACCATTAAGATACCAATTCAAACTAATACCAATTTAAACTAAGACACTAAATTTAAAGCAATCTTAAAGCACCATTAACCGCATGACTATCTATTACACTATAGAAGCCAAATAATTCATCGCAGCGGAAACACTAGTCCATTATGAGCAACACATATAATACTGCAAGAACATATGATTATCACACTCGGCAAAGCTCAAACTAACACATCACCCATTAGGATAAGCTTTCCTCTAGGGTTGAGATAAGCTTTAATGCACAAATTCTCCCCCTTTGACATCAAACACCAAAAACCATACTTAAGCAAGAACATAGGATGATGTCAAGGGACAGCAGGGTGTTAAGGGGAAAAACGACTATCTAAAACTCCCCCTTACTTATTGAACATATGCACTATCAACATTTAGGTAAGATACATATATGCAAAAAGATTTACTCCCTTTGTACCTTTACCATGTTGTAGTGTACTTCCCATCTTGAAAGTAGCTAATCTCTCAAGAGCTTCTCCACACTTGTGCCTGGTTCTCTCTCCTAACTTTTTCTTGTTGCTAAGACACCAAACTTAGAACAAGTTATAGTATTGGGCACAAGAAGAAACTTCTATTCTCATGATTATCAAAAGATGTCAATTGAAGCGAACTATTACGGCTACCAATTGAAAGATACCAATTTAAAGATACCAATTGCAAAGTTCATTTATTGTCATGGCTCCATGATATTTAAGCATCTATTATCACCAGATATTATAAAGCATGAGCAATCTAAGGATATGCACTTACTCACAACTTGAGATACCAATTTCTTGACTTACAGAGGTACCCAAGTCCTGATTGCTCCATTTCTTGCTTATCTTCTCTTTTCCACCTTGAGACTATACAAGATTGCTCAAGAAACAGTTAGTCTCGAAAGACACAAGTTATGTGTGCTCCCCCTCAAGTTGTGCATCAAGTATTTGAATGACTTGCACTTTGCACATTCTAGCTTCCTCAGACTAGAGGGGATCACAACATACTTTGGTCAAGGCATACTCTATCATTTTCATCACACAAGGATGCCAGTTTTAATATCAATTGAAAAAACCACTTAACACCAATTGAAGGCTAATTGAAAGGTTGACTAAATTCAACAATGCATGCCTCAGTGGCACCTAAGTCAATTCAATACTCAAGGAAGTATAACATTTACACGCAACTTAGACATGCTTCATACTTAACTATCATTGCATATACCAACTGAAGATCAACACAATCAGGTATATAAAGCGAATTATCTAAGCATGTCATGATTAAGGAGGTTTCTTAGGTGTACAAAAGAAACAACATTTTAAAGGCATAAATTATCTAAGCCAAGATATTACCAATTGAAATGCAAGAACACAGCTATGATCACTATCAATGGAACTTCAAGATATTCATATAAAATTGCACAGTTTCATTTTCCATACCTTTGCCTTTATGAGAGCACTTGTTATCACCAATTCAGGGCTCCTTTTACTCATGCACCTCATAGCTCGAGAGGGTGCATTAGAGACACAACATGGATTTCTTGTTTTGGTATACACAGAGTACCAAGACAAAGTAATCATGTGAACATGGACTAAACAAAACTATCATGCTTGCACATAGGTTAATCATTAAAAAAACACATAGCATGACTTACAAAAAGATACATGTTTATCCACATACACTAAGAGAGTTAATCATGGTGGATATATCAAATGAAAAGCTACCCATTGAATGATTCAAGAGATATTCCCTATAAAGCACACAGTTACGATTAAGCAAGCATGATTATGATCTTGAAAATCATGGATCATTAATTGAAAGATATTCAACACAAGCAATCTCAAAAGCATAACTACTCCAAGGATAGGTATAGCACGACAATCCAACTTAAAAGCAATGCTGATTAGAAATAATGCACTTAAGATACACGGGTACCGTCCTTTGGAGAGCAAGTTGCAGATTCTCATCAAAGTCCTTCGCTTGATTCACCAATAATGATCAAGGACATCTACAACTTATTTAACTCGAGATGAACATGGGATTAGTATTGCACAATAATTCAACCTTGGGTCAATAAATAGACGTTAAAATTGATAGCTTAAGCATAGAGTTTGAATTAACCATCTTAAGCTCTCCCAGGGTCTCCAGTCCATCTCGAGGCACCTGCATGGTCTAGTTGGCACGGTTTGGTACCCATCTTGGGATGGGTCCATAATGATCATCTAAATGTGCCTTTGGTACCCAAATTGCCTTTGTGCTAGTTCTAGGTGATCTCGTTATAGATCTAGCACAAGTGTATGATATGGGTCTCCTACCCGAATAAGATTGACACAAATTCACTTGCTTAGGAATCTTACCTTTATGACATACCTTGGATAGATGACCCTGCTCACCACACTTGTAGCAGAAGCGTCGCTCAACTTGACATGACGCTTGCTGTGTGTTATTTTCCTTGGTGAGGGTCACCTTGGAGGATGCACATCCTTGATTCTTCATGACCGGACATGAAGTGATCGTGTGGTCCTTTTTGTTACATCCAAAACAACTCCTTGTCCCTTCATTCTTGTCTTTGTACGGACAAGACGCGATGAGGTGGCCTAACTTCTTGCACTTGAAACACCTCCTTTTTCCTTTTCCCTTTTTATACTTGAATGACATGGAGAGAAGGTCAGTGCAAACAACATGATTAATTGAATCCTTACCTTTTTCCTCTTTCATGTTGATTTCTTCATTTATAGCTTTGGGAACATTTCTCTTATTGAGCTTGACACTTGCTGCAGTTTTTCCTTTCTCAAGCTTCTTCACCACGCGCCCGTGGATATCTTGAGAGAGTTGAGCAAAGTGTCTTCTCCTCAGTTGTCGTTGCTTCTTATTCCCACAGAATTTCTTTTGTGACCCTAAAACTTGTTGCTCAATCAATGATTGACTTTCTTTTGAGCAACAGGGGTTAGCACATGATGATATACAATTCAAATGCGCACACGTGCGAGAATGGGGTTCACATGAATTTAAGTTTGAAATTACAACCTCATGAGCAATATTAAGCATGATATGGTCATCAACTAATTCATTATGAGAATAAGATAGCATATCATATTTTTCACTTAGAGCAAGTTTTTCTAAATTTATCATTTCTACTTGACTCTTAAGCATAGAATTCTCAGTTTTAAGTTGAGCAATATCAGATAATACATCATGATTATTTCTTTGCTCAAATAAAATAGATTCATACCGATGGACCAAATTATCATGAGAGCACTTTAGCTCCTCATGTTCTTTGGTCATCTTCTCCAGGCTGTCGTTGGTTTTGATGAGAGTCTCTTCTAGCCTGAGAAGCGTCTCGCCTTGTTCCTTGTTCCTCCTCAACAACTTAACCAAGAGCACTTTGTCTTCTTTGTTGAGATGGGTGTAGAACCGGCGAATCTCCTCTTCTTCCACATCACCGGTCTTATTTTCCCTGTCATTATTATTAGTGGAAGCAGTACAGGAAAATGTACCTTGTGGTGATGAAGACTCATCCTCGCTATCATCCTTATATTCCTCCTCATCATCGCTTTCGTCTCCACCATCATTGTTAGCAATAAGACATTTATAACTAGTGGAAGACAAACCTGTCGACGAGGTGGATTCATCGTTGGGTGCCCATCGTTCTTGATCTTCTCCCTTTGAAAGGTTAGTATCACAAGCAATATAGGGAGTAGAAGCAGTACAATTTGCCACACAATATTTTACTTTAATTCTATTCCATAAATCATGAGCATCAACAATTAAATCATTACCACTACTCATGATGGCAAAATAAGCACCTCTAGAAAGAGAATCAACTAAGATGCTGCAAGCACGGTGATTGAGAGAAAAACATCTTAGTTCATCATTAGAGGGATTTTTACTAATATCAGATGGAAAAATACTTCTCCTAAAGATCTGTCTCAAATCAGGATCAACACTCATGAAAGCATTATAAATAGAGACAGACCAAGATTTGTAATTAGAGCCATCGCCTAAAAGAAGTTCTACAGTTACCTCTTGTGACGACATCGTTATCTCCGGACGGCTAAGCCCACACTGGAGAGGCCTAGCTCCGATACCAATTGAAAGTTCCCTTTGACCCGGGAACAGGATCTAGATGTCGCCTAGAGGGGGGGGGTGAATAGGCGAATAAAAATTATCACTTTAAAACTTAAATCTTACTCTACTCGAAGACAAGATCGCAGTGGAGTGAAGAACCCTTCGAGTAGGTTGCAGTGGAATTGAAGTTCCTGTCTTACGAATATCCTGCACTTCAAGGAAAGCTAGTACCACAAGTAAGTAGTGAAGTGCAGATATATAAGCGAGCAAGACAGAGAGCAAAGTACAATACAGAACAGAGCACACAGACGCAAGGATTTATCCCGAGGTTCGGCCAAGCCTGAAATGCTTGCCTAGTCCTCGTTGGAGTTAGCCACACCTGGGCTTGGAGTCTATTTCAACTCCTTCCTCCGTTTGCTCAGATCTGTCAGTATGACAGATAGAGCCTTTCACTATTGAGTGGGGTTACAACAGAACCGCGGCTGCTTACAAACTTCTTGGCAGCACTCCGGCAGAGTAACGATATGCTCAAGACCTTGCTCTAGCTCTTGGCAGCACTACTCCTCTCTCTAAAGGCTTATAGTTGTGCCTTCTACACAAACTATAGAGTTACACACACGAGGGAGAGCGAGAATTGATTCCAATGAAGTCTACACTTGTTGGCTGCACTTGTATCATGCTTGAGACGCCTAGGGGTCCCTTTTATAGGCACAAGGGGCCTAGGAGCCGTTGGAATCCCATTTGGAAGGCAATACTTTCTTTCTGTCGGGTGGCGCACCGGACAGTCCGGTGCACACCGGACACTGTCCGGTGACCGATTTGTTTCCTTAAACAGCGCTGCCGACCGTTGCAGACCGTTGCAGATCTGGGAGCCGTTGGCGCACCGGACATGTCCGGTGCACACCGGACAGTCCGGTGCCGTCTTCCGACCGTTGGCTCCGCCACGTGTCCCGCGCAGATTGCGCGGTCGACCGTTGGCCCGGCCGACAGTTGGCTCACCGGACAGTCCGGTGCACACCGGACAGTCCGGTGAATTTTAGCCGTACGCCGTCGGCGAATTCCCGAGAGCGGCCAGTTCGAGCCGAGTCAGCCTGGCGCACCGGACACTGTCCGGTGCACACCGGACAGTCCGGTGCTCCAGACCGAGCTGGGTCATGGCAGCACACAGCCAAGTCTTTTCTCCTCTTCTCTCTTCTTCTTCTTTCTGTTTCTAACACTTAGACAAATATATTAGTACACTAAAACCAATGTACTAAGTCTAGAAACATACCTTCTCTTGATTATTATATCCATAGTATTTCTCATGCTTGAGCTTTGATGTTGGACTCATAAATCACCAAGTCGGCTTGACTTGATCTAGATTGACATTTCTTAGCTCCAACATCCTGCAAAGGTCACATAGAACATCTCCAAACATAGGAACAACCCAAACTAAAGATTAAGGTGAACTTAGCTCTTTTGGGCTGCTTCCAGTTCTGGTTTTGTCACTTGTTCTCCTTCTAGTAACCTTGATCTCTTTCTTAAAGCTTGGTCTTGAGCCTTATGACTTACACCACATAACTGTAGCTGTTACCTCATTGGCTGTAAGTCACGTTCTTATGTAGTGATCCTTGATGTGCCGTGGCTGTTCTCAACTCGATCACCCTTGACTTTGCAAG
Source organism: Zea luxurians (assembly GCA_029449295.1). Classification (NCBI taxonomy): domain Eukaryota; kingdom Viridiplantae; phylum Streptophyta; class Magnoliopsida; order Poales; family Poaceae; genus Zea; species Zea luxurians. Next base: position 27,749,923 of record JAOPSE010000003.1, read on the forward strand.
CCTTCTTCTTCACCCTTGGCTTTGGGTTCCTCAGCCTCCTTGACCTTCTCCCGTGCACTTGGTACCTCGAAGCTCTTCTTGCCTCCGTCCTTGGCTTGATCAGTTGTCTCCGAGCTACGCACCCGAGTCTCACTTTATGCAATGTCCATCTTACTTGTGATGTCCATCATGTATCCATAATTCAGTTCTTGGACCATCACAATTGTTCACTTGTGTTGAACCCTGTAGGCTTTACCTTAAGCACCTGTTCAACACTTAGTACACTTGTTAGTTCTTTAATTGAGTTGTCATCTAAACACCAAAACTCACAAGAGAGCTTTCAGGATCACTACATAAGGACGTGACTTACAACCAATGAGGCAACAGCTACAGTTATGTGGTGTAAGTCATAAGGCTCAAGATCAAGCTCTAAGAAGGAGATCAAGGTCACTAGAAGGAGAACAAGTGTCAAAACCAGAACTGGAAGCAGCCCAAAAGAGCTAAGTTCACCTTGATCTTTAGTTTGGGTTGTTCCTATGTTTGGAGATGTTCTATATGATCTTTGCAGGATGTTGGAACCAAGAAATGTCAATCTAGATCAAGTCAAGCCGACTTGATGATTTATGAGTCCAACATCAAAGCTCAAGCATGTGAAATGCTATAGATGTAATAATTAAGAGAAGGTATGTTTCTAGACTTAGTACATTGGTTTTTGTGTACTAATATACTTGTCTAAGTGTTAGAAACAGAAGGAAGAAGAAAAGGAAAGAGGTGCAAATGGATTGGCTGTGTACAGCCAAGACTCAGCTCAGTCTGGCACACCGGACTGTCCGGTGGTGCACCGGACAGTGTCCGGTGCGCCAGGTTGAACTCCGGTGAATAGGCCGCTCTCAGGAGGAGTCTGGCGACGTACGGCTATAATTCACCGGACAGTCCGGTGGTGCACCGGACTGTCCGGTGAGCCAACGGTCGGTTTGGGCAACGGTCGGCCGCGCGATCTGCGCGTGACGCGTGGCCGAGCTAACGGTCAAATGGGGGCACCAGACTGTCCGATGTGCACCGGACAGTGTCCGGTGCGCCAACGGCTCCAGGACTGCAACGGTCGACTGCTCCATTTATGGAAGGAAATCAGGCACCGGACTGTCCGGTGCGCCACTCGACAGAAGGCAAGATTTGCCTTCCTGGATTGCTTCCAACGGCTCCTAGGCCCCTTGTGCCTATAAAAGGGACCCCTAGGCGCCTCAAGCAATGTAGAAGTGCAGCCAACAAGTGTAGTCACTCGAATCAATTCTCACTCTCCCTCTTGTGTGTAACTCTATAGTTTGTGTAGAAGGCACAGCTATAAGCCTTTAGAGAGAGGAGAAGTGCTGCTAAGAGCTAGAGCAAGGTCTTGAGCGTATCGTTACTCCATCGAGGTGCTGTAGAGAAGTTTGTAAGCAGCCACGGTGTTGTTGTAACCCAACTCAATAGTGAAAGGCTCTATCTGTCATACAGACAGATCTGAGCAAACGGAGGAAGGAGTTGAAATAGACTCCAAGCCCAGGTGTGGCTAACTCCAACGAGGACTAGGCAAGCGTTTCAGGCTTGGCCGAACCTCGGGATAAATCCTTGCGTCTGTGTGCTCTATTCTGTATTGTATCCTGACTCTCTGTCTTACTCGCCTTTATATCTGCACTTCAACACTTATCTGTGGTATAAGCTTTATTTGGAGTGCAGGACATATTGAGACAGGATCTCCGATTCCGCTGCAACCTACTTGAAGGATCTTCTCATTCCACTGCATACGAAGTCTTCGAGTAGAGTAAGAATTTAAGTTTTAAATTGAAAAGTTTTATTCGTCTATTCACCCGACTCTCTGTCTTACTCGCCTTTATATCTGCACTTCAACACTTATCTGTGGTATAAGCTTTATTTGGAGTGCAGGACATATTGAGACAGGATCTCCGATTCCGCTGCAACCTACTTGAAGGATCTTCTCATTCCACTGCATACGAAGTCTTCGAGTAGAGTAAGAATTTAAGTTTTAAATTGAAAAGTTTTATTCGTCTATTCACCCCCCTCTCTAGGCGACATCCAGATCCTGTTCCTGAGTCAAAGGGAACTTTCAGGCTCCAAAAAGATCATCGAGCAAGGCGCATCCTCCTCCATACCCGAAGCACAACCCGTTGCATTCAAAGCAACGGAGGAGAAGAAAGAAGATTCTACTCCAAATAGAATCCCCATCGATGCCTCCAAGCTCGACAATGAGGAGATGGCGCTTATTACCAAAAGCTTCCATCAAATCCTCAAACAAAGGAAGGGGAAGGATTACAAGCCCCGTTCCAAGAAAGTGTGCTACAAGTATGGTAAGCCCGGTCATTTTATTGCAAAATGTCCATTATCTAGTGATAGTGACAAGGGCGATGACAAGAAGGGAAAGAGGAGGGAAAAGAAGAGATACTACAAGAAGAAGGGCGGCGATGCTCATGTTTGCCGGGAGTGGGACTCCGACGAGAGCTCCACCGACTCCTCCGACAAGGACGCCGCCAACATCGCCGTCAACAAAGGGCTCCTCTTCCCCAACGTCGGCCACAAGTGCCTCATGGCAAAGGACGGCAAAAGGAAGAAGGTAAAATCAAAATCCTCAACTAAATATGCAACATCTAGCGATGAGGCTAATTCTAGTGATAATGAGGATGACTTGTTTACACTTTTTGCCAACTTAAACATGCAACAAAAAGAAAAACTAAATGAATTAATTAGTGCTATTCATGATAAGGATGAACTCTTGGATAGCCAAGAGGACTTCCTAATTAAAGAAAACAAGAAGCATGTTAAGGTAAAAAATGCTTATGCTCTAGAAGTTGAAAAATGTGAAAAATTAACGAGTGAGCTAAGCACTTGCCATGATATTATTTCCAACCTTAGAAATGAGAATGCCAATTTAATTGCTAAGGTTGGGAAGCTTGATGATTGTGATGATTCAATTGGTAGTCTTAGAAATGATAATGCCAATTTAATTGCTAAGATTAATCAATTGAATACCTCTCTTGCTTGCCTTAGGAATGAGAATGAAAAATTGATTGCTAAGGCTAAGGAACTAGATGTTTGCAATGCTACTATTTCCAATCTTAGAGATGAGAATGATATTTTGCATGCTAAGATTGTTGAATTTAATACTTGCAAACCCTCTACATCTTCCGTTGAGCATGTTACTATTTGCACTAGATGTAGAGATATTAATGTTGATGCTATTCATGATCACCTAGCTTTAATTAAACAACAAAATTATCACATAGCTCAACTTAATGCCAAAATCAATGAGCATGACTTAGAAAATGAAAAATTTAAATTTGCTAGAAGCATGCTCTATAGTGGGAGACGCCCTGGCATTAAGGATGGCATTGGCTTCCAACAGGGAGACAATGTCAAGCTTAATGCCCCACCCAAAAGATTGTCCAATTTTGTTAAGGGCAAGACTCCCATGGTTCAGGATAACGAGGGTTACATTTTATACCCTGCCGGTTATCCCGAACACAAAATTAGGAGAATTCACTCTAGAAAGTCTCACTCTGGCCATAATCATGCTTTTATGTATAAGAGCGAGACATCTAGTTCTAGGCAATCAACCCATGCTAAATTGCCTAAGAAGAAAACTCCTAAAGCATCAAATGATCATAATGTTTCATTTAGAACTTTTGATGCTTCTTATGTGCTAACCAACAAATCAGGCAAGGTAGTTGCCAAGTATGTTGGGGGCAAACACAAGGGATCAAAAACTTGTGTTTGGGTACCCAAAGTTCTTGTATCTAATGTCAAAGGACCCAAAACCGTTTGGGTACCTAAAATCAAGAACTAAACCTGTTTTGTAGGTTTATGCATCCGGGGGCTCAACTTGGATCATTGACAGCGGGTGCACAAACTATATGACTAGGGAGAAAAGGATGTTCTCCTCCTACGAGAAAAACCAAGATCCCCAACGAGCTATCACATTTGGGTATAGAAACCAAGGTTTGGTCAAAGGATTGGGTAAAATTGCTATATCACCTGACCATTCTATTTCCAATGTTTTTCTTGTAGATTCTTTAGATTACAACTTGCTTTCTGTTTCTCAATTATGTAATATGGGCTACAACTGTCTTTTTACGGATACAGGTGTCACTGTCTTTAGAAGAAGTGATGATTTAATAGCTTTTAAGGGAGTATTAGAGGGTCAGCTATACTTAGTTGATTTCAATAGAGCTGAACTAGATACTTGCCTAATTGCTAAGACTAACATGGGTTGGCTCTGGCACCGCCGACTGGCCCATGTTGTGATGAAGAATCTTCATAAGCTTCTAAAGGGAGAATACATTTTGGGACTAACAAATGTGCATTTTGAGAAAGACGGGATTTGTAGCGCATGCCAAGCAAGGAAGCAAGTTGGTGTTCATCATCCACATAAGAACATCTTGACGACTGACAGGCCACTCGAGCTCCTCCACATGGACCTATTCGGCCCGATCGCTTACATAAGCATCGGCGGGAGTAAGTACTGTCTAGTTATTGTGGATGACTATTCCCGCTTCACTTGGTATTCTTTTTACAGGAAAAATCTCAAACCCAAGAGACCTTAAAGGGATTCTTGAGACGGGCTCAAAATGAGTTCGGCTTGAGGATCAAGAAAATTAGAAGCGACAATGGGACGGAGTTCAAGAACTCTCAAATAGAAGGTTTTCTTGAGGAGGAACGGATAAAGCATGAGTTCTCTTCTCCCTACACACCACAACAAAATGGTGTAGTGGAGAGGAAGAATAGAACTCTATTGGACATGGCAAGAACCATGCTTGATGAGTACAAGACTTCGGATCGGTTTTGGGCTGAGGCGGTCAACACCGCTTGCTACGCCATCAACTGGTTGTATCTACACCGAATCCTTAAGAAGGCATCTTACGAACTCCTCACCAGTAAAAAGCCAAATGTTTCATATTTTAGAGACTTTGGTAGCAAATGTTTTATTCTTATTAAAAGAGGTAGAAAAATCCAAATTTGCTCCTAAGGATGTAGAAGGCTTTTTACTAGGATATGATTCAAACACAAGGGCATATAGAGTCTTTAACAAGTCCACTAGACTAGTTGAAGTTTCTTGTGACATTGTGTTTGATGAGACTAACGGTTCCCAAGTGGAGCAAGTTGATCTTGACGAATTAGATGATGAAGAGGCTCCATGCGTCGCGCTAAGGAACATGTCCATTGTGGATGTGTGTCCTAAGGAATCCGAAGAGCCCATTCAAGCACAAGATCAACCATCTTCCTCCATACAAGCATCTCCACCAACTCAAGATGAGGATGAGGCTCAAGATAATGAAGAAGAAGATCAAGAAGATGAGCCACCTCAAGAGGAGGGCAATGATCAAGGGGGAGATGCCCAAGATCAAGACAAGGAAGATGAGCAAGTTCTAAGGCCGCCACACCCAAGAGTCCACCAAGCAATCCAACGAGATCACCCCGTGAACACCATCCTAGGAGACATTCATAAGGGGGTAACTACTCGATCTCGTGTTGCTCATTTTTGTGAACATTACTCTTTTGTTTCCTCTATTGAGCCACACAGGGTAGAGGAAGCACTTCAAGATTCGGATTGGGTGATGGCCATGCAAGAGGAGCTCAACAACTTCACGAGGAATGAGGTAAGACATTTAGTTCCACGTCCTAACCAAAATGTTGTAGGAACCAAGTGGGTCTTCCGCAACAAGCAAGATGAGCATGGTGTGGTGACAAGGAACAAAGCCCGACCTGTGGTCAAGGGATATTCACAAGTCGAAGGTTTGGATTTCGGTGAAACCTATGCACTCGTAGCTAGGCTTGAGTCAATTCGCATTTTACTTGCCTATGCTACTCACCATGGCATCAAGCTTTATCAAATGGATGTGAAAAGTGCCTTCCTCAATGGACCAATCAAGGAAGAGGTCTATGTTGAGCAACCTCCCGGCTTTGAAGATAGTGAGTATCCTAACCATGTTTATAGACTCTCTAAGGTGCTTTATGGGCTCAAGCAAGCCCCAAGAGCATGGTATGAATGCCTAAGAGACTTTCTTATCGCTAATGGCTTCAAAGTCGGAAAAGCCGATCCTACTCTCTTTACTAAAACACTTGCAAATGATTTGTTTTTATGCCAAATTTATGTTGATGATATCATATTTGGGTCTACTAACGAATCTACATGTGAAGAGTTTAGTAGGATCATGACTAAAAAATTCGAGATGTCTATGATGGGGGAGTTGAAGTACTTCTTAGGATTTCAGGTGAAGCAACTCCAAGAGGGCACCTTCATTAGCCAAACGAAGTACATTCAAGATATACTCACTAAGTTTGGAATGAAGGACGCCAAGCCCATCAAGACACCCATGGGAAACAATGGGCATCTCGACTTCAACACGGGAGGTAAATCCGTCGATTAAAAGGTATACCGGTCGATGATAGGTTCCTTACTCTATTTATGTGCTTCACGACCGGATATTATGCTTTCCGTACGCATGTGTGCAAGATTTCAAGCCGATCCTAAGGAAGTTCACCTTAGGGCCGTAAAACGAATCTTGAGATATTTAGTTTATACTCCTAAGTTTGGCCTTTGGTACCCCAGGGGATCCACATTTGATTTAATTGGTTATTTCGATGCTGATTGGGAGGGTGTAAAATTAATAGAAAGAGCACATCAGGGACTTACCAGTTCTTGGGGAGATCTCTGGTGTCTTGGGTTTCAAAGAAGCAAAATTCTGTCGCTCTTTCTACCGCCGAAGCCGAGTATATTGCCGCAGACCATTGTTGTGCGCAATTGCTTTGGATGAGGCAAACCCTTAGGGACTATGGTTACAAATTAACCAAAGTTCCTCTTCTATGTGATAATGAGAGTGCAATCCGCATGGCGGATAATCCTGTTGAGCATAGTCGCACTAAACACATAGCCATTCGGTATCACTTTTTAAGGGATCACCAACAAAAGGGGGATATCGAGATTGCATATGTTAGCACCAAAGAACAATTAGCTGATATCTTTACCAAGCCATTAGATGAACAAATATTTACCAAACTTAGGCATGAGCTAAATATTCTTGATTCTAGGAATTTTGATTGATATTTTGCACACATAGCTCATATATATACCTTTGATCATCTCTTTCTTTGCTATGACTAATGTGTTTTTTCAAGTGTATTTCATGATAAGTCATAGATTGAAAAGGGAAATGGTGTCTTCGGCGAAGACAAGGCTTCCACTCCACTCCATCGAATGATTCATCCTTCGCCGTCGCTCCGCACAACTCTCCAACTTTGGTATAATCTTCACTCATATATTGTTTACCATAGGGGGAGAAAGTAGAAAACGTGCTTATATTTCACTCACAAGTATCCGTTTTTGGCGATTCATGCCAAAGGCGGAGAAAGTATTAGCCCAAAGCAACAGGACCGCACCACCATATAACTTCAAAAATATAGTCTTTCAAATTTAAGTTAAGAAAAGAATTTTTCAAATGGAATCTTATTTTTGATATAATTTCAATTGGTATACCCTCTTTAAACTTAATATCTAAAACCCTCTTGAACACTAAGAGGAGGATTTCATTAAGGGGGAGTTTTGTTTAGTCAAAGGAAAAGCATTTGAAACAAGGGGAGAAAATGTCAAATCTTGAAAATGCTTCTCAAAATCTTATTCATTTACCTTTGACTATTTGCAAAAGGACTTTGAAAAGAATTTACAAAAGGATTTGCAAAAACAAAAACAAGTGGTGCAAGCGTGGTCCAAAATGTTAAATTAGAAGAAAGCCATCCATGCATATCTAGTAGAAATAATTATTGGTTTCATTCCAAGCAACCTTTGCACTTACATCATGCAAACTAGTTCAATTCTGCACTTCTATATTTGCTTTGGTTTGTGTTGGCATCAATCACCAAAAAGGGGGAGATTGAAAGGGAAATAGGCTTACACCTTTTCCTAATTAATTTTGGTGGTTGAATTGCCCAACACAAATTATTGGACTAACTAGTTTGCTCTAGATTATGAGTTTTACAGGTGCCAAAGGTTCACAATAGACCAATAAAAGGACCAAGAAAGGGTTCAAACAAAGAGAGCAAAAGACAACCGAAGTGTGCCCTGGTCTGGCGCACAGGACTGTCCGGTGCACCACCGGACAGTGTCCGGTGCACCAGGGAACTCCACTCCGAACTGCTCACCTTCGGGAATTCTAGGAGCCGCTCCGCTATAATTCACCGGACCGTCCGGTGTGCCAGCGGAGCAACGACTACTTCGTGCCAACTGTCGTCTGCAGAACGCATTCAATGTGTTACAGTGCGCGCCAGAGTCAGAGCAGCGCTAGAATGCGCACTGGACAGTGCACAGTGACTGTCCGGTGCACCACCGGACTGTCCGGTGGCCCAGAAGACAGAAGCTCCAACGGTCGAACCCTAACGGTCGGGTGACGTGGCTAGCGCACCGGACAGTGTCCGTTGGCGCACCGGACTGTCCGGTGCGCCATGCGACAAACAGCCTCCCAACGGCCACTTTTGGTGGTTGGGGCTATAAATACCCCCAACCACCCCACATTCATTGCATCCAAGTTTTCAGACTTCCTACACCTTACAAGAGCTATAGCATTCAATACAAGACACACCAAAGAGATCAAATCCTCTCCCAAGTCCAAAGATCATTCCAATCAAATAGTGACTAGTGAGAGAGTGACTTGTGTTCATTTGAGCTCTTGCGCTTGGATTGCTTTTCTTTCTCATTCTTTCTTGTGATCGACTCAATTGTAACCAAGGCAAGAGACACCAATTGTGTGGTGGTCCTTGCGGGGACTTAGTGTCCCGTTTGATTGAGAAGAGAAGCTCACTCGGTCTAAGTGACCGTTTGAGAGAGGGAAAGGGTTGAAAGAGACCCGGTCTTTGTGACCACCTCAACGGGGAGTAGGTTTGCAAGAACCGAACCTCGGTAAAACAAATCACCATGTCACACTCTTTATTTGCTTGTGATTTGTTTTCGCCCTCTCTCTTGGACTCGATTTTAATTCTAACGCTAACCCCGGCTTGTAGTTGTGCTTAAACTTTGTAAATTTCAGATTCGCCCTATTCACCCCCCCCCCTCTAGGCGACTTTCAAGGACCTTCGGCGAAGAAGAAGGGCCCCTAACAGTAGCCCCTTCGCGGTGCTAGATTGTTTTTCGTAACGAGCTTGATTCGCGAAAAAAAACTCGAAGGCTTCGGGATGCCGAAGGTCCGAAAAACACCTTCCCTGAGCTCGTTGCCAAAAAATGATTAAAATACTCCAAGCGTCGGGTGGTCCACCGTTCAGCGGGTGCAGGCGATCTAGCGGTTCACCTTCCCACCTGCAGCACTATATAAACAGACGGGTTGGTGTAGAGTTACCACAATATTCATTGCCATTGCACTGTTGTGCAGTTAAAAAATTTAACCATAGCCCAAGCTTTTTGCACTGCGCTCTCAAACGAGCACTCCATCATTTAGAATTAACTTCGTCATAAGAGTGAGCTTCATCAAAACTGCAAAAAAACCATCAACTTCGTCAAAACCGCGAAAGATTCATCAAATGGCTAGAGTACGCTCGACTGCAAGGGTGTCTCGTGAAGGAGAAGAAGCTGAGGTCACTGAGACAGCTCTAATTTCCGAAGTTATGAAACAATCAGGCTTGGTTGTGACAGAGGGAAATACTGACGAAGGTGCTTCTGCTGCCGAAGCTGAATAGATCGTTGCTGAAGATGAAAATATTGATGAAGATGAGGAAGATTATAGTATTTTGATCCCAACAAAACCCAGCCATCTAGATTTCGAGAAACCTACTGTGTCTGAAGCTGACATGCCCATGATGATGAAGTTGGGCTACTTTGGGGAAGCTGAAAGCAAGCTTATCCATTTCGTCGGAGAGGAGACTACTCTAGAGCCAGGGAAAGATGAAGTTGTAGTTTTGAAGAGCTTCTTCTGAACAGGACTGGGATTTCCCCTGAACGAGATGATAGGGGAAGTCTTGAAAAATTTTGAAATATACCTTCATCAGCTGACCCCTAACGCCATTGTTCGGCTCAACGTCTTCATCTAGGCCCTCCGAAGCCAAGGGATGGATCCAGATGCCGAAGCTTTTTGCTGAGTGCACGAGCTGCACTATCAGACGAAGGCCAGGGCAGATGGTCTTCATGAAAATTTTGGTTGCTACAATTTTGCTTATCGAAAGGATACGAAGGCTCTAGTTCTCAGTTACCGCACAAAATGGCCAACCGGCTGGAAAGGTGAATGGTTTTATATTAAGGCTGATGAGAAGAAGAGGGGAAAACTGATGACGATGGTTATGAGCCCATTATCCTTAAACTTTGGTATGACCAGGCCCACATGTAACATGCAGTTAGGGTCACCATGCCAGCTGGCCGGAGTAGAATTCAGGGTGGTGGCTGAGCAAATCAGCACCAGGGACTTGGTGCAGGAATACCTGGCCAACCGGACGTATCCAACTTCGAGTGGCTGGGGGATGCTAAAGATGAAGGAAACAAAGAAGAAACATGAACTTGTTCGATTATCTTATTATTTCAAATTTGAAAAACAGTTCAAAGAACCTTGCTAAGAATGGCTAGAAATGATTGAAACTATGTGCAATGAAATAAGGAAATTATACAAAGAAAGAAGACCAGTTGATGACAGCAGCCTTCGGCACCCGGCCAAAATGAAGGTTAAACTGGGTGATGGATGCTCTAAAATTTGAATATCCTGATTATGAGCGACTTAACAAGGGTGCCGAAGGGGCAAAAGGGAAAAGAATTGTCAGCGTTCTGAATAGATAAGCTGCCAGAATGGTGAAGGAGGATGAGAAGGTGATAAGGAAGAGAAAAACCACTCCTGAGCCAAAGGTGGCAGCTTTGAAGAAGAGAAAGGCTAAAACTCCAGAGCCAAAGGTGACCGAGGAGACTCCTTCGATGGCTCCGACTGCTGAAGTTGCGGAAATTTTAAAGGTAATGACTGAATCTCTACCTATCAAGCTGCTAAGTCCACTGGGGCCAGAACTGACGAAGCTTTTACAGAAGAAGGACGAGCCTCCGGTAGTAAAGAAGGCGGATGGGCAGAAGAAGCGAAGAATTGTTACCATAATGCAAGCCATAGAACGGACGCCACCGTCGGCCTCGGTATCTAAAATAACACCTATTGCAAGCGTCGAGGCCGCTGTCGAAGCAAATACTTCTGCCGAAGCTGCAACTGCTGCCGAAACCACCAACCTTGAAAGTACACTTTCTGGAATTGATAACTTGCTCTTGGAAATGGCTGCGGAAGAAACAACTACAGCTATAGAGGAGGTCATGGCCACAGTGCCTGACAAAGGAAAGAAGATTACCGAAGCTGCTTCGGAAGAAAAAGACTTCAACCTTCGGAACCTGGTCGGGCAAGAGTTATCCGAGGCTGAAAAGAAAGAGCTACAGGAGTACGGGATATCCTGTGGCTACCAGCCAGGAGCCATGCTCTTTGGTGGAATTGATGAAGAAGCCTTAGGATGCATTCGCGACCGCACCGGGGCAAAGATAATCGGCACTCTATCGAAGAGTGATGATTTCCCGCAGCTCGAAGCTGATATTAGCAGCTACCGGCGACAACATATCGCCGGCACTTTGTTTTATTCCAGCTTCAAGGTAAATTTCTTTTTTGATGAAGCAAAATTTAATTTTTATTTTTGCGATGAAGCAAATCTTTCTAATGAAGGTTCATTTCTACAGAGTATTTTGCTAAGCAAGGCATTGCAAATGCAGCAAGACCTCGAAGATAAAAAGAACGAAATTATAATCGAGGGACTAGAAAACAAAATTAAAGACTATGAAGCTTCTCTTGAGAAGAAGGATTTCCTGCTTCAGGCAATGGAGGGTTCACTTGCAGAAGCCCAAGCTGAAAACGCTAGGTTAAACAAGGAACTGCTCCAAAAATCAGAGAGCTTCGATCAAGAAAGAAAGACTTTCCATGCAAAATACGAAGCCGAAGCTGGCAAGAATTTAAAGCTGCAGCATTCTCTTAAAGAGCTTTGGAACATTTGTTTAAACTTTGGCAACCGCTGCGTGCAACGGCTGAAGAAGGTCTTCAGCTCAGTTGGAGCCAGCTCCGAAGATTTTACCCCTTCGGCTGAAGACCTACCAAGCACCTTCAATCATATTGAAAATGAAGTTGAGGCGCTTGATGAAGTGATAGCCGGGCACGGTGACTTCTGTGCCTTGCTAGCTCGCGGCACAGCTGCAGCGTTTATGAAGGCTGGTTGCACGCACGGAAAAACAGTAAACAGATCAACCTTTAGTCTCTCTCCATCAGACTTGGTTGATATGCCCAACGAGGCCCGGAGTATTGGAAATAGATTCATAACTCAGATTTGGGCGAAGGGTGGGCGGGATTTGGCCGGTGACGAGGCCCGAAGCTTGCTTAAGCCGGTATGAAACTTATACCTGTTGCTTGCATTATCTCTTGCAATCACCTTTTACCTTATACCGCTTGTTTGTCTGTAGGATGATGGTGCCGAAGATTGATAATCCGAAACCCATTCCGAAGGCTACTGAAGCTTATTTTTAGGCCTGCCTGTATAAAGCTTAGAAGCATTCATATTATCTTTGTAAGAGAAATTGTCATCAAGAATTGAATAGTACTTTGTATATTTGTCCATACCTTGTAATATATTTTTACCTTTCCATCATGTATAGATTGCTTTGTTATGGACGAAACTTGTATTTTTTGAGTCGAAGGCGAAAAACACCTTCCCTTCTTTTCGTACACAACGAAGCATGTCCTTGCTTCTTCGTGCTCATCAAAGTATTGTTGTGAAAGCTGGAGTATTTCTATTTATGCTTCATGTTATGATGATGATCCTACGAATGTCTAAATGAATGTGTATGAATGCAATGAATGATGTAATGTATCATGCAAATGAATGTTCCGAACACACACACAAAACCACGCCCAGACTCTGCATCCCTTTAGGAACGACTTTTGAGTCTTTCAAGCTCTGCATCCCCTTTGGAATGACTTTCGAGCTTCTTCACCTTCTATTTCGGTGGCATTTAAGTTCTGCATCCGCTTAGGAACGACTTTCGAACTTCTTCACCTTTTATTTCGGTGGCATTTGGCTGTGCATTCCCTTTGGAACGACTTTTGAGCAGAAAACTTACTATGTGCTCCCTTAGGAACGACTTTTTGCAGCTTTATCAATTTTTGGCTTTGCATTCCCTTAGGAACGACTTTTGAGCAGAAAACTTATGCTGCACTCTCTTAAGAATGACTTTTTTTGTAGCTTTGTCATGCTCTGCATCCCCTTGGGGACGTCTTTTGAGCTTCTCCCTGTTTTCTTTTTGCACTCGATGGTGCAGGCTCAGATTTTACATATTACATCTTTGGGGGATTTGGCCCTTGTGGGGCTAAATAAGAATGAAAAATTACAAGCTATGGCCCAATTAAAAACCTTTCTCCCCTCCTGAAAGGAAAAGGGTGCCATAGAAAAATGAAAAAAGATTACATCAAATTATACATAGTATCGCCGAAGCTCATCCGCATTCCAAGATCTGGGTATGTCGCTACCGTCCATATCCTTCAATCTGTAAGAACCGGGTCTACCAGAAAAGGACCTTCCCACTTCAGTTGCAATTTGCCCACTGTATCTGGGTTGGCCACTCTCCGAAGCACGAGATGCCCTGGCTTGATGTTTTTCAATCGAACTTTCCTATCACGCCACCTTATTGTTTCAGCCTGATATTTATTGATGTGTTCTATAGCCTGAAGTCCGATCCCTTCTATAGCATCTTTTGTTATTTGATAATCAGCTTCGTCTTCTGCCGAAGCTGCTGTTCTTATTGACCCTGCCTTTGCTTTGTCTGGTGTTATTGCTTCGTCGCCAAATAGGAGCTTGAAGGGTGTAAATCCTGTTGACCTTGATATAGTTGTGTTGTGGCTCCACACCACTTTAATCAACTCATCTGGCCACTTTCCTCTGGGCTGATTGAAGATTAGCTTCATTATTCCTGTCATTATAATGCCATTTGCTCTTTCTACCAGCCCATTTGACTCTGGATGCCTGTTAGATGCAAAATGAATCTTCGTACCAATTCGGTCACAAAAATCTTTGAATGTTTTAGCATCAAATTGTGTTACATTGTCCACAGTTATTGCCTTCGACACGCCGAAGCGACAAACAATATTCTGCCAGAAGAATTTTTGGACTGTAGCCGAAGTTATTGTAGCCAAGGGTTTTGCTTCAATCCACTTAGAAAAATATTCCAGTGCCACTACAACATACTTCAAGTTGCCTTGTGCTAGTGGGAGTGGACCTAATAAATCCAGGCCCCATCTTTGCAATGGCCAGGTTGGCTGTATTAGCTGGGTTAGAGATGAAGGTTGTTTCTGGTCTCTTGCACATTTCTGATAATTTTCACACTTTTGAACCAATTCTGCTGCATCCGAAGCTGCATTCGGCCAATAAAATCCTTGTCTGAAAACCTTCCCCAGCAAAGGCCTGGACCCAATATGAGAGCCACACAAACCTACATGTATCTCCTTCATTAGCTCTATACCTTTGGTTCTGGATAAACACTTGAGGAGTGGAGAGCAGGCTCCATGTTTGTATAACTCCCCTTCTATTATGACATATGGTCTTGTCCTTGCTTCCATTCTTTTATTATACACTTCGTCATCCGAAAGACACTTACCTTGGAGGAAATACATAATTTCAGTCCTCCAATCTTCGCTATGTACTGGAGATATTGTAAGCACTGCTCTCTCCATAAGCTCATTTTCCCCTCTTGGAATGTTTTTTATAGAAAATCCTTCAAAAGAAGCCTCCAGCCTTCGAACTGTATCCAAATATTTTCCAAGCTTCGAATCTCTTACCTTGCTACTTTTGTCTATATGACCAGAAATGACTTGGGAGTCAGTTTTAAGAATTGCCCTTCTTATTCCCATTGCCTTTAACTTTCGAAGCCCCAACAGAAGGGCTTCGTATTTAGCAATATTATTTGTACAACTAAATTCCAGCCTTGTTGCGTAGCATGTTCTAACTTTAGAGGGCGCTATTAGAACAGCAGCCGCTCCTGTGCCGAAGGTTCCCTAAGAACCATCACAGAATACTGTCCAAGCTTCGGCGACTTTATTTGTTTCTTCTTCGTGAGCCCCTGGCATCCAATCAGCAATGAAGTCTGCTAACGCTTGGGACTGAATTGAGGATCTATGTACATAGTCAATAGTGAATTCACTGAGCTCCGCAGCCCATTTTCCAATCCTTCCAGTAGCTTCTCTATTCCTCATTATGTCCTTCAGAGGTTGTGATGAAGGAACAATTATATGATATGCTTGAACATAATGCCAAAGCTTCCTGGAGGCCATTAACGTATAATACAATACCTTCTCCAGTTCTATATAATTTTTCTTTGATAAACTTAGAACTTCGAGGACGAAGTATATTGGTGCTTGCCTTTTGACTTGGCCATCTTGCTTCTCCTGTACAAGCGCCGCACTGACTACAGAATGAGAGGCTACGACGTACAGGAGCAACGGAGCCCCTGGCGAAGGTGGGGTTAGAGTTGTCAAGTCTATCAGATATTGCTTTAACTCTTCGAAGGCCTTTTGTTGAGCCGAACCCCATTGAAAGACTTTAACTGACTTTAGTATTTCAAAGAATGGCAGATTCCTTTCTGCTGATCTTGATATGAACCTATTCAACGATGCCAGCCTTCCTGACAATCGTTGAGCCCCCTTTTTTGAATTTGGCAGCTCCATCCGAAGGATAGCTTCGATCTTGCTTGGGTTGGCTTTGATTCCCTTCGTTGATACCAGACAGCCAAGGAACGTGCCCTTCTTTACTCCAAAAACGCACTTTTCTGGATTTAATTTGAGACCAGCTTGCCTGAAGTTGGCAAACGTCTCTTGCAAATCAGCAATATGATTCTCTTGCTTCATTCTTTTTACTATGATGTCATCAACATAAGTTAGCACATTTCTGCCTATTTGAGAATGAAGGACCTTGGCTGTCATTCTGCTGAAGCTTCCTCCATCATTCTTGAGCCCCTCAGGCATCCGTAGATAGCAATAAGTACCACTGGGAGTTATGAAGCTAGTCTTTGGCTCATCTTCCTTCTTCATCCAAATCTGATGATAGCCTGAGTAGCAGTCCAATAGACTCATGAGTTTCGAAGAAGCTGCTGCATCTACAGGGGAGTCTATTCTTGGTAATGGGAACTCGTCCTTTGGACATGCCTTGTTGAGATCCGTGAAATCAATGCACATTCTCCATTTGCCATTAGTCTTCTTCACCATAACAGTGTTGGCTACCATTTTGGGTATGTTACTTCTCTGATAACACCAGCACTGAGAAGTCTCTTTACTTCATTTCGAGCACCTTCGGCTTCATCCTCAAACATCTTCCGAAGTCTTTGCTTCCTTGGCCTGAAAGATGGATCCACATTAAGTGAATGTTCAATGATATCTCTGTTGACACCACAGAGATCATTGGCAGTCCAAGCAAAGACATCTTTGTTGTTGAACAAAAATCTTAGTAGAGTCTTTTCTTGCTCATCAGATAGCTGAGATCCCAGCAGTACCCTTTGATCTACTATATCTTCACATAGGAGCATAGGCTTCGGTTGATCTGCCGAAGCAGCCTTCTCTCTTTTGTGCTTATATTGTTGACAAGCTTCGGCTCCATCTATGTTATGGATCGCTTTTGAATCCGTCCAACTCCCCTCAGCCCTTCTGGCAGCCTCTTGACTTCCATGGATACTAATGGGCCCTTGCTCCGAAGGTATCTTCATGCATAAGTACGCTAGATGAAGTATGGCTTCGAAGGCATTAAGCGTCCCTCGACCAATGATTGCATTGTATGGGTATTCCATGTCAACAATGTCAAAGATAACCTACTCAGACCTTGTGTTGTGGACATAACTTAAGTAACTGACATTGTGATTTTGCCAAGTGCCGCAATCTGTCTTACTCCGAAGCCACAAAGAGGATGCGTAGCATCATGAATCTTGTCCTCTGGTTCTTGCATCTGCCTAAAAGCCTTTGCAAATATGATGTCCGCTGCACTGCCTGTGTCAACCAGAACATTATGGACCAGAAATCCCTTGATGACGCAAGATATAACCATAGCATTATTGTGAGGGTAATCTTTGAGCTGAAGGTCCTCCTGGGAGAAGGTGATTGGGATGTGTGACCACTTGGATCTGATGAAGGGTCCTTGCACCCCAACATGCTGCACTCTTCTTTGCGCTTCCTTTTTCTACTTCTTGTTAGCTGGCTCTGAACTTGAACCGCCTGTGATTGGGAGCACCAGCTTCGTGACCGAAGGTGCTATAGCTTGGTTGTTGAAAGAAGCCATCGTCTCAACAGTGGAAGTGAGTCCACCAGAGCTGGACGCCAATGTTGGAGACATGCTCTCAAATGCTATAGGTTAAGAACAAGGCAACACAAATGTTAATGGTTAAAGAACTTCGTCCTTCGAAGCATTATCTCCCTTGGGATATAATGATCTTCAGACGAAGGTCATGAAGGCCATACCTTCATCATCTCCGTATGTAATAAAGAAAACAAAAACATATGAAACATGGAAAGAACATAAAATAATCATACTAAGTCATCAGATTATTTATGTTCTTAATAAATATAATCATGAACAAACATTAATGATATTGATTACATTTGTACCTTCGGCATGACAGAAGGTAAAAATCCGAGTGACGTCCAGATGATTACAAGTCAGCATGAACAGTACCGTGCTACTGTTCATCTATTTATAGGCATGGGACGTAGCCCGATCGAAATTACATTTGTGTCCTTGATGAATAATTATAAAGATGACACAAACTATCGAGGACTGGACGATCTTTTCCTCTTTAAGTCGGTACTGCCCTTCGTCTCAAGGTGTGTTATCATGCCGAAGCTCCCTAGATTGTAGCTTCGGCATATACCTTCGTGTTATGTCTGCTTGTTCATCGTCCTACCGAAGGTGTTTTTGCTTAAAGGACCTTCGGCGAAGAAGAAGGGCCCCCAATAGCAGGTCAATTTGTTCCCTCAGTCCAACATCACCTAGCGCATATACTAGTAGGGGTGTAAGTGGTACGGATATTATTCGAGCATACGGTCATCCGAAGATGCCAATTATCCGGCTAGATAATTTTTTGGATATCTGTAGAATATTCGGATTTCGAATTTGGATTCGAATAGTACAGTTCGAATATCGGATATGAATATGAGATGACTGATATCCGTCGCATTTCACATATCCGGATATCTTGTCGGATACCTTTACGGATTTCAAATTTCGGATATCCACACATTTTTCTAGATACCTTACTAGATTTCAGATTTTGGATATTCAGATAGTTACATGTGAAATCACCCAAAGTATCTAAGTTTCAACATAATCAATACTTCAATATATCATTTTCATATAGAAACTTGAGGTTATATTCTTATACATTAATTGCAATTTTCGACCGACACTAGAATGTTTTATGAATTTAATTGCGATTTGATAACTTTCTATAGAAAATAATAATACACAAATAGTCTCAGAAATTCATGAGATTTGAAGGAGGTGCAATATATGTCCGTATAGCATCCTCAAAGATGTTTGGACTATAAAATCCATAAAATGTCAGTGTTTTTTAATTCACTTTCATTTATTGCATGAGTTACATCTGAAATCACCCTAAGTGTCTAAATTTCAACATAATCAATATTTCACTTTATCATTTTCACATGGAGACTTGAGGTTATCTTTTTATTGGATGTTTATTAGTTTTGATAACTTATTTGCAATTTTGGATCGACATTAGAATACTTTATGGATTTAACTGCATTTTGATGATTTCCTGCAGAAAAAAATACACAAGTAGCCTCAAAAATCATTAAATTTGACAGAGGGGTAACATATGTCCACATAGAATTCTTAAAAATGTTTGGATCATAAAGTATATAAGATGCCAGTGATCCTTTCATTTCACTTGCACTTATTGTGTGAGTAAAATGTGAAATCACCACAACTATCCATGTTTCAACATAAAAAATACTTCACTTTATCATTTTCACATAGGGACTTGAGGTTATCTTCTTATAGAATGTTTATTGGTCCTCGTAACTTATTTGCATTTTTTTGTCAAAACTAGAATATGTTATGGATTCAATTGCATTTTGATGATTTTCTATAGAAAGAAATTAATAAACACAAATAGTCTTAGAAAATCTTGAAAATTGACGTAGGGACCTCAAAAATGTTTGAACCATAAAACTCACAAGACACTAACATGAGCAATACCATAAGTATCCAAGTTTCAACATAAGCAATACTTTATTTTTATCATTTTTGTGTGGGTACTTGAGGTTATAGTATTATAGAATGTTTAGTCTTGATAACTTATTTGCAATTTTCGGTCGACTTTAGAATATTCTATGGATTTAATTGTATTTTAACAATTTTCTAAATAAAGAAAATAATAATATACGAAGTAGCCTTAGAAATTTATGGAATTTTATGGAGGTGAGCATATGTCCACATATAATTCTAAAAAATGTTTGGACTCAAGGAGGGGCTAAATGATTATAAAAACTATGATATGTGTGAAATAATGTCTTACACGATATCCGACAAAAATATTTATTACTGAAGTTATCCGTGTCCGACTAGTTCCAAATTCGACACATGGCTATCTGTATTTCTATCAGAGAACATCTGTATTTGTATTTGTATTCGAGGTTATTCGTATCCGAATTCGATTTCGAATAAAAATATGAAAACAAATACGGTTTCAGTGATATCTGTTCGTATTCGATCTGAATACACCCCTATATACCAGTCATAAAGGTCAGTTAGCTAGCCAAAGCCACCTTACCTACTCGAGTCGTCGCTCTATGACTGTCTTGTGGGATATGTAGTGAAGGAAACGGTGTCGCCTAAGAGGGGTGAATTAGGACTTCTAAAAACATTCTTTAAACTATGCCACAATTAAATCCCTAGAGCAAAAACTATGGAAATAGACAATCTAGATTGTGCAAACTAGGTTTTGTCTAAGTGTTGCTATCTCTACCGCAAAGCCTAAGTTTCAATCCTAAATAATCTAAATTGAAAGACAATATTGAAACTTAAATACTTAATATAAATGCGAAAGGTAAAGAGTAAGGTAGAGATGCAAACTCTCGTGGATGACGCTGGTATTTTTACCGAGGTATCCGAAACCACGCAAGGTCCCGACTAATCCTCGTTGGTGCCCCTACGCAAAGGAAAGCCCACGTGAGGGCCAAGCAACCTTGGTCGAGTAACTCCGTAGAGAGTCGCGGGCCTTCTCCACGCGCAAGTTGTGCTCCACTTCCGGCTCCTCTCAGACGCTCCCCGCCATCTCCACTATCGAGCTTTCGGCGAAACACCACGGGCATCATTCCCTCCGGTACACAGTGGCAGTCGTGACACAAACTTGGTTGTCACGGTCTCGCAAGACTCTCACCCCCACACAGTACAATTACAACGGCTCGCACAAGAGCCGAGAGGTTGTGTGGTTTTTCTAAACTCACTCAACTAACTTGGATTCACCTAGAGCAAGCGCTAGAGCAGTCTAACTAACCTAAGCAGTTTGCAAAGCACCTATGCTAATCATCGAATGATTCTATTAAGCACTTGGGTGTTTGAGCACTTGGAAATGTCTGCAATATGCCTTAGTATGTTGCATAGGCTCCCACACCTTCAAATGGCTGGTTGGGGGAATTTATAGCCTTCCCCCTCAATTATAGCCGTTGGACAGAAAGATGTTGTTTCTGTTGATGGGCGCACGAGACAATCCGGCGCACACCGGACATGCACTCTTCACTGTTCGATGCCCTGGCCACGTCAGCGGACCGTTGGGGTCTATAGCAGTCGACCGTTGGATCCGACCGTTGCTAGACTGTTCGGTGCAAACTGGATAATCCGATGCTACATCCCGAGGACGCCTGATTGCGAGCCCCTCTACGCAGGCTGCCCGATGTCCCACCATATAGGTTATTGTTCACTGTCCGGTGCGCCACCAATGCGCTGGCTGACTGCCCACTTCATGGATTTCTTCTCTATTTCTTTTCGGCTTCTTTTCCTCTTGAGTCTTAGACTTCTACAAATATTTTATGTCTTCTTTTGATGCGTTGCATCCTCAGTGTCTCAGTCCAAATCCTCTTCGCATCCTATGAACTATAAAAACAAACACATTAGTCCACAAGGTTATGTTGATCATCAAACACCAAAATCACTTAGCCAAATGGCCTGGGGTCCATTTTGTTTACAATGTAGGTCAGTCGCGGCACGTATGTGCTATCACAACCGGAGACATTGGGTGGATCCCAATCGTCAGCTTCATGGTTCTCCTCACATTGAGTCGGCCATTGTGCTTGATAGGAGCTCGGCCAAACTTTTCTACTACCAGATTCTTCTTCACATTTGGGTCAAGCTTGCCGACCCCGAAGCCACACCCAGCACACCACTGTTCCATTTTGCAACGAGTTCACCATGAACTTTGCTCTAGGTTCAGGCCAGATTTAGCATTGCAGCATGGAGTATCCCTCCGGTCCCTCCCACGGTATAAATAATAGGCATGCGACCCCTTGACCATAGCCGAGTGAAGGAACTAGCCAAAACGCAAGAGGACACCTATGTCGAGCAAGAAGCAATGCCGCCAAGGGAGAGGAACGATATCGCCATCGTCGAGGCTAAGCATCACCGTGGCCTAGGCCTCGAGAAGGAGGCAGAAAAGTCGCTAGAGAATACCGAAGGTGTCTGGGTCCTTGTCATGCTAGGACAACAACCAGAGGACTTGGAATTTCTCGCCCGTGTAAAGGGTTCGTCGTGAACCCACCATACACTGTGGACAAGGGTATTCGCGGTTTGGGAGACAAAAAATCGGAGTGGATTGGAGGGGCTAGAATCCCCTTCTTATTCAAATTTAAATAAGAAGGGGATTCTAGCCCCTTTAATCCCTCTAGTTTTGTGGCTCCCAAACCCGCCCTTAGGGTTCCTTTGGTAGCCCAGGATCCCGGGAGGACCTCGGCCCAATCCATGGCCACGAAAACCCCAGGCCGAATTGCCCCCACAAATTTTTTTCACTCTTTGGTGACCATGCTTCCTGGGCCTCACCACGGGGGAGCCCGGTGATTTTGCTCTGCACCTCAGCAGGTCGGGAAGGGCTTCCTATTGAAAGGGAAATAGGGTTTAACCTTTTCCTATAAATGATTTTAGTGGTTGAATGCCCAACACAAATATTGGACTAACTAGTTTGCTCTAGATTATATGTTCTATAGGTGCATAATGGTTCAACAACAAACCAATAAGAGATTAAAGAAAGGGTTCAAAAAAGGAAAGGAGCAAAGAAACCCAAGTGTGCCTTGGTCTGGCGCACCGGACTGTCCGGTGTGCCACTGGACAGTGTCCGGTGCACCAGGACCGTTCAACTCCGAACTCGCCACCTTCGAGTTTCTCAGGCCACGCTCCGTTATAATTCACCAGATTGTCCGGTGTGCCACCGGACTGTCTGGTGCACCAGCGGAGCAACAGCTCTCCAGTGCAACGGTCGACTGCACGGTGCCCCTGACAGTGCTACAGTACACGGCAGAAGTCAGAACAGAAGTCAGAGGCGCACCAGACATTGAACAGTGCCTGTCCGGTGCAGCACCGGACTGTCCGGTGCCACTAGAAGACAAAGTCTCCAACGATCGACAGCGCCCTAACCCTAACGGTTGGGTGACATGGCTAGCGCACCGGACTATCCGGTGCGCCTATGACAGCAGCCATCCTCAACGGCTGTTTTGGTGGTTGAGGGCTATAAATACCCCCCAACCACCACCACTCCAAGCATCCAAGTTTCCAGCACTTCACATTCAATACAAGAGCTAGTGCATTCAATAATAGACACAATTTAAAAGAATCAAAGCCTCTCCAAGTCCCAAATTCACTCCAAACACCTAGTGACTAGAGAGAGTGTTTTATTCGTGTTCTTTGAGCTCTTGTTCTTGGATTGCTTTCTTCTTCCTCATTCTTGTTCTATAAGTGACTTGTAATCAAAGCAAGATACACTAAGTTTGTAGTGGTCCTTGCGGGGTCTAAGTGACCCATTTGATTAAGGAGAAAGCTCAGTCGGTCTAAGTGACCGTTTGAGAGAGAAAAGGGTTGAAAGAGACCCGGTCTTTGTGACCACCTCAACGGGGACTATGTTCTCAAGAACCGAACCTCGGTAAAACAAATCACCGTGTCATCCGCTTTATTTCTTGGTTGATTTGTTTTTTCCCTCTCTCTTGTACTTGAATTCATTTCTAACGCTAACCCTGACTTGTAGATTGTGTTTTAAGTTATAAATTTCAGATTCTGCCTATTCACCCCCTCTAGGCGACTTTCAATTGGTATCAGAACCTGGTGCTTCATTAGAGTTTAACAACTCAAAGTGATGTCGGGAGACCACGCTAAAAGGGAGATGGAAACTGGCGAGAAGGCCACAAGCCACGGGAAGGCTCCATCAAGGGAGTCCAGCGCCAAAGGAAGGAAGGAATCACCTCCCCGCGTCAAGTCACACTAGAGTGGCGATAAGAAGAAGAAGATGAAGAAAGTGGTCTACTACGAGACCGACTCTTCGTCGCCCTCCACATCCGGCTCCGACGTGGCGTCCGTCACTTCTAAGCGCCATAAGCACAAGAACTATAGTAAGATGCCACTTCGTTATTCCCGTATTTCCAAACGCACTCCTTTACTTTTCGTCCCATTAGGCAAACCACCGTTTTTTGATGGTGAGGACTATTGCATGTGGAGTGATAAAATGAGGCATCACCTAACCTCACTCCACGCAAGTATATGGGACATTGTTGAATTTGGAGCGCAGGTACCATCGGTGGGAGACGAGGGCTACGACTCGGACGAGGTCGCCCAAATCCGGCACTTCAACTCCCAAGCCACTGCTATACTCCTCACCTCTCTATGTCGAGAGGAGTATAATAAAGTGCAAGGGTTGAAGAGCGCCAAGGAGATTTGGGACGTGCTCAAGACCGCGCACGAGGGAGATGAGGTGACTAAGATCACCAAATGGGAGATGATCGAGGGGGAGCTCGGTCGGTTCGTCCTCAACTAAGGAGAGGAGCCACAAGCTATGTACAACCAGCTCAAGACCTTGGTGAATCAAGTGCACAACCTCGGGAGCACCAAATGGGATGACCATGAAATGGTCAAGGTTATTCTAAGATCACTCGTTTTTCGTAATCCTATGCAAGTTCAATTGATACGTGGTGATCCTAGATATAAGCTAATGTCTCTCGAGGAGGTTATAGGAAAGTTTGTGAGCTTTGAATTGATGATCAAAGGCTCCAAACAAATCGTCAACTTGGAACAAGGCGGCACCTCCACACCCGAGGTGCAACCCATCGCGTTCAAGGCGACGGAGGAGAAGAAAGAAGAGTCTACACCAAGTAGGCTCCCCATCGACGCCTCCAAGCTTGACAATGAGGAGATGGCGCTCATCATCAAGAGCTTCCGTCAAATCCTCAAACAAAGGAAGGGGAAAGATTACAAACCTCGTTCCAAAAGGGTGTGCTACAAGTGTGGTAAGCCCGGTCATTTTATTGCAAAATGTCCAATGTCAAGTGATAGTGACAGGGGCGACGACAAGAAGGGAAAGAGGAAGGAGAAAAAGAAGTACTACAAGAGGAAGGGTGGTGATGCCCACGTGTGTCGGGAATGGGACTCCGACGAGAGCTCTACCGACTCCTCCTCCGACGAGGATGCCGCCAACATCGCCGTCAACAAGGGCCTCCTCTTCCCCAACGTCGGCCACAAGTGCCTCATAGCAAAGGACAACAAAAAGAAGGTAAAATCTAGAGCCTCCACCAAATATACAACATCTAGTGATGAGGGTAGCACTAGTGAAGATGAAGATGACTTGCTCACTCTTTTGTCAATCTTAACATGCAACAAAAAGAAAAATTAAATGAATTGATAGGAGCTATTCATGAGAAGGATGAACTCTTGGATAGCCAAGAGGAATTCCTTATTAATGAAAACAAAACGCATGTTAAAGTTAAAAATGCTTATGCTCAGGAGATAGAAAAATGTGAAAACTTGACTAAAGATCTTAGCATTTGCCATGACACTATTTCCAACCTTAGAACTGAGAATGCTAGTTTAATTACTAAGGTTGAAAATTTAAATGCTTGTAATGATTCATTTGTCAGTCTTAGAAATGAAAATGCTAGTTTAATTACTAAGATTGATAAGTTGAATGAATCAATTTCTAGCCTTAAAACTGAGAATGATAATTTAATCTCTAAGGCTAAAGATTTGAATGTTTGCAATGATTCTATTTCCAGTCTTAGAAATGAGAATGCTACCTTACATGCTAAGATTGATGAATTAAAATCTTGCAAACCCTCTACATCTACTGTTGAACATGCTGCCATTTGTACTAGATGTAGAGACATTAATGTTGATGCTATTCATGATCACCTTGCTTTAATTAAACAACAAAATGATCACATAGCTCAACTAACTGCTAAAATCAATGAGCATGAAATAGAAAATGAAAATTTTAAATTTGCTAGGAGCATGCTCTATAGTGGGAGACGCCCTGGCATTAAGGATGGCATTGGTTTCCAACAGGAAAGCAATGTCAAGCTAACTGCCCCTAAAAGATTATCTAATTTTGTTAAGGGCAAGGCTCCCGTGGTTCAGGATAACGAGGGTTACATTTTATATCCTACTGGTTATCCTGAGCACAAGATTAGGAGAATTCATGCAAAGAAATCTCATTATGTTTCACATCATGCTTTAATGTATAAGAATGAGGCTTCTAGCTCTAGGCAATCAACCCATGTTAAATTGCCTAAAAGGAAATCTCCTACTGCATCAAATGAACCTAATATTTCATTTAAAACTTTTGATGCTTCTTATGTTTTAACTAACAAATCAGGCAAAATAGTTGCCAAATATGTTGGGGGCAAACACAAGGGCTCCAAGACTTGTGTTTGGGTACCCAAGGTGCTTGTTTCTAACGTGAAAGGACCCAAGACTGTTTGGGTACCTAAGAACAAGGCCTAAAACTGTTTTGCAGGTTTATGCATCCGGGGGCTCAAGTTGGATCATTGATAGCAGATGCACAAACCACATGACAGGGGAGAAAAGGATGTTCTCCTCCTACGAGAAAAACGAAGATCCCCAAAGAGCTATCACATTCGAGGATGGAAATCAAGGTTTGGTCAAAGGACTTGGTAAAATTGCTATATCACCAATATTTTTCTTGTAGATCCTTTATATTACAATTTGCTTTCTATATCTCAATTATGCAAAATGGGCTACAACTGTCTATTCACAGATATAGGTGTTACTATATTTAGAAGAAGTGATGATTCAGTAGCATTTAAGGGAGTGTTAGAGGGTCAACTATATTTAGTTGATTTTAATGAGAACACAGCTGAACTCAACACTTGTTTAATTGCTAAGCTAATATGAGTTGGCTCTGGCATCGCCTACTAGCCCATGTTGGAATGAAGAATCTTCACAAACTTCTAAAGGGAGAGCACATTTTAGGACTAACCAATGTTCATTTTGAGAAAGATAGGGTTTGTAGCACATGCCAAGCAGGAAAGCAAGTTGGCACTCATCATCCACACAAAAACATCATGACAACGGACATGCCACTAGAATTGCTCCACATGGATCTATTCGGCCCGATAGCTTACGTAAGCATCGGCGGGAGTAAGTACTGTCTTGTAATTGTGGATGATTATTCTTGCTTCAATTGGGTATTCTTTTTGCAGAAAAAATCTCAAACCCAAGAGACTTTAAAGGGATTCTTGAGACGGGCTCAAAATGAGTTCGGATTGAGGATAAAAAAGATAAGAAGCGACAATGGGATGGAGTTCAAGAACTCTCAAATTGAAGGTTTCTTAAGGAGGAGGGCATCAAGCATGAGTTCTCTTCTCCCTACACACCACAACAAAATGGTGTAGTGGAGAGGAAGAATAGAACCCTACTTGACATGGCAAGGACCATGCTTGATGAGTACAAGACTCCGGACCAGTTTAGGGCTGAGGCGATTAATACCGCCTGTTACTCCATCAACCGGCTCTACCTTCACTGAATCCTCAAGAAGACATCATACGAACTCCTTACCAGTAAAAAGCCCAATGTTTCATATTTTAGAGTCTTTGGTAGCAAATGTTTTATTCTTGTTAAAAGAGGTAGAAAATAAAAAATTGCTCCTAAGGCTGTAGAAGGCTTTTTACTTGGTTATGACTCAAACACAAGGGCATATAGAGTCTTCAACAAATCCACTGGATTAGTTGAGGTTTCTTGTGACATTATGTTTGACGAGACTAATGGCTCCCAAGTGGAGCAAGTTGATCTTGATGAGCTAGATGATGAAGAGGCTTCGGGCGTCGCGCTAAGGAACATGTCCATTGGGGATGTGTGTCCTAAGGAATCCGAAGAGCCAACTCAAGTACAAGATCCACCATCATCTTCCATACAAGCATCTCCACCAACTCAGGATGAGGATCAGGCTCAAGACAATGAAGATGAAGATCAAGAAGATGAGCCACCTCAAGAGGAGGACAATGATCAAGGGGGAGATAATCATGATCAAGACAAGGAAGATGATCAAGAAGTACAGGGTCGAAGACCGCCACACCCAAGAGTCCACCAAGAAATTCAAAGAGATCACCCCGTGAACTCCATCCTCGGCGATATTCATAAGGGGGTAACCACTCGATCTCGAGTCACTCATTTTTGTGAACATTACTCTTTTGTTTCCTCTATTGAGCCATACAGGGTAGTGGATGCACTAAGAGATTTGGATTGGGTGTTGGCAATGCAAGTGGAGCTCAAAAACTTCACAAGGAATCAGGTATGGCATTTAGTTCCATGTCCTAACCAAAATGTTGTAGGAACCAAATGGGTATTCCTCAACAAGCAAGACGAGCATGGTGTGGTGACAAGGAACAAAGCCCAACTTGTGGCCAAAGGTTATTCACAAGTTGAAGGTTTGGATTTTGATGAAACTTATGCACCCGTAGCTAGGCTTGAATCAATTCACATATTACTTGCCTATGCTACTTACCATAGCTTCAAGCTTTATCAAATGGACGTGAAGAGTGCCTTCCTCAATGGACCAATCAAGGAAGAGGTCTATGTTGAGCAACCTCCCGGCTTTGATGATAGTGAGTACCCTAACAATGTCTATAAACTCTTAAAGGCGCTTTATGGGCTCAAGCAAGCCCCAAGAGCATGGTATGAATGCCTGCGATATTTCCTTATCATTAATGGCTTCAAAGTCTGTAAAGCCGATCCTACACTCATAACTAAAGCTGTTGCAAAAGATTTGTTTGTATGCCAAATTTATGTTGATGATATCATATTTGGGTCTACTAACAAATCTACTTGTGAAGAGTTTAGTAGGATCATGATTCAAAAATTTGAGATGTCAATGATGGGGGAGTTGAAGTATTTCTTAGGATTTCAAATCAAGCAACTCCAAGAGGGCACCTTCATCAGGCAAACTAAGTACATTCAAGACATTCTTAAGAAGTTTGGAATGAAGGATGCCAAACCCATCAAGACTCCCATGGGAACTAATGGGCATCTCAACCTCGACACGGGAGGTAAGTCCGTAGATCAAAAGGTATATCGGTCGATGATAGGATCTTTACTCTATTTATATGCACTTCGACCGGATATTATGCTTTCCGTATGCATGTGTGCAAGGTTCCAAGCCAATCCTAAGGAAGTTCACCTTAGGGCCGTGAAAAGAATCATGAGATATTTAGTTTATACTCCTAAGTCTGGGCTTTGGTACCCTAAGGGAACCACCTTTGATTTAATAGGATATTTAGATGTCGATTGGGCAGGGTGTAAATTTGATAGGAAGAGCACATCAGGGACTTGTCAGTTTCTGGGGAGATCCCTGGTGGCTTGGACTTCAATGAAACAAAACTCAGTAGCTCTTTCTACCGCCGAAGCCGAGTATATTGTCGCTAGCCATTGTTGTGTGCAATTACTTTGGATGAGGCAAACCCTTAGGCACTATGGCTACAAATTGAGCAAAGTCCCTCTCCTATGTGACAACGAAAGTGCAATCCGCATGGCGGATAATCCCGTTGAACACAGCCGCACTAAGCACATAGACATTCGGTATCACTTTCTGAGGGATCACCAACAAAGGGGGGATATCCAAATTGCTTATGTTAGCACCAAAGAACAACTAGCCGACATCTTCACCAAGCCATTAGATGAGAAAACCTTTAGCAAACTTAAGAATGAGCTAAATATACTTGATTCTCAGAATTTTGATTGAAACATTGCACACATTACTCATTTATATACCTTTGATCATACCTCTTTCATGACGACGACTAATGTGTTTCCAACTATATTTTTATGCTAAGTCATAGATGGAAAGGGAAATGGAGTACTCGACGAAGACAAGGCTTCCACTCCACTCTACCAGTATCATTTACCCTTCGTTGTTACTCCACCACACTTCACATTGGTATAATCTTTTCACTCTATTTACTTGTACCAATGGGGGAGAAAGCTAAGGGCTCTCAATGTATCCGTTTTTGGCGATTAATGCCAAAGGGGGAGAAAGTATTAGCCCAAAGCAAAAGGACCGCACCACCACCACCAAATTTTAAACGAAGTTTTCAAATTGGTATCTTAATGTGTTTTTGAACTTTTTCCAATTAGTATTTTCAAAATTTTGGTAAAACCCTCTTGAACACTAAGAGGAGAATTTCATTCAGGGGGAGTTTTGTTAAGTCAAAGGAAAAGCATTTGAAACAGGGGGAGAAATCTCAAATCTTGAAAATGCTTCTTGCAATCTTATACATATACCTTTGACTATTTGCAAAAGGATTTTGAAAACACTTTACAAAAGAATTTGCAAAAACAAAACCGTGGTGCAAGCATGGTCCGAAATCTTAAATGAAAAGAAAGCAAACCATGCATATCTAATGAAATTATAAATTGGTTTAATTCTAAGGAACATATGCACTTACATTATGCAAACTAGTTCAATTCTAGACTTATATATTTGCTTTTGTTTGTGTTGGCATCAATCACCAAAAAGGGGGGATTGAAAGGGAAATAGGGTTTAACCTTTTCCTATAAATGATTTTGGTGGTTGAATGCCCAACACAAATAATAGACTAACTAGTTTGCTCTAGATTATATGTTCTACAGGTGCATAATGGTTCAACAACAAACCAATAAAAGATTAAAGAAAGGGTTCAAAAAAGGAAAGGAGCAAAGAAACCCAAGTGTGCCCTGGTCTGGCGCACCGGACTATCCGGTGTGCCACCGGACAGTGTCCAGTGCACCAGGACCGTTCAACTCCGAACTCGCCACCTTCGGGTTTCTCAGGCCGCGCTCCGCTATAATTCACCGGACTGTCCGGTGTGCCACCGGACTGTCCAGTGCACCAGCAGAGCAACGGCTCTCCAGCGCAACGGTCGACTGCACAGTACCTCTGACAGCGCTACAGTACGCGACAGAAGTCAGAACAGAAGTCAGAGGCACACCGGACAGTGAACAGTGCATGTCTGGTGCGGCACCGGACTGTCCGGTGCACAAACGCTCCAACGGTCGACAGTGCCTGAGCCCTAACGGTTGGGTGATGTGGCTGGCGCACCGGACAGTGTCCTGTGCGCCCATCGACAGCAGCATCCCCAACGGCTGTTTTGGTGGTTGAGGGCTATAAATACACCCCAACCACCACCACTCCAAGCATCCAAGTTTCTAGCACTTCACATTCAATACAAGAGCTAGTGCATTCAATACTAGACACAATTCAAAAGAATCAAAGCCTCTCCAAGTCCCAAATTCACTCCAAACACCTAGTGACTAGAGAGAGTGTTTTGTTCGTGTTCTTTGAGCTCTTGTTCCTGGATCGATTTCTTCTTCCTCATTCTTGTTCTCTAAGTGACTTGTAATCAAAGCAAGAGACACTAAGTTTGTAGTGGTCCTTGCGGGGTCTAAGTGACCCGTTTGATTAAGGAGAAAGCTCACTCGGTCTAAGTGACCGTTTGAGAGAGGGAAAGGGTTGAAAGAGACCCGGTCTTTGTGACCACCTCAACGGGGACTAGGTTCTCAAGAATCGAACCTCGGTAAAACAAATCATTGTGTCATCCGCTTTATTTCTTGGTTGATTTGTTTTCGCCCTCTCTCTCGGACTCGAATTCATTTCTAACGCTAACCCCGGCTTGTAGATTGTGTTTTTAAGTTATAAATTTCAGATTCCGCCTATTCACCCCCCTCTAGGCGACTTTCACCTATCCGCTCTTGCGAAGCCGCCTCCTCCCCTTCTCCCTCGCGAATCTGTCGCCTCATCATCTCCTTTTTGAAGCTGTCGCCGCCCACTTCCTCACACTCCCTTGGACTGGATCCATCGTTGCCCAGTGATTTCGCACTAGTGGAAGTACCCGATCTCATAGTGGACTCGCAATCACCTCCTAATGGTATTATCAACAGGGCTGCACTGCAAGAGAATTCATTCCATTGAGCTGATGGGAGGAACTCCTGTTGGATGTTTAAAAGTCAAGGATGCCTCTCAGCTAGGGTTGTTAGAAAATAAATAAGCAAAGAAGTAGAGCCGTCTTTTGCATGGATAGGCGAAAACCCCTGTTCCTTCTTCTAGCTCGGGAAGCAGTTTATTAGCAAGGAAAGACAAGCCTTCTGCTTCTGTTGATGCTGAGGATGTAGCCATTGTTGCAGGATTGGCAGGGATAGAGGAAACTGGGAATAGCAATTCATCCTCCAGATAGGATTTCATGATAGAAAGCTGAGCACTGACACTCCCTGGCACCCTCACGCACCGCGACCTCTTCTTCATCGCGCAAGCATCGGATCTCCCTCCTCTTCTTCACGTAAGGTACCAAATTTCCCTCCTCTTCTCTAGAGAGCTTCTCTGGAGCCTAGGCGCAAGGATCCTGCAGGCAAGCGGCTAGAGAAAGGCGAGTGGCACGGTGGCCTCCACTATGCGGATGGTGAAGGCCGAGAAAGGTGAGTGCCTTGGCCTTGTCATGGATATTTTTGTTTTTCCATCGATCATCGGTGTCCAGTGACCCATTGCACCCTCTTCATTTCTTTTCTGAAGTTGAAAACATGCATATATGTGATGCATAATATATATATACACACGTATGTATTAATTGTTTGAAAAAAACGACAACACTTGCTTTGTTAGTTTAGGAGTCAGTTATTGCCGTAGATTCAATTCAATGATGTTGTTTTTCTTCTCTTCTCACTCCGAGAGTGAGTGAGCTCATCACTTCCTCAACTATGTTGTTTTTCTTCTCCTCACCTACAACTGATGACTAAGACCCATTCCTATCAAATGTCTTGACTAGATATTTATTATTCTTTCATGTCCATTTCCTTTATTTTTATCACTATTTAGTATTTACATGTCCTGAAATAGTTTTGGTCTAGGATACTTTTTGGTCGGCTGATCGATCTCTATGCAAATCAGACCATTTTTTTAAGTTAGAAAATAGGATCATTTACCCTATTCGTTTGCGATATTGCAAGCACCAAGAATCTGTTGATAGCATCTTTATAGCTTGTGTACAGATCCAGAGTTCCAGGTGAGCCTTTCACAGACAGCTCGGTCTAGGATACATGTGGATTAAGTCATGGCCTTTCATGTTGTGCGTAGCTAGCCTCCTAAATTCACTTCTTTAGCTAGCATATTCCTGCAGGAGGACCAACAAGGCTAGGCTGGTTCAGTAGTCCATGATTTTCACATTGTGTACAATCTCTGATTTCAGCTCTAAATCTAGTACAAAGACTTATTGCAGAACACAGTATGCCCGGGACTCTGTTCTGTGCCATGTGGAGTATTTGCTTACTCTATTCTAGCTTTTGTAATAAAGTATATGTGATGACGTCCCAAGCAAGTTTACTATCTAATTTTCCACACTTTAGCATCTAATGTTGTAATCAAACTGCTTAGAGAAAGTAGTAGTCATTTAGGAAAATGTACCACTCAAACATAAGAATCCAATGGGAGTGAGAAGCTTGCCATGTTCTTCACCTGGTACTAATACTATAGCTATATTGTTTATATATTTGTTGTGTACATGAAGATTTTACGAGCAAGTTATCTGTCTAGTTTTACACATTTTTTTCATTTTATTGTGATATCAAACTGCATAGAACACTTCCCCATCTCATGTGTAATCAAATTGTATGATTCAGTCGGTACGAGCAATGCTCTCAACATTTAACTGAACTAAATGTTAAATTAGCAGACTACGTCACCCAAGAAGACGAAGGCAACTTCTTCATTGAAATGGAGCTGTGAAATCTGCCTGGTGGAAGCACCCACCGAGTGCCACTTACAACAACATTTTGCCCGGCATCCAGTATTCTTGCTTCATATAGTTACAGGAAATTCCGCACTTATTCTGGTTTTTGGTAGTTTATTTGGAGGCGCACTCCTTTGGCACTTTGGGTCTGACCTTTTTATTGTCATGATAGGAAGCAATTTATTTTAACCTTTCTGTTGCAGTACTCAGAAACTATGTTGAGTACTCTATTATATCCTCATGAATATTGTGTGATAACAAGAACACATGTTGGTGGTTTACTCTATTATCTCATGATTATTGACACACCTGATCATTTGTCTGTTGAAGTTTGCTGCTACTTTTTTTATCAAATTGATGGAACTTTATGTTTAGAAAGGTCATGTGGACAATGCATTACCTATTTCATCTTATCTATTCTTTTGATATGATGTAGCAGTAGGGGTATCCTCTGTCAAAGGGCACTCTGTCAGCGCTATCTGTGGCAGACACTCCAACCAGGGAATCTGAGCCCTTGTCTGCAAAACAGAATCAGGGCAGGGCACCCCCTGCCAGGCACTCCCGCTCAGGGAATCTGGGTGTGAGGGATTTGTCCCCCCTGTGTGCCAACTCCCCTCGGTTTGCCTGCACTTGCTGCCAAAGGAGCCCTTAACGGTAAGGCACCCTCCTTTCACCCACCACATATCGTGTAGAGTGTTATATATTGAAGAATAGTGCACCAGGACATCAGTTTGAGTAATTCTGGTAAGGGCACGACCGCGGGTGTGTAGGTGCAATCGTGTCTAGCAGCTAGAGGATGCAGAATGTCTCCTGGTTGTCATGTCTAGGTGGACGAATGAGATGGTAACATGCATACACCTTCGTTTCATATATTCTGAACCATCTCAACGAGACCCAATGACTCAGATTAGAAGCTATGTACCACTTCAGTGAGATGGATCTGAGCCCTCGAATCAGGATCTTGCATCCTAGAGTAGATCTAGATTATAACAACTGAGTATTTTTTCTATAGAAGTCCCTAGTGTTTTCCCAAAGCAACCCGCAGTCCACCATTAGACAAAGATCATTACAATTGAGTCCATTTTTTATGAAACAAACCCTGAGCTTCTATATAATACAACCCGCCATCCTAATGAGTTTATTTTACACAAAGAATCTTATGGTTGTAATAATAATAATTACCTAGAGGTCATTTATGTCTCACATATAGGTCATTGGAGCCTATTTTTAATATAAAATTTATTTGAAAACTTGTTTTCGCCATACCTTTCTTGTATTAACTCTGATTTTAGTGGTTCTCAAACCTACAAATTTGTCTCGACACGTAGATTTGTTTTACACAGTTGTTTTTTTGGTGTAATGTTATTTTTGTTTATTGGTTGCCTGTTTGTTTGTATTTCTGTGAGTAGAAGAGAAAGTGTACGAGGATTTTTAAGCCCAACCTATAGGACCATCTAAACCACAGGAGTTTGCTTTAGAAGGCAAGTGTGTCCTTGATCATGTTGTTTGACCTATATAATATTTACTAGATTGTTCTCACATATGCATTGCACAGTTAGGTTAACCTGACGGTACCTAATAGGTTATAGCTAGATTTGTTTTCCCTATACCTTTTTTTACACCTGTGTTACTTATTATTATGTAGACTTACTAGTGCTCTACTTGGTTTATGGGATAATGTTACATATGATACTTTGTTCACGATTTATTATTGTTGGTTTACTTATTATGCATTATAAGACCACTTTGTTTAATTGGAACATAGAGAATCACACGAGAAAACAGTGAAACCACAAGGACTATTAAGGTTCTGGTCTTGGATAATTAATTAGGGAAGCTACTATGTGAGAACCTTACCTGAAAGGGTCAAGCGAGGAGGAGTTGCTCATGTATAGGTCGGTTCTCAGGATAATCTGCCTTGTTGTGGCTTTTAAGACGAGGAAGGCCTATACCACCTCTACTTGAAATTGTAGCGGATTTTGTAGTGCTAGTTTAATTTTGTAAAGACCTCGTAACGTCCTGATGCAATCACACCATGAAGGCCCTGTTTGTTTCAGCTTTTTACAGTTTCTAGCCACCAAAAACTGGTGTGGACTTCCAAACACTCAGCTTTTCAGCTAGCTTCTATAAAAATTGATTTGTTAAAAGCCATCCAAAATCAACACAAACATATAATCGATCGAGACGTTGGAATAGTAGAAATCTGTCACTTTCTAGATTGTGAACCCTATGGATACCTTCATCTTCCTCTGCATGTAATCTCAATGATACTCAGATTCTCTTTACACCCATATTATCCCCACAACTAGTTTCTCAAAAAAGCTGGTCAGAAAAAGTTGAACCAAACAGGCCCGAAGTGTGGTATTGTGCTTGGCCAGCACAATATGGTTGGGTGCAAAGTTCTTTGAACTTTTACACAACTTGTGGGTAAAGATGCACAACCTTTGTAGAGTGTAAAACTGATAAATCAGTCGTGCTCATGGTCAAGAGCAGCTCGGACCCTCACGTGACTAAATTATGGAATTAAATTAAATTTGACATGCATTTTATTGCTGTATTGTATTTATAATCATTTATTTAATTTGGATGGTATATACTTATACTTAGTAATTGCTAATAAAATTTTGACCAACAAAATTTAAAGTTAAATGCTCAGCCTCAACCATATCTTTGGTAAGCCTTACACTGCACTTTTTCCTAAACACTTACTCAGTACTCACCATAAGTGTACTCACCCTTACGGAATTTGTTGCTCACAAACAGGCCATCAAGAGGAAGAATATTATGAGTTTGATGAGTTCTAGGATGTCGTCACTCTGGTCACCCAGTCTATGGCTTGTGATCATCATCGTCGTTGAGATCATTGTTTAGTTTTTTATTATTTAGTTATTTTTAAGACATTTTATTTATATAATAAAATTTGTGTCACTGGTTTCTATATACTGAGTTATCATATATGTGAAATGTAATCCTAGCATAGATATGAGATGCATCTGGATTTGTCCTTAAATCTAAGTGTGACATGCCTCCTCTCTACCTTATGGACGCGTCTAAGAGTGGTTATATCTGCTTCCAAGACGATCCATATTCAATATCTCCAAATCTTCAAGGATGACAGGTATCTTGACCATGTCTACAGGCTCTCTAAGGCGATCTATGGACTTAAGCAAGCCCCAAGAGCATGGTATGAATGCCTTAGAGATTTTCTTATTTCTAATGCTTTCAAGGTTGAGAAAGTTGATCCTACTCCCTTTACTAAGACTTGTAATGGTGATCTATTTGTATGCCACATATATGTTGATGACATAATATTTGGTTCTACTAATCAAAAGTCTTGTGATGGGCGAGTTGAACTACTTCCTTGGATTCCAAGTGAAGCAACTCAAGGAAGGGACTTTCATCTCCCAAACGAAGTACACCTAAGACTTACTCAAAATGTTTGGGGTTAAAGATGCAAAGCCCGCAAAGACACCAATGAGAACGAACGAACACTTGGACCTCAACAAAGGAGGTAAGTCCATTGATCAAAAGGCATACCTGTCTATGATAGGCTCTTTACTTTATCTTTGTGCTAGTAGACCAGATATTATGCCAAGCGTATGCATGTGTGCTAGATTTCAATCCGACCCCAAGGAATGTCACCTTGTGGTTGTGAAGCGAATTCTTAGATATTTAGTTTCTACGCCTTGCTTCGGGATCTGGTATCCAAAGGGGTCTACCTTTGACTTAATCGGATACTTAGATTCTGACTATGCCAGGTGCGAGGTTGATAGGAAGAGCTCATCAGGGACTTGTCAGTTTTTGGGAAGGTCCCTGGTGTCTTGGAGCTCTAAGAAACAAACATCTGTTGCCCTATCTACCACTGAGGCCAAGTATGATGCTGCAGGACAGTGTTGCGTGTAACTACTTTGGATGAGGCAAACCCTTCGGGACTTTGGCTACAATCTGAGCAAAGTCGCACTCCTATGTGATAATGAGAGTGCAATCCGCTTGGAGGATAATCCTATTGAACACAACCACACTAAGCATATAGACATCCGGCATCACTTTTTGAGAGACCACCAGCAAAGGGGAGATATTGATATTTATCATATTGGCACCGAGAACCAGCTAACCGATATCTTCACCAAGCCTTTAGATGAGAAAAGGATTTACAAGCTGCGTAGTGAGCTAAATGTCTTAGATTTGTGGAACTTGGATTGATCTATAGCATACATGTGTTTTATGCCTTTGATCATGTTACTTTAAGCATTAATGTCCTCACTTGTTTATTTTTTGGTGCTCAAGTTGTACAAGTCATCCCTGGACCTCACAAGTCCCTATGCACATGATGCACATGTTTAGAGGGAGGATGTACTACAACTTGATCCTTTGAGACTAACATGTTTGCGGGAGTATTTTTGATATAGTCTCAAGGTTGAATTGAAAGGGAAAAGTGAACTTGGACAAAGAAAGGGCTTCCACTGCATTCTGGTATCAATGTATCTTGTCCCAAGTTCTTATTTGTGTTTTCTCATTGCCTTTGATCTTATTTAACATTTTGGTGAGGCAATGGGGTTAAAGGGCTAACTAGTTCTCCTGTTTTGGTGCTTAATGCCGAAGGGGGAGAAATTAAGGCCAAAGCAACTGGATCAGCCAACCACTTGTGAATTTCAAAATTTTAGTGTTAGATTCTTGTTGTTTGATCCAAACCCTCTTATTGCAAAAACATTTCTCTTATGGGGGAGAAATTCGATTATGGGGAAAAGGGGGAGTTTTTGGCATTTGATCAAATTTACTCTTGAAAGATCTTTTGATTTGCCAGAACAAGTGTTTCTGATATAGAGATAGGAAAAAGAATTTGTTTTATGAAAATAAACCAAGTGGTGGCAAAAGTGATCCAAATATGTCAAATCCTATGTGAGATAAATTGGTCTTCAATTTGCACTCATTAGCTTCTCTTTGAAAATGTTGTTGCATTTTGAGTTGCTTTTTATGTGTTGGCATAAATCACCAAAAAGGGGGAGATTGAAAAGGAAATGTGCCCTTGGGCCATTTCTATAAATGTTTTGGTGATTAGATGCCCAACACATAATGTTTTGGTTTATATGTGCTAAGTATCAAAGAGATGCAAATCAAGAATCAAGGTATGACTCTAGCCTTAGTGAATTGTTTTTAATACTAACATATTCCTCTAAGTGCTAGGAACCTTGTCAAATTAAATGAGATTGGATTGGAGAAGTTTTCCTAAGTCCAGCCAGACTTGCACCAGCCTGCGGTACACGGGACTGTCCGGTGCCCAAGTTGGCGCACGCGACGAACACACTGCTCTCGAGAAAAGGTGAAGGAGTCATGACTATAATTCATAGTACTGTGCAGTGTGCACCGGACTGTCCGGTGAGCCAGCTGCGCCTGCGCCAATTGTCGGCAGCGCAATCAGCGGGCGACGCATGGCCCGCGCCAACGGTCACCAGGCCACACTGTCCGGTGGTACACTGAACTGTCCGGTACGCCCATGGACAGAAGGCAATTATTGCCTTCCAAATGGAGCTCCAATAGCTCCTAGCTGTCTTGGGGCTATAAAAGGGACCCCTAGGCGTATGGAGTAGCACACCAAGCACCTCTTCAACATCCTAAGACGCCTAGACTCCGCAAGCACGCATTCGATTCATTGTGTTTGAGATTTGAGCACTTGTTTGAGCTATGAACTTGATGCGTTGTGTTGTGTGCTCGTTTCTTGACTTGTGTGTGTGTCTTTGCTACGACTCTAGCTCTAGCGTGTATTTCTATTCCCTCCCTTACTCTTGTGGTTTCATTGTGATCAATCTTGTAAGGGTGAGAGGCTCCAACTTGTGGAGATTCCTCACAAAGGGATAAACTTGAGATAAAGAGAACCGTGGTATTCAAGTTGATCTTTGGATCACTTGAAAGGGGTTGAGCGCAACCCGCGTCCATTGGGACGCCACAACGTAGACTAGGCAAGTGCTCTACTTGGCCGAGCCATGGGATAAAAATCGCTATGTCACTTGTTTTTATTCTTGTGCGATTCTCTCAACTTCTATTCACTTCATAATTGCTCTAAGTTTAATACTCATCTTGTGAAGAGCAATTAAGTGAAGAAGTTGTCTCTACTCATTGAGAGCACCAGAGGGGGGTGAATACGTGATCATGTAAAAATAAACACTAAATAGCCACAAACTTGATTATCAAGGTGTTAGTTAATTCAAGCAGCTAAGGAACGCGCTTGTGCGAACAAAGAAATCACAATAAGCAACACACGAGTCACGTGATTTTTATCCCGTGGTTCGGCCAAGTGACACTTGCCTACTTCCACGTTCTGGCGTCCCAATGGTTAAGGGTTGCACTCAACCCCTTTCAAGCGATCCAAAGATCAACTTGAATACCACGGTCTTTTCCTTTTAGTATATTTTCCCGTTTGCGAGGAATCTCCACAATTTGGAGTCTCTCGCCCTTATAATTGAGATCACAAAGAAAGCACAGAGTAAGGTTGGGGAGAGCAACACACACAAGAATCAAATCCACAGCACAACCACGCACACAAGTGAGAATATGAGCACACAAACACAGAGCAAGGAGTTTACACCTCGAATAGTGCTCAAAACTCAAGAACGATGATCCGATTGCGTGAAAGCGAAGTTAGAAGTCTTAGGATGCTTAGAGTGTGCTTAGTGTCCTCCTCCATGCGCCTAGGGGTCCCTTTTATAGCCCCAAGGCAGCTAGGAGCCGTTGAAGACCAACTTGGAAGGACAATCTTGCCTTCTGTCGAGTGGTGCACCGGACAGTCCGGTGCACCACCGGACAGCTACTGTAGCCTCTCTGGTGCTCGATTTCCTTCAAAATCGGGCACAATTGACCGTTGCAGCTCCGGGCCCATTGGCGCACCGGACAGTTCGGTGCACCCAGTCGACCGTTGGAGCTGCCACGCGTCGCCCGCGGATTGCGCGGCCGACCGTTGGCGCTGGCGACCGTTGGCTCACCGGACAGTCCGGTGCACCACCAGACAGTCCAGTGAATTATAGCCACGTTGCCCTTTTCTGTTTTCCGAGAGCGACTAGTTCACCAGGAACAGCCTGGCGCACCGGACACTGTCCGGTGCACCACCGACAGTCCGGTGTGCCAGACCGAGCTGCAGTTGGCTGTACACAGCCAAGTCTTTTGCAATCCTTTTCTCACTTTTCAAGCACTTAGACAAAACACATTAGTACTCAAAAGCAATGTACTAAGTCTAGAAACATACCTTTTTCTTTGATTTGCATTTCCCTCTTCATTTGGCACATAAACACTTAGTCAATCGTATTGGGCACTTAATCACCAAAACATTATAGAAATGGCCCAAGGGCACATTTCCGTTTCAATCTCCCCCTTTTTTGTGATTTATGCCAACACATCAAAAAGCAACATAAGAAGTGCAACATCAATGCAAATTGAAGACCAAATTGTTTTGCTAATGATTTGGCATATTTGGATCACTCTTTGCCACCACTTGGTTTGTTTTTGTAAATCAAATTCTTTTTCCTATCTCAAAGTCAAACAAACTTGTTTGGGCACATAGAGAGTTATTTCAAGAAAAAGTTGATCAAATGCCAAAAACTCCCCCTTTTTCCCATAATCAAAATTCCCCCCACAGGAGACCAAATTTTGCACTAAGAGTATTTTTGGACAAATCAAAACTCCTAACTCTATTATTTTCAAAAACCACAAGTGGTTGGCTGATTTTC
Source organism: Zea luxurians (assembly GCA_029449295.1). NCBI lineage: Eukaryota > Viridiplantae > Streptophyta > Magnoliopsida > Poales > Poaceae > Zea > Zea luxurians. The sequence goes on from JAOPSE010000003.1 coordinate 27,790,931, forward strand.
AAAAATCACAAGTGGTTGGCTGATCCAGTTGCTTTGGCCTTAATTTCTCCCCCTTTGGTATTAAGCACCAAAATGGAATCATTCTTGGCCCTCTAACCCCATTGCCTCACCAAAAATGTCAATTAAGAGCAAAAAGGCAAATAGGAGCATAAGAATGAACTTGGAATTAAATACACTTATACCGGAGTGCAGTGGAAGTCTTTGCGGCATCCAAGTTCACTTTTCCCTTTCAATGCACCTTTGAGACTACATCAATTATACTCAAACAAATAGGTTAGTCCTAAAGGGTCAAGTTGTAGCACATCTCCCCCGAAATATATACACCATTTGCATATGGACTTGTGAGGTCCGGGGAGGTCTTGTACAACTTGAGAACCATAAATAAGCAATAATTGATTGAAATGCACAAAGTAACATGATCAAAGGCATAGAACACATGTATGCTATAGATCAATCCAAGTTACGTGAATCTAAGACATTTAGCTCACTACGCAACCTGCAAAACCTTTTCTCATCTAAAGGCTTGGTGAAGATATCGGCTAGCTGGTTCTCGGTGTTAATATGGTATACCTCGATATCTCTCTTTTGTTGGTGGTCTCTCAGGAAGTGATGCCGGATATCTATGTGCTTAGTGTGGTTGTGTTCAACAGGATTATCCGCCATGCGGATTGCACTCTCATTGTCACATAGGAGTGGGACTTTGCTCAGATTGTAGCCAAAATCCCGGAGGGTTTGCCTCATCCAAAGTAGTTGCGCGCAGCACTGTCCTGCGGCAACGTACTCGGCCTCAGCGGTGGATAGGGCAACGGATGTCTGTTTCTTAGAACTCCAGGACACCAAGGACCTTCCTAGGAATTGGCACGTCCCTGATGTACTCTTTCTATCAACCTTGCATCCAGCATAATCGGAGTCTGAATATCCAATCAAGTCGAAGGTAGACCCCGTTGGATACCAGATCCCGAAGCAAGGCGTAGCAACTAAATATCTAAGAATTCGCTTAACGGCCACAAGGTGACATTCCTTGGGTCGGATTGATATCTAGCACACATGCATACACTAAGCATAATGTCCGGTCTACTAGCACATAAATAAAGTAAGGAACCTATCATGGACCGGTATGCCTTTTGATCAACGGACTTACCTCCTTTGTTGAGGTCAACATGTCCGTCAGTTCCCATTGGTGTCTTCGCGGGCTTGGCATCCTTCATCCCAAACCTCTTGAGAAGATCCTGAGTGTACTTCGTTTGGGAGATGAAGGTGTCGTCCTTGAGTTGCTTCACTTGGAATCCAAGGAAGTAGGTCAACTCGCCCATCATCGACATCTCAAACTTTTATGTCATCACCCTGCTAAACTCCTCACAAGACTTTTGATTAGTAGAACCAAATATTACGTCATCAACATAAATTTGGCACACAAAGAGATCACCATCACAAGTCTTTGTAAAAAGAGTTGGATCGGCTTTCCCAACCTTGAAAGCATTAGCAATTAAGAAATCTCTAAGGCATTCATACCATGCTCTTGGGGCTTGCTTAAGTCTATAGAGCGCCTTAGAGAGCTTAAACACATGGTTGGGATACCTGTCATCCTCAAAGCCAGGGGGTTGTTCCATGTATACCTCCTCCTTGATTGGCCCGTTGAGGAAAGTACTCTTTACGTCCATTTGAAACAACCTTAAAGAGTGGTGAGCGGCATAGGCTAATAAAATTCGAATAGACTCTAGCCTAGCCACAGGAGCAAAAGTCTCCTCGAAATCCAAACCTGCGACTTGGGCATAACCTTTTGCCACAAGTCGAGCCTTGTTTCTTGTTGCCACCCCGTGCTCGTCTTGCTTGTTGCAGAACATCCACTTGGTTCCCACAACATTTTGCTTGGGACGAGGCACCAGGCTCCAAACTTCATTCCTTTTGAAGTTGTTGAGCTCTTCCTGCATGGCCAACACCCAGTCCAGATCCTTGAGGGCTTCTTCTACCCTGAAAGGCTCAATAGAAGAGACAAACGAGTAATGCTCACAAAAATTAGCTAAATGTGAGCGAGTTGTTACTCCCTTGCTGATATCACCCAGAATTTGATCGATGGGGTGATGTCTTTGGATCGTTGCTCGGACTTGAGTTGGAGGGACCCGTGGTGCTTCTTCCTCCATCACTTGATCTTCTTGTGCTCCCCCTTGATCATGCCCTTCTTCTTGAGGAACCTGTTCATCATCTTGAGTTGGGGGGTTGCACCATTATTGAGGAAGATGGTTGACCTTGTTCCTGTAATTCCTATGGTCACACATCACCTATTGCCATCATGCGCATTGCAGCCGTCGGAATTTCTTCTTCATCTACATCATCAAGATCAACTCGCTCTCTTGAAGAGCCATTAGTCTCATCAAATACAATGTCGCTAGAGACTTCAACCAATCCTGAAGACCAAAACCGCTCGGGTGTCTTGAACTCGCCAAGCATCGTTCTTGCCATGTCGATTAACGTCCTATTCTTCCTCTCTACTACACCATTTTGCTGTGGCGTGTAAGGAGCGGAGAACTCGTGCTTGACGCCTTCCTCCTCAAGATACTCCTCAACTTGCAGATTCTTGAACTCGGACCCGTTGTCGCTTCTTATCTTTTCACCTTTAGCTCAAATTCGTTTTGAGCCCTACTTAGAAAGCGCTTTAGGGTCCCTTGGGTTTCTGATTTGTCCTGCAGAAAGAATACCCAAGTGAAGCGGGAAAAATCATCAACAATAACAAGACCATACTTACTTCCCCCGATGCTAAGGTAGGCAACGGGTCCAAAGAGATCCATGTGATGAAGCTCCAGTGGTCTTGATGTTGTCATCACATTCTTGCTGTGATGAGTGCTTCCCACCTATTTTCCTGCCTGACATGCTGCACAAGATCTGTCTTTCGCAAAACAGACATCGGTTAGTCCTAACACATGATCTCCCTTTAGAAGCTTATGAAGGTTCTTCATCCCAACATGTGCTAGACGGCGATGCCAAAGCTAGCCCATACTAGTCTTAGTTATTAAACATGCATCTAGATCGGCCTCCTCTTTCGAAAAATCAACTAAGTAGAGTTTGTCGTCTAATACACCCTTAAATGCTAATGAACCATCACTTCTTCTAAAGACAGATACATCAACATTTGTAAACAAACAATTGTAGCCCATGTGGCACAATTGACTTACAGACAGGAGGTTGTATCCTAATGACTCTACTAAAAATACATTTGAAATAGAGTGCTCGCTTGTGATGGCTATCTTTCCCAAACCTTTGACCCTGTCTTGATTCCCATCTCCAAAGATAATCGTATCATGGGAATCCTTGTTCTTGACGTAGGAGGTGAACATCTTCTTCTACCCCATCATATGGTTTGTGCATCCGCTGTCGATGATCTAGCTTGAGCCCCTGGATGCATAAACCTGCAAGGAATTTAAGCTTGGGTTTTAGGTACCCAACTCTTGTTGGGTCCTACAAGGTTAGTCACAATAATTCTTGGAACCCAAATACAAGTCTTGTCTCCCTTGCATTTGGATCCCAATTTTCTAGCAACTACTTTTCATTCTTACATGAAAGAACAAATGAAGTGTTGCAAGCATGAACAATAGTAGTAGGTTTATTGCACATTTTCCTAGGCACATGATGCACAACATGATTTTTCCTAGGCCTACTTCTACCATGCACAAAAGTAGAGCTAGAGGCAAACATAGCATGTGAATCATTGTAAGCAGTATGAACATAACTCACATAACTCATATGATAATTGGAATGACTAGCAATTTTCCTATCATAAATAAAATCATGATTCCTTTGAGGACTACTAGCCATAGGGGCCTTCCCTTTCTCCTTGTTGAGAACGGGAGCCTTTGACTTGTTAAGTTCTTGGTTTCCCTTCGAAAACCAAGTCCATCCTTAATTGAAGGGTGTCTACCAACAGTGTAGGCATCCCTAGCAAATTTCAATTTATTAAAATCATCCTTGCAAGTCTTAAGTTGAGCATTAAGACTTGCCACCTCAATATTTAATTTTGTAATAGAAACACAATGTTCATCACAGGCATCAACATCAAAATCATTGCATCTATTACAAATAACAACATGCTCTACACATGAACTAGATTTATTAGCTTCCTCTAGCTTAGTATTTAATTCATCATTTAAACTCCTTAAACTAGAGACAGATTCATGGCAAGCAGACAACTCAGAGGATAGCATCTCATTTCTTTTAATTTCTAGAGCAAGAGATTTTTGAACATTAATAAATTTGTCATGCTCTTCATACAAAATATCTTCTTGCTTCTCTAGCAATCTATCCTTTTCATTAAGAGCATCAATTAATTCATTAATTTTGTCTACTTTATTTCTATCTAGGCCTTTAAACAATTCAGTATAGTCTACTTCATCATCAGATGACTCTTCATCACTAGAAGAAGTATACTTGGGAGTGTCCCGAATACATACCTTCTTCTCCTTAGCCATGAGACAAGTATGGCGTTCGTTGGGGAAGAGTGATGATTTGTTGAAGGCTGAGGCAGCAAGTCCTTCGTCGTCGAAGTTGGAAGAGGAGCAGTTCGAGTCCCATTCCTTTCCAAGGTGCGCCTCGCCCTTAGCCTTCCTATAGTTTTTCTTTTTCTCCTTCTTCCAGCTCTTTTCTTGTCCCTGGTCACTATCATTATCGGGACATTGAGCAATAAAGTGACCAGTCTTACCGCATTTGAAGTAGGAGTGCTTTCCCTTTGTTTTGTTCTTGTTGGGGTACTCCTTGCGTCTGTTGGGGACTTGTTCTCAAATGCTTCGAATTAAGAACAAGGCAACACAGAAAAGGGTTAATGGTTAACACCCCTCATCCTTCGAGGCATTATTTCCCTCAGGATATAATGATCTTCTGACGAAGGTCATGAAGGACGTACCTTCATCATCATAGTATATATATATTGACGAAAGGAGAAGCATATGAAACATGAAGAATAACACAAATGATCATATGATATTACTAACACTTTTTTATTATATTATTATGAACGAACATGAACAATAGTGAATTACATTTATACCTTCGGCTCAATAGAAGGTAAAAAGTCCAAGTGTGACGCGCAAGCAGATACAAATCAGCATGAACAGTACAGGGGTGCTGTTCACCTATTTATAGGCACAGGTCACAGCCTGTAAGAAATTACATTCATGCCCTTTACAAATGCTTACAATCACAATACAAGCTATTACGGGTCGATTAGTCATTTCATCTCTAAGTCGGTTCATTCCTTCGTCTTAGGACATGTGACTATGCCGAAGGTTTATAAACGATAGCTTCGGCACTATTTTTTGAGAGGATCTACCGAAGGTGCTTCTTCTTATAGGATCTTCAGCGACGAAGCATACCCCCAACAGTAGCCCTTTCGCGGTGCTAGATCATATTTGTAACGAGCTTGATCTGTGAAAAAATCTCCTAGGCTTCGGGGAGCCGAAGATCCGGAAAACACCTTCCCTGAGCTCGTTGTTGAAAAACGGTCACAAAATGTCGAGCACGAGATGGTCCCACCATGCAGCGGGTAAACGCGTACTGGCGATTCACCTTCTCGGGTGCTGTGGCCCACCACTCAGTGAGGGCGGGCGACTGTTCGTCCGGTGCGGAAGACTTGACTATTCACCTCCTCACCTGCGGCACTATATAAACAGATGGGTAGTTGTGAAGTTACCGCAGCATTCATTGTTATTTCCCTGTTTTGCTGCCAAAAATTTGATCATAGCCGAAGCTTGTTCATCGCACTCAACCAAAGCACCACTGTTCACTTTGCTTTGTCACAAGAGAAGGAGCTTCAGAAAAATTTAAGAAGTCAGTAATTTCATCAAAAATTGTGGAAAATTGATCATTACATGGCAAGAGTTCGTTCTATAGCTAGGGTTATACGTGACGGAGAGGAAGCCAAAGCTGCTGAAACCGCTCCGATTTCCGAAGTGATGAGACGATCAGGGTTGGCAGTGCCGGAAGAAGCTTCTGAAGGTACCCCTGCTGCCGAAGCTGAGCAGATTGATGTTAAAGAAGGTGAAACTGAAGATGAGTACAACACCATGCCATCTAAACCTAGCCACCTGGATTTTGGAAAGTCTACTATTACCGAAGGTGATATGCCTAAGTTGGTGAAGCTCGGTTACATCAGTGAAGCCAAGAGGAAACTAGTTCGTTTTGGTGGAGGGGAAATTACTCCGAAGCCAGAAAAGAATGAAGTGGTAATCTTTAAAAGCTTCTTTAAAGCAGGATTGAGATTTCCTTTGCATGAGATGATTGCGGATGTGCAGGAGAAGTTTGGGATTTATCTTCATCAGCTAACTCCTAACGCCATTGTTAGGCTTAGCGTTTACATTTGGGCTCTCCAAAGCTAGGGGGCTGAACCGCTTGCTAAAGGTTTCTGTCGGGCACATGAACTTCATTATCAGACAAAAGATAGAGAGGATGGATTACACGAGAATTTTGGTTGCTACAATTTTGCTTATCGCAAAGATGCAAAGTCTCTAATTATTAGCTATCGTACCAAATGGCCCACCGGCTGGAAGACCGAGTGGTTTTACGTTAAGGTTGACGAGAAGAAGGAGAAGCTGGTTCAGAGCCCATTGGAGTTAGTCTTTGGAGAGACTAGGCCTCAATGCAACATGTTGCCGGAATCACCATGCCAAATTGCCTTGGGCGAATTTCGAGTTGTTTCAGAGCACATTGGCACCAGGGACTTGGTGCAAGAATTCTTAACTTTTAGAGTATTCCCGACTTTGAAAGAATGGGATATGCCGAAGCTTAAAGGGGAAAAGAAAAAGAAGGAGCTTGTTTGGCTGCCTTATTATTATAAATTCAAGAAACACTTCAAAGAACCTTGCCAAGAATGGTTAGACACGATTGAAGTTATGTGTAACGAGATCCTTGGCAACTACTCTAAAAAAGAAGATCAACTAATGACTGCAGCCTTCAGGACTCGACCGAAGCGAAGGTTGAATCGGGACTTAGATGCGCTGAATTTTGAGTATCCTGACTATGAACGGTTGGATAGAGTGGCCGAAGGGCAAAAAAGAAAAAGAGTTGTCAGTGTTCTGAATAGAGAAGCTGCTAAATTGGTGAAGAAAGATGAAGAAATTTTGAAGAAAAGAAAGTTGAGCCCTGAGCCAAAGATGGCTGCTTCGAAGAAAAGAAAGGCTGCTGCTCCGAAACCAAAAACGACTGATGTAGAGGAAGAGGCTCCTTCAACGCCTTCTGCTGCTGTCGTTGAAGAAATTTTAAAGGTAATGCCTGAATCTTTGCCTATCAAGCTAAGTCCACTAGAGCCACATTTGACAAAGCTTTTTCAGAAGGAAAAGGAGCCTTCGGCAGTGAAGAAGCCTGCTGAGCCGAAGAAACGAAGAATCATTCATGTGGTTGAAGTTATCGAACAAACATCGTCGGTGGCCTCGACATCAAAGACACCAGCCGCGGAGAGCACTACTGCTACCGAAGTCGTAGCCATTGAAGCCGAAAGTGAAGCTGACACTGCCGAAGCTGAGGCCGTCGAAGATACAAATCTAGAAACCACACTTGCTGATATTGATAATATGCTTCTGAATGAGCCCGCGGAAGAAGCTGCTAGAGTTGCTGAGGAAACTCTGGCCATAGCGCCTGGGAAAGGAAAAGAGAAAGCCGAAGATATATCGAAAGAAGAAGGCTTCAATTTTCAGGACATACTTGGGCAAGAATTGTCAAAGGCAGAAAAGAAGAGTTGAAGGGATATGCCATATCTTGCGGGTACAGACCCGGGGCGCTGCTCTTTGGGGGAGTTAACAAGGAGAATCTGGGATGCCTTCGGGACCGCACTGGGGCAAAAGTTGTTGGCACTCTATCAAAGAGTATTGGCCTTCCGAAGGTTGAAGCAGACCTCAGTAGGTACCGACGACAGCATATCGCTGGTAGTCTATTCTACGCCAACTTTAAGGTAAAATTCTTAACTTTGTATTGTTTTGTTATGAAGATGTTATCTGATGAAGGTTATTTTGTCAGAGCTTACTGCTGAGCAAAGTCCTGAGAATGCAACAAGACCTCGAGGACAAAAAGAATGAAACTATAATTGAGGGCCTGGAGAAGAAGATAAAAGACCATGAGGCTACTCTAGAAAAGAAAAACTTCGCACTTCAAACCATGGAAGATTCATTGGCAGAAGCCCAGGCCGAAATTGCTAGATTGAATAATGAACTTTCCACGGAAAAGGAAAATTTCGAAGCCAAACTCGAAGCTGAAACCGAGAAAAACTCAAATTTGCTGAAATCGCTGAAAGAACTTCAAGAAAAATGCGTGGACTTCAGCAACTGGTGCCTGCAGCGGCTAAAACAAGTTTCCAACTCGGTTGGAGCCGGTGCTGAGAAATTTAGCCCTTCGGTTGATAACCTGCCCGAGACCTTCGAACATATTGAGGGCGAAGTTGACGCTCTTGACGAAGTCATAGGTGGACATGCCGATTTCTGCGCTCTGGTAGCTTCTCGGGGCACCACTGTTGCCTTCATGAAATCTGGCTGTGAACATGAAAAAATTGTCAACAGACCAAATTTTAGCTCATCTCCGACAGATTTAATTGATATCCCTAGCCTAGCTCGGAGTATAGGGAACAGATTCATAACTCAAATTTGGGTAAAAGGCGGGCGGAAAATGGCTGGCGACGAAGCTCGAAGCCGCCTTAAGCCGGTAAAAATTTATGCCCGTTATTTTACCTTCTCTTTGAAGTATGCACTTCCCTCATACCGTTTAAATATATACAGGATGATGATGCTGAAGAAACATGAGCCCAAGCTTGACCGGTGGTCCGAAGCTCAGATGGTTCGAAGCTTATATGATGCCAAAGCTGAAGTCGCTGCTAGAAAAACTCTAGAGGAAAATCTTGTAATATCATTGTAAAAAATCTTTGTAAATTAAGAATCAGCATACTTTGTAATATATCTTTACCTTTTGGTGCATGTATGAAACTGCTTTGCTGTGGACGAAACTAGCATTTTTTGAGCCGAGGGCGAAAAACACCTTCCCTTCTTTTCGTACACAACGAAGCATAAAATCGCTTCTTTTTTTGTTTTCCGAAGTCTTATCTTTAGAACCGAAGCACTCACCTGTGTTATGATGATGATGATCCTATGCATGTCTAGATGAATGTTTATGAATGCAAATGTATGATGTGATGTGTCATGCAAATCTATGTCCAAACACACGCATACGAAGCCACAACCATAGCCTTCATTCCCTTGGGAATGACCGGAGTCTTTTTGCCGTTTATTTTTCGGCTTCACCGCTTATTTTTTGGTGTATCAGCACTGACTTTTCGCTGTAAGTTCTGCATCCCCTTAGGAACGTCTTTTGAACTTCTTCGCCTTCTATTTCGGTGGTATTCGCGTTGACTTTTCGCGCTTTGCCTTATATTTCGGTGGTGTCAGTGTTGACTTTTCGCTGTAAGCTCTGCATTCCCTTGGGAACGACTTTCGAGCTTCTCCCTGTTTTTTCCTTTCTTTGTGCACTCGATGGTGCGTGCTCAGTTTTTACATTTACATATTTGGGGGATTTTGCTCTCGTAGAGCTAAATAAGAAAAAGAGAAATTACATACTATGGCCCCATTAAAAACCTTTCTCCCCCTTTGGAAAGGAAAAGGGTACCATAAAAAAAGATTACATCAAGCTAGACATAATATCGCCGAAGTTCATTCGCATTCCAAGATCTAGGAATGTCGTTGCCGCCCATATCCTTCAATCTGTAAGAACCGGGTCTTGACGAAGATACTACCAGAAAAGGTCCTTCCCACTTGAGCTGTAACTTGCCCACTGTATCTAGGTTGGCCACTCTCCGAAGTACCAAATGTCCTGGTTCAATACTCTTTAACTGAACTTTTCTGTCACGCCATTTTATTGTTTCGGCTTGATATTTTCCATGGCCTGAAGCCTAATCCCTTCTATAGCATCTTTTGCCACAGAATAATCAGCTTTGTCTTCTGCCGAAGCCACTGTTCTTATTGATCCTGCCTTAGCTTCTTCTGGGGTGATTGCTTCGTCACCAAACAATAGTTTGAATGGTGTAAAACCTGTTGACCTTGATATTGTTGTGTTGTGGCTCCACACCACTTTGATCAATTCTTCTGGCCACTTTCCTCTGGGCTGATTGAAAATTAACTTCATTATTCCTGTCATTGTAATGCCATTGGCTCTTTCAACAAGTCCATTTGACTCCGGATGTCTGACCGATGCGAAATGAATCTTCGTGCCAATTTGTTCACAGAATTCCTTGAAAGCTTCAGCATCGAACTGCGTTCCATTGTCTACAGTAATAGCCTTTGGTACTCCGAAGCGACAAACAATGTTTTGCCAAAAGAATTTCTGGACAGTGACCGAAGTTATTGTTGCCAAGGGCTTCACCTCAATCCATTTTGAAAAATATTCTACCGCCACCACAACATATTTTAGATTTCCTTGTGCTGGTGGAAGTGGGCCTAGCAAATCGAGGCCCCACCTTTGCAACGGCCAAGTGGGCTGTATCAATTGAGTGAGGGATGAAGGTTGCTTACTGGTCTCTTGCACATTTTTGACAGCCTTCGCATTTTTGGACTAATTCTGCTGCATCCGAAGCTGCCTTCGGCCAATAAAATCCTTGCATAAAAACTTTCCCAACAACGGCCTAGATCCAATATGAGATCCACATAGACCTGCATGTATCTCTTTCATTAATTCTACACCTTCAGTTCTTGATAAACACTTAAGGAGTGGTGAACAAACCCCATGTTTATACAATTCCCCTTCTATTAACACATATGGTCTTGTTCTTGCCTCTATTCTCTTGTTATAAGCTTCGTCACTTGAAAGACAATTGCCTTGGAAGAAAGATATTATTTCAGTTCTCCAGTCTTCACTGTGTATTGGAGAAATAGTAAGCACTGCTCTCTCCATGAGCTCAACTGAAGGTGCTTTTATTGTTTCAAAAAATACTTCGAAGGGTAGTGGGAGCCCCTGAGCCGCTGATTTGGCTAGCAAATCTGCATGCTCATTTTGACCTCTTGGGATATTTTTGACTGAAAATCCTTCAAAGGAAGCTTCCAGCCTTCGAACTGCATCCAGATATTTTTCAAGCTTCGGATCTCGTGCCCTGCTGCTTTTGTCCACATGGCCGGCAATAACTTGAGAATCGGTCTTTAGGATGGCCCTTCTTATTCCCATTGCCCTTAGTTTCCGAAGCCCTAATAGAAGTGCTTCGTACTCAGCAACATTATTTGTGCAACTGAAATCTAGTTTTACTGCATAACATGTTTTGACCTTCGAAGGTGCAACTAGGACCGCAGCTGCTCCTGCATCGAAGGCTCCCCAAGAACCATCACAAAACACTGTCCAAGCTTCGGCATCTTTACTTGTCCCTTCTTCGTGAGCCCCTGGCGTCCAATCAGCGATAAAATCTGCTAGCGCTTGAGATAGAATTGTAGACCTGTGCACGTAGTCAATAGTGAATTCATTAAGCTCCGCAACCCATTTTCCAATTCTTCCAGTAGCTTCTCTATTTCTCATGATATCCTTCAGGGGTTGTGATGAAGGAACAATTATGTGATATTCTTGAAAATAATGCTGAAGCTTCCTGGATGCCATTAACACAACATACAACACCTTTTCCAATTCTGTATAGTTTTTCTTTGATAAACTCAAAACTTCAAGGACAAAATATACTGGGACTTGCTTTTTAATTTGTCCTTCGAGCTTCTCTTGTACAAGTGTCGCACTCACTGCAGAGTGTGAAGCTGCCACATACAATAGCAATGGAGCCCCTGGCACGGGTGGAGTTAATGTTGTTAACTCGATCAGATATTGTTTCAGCTCTTCGAAAGCTTTTTGTTGAATTGGGACCCATTGAAAAACTTCAGCTGACTTTAGTATTTCAAAGAATGGTAAATTTCTTTCTGCTGATCTAGATACAAATCGATTCAAAGATGCTAGCCTTCCTGTCAACCGTTGGGCCCCCTTTTTTGTGCTTGGTGGCTCCATTCGAAGGATAGCTTCGATTTTGCTTGGGTTGACTTCGATCCCCTTCGTTGAAACTAAACGGCCAAGGAACTTGCCCTTCTTTACTCCGAAGACACATTTTTCTGGATTTAATTTTAGGCCGGCTCGCCTAAAATTAGCAAATGTTTCCTGCAAATCAGTGATGTGGTTTTCTTGTTTCGTGATCTTCACTATAATGTCATCAACATATGTTAGCACATTTTTGCCTATCTGAGAATGAAGGACCTTCACTGTCATCCTACTGAAACTTCCTCCAGCATTCTTGAGCCCCTCAGGCATCCGAAGATAACAATATGTACCACTGGGGGTTATGAAGCTGGTCTTTGGCTCATCCTCCCTCTTCATCCAAATTTGGTGATAGCCTGAATAACAATCTAGCAAACTCATGAGCTCTGACGAAGCTGCTGCATCTACTAGAGAGTCTATTCTTGGTAATGGGAAGTCATCCTTTGGACAAGCCTTGTTCAGATCAGTAAAATCAATGCACATTCTCCATTTGCCGTTGGCCTTTTTTACCATAACAGTGCTGGCTACCCATTCTGGGTATTTCACTTCCCTGATGACACCAGCACTGAGAAGTCTTTTTACTTCGTTCCGAGCACCTTTGGCTTTATCGTCAGACATTTTCCGAAGCTTTTGTTTCCTGGGTCTGAAGGATGGATCAACATTGAGTGAATGTTCAATGGCGTCCCTGTTGACACCACAGAGATCGTTGGCTGACCATGCAAAAACATCTTTGTTGTTGAATAAAAACCTTATCAAGGTTTTCTCCTGCTCTTCAGATAATTGGGATCCCAGCAATACCTTCTGCTCTGCTATGTCTTCACATAGAAGCATGGGCTTCGGCTGATCAGCCGAAGCATCCTTTTCTCTTCTATACTTATACTGTTCACAAGCTTCGGCTTCATCTATATTGTGGATTGCTTTTGAGTCTGTCCAATTTCCTTCAGCCTTTCTGGCAGCTTCCTGACTTCCATGAATAGCAATGGGCCCTTGATCCGATGGTATCTTCATGCATAAATATGCTGGATGAAGAATTGCTTCGAATGCATTGAGTGTTCCACGACCAATGATTGCATTGTAAGGATATTCCATGTCAACAATATCAAACACAACATGTTCAGTTCTTGTATTGTGGACAAATCTGAAGGTCACTGGCATTGTGATCTTGCCAAGTGCTACAATTTGCCTTCCTCTGAAACCACAGAGAGGGTGTGTGGCATCATGGATCGTATCCTCTGGCTCTTGCATCTATCTGAAGGCCTTAGCAAATATGATATCCGCTGCACTGCCTGTGTCGACCAAAACATTGTGAACTAGAAATCCCTTGATGACACAAGATATGACCATAGCATCATTGTAAGGGTAATCCTTGAGCTGAAGGTCCTCTTGGGAGAAGGTAATTGGGATGTGAGACCATTTTGACTTGATGAAGGGTCCCTGCACCCCAACATGTTGTACCCTTCTCTGGGCCTCCTTCTTCTGCTTCTTGTCGGCCGGCTCTGAGCATGAACCGCCTGTTATCGGGAGCACCAGCTTTGTAGCCGAAGCAGCTTCAGCTTGGTTGTTGAACAAAGCCATCAACTCAAAAAGTGGGAGTGAGTTCACCGGAGGTGGGCGCCAATGTTGGGGACTTGTTCTCAAATGCTTTGAATTAAGAACAAGGCAACACAGAAAAGGGTTAATGGTTAACACCCCTCGTCCTTCGAGGCATTATTTCCCTCAGGATATAATGATCTTCAGACGAAGGTCATGAAGGACGTACCTTCATCATCATAGTATATATATATATTGACGAAAGGAGAAGCATATGAAACATGAAGAATAACACAAATGATCATATGATATTACTAACACTTTTTTATTATATTATTATGAACGAACATGAACAATAGTGAATTACATTTATACCTTCGGCTCAATAGAAGGTAAAAAGTCCAAGCGTGACGCGCAAGCAGATACAAATCAGCGTGAACAGTACAGGGGTGTTGTTCACCTATTTATAGGCACAGGGCACAGCCTGTAAGAAATTACATTCATGCCCTTTATAAATACTTACAATCACAATACAAGCTATTACGGGTCGATTAGTCATTTCATCTCTAAGTCGGTTCATTCCTTCGTCTTAGGACATGTGACTATGCCGAAGGTTTATAAACGGTATCTTCGGCACTGCTTTTTGAGAGGATCTGCCGAAGGCGCTTCTTCTTACAGGATCTTCGGCGACGAAGCATACCCCCAACAGCGTCCTTTAAGTGCGGTCTTGAAGTGCTTGATGATAAGCGCCATCTCATCTTCATTGAGTCCGGCAGCCTCCACTTGAGCTACCTTGCTTGGTAGCGCCTCCTTGCTGCTCGTTGCTTTGAGAGCAACGGGCTGCAACTCGTAGATAGGAAGTGGACCGTTAAGGCGTCATCCACGTATCGTGCTTCCTTTACCATCATGCGCCCGCTTACAAATTTTCCAAGTATCTCCTCGGGCATCATTTTTGTGTACCTGGGGTTTTCACGGATAAGATTCACAAGATGGGGGTCAATAACTGTAAATGACCTGAGCATGAGTCGGACGACATCATGGTTCGTCCATCTTGTGCTTCCATAGCTTCTAATCTTGTTGACCAGGGTCTTGAGCCTATTGTAGGTTTGTGTTGGCTCTTCTCCCCTGATCATGGCGAATCTCCCTAGCTCGCCTTCCACCAGTTCTATTTTGGTGATCAGTGTAGCATCATTTCCCTCATGTGAGATCTTGAGGGTGTCCCAGATTTGCTTGGCGTTGTCCAAGCCACTCACTTTATTGTATTCATCCCTGCAAAGCGAAGCTAACAAGACAGTAATTGCTTGGGCACTCTTATGAATTTGTTCATTAATGAATACAGGATTATCCGTACTATCGAAGTGCATTCCATTTTCCACAATTTCCCAAATGCTAGGATGGAGAGAAAATAGATGACTACGTATTTTATGACTCCAAAATGAGTAGTCCTCTCCATCAAAGTGTGGAGGTTTTCCTAGAGGAATAGAAAGTAGATGTGCATTCGAATTGTACAGAATACGGGAATAATCAAAAGAATAATTTTGATTGACCGTCTTTTTCTTTGACGAGGAGTCATCGTCGTCATCCCTTGGTGAAGATGAAGAGGCATCTCTGTCGTAGTAGATGATTTTCTTGATGCGCCTCTTCTTCTTCTCGTCCCTCTTCTTGTGACTTGAGCCTGAGTTGGTAGGCTTGTCGTTTCTTGGCTCGTTGAGGAGGGACTCCTTCTCCTTGTCGTTGATCACCATCCCCTTACCCTTAGGACCCATCTCTTTGGGCGGTTAGTCCCTTTAGTGAAGAGTACGGCTCTGTTACCAATTGAGAGCACCTAGAGGGGGGTGAATAGGTGATCCTGTAAAAATAAACACTAAATAGCTTCAAACTTGATTATCAAGGTGTTAGTTAATTCAAGCAGCTAAGGAACGCGCTCGTGCGAACAAAGCAATCACAATAAGAAACACACGAGACACGTGATTTTTATCCCGTGGTTCGGCCAAGTGACACTTGCCTACTTCCACGTTGTGGCGTCCCAATGGACGAGGGTTGCACTCAACCCCTTTCAAGCGATCCAAAGATCAACTTGAATACCACGGTCTTTTCCTTTTAGTATCTTTTCCCGTTTGCGAGGAATCTTCACAATTTGGAGTCTCTTGCCCTTACAATTGAGATCACAAAGAAAGCACAGAGTAAGGTTAGGGAGAGCAACACACACGAGAATCAAATCCACAGCACAACCACGCACACAAGTGAGAAGATGAGCACACAAACACAGCGCAAGGAGTTTACAACTCGAATAGTGCTCAAAACTCAAGAACGATAATCCGATTGCGTGAAAACGAAGTCTAGAAGTCTTAGGATGCTTAGAGTGTGCTTGGTGTCCTCCTCCATGCGCCTAGGGGTCCCTTTTATAGTCCCACGGCAGCTAGGAGCCGTTGAAGACCAACTTGGAAGGTCAATCTTGCCTTCTATCGAGTGGCGCACTGGACAGTCCGGTGCGCCACTGGACAGCTACTATAGCCTGTCCGGTGCTCGATTTCCTTCTAAATCGGGCGCAGTCGACCATTGCACCTTCGAGCCCGTTGGCGCACCGGACACTGTCCGGTGCACCCAGTCAACCGTTGGAGCTGCCACGCGTCGCCCGCGGATTGCGTGGCCGACCATTGGCGTTGGCGACCGTTGGCTCACCGGACAGTCCGGTGCACCACCAGACAGTCCGGTGAATTATAGCCACGTCGCCCTTTTCCGTTTCCCGAGAGCGACTAGTTCACCGGGGACCATCCTGGCGCACCGGACACTGTCCGGTGCACCACCGGACAGTTCAGTGTGCCAGACCAAGCTGCAGTTGGCTGTACACAGCCAAGTCTTTTGCAATCCTTTTCTCACTGTTTCTAGCACTTAGACAAATGTCACACCCGGGCTTTAAAGGAACAAAGCCAGGTGCATCTCATACATGCGCCAAGAAGACAACATATATAATAACAGAGTGTATAGAGATAAATGTCATAAAACATCAGAGTACTTATTACATAGCGGAAGACTTATTACAAAATAAAGGAATAAAAGTAAAACGAACTAAGGATCGTCGGCGCCAATGTCAACTGAGAAACGCCACCTAGATCAAGTCGAATGCCTCAGTGTTAGGCGGCTCCTCTTCGACCACCTGTTCTTCTCCTGTGGGGGGGTGTGAGACAGCAAGAGTGAGCTCACATACGTTCATAGCTCAACAAGTCGTGGGGAATAATGTGGCATGAACTCACCAAAGGTGGGAGTTCATGAAGTGTAAGGCTGACCAATGAAATAAAGGCTGAAGCTGAGCATTGCTTTTATAAGTTGGTCAAAGTTTTATTAGCAGTTACTAAGTGTAAGTAAATACCAAACCATAGTAATAATAAGTAAAAGTAATAGTAAAATAATCCCAAATGCAATGAAATGACAAATTAAGTTTAAGCTCCATAAGTTAATCATGTGAGTGTCCGAGCCGCTCATGACCGTGAGCATGGCTAGTATACCAGTTTTACACTCTGCAGAGGTTGCGCATCTTTACCCACAAGTCGTGTTACCCATTTGCCACGGAGTTGATCAGACTCCATACACCTCTACCAAGGAAGCGAGGCAGGGTACCACTACGAGGCCTTTACAAAGTTCCACTAGCTTCAGACTACCCGCTACAGTTTATAGGAAGCTCTAGTGCAGGGTTCTTGCCTGACCGCCATCGCAGCAAAATCAACCCAAGGACCTCCCTACACTGACCACTCCCCTACTGCCCTTGCCCCTTTCGGATAAGGTAGCCCTCCACTAGCTTTCCTAGTTAATCAGCCAAGGGCGTCCCATTAAACCCTTGTGGTAGCACTATTTTCCCGGGTGGTTCTCCATGTTCCCATTAACATAATGATCTTAACATGAATAGTAGAGAATAAAACAGATAATAAGAAGTATAACAATGAGTGATGAATATCTCTATACCCAATCCACATAAAGCAATAGCATAAACTACCCAAAACTTTAGTAGTAAAACCAGCGGTGAAGCAAGGTATAAAGATAGTCAAAATCTAGGGTAACCTATTGGGTCCCAGCAAAATTAACCTATGCAGATCATTATGAATAATAAGAACATGAATAGGTAAAAGAAGTGATCAAGGGCACAACTTGCCTTCAATGAGCTCCTGCTCAGCAGTCTCTACTTGTTGAACCTCAGATTCCACAGTGGCTTGCTCGTCTACTCGCATCCACACAATACATACATAGTACAGCAAAAATTAACATTACACCAAACATGTAAATAAAATACCCAGTAATAATCTAGACATTAAAATAAGATCACAGGAACTGGAATCATTAATTTTGGAGTTATAGATTTTAAGTTATGAATTTTCTAATGTTTTATGTATTTAATGCAAGATTAAGTATTAGATAAATTTAAATGAGTCTTTCATGCCAAAACAGAGGCACTAGTGGTTAGATAATAATGTTATGAAAATTTAGGAACTGGAATGGACCAAATTGGAGTCCATATGCATTTTCTATGAATTATACAAATTCTATGCATTTTTTTATATTAAAAACTCATTTTCTAATTCATTTTCCTAATTTTATAATTCTCTGGACGGGGCCTCAAATACAGAGAAGTGCAGGGGCTGGCGCGTAGGAATTCCTAAGACTCAGTGGACTGTACGCTCTGGATGGCGGGTTCTATTTTCTAAAACAATAAGGTTTCTTATGGAAAAATCCAGGCCGAACGGGTAACCCTCAATCAGAGCCGTCCGATCGGACGTTGACGACCTAGATTAGACCTATACGCGGATGAAACGGTACGCGCCATGATCCATAGGATCCAGAATCCACGGTCCAGGTTTAATACAGCTACGATCGGCTCATATTCACCCAATCAAATATCAACGGCCTAGAATCACTCACGCGAAGGGTTATTGCTGGCATCAATCCGAGTCGTTCACTACGATCCGACGGTTAGATTTACCCGGCCGAGATCCAGTCGTGGCCACACGATCCCAGATCAAAGGCCCCCAGTTTGTCTTCCTCCTCCCACAGAGCGCACGGCGGCGGAACACACAGCAACGGTGGCGAGGGACACCGTCGACACGATTCTGGTACTCCGGTTCCCATTGACCTAACCAACTCCCTAAATCGCAGCGGAATAATACGAAATACAATAGGGAGGGATTTTTACCGGAGGTCTACGTAGCGATAACGGCGTGCGGCGAAGAGCGGATCCACGGCGATTGCGTCGCACCGGTGAGAAATTCGCCGATGCCAGTGCACAATCCTACCAGCCCCGGACGCGAGCACCTTCCCACTAATCCAGCGGAGCACCTGGAGCTAGCAACGCAGAAATGGTGGCGGCGGTATGGTGAATTTGGCCGGCGATCGATCTCTCTCTCTCTCTCTCTCTCTTCTCTTGCTCCGCAGGTATAACCCTTTCTCTCTTTTTTTTGCGCTAATGCACGACGGTCCCCAGGTCACGGGTAGGCGGCAGGTCATATGGCCGAGGTGAATCAGGATCCACGGATTTGTTGCAGCGGTCTCCGCGGATTTCGGCGGCAGGGCGCGGCCGGTGAGCCCGCAGCGGCGGAAGGGGCAGAACAGAAGGCGCCGAGACAATGACCAACGGGCCCATGTTGTCAGCCGCAAATCCCACGGTGTAGCGCAGACTTGGTCCAACGTGGGCGCGGGGAAAAGCGGCTGCCAAGTGGGGACTACACGTCGGTGAGCGGGTGCGGGAGAGTGTGGTTCTATGGGCTGCGCGGTTGAAGAGAGTATGGGCCGCCCGGGAGATTGGGCCCAACACGCCCCCCCCCCCCCCCCCTTTTTACTATTTCTTTCCCTTTTTTCTCTTTTCTTTTTCACATTTAGATTTTTCCTTTCTTCTTTTAGATTTCAAATTCCAATTTGAATTTTCAGTTATGGATTTCCATATATATCAAATGTGCCAATTAAATTTGGGGATGAAGAGAATATATTTATGTATATGTTTATTTCCTATGCTTTATGTGGTATTTCTTTTCTTTCTCCACCTCTAAATTCTAGATTTTCTTTTATATTCTAAATTCCCCTTTTTGGACTTCAATATATTTCCTGTCACATTATTTTTATATTGTCACAAAATGCACACAAAAATAAAATCCAGCATGATGCATAATTTAGTGGCATATATCTTATTAATTGTTTGTTGTTGAATATGATGTTCACATGTGATGGTACATAAAGGTCAAACTCACATAAAGAGATTGTTTTCTCTATTTATAATATTTCTAACAAATTACAAATTGGGTATTACAAATCCTACCCCACTTAGAAAGAATCTCGTCCTCGAGATTTAAGAAGATCTAGGGAAAAGATGGGGAAAATCTATGCGAAGCTCTTCCTCTCTCTCCCAAGTAGCTTCATCTTCACCATGGTGACTCCATTGAACCTTGCACATTTTAATCACCTTATTCCTTGTAACTCGAGTCAGAGTGTCCAGAATCTTGATAGGGTACTCAGCATAGGTCAGATCATCTTGAACACTGAGGTCCTCTAGTGGTAGCTGCTCCTCAGGTACCCTTAGGCACTTCTTTAGCTGAGACACATGAAATACATCATGTACATCTGACAGATGATCGGGTAACTTCAGTTGATATGCAACTTCTCCCACTCGCTTTAAGATCAAGAAAGGTCCAATGAAGCGAGGGGACAACTTTCCTTTAACTTTAAATCTTCTCATACCCCGGAGTGGTGACACCTTCAAATAGACATGATCACCCTCCTTAAATTCCAGTAGTCTTCTCCGGTTATCAGCATAGCTCTTTTGCCTGGATTGTGCAATTCTCAAATTTTCTCTTATCATTCGAACTTGTTCTTCTGTCTCTTGTATAAGTTCAGGCCCAAAGAACTGTCTTTCTCTAGTCTGATCCCAATATAGAGGGGTCCTGCATTTTCTGCCATATAGAGCCTCGAATGGTGACATCTTCAAACTGGCCTAGTAGCTATTATTATAAGAAAACTCAGCATAGGGTAAGCTCTTCTCCCAACTGCCACCATGCTTGAGAGCACAAGCTCTTAACATATCTTCCAGCACTTGATTAGTCCTCTCTGTCTATCCATCAGTCTGAGGATGGTAGGCTGAACTAAAATTCAACTTTGTATCCAAGCTCTCATGCAACTTCTTCCAAAATCGAGAAGTAAACTGTGATCCTCGATCAGACACGATCTTCTTAGGCACTCCATGTAGACAAACTATCCGAGTCATATACAATTCTGCTAGCTTGGCTCCCGTGTAATTAGTCCTCACTGGTATGAAATGAGCCACTTTGGTCAATCTGTCCACAATTACCCAAATAGAGTCATATCCTGCTGGAGTGCGGGGTAGTCCAACAATGAAATCCATACCAATTTCTTCCCATTTCCACTCAGGAATCTTCAATGGGTGCAATAGTCCAGCGGGTCTTTGATGTTCGGCCTTAACTCTTTGACACACATCACACTTAGCCACATGTGCAGCAACATCTCTTTTCAGTCCATACCACCAATACTTCTGCTTCAAATCTTGATACATCTTAGTGCTTCCAGGGTGGATGGAGTAATCAGAATCATGAGCTTCTTTCAATATAGCCTCATGGAGGCTATCGATCTCTGGAACACATATCCGATCTTTGAACCATATAGTACCTTGCTCATCCTCCGTGAATTCCGGAACTCGACCTTCCGTAATCAGATCCTTAATCTCTTGAATTTTAGCATCACCAACCTGACCTCTACGAATCTCTTGCTCCAAGGTAGGTTCCAATTCAATGGTGACTCCTTTAGTGTGAGTAACAATTCCCAGGTTGAGTCTCTCAAAGTCTTTTTCTAATTCATCGGGTAGCTGGACAGCAAAAGCGGAGTGAACATGCTCTTTCTGACTCAAGGCATCTGCAACCAAATTTGCCTTGCCTGGATGATAGTGAATCTCCAAATCATAATCCTTAATGAGCTCCAACCAACGGCGTTGCCTAAGGTTGAGATCCTTCTGAGTGAATATATACTTCAAACTCTTATGATCTGTGTATACTTGGCACTTAGTTCCCATGATGTAGTGTCTCCAAATCTTAAGTGCATGCACAACTGCTGCCAGCTCTAAGTCATGAGTGGGGTAGTTCAATTCATGCTTCCGCAACTGACGAGACGCATAGGCGATCACATGTCCTTCTTGCATGAGCACACATCCCAATCCTTGGCCACATGCATCACAATAAATATCAAATCCTTTCTGTAAGTCTGGCATTACCAACACTGGTGGTGACATCAATCTCTCCTTCAATTGATCGAAGCTTTCTTGGCATTTCTCATCCCACTTAAATTCTTTTCCTTTCTCCAAAAGCGAGGTCATAGGCTTGGCAATCTTAGAGAATCCTTCAATAAACCTCCGATAATATCCTGCAAGCCCTAAGAAACTCCGAATCTCAGTAACCGTAGTGGGCACTCTCCACTCCATTATCTCCTTCACTTTAGCAGGATCCACTGCTATTCCTCCATTAGAAATAATATGACCAAGGAATGGCACCTTGTCAATCCAAAACTCGCACTTGTTGAACTTAGCATAGAGTTGATTATCTCGCAACTTTTGTAGCACCAACCTTAGATGTTGTTCATGATCACTTTCATTCTTAGAATAGATAAGAATATCGTCGATGAACACCACGACGAATATGTCCAAATACTCCATAAACACCTTATTCATCAAATTCATGAAATAAGCAGGTGCATTGGTTAATCCAAATGACATAACAGTAAACTCATATAATCCATATCGAGTCGAGAAAGTCATCTTGGGAATATCCGATGGTCTAATCCTCATCTGGTGGTAACCGGATCGGAGGTCAATCTTCGAGAATACTCTAGCACCTCGCATCTGATCAAATAAATCCTCAATATGGGGTAACGGATACTTGTTCTTCACAGTAACATCATTAAGTGATCTATAGTCCACACACATCCGCTGTGATCCATCCTTCTTCTGTACAAACAGTACCGGTGCTCCCCAAGGTGAGGAACTCGGATGAATGTAACCAGCCTCTTGTAACTCTGTCAACTACTTCTTAAGTTCCTTCAACTCCTCTACGGACATCCTATATGGCCGTTTAGAAATAGGGGCGGTTCCAGGTAAGAGATCAATAACCAACTCAACTTCTCTATCAGGTGGCATCCCTGGTAACTCCTCTGGAAAGACATCCGGAAAATCTCTAACCACCCGGATGTTGTCACCAACAAACTCCTCAGGCATAAAGAACATTGCACGCATGGATGAGGAGGTTACTGCAATATTAACTTGAAATCTTTCTCCTTTAGTGGTAGTGAGCTCTACGGTACCTCTACCACATGCTATAACGGCCTTTGCTTTTCTTAGCCATGACATACCAAGGATCAGATCTATACTGCTTGACTCTAATATTATAGCAGTAGCTCCAAATTCTCTACCCATAATGGTCAATGTCAATCTACGTGTCATTTGATTCGCCTCAACAGGCCCTTTAGGTGTAATTACTATCATGGGTTTTCTCATATTTAGCAGTGGTATTTCATTTGTGTTGGCATAACGAGCAGACATGAATGAATGGGTAGCACCAGAATCAAATAATATGGTTGCAGAAATTGCATTAACATAAAACATACCAAGTACGATGTCCCCACCATCCGGAGTAGCATCAACGCTGACTTGATTAACCTTGGCAATAGAATATCCCTTGCCAGATCCTGGAGTTTGCTGCCTGTTCTGGACTGGAGTAGTAGCAATCCTCTGTGGGCAGACATTTGCATAATGACCAGTCTTCCCACACTTGAAACACGTAGTGCCTGGACTCTGTCCTGCAAACTTCGTCGGGGTGCCAGTGGGAGTGGCCTGACGAGTAGGTGTCCTTGGAGACCCCTGTGGAGCATACTGAACTGGGCGTGGTCCTCCTGGTTGAGTCGGTGTACCCTGTGGTGAAACATAGCGGGGACGAACACTGCTGCTACCCTGTCCCTGCGAGATAGCCTTCCTCTTCAAATCACCCAGTTGAACACGCTTGTGTTCAATAGCAAGAGCCTTATCCAGTAGCCTCTGAAATGATGGAAAGGTGTGTGCAACCAGTGCATACTGCAAGGGTCCATTAAGTCCTTCAATAAAGTGCTCCTGCTTTCTTTCATCTTCAGCAACTTCCTCCGGAGCATATCTCGACAGCTGAATAAATTTGTCTCTGTACTCGCTGACCGACATGTTGCCTTGCTTCAATGACAGAAACTCCTTCTTCTTGATCTTTATCATACCAGCTGGAATGTGGTAGTTCCTGAATTGTGTACTGAACTCCGCCCAAGTGATAGTATCAGCAGCATCATGGGCAGTGAATCCCACCAGTCAGCAGCAGGACCTGTCAAACGACCTGAGGCATAAAGAACTTTCTCCCTGTCTGAGCATTGGGCAATGTTGAGCATCTTCTCAATTGCTTTCAGCCAATCGTCTGCATCTAGTGGATCTGGCGAGCTGGCAAAGGTCGGTGGCTTATGGCTCATAAATTCCCGGTGCTTATCACGAGGTGGAACTGGTGGTGGTGGAGGCAGTGGCACTTGTTGCTGTTGTTGCTGCTGTTGAAGTTGTTGTTGCAGCTGCTGTTGTTGCGCCCTTCTCTCCTGGCGTATCTCCTCTCTCTGTTGGCGCAACTCCTGGCGTATATCTTCTCTTTCCTGATGCATCTCCTGGCGTTCTTGCTGCATCTGGGCACGCATATCAGCCATAGTGTCCGCCATTTGCTGCATCACCGCCATCTGAGCAGCAACCAGTGGGTCAACTCCGCCTGGTGGAGGATTAGGAGGATTCATCTCTGCTGGCTGTGGCTGAGGTTGTATATATATCCTTCGAGTGAGTCGATTAGGAGGCAAATCAATTCCACCACCCCTCCTGGTATTGACCATCTGAGTTAGATACATATGGTAAGAGAATAGTAGACAAGGCAGTAATTACAAATCATGTTACTTTGGGGAATTTATTAGCTAAGCAGTTTAATGTTTTACCTACCATAGCTAATTTATTACCTTATGCTGGCACATACTAAGATGTCCATATATAATACTTCAATCAATCAAAGAAGCAAATCAGACATTTTTCATCAGAACAATCAACCAACATTTTTAATAGAGAAAATAGTTTTATTTTCGTCTTAGGTTCCCTATCTCTTAAGAAGTTCATAAATGTAGGATTCAAGGTGTGAAATCCATCTTGTCTTAGAGTAGAGAAGGTAAGAGTGATCAGAGTAGAACAGTAGAAGGTGAGACAGGATCAAGATAAGTATAGAAAGAACTAGAGTAAGGTAAGTATAGAATGAATCAGAATAAGGTAAGTAGGTAAGGATTTTGTCCGTTTCTATCTAGGTTTCGTCCTACAGTCAACATTTGCCTCTGATACCACTTCTGTCACACCCGGGCTTTAAAGGAACAAAGCCGGGTGCATCTCATACATGCGCCAAGAAGACAACATATATAATAACAGAGTGTATAGAGATAAATGTCATAAAACATCAGAGTACTTATTACATAGCGGAAGACTTATTACAAAATAAAGGAATAAAAGTAAAACGAACTAAGGATCGTCGGCGCCAATGTCAACTGAGAAACGCCGCCTAGATCAAGTCAAATGCCTCAGTGTTAGGCGGCTCCTCTTCGACCACCTGTTCTTCTCCTGTGGGGGGTGTGAGACAGCAAGAGTGAGCTCACATACGTTCATAGCTCAACAAGTCGTGGGGAATAATGTGGCATGAACTCACCAAAGGTGGGAGTTCATGAAGTGTAAGGCTGACCAATGAAATAAAGGCTGAAACTGAGCATTGCTTTTATAAGTTGGTCAAAGTTCTATTAGCAGTTACTAAGTGTAAGTAAATACCAAACCATAGTAATAATAAGTAAAAGTAATAGTAAAATAATCCCAAATGCAATGAAATGACAAATTAAGTTTAAGTTCCATAAGTTAATCATGTGAGTGTCCGAGCCGCTCATGACCGTGAGCATGGCTAGTATACCAGTTTTACACTCTGCAGAGGTTGCGCATCTTTACCCACAAGTCGTGTTACCCATTTGCCACGGAGTTGATCAGACTCCATACACCTCTACCAAGGAAGCGAGGCAGGGTACCACTACGAGGCCTTTACAAAGTTCCACTAGCTTCAGACTACCCGCTACAGTTTATAGGAAGCTCCAGTGCAGGGTTCTTGCCCGACCGCCATCGCAACAAAATCAACCCAAGGACCTCTCTACACTGACCACTCCCCTACTGCCCTTGCCCCTTTCGGGTAAGGTAGCCCTCCACTAGCTTTCCTAGTTAATCAGCCAAGGGCGTCCCATTAAACCCTTGTGGTAGCACTGTTTTCCCGGGTGGTTCTCCATGTTCCCATTAACATAATGATCTTAACATGAACAGTAGAGAATAAAATAGATAATAAGAAGTATAACAATGAGTGATGAATATCTCTATACCCAATCCACATAAAGCAATAGCATAAACTACCCAAAACTTTAGTAGTAAAACCAGCGGTGAAGCAAGGTATAAAGATAGTCAAAATCTAGGGTAACCTATTGGGTCCCAGCAAAATTAACCTATGCAGATCATTATGAATAATAAGAACATGAATAGGTAAAAGAAGTGATCAAGGGCACAACTTGCCTTCAATGAGCTCCTGCTCAGCAGTCTCTACTTGTTGAACCTCAGATTCCACAGTGGCTTGCTCGTCTACTCGCATCCACACAATACATACATAGTATAGCAAAAATTAACATTACACCAAACATGTAAATAAAATACCCAGTGATAATCTAGACACTAAAATAAGATCACAGGAACTGGAATCATTAATTTTGGAGTTATAGATTTTAAGTTATGAATTTTCTAATGTTTTATGTATTTAATGCAAGATTAAGTATTAGATAAATTTAAATGAGTCTTTCATGCCAAAACAGAGGCACTAGTGGTTAGATAATAATGTTATGAAAATTTAGGAACTGGAATGGACCAAATTGGAGTCCATATGCATTTTCGATGAATTATACAAATTCTATGCATTTTTTTATATTAAAAACTCATTTTCTAATTCATTTTCCTAATTTTATAATTCTCTGGACGGGGCCTCAAATACAGAGAAGTGCAGGGACTGGCGCGTAAGAATTCCTAAGACTCAGTGGACTGTACGCTCTGGATGGCAGGTTCTATTTTCTAAAACTATAAGGTTTCTTATGGAAAAATCCAGGCCGAACGGGTAACCCTCAATCAGAGTCGTCCGATCGGACGTTGACGACCTAGATTAGACCTATACGCGGATGAAACGGTACGCGCCATGATCCATAGGATCCAGAATCCACGGTCCAGGTTTAATACAGCTACGATCGGCTCATATTCACCCGATCAAATATCAACGACCTAGAATCACTCACGCGAAGGGTTATTGCTGGCATCAATCCGAGTCGTTCACTACGATCCGACGGTTAGATTTACCCGGCCGAGATCCAGTCGTGGCCACACGATCCCAGATCAAAGGCCCCCAGTTTGTCTTCCTCCTCCCACAGAGCGCACGGCGGCGGAACACACAGCAACGGTGGCGAGGGACACCGTCGACACGATTCAGGTACTCCGGTTCCCATTGACCTAACCAACTCCCTAAATCGCAGGGGAATAATATGAAATACAATAGGGAGGGATTTTTACCGGAGGTCTACATAGCGATAACGGCGTGCGGCGAAGAGCGGATCTGCGGCGATTGCGTCGCGCCGGTGAGAAATTCGCCGATGCCAGTGCACAATCCTACCAGCCCCGGACGCGAGCACCTTCCCACTAATCCAGCGGAGCACCTGGAGCTAGCAACGCAGAAATGGTGGCGGCGGTATGGTGAATTTGGCCGGCGACCGATCTCTCTCTCTCTCTTCTCTCGCTCCGCAGGTATAACCCTTTCTCTTTTTTTGCGCTAATGCACGACGGTCCCCAGGTCACAGGTAGGCGGCAGGTCATATGGCCGAGGTGAATCAGGATCCACGGATTTGTTGCAGCGGTCTCCGCGGATTTCGGCGGCAGGGCGCGGCCGGTGAGCCCGCAGCGGCGGAAGGGGCGGAAGAGAAGGCGCCGAGACAATGACCAACGGGCCCATGTTGTCAGCCGCAAATCCCACGGTGTAGCGCAGACTTGGTCCGACGTGGGCGCGGGGAAAAGCGGCTGCCAAGTGGGGACCACACGTCGGTGAGCGGGTGCGGGAGAGTGTGGTTCTGTGGGCTGCGCGGTTGAAGAGAGTATGGGCCGCCCGGGAGATTGGGCCCAACACGCCCCCCCCCCTTTTACTATTTCTTTCCCTTTTTTTCTCTTTTCTTTTTCACATTTAGATTTTTCCTTTCTTCTTTTAGATTTCAAATTCCAATTTGAATTTTCAGTTATGGATTTACATATATATCAAATGTGCCAATTAAATTTGGGGATGAAGAGAATATATTTATGTATATGTTTATTTCCTATGCTTTATGTGGTATTTCTTTTCTTTCTCCACCTCTAAATTCTGGATTTTCTTTTATATTCTAAATTCCCCTTTTTGGACTTCAATATATTTCCTGTCACATTATTTTTATATTGTCACAAAATGCACACAAAAATAAAATCCAGCATGATGCATAATTTAGTGGCATATATCTTATTAATTGTTTGTTGTTGAATATGATGTTCACATGTGATGGTACATAAAGGTCAAACTCACATAAAGAGATTGTTTTCTCTATTTATAATATTTCTAACAAATTACAAATTGGGTATTACAACAAAACACATTAGTACTCAAAAGCAATATACTAAGTCTAGAAACGTACCTTTTTCTTTGATTTGCATTTCCCTCTTCATTTGGCATATAAACACTTAGTCAATCGTGTTGGGCACTTAATCACCAAAACATTATAGAAATGGTCATGGGTATTTTATTGGGTCATTTGTTATGCCCATCGGGTACGGTGGGCGTGGGTATGTTCTCTGTTGCCCCATACCCGCTACCCGATGGGGAACCCGCTAATATATGACACGTGGGTCCGGATTCAAATATTAAGTATTGTGTATTGAACAATTAGATTTGAAGGCATGATTTTGTCCACAGTTTTGTAGAATCAATGCTATGTTTTGTGTGATTTGAAGGCATGATGTTGTCATTTAATGTTGAATATTGTTGTACCTGTGATAAAATTATGTTGGGTTCGATATATTTGTTATGTTGGTACTTATTTTTACGATTCAAATGATCATGTCTATCGTAATGCTAATGGATATGGGTACCCGATGGGTACCCGCTACCCATGGTGGGTATGGGTATGGCGTAATTTTGTACCCATGATGGATAGTGGGTATGGGTATGGGTCAATTTTTTCCTAGTGAGTATAGGTATGACTTCGTGTGTGCACTGGGTACCTTACCCACTGCCATCCCTAGTCGCAACGTCCGTGATCATGACTGCAGCTCCTAGAGGGCCCGACAAGGTTGGCACCGCTATTTCCACGGCTAGAGTTGCAATTGTCGCCCTATGCCACAGGGCCTTCTAAGGGGTGATGCGCTGGGAGGAACTCTGTCCTATATTCGAAAGACCACATAGAAATCTGAAACAAAAACTCAAACAAGAAGCATAAGGCCTCGTATAAACTTACACGTGCCTTTTAGAGCGACCACATTTAGGTGGCAAGCTGTCCGTGTCTGACCTACTAGCGTCCCTGGCATGTTTCGACCCAACCCTTGGGTTCGACACACTAAGGCAGGAGGAGGGGTCAGTTCAGAGGGCGCTAATGATGCTGCAGGAGCCGACGAAAGAACTACGACTGGATGGAGGATCGAGATCGTCGCCGTTGGAGATGAGGCCTCAAAGCCACGAGTCCATGAGGCTATGTCCACCACTGTTGTTGTAGCCTCTGCCTAGGTCGGACTCTCGGAAGAAGACACTAACACCACAGGAGGAGAAAGCGACCTTCCTGCCTCAGGGCCACCAAATGTGAAGCTTGGTCTTGTGATGACGAGGATACCCAGATCACCCCAGGATCCTCGATGGACTGAGCAATAGGAAGGGCAATCGCCCTCGCCTCTTCTAGCTATGCAAAGTTTCATTGTCCGCTAAGGGTATGAATGGATGACCTACTCATCACTAAAGTCGTCATCAGATGCCTCATCATCGTCATCATTTTCAGTAATAATTCCATAAATTCATTCTGTTGAGCACCAAAATGAGGTGCGGACAGTCCGGCCCTGAGGCCGGACGGTCCGCGGTCCGGACGGTCCGCGCACGCGCAGAACAGATTAGGGTTCCGAGTTTTTCGCTGCGTTTGTTGACGAAAATCGCGGGATTTGCTCGGAGTTCTGACTGTAAAGGGTCCAGCCCCCCTCCTCTATAAATAGAGAGGTCTACGGCCGATTTGTAATCATCAACAATCGAATCAATGCAACTTCTATTTCGCATTTTATCTTAGGAGTAGTTCTAGTTTAGCCCTAGTTTAGCCTTCCAATCCCCAAATTCTTCGTCTCTCTTCGGCTCTACGTCGATTAGAGGAGTCTAGGTCGGCCGGCCCGAGCCTAGACACCACCTAGGATCTCTCCTCCCCGACGGGGTCCCTCCCGGGAGCGAGATCCAGGCGCCGCCAGCGATCTTCCGCCGCCCCTGCGCACGCGCGGACCGTCCGGCCCTAGGGCGCGGACCGTCCGGCCGTCAGGCAGGGAACCCGAGCTCCTGCACCAGGTCGCGGACCGTCTGCGCCAGACCAGAGAGCACCGCCGCCTCGCGCCAGGTCGCGGACCGTCCGGCTCTGAGCCGCGGACCGTCCGCGCCTGACTAGAGAGCACCGCCGCTGGTTCTCTTGAGTAATTGACGCCTCCAAAAAGGTGTCAACATACTTTTTGGCGACTCCGCTGGGGAAAAGAAATATAGACGCATCAAATCGGCCCTCAATGGCCGGTTCAAGAGATAGCTATGATATTTCCCCAAGCAACATCATAGAGCCGACTTGGGAGACCTTGCCGGCTGACGAACAGCTCCAATTCGAGGAGCACAAGGAGCTGTTGGGGGCTTGTTCTCAAGTGCTAAGAGTTAACAACAAGGCAACACAGAAAATGTTAAGTGATAAAGTCCTTCGTCCTCCACCACATTATATCCTTTCGGGATATAAAGAATTTCGGACGAAGGTTACGGAGGACGTACCTTCGTAAACATAATAACGAGAGACGAAGTATTCATATAAATCATGAGGTACAAAATAAACATTTAAATGTTATCATAGAATCATTTCCATTTTTATTAACATGAACGAATATAAATGATTTCAAATTACAAATGTACCTTCGGTCCTGAGGAAGGCGAGAATACAAGTGTGATGCGAAGGCAAATGACAGGTTCGCGTGAACAGTACAGAGGTACTGTTCATCTATTTATAGACACAGGTCACAGCCTGTGACAAATTACAATTATGCCCCTTACAGAAGTTTACAACATTGACTCAGACCTCTATGGATAAAAAGGTCATTCTACCTCTATGTCGGTTTGTAACGCCGAAGCTCCATGAAAAGGAACCTTCGGCCATCTCCTGGGGACAACTTCAGCCGAAGCTGCTTCTTCGTGCAAGACCTTCGGCGCAACGAAGCATGACCCCAACAGTAGCCCCTTTCGCGGTGCTAGATCGTTTTTCGTAACGAGCTTGACCCGTGAAAAAAGCCTCTTCAGCTTCGGGAAGCCGAAGGTCCAAAAAACACCTTCCCTGAGCTCGTTGCTGAGAAACGATCCGGCTTCCGAGCGCGTGCCAGACCCACCTTGCAGAGTTACTGTTTGATCTTTGCGGTCCACTGCACAGCGAGTACAAGTGACTGCCCGCCTGGTGTAAAAATCCTGCCGCTTCGCCTTCTTACCTGCAGCACTATATAAACAGACGGGTAGGTGTGAAGTTACCACAGCATTCATTGCTATTTGCACTGTTTTGCTGCCAAAATTTTTAACCATAGCCGAAGCTTGACTCTCAGAATCGAACGAAGGTCCATCTCGACGTCTGCTTCGTCAGAAAGAAAGGCTTCGGGAGAAAAGAAAAAAGAAAAAAGTATCTTACTTCCCCAAACTCAGAATCAAATGGCGAGAGTGCGATCTACTGCCAAAGTTGCACGTGAGGGAGACGAAGCCGAAGGTTCGAATACTGTGCCCATTTCCGAAGCGATGCAGCGTTCCGGACTGGTGATTGCGGAAGAAATGCCCGCTGCTGAAGCAAACCCGACAACTGCCGAAGGAGAAGAAGAAAACATTGAAGGGACTGATCCCGAAGATGACTACCGTATTGCCATGCCCAGCAAGCCCAGTCACCTGGATTTTGGGAAATCAACTGTTTCAAAGGCTGATCTTTCGAAGATGGTGAAAGCAGGTTATTTCAATGAAAATCAGAAGAAGCTACTTCGCTTCGGGGGAGAAGAAACCACCCCGAAGCCAGAGAAGGATGAGATTGTCATCTTCAAGAGCTTTTTAAAGGCTGGGCTGAGATTCCCTCTTCACGAGATTATTGCGGAGATACTGAAGAGGTTTGGTATCTACCTTCACCAGTTAACTCCTAACGCTATCGTTAGGCTTAGCGTTTATATTTGGGCCCTCCGAAGCCAAGCAGTGGAGCCATTTGCCGACAGTTTCTGCCGAGTTCATGAGTTACATTATCAAACAAAGGCCAGAAAAGATGGGCTACATAAAAACTTCGGTTGCTACAATTTTGCCTACCGGAAAACCGCAAAGTTTCCTGTGATCAGCTACCGAAGCAAATGGCCAGCAGGCTGGAAATCAGAATGGTTCTATGTCAAGGTTGAAGACGACAAAGAGAAGCTTGTGCAAAGTCCACTCGAGCTGATCTTCGGAGAAACCCGACCCCGCTGCAACATGACACCAGAGGGTCAAACACAACAAGCAATGGATGAATTCGGAATTATTGCAGAACATATTAGTACCAGGGATCTGGTTCAAGAATTCTTGGCATTCAGAGTCTTCCCTACTCTGAAAGAATGGGAAATGCCAAAGTTAAAGGGGGAGAAGAAGGAGGGGGAACTTGTCCGGCTTCCCTATCACTTCAAATTCAAGAAATACTTTAAGAAGCCCTGCCAAGAGTGGCTGGACACAGTCGAGGTGATGTGTAATGAAATTCTGGGGAATTATTCCAAAAAAGAAGATCAACTAATGACAGCGGCCTTCGGCACCCGTCCGAAGCGAAGGCTGAACCGAGTACTTGATGCCCTGGGCTTCGAGTACCCTGACTATGAGCAGTTGAGCAAGGGTGCTGAGGGCCAAAAAAGAAAAAGAGTGGCCGAAACTCTGATCAGGGATGAAGAAAGACCAGCAAAGGAGAAGAAAATTCCCAAGAAAAGAAAAATATCAACTCCGAAGCGAAAATTATCCGAAGAAGAGGGGACCCCCACACCACCTTCTACCAGCGACGTGGAGGAAATTTTAAAGGTAATGACTGAACCCGTGCCCACGAAACTAAGTCCACTAGGGCCTGAACTGACGAAGCTTTTTCGAAAGGTGGAAGAGCCGGAACAAACGAAGATAACCAAACCAAAGCGGCAAAGAATTATTGCAGTGACCGAAGTTATCGATAAGACGCCGTCGAGGGCGTCAATTCAGAAAACGGCAGCTGTTGAAGGCACAACAAACGTCGAAGTCGCACCTTCGGAGGTCGCGGCTACCGAAGCCGCTACAGCCGAAGATGTGAACTTAGAAACTACCATTGAGGACATTGACAAAATTTTGCAAGATATGGCTGCAGAAGAAGCTGCCACTGCTGCTGAAAAAACCATGGCCACAGTGCCTGGGAAGGGGAAAGAAATAGCCGAAGACACTTCGGACGACGAAGCCTACACATTTCAAAATTTAATTGGGCAAAAACTGTCGAAGGCCGAAATGGAAGAACTTAAGGACTATGCCAAATCTTGCGGCTACAAATCCGGAGCTCTTCTATTTGGAGGCATTGATGACGAAAAATTGGGCTGCATTCGAGACCAAACTGGAGCTAAGGTCATCGGTACTTTATCAAAAAGTATCGGTTTTCCGAAGCTAGAGACAGATATCAGCCGCTACCGACGACAACATATCGTCGGCAGCTTATTTTATTCCAATTTCAAGGTAAACAACCTTTTCTTTGGTTTTTACTGCTGTTAATAATGAAAATGTTACTAACGTGAGTTGTTTTTGTGCAGAGCATGCTACTGAGCAAAGCTCTGAAGATGCAGCAAGATTTGGAGGACAAAAAACACGAAGCTGTAATTGAAAACTTAGAGAGCAAGATAAAAGAACAATCAGCTATCATTGAAAAGAAAGACTTCGAGCTCCAATCGACCGAAGGCTTGCTGGCAGAGACTGAAGCTAAAGTATCAGAGTTGAGTTCGAAGCTTATCAGTCAATCAAAACAATTTGAACAGGAGAAGCTAGAGCTCAATTCGAAACTTGAAGCCGAAGTCCAGGCCAACTCAGACTTGAAGAAATCATTAACAAGCCTTCAAGACAAATGCTTGAAATTTAGCAATAATTGTATTGAACGATTAAAGAAGATATTTTACTCTGTTGGAGCCAGCAGCGGGAAGTTTAACCCTTCAGCGGAAAATTTACCACAAGCCTTTGATCATATTGAAGCTGAAGTCGAAGAACTTGACGAAGTTATAGCCGGGCACGGTGACTTCTGTGCCTGGGTAGCTTCTCGGGGTACCGCTGCAGCGTTCCTGAAGGCCGGCTGCGAGCATGGAAAAATTGTCAACAGGCCCAACTTCACCCTGTCTCCATCAATCCTGGACGATATACCTGACCTCGCCCGAAGCATCTCAAATAGATTTATAAAAATGATATGGACAAAAGGCGGGCGGGAGAAGGCTGGAGACGAAGCTCGAAGTCATCTTGAACCAGTAAGAAATGATACTTCGTACTTACCTTCTCCTATGCACTTGATTTTTACTCACGATACCTTGATTTATGTAGGATGACGAAGCTGAAGGTGATGCTTAAGATATGTCGCCGAAGCTGTCGCCGAAGCTGAAGCTTAATGAAGATCAGTAGAAGTATACTATAGGAAAAAACTCAGGATACTTTTGTAACAACTTTTGTAAATACAATTAAACTGTTCTCAAGGAACTTTGTACATACCTTGTAATATATTCTTACCCTTCTACTGAGGTGTTGTGATGTGGACGAAATCAGTATTTTGAGCCGAAGGCGAAAAAACACCTTCCCTTCTTTTCGTACACAACGAAGCATAGAATACCACTTCTTCTTTTTGCCGAAGCTTTTCTTTTTCATAACGAATCATAAAAAACCACTTCTCCTTTTTTCCGAAGCTTTTCTTTTTCATAACGAATCATAAAAAACCACTTCTCCTTTTTGCCGAAGCAACCACTTTGGTACATAAATGCTATGAATGAATGCTTATGCATGCAAATGCCATGATGTGATGTAATGTGCGAATGAATGTCCAAAACATATGTCCGAAGCCACACTTTCAGCCATTATTTAACCAACCACACATCAGCTCTGCATTCCCTTAGGAACGACTTTGGAGCTTCTTCGCCTTTTACTTAGGCGGTATAAGCTCTGCATTCCCTTAGGAACGACTTTGGAGCTTCTTCGCCTTTTACTTAGGCGGTATCAGCGTTGACTTTTCGCTGTAAGCTCTGCATCCCCTTAGGGACGTCTTTGGAGCTTCTTCGCCTTTTACTTTCGGCGGAATCAGAGCTCTGCATCCCCTTAGGGACGTCTTTGGAGCTTCTTCTTTTTTTTTCAGTTTCGGCACTCGATGGTGCGTTCTCAGCTTTTACATTTACATTCTTTGGGGGATTTTGCTCTTATAAAACTAAAAAGGAAATTACAGATGATGGCCCCATTAAAAACCTTTCTCCCCCTTTAGAAAGGAAAAGGGTGCCATGAAAAAGAAAAGAAAAGACATAAAAAGTTACATCAAGTTATACATAAAATCGTCGAAGCTCGTCCGCATTCCAAGACCTTGGAATTTCGTTGCCATCCATGTCCTTCAATCTGTAGGAACCAGGCCTTGACGAAGATGCTACTAAGAAAGGCCCTTCCCATTTCAATTGTAACTTGCCGACTGTATCTGGGTTGGCCACTCTCCGAAGCACCAAGTGTCCCGGCTCAATATTTTTTAGCCGGACCTTTCTATCTCGCCATTTAACTGTTTCAGCCTGGTATTTATTGATGTTTTCCACGGCTTGAAGTCTGATTCCTTCTAAAGCATCTTTTTCCACAAGACAATCATCTTCAGGACTTGATTCTGCCGAAGCTACTACCCTTATTGACCCAGCTTTAGCTTCTTCCGGAGTTATTGCTTCGTCACCGAATAATAATTTGAATGGGGTAAAGCCTGTAGACCTTGATGTTGTTGTATTGTGGCTCCACACCACTTTGGTCAACTGATCTGGCCACTTTCCCCTTGGTTGATTGAAGATTAACTTCATTATTCCTGTCATTATGATGCCGTTGGCCCTTTCAACAAGCCCATTCGACTCCGGATGCCTGACCGATGCAAAATGGATCTTCGTTCCAATTTGATCACAGAAATTTCTGAAAGCTTCGGAGTCGAACTGCGTTCCGTTATCTACAGTGATGGCCTTCGGTACCCCAAAGCGACAGACAATATTCTGCCAGAAAAACTTTTGGACAGTGGCCGAAGTTATTGTGGCTAATGGCTTCGCCTCAATCCACTTGGAAAAATACTCCACAGCTACTATAACATATTTTAGATTCCCTTGGGTCGGTGGTAATGGACCCAACAAGTCAAGGCCCCACCTTTGCAATGGCCAGATGGGTTGTATCAGCTGTGTCAAAGACGAAGGTTGCTTTTGATCTCTTGCACATTTTTGACAACCTTCGCACTTTTGAACTAACTCCGCTGCATCCGAAGCTGCCTTCGGCCAATAAAACCCTTGGCGGAAAACTTTTCCAAGTAACGGCCTAGATCCGATGTGGGATCCACACAGGCCTGCATGTATTTCTTTCATTAGCTCTATACCTTCGGTTCTAGACAAGCACTTGAGCAGCGGGGCACAAACTCCATGCTTGTATAACTCCCCTTCTATGATGACATACGGACGAGCTCTTGCCTCTATCCTTTTATTATAAGCTTCGTCATCTGATAGGAAGTTACCCTGAAGGTAAGAGATTATTTCAGTTCTCCAATCTTCGCTGTAAACAGGAGAAATGTTGAGGACTGCTCTTTCAAGGAGCTCCACTGAAGGTGCCTTTATTGTTTCGAAGAAGACATCCGAAGGTAACGGCAGCCCCTGTGCTGCAGACTTGGCTAGTAAATCAGCATGCTCATTTTGTCCTCGAGGAATATTCTTGACAGAAAATCCTTCGAAGGAGGCCTCGATCCTTTGGACCGTGTCTAGGTATTTTTCAAGCTTCGGATCTTTAGCCTTGCAACTTTTGTCAATATGACCCGAAACAACCTGGGAATCAGTTTTAAGAATCGCCCTTCTGATTCCCATTGCCTTTAGTTTCCGAAGGCCCAGGAGCAGGGCTTCGTACTCAGTAATATTATTTGTGCAGCTGAAGTCAAGTCTTGCTGCATAACAAGTTTTAACCTTGGATGGTGAGACCAACACAGCAGCTGCACCTGCTCCGAAGGTTCCCCAAGAGCCATCACAAAACACTGTCCACACTTCGGCATCTTTATTTGCTTCTTCATCCTGAGCCCCTGGCGTCCAATCGGCAATGAAATCTGCCAATGCTTGAGACTGGATCGAGGACCTATGCACATAATCAATGTAAAATTCATTGAGTTCTGCAGCCCATTTTCCAATCCGTCCAGTAGCTTCTCTATTTCTCATGATATCCTTCAACGGCTGCGAAGAAGGAACAATAATGTTGTATGCCTGAAAATAATGCCGAAGCTTCCTGGATGCCATTAAAACGGCATATAATACCTTCTCCAGCTCTGTATAATTTTTCTTTTGAGACACTAAGGACCTCAGATACAAAATACACTGGAACTTGTTTCTTGGCTTGGCCATCAAGCTTCTCCTGAACAAGTGCCGCACTTACTGCTGAGTGCGAAGCTGCCACATATAACAGCAGAGGAGCCCCTGGCGTTGGTGGAGTTAATGTTGTTAGATCTATCAAGTATTGCTTCAGCTCTTCGAAGGCTTTTTGTTGACTTGGGCCCCATTGAAAGACTTCAGCTGACTTCAGCACCTCGAAAAATGGTATGTTTCTTTCTGCTGATCTGGATATAAATCTGTTGAGAGATGCCAGCCTTCCTGTCAATCTTTGGGCTCCCTTTCTTGTGGTTGGTGGCTCCATTCGAAGTATAGCTTCGATTTTATTTGGATTAGCTTCGATTCCCTTTGTTGAAACCAAGCATCCAAGGAATTTCCCCTTCTTTACTCCGAAGACGCATTTTTCTGGATTCAGCTTCAGACCAGCTTGTCTGAAGCTGGCGAAGGTCTCCTGCAGATCAGCAATATGATTTTCTTGCTTCGTGCTTTTTACAATGATGTCATCGACATAAGTCAACACATTTCTGCCTATCTGAGACTGGAGAACCTTCGCTGTCATTCGGCTGAAACTCCCTCCAGCATTTTTGAGCCCCTCAGGCATCCGAAGATAGCAATATGTGCCACTTGGGGTTATGAAGCTAGTCTTCGGCTCATCTTCCTTTTTCATCCAGATTTGATGATAGCCTGAGTAGCAGTCCAGGAGACTCATGAGCTCTGAAGAAGCTGTTGCATCAACTAAAGAGTCTATCCTTGGCAGCGGGAATTCATCCTTCGGACAAGCCTTGTTGAGATCTGTGAAATCGATACACATTCTCCACTTGCCATTGGCCTTCTTCACCATAACAGTGTTAGCTAGCCACTCTGGATACTTCACTTCTCTGATAACTCCTGCACTGAGGAGTCTTTTTACTTCATTGCGAGCCCCTTCGGCCTTGTCATCAGACATTTTCCGAAGCCTCTGCTTTCGGGGTCTGAAGGATGGGTCAACATTGAGCGAATGTTCAATAACATCCCGATTTACTCCACAAAGATCATTGGCTGACCATGCAAAAACATCTTTGTTGTTGAATAAAAACCTTATCAAGGTTTTCTCCTGGTCTTCAGATAGTTGCGAGCCCAACAGCACCTTCTGCTCTGCTATGTCTTCACACAATAACATGGGCTTCGGCTGATCCGCTGAAGCTGCCTTCTCCCTCCTGAATTTGTACTGTTCACAAGCTTCAGCTCCATCTATGTTATGGATTGCCTTGGAGTCAGTCCAGCTTCCTTCGGCCCTTCTAGCAGCTTCCTGGCTTCCATGAATAGCAATAGGCCCTTGGTCCGAAGGTATCTTCATGCAGAGATAAGCTGGGTGAAGAATTGCTTCGAAGGCATTAAGAGTACCACGGCCAATGATAGCATTGTAAGGATACTCCATGTCAACAATATCAAACACAATTTGCTCAGTCCTTGTGTTGTTAACAAATCCGAAGGTTACCGGCATGGTAATCTTCCCAAGTGCTACAATCTGCCGCCCTCCGAAGCCACAAAGAGGGTGCGTAGCATCATGAATCTTGTCTTCAGGCTCTTGCATTTGTCTGAAGGCTTTAG
Organism: Zea luxurians; assembly: GCA_029449295.1. Classification (NCBI taxonomy): domain Eukaryota; kingdom Viridiplantae; phylum Streptophyta; class Magnoliopsida; order Poales; family Poaceae; genus Zea; species Zea luxurians. Next base: position 27,830,064 of record JAOPSE010000003.1, read on the forward strand.
CAAATATAATGTCAGCTGCACTGCCTGTATCAACTAGGACATTGTGGACCAGAAATCCTTTGATCACGCAAGAGATAACCATGGCATCATTGTGAGGATAATCCTTAAGCTGAAGGTCTTCCTGAGAGAAAGTAATTGGAATGTGGGACCATTTTGACTTGATGAAGGGTCCCTGTACTCCAACATGCTGCACCCTTCTCTGAGCCTCCTTCTTCTGCTTCTTGTTAGCCGGCTCTGAGCAAGAACCGCCTGTTATCGGGAGCACCAGCTTCGAAGCCGAAGCAGCTCCAGCTTGATTGTTGAACGAAGCCATCAGCTCAGAAAAGTGGAAGTGAGTTCACCGGAGGTGGGCGCCAATGTTGGGGGCTTGTTCTCAAGTGCTAAGAGTTAAGAACAAGGCAACACAGAAAATGTTAAGTGATAAAGTCCTTCGTCCTCCACCACATTATATCCTTTCGGGATATAAAGAATTTCGGACGAAGGTTACGGAGGACGTACCTTCGTAAACATAATAACGAGAGACGAAGTATTCATATAAATCATGAGGTACAAAATAAACATTTAAATGTTATCATAGAATCATTTCCATTTTTATTAACATGAACGAATATAAATGATTTCAAATTACAAATGTACCTTCGGTCCTGAGGAAGGCGAGAATACAAGTGTGATGCGAAGGCAAATGACAGGTTCGCGTGAACAGTACAGAGGTACTGTTCATCTATTTATAGACACAGGTCACAGCCTGTGACAAATTACAATTATGCCCCTTACAGAAGTTTACAACATTGACTCAGACCTCTATGGATAAAAAGGTCATTCTACCTCTATGTCGGTTTGTAACGCCGAAGCTCCATGAAAAGGAACCTTCGGCCATCTCCTGGGGACAACTTCAGCCGAAGCTGCTTCTTCGTGCAAGACCTTCGGCGCAACGAAGCATGACCCCAACAGGAGCGTATGATCCAGGAGGCAAAAGCAAAATTCTTGGCCGACTTCAAAGTGGACAGGAACAACAAGGTCGTCCGACATCGGGCGACGGATCCGGCTTCGCTCCAACCCACACCAGATATCCCCAATGTAAGTAATACCAACGAGCTACAATCTCTTAGAAATTATGTAGAAGAGCAACGTGAACAAATGCAGAACATCATAGGGGGTATGCAAAGCGATTTTAAGAGACTAGTGCGTGCATTTGATAAATCTAATATCGCAAATTTTCCTTCGCACGAGGTTGAGTTAGGGGGTAACACGCGTAATACATCGGCTACAGGTTGTCACGACCAGTCACAACCCCTTTATGGGATGCCGATGGACACATACCCTAAGCAACCGCAAATCGGCAGCAAATCAGCCGATCTGCACATGCCCGGACCGTCCGTACGTGAGCGCGGACCGTCCGGGCCAGGAACAGTCGGGCCTATTTCTAATGAGTTACCTAGATATGCGCCCGAGCCACCACACACGGCACAGAACCCAAACTACCCAGTCGGACGATCCGCATACAACGACGGACGGTCCGCATATAACCACGGACGGTCCGGGTACATATCCGGACAGTCCGCGTATGAATCTTTTGAGGAGGATTATTACCTGAATCCTCACCCGTCCCAGCAGCACTTCCCATCACACTATGCAATGCACCAACCCATTAATTCAAGATCCAGAGTCCACGAAAGCTTTCCGGCCCCACCCAGGAGGCCGGAAAGAAACGATCAAACCTATGACCCATATAGGGCAAATGAAAATGCACCACGTAACTTAAACCAATGGGGGAAAGACAACATGCTAATATCCAGCCAACCCCACCTATGTTTGACCAGAGAGCCGGTGGTCTCGCACCGGCTGCCATTGATATAGTAAGGGAAGAAATAGCCGGGGCGTTTCGAGATAAGCTCGGAGTAAGCATGGTCCCTGGGGGCAATCGTATCGGAAACCTTATGACAGCCGATTTGATCACCACCCATACCCACAGGGAACCAGGATACCCGAATTCACAAAATTTTCGGGTGATCAAGGAAAGAACACGCGCGAACACATAGGCCAGTTTTTAGCACAATTAGGAGAATTGGCCGACACAGAGGCATTTCGCGTACGATTATTTTCATTATCTCTAACGGGAACCGCGTTTGCATGGTACGCTACTTTACCTTCTAATTCCATTTCATCATGGGGGGATCTAGAACAAAAATTTCATGATCATTTTTTCTCCGGTGATTATGAGTTGGATTTGGTAGATTTAGTGTCATTGCGACAAACAAAAGATGAATCGGTTAATGATTACATCTGGAGATTCCGAGATACAAGAAACCGATGCTTCCAAATTCATTTAGCAGAAAAACAGCTAGCGGGATTAGCCTTTAATGGTCTACGATATTATTTAAAAGAAAGATTAGAGGGCATCCAATTTTTTACACTAGCACAGTTACACCAGAGAGTTTTGGCTTGTGAAAGCCGAAGCAAAGAAACTGCTAAAGCAATTCGTCATAACGTACATATAGTAGAGTGCGATCAAAGTAGCTCAGATGACGAGTCAACAGAAATATATGCTGCTGAAATGGTTTGGCCAAAGCAGGCCAAATCTTCGGTTTGTGCTTCCTTACAGCCGGTTCAAAAGAAACGGCAGGAGGAGGTAAAGTTTACATTTAATGTTGGTAAATGTGATAAAATATTTGATGAGTTACTTAAAAATGGCAATATTAAAATAAATCACACTGTTCCATCCGCCGACGAGTTAAAACGACGGGCATACTGCAAGTGGCATAACTCATTTTCTCATGCCACTAATGATTGTAATGTATTTCGGCGACAGATTCAATCGGCCATTAACGAAGGACGATTGAAATTTCAGGAAATGCAGGTGGATACAGAGCCCTTTCCGATGAACATGATTGACTTCGAGGGCAAGAAAGTCCTGGTTCGGCCAAATACAGCCGATAAAGGCAAAGGCAAGGAAACAATCATCGGCAATGCTAAAAAGGCCGATGGGGATTGTAAAGTTTCTTGCAGGAAAGTGGTGGCCGAGAAGACTCCCGATGGAGGGGAGACCCTGAAGGTGACCATCACAGCCTCTAGCACTGGGGGGCAAGCGCAGACAGGGAGACAGTTGCGGGAACCCGTGCTGCGCATCACGGACAGTCCGCCGTCCCGATGCGGACGGTCCGACGCTTCTCCGGACGGTCCAGAGGACTCTGGCGGACGGTCCGGCCATGCTCAGGACTCGCAGCGACCACGTACCTTCAAACCACGACGACCAGAGATAGGTACGTGGAAAACAAATACATTTAAAGCAGCTAGTCGGCTGATCAAGCCTGGCCCAACTTTCGATCACATGTTGTCTAAATATGTGAAAAAGAAGGCCGGCCCCAGTGACCGGCCACCGAAGCGACCCCGCTCACCCATTCATGAGCAGCGTCAGGTAAGGCCGATTGGACCACCTCACCAATCGGAAGAAATGAAAGGTCATACTGTACAACTGAGACCTAACATACCTGCATGGACACCTCCACCTTATCCGCCTATGTCATATCCATATCCATATATACCTCCACCATATGTCCCAAATCAAATGTGGGGCATGCCACCATATCCATTTGGGATGCCACAGTACCCCGCCTGGGGGGCACCCCAAACATCTGTTTTTGACAGGTTAGCGCCACCAGTACAAGACCGATTAAGCACTGCTCAATCCGGTCATCAGGCACACACCCAACAGGATTGCCGGACCACTCGGCCTCCAAGGCCGACCAATCCGGCAGGGGGGCATATGCCTGTGGCAAGTAAAAGAACGACAAAAAAGGACGTCATCAAAATAGGTACTGCAGATGTTGTCATACAGGAAGATAATAAAGGGCCGATGATTTTTGGTGAATCGGCCAACACAACCAAAAAAGAAGATACGGCTACCATCAAAACAGTCGATCCAAAATACTCCATGCCTCGATGGTGCCCAGCGGGATTGACACGGTCCCAAAAGCGGAAATTACAGCGCCTAAGAGCAAAGGAGAGCCAGGAGAAGGAGGCGGAAAAGACATTTAATGACACACATCCACTGTACCCGCCACCACGAAAGAAATGGAGACTGAAGGCCGTTGAGAAAAAACAAACGACCACAGAAATAGAAAGTCAATCTGCACCAGGCGCGGACCGTCCGGCCCCTGCGCGCGGACCGTCCGCCGTTCACCAGGAAGTCTCTGGACAACCTGCACCAGGCGCGGACCGTCCGGCCCGCGCACGCGGACCGTCCGCCGTTCACCAGGAAGCCTCCAACGACACGACAACATCAATGGAAGAGGACGACCTGCTGGGAGAAGACCTGGTCGACTACGAGGCTTCTCCAGAACGCCCAGGTATGGATGTAAATATTATTACATTTTCTGCCGATTGTACTATTATCGGCGACGATGAATCTGTTGTTGCCCAGTTTGATTTCGATCCTAAAGAAGCCGCCTTTACTAAACCAAAGGAATCGGTAAATCATTTAAAGCCGCTCTTCGTGTGCGGTCACATTGATGGAATACCGATTGCTAAGATGTTGGTAGATGGAGGGGCGGCTGTAAATCTAATGCCTTATTCATTATACAGAAATTAGGTAAACAAGATGACGAACTTGTCAAAACCAACATGACCCTCAGCGGTGTTGGGGATAGTTCGATTAAAGCCAGGGGAGTCACGTCCGTTGAATTAACCATCGGGACTAAGACCCTTGCTGCTGCATTTTTCGTCGCTGATGTAGAAGGGAATTACAGTTTAATTCTAGGCAGAGATTGGATTCATGCCAATCAATGTATACCTTCTACATTACATCAAATGCTAATACAATGGGTAGGCGATGAGGTAGAACAAGTACATGCTGATGTATCGGCCTGCATCGCTGTGGCCGATGCCCCTGTACTCTAGACTTATGAGACTGCTACATGTCTCACAGGAGTAGATTTTTCTGATTATCAGTTCATAAGTATAGATAAGAAAGGTTTCATTCCTGTAATGCTAGAGCCGATGGAGAATCGGCTAAATCCTAAATAAAGTTTAAATGATGAGTACACACAAAGTTCATGAGTCGTTGATCACGGACAATTCGGCTCTCAAAGCCGGATGGTCCGGTCTTTCACAAAACAGTTCGAACTTTAAGACCAAACATATATCACAGCAAAAGGACAGTATTACGGATGATCCGGTCCCTGAGACCGGAGAGTCCGCCGCCACACAAAGATCTTCTAATTCCTCTGTGGGGAACATGATAGAGGAATTCAGAGATCTTGATAAATTAGGACAGGGGTTTACATCGGCCGATCCTTTGGAGGAGATTGACATAGGAGATGGTAAAACTCCAAGGCCGACTTTCGTAAACAAGACCCTGGAGACCGATCCTAGAGATGAGATGATCGGTCTATTGAAGGAATATTCAGATTGCTTTGCTTGGAATTACACTGAGATGCTTGGATTAAGCCGAGAGATCGTAGAGCATCGGCTGCCTATTAAATCTGGTTTCAGACCTTTCAAGCAAAGAGCTAGAACATTTCGTCCAGATCTTCTCCCATGCATCAAGGACGAAATCCACCGGCTGCTAGAAGCTGATTTTATCAGACCTTGCAGATACGCAGAGTGGGTCTCCAATATTGTGCCGATGGAGAAGGAGTCAGGTAAACTTAGAGTATGCATTGATTTTCGCAATTTAAATAGAGCAACTCCTAAAGACGAATATCCCATGCTCATAGCCGACACATTAATCAATAATGCATCAGGAAATAGAATTATTAGCTTCCTTGATGGTAATGCCGGATATAATCAGATTTTCATGGCCGAAGAAGATGCGTCTAAAACGGCCTTTATATGTCCAGGCTTCATTGGTTTATTTGAGTGGGTTGTCATGACATTTGGTTTGAAAAATGCTGGTGCTACTTATCAAAGGGCTATGAATTTAATCTTCCATGAATTGTTAGGAAACACTGTGGAAGTTTACATTGATGATATTGTAGTCAAATCGGCTGAGTTTAGTTCTCATATAGCTGATTTGCGCAAAGCCTTTGATAAAATGCGTCAGTATGGTTTGAAAATGAACCCACGTAAATGTGCTTTTGGAGTGTCGGCTGGTAAGTTTTTAGGATTTGTCATACATGAACATGATATAGAGATAGATCCTGACCGAATCAAGTCTATTCGGAATGTGGGACCTCCGACATGTAAGGTCGAGGTACAGAGGTTTCTCGGCAAGGTGAATTATTTACGAAGGTTTATTTCTAACCTAGCTGGGAAGATTGATGCGTTCACCCCCATTCTTCAGCTTAAGAATGATGCCGAATTCGCTTGGGGGGCAGAACAGCAAGAAGCATTTGATCTCATCAAAAAATACTTATCTTCGGCGCCCGTATTAAAAGCACCACGAGCAGGAGTACCATTCCGATTATACATTGCAGCTGAGGATAAGGTCATTAGGGCTGTTCTGACACAAGAAACTGAGGGGAAGGAACATGTGGTGACATATCTAAGCCGAAGGTTGATGGATGCTGAAACAAGGTACATTTTTATTGAAAAGTTATGCTTATGCTTGTTTTATGCATGCACCAAATGTAGATGTTATTTACTGTCTAGTCATTGCCTGTTTCTGGTCAAGCCGATGTGATCAAATACATGTTGCATAACCCAATTATGAGTGGTAGAATTGGTAAGTGGGCTTATGCACTTATAGAATATGACTTGGCCTATGAACCATTGAAATCTATGAAAGGCCAAGTCATAGCGGATTTCATTGTAGAACATCGGGTTAATGATATTCATGAACTAGACATGTCATACCTCACTATTACTTCTTGGACTTTATATTTTGATGGATCGGTTTGCAATGAAGGGCAAGGAATTGGCATTGTGCTTGTTTCACCAAGTAATGTCTCCTTTGACTTCTCTAGCCGATTGAAAACTTATTGCACTAACAATCAAGCCGAATATGAAGCACTTTTGTTCGGTTTAGAACTTTTAAATGGTATGGGAGTAAAACATGTAAAAGCATTTGGTGATTCTCAGCTAGTCGTCCAACAGGTGTTGGAAGAATATCAATGTTTTGATGATACTCTAAATAGTTACCTTGAGAAATGTTGGAGTATAATCCATTCTTTTGACGGATTCAATATTCGGCATATCTCTAGAGTTGAGAATCATAGAGCTAATGATTTGGCACAAGATGCATCAGGTTATCGGATAAAGAGAGGGAAATTTCACAAAACTGAAAATCTGATAACCAGTGTAGAGCCAAATTCCCAAGTCGCGGACCGTCCGCGTGATGACGCCGGACCGTCCGGGGTTACCAGAAATGTTCTCTTAATCGATTCGGCTGACAATGAAGCCGATGCAAGTGATTGGAGGACACCTATACTTAACTATTTACGAAATCCCAATATCAGGACAGATAAAAACATTCGGCGAACAGCTTTCAAGTATGTTTTGATGAGTGATGAACTTTACCGCCGAACAGTCAATGACATCCTGCTTAAGTGCTTGGGCCCAGATGATGCTATATTAGCCATGGCCGAAGTACATGAAGGAATTTGTGGTACCCATCAATCAGCTCCAAAGATGAAGTGGTTGTTGCGAAGGTCTGGTTTTTATTGGCCTAATATGATAGCTGATTATTTCAAGTACTACAAGGGTTGCCAAGTGTGTCAAAAATTCGGCGACCTACAGTTGGTCCCTGCAGCCGAATTACATCCTATCATCAAGCCTTGGCCGTTCAGAGGATGGGGATTAGACTTTATTGGAGAAATTCATCCTTCATCATCAAAGGGGCATCGGTTCGTGTTAGTTGCCACTGACTACTTTACCAAATGGACTGAAGCCGTTGCTCTGAAGAACATGACACACAAGGAGGTAATTGAGTTCATAACTGAGCATATTATTCATAGATTCGGCATTCCCCAGACCTTGACTACAAATCAAGGGACTTCTTTTATGTCAAAAGAGGTACGTGAATTTGCTGAATTATATAGAATTAAGTTGCTTAATTCATCTCCATACTATGCTCAGGCCAATGGACAGGCCGAGTCTAGTAATAGGACATTGATCAACTTGATAAAAAAGAAGATATCTGATAATCCTAAGCATTGGCATAAGATTTTGTCCGAAGCTTTATGGGCTCATAGAATATCTAAACATCGTGCTACTAAAGTGTCTCCTTTTGAGCTTGTCTATGGGCAGGAAGCAATGTTGCCTGTGGAAATAAGTTTGAATGCTGTCAGGTTCGCCAGACAAAATGATCTAACCGTCATGGATTATTATAATTCAATGATGGATAATATTGATGAGGTGACCGACAAGAGGGTGATAGCTTTGGGAGCAATAGAAAAGGACAAGATCAAAGTAGCCAGGGCCTACAACAAGAAGGTCAAAGCAAAGTCATTTCAAATAGGGGACCTCGTGTGGAAGACCATCCTGCCTCTAAGGAGTAAAGACCGAAAGTTTGGTAAGTGGTCGCCAAGCTGGGAGGGTCCATATAAAGTAAAACAGGTGATGTCTGGTAACGCCTATTTATTGCAAACATTACAAGGCAAAGATCTACCCATAGCCTTGAATGGGCGTTTCCTTAAGCAGTACCATCCTAGTATGTGGCAAGATGCCTAAGAGAACCGATGTAATCTCATCGAGTTATTTGCTTTTGGTTTGCTCAGCTCCACCAAAAGGCAGGGGGGCATATGTTGAGCACCAAAATGAGGTGCTGACAGTCCGGCCCTGAGGCCGGACGATCCGCGGTCCGGACGGTCCGCGCCTGTGGGCCGGACGGTCCACGCACGCGCAGAACAGATTAGGGTTCCGAGTTTTTCGCTGCGTTTGTTGGCGAAAATCGCGGGATTTGCTCGGAGTTCTGACGGTAAAGGGTCCAGCCCCCCTCTTCTATAAATAGAGAGGTCTACGGTCGATTTGTAATCATCAACAATCGAATCAATGCAACTTCTATTTCGCATTTTATCTTAGGAGTAGTTCTAGTTTAGCCCTAGTTTAGCCTTCTAATCCCCAAATTCTTCGTCTCTCTTCGGCTCTACGTCAATTAGAGGAGTCTAGGTCGGCCGGCCCGAGCCTAGACACCACCTAGGATCTCTCCTCCCCGACGGGGTCCCTCCCGGGAGCGAGATCCAGGCGCCGCCGGCGATCTTCCGCCGCCCCTGCGCACGCGCGGACCGTTCGGCCCTAGGGCGCGGACCGTCCGGCCGTCAGGCAGGGAACCCGAGCTCCTGCACCAGGTCACGGACCGTCCGGCCCTGTGTCGCGGACCGTCCGCGCCTGACCAGAGAGCACCGCCGCCTCGCGCCAGGTCGCGGACCGTCCGGCTCTGAGCCGCGGACCGTCCGCGCCTGACCAGAGAGCACCGCCGCTGGTTCTCTTGAGTAATTGACGCCTCCAAAAAGGTGTCAACACATTCTTTAATTCCATGCCAAAGCTCTTAAGCTTATTGATAAAGTTGGTCATCTTAAGTATATGCTTCCTTATTCCAGAGCCATCATAATTTTTAGTAATAATTTTCTTAATTATGGTCCCATCATACGCCTTTCAGGAACCAATAAATTTCTGTCGAATCTTATCAAGCTGCTCACTGACACTTTGACACATTTGATATCGTATGCCATCATCAAGGCAACATTATTCGTTGCCTCACATGTTCCTTTTGTTGCCAACATATATAGGGCTAATAGACTTAGGATTATTAATGTCCTAGTCTATTTCTAACAAAGTCAATGTCCCGTTCATCTTCTCCCTCTAAGAGGGATAATTGGAGAGTTTAAATGACTCTAGTCTAAGATAACATTGAGGGCATTAGACATCTTATACGGTGATGCTTCATAAATAAATAAACTTTAAATCAATATGAAAGTAAAATTCAACGCCGATTTAAACTGAACATGCATAATACTAAAAAATACTCTAATTCTAAAACGAAATAATTAGACAAGAATAAAAACTTTAAATAAGTCAACATCAATATCCATAGTATTCTCTAGTTAAATTTTCACATTGGTTTCGGTTTAACAAAGAACAAATCAATTATACGCAATGAAAGTTTTTAGCTAAAAACTTATAACCTTAAACTTTAAAACTCAAAACATGCTAACATAAATTTTCTCACTAATTATAAAGCAAAAACAGTGATCTAACCATTACACAAGATTTGCTAATTATTTTCCTCAATAAAATGTGGCAAATAATGAAAAGAATAAATAGAAACACTATACAACAATGTTCTTAAAGGGCATTTGGCCTAGACTACCCCACTTGGCTGGCCTAACCAGACCTTTTTGCTCCCACCGACATGCTAGGATGCAACCTAGACCTCGGGCACAAAATTCCCTTCCCGCCTGACCCAAAAGCCGGTCCAAACTGACTGCACCATTCAACCAGAATCTGACGATTAACACTCATCTACATTCATCCATCTTGATATGGAAACCATGTTTTTGGCCAACTAGGAAAAACATAAGAGAGAGAGAGAGAGTGCGCGCACACACACAATAGAGGCATGACACTGCCCACAGGCCCCTCGTTGTGTGCGTGCTCCACTTACTTTCTAATGGGTGAATCTGAAGCTTAGGAAGTTTACTTGGGTTCACTCTAAAACCAAACGTTTAAACACATTAAGGTCAAGGTCCGAACACCAACCTTACTTTGGTACCACTATTAGAAGATCGTAGGACATTGTACTTCAACCCTAGCCACTAGATGTGTAGGAACATATAGGTATACCTTCGGGGTTGGGTGACTACATGTTTAGGACATTATAGATTCATTTTGAGGCGTGAGATAGGACGACGACATTTCCCTTCAATGACCATGCATAGGGGATAGATCGGATCTAGCTATAGGTGTAGAGGAGAGCCTATGACAAATGTTGGTTCATGTGCTGACCAGGACCGTCGATGAGGGTGTGCGAGGTGAGTGTGTCTTCTTTGGTCCATCAGTGAATAGCATATATGGCCTCTGTCTGTCTATAGCATGTTCGGCTGCCTGTTCGGAGAGTCGTGTATCGTCCATCTCTCTAGCTAGGTTCCCTTTTTAGAGGTTGGTTGCGTTTTTTAATTTTAAAGAATTATCATGTAGTGAACTAGTGATACATACATTTAATTTTCATAGTCAATTAATTATGTAAATATTTAGGATCTCATAAGTATTTTGCTCCTGATCTCCAGATTTTTAGAGACGGTCTGATGTTGAGCTCTAAATTTCTGAAGACAGCATGGTGCTGATTCTCTTCCTTTATATATATATATATATATATATATATATATATATATATATATATATATATATATACATTGTAGCAGGAAGCCGCAACTATAAAGAGTTATAGAGCCCCTAATTAGGGGCGACAGATACATCCGATTCGGTCCTCGATCGACCAACCCTGACGAGTGACGACTATACATAAGCGTGTCGCCTTCATGGTTCACAACTTTGGCGCCCAGCGCCGGTCGTTGTTGCTGCTGTCTTTACCCGGTCAGTAACCTGCGGGTGAGGGCAAGTGATTGTTGCGGCGACATGACAAGACCTGATTGAATCACTCGGTTGTTGGATTACACATGATCCGTTCGTGAGTTCGTGTGGATCAAATTAAACCGAGAAGACATGTACGTCCGGCCTGTTGTACTATTCGACGACGACGACTTAAAATTCGTCCGCATCGTGATACTGTACCTGCTCGTGCTGCGATTTGCTCGAAGTATATACGGACGGAATATCATGTGCGGTGTGCACGAAAAGCAAAATGATATTCGAATGATGAGACTATTTCAGTGTCCGGCCGACACGCGCGCTGTGGCCAGTGAGGCAGTGAGTGGCATATGGAGCGGTACCGGTCGTACAAAATATTATGCTAATTTATTAAGAATCTAATATGGGCACCTAGTGCTACTATAGCTTTACCCATCACGTTGACACTCTGGGTCCACCCACGCGTCCTGACTGGTTCTTCCATCTCTCTCAGCTACTGTTCTGTGGACACGCTGACACTCTAGGCCTGCTCCACGCTCTCTGACTGGTTCTCTAGCCCCTATCTCAGCTACTGTCATATGGACCTCAGCGCCCACACAGCCAGCTACTGTGTCTGCTCAGCACCCGACCCCAGTTACTCAACTACCACACCGCGCAAAAAAAAGTGCAGAGTGAGCACTCAAGCCCACACCCCAGCTTCGGAAATTTGGGGCTAACCACCAGACCGCACGTAACTTAGTATTTAGAAATAAACAATAATTATATTTGAATAAATATCTTAATACATGTTTATATGATATATAAAAACCGTAGCAAAGCACCGATAACTTGCTAGTAATATTTTATTTATAGAGTAAAATTCAAAATAAAAAGTGGGATGGATAAATTGTTGAAGACAGCATGAGGTTGGACCATTAAGAATTGGTAGTTTGGCAACCGGGATTTAATGAAATTAAGGGGGGGAAATTATTATAGAATAGAGTGATATACGACTTATCATAGTTGCAAAAGTGAAGCAAACAACTTTCTAAAAGACTATGGCGTGATTAATATATGACATGACAAGTTCTGACCATTAACCAAACGAGCTCATATATCGTTATCGATTGTGTTGCCTCATGCCACAGGGATGATGCCCAACATGCATGGGTGGTTACTGTACCTAGGGAAAATCCATAATGATGACCACCCGAGACTCACGCCACCGAATAGAACTGAAGACCCACGCGTAGAAGGATACTGGCACATGACAAGATTTATGAAGGGTGAATAGTTATTACCTTTTAGCGCTCACTTCCAAGAGAATTCATTGTAACGACATCCCCCTACTTGTTCTATAAAAGGAGGGGTCGGCTAACAAGCCCAGAGACACGAGCACACGCAACGCAACACACACCATATGAGACACATAGAACAATAGCAACACCGACTTAGAGACTTGGGAAGTCTCTCTCTATTGTCCGCTTGTAATCCCCTACTACGAGCAATCGGGTTCCAGAAGCGCAATCCAGCGAAAACTGGAGTAGGACATTCAGCCCAAACCGGTATAATCCTTGCGTCCACCGAGCACATCGTCTGGGCCTAAAATGCGCAAACACAAATTTACTAGTCAATGCTTATTCGAAACACCAACAATAAATTATTATTTGTATTATAAGGTTATTAGTTGTTTCAAATCTATTTGTCTTGTTGTCTTTTAATAATTGATATATTTTTAATTGTTATTATGCATTGAGTTTTTATGTTAAAGTATCCACGACGGTCCCCAAATGAGGAACATGGATCCACGGGGATGGGGATGATGATATGTTTCTCCTCGTTAAGCTAAAAAGGACATGAATAGGATAGCGAATAGGACAGGGACAGGGAGATGCTCTCCGGCTCCGGTCCTCCCCCATTATCATCCCTATGTGAGAGCGAGAAACTACAAATGAACACCGGGAATATTTAGAGATTTAGGGCTAGTTTGGCAAGACCATTTTTCTAAGGGATTTCATTTTTCCAAGAGAAATTAGTTCATTTACTCTTGGGAATCCCATGGGAAAATGGAGTTATCAAACTAGCCCTTAGTTTAAGAAGTTAGAGGATAATTTTCACTAAATTATCTATACCTGTCAACAATAAAGGATATAAAGAAGCTCTTGTAGCTGCTATTAGCTTTCGTCTAAGGCTGCTATATGAAGTCAAACATGCTTGGTCGGTGTTTTGCGAGGAGATCAACAATGATGACTTGTGGTGGTCATGATCAGAATTGGGTTAAGCCCTTCATCATGTTGTCATTATTAGGGGGTTCTGACGAGGCGGAGAACGGGCAGCAGTGTCGGGCAGAGAAAAATGCCTAGAAAAATCTCAAACTTCACAAAAAGTTTGCGTGGGGTGAAAGATGTTCACTGGGGAAGTATGAACACGAACAAATCAAAACTCGAAACGTAGATCAGACAGCCCATTTTCATTGGGGTTTTGTTGTGGTTTTCCAAAAATGAGTTCGATCTAAGTTCTTCTCGAATCATGACCAAGAACTGCACCGATTAGGCGTATGCAGTGATCCGAGAAGTTCTAGTCACCATTAAACAACCCCCAAACAGATTAGACACACAAGAACTCAAGAGTTCTTCACAAATCTACAAGAAAGAGAAAGAGGGAAGAACCCAAGAGCGAAGTGACTCAAAACATTAGCAAGGAATACAAACTGAGATTGGAGCCAACCAAAAGCTGTGGGCCGGACCGGCGAACCTTCCTCGGATTAAACTTTGCGGAGCAAGAACACAGTGGATAGTTACAAAATCATTGGAGTTCCCTCGGCTCAACTGGTGACTACCGACAGAGAAAACTAGGAGTTCTAAAATGAGTGCTCTAAACAAATGGCAGCCAAGAGATGATGAACTAAACAACCCTCCCCTTTTTTATAGAGGGTTATTTATTTCCTAAACTACCCCTATTTACATAGAGTCTATCCACTCCACCGGAGGCGAAATGGATCAACTCCTAGGTTTTCGATCCAACGGCCACACGCTCCACACGAAGTTGCTTCGCCTTGACGCAGCCTTCGTTGTGCTGCCATGTGCCACCACTGATTCCCTCTGGAATTGTTGCCGCCAAGTTTTGAGGCCCCAACTCAAGAAAACCCGCCATCTGTAGCGCTGGGTGGTTTTGAGGCTCAACCACCAAACCGCTGTGAGTATCGCACCGCGTGCGTGTCCCCCATGTCCTAGAAATGTGTCCCGCCAATCCTCGACCGCACCGGCAACATGGCCCGCTCTGCCACGTCCTCACGCGAGTGCATTACCTAGGTGCCACCCACCATGGCTAGTCACTCGGCTGCTCCAGTCCATCGACCAAGACCTAGCACTCGTCCTTCAACCGCTCTCGTTCCATCAGCACGAGCCCGCATGACCTTCACCTCAGTCGTTGACCATTGTCCCTGTGCTACACACCTGCACACCATAAAGTCGACTAACATGGTTGCACATACATAATCTACACTCTGGTTAGTGCACTGACTACCCCAAAGTACTACCCATTGACAATCACTCATCATCAACCCGAACCACAAGGGACAAGTCAACATTGTGTTCGCATTCACTACTAGACATTTAACCAACAGAACCAAAGCAGCAGTAATGTGGTTCTTTTATCATTGTTTGTTTCTAAAAACTGAAAGTGATAACAACCTTGACTATGGGGTTTTGTCACAAACCAACAATATTGATCTGAGCAACATTGCTAGTTTGTAGCGATCACCGGACGTTTTATGTTGAACAACATTTTTAAGGATATATGTCAACTAGTATAATGCTCGTGCGTGTGATGACACACAAGAATAAATATTACACTTTATCTTAGCCAAAAGACCTAGAAATGTATCATGTATGAGTTGAAAAGTAGCTCGATCCCCTTTTTATAGCTCGCTCGGTTGCTCGTCCTCCTTTAGCTAGAGGGGTGGTACTATGTAAGAGTGTTGTGCTGCATATGGCTTCCTCCCGTATTGGGCTTAGGTGGCCATGACCCACTAATAGGGGCCTAGGTGGTTTTCATGACCTATCTATAGTAGAGATGGTGATAGGTACAAACCCGCTAGGTTTTGCCATCCCAAACCCGTACCCATGAAAAATATCATACCCATTAAAAAACCCATACCCATGATGGGTTTGAAATTTTTCCCAAACACATACCCATCGAGTTAGCGGGTACCCATAGGTTACCCACGGGTTTCATCTCCAATATGCTTGTTCTTCTCATAATCAATAAGCACCATAATGATTAATGAGATCTTGGTCCAAAATTTATGTGATGAACAACGAGTTCATGATTTTGTATAAAAATTATTAGTAGAGAGAATGAAATACAAATAATAAGTTGTATATTCAAGTGACCTTGCACTAAGTTATCCATCCACCACCACTCTCACCAACTACTTATACATTCACTATTTGATAAAAAATAGGAAGTAAATAGGGAGATAACAAGTTTGTTGTTCGTTTATAAAATAAAATGACAATATGCACTAGGTTTGGTTGGGTTTAAAAAACCCATGGGTTCACGGGTTCGGGTACTATAGGAACAAATCCGTACCCATGAACCCGTCGGGTATAGATTTATGTCCATTAACAAACCCATGAGTATGAAAATTGACCCAAACCCATACCCAAATGGGGTAAAAACCCATCGGGTTTCAGGTTTAGGGTACTCGTTGCCGTCTCTAATTTATAGGGTAATGACCCACTACCGTGGGAGGGGAATAAACCTAAGCGCTTCACATGTGACGCAGTAAGACCGTCGAAACGGGTGCTTTATAATAGTAGAGAAGATACCCAAGATGCTCAGACTCAGCCAAGGGATTTGGACTCTGACTAAGTAACAAGCTCGGACACAACCAAGGGACTCAGACTCGGACACCAGGGGGCTTAGCCCACATATCATAACAAGATCAACACACATGAATAAATAACAAAAGATGATGATTCATAATAAGGGTGATGTTGGGGGCCTTCATCTTCCAAAGGTCCTCAAAAACACAACTAACATGTTTTCCAAATATAATACATTCATAGGAACCTTCGGACTCGGAATGAAGTTGTATGCGATATGAAAGCGTGGTCTGGGAGAAGGATGAACCAGTTTCGAAGCTATGCGTGGAGAAGCTTCGGCTTAGCGGTGGAAAATGAAACCGACTTAAAGAGGAAAAGGCTATCTAGTTCTCGATAGATTATCCTTAAGTCAATAGTAAATATCAAGGGCATGGATGTAATTTTACACAGGCTGCGTCCTGTGCCTATAAATAGATGAACAGTAACATCATACTGTTCACGCTGACTTGTATTCACTCGCACGTCACTCTTGGACTTATACCTTCTGTCAAGCCGAAGGTACAAACGTAATTCATTGTTATTAATTCATTGTTATAATGAATATATAAATAATCTGACAATTCAAGATAATTGCTCATATTATTTTTCATGTTTCATATGCTTCTCTACTTTCATTATTACATGCTGAGATTATGAAGGTATGTCCTTCATAACCTTCGTCTGAAGATCATTATATCCTTAGGGAGATAATGCTTCAAAGGACGAAGGTCTTTAACCATTAACATTTTGTGTTGCCTTGTTCTTAACTCATAGCATTTGAGAACAAGTCCCCAACATTGGCGTCCACCTCCGGTGAACTCATTCGACCACCTTCGACAAGCTCTGACCTTCGTCATGCCGCCGAAGAAAGCTTCAGGGCTAGGGGCTACGCTGCAGCCATTGGACATCAATCAGGAAACACTGCGTGAAGCCAGAAGTCAAAAAATGAAGGCTACAAGTCCAACGCCTCATGAGGAGCTAGACCAAGAAATAAGGGACCTCAAAGCCATCCATCAGTAGGTCCAGAGGAAGAAGGAGAAGATGCTTCGTCTTTCCGATCTACAGAAGAAGATCAATGAAGCTGCCAAGGAAATGCGTCATCTCACTCAAGATGACCAGGAGCGAAGACCCCAACACAGAGAGCTTCATCAGGATAATTCCTACGATGATGATGAATGGTATGATGATTTCCATCATGGAAATTTTGCTTTTGATGATGCTTCTCCTTTGTCAGCAGAACTGCAGGCTACCCCATGGCCCCCATCATACAAGCCACCCCAGCTCCCCATATATGATGGGCACTCAGATTTGAAGCAGTTTCTGATGAGCTATGAAGCAACCATATCTTCATATGGGGGCAATACTGCAGTCATGGCGAAATCCTTCGTCATGGCAGTCAAGAATGTTGCACAAACCTGGTACTCCTCTCTTTGGCCAGGGACAATCACGTCATGGCAGAAGCTGAAGGACATGCTGACCACCAGTTTCTAAGGGTTTCAGACGAAGCCAGTTACTGCTCAAGCTTTGTTCCAGTGCACGCAAGACCACAAAGAATACCTTCAAGCGTATGTCCGAAGGTTCTTGCGTTTAAGAGCACAAGCGCCCACATTGCCCAATGAAATCGTCATTGAGGCCATGATCAAAAAGCTTCGGCCAGGACCTATGGCTCAATACTTCGCCACAAAACCCACTCAGACTCTGGAGAAGCTGCTTCAGAAAATGGATGAGTACATCCGGTCCGATAATGACTTCCGCCAGAGAAGGGAAGAAGCTTATAGGTTTTCTGAGATGACTAGTGGCTTTGGAGGAAGAATCCACCCTAGGCATGTCAGATCAATCCACAACTCCAGTCAGAATGATGATAGAGGAAGCCAGTTCCAGAGGCCACAGCATAGCTCACAGTCTTTAGGGCAACAGCAGAGCTCTTTCAGGCCATCAGCTCCAAGGGGCAGAGGCGGCAAGGGCTTCAGAGGAAGATATGGGGATCAACCCAGGAAACTCTATTGCTTATTCTGTGGTGAGGACAAGGGCCACACTACAAGAACATGCCAGGTGTGAATCATCTAGGCCCCTTAGTGATGTTTTGGTAATTAATGACAACTATTTGTGGACTAACGGTTCTTGGAGAAATAAGAATGCAGGTTGGACCACATAGAACAGAAAATTTTGGAGACTTATAAGCATTGGTTGTGGATCAAGTGAAGGCAAAGGTATAACATAGGTTTTTATTTTTGCCGGTCTCCAGGAGTTTAGAGAAGATATTTAACCGGATTAGTAGGCTAGATGGCCATACTATTAAGAGGGGTCAATGACTTTGGTCTGTGTAAACTTAGTGCCTCATAGAGCATCTAGTGGTTGCATTTGAATGAGGACTAACAGCGCTTCCAGTTTCGAGAGTTAAAAATCTTTTCGAAAGCGTGTTTGAAAAGTTGCTAAGTCATGGGGTTGGCGGACCGTCTGGGCCAAGTGGGTGCACCGTCCGTGATCCATCTAGTGGGGTCCGAAGTATGTTCACTTCGGACTGGTCCTGTACATTTGTACTACGGACCGTCCAGGCCTTGGGGCCGGACCGTCTGCAGTCCTGACCAGAGAGGGTTGGTATCTGCATAGTCCCTGTATTATTGTGCGAACTGTCCGGCCAGGGTCAGCGGACTGTCCGCAGGTGCCAAATTTGTTTGGGCAAGGACTGTGTGTTTTTGGGCACTTGTACTACAGACTGTCCGAGGCCTAAGCCCGGACAGTACTGACTCCCAAGTCGCGGACCGTCCGGCCTTGTAGGGCGGACGGTCCGCGTGTGTTAACTCTTCATGGTCAGAGCTCTGCTGCTCAAAGTTGCCAGGTCTTGGACGGTCCGGCCAAGGTTGGCGGACTGTCCAGACCTCGCTTTTCTGACAGCTCTGACAGATTTCAAACAGGAAAACTAGCCGTTACTTGTACGGCGGACCGTCTGGCCTAAGGGCACGGACCGTTCGCGTGTGCGCAGAATCTGTGCTAGTTGCACATAACGGTTGGAATTTTGAAGGGGGCTATAAATAGAAGGGGAGCTCGTGTGTGAGGGCTCTCTTGGCCATTCCTTGCACACATTGAGCTCATTTGAGATCCTCCCACTTATTCTCTCACACTCCTTGCTTGAGATTGCATCCTAGTGAGAGATTGAGAGTTCCTAGTGCATTTGCATCCATTAGTGATTCTTGAGGCACTAGGTGGTACACTGGGCAAGCGTCATCGGCTTGTTACTCTTGGAGGTTGCCGCCTTTTAGACGGCTCGGGTGTTGTCTCCGTCGAGCTCTCCAAGAAGATTGTGGAAGAGCCGCGGTGTCGATTGTGAGGGGTTTGCGCCTTCCTCGCCGGAGCGGCAAAGGTGACACTAGTGGAAACGAGGTATTGAGTGACTTCTTGTCCACTTGACTCAAAGATCAAGCCGCGTCTTGATAGAGGAGCAAGTGAGAGTTTGAAGTCCACCTCAACATGGATTAGGGGTGATTGGCAAATCACCTATACCACGGGATAAAATCCGATGTCTCTCTTTTCTTGCATTATTTATTACCGTGCAAGTAATTAGTATTTCGCATATTGTCTTTCTTGTATACAATTACCATAGTTGTTTCTCATAGATTGCTTACTTGTTGTCACTAGAGAATTTATACCTCTTATCATATTGATTAAATTTCCCTAGTGTTTTTTATTTTAGTCAAAACCGTCTATTCACCCCCCCTCTTGCTGGTGTCCTAGATCCTACAAGTGGTATCAGAGGCGAGGACTCCATTGTTTGTGGATCTAATCATCCTAGAGTTGGACAAAATGGCTAGTAACAACAATGTGCACATTGTTGAAGCCACCGCATTTCGATGGGAATAACTATGACTATTGGAAAATAAGAATGTCAATGCATCTTAGAGCAATGGGTGGAAAATTTGGCCAATTGTCAAGGATGGGTTTGTTGTGTTGAAACAAGATGAACCATCGGCTAGTGACAATGAAAACATTCTTACAAATGATCAAGCCATGAATGTATTCTATGATGCTCTGGACATAAATGAGTTCAACCGTATCAAGAATCTCACAACGGCTCATGAGATTTGGATTAAACTAATGGAAATTCATGAAGGAACTACAATTGTGAAGAGTGCAAAGCTATATGTGTGCAAAGGAAAATTTGAGCAATTCATTATGAAAGAAGAAGAAAGTGTGTCCAATATGTTCAATCGGTTAAATGAGATAGTAAATGAGCTCAAGGGACTTGGTTTTGATGTACCGAATGCGGATTTCACTCATAAGTTCCTTAGATCTCTTCCGGAGAAGTATGAGACTATTGTGACCATGCTAGTAAGAAGTGATTTATCTACAACTTCTCCAACCGAAGTATTAGAGAAATTCTTACTCAAGATATATTCAAGAAATCTCAAGCCGATGCTATAAGTTTGGCAAAGAAAGTGAAGAATGAATCAATCGCTCTCAAAGCTAAAGCTTCTAAGGCAATTGAAAAAGAAGATAGTGATGATGAAGAAAATGAAAGTGAGAGTGATGGAGATATGGCTCTATTTGTAAAGAAATTCAACAAATTCATGAAGAAGAAGAGAGGTCAACCTAGAAGAAGCCAAACATCAAGAAGAAATGCCTTCAATGATATAAAGTGTTTTGAGTGTGGGGAACCCGGTCACATCGCCATGAATTACCCTAACAAGAAGAAGAAGGGCAAAGATGGAGATGATAAGAAGAAGAAGAAATTCTATAACAAGAAGAAAGATGGCAAAGCCTACCTAGTTGAATAGGATTCGGATGATGATGATGATGACACCTCATCCAAGCTTAATGCCGGAATTGCCATCAAGGAAGCCCCTTCACTTTTCTCATCCCCTCATTGTCTCATGGCAAAGGGAGATGCTAAGGTAAAAATCATCACCGATTTAAATGATATAGATGATGATGATGATGTTGATGATGTTGAGGATGATGGCTATTCATATGATGATCTTGTTAGAATGTTAGGTGAGGCCGATGACTACATGCACAAAGAAAAAGAAAAGTTTAAAACCTTGAAGGAATTGTATAAAAACCTCCAAGTGTCTTTTAAGGAGCTCAAGACCTCTCACAACGATCTAAAAGAGAACTGTGAGAAGCTTGTGGAAGCTCAAAACTCATCTATTGTGCATGAAGTTGTGGTGGTCACCAAGGATGTTGGGGTCACTTGTGACTTACTTGACAGTCCTACAAGTGAACCACAACCTACTAACTCTATTTGTGATAAATGCAAAATTTCTCTTATAAATGATAATATGGTTCATGATGAATCACAAATCATTGTTGAGAATGAAGTATTAGTAGATAAAGTGAATGCTCTAACCCATGATCTAGAAAAGGCATATGATGGAAAGGCTAAATTGTATTTCATATTGGGAAGTCAACGGTGCTCACTTAATCGTGAGGGTCTTGGATATGTTCCCAAGAAAGGAAAGAATGCTTTTGTAAAGCAAAAGACATTGTTTGTGAAAGAATGTGACAAAGTGTGTCACAAGTGTCACAAGAAGGGACATATCAAGAAGCATTATCCTAAGCTCAAGAATGTATCCTCCACTTGTTTTGAGCATTGTTATGTTCTTTCTCATAATGCAAAAGGTGTTCATGCTAAATTTGTTGGTACTTCAATTATTGGCAACAATAAGAAAGCTATTTGGGTGTCAAAGACCTTGGTCTAACATCCAAGGACCCAAGCAAGTTTGGGTACCTAGAAGAGATTGATTTCCTTTTGTAGGTGAACTACAAGGCGGGAGGGAATCATTGGGTGTTGTATAGTGGATGCACTCCACACATGACCGGAGATATGAAAATGTTCACCCAAATGAGTGAGGAAGATTGCTCAAATTATGATAGTATCACATTTGGAGATAATCGCAAAGGAAAGGTTAAAGGCTTGGGTAAAATTGCTATTTCGAATGATCATTACATATCAAATGTGCTTTTGGTTGAGTCTTTGAATTTTAATTTACTATCCGTAGCTCAATTATGTGATTTAGGATTTAGTTGCAATTTCACCGTTGATGATGTTATTATCTCTAGTGTTGATGGTAGCAATCTTAAGTTTAATGGCTTTAGATATGAAAATCTTTATCTTGTTGATTTCTCATCCAGTGAGGCAAAGCTCACAACTTGCTTATTTTCATGGGCTTCACTAGGTTGGTTATGGCATAGAATACTTGGTCATGTTGGAATGAAGCAACTCAATTGTTTAACCAAACATGACTTAGTCCGTGGCTTGAAAGATGTAAAATTTGAGAAGAACAAATTGTGTAGCTCTTGTCAAGCCGGGAAGCAAGTGGCGAATACTCATCCAAATAAGAGTCAAATGTCTACTCATCGGCCTTTGGAATTACTTCACATGGATTTATTTGGGCCAACATCTTTTGTGAGTATTGATGGAAATTCCTATTGCCTTGTGATTGTAGATGATTATTCTAGATTTACATGGGTTTACTTTCTTCGGGATAAATCTAATGTGTTTGAAACATTCAAGTCATTTGCTATATTGGCTCAAAACCAATTTGATTTTGATATCAAGAAAGTTAGAAGTGATAATGGGTCGGAATTTAAAAATGCTAGAGTCGATGAATATTGTGACGACAAGGGTATTAAACATGAATTTTCTTCCAAATATACTCCGGAACAAAATGGTATTGTTAAAAGGAAGAATAGGACTCCCATTGATATGGCTAGGTCTATGTTAGCGGAATATAATGTGTCGGATTCTTATTGGGTCGAGGCCATAAACACCGCTTGTCACTCATCAAATAGGCTATATTGTCACAAGCTCTTGAAGAAAACTCCCTATGAATTGCTCATTGGTAGAAAGCCAAATATCTCATATTTTAGAGTATTCGGTTGCAAATGTTATATTTTGAGAAAGGGAAGCTGGCTCTCTAAATTTGAGAAAAAAATGTGATGAGGGTTTTCTACTTGGATATTCATCAAATAGCAAGGCTTATAGAGTTTTCAACAAGACTCATGGTATTATTGAAGAAGCATATGATGTTGAGTTTGATGAAACTAATGGGTCTCAAGATGAAAGCGATAATCTTGATGATGTTGGTGGAACTCAATTGAGAAATGCTATGAAAATAATGGCTATTGGTGAAATAAAGCCAAAGGAAGATGATGATGATAATAGTGTGGTTGTCATTACATCCTCTTCAACCCTAAATGAAGAAAATCACCAAAGCCAACAAAATGATGAAATTATGGATGCTCAAGATCAAGATACTTCAAGTCATTCGATTCCTCCTCATGCTTCAACTAGCAATTCTCAAATGGTATCAAGAATCCATCATTCTATTGTGAAGGATCACCCAGTTGATCAAATTGTGGGTGACATTAGTAAGGGTGTTCAAACTCGCTCTCGCATAGCTTCATTTTGTGAACATTTCTCTTTTATATCTTGTATGGAACCTAACCGTGTAGATGAAGCTCTACTTGATATTGATTGGGTGAATGCAATGCATGAAGAATTAAATAATTTCACTCGAAATGAAGTTTGGGAGCTTGTTGAGAGACCAAAGAACCACAATGTTATTGGTACCAAATGGGTGTTTCGCAATAAGCACAATGAAGATGGATTAGTAGTAAGAAACAAGGCAAGATTAGTGGCACAAGGGTATACTCAAATAGAGGGATTGGATTTTGGTGAGACATTTGCTCCCGTAGCAAGATTGGAAGCAATCTAGATCCTTCTTGCTTATGCATGTGCTCATAATATCAAGCTCTACCAAATGGATGTAAAGAGTGCCTTTATAAATGGTAAGATTAGTGAACTAGTGTATGTTGAACAACCTCTCGGTTTTGAGGACCCCAAAAGACCAAACCACGTATACAAGCTTATTAAAGCTCTCTATGGGCTTAAGCAAGCCCCACACGCTTGGTATGAAAGGCTTAGGGATTTCTTGCTTTTCAAAGACTTCAAAATTGGGAAGGTTGACACTACCCTATTCACTAAAAGGGTTGGCAAAGATTTGTTTGTTTATCAAATTTATGTTGATGATATTATTTTTCGATCTACTAATGAGTTGTTTTGTGAGGAGTTTGGAAAAATGATGTCAAAGGAATTTGAAATGTCTATGATAGGAGAATTGAGTTTCTTTCTCGGTCTTCAAATCAAACAATTGAAAGATGGAATCTTTATAAGTCAATCAAAATATTTGAAGGATATGCTCAAGAAGTTTGGCTTAGAGAATGCAAAGCGTATCAAGACTCCTATGGCAACAAATGGTCATCTAGACTTAGATGAGGGAGGTACTATGGTTGATCAAAAACTTTTTCGCTCAATAATTGGTAGTTTGCTTTACATTACCGCATCTAGGCCTGATGTTATGTTTAGTGTTTGCATGTGTGCTCGATTTCAAGCTTCACCTAGAGAGATTCACTTGAAGGCCGCAAAAAGGATTCTAAGATATTTGAAGTATACCCCCAATATTGGTCTATGGTATCCCAAAGGTGCTCAATTTGAATTAATTGGATATTCGGATTCAGATTATGCGGGTTGCAAAGTTGATAGGAAGAGCACCTTCGGTTGTTGTCAATTTCTTGGGAGGTCTATTGTTTCATGGTCTTCTAAAAAGCAAAATTATGTTGCTCTCTCTACCGCCGAGGCGGAATATATATCGGCCGGTAATTGTTGTGTTCAATTATTATGGATGAAACAAACTCTATTGGATTATGGGATCATTTTTAAGAATGTGCCTCTCATGTGTGATAATGAGAGTGTGGTAAGATTGGCTACAAATCTGGTCCAACACTCAAGAACGAAGCATATTGATATACGACATCACTTCTTGAGAGATCATGTTGGAAAGGGAGATATCACTATATATTCGATTGGCACGGATGATCAATTGGCCGATATATTCACAAAGCCACTCGATGAAACAAGGTTTTGTACATTAAGAAGTGAAATGAATGCGATAGATCTCTCAAACGTGGCTTGAGGTTGAATACACATGTGTAGTATTGCATTTCGCTTCTAAATATGCTCTCTAGGCTATTTATTGGGTATTTTTGATGAATTTTTTATTCTTGTTTGATCTAAATAGTTTTATATGAAAATTTGTATTCCTCAAATACATAATGTGTATATGCATGCCTACTAACCCTTGGACTGGTCAAAATGTCCATATATGAGCGACCAATCAAATTTGAAATTCAAAATCAGAAAGTGGACAAAGTTTGGAGATTTGAGTATCAGGTCGCGGACCGTCCGGGTAAGGACCGTGGACCGTCCGCCGTATCAGGATCTAGACAGTCTGAGTCAGCAAAGCAGACCGTCTGAATTGACAGGGCACGGACCGTCCGCAGTCCCTGCGCGGACCGTCCGCGACAAGCAGATAAGTCGGGCAGAGGCAGTCAGACTGTCACTTTCAACGGTTGTCTTCTTTTCTCTCACACTCCACACGCCAAAAGGTGACTCTTGTCGATTGTGAGCGGACGGTGAAGCGAACTTGCGCACGGACTGTCCGGGAGATTGCTTGGAGTTCATCAACCATGTCTTTGTCTCGGTATTTCAAAAATCTCATGGACTTTGTCTAATTTATTCAAATTTGGGGATTCTTCAGATTTTCTCTCTGATCTAGAATTGGGCACTGGATTTACAAATTTGATTGGTGGAATTGCTAGTGTTACTCATTGTGAATGTTGTGCAAAATTTTGAACTGATTTGGATGGTTATTTTCTGTCGAATCATTGATTGGATGGATGGGGCGGCTAGGGTTCTAGAAATCGCCCCTGGACGGTCGCGGACTGTCCGCCAGGATGGCGCGGACAGTCCGGCCCCTTAGTGCGGACAGTCCGGTCCCTGACAGAGAGTTACACTTTCTTACTCTATGTTGTGGCATCTTCAACTATTAACCAGTGGATATTCCTCATATACATTGCAGTGGTCTAGGCGGTCTTAAGAAGAAGCTTGCAGGTCGTTTCAAGTCAAAGCGCCCTCGTGCAGATGATGCAGATTATAATCTAGCTATAGACTCTGAGGCCCAATCCTCAGCTAGGGGAAGCATCTCTATGGACACAGATGATGTTCCACATGTTCATCCAGACTATCCAATTGACATCACAGGATGGACTTACCCAAAGAGAAGATTCTCTATGGCTGAGTACTGCTCCAGGAGGACAGTTAATCAGTATGATCTACCCTCAAACACAAACATTCAATTTTTTCATACTCAGCTTCAGTTTGATGTCTTCTAGGGAACCCTAATGGACACTAATTTTCACAAGCATCAAGTTATTGATTGGAATTTTATGCTGGGTCAGTCAGTCATGGAGGGATTGGTTCCAAAGTTCGAGGCATGTGGTCTTTATGACTTTATGGGCCAGAAGACAGACTTCAGTGAGATGGCTGTGAAACAGTTCCTGACAACTGCTGAGATTGACATTGATGAGCTGTCAATCACTTGGACGACTGGCTTTAAGAGGTATTCTGCAACCTTTGCTGAGTTTGCTACTGCAAACAGTTTGGACTATGATACAACTTTAGCTAGGATTGATTTGTATACTGAGGACAACTTTGAAGAATTTGTGCAGTTCTATGAGCCAGCGAGGCTAGGCATTCCTAGGAGGTTTGGTGAGACTGTAGGACTGAGGCATCATCCTGCTGTGATTAACAAGATTGCCAGAGTAACAATTCTTCCAAAGAGTGGAGATAAGAGCAAGATCAGAGATAAGTTCTAGAACATTATCCAACATATCATGAATGGTGAGGTAATGAATGTGGTGCTATTTATGATGAGACAATTTAATGACCTCAAGATGGATAAGAACCAGAACTTGGCTTATGCTCCATACATTATGGCTCTCATCAAGATTAAGACCAGATTTGATGGGCACTGTGAGATAGCTCACACTCCATTTAGGCCTTTCTAGAATAAGATTGGCTTCCTCACCAGGCCTCTTACTCCTTTCCCAGATGATGAGGAAGAAGCTAGAGATGATGAAGGAGTTGCTCCTGAACCTGATGCAGCTGAGCAGATGCCTCCTCCTCCACCTCCTCCTCGGCCTCAGCAGTTCTGGCAGCCCGGTCTAGACTATTTTGATCCTTATTTCCAGCAATTGCAGCAAGGGCTCCAGACACACATGGATGGTCGCTTTCAGGGCATGTTGACCCATATGGACCAGCGCATGGATGCCATGCAGACTCGCTTTGATGATAACCTTGATGCGCTGAACTCTGAGCTTTTTGAATTTCGCTCTCACATCCAAGACACTATTCATGATTCACTTATGACTAGATTGAACAACATGCGGCAGAGCTTTCAGGATAATATGGAGGCCTTGTCTAGTCAGTTTGACAACCTATCCACCAATGAAAGCATCCAGAATATCCGTTAGAGGCAACAACAGCTCCAGAATGACTTCGGGCAGTTCTCCTCTCTCTTCGACACTTTCAGCACCCATTACTACAGCATGTACCCTCCACCTGGTGATCAGGGAGACCCCTCCTTTGTGGCAATTGATGCCAAAGGGGGAGAGAAGAGAAGAGAAGTTGGGGATGTATGTCATATTCAGGGGGAGCTCATGTGGACATTGAGACTTTGCATATGCATGTTTACTATTTGAACTTTATGTCTTATGCATTTGGTGAACTATGTCTTATGTTTGTGGACAAATGTTTGTAATATTCTATGGATTGAACTATGTTTGCTAAATCTTATGTTTCTATTAGTTCGAATTATTTAGTGAATGGTTGATCGAGGAGTGATTAAATTTGCTGCGCTTATTTTTTACATATTACTTCTTGTATGCCTCCATAACCATGACTGTAGGAAGATCTCCATCAAAACTCTGATCGATTATGTGTGTCATATCTTCAACTAGAAATATCATGCACACATATAGGGGGAGCTATTCCTACCCTCTGAGTTTTGTTGAGACTTATCTATCTCTCGGACGGAACTTCAAATCAAGATAAGTCTTATGAAACTCATCTCTAAAATCCTTCTTATACCTAAGGTATGAGGAAGATTTGAAAATCAAAACTTCTCTTGGATAAAATGTGTAGTGTTGTCATCAATTACCAAAGAGGGGGAGATTGTGAATCATCTAGGCCCCTTAGTGATGTTTTGGTAATTAATGACAACTATTTGTGGACTAACGGTTCTTGGAGAAATAAGAATGCAGGTTGGACCACATAGAACATAAAATCTTGGAGACTTATAAGCATTTGTTGTGGATCAAGTGAAGGCAAAGGTATAACATAGGTTTTTGTTTTTGCCGGTCTCCAGGAGTTTAGAGAAGATATTTGACCGAATTAGTAGGCTAGATGGATGTACTATTAAGAGGGGTCAATGACTTTGGTCTGTGTAAAACTTAGTGCCACATAGAGCATCTAGTGGTTGCATTTGAATGAGGACTAACAGCGCTTCCAGTTTCGAGAGTTAAAAATCTTTTCAAATGCGTGTTTGAAAAGTTGCTAATTGAAAGGGAAATGGGCTTACACCTTTTCCTAATTGATTTTGGTGGTTGAATTGCCCAACACAAATAATTGGACTAACTAGTTTGCTCTAGATTATAAGTTTTACAGGTGCCAAAGGTTCACAATAGACCAATAAAATAACCAAGGAAGGGTTCAAACAAAGAGAGCAAAAGACAGCCGAAGTGTGCCCTGGTCTGGCGCACCGGACTGTCCGGTGTGCCACCGAACAGTGTCCGGTGTACCAGGGAACTCAGCTCCAAACTTGTCACCTTCAGGAAAATCAGAGGGCGCTCCGCTATAATTCACCGGATCGTCCGGTGTGCCAGCGGAGCAACGGCTACTTTGGCGCCAACGGTCGACTGCAACCGCATTCAATGCGCTACAGTGCGCGCCAGAGTCAGAGCAGCGTCAGAAGATGCACCGGACAGTCTATAGTACTTGTCCGGTGCACCACCGGACAGCCAAAAGACCCCACCTGTCAGAGCTCCAACGGTCGAACCCTAACGGCTGGGTGACGTGGCTGGCACACCGGACAGTGTCCGGTGGCGCACCGGACTGTCCGGTGCGCCATTCGACAGCAGCCTCCACCAAACGGCTAGTTTGGTGGTTGGGGCTATAAATACCCCAACCACCCCACCATTTATTGCATCCAAGTTTTCCACCTTCCAATACATTACAAGAGCTATAGCATTCAATTCTAGACACAATCAAAGAGATCAAATCCTCTCCCAAGTCCGGAATCACTCCAAATCAAATAGTGACTAGAGAGAGCGACATTTGTGTTCATTTGAGCTCTTGCGCTTGGATTGCTTCTTTTCTTTCTCATTCTTTCTTGTGATTCACTCAATTGTAACCGAGGCAAGAGACACCAATTGTGTGGTGGTCCTTGCGGGGACTTAGTGTCCCGAGTGATTGAGAAGAGAAGCTCACTCGGTCTAAGTGACCGTTTGAGAGAGGGAAAGGGTTGAAAGAGACCCGGTCTTTGTGACCACCTCAACGGGGAGTAGGTTTGCAAGAACCAAACTTCGGTAAAACAAATCCTTGTGTCTCACTCTTTATTTGCTTGCGATTTGTTTTTCACCCTCTCTCTCGGACTCGCTTATATTTCTAACGCTAACCCGGCTTGTAGTTGTGCTTAAGTTTATAAATTTCAGATTCGCCCTATTCGCCCCCCCCCTCTAGGCGACTTTCAATTGGTATCAAAGCCCGGTGCTTCATTAGAGCCTAACCGCTCGAAGTGATGTCGGGAGATCACGCCAAGAAGGAGATGGTGATCGGCGACAAGCCCGCTACAAGCCACGGGAAGGCTCCATCAGGAGAGTCCCGCAACAAAGGGAAGGAGAAGGAATCCTCTTCCCACAAGTCGCATCGGAGTGGAGACAAGAAAAAGAAGATGAGGAAGGTGGTCTACTACGAGACCAATTCTTCATCGCCATCCACCTCCGGCTCCGACGCGCCGTCCATAACTTCTAAGCGCCATGAGCGCAAGAAGTATAGTAAGATTCCCCTATGCTACCCTCGTATTTCAAAGCGTACTCCTTTACTTTCTGTTCCACTAGGCAAACCACCGGTTTTTGACGGTGAAGATTATAATATGTGGAGTGACAAAATGAGGCATCATCTAACCTCACTCCACACTAGCATTTGGAACGTTGTTGAGTTTGGTGTACAGGTACCATCCGTAGGGGATGAAGACTATGATTCGGACGAAGTGGCCCAAATCCATCACTTCAACTCTTAAGCCACTACTATACTCCTCGCCTCTCTAAGTCGAGAGGAGTATAATAAGGTGCAAGGGTTGAAGAGCGCAAAGGAAATTTGGGACGTGCTCAAGACCGCGCACGAAGGAGACGAGGTGACCAAGATCACCAAGTGGGAGACGATCGAGGGGGAGCTCGGTCGCTTCATGCTTCACCAAGGAGAGGATCTGCAAGCCATGTACAACCGCTTGAAGACCTTGGTGAACCAAGTGCGCAACCTCGGGAGCACCAAATGGGATGACCATGAGATGGTCAAGGTTATTCTAAGATCCCTCGTTTTTCTTAACCCTACGCAAGTTCAATTAATTCAAGGTGATCCTAGATACAAGCTAATGTCTCCCGAGGAAGTCATAGGGAAGTTTGTGAGCTTTGAGCTAATGATTAAAGGCTCAAAGAAAATCATCGAGCAAGGCACCTCCTCCACGCCCGAAGCACAACCCGTCGCATTCAAGGCAACGGAGGAGAAAAAGGAAGAGTCTACATCAAGTAGGCTTCCCATCGACGCCTCAAAGCTCGACAATGAGGAGATGGCTTTAATCATCAAAAGCTTTCAACAAATCCTCAAGCAAAGGAGGGGGAAGGACTACAAGCCCCGCTCCAAGAAAGTTTACTACAAGTGTTGTAAGCCCTGTCACTTTATAGCAAAATGTCCTATTTCTAGTGACAGTGACAGGGGCGACGACAATAAGGGGAGAAGAAAGGAGAAGAGATACCACAAGAAGAAGGGCGGCGATGCCCATGTTTGCCGGGAGTGGGACTCCGACGAGAGCTCCACTGACTCCTCCGACGAGGATGCCGCCAACATCGCCGTCAACAAGGGACTTCTCTTCCCAAACGTCGGCCACAAGTGCCTCATGGCAAAGGACGGCAAAAAGAAGAAGGTTAAATCTAAATCCTCCACTAAATATGCCACCTCTAGTGATGAGGCTAATTCTAGTGATGATGAGGATAATTTGTTTACTCTTTTTGCCAACCTTAACATGCAACAAAAGGAGAAGTTAAATGAATTGATTAGCACTATTCATGATAAGGATGAACTCTTGGATAGCCAAGAGGACTTCCTAATTAAGGAAAATAAGAAGCATGTTAAGGTTAAGAATGCTTATGCTCTAGAGATGGAAAAATGTGAAAAATTAACTAGTGAGCTAAGCACTTGCCATGATTTGATTGCCAACCTTAGGAATGAGAATGCTAGATTAATTGCTAAGGTTGATGCTAATGTTTGTGATGATTCAATTTCCAATCTTAGAAATAATAATGCTAGTTTACTTGCTAAGATTGAAAAATTGAATACCTCTCTTGCTAGCCTTAGAAATGAAAATGAAAAATTGATTGCTAAGGCTAGTGAATTAAATGTTTGCAATGCTTCCATTTCCAGTCTTAGAGATGAAAATGCCATATTACATGCTAAGATTGTTGAATTAAATTCTTGCAGACCCTCTACATCTACCGTTGACCTTGTTTCTATTTGCACTAGATGTAGAGATGTTGACATTGATGCTATTCATGATCATATGGCTTTAATTAAACAACAAAATGATCATATAGCAAAATTAGATGCTAAAATTGCCGAGCATGAGCTAGATAATGAAAATTTTAAATTTGCTTGTAGTATGAGACGCCCTGGCATCAAGGATGGCATTGGCTTCCAAAGGGGAGACAATGTCAAACTTAATGCCCCTCCTAAAAACTTATCTAACTTTGTTAAGGGAAAGGCTCTCATGCCTCAGGATAACGAGGGTTACATTTTGTACCCTGCCGGTTATCCCGAGCATAAGATTAGGAGAATTCACTCTAGGAAGTCTCACCCTGGCCCTAATCATGCTTTTATGTATAAGGGTGAGACATCTAGTTCTAGGCAATCAACTCGTGCTAAATTGCCTAAGAAGAAAACTCCTAGTGCATCAAATGAACCTAGCATTTCATTTAAAACTTCTGATGCATCATATGTTTTGACTAACAAATCCGGCAAAAAAGTTGCCAAGTATGTTGGGGACAAACACAAGGGATCAAAGACTTGTGTTTGGGTACCCAAAGTTCTTGTATCTAATGTCAAAGGACCCAAAACTATTTGGGTACCTAAAATCAAGAACTAAAATTGTTTTGCATGTTTATGCATCCGGGGGCTCAAGTTGGATCATCGATAGCGGGTGCACAAACCACATGACAGGGGAGAAAAGGATGTTCTCCTCCTACGAGAAAAACCAAGATTCCCAACGAGCTATTACATTTGGGGATGGAAATCAAGGTTTGGTCAAAGGATTGGGTAAAATTGCTATATCACCTGACCATTCTATTTCCAATGTTTTTCTTGTAGACTCTTTAGATTACAACTTGCTTTCTGTTTCCCAATTATGTAAAATGGGCTACAACTGTCTCTTTACGGATACAGGTGTTACTGTCTTTAGAAGAAGTGATGATTCAGTAGCTTTTAAGGGAGTATTAGAGGGTCAGCTATACTTAGTTGATTTCAATAGAGCTGAACTCGATACTTGCTTAATCGCTAAGACTAACATGGGTTGGCTCTGGCATCGCCGACTAGCCCATGTTGGAATGAAGAATCTTCACAAGCTTCTAAAGGGAGAGCACATTTTGGGACTAACGAATGTGCATTTTGAGAAAGACAGGATTTGTAGCGCATGCCAAGCAGGGAAGCAAGTTGGTGTTCATCATACACATATGAACATCTTAACGACTGACAGGCCACTCGAGCTCCTCCACATGGACCTATTCAGCCCGATCGCTTACATAAGCATCGGTGGGAGTAAGTATTGTCTAGTTATTGTGGATGACTATTCTCGCTTCACTTGGGTATTCTTTTTATAGGAAAAATCTCAAACCCAAGAGACCTTAAAGGGATTCTTGAGATGGGCTCAAAATGAGTTCGCCTTGAGGATCAAGAAAATTAGAAGCGACAATGGGACGGAGTTCAAGAACTCACAAATAGAAGGCTTTCTTGAGGAGGAGGGCATCAAGCATGAGTTCTCTTCTCCCTACACGCCACAACAAAATGGTGTAGTGGAGAGGAAGAATAGAACTCTATTGGACATGGCAAGAACCATGCTTGATGAGTACAAGACTTCGGATCGGTTTTGGGCCGAGGCGGTCAACACCGCTTGCTACGCCATCAACCGGTTGTATCTACACCGAATCCTCAAGAAGACATCCTACGAACTCCTCACCGGTAAAAAGCCAAATGTTTCATATTTTAGAGTCTTTGGTAGCAAATGTTTTATTCTTGTTAAAAGAGGTAGAAAGTCCAAATTTGCTCCTAAGGTTGTAGAAGGCTTTTTACTAGGATATGATTCAAACACAAGGGCATATAGAGTCTTTAACAAGTCCACTGGACTAGTTGAAGTTTCTTGTGACATTGTGTTTGATGAGACTAACGGCTCTCAAGTAGAGCAAGTTGATCTTGATGAATTAGATGATGAAGAGGCTCCATGCGTCGCACTAAGGAACATGTCCATTGGGGATGTATGTCCTAAGGAATCCGAAGAGCCCATTCAAGCACAAGATCAACCATCCTCCTCCATGCAAGAATCTCCACCAACTCAAGATGAGGATGAGGCTCAAGATGATGAAGAAGAAGATCAAGAAGATGAGCCACCTCAAGACGACGGCAATGATCAAGGGGGAGATGCAAATGATCAAGACAACGAGGATGAGCAAGTTCCAAGGCCGCCACACCCAATAGTCCACCAAGCAATCCAATGAGATCACCCCGTGAACACCATCCTCGGTGACATTCATAAGGGGGTAACCACTAGATCTCGTGTTGCACATTTTTGTGAGCATTACTCTTTTGTTTCCTCTATTGAGCCACACAGGGTAGAGGAAGCACTTCAAGATTCGGATTGGGTGATGGCGATGCAAGAGGAGCTCAACAACTTCACGAGGAATGAGGTATGGCATTTAGTTCCACGTCCTAACCAAAATGTTGTAGGAACCAAGTGGGTCTTCCGCAACAAACAAGACGAGCATGGTGTGGTGACAAGGAACAAAGCCCGACTTGTGGCCAAGGGATATTCACAAGTCGAAGGTTTGGACTTCAGTGCAACCTATGCACCCGTAGCTAGGCTTGAATCAATTCACATTTTACTTGCCTATGCTACTTACCATGGCTTTAAGCTTTATCAAATGGACGTAAAAAGTGCCTTCCTCAATGGACCAATCAAGGAAGAGGTCTATGTTGAGCAACCTCCCGGCTTTGAAGACAGTGAGTATCCTAACCATGTTTATAGACTCTCGACGGCGCTTTATGGGCTCAAGCAAGCCCCAAGAGCATGGTATGAATGCCTAAGAGATTTTCTTATTGCTAATGGCTTCAAAGTCGGAAAAGCCGATCCTACACTCTTTACTAAAACACTTGAAAATGATTTGTTTGTATGCCAAATTTATGTTGATGATATCATATTTGGGTCTACTAACGAATCTACATGTGAAGAGTTTAGTAGGATCATGACACAAAAATTCGAGATGTCTATGATGGGGGAGTTGAAGTATTTCTTAGGATTTCAAGAGAAGCAACTCCAAGAGGGCACCTTCATTAGCCAAACAAAGTACATTCAAGACATTCTAACCAAGTTTGGGATGAAGGACGCCAAGCCCATCAAGACACCCATGGGAACCAATGGGCATCTCAACCTCGACATGGGAGGTAAATCCGTCGATCAAAAGATATACCGGTCGATGATAGGTTCTTTACTCTATTTATGTGCTTCACGACCGGATATTATGCTGTCCGTATGCATGTGTGCAAGATTCCAAGCCGATCCTAAGGAAGCTCACCTTAGGGCCGTAAAATGAATCTTGAGATATTTAGTTTATACTCCTAAGTTTGGCCTTTGGTACCCCAGGGGATCCACATTTGATTTAATTGGTTATTCCGATGCCGATTGGGCAGGGTGTAAAATTAATAGAAAGAGCACATCAGGGACTTGCCAGTTCTTGGGAAGGTCTCTGGTGTCTTGGGCTAAAAAGAAGCAAAATTCTGTGGCTCTTTCAACCGCCGAACCCGAGTATATTGCCACAGGCCATTGTTGCACGCAATTGCTTTGGATGAGGCAAACCATTAGGGACTATGGTTACAAATTAACCAAAGTTCCTCTTCTATGTGATAATGAGAGTGCAATCCGCATGGCGGATAATCCCGTTGAGCATAGCCGCACTAAACACATAGCCATTCGGTATCATTTTCTAAGGGATCACCAACAAAAGGGGGATATCGAGATTGCATATGTTAGCACCAAAGAACAATTAGCCGATATCTTTACCAAGCCATTGGATGAACAAACCTTTACCAAACTTAGGCATGAGCTAAATATTCTTGATTCTAGAAACTTTTATTGATGTTTTGCACACATAGCTCATATGTATACCTTTGATCATCTCTTTCATGTGCTATGACTAATGTGTTCTTTCAAGTCCATTTCATGCTAAGTCACAGATTGAAAGGGAAAAGGAGTCTTCGGCGAAGACAAGGCTTCCACTTCGCTCCATCGAATCATTCATCCTTCGTCGTCGCTCCAACTCTCCAACTCTGGTATAATCTTCACTCCTTTACTTCCATCCAAAGGGGAAGAGAGTAGTTTAAAGGGCTTATATTTCACTCAAATATCCGTTTTTGGCGATTCATGCCAAAGGGGGAGAGAGTATTAGCCCAAAGCAAAAGGACCGCACCACCACCAATTTCTAAAAATGTAGTCTTTTAGTTGGTGTTAAAAGAAGTTTTTCAATTGGTATCTTATTTTGATATAATTTCAAATTGATATACCCTCTTCAAAATTAATATCTAAAACCCTCTTGAACACTAAGAGGAGGATTTCATTAAGGGGGAGTTTTGTTTAGTCAAAGGAAAAGCATTTGAACCAAGGGGAGAAAATTTTAAAACTTGAAAATGCTTCTCAAAAATCTTATTCATTTACCTTTGACTATTTGCAAAAGAACTTTGAAAAGAATTTCCAAAACATTTTGCAAAACAAAACATGTGGTGCAAGCGTGGTCCAAAATGTTAATAAGAAGAAAAGCCATCCATGCGTATCTAGTAGTAATGTTTATTGGTTTCATTCCAAGCAGCCTTTGCACTTATATTATGCAAACTAGTTCAATTCTGCACTTCTATATTTGCTTTGGTTTGTGTTGGCATCAATCACCAAAAAGGGGGAGATTGAAAGGGAAATGGGCTTACACCTTTTCCTAATTGATTTTGGTGGTTGAATTGCCCAACACAAATAATTGGACTAACTAGTTTGCTCTAAATTATAAGTTTTACAGGTGCCAAAGGTTCACAATAGACCAATAAAATAACCAAGGAAGGGTTCAAACAAAGAGAGCAAAAGACAGCCGAAGTGTACCTTGGTCTGGCGCACCGGACTATCCGGTGTGCCACCGGACAGTGTCCGGTGTACCAGGAAACTCAGCTCCAAACTCGTCACCTTCAGGAAAATCAGAGGGCGCTCCGCTATAATTCACCGGACCGTTCGGTGAGGCACCGGACAGTGTCCGGTGTGCCAGCGGAGCAACGGCTACTTCGGCGCCAACGGTCGACTGCAACCGCATTCAATGCGCTACAGTGCGCGCCAGAGTCAGAGCAGCGTCAGAAGACGCACCGGACAGTCTACAGTACTTGTCCGGTGCACCACCGGACAGCCAGAAGACCCCACCTGTCAGAGCTCCAACGGTCGAACCCTAACGGCCGGGTGACGTGGCTGGCGCACCGGACAGTGTCCGGTGGCGCACCGGACTGTTCGGTGCGCCATTCGACAGCAGCCTCCACCAAACGGCTAGTTTGGTGGTTGGAGCTATAAATACCCCAACCACCCCACCATTCATTGCATCCAAGTTTTCCACCTTCCAATACATTACAAGAGCTATAGCATTCAATTCTAGACACAATCAAAGAGATCAAATCCTCTCCCAAGTCCGGAATCACTCCAAATCAAATAGTGACTAGAGAGAGCAACATTTGTGTTCATTTGAGCTCTTGTGCTTGGATTGCTTCTTTTCTTTCTCATTCTTTCTTGTGATTCACTCAATTGTAACCGAGGCAAGAGACACCAATTGTGTGGTGGTCCTTGCGGGGACTTAGTGTCCCGTGTGATTGAGAAGAGAAGCTCACTCGGTCTAAGTGACCGTTTGAGAGAGGGAAAGGGTTGAAAGAGACCCGGTCTTTGTGACCACCTCAACGGGGAGTAGGTTTGTAAGAACCGAACCTCGGTAAAACTAATCCTTGTGTCTCACTCTTTATTTGCTTGCGATTTGTTTTTCACCCTCTCTCTCGGACTCACTTATATTTCTAACGCTAACCCGGCTTGTAGTTGTGCTTAAGTTTATAAATTTTAGATTCGCCCTATTCACCCCCCCCCCTCTAGGCGACTTTCACTAAGTCATGGGGTTAGCGGACCGCCCGGGACAAGTGGGCGGACCGTCCGTGATCCATCCAGTGGGGTCCAAAGTATGTTCACTTCGGATTGGTCCTATACATTTGTATTGCGGGCCGTCTGGGCCTTAGGGCCGGACCGTCTACAGTCCTGACCAGAGAGGGTTGGTCTCTGCATAGTCCCTGTATTATTGTGCGGACTGTCCGGCCAGGGTCAGCGGACCGTCCACAGGTGCCAAATTTGTTTAGGCAGGGATTGTGTGTTTTTGGGCACTTGTACTACGGACTGTCCGGGGCCTAAGCCCGGACAGTACTGACTCCCAGGTCATGGACCGTCCGGCCTTGTAGGGCGGACGGTCCGCGTGTGTTAACTCTTCATGGTCAGAGCTCTGGTGCTCAAAGTTGTCACGTCTCGAACAGTCCGGCCAAGGTTGGCGGACTGTCCGGACCTCGCTTTTCTGACAGCTCTGATAGATTTCAAACGGGAAAACTAGCCGTTACTTGTACGGCGGACCGTCCGGCCTAAGGGCGTGGACCGTCCGCATGTGCGCAGAATCTGTGCTAGTTGCACATAACGGTTGGAAATTTGAAGGGGGCTATAAATAGAAGGGGAGCTCGTGTGTGAGGGCTCTCTTGGCCATTCCTTGCACACATTGAGCTCATTTGAGATCCGCCCACTCATTCTCTCACACTCCTTGCTTGAGATTGCATCCTAGTGAGAGATTGAGAGTTCCTAGTGCATTTGCATCTATTTGTGATTCTTAAGGCACTAGGTGGTACACCGGGCAAGCATCATCGGCTTGTTATTCTTGGAGGTTGCCACCTCTTAGACGGCTCGGGTGTTGTCTCCGTCGAGCTCTCTAAGAAGATTGTGGAGGA
Source organism: Zea luxurians (assembly GCA_029449295.1). Lineage (NCBI taxonomy): Eukaryota > Viridiplantae > Streptophyta > Magnoliopsida > Poales > Poaceae > Zea > Zea luxurians. The sequence continues at coordinate 27,868,848 of JAOPSE010000003.1, forward strand.
GCCGCGGTGTCAATTGTGAGGGGTTCGCGCCTAATTCGCCAGAGCGGCAAAGGTGACACTAGTGGAAACGAGGTATTGAGTGACTTCTTGTCCACTTGGCTCAAAGATCAAGCCGCATCTTGACAGAAGAGCAAGTGAGAGTTTGAAGTCCACCTCAACGTGGATTAGGGGTGATCGGCAAATCACCGATACCACGGGATAAAATCCGGTGTCTCTCTTTTCTTGCATTATTTATTACCGTGCAAGTAATTAGTATTTCACATATTGTCTTTCTTGTATACAATTACCATAGTTGTTTCTCATATATTGCTTACTTGTTGTCACTAGAGAATTTATACCTCTTGTCATATTGATTAAATTTCCCTAGTGTTTTTTATTTTAGTCAAAACCGTCTATTCACACCCTCTAGCCGGTGTCCTAGATCCTACACCAGGTCACCATTCAGAAGCAAAAAGAGATTGCCGAAGCAGAAGCGCGGCAGAATCAGCCGAAGTAGGTTTTACATACTGCTTCGTGCTACTCTCCCTATATACCAGAATACGTGGGTAATCAACCTGCAGCTTCTATTGCTTCGGCAAGTCATTCATAAGCTTCCTGGCCCCAGCTCCCACTACCACCACCATTGCCACTTACTCATACCCGAAGCCAGCAGCTAGAAGGGCACCAGCACGCCCAACAGCAGCGCGACTTCAGGGAGGAGTCCGAAGCCCATACAGTCAATAGCATTGTACTAGAATCGAAGCATATATACTGAGGAATATCCTACTTTTGATGTACTTTTATCTTTTATGCCATTTTATTTTTTGTGTGAGAGACAAGTCATTTCAATTTTTTGTAATAATTGTGCATGCACCAGAGTGAAATATATCTTCCTCATGGATTTACGAAGCTTCAAAGACGTGTCTAAGAAAGCGGAGTAAAATTCCGAAGCTCAAAAGTCGTTCCTAAAGGAATGCAAAGCCAAAAATTATGATTCGAAGCTACAAAAAAGTCGTTCCTAAGGGAGCGCAGCGTAAGTTTTCTGCTCAAAAGTTGTTCCTAAAGGAATGCAGAGCCAAAAATTTTGATCCGAAGCTGCAAAAAAGTCGTTCCCAAGGGAGCGCAGCGTAAGTTTTCTGCTCAAAAGTCGTTCCTAAGTGAATGCAGAGCCAAATACCACTGAAATATAAGGTGAATAAGCTCAAAAGTCGTTCTTTAGGGGATGCAGAGCTTAAATGCCACCGAAATAGAAGGTGAAGAAGCTCAAAAGTCGTTCCTAAGGGGATGCAGAACTTAAAGACTCAAAAGTCGTTCCTAAGGGGATGTAGAGCCTTGTGTGTTACAGTGTGGGCGCGTGCGTGTGTATGGTCGACATCACCATCATTTTGTATCATATCATCATGTCACTTCGCATAAAATTACATCATGCATCATATCGCATTAACGACACAAAAATCGAATACCAAGCAAAACCTTTGGCAAATGCTTCGTCAAAATGAAAATGTGCTGAGCCAGGAAGTAAGCTCCAGGAAATACAGTTTTATCAAACTTGCCATAGAAGGGCTCTTTCTTTACGAAGCATGAAAAGAAGGGAAGGTGTTTTTTCGCCGGAGGCTCAAAAACGGTATGTGTGCAAATTTCACACATCGTAAAGAAATATATTACAGTTATTTACATGTCCCATCAATTGTTCCATACATCAAATATTACAAAGTATTCTTACAATAAAGTTACAAGGTATTATCATAGCAGACTACTCTTCTCTAAGGATCTTTTCTGCGGCTTCGTTTAATAACTTGTCGACAACTTCGTCGATAATTGAGTTTGCAATGCTTATAACATCTAGTGCTTCTTTCATCTCTGGATCAGCTAGAGGATTGTACAGCTCTGGCAGCGGTGATAGCTCAGCTAGAGTAGGTAAACTATTAGTTCGAAGCTACAAAGTAGGTACAGAAGTTTAAATTCAAAAATAATACCTATGCGTCTTTCGCGTTCAGCAGCATCTTCAGTTCGCCTAGCTTCTTCTCGGGCGTCATGGGTGTCTTTTTCATTCTTTTTTTATAATCTCGTTGGCCAGTTCTCGGACACCGTTTATCCAGACATCAGAATAAAACTTTCTGCCCACTAAAGTTGCTTCGGCTGAAGGATCCTTCGTGTCGTCTATGGAGAAGGCGGCTTCGGCCTGAGCTGCAGCTTTCACGTGATCGCATTTAGCCTTTTCTAGGATAGCTGCAATTCCCCGTGTGCCAGAGAAAGCGCAGATATCTCCGTGATCGTTCAGAATTTCCTCAAAAGCTTTGGCTTCCCCGCTTATCCATTCAATGACGCCTTCGGGGTCGCCTCGAACGAAGTTCTCCTCAGAGGAGTAGGCGCCTACCTTTGCAAAGCTGTTTTCAAATTTTTTACGCAATCCAAGGATTTTTCGAAGCATCTTTCCTTGGATTCATGAAGCTCCTCAATATTTTTCTCTAGCTTGGCCTTCCACCATTCACTTATTTCTTGGCTGGCCTTTGCAACTTCACAATTTTCTTTGGCTTCGGCCAGTTGTTTCCGAAGGTCTTCAACCTCGGCTTTTTGGGCTTCGGCTTGAGCATTGTATTTAGCTTCGTCTTCTTTCATTTTACTCACCAATGAAATTAAGATTTTATCTTTCTCCAGACCTTCATTTCTCAGCTCAATTACCTCTGAGCGAAGGTTGCTGAGAGCTATTGTGTAGCTTTCGTCTTCGGTGTTCTTTTGAGCTCTCAAGGCATTACTAAGAATTAAGCCCTGGAAGAAAAAGAAAGAATTAAGCATGATAATGAAATACTTCATTTTAAACTTTAAAGTTAACAGCTTCTGTACCTTTATACTGTTGTATGCAAGGCAATCAGCAAGATCATCCTTCGACATGGCAGAAAGGCCTTCTTCAAGTTTCGGAAATCCCATACTTTTGGCAATCTCCCAGCAAACGGATATCTCTTTGTTGTCCGGGAGACAGTATAGGAAATCATCCTTTTCAGTGCCATTGAACACTAAAGCCCCCTTCGGATATTTTAGTTTCTAGGCATAGTGTCTGGCTTCTAAGATTTCTTCTTTCGATAATTTTTTCCCCGAAACATGTCAAATAATGTAATCAACATCTTCGGCTAGAGCTTCAGGGGCAGAATTTTTTGCTTTTTCTATCAAATCTTGCCCCGTTGCCATACCGGCATCTGAAGTGTGTTGCTTAGCTTTATCTTTAGGCGCGACAGTTTTTGTCTTAATAGGCACTGAAGGCCCAGCTTCGGCTTCGGCAACTTTTTTAGTAGGAGCAGGGCTCAAGGCCTTTGTGGTCTCCATGACAGCGTCTAGCACGCTGGCCATCCTCCTTCTCTTGGGAGTTACGGCAGGAGCCTTCTGCACTTTCGGCAATTCTGCCTCTGTTGGTGGGCTCAGAATTTCTGGCATTTTCACCGTTTTTTCCACTTTTGGCTCTTCGGCCGAATCATCTTTGACTTCGGTTGGCCCGACTATAGGCACCTTTGGCACTACAGTAGACCCTTCAGCACTCCGGGTGGCGGGAGCGGCTTGTTCTGCTTCGGTAGTAGAGGAGGTCCCCTCACCAAATTCAGGCACTACAGCCGTTTCAATATACCGAGGTCGGTGCATCAAAACCTTCATTTTCTTGCCCTTCGGCACAGCAGTAGCAGCCGAAGCGGCAGTTTTCCTCTTTTTTCCTTTCCTCAAGGTGTAGCTATAGTCAGGATATACGAAGCCAATTGCGTCAAAAACCATGTTTAATCTTTTCTTGCCCCAACCCCCGAAGGCTGCGGACAAGGCATCATCTTCGGCCTTGGAATATGTCCCAAGCAGCTCGTCGCTGGTAGCTTCAATGCATTTCAACCAGTCATCATTTGGTTCGTCAAACTTCTCTCTGAATCTGAAGGTATATTTCAATCAAACTAAGCCACCTTCACTGGATTTAGTAGTAGACTCCTTCGGCATTTCCTAGCTATCCACAAGTGGCCACACCCTATAGGCTATGTGCTCTTGGACTATATCTCTTGTGCCAATGAAGGCACAAACATTGCTAAAGGCCTTCTGGCATGCTTCGACGTCGCCTTCAATAGCCACCTTCGGCCTTCGGAGGCCGAAGCAAGACCAGATGGGGCGCTGAATGATTTCCTTGATATCCGTCCTTCCAATCAGATCATTTTTAACATAAAACCACTCCTCCATCCAGGCCCCGGGCCATCTTTTCCGGTATGTTGGCACCAGGTAGCTTGCATTAGAGCGGGCAATGAACCCGTAACAACCAAAGTTGTTGTGATATTGTTCTTTGCCGGTAGCCTTCGTCTCGTATAATAGCTCGTGCATATTGCAGAAGCACTTCGCGCTCGGCTCCAGCCCCTGGCTCCTTACAGCCCAGACAAACATCCCCATCCTAATTATAGCTTCGGGGGTTATCTGATGAAGAAAGATCTGGAATATCTTTAACTCTTCAACCACAAATTTGCTCAACGAAAACCAAAGGCCTGCCTTCAAGAAGCTTCGGTAAACAACAACTTCATTTTCCTCAGGAGCAGGGGCAGTACTGTCTCCTCCAACCCTCACAATAGACATGTCACGAAAATATCTCCCTCTCATGGCGCCAATATGACTTTGTTTGATGGTCGATTTTCCAAAGATGGTATGGCTTGGCCGCTAGGGCCGGTCCTCAGAATCTTCATCTCCACTCTCTACATCATAACTATCACTGTCATCAGAGTCTTCAGACAAACCCTCTATTATCTCCTTAGTAGTTTTCTCTATATTCGTCTTTGCCATAGACTCATAAAACCCAGCAATAAAAGGATCCGCAACTTTCTTCTCTTCATACAACTTCTTCTTTATCTTCTTCTCCTCAGTCATCTTCTCCTCAGATATGGAGCAACCACGTCTTTAAAACGAAGCTCAAAAATCAAGCGAGAGTTGTTAACCAAGAATTAAAAATTTAAGAAAACAACACAAGCAGCAGAAATGGTGTATCAAATGCTGCCGTTGTGGGTTCCTATTTATACGCCTAGCGCTTTGCAACTTGGCGGGCCTTGTTTGTTAGTGACTTTCGCTATTCTAGCGAAGGGAAGGTGTTTTTTCAGACCTTCGACTTAAGGTCTTGGTTCACGTCGCAGTCTAAATTCGTTGTTATAACAAATTAATACTGCGAGGGGCTACTGTTGGGGGCCTTCATCTTCCGAAGGTCCTCAAAAACACAACTAACATGTTTTCCAAGTATAATACATTCACAGGAACCTTCGGACTCGGAATGAAGCTGTACGCGATATGAAAAGCGTGGTCTGGGAGAAGGATGAAGCAGTTCCGAAGCTACGCATGGAGAAGCTTTGGCTTAGCGGTGGAAAATGAAACCGACTTAAAGAGGAAAAGGCTATCTAGTCCTCGATAGATTGTCCTTAAGTCAATAGTAAATATCAAGGGCATAGATGTAATTTTACACATGTTGCGTCCTGTGCCTATAAATAGATGAACAGTAACATCGTACTGTTCACGCTGACTTGTATTCACTCGCACGTCACTCTTGGACTTATACCTTCTATCAAGCCGAAGGTACAAATGTAATTCATTGTTATTAATTCATTGTTATAATGAATATATAAATAATCTGACAATTCAAGATAATTGCTCATAATATTTTTCATGTTTCATATGCTTCTCTACTTTCATTATTACATGATGAAATTATGAAGGTATGTCCTTCATAACCTTTGTCTGAAGATCTTATATCCTTAGGGAGATAATGCTTCGAAGGACGAAGGTCTTTAACCATTAACATTTTGTGTTGCCTTGTTCTAAACTCATAGCATTTGAGAACAAGTCCCCAACAGGTGATATCTTTATAACAACTGCATATCTCGATCTATAAAGGAGTTCACATATAAAGATAGAGATAGATCTCCCTGATTTTAGAAGGGCTCATTTAACCAATTTCCATCCTTACCTAGCTAATGGCTAGATAAGCTTTATGTAATCTATTGCACCTCCTTGGACTATAAAAGGGGTAGGAGTGCCAATCTAGGACACATCATCTCACTACTAGAAAACCCCCCTTGTAGCTATGCTTTTTTGGACAATAGGCACGCTTTAATTCGTCTCTATATGAATGTACGCACGCTTTCCAAAAACGTGTTAGAAGCGTCTTCGTATGGACCGTATCAGACTTTGTAGAAACGATTATCGTAAGCGTATATATTAGATGAATAGACGTTTCATAGACACGTTAGATGCATGTTTAGACACATTAATACGCTTTTATAGATGCGCATATAACATGTGTCTATTATTGTTGTTACGTCATATAGTAACGTTTTATTATGTGTGAAAAAATATAGATACGATATTATAGATACATTCATAATTCATGTGTATTACTATAGTCACGTTTTATAGTGACGCTTTATTGCGCATTAAGGAGTATAGAGACGGTGTAGTAGGTGACACGAATGATGACATGGCAGGTGATGTGGATAGGTGACATGGCAGGTGATGTGGAAAAATAACGTGGCAGGTGATGTGGAAAGGTGACGTGTCAGCTGAACTAGCGAGTGACACATTTTATAGTAATGCCAAAACGCGTGTTAACAAAAGTAGAAACAATAATATAGCCACGTTTGTATTGTGTGCCTACGCATATCAATACGTTATATAGTAACGTCAAAGTGTGTATTAAGACCTGTAGAAACGATTTTGTACATACATCTATATTTGTTTGTAATAATATAGATACGTTATACTGTAACACTTTATTACGTGCCAAAAAAAGATGTTTTCATTTATATATTTATATATATAAATGTGCATCGAGATGAATGTTAAAAAATCAAATTATAAACCCTCAATAATATTGCTTTTGGCCTTGGCAAAATATCAAGAAGCTAACTAACTCGATAGCAAACATGTTCAGTAACTGCCAATTGTGTTCACAAAGAAGCAAAGCCAAAGTGGCAATATCATACAAATATCACTTAAAAATTTTAGTAACTACTAGAATCTAACTGATTCACTTTGCAATTATACTAGGCTTCCCATCTAGCTTTGTCCACGCCATCTAGCTTTGTCCACGTGCTGCAGGTATCAACTTGTTGCGGGTACAAGATGAGCTTCTAGCTTGCTTCACCTATGAAGCATGTGTTAGATCAATAACTCAATTTGAAGTTGTTATGGGGACACATGTACTATTTCAAATAAAAAAGAAACTTACATGTGTAATTAGCCAAGGAATAACATAGCCAATAGCATCAATTAGTGTACGAATCTGATTAGATGGTCTAGGTACCTCCTCATATATAATATTGCCAAGAAGTGTGCAAGGGAAAACTCCATATGAGGCATGGCATGGCAGTAAACCACAAGTGGGTCATCTCAGAACTTTTGGATGCATAGGTCATGTCAAGAAGGTAGGTCCTGGAGTCGACAAGCTGTCAGACAGGTCTACTAAAATGGTTCTGCTAGGATATGAATCAGGCACAAAGGGTTACAGAATGGTTGATCCTACAACTGAGAGATTATACATAAGTAGAGATGTGAAGTTTGAAGAGGATGTGGCATGGAACTGGAACAGTGATAGTTGTTTTCAGTCGACTGAAATAGACACAGATATTTCAATCACACCGTTTCAGTTTACTGTACCTGGTCAGCAAATGGGTATTCCAGCGGGTACAGGTGATGTGAGTGAAAATTCTGGGGGTGGTGGATCACTTCCACTATCACCACATCCACAATCACCTGTGACACATTATGCCTCACAAGAATTAAACAGCATCACAAGATCTGAACATACATCCCAAATAAGTACCTAGATGACAATGGGACAAGTAGAAGAGCTGGCTGATTTAGTGAGAACAGCTAGCTGATTTAGTGAGAGATTTTAGAAGATGCACTATTCATAGTTATGTGCCTCCAGCCTTGAATGCCTATACATTAAAAGAAACTAAATTCAGCAAGCATGAGTAATCAGAGGTAGATTGGAAAAGATGCACTATTCATAGTTATGGAAATTGGGCGTTCAAGCCCTTGACATGGGCTCAAATCCAAGAACAAGCAATGAAGCAAGAGTGGGAAAAAACCACATGACTTTTTCCTGAAAATGAGTATTTTACATCCTCTTAAGAAGCAAACAAGCTTTATGTAACACATAAACCGTCTGTGGTGCAACTTAAGATAACAAAAAAAGTCAGATGATATACTTAGAACTTGAGCAGGAAGGAAAAGCATGGCATAAAAATAAAACCATTGCCAATTTCACATCAAAAAAACAGAAGAGCAAAAGGAGAAAGGTCTACTTCAGCACAATTTGACAGCTCAAGTACTTGAGAGTTTCATATAAAACACCTGGATCTAGATGAAGGTATTGCTTCAAGATGCATATGTTATTGAAACATGGCAGAAAATATTCACTAAACATACCTGAACCATTAGCAGCATTTCACAAAGTGTCCCACTTCCTTTCCGCAGTACCTCATCAGGTGACATAGGTATTATGATTGCAAGAGAAAAGATGAAAGGATGGACATAAGTCATGTATAGATAGTATGTTGCAACAGCGTCTGATACAGAATACGAAGCCATTGTCTGAAAAAGAAACAATGGGGTGAAAATGAACTTAGGCAAATATTTCAAATTAAGACGAGTACAATCCATAAAACTAAACACAAAATCACAGACAAGGAGTAATATTTAGTTTTGTGTGTCCCATAGATGTATTTAGACCACCTCCATTGGAGATAATGTCACTTCAGGATAAGAAAAAAAAGGAAAACTTCAGGTACCTGTGGCTGCTCCATTGCAAAGCGAACCATATCTTCTGGATTAACCTCCAGAGGATCGTAACCTAGCTTGGCTTTTGTAACAGCCTGCGAGTGTGCCAATGTAACAAGAGAAATGAAATATAGTTAAATAACATATATTTAAATAGATAAAGATGAACCTAGACTCATATAAAACATATATATCAAAAATTGTATCTATTAATTAACTAAAACGAAATTTAATTTAGGGCGGAGTGAGTACTTGGATAAAAGTTCCTGCGTAACAAGAGCAAGTGGATAAGTGAAGGTGTCAAAATCTACAGCTAATCTGGACGTTTCCAAAACCAATTTTCATGTTTTCTCCTTCCACCACCGGCTGTCCTTCACGTACATTCCACCGAGACACAGTAACGCATCAGAAGGAAGTTTAGAGCATATACTTCAAAAGCTTCTGAAAATAAATTTTATTGCACATAAAAGGTGGAGGATAGAAATGTTGGTTTCTATTATATAAAGTTAACCATAACCATTGGAATATTAGATGCATGAATGACTATGGTGAATATGAGTGCATGGCAAATAAAGCTAGTATAATACCCTCAGACTGAAATATAAACATTGGTTGGTTAACTAACCTTAAGAACACCCTTGACAAAATAATCAGATCCACCATTCCTCAATTCCAAGGCCTCATATATCTCTGAGAGGTCAATTGTTTAAAGATAAAAACGTCAAAATTTTGTGCATATGTGCCAAACATACAGAATTGGAGGCAAACACAAAAAAAGGTGACCTATTCAAAAAGCAAAGGTGTTTGGACCACAGACAGAGATTTCTCAAAAAAATCCATCCCAAACCAAATAGGAGAGCATATTGTATCACATTTAATCTTTTTGTTCAACATCACCAAAGAGCATATTGTAATATGAATTACAACTACGTCGACTAAATCACCGTGGGGCATGGGGGCTCACCAGATGTCGACTCTGCCGCGGCCAAAGTACCGGTACATGAACTAGGGGATGCATGAAGGTTGACGGTGCTGATGCACACCAGCAGTCAGTAGAAGAGATCGAGCTTGTTGTGGTTGAGGTCCATGGCGAACAAGCTGGCAGGCCTTCTGCGGGAGCTGTTGTAGTCCTCCACCGTGATCACCAAGCTATGGAGTTGTACAACCCCCCAACATTCTTATAGCCTGCACGCACAACCCGCACCCAAAAAATCAGAGTTGGTGAAACAAAGAACCTCGATTTTGGCTGGGTGAGGCACACAACCAACCTCCGCAAGGCACGTGACCTTGCCCCAGTAGGTTGAGGCGTCGATGCAGTTCAAGGTGAGGCGTGATCCGACTCAGGAGGCCACGGTGAGGGTCTCCGGTGGGGGCTAGGTCAAGCGCGCGTGGTTGTTGAGCAGGTTCCGTCACCAGTTCGTGGTCCCGCTGGGCCACCTCGAGCACCTCGTCTTCGCAGCGCTGCTGGAGGAGGCCGAAAGCGATTTGGCTTACATCACCTGGCCGCCCCCACCATCCCCTGTCCAGCCGACATTGAACCCCAACAACCTTGGGTTCTATGACATGGTCAATAACACCCCCGGCACGCATGAGGTCCATCAATCGGTCGATCGAGGGGCATGGAGGAGGAGAAGGGAGTTTAGGGTTAGGGTTCATGGGGGCGCTTATCGGTTACCAGAACTCAGAGAGGACCTTGACATGCCACTTATGGGAGCTTACGAGTTACCATTGTGCTGGTGCTTGTGCACTGACGGCGTGACATCGAATGAAGGAAGCAGAGGGTGAGACTCAGAGATGGAAGGAGGGGTACTGCTCAATCTGGGGTAGGGATTGGGATGGAGGTGGTGTACCTTGAAGAAGATGTTGATGCATAGACCTCAACACGAGTTCCCCCATGCCCTCCGGCCTGCACACGTCCTCCGAGTTGTGGGGGGCAAAGCCTCCCTGTGCTCCATTTTAGTGCGGGCGCAACCTCCCTGCGCGGCGGTGGGTTGCGGCCGCGGTATCCAGGCGTCCGTTCCGGCGAGCCTCGAGGCGGGGAGCGGCGTTTGCGGGTGGGATCGGACGACTCACATCGGCGTTTGCGGCGGCAGAATCGAGGTAGGGACAACAGGGGACGGAGTTCGGGGGCAGCTGAAATCGGGGGAGCCGGGGAGGGGAGGGAGGCTGGGGCGACGGTTTCGGGGAGCCATGAGCAGGACTGGTGTGCGGGATCAGGGAGCGAGACTGAAACGTAGGATCGGACGGCTGCGATTATAGAACAGTAGAACGGATGGTTGAGATCGCAGAATGGTAGAACGGCAGGCTACCGTTGCAGTCTTAATAAGTAGTATAGATATCGGGAGGGCGGTCATTCCCTCCCGAGCCGAGTTTTTTTTATACTGCTGCAGCTTAGCTTAAAGGATATCAGATTTTCTAAAAGTGCTTCCACAATACAAGATTATAATAACCAAATGACTATTGTCCTTACTATATCTATCTATATGACTATGAGGTACCTCAAGGCTCAAGTAAACTGATTTCTGAAGTTTACACTCTCTTCTTGGTTTTGACATGTGTGTGATAGAACTCCCCCCCACAAAATGAAATACATGGTCAGGCACTTTCGCGAAAAAAAGTAAAATGCTTTCAGAATTTTTTACATGACTGTATCCTGAGCAGCTGGTGTTCAGTGCCTTTTTGCCTTATGAAGCCCTGGGGACACCTCTACGCATAAATCTACCTTTTGATTGTGGTGATATAAAACAATAATCAGAGTCAGGAAAAGAGTTCTGTAACTCACGTTGAAGGTGCCTGAAGAAAAGAGTAAGCCAAAAAAACAGCAATCATCGCAAATACACCCCTGTTAACAAGAGATAGTATAAATTAGTCCAGAAGCTCTCCTTAAAATGGTAACCAGCACATGAGACTAAGAAAAATGGTGATCGGAAATATTGAGTTCAGTTCAGCACCAAGGAAGCTTCATAAAAAAATATAGCTGCAAGAAAAAGCAATAGAAGAGGACAAATCATTACAAATACCTCTTGACTGACCAAACACGATCAGCAGATGAGCTCCTTTCTGGATCGAGAGCACCACTTGCCCAACTGATAAGAACATGAAACAATACTTATCAAACATAAATTTCATGTGCATCTGCAGTATTTTGGATAATATATATAATGGTGATTCAAATTGAAGAAAAGGGTCCAAAAATACCACAACAGGCCATAACCAATGATATATTATTATTATTTTAAAAAAGGCATGTTCGTGTCTATTAAATGTTCCACAGATAAAAGACTATGAACTCACATTAAAAGGCATGTTCCCGTCAGCAAGAGCGAGATCATTCGAGGCTTGTATGCCCAAGCCGTCCATGGATCTACATCACCAAAGTAATCGAGTGGTCTTATACTACCATTGCAGACGGTGCCATTACAACCTCTGCGAAGTTCATGATGACCAGTGGCCCCCATTACAACAGCCTTGGCAATTTACTATCTGCAAAAATATACAGAGCAGCACTTGAGAATGCATAATAATCCTACTGACCTTCGGAAGACAAAAAATCACCACTCTTCCACGAAAAAAAGCAGCATGTATATGTATCTCCAATACTTGCTAAAAACTAGCAAATGAAAAGCATGCCACTGTGAGGCCACAGAAAAAAAGTATGTACAAGTGGATAAAAAGTCATGAATGGTCTAGCATATCTGGGAACAATCACTTGCTTAGAACAAAAGAACAAATTAGGCATAAAAACATCAGGCTGTAGCTGCAGTCGTAACCTTGAAGCATAAAACCTACTTTGCTAAGTACAAGTTCTGCATTGCTTGCTCAATCATTTGCCAGAGATCACTTAATGAGCCCTACTCAGCTCCAAAATGGTTTCGATGGCATTCAAGCTAGGTGCCAAATTCCATACCCGAAACGCTTCCAGTTTCTCCAAAATAACAGAAGGGGTGTGGTGTGCTACAACCAGAGGCTGCGTACGTTAGAGCAGAGCACAGCTGAGAGCAAGGCCGAGCAAAGGAAACATACATTCCCATGAAGAAGACGAAGAGCAGCAAAAGGGATCGAGCAATTCAAAAGGAACACATATAAAACAGCCCGTGGGTTAAACAAGTGCGGAAATAGATAGATATAGTAAGGACAATAGTGCTTCCACAATACAAGATTATAATAACCAAAATACTGCATGGCTGCCTACGCGGTGGATCTGGTACCCGAGAGTGGAGGTGTAGAGGTTGAAGGCGGCGCGGTTGGATCGGCGGACGTGGAGGGAGACGTACTCGGCGCCAAAGACCTGGTCCATGGCTGCCTGCGCGGCGGACATGAGCTTGGTGGCGAGCCCGAGCTTGCGGTGGGAGCGGAGCACCGCGAGGGAGGTGATGTGGCGGTGGCGGCGCGGCCCGATCGCGGTCGCGGTGGCGGCGCGGCCCGGTTGCGGTGGCGCGGCGGCGTCGCGGGCTGCGCGGCGGCGGCGCGGCGGCGGCGCGGGCTGCCGTTGGTGAGAGAGAAGCGCGTGTGGGCGGGATGAGACAGGGTGAGAGAGAGGAGGCTCGAGAGAGAGAGAGAGTGTCGTGCACATGGGATTTGCATTTAGGTTTTCAGATTAGTTTGACGGTGTCCACAAGCCCGACAAACTTAACTAAAAAATGTGGGTACCCACGTTCCTAACTCGTTAAGTTCGACGGTTTTATCTAGGGCCCACGAATTTAAATTAAAAACGTGAGTACACACGTTTTTAACATAACTCATGAACTTAACTCAAGTAAGAACGTGGGTACCCACGTTCTTACTTTTACCCACGAATATTTATCAGTTTGTTGTAGTGTTAGCCTCCTATAATATATATCACGTTAGCTCTAGTGGAAGATATACCACACAACAACTATGGTGACTAATATACCTCGGTAGGTTACATGTTTTAAATTTTACACCAAAAACATCTGTACATGGTTAAGGATAAATTGCTAATACACATTAAAACGTGTCTTCAAGTAGTAACGGTTAAAAGCGTATCTAATTTCATATTAACTAGAGATATTTTGTTATCACATAAAAAACATCTCTATGTGGCTAAGAACGGTTATTCGATGCGCTTTATGACGTATCTTCATGTTAGTCACGTATTGAAAGCATGTCTAATTATGTCATTTTTATACGTTTTTAATTGCATATCAAAAAGCGTCTTAAGGTTTCTATAGACGATTTTAATACGTGTTTTGCAACGTGTCTATAGGTTACTGACGATTGAAAGCGTGTCTAATTTCGTGTCATTCTAATACGATTTTAATAGCGTGTTAAAAATTGTGTTTAGGTATCTCTTCACGTTGAAAGCGTGTCAAATACCGTAACATTTTGATGCGTTCTTAAAATTGTTTCAAATAACGTCTTTATGTACCGCCGTAGAGACGCTTTTGTATGCGCTACAACTAAAACGTACATACAAGGGGGGTTTTCTAGTAGTGTCTGATCACAGTTGCGTAGGCAATAGACACCATAATATACAAGACATAGGGTATTATCTTATATTGAGAGCCCAAACCTATATAAATCTCATGTTCTTTGTACATTCATTTTTAGTTCTTGATCTCATGATCCACCCTTTATAAATTCACTACAAAAATTCCTCGACTGTTGGCACGCCAGGTAGGAATAGTCACATTGATCATAGCAAATTTGATGGCAGCTACGAGATTTGCACCAGGATAGGAGATTTTCTTCAGTGACCTCAAGTTCATCAACGACCTGTCGAGAAACCTTAGGTATATGTCTAATACCCAGCGATCACGTACATCTTCTTTGGCATGCTCCACTTCACTAGTGACATACTCAAGCACCTCAGGTTAACACCTAACGCCCTAGCAATTTTGTGATTAAAAGCATCAAAACAATCACATGCAATCTACATGGTGGCCTAAAATGCACAGCGACAACTGATTGGACTTAGACTTTATGTCAATTTGGACTCAGACTCCGAATGCTCGGGGGCTTGGTTAGTGTTCATGGCAGACACCAGGCGTCAGGAGAACCCTTCCTCCGAAGATGAAGAATATACTCCACAATAAGAAGATGTTGGACACAAGATGAACTGCGCCAGAGTGACCGAGAGGTCCACGACCAGATCTAGATTGTCAAATTTCAAGGAAACCAATCTATGCCACTCTGACACAGAATTTCGCGACGGCAAAGCTCCTACTGGATGGGGTCACTTCACTCTTACTGTAGGACAACCCATAGGCCCTCGAGAACCTAAATAAGATCCAGAATATGATGACCTACATTGCGATGTGTGCGGGAACTAACATGACTCAAGGGGTGGTTCAGGATAAGTATAAATTGAGTCAAGACCCATGACACACGCTGGACACCTAGAGTCGTAGACAGGACAACTCTACCTACCACCGCCAAGATAGGACTCGACCACCGTCTCTGAACTTTCACCGAGATCAGACTCCTCCACGGGATAAGATTGGTGCCCCATTAGAGACATCCGCAGGCACCCATGACACGAATATAATAGCTACGAGGTCAGATACTATGACTCATACTATGAGGTTTCACCCTAGGTCCAGCCAGATTAGGTACACATATCCTTGTGGATTTGATGGTCAAAGCTTTTGCGAAGCCACTGAGTTAGGTTAGTTGGCCTAAGAATTTCAAGCCACCACTGGTCGAGGTGCATGAAGGTCATACCAACCCACCAGACTAGCTCAGTGCATACCAATTCTTTATCATAGCAGCTAGAGGGGATCACATGATCATAGCAAATTACTTGCCCATGGGACTCAGATCCAACATTCAAAATTGGATATTCGGCCTCCTGGACAACACCGTCGACTCTTGGGATGAATTAAAACACCTTTTCATCGCTAATTTCAGCATGACTAGTGAACAAGAAAAAACATAGTATGATCTTAAGCAGGTTACCGAAAAGGAGGATGGGACTCTTCAGAGTTATATCAAGCGGTGCAAGACATCAAGCCAGATGTATCCAACATGCTAGAGGAAACTATAGTTTGCGTATTCCGCAAGGGTCTCCAGAACAGAGAACTATCCCAAGGGTTGATCCAGAAGGCGCCGACAACCATGTCTGCCCATTTCTAAGTGATCGACAAATACACCCTAAGCGAGGAGGTGATGCAGCGCATGACTCCTTCGACGAAGGACAAGGGAAAGTCAGAGTAGGACAAGGGCTAGAAGCATAGGCCCTGCCACCGAGTTAACACTGTTGAGTATGGGACTCGACAATGCCAGGGCAATGCGCCCCCCACTGAGGACTACAACAACAAGTACAAATCCATCATGGAGGGGCGATGCATCTACCATCCCCAAAGCAACCACACAACACAAGATAGCCTGCACATTAGGGATTTTGCCTAGAAGGTGCTAAAGGAGCCTCATTGTGAGACCCTGAAGCCAAAGAACATCAAAACCGGTAAGAACAACAATTGTGACGATGAGGTTGAGGCAAGTTACCATAGCATAATTAGGATATTATGGTCATCATCAGGCCCAGATTCATATGATACCAAAAGAAAGCAGAAACTAGAAGCCTAAGATGTCTACGTTGTGGAACCTGCCACAACCAAGTTCATGCGTTGGTCTAAGTTATCCATTACTTTTGATAGAACTAACTAACCATCCATATCTTGTGCCGTGACCAGGACGTTATACCTTAAACCATAAACCCTAAGCCCTAAACCCTTAATGCTATAACTAGCAACATCAACAAGAGAATTCATGTGACTTGCAAAACAAGTACTAGAATCATAAGGTGCATTTGCAAGTTGTACCTCAGGGTAACGATAGTAGTTTTATGGTGTCATACCTTGGTACTCCATGGACAATGAATTTGATCATCTTGCTGATTAACGATATGTTGCACAATAGTAAGCAAGATCACAAGGGAATTAAAACTAGATGCAATAGACCTTTTGGGTCAGATGCAACCATAATGGCAAGCACAAGGATGGATCAATGAAGGATATGACTACTAGGACAAATAGATTCTCCAATACAGAAACAAATCTGCTAATTGGCATCACCCGAATCATAGATCTTAGTTGTGTTAGAATTCGGATCATATTTCAACATTATGTCACGTGCTTGGATCTCCAATAGGCCGGTGCATGTGGCATGTAAAAATTCTCCATTAGGCCGGTGGATATTGTAGCTAAAACAAGAAGATGTAAAGTCGAAGTATATGCAAGAGAGCGGGCAACTATACTATACATATGTTGGAGAAAGGTTTCAGAGCTAGGATGACGCGTGGCGTGACATGCCATAGCGGTATCTACCCTTGCATACTTCCAGCTTGCAAGGGGAGATTATACACCGTACCAGTGAGGGATGGCAGTGAGAGAGGTGCTCGTTTCGCCTTGTCGTGTTTACCTATCGGTATTTTTCTTGGCTAGCTAGACTAGTATAGATGCAGATGCAGGCACGTGGTTTGTGTCGTTTAGAAATAGCTGGCCGGGTTCTCCAGCTCCAAGAAATCGGCGGCGTCCAGCGGGAACATGAAATCCATCTCCCCCATAGCCATAGGGGAGTTTGTCGTGGAGGCGAGCTCCACGTCAGGCACGTTCGGGACACCGGCCACGCCGCCGCCACCACCCACCGCGTAGCCGCCGCCGCCGCCGCTAACCAGCTGGCAGTCTGGCGTCGCCGGGTACACGAAAGGAGACGCAGTGACGACGGTACGGATGAAACGGCTGCTGGTCGCGCCGTCGTCGGCTGCGGCGCCCGTCGGCTTGTTGGAGGCTGCTGGCCGGAGCGAGAACGGCAGCGCGGCGGGCCCTGCTGCTACGCACCCCGGGGAGGTGGTCTGGTCCGTGGCCGGCTGGTTGTTGCCGTGGTGCGCGGCGGCGGCGACCTGGGCGCACGTGTGGGTGCCGTGGTACACGACGTCGAAGAGCAGCGGGTCGCCGTCCGTGCGCTGCACCTGCTTGCTCGCCTGGCAGCTCTGCGTGTGCCTGTGCGTGCAGCGGAAGTAGGCTCTGCGAGAATTCGATGGGGGGGGGGGGGGGGGGGGGGGGTCTTGGGGATCAGCGGATTAAAAATATCCAAGAACAGCTGATCAGCTGGTGGGCGTCAGCATCGTTGGTGCGCACGCTCGGCTGTGTAAAAAGAAAAGTGATTGTAGTGTTAGGCAGTGGCGGCGCGCTGACCGTGGGTACTTGGCGCCGAGGATGTCCTTCTGGCCGTACTTCCTCCAGCTGAGGCCGTCGTCCAGGGGGCTCACGTCCTGCACGGTGCTCACCCTCACCTGGATGCTCGACTTGGGCAGCGCCTTCCTGCGTGTGCGTATTCGATGGTACGATCTCAAACCAAAGCGCGCGCGCACATAGGGCCGGGGTAATGTAAACCACAGACTTTGTTGATTCCATACCTCTTCTTGCACTGGCCGGTCGCATTGCCACGGCCGCGGAACTCGCAGGCCTGGTCGGACCCGCCGCTGCGTGGGCTGCCATCCCCGCCCGACGGCGGGGACTCCGGACGCGCCGCCTCGGCACGGCAGGACACGGCCAGGTGCACGGCCCTGTCGATGGAGGCGCGCATGGTGCTCACCAGCGCCCGGCACTGCTGGTGCTCCCCTCCGGCCCCGCCGCCCTGCTGCTGCAGGACCGCCATGCGCGCCTCGAGATGCCTCGCCATCTCCAGCACCTGCACCAGCTCCGCCACCAGGGCGCACTTCTCGTCCGGCACGCCCTCCATCGCAGCTGGCTAGCTAGCTAGCTCACTCGGCAGTGGTGCGTACGTATCTCCCTGTTGCTGGCAGGTGAGTGGGCTCGCTCACTCCTGACCTCAGTGCCAGTGCCCACTGTCCAGTGGTGGTAGCTGGCTAGCTGTTCATACGAGTTGTCTTGGCGTCTGCACTGGTTGGTAGGTGACGACGGTTGTGTCGGAGAGAGGGTTCTTATAGGGAGAGCCGGCGAGTGAGGCTGAGGCAGCACAACACTGCCGTCGTCGGGCCGGGGTCGAGTGGAAGAGTAGGAACTTTGACTGGACTAAGCGGAAACAAATCAGAAAGAAGCGGTGCCTTTTCCTGGGCGTTTAAAAAAGGACCTCTGCGTGCCACTACAATAATGTTCAAAGGTTCTGAATTGGACCGGTCTTCGGTCGTGGGACGAGATGTTGAGATGTTTTTGGTCTTTGACCGCTTCGTTCCCCCCCTCCCCGCAGCTGGATCGCTCTTTTGTTGTTAGTGCTGCACGTCGCACTTGTGATCTTTTTTTACTGACTGATCGAGTGATCGATGCTGCTGCTGTGTATACTGGAGTAATTACTTGGTCGCCTTTTACTACGCTACAGTCGACTCAAATCTAACGGTGCACAGTATCTTAACGCGCTAACGACCTTTTCTTTCCTCGTGTGTGTGTGGGTGTGTTTGTTTTCACTTTTTCGGGGGAGGTTTTGGGTGGGACGTGATGCGTGCGTCGTCTTTCTTTGGATACGGAATTACGGATATCGCTGTCGGCGTCTCCTCGTTCGGTTTCCTAGTCACTTTAATTTTTTTATAAGCTGAGCTGACAAGCTAGCACGTTTCAGTAAAACGAAATTATATACATATCATTTATATAATAATTAATGAACATGTTATATGTATATGTGGCGTCTATGGTCTATAAGTTAAACTAATAATTAATGAACTATGTCTATATTTTCAATTGGTCTATATAAATATAACTATAGATTAAACTGATGAACATGTGTATGAATTATAAATTGATGAGTTGTGTTGATTTGGTGTTACGTTAATATAGTCTGTGAAACTATGAGTATAGATATTATTTTCTATTGTTAAATTAGTTTAAAATTAACTAAAAATTGATTATTATATACGTATTTTTTCTGCTCTGCTCTGGCTCGTAAGCTAAACAAAGCCAGCTCATTAATTTAACGAGGCAGCTCAAACTCATACGAGATGAGCCGAGCTGGCTCGATATCCGGTCCTAATCGGTACTTAGGGAGTAGCACATTTGCAAAAGCCGACACTAATGATGATCCTGTGGTAAAATCGGGGACATATATAAACATTCTTTCTCTCTATCCACTACATTAGACTTTTCCGATTTATTACATTCCAATGGCCCACTTCCATCTTCGACCGTACAAGATTGAACTTGTCAAAGATTGAATTTATCTTTCACTTATTGTGTTTATTGTGTGAGTTACACGTGAAGTCACTCTATATATCCAAGTTTCAATATAATATACTTCACTTTTATCATTTTCATGTGGAGACTTAAAGTTACGTGCGAACTAAAATATAGTGAATGATAAACAATTCATACAACTATATGATATCCGACCAAATAATATCTATATCTATCACTTATCCTTTCGAATAAATATCTGGTTACTATATCTGTATCAGTCCCATTTTCATCCCTAGAATAGAGCATGCCATTTACATCGTGGGTAAAGGTGAATAGATTGGAGGGAAGATAAAAAATCGAGAGGCCTCTTGATTTATGGCCACTTGGAGGTAAGTCTCTGTCAGATATCGGATGTTTAAAGGCTAGCTAGAAGTATTAAATATATTTTAAGTATAAAACTAATTCCATAGATAATGAATAAATGATAAGACAGATATATTGAACATAATTAGTTAATGATTCGAGCATGTGGTACTATAATAAATATTTGCTAATCATATATTAATTAGATTTAATAAATTTATCTTGTCATTTAGTATTCAGCTATGTAATTAATTTTGTAATTAGATTATATTTAATACTCGTAATAATCATTTAAACATTCAATATAAATATATATATTAAACTTTAGTGCTCTGCAACCAAACCTCCTGTTTGCAGAGCTCTCACGATGGAAAGAAAAAAACACGGTTTTGAATAAAGAAAAACCGACGTAAATTAAGATAGAATAGAACTGGGAATGAAACCGGAAGGGCATCGACGGAGGAAGGCGAGGATGAAAAATCTCAAACCCAAGTCTCGTCAACATCGTTGACGCTCTATCGGTACGGAGACACCCTCATTGGACTGTAGGATTCTTGTGAGACACTGAGATAAACCTTATGAAATCTCGCGCCCTAAATGGATCTAAACATAACGAGATCAAGACTAGTGTCCAAACTATGCACCAGGCTTTCTGAGTTAGGACCGAGACAGCCTAAAAATAGAACCACAAAGCAAGACCTAGTACGAAGGTATATGTGCCGAAATAGCACGACCCGAAAGCACGGCTAAGCCGGATCTTAATTTTCGACCTACCATACTTTGGCACGAAAAGCTCGTTGTGTTTAATTTCTTTAATTTTAATAAGCTATCGTTTATATGGTTATAATATTTAGACTTTATATGTAGGCTGGATGTCTGGACCCGATGTGTTTTTAGGCTAGACGGAGCCAAAATTTATACTCTTTGAATTAGTATGACGTGGACTAAAAAGTCTGTAGACCTTCTCAATCTAAGCTTATTTGAATCGAAGCACGCTAGGTCGAGCTGCCTAATTCCCAGCCCTAATCAAGACAACAGCAGTAGCCGCCTTTGAGGGTACGGGAGACACCTCTATGAGAGAGTGTGTGTGAGAGGGCAGGTTCGGCGAAGATTCTCTAAGATAAGATAAGACCATACACGGTACCAGCGAGACAAGCCACGATAATAATTGAGTAGACGGACGGTACCGTAACCAATCCGTGCTACAACCCGAAGCCACAACAATCTTAGTGCATGTACAACCTAGACACTGCTGCACGGTACTCCAAGTATAAGACACAACTAAAACATAACATAATACAATGGTCATGTCTAAAACATGTGTCTTAACATATTCATTGTACCAATCAAATCATTCAATAACCAATCAGATAGTCTCCTGTCTCGAATATAGAGCTAAGACACTGTGTCTTCGTCAAGATATATGTCTTGAGATTTTTTACATTCACACCCCTAGACATACTATAAGACACAACTTAAGACACCAACTGTACATGCCCTCAGTACTCTTGCGCGCTGCCCAGATCTAGCGTTTCTTGGCGCGGAGGCCCGAACCTGGACTCGCCTCACAGCTCCGAATCGTCGTTGCCCCCCGGACCACGGCGAGCGGGGTGGAAAAGTGCGGGCTGCGGACGCAAAATGCTGCCTGGCCGAGCTAGCTGGTGGCGGTGGCGGTAGCGGTAGCGCTGCTTGCTTGCATTTGGAAGGCGGCTTTGCCAATAGTCGCGCGCGCTCGTGGATCGTACGTCACGCTATTCACGTTGCGATATGCATAGTGCTGTGCTGTGTGCATTATATATATATGCTTCACTGTACAGTGTATGCGTGCAGGTTCCACCGTGCAGTGTGGCCAAGTTCCCAACATACTACTACTACGTGTCCATGCATGCATGCACTGTTTGAGGAGAACCTGGACTCCAAAGTAAATAGCAGTTCCTTTGCTGCTTGGTTGCATGTTGCACCGGGAACACAGGAAGACAATATCACACTAGAGTTCCACAACACACACGAAGACCCGTTCTCAGCGAGATATAGATGTTCACGGTACGTCCTTAATTACAAATTGAAAGAAAAATTCTATATATGCATGATGATAACTCGGTATGATCATCGATAAAACCCTCCGCTTCATCTTAAAAAAAACACCAAAACAACTCCCGGCCGATAATATTGTTAAGTGTGACGGGTAATGTAAATAATCGAAATAATGCTTTCTTTTACCACTTGGTACGGTCTCGAGGCTCGAGCCATTGCGAAACTCTGGTGGTAGGCATGACACACTCACATAACACACACAAACACACACACACGAAACCGCTAGCACGTAACCATTTTGGGTTTTTTTTTTTTACCTAGGGTACCTGTTCAACATCATCGTCTGTCGCGAGCGCACGGTGGAGGGAAAAAGAAAAAGAAAAAAAATGGGTTCTTGTCTGAAATAAACGGCACGGACGCGTGCGTGCGATCGATGATGTACGTTCTTGCTTTATTTATTACACTGCCTAGCTACTTGATACTACTAGGACGACTGGAATTTTTTTTGTCTTGCTCCAAGTCTCCGTGCTGCTGTAGTGCTGTGGCTCTAGCTAGCTAGCTAGCTGGCTGGTTACTTTGCACCGTAACTCACGTCAGCCTCTTTTACCACGTCTCTGCAGCCTGATATAGGAGCTCTCTACGTCTTCCCATAGTTACACGGCCATTCTCATATCAATGGCCTTAGCAGCACGGCCGGCCGGCAAACGAACACGTACGTTACTTGCGTCGCTCTCGTTAATCCGTTCTCTGGGAATCATCGATCAATCTCTAGCCATTGTGTGTGTGACTGTGTGTGGACGCCATAACGTCACCGGGCTTACGGCACCCCTTTTTGTGCCCTTGCGCGCGCCTCGCTTTCGCCGTGCCGGTTCTCGCGTTGATCCCGTCCCGCTTCGACAAAATCCATGTCTGACTGCTGGCTCCTACGTGACAGAGATTGATAGCCAAAGGTTTTATTAGCGTTTGGGCCCTGTCACGACAAGAGTAATGCGCGCCGAGCTGCTAGCGGATAAAGACGTGTGTGTATATGTCCAGAAATAATCTAAGAGGTCTCTGTACTAATAGCAATACTTTCAAAGACTTGGTAACACTACTGCCCGCGCGTACTGAAATTTATGTCGGAGAGATCGATGTGCTTCCATTTCCATGTAGAATCCTTTGTCGGCAAAGACCCGACAGACCTTTCTACTGTGTGTATATATACTCGCATATATGCATGTAGTTAGTGTTAAATTAAAGGCGTGTTTGAATGTATTAGAGCTAGTAATTAGTTGGCTCAAAAATTATTATTGAAATTAGCTAACTAATAGATAACTAGCTAACTATATATTAACTAATTTACTAAAAATACCTAATAACTACACTATTAGCTAAAGTGTTTGGATATCTTTAAGTAATTTTAACGAGTAAAACTATTAGCTCTAGTACATTCAAAACACCCTCTTAGTCTTAGGATCCAGTATACTACAGAAACTTTCAAAGTCCTCTGTAACGGGAATTGATTACTGTTATTAGGCGGCAAGTGAATAATACTCTTCTCGTATGTACCGATCGCTAGCTGCTAGTCGTATATATGGCTTCTAGACCGCGTTGATCGTGGAAAAGAGAGCACATGATGAACTCATCGCGGAGAAGAGCGCTGGGGCCGGGATCAAATTAAATTCGATCGGCGGACTAAACGTATCACAAATTTAGCTCGAAACGGACAGAAAACCGATGCATGCATTATGCATTATATAGGAGCAAGCTGATAACCAGTGTCTCTGGAGCTGCTCTGACTGCACAGTCAAAGCACGTCTGCACGTGCGTCCTTTTTTTTTTTTTTTTGATAAAGCGTCCTCCTTAGGTAGACTGGCCAGTGGCCACCAGTACTTGCAGTGCTTGGTTAGTCATCACGGAGACAGCCCGGTTTCTCTCTATTAGTCGTTTTAGCTCTTAGTTTTATATATCTATATCCAGATGAATAGAATAAATCTAGACACATATAAAACATATACATTAATTATTATATGAACCTATTAATTAACTAAAATAAAATTTAATTTAGAACGGAGGGAATAGTAATTAAGGTGCCATATGTTTGCTGGCCTGCCTGATTATGATGTGCGAATTGGACTGGTCAGTGCATGTTTATGTATGTCAAGGTGCACGCGTCATGCTGCCTCTGCGTTCCTCGCAGATTAAGGAGCCGTTCGGTTGTCTAGGAATGGTGACCTGAAACCATTCCAATACAGATTACTTCTTTAATTTATATAAATTTTGATCAACAAGAAAAATTCTAGAGCTATTCGGGAAGAAACGAACAGAGCCTAATGGTACTTGAAAACAACTCTCTTAACCTATCTCACTGTTACATACCCAGTCGTTTTATACTAGTACTACCCCAGACTACCACTAGCGCATACAGGGAAAATCTACTTCTAGAATAGATCGTGCTGTTCTAATGCAAACACGCACGATTTTATGAGTTTTTTTTAACGCTGTATGCAAATATAGCTCCAATTTTCCAGTCTACGATGGATGATCACTAGCTAGGGTGATCTAGAAGGGAGTAGAACTATGCACCAGTAGCCTTTAAATTAGGCAATGGGCGTCATCTTAAGGCCGCGTTTGGTTTACTAAGAATTATAGAATCTGCAGCAGGCACGTTATCCTCGAAAATACAGCACACGCTTGGTTGTGGGATTTTTTTTCCTCCCTACACACAGAATCCAAGATATAGAATGAGCTGTGGTTTGGGTCCATAATATATCTTCAAAATATAAAGGCTCTTGCATCAACAGCTTCAGCTAGCTTTGGCTCCTCTGTGGATAACTTCCTCCTTTTTTTCATGAAGATGCATGTTCGAACCAAAAATGGGCCGGCGGACTGTCCGGCCCTGAGGCCGGACGGTTCGCGGTCCGGACGGTCCGCGCCTGTGGGCCGGACGGTCCGCGCGTGCGCAGAACAGATTAGGGTTCCGAGTTTTGTGCTACGGTTGTTAGCTAAAATCATGGGATAAGCTCGGAAATTAGTTTGTAAAGGGTCCAGCCCCCCTCCTCTATAAATAGAGAGGTATACGGCCGATTTGTAATCATGAATCGAATCAATACAACTTCTATTTCGCATTTTATCCTAGGAGTAGTTCTAGTCTAGTTTAGGTTTAGCTATCCAATCCCCAAATTCTTCGTCTCTCTTCGGCTCTACGTCGATTAGAGGAGTCTAGGTCGGCCGGCCCGAGCCTAGACACCACCTAGGATCTCTACTCCCCGACGGGATCCCTCCCGGGAGCGAGATCCAGGCGTCGTCGGCGATCTTCCGCCGTCCCTGCGTACGCGCGGACCGTCCGGCCCCAGGGCGCGGACCGTCCGGCCGTCAGGCAGGAGCCCTAGCCGCGCACCAGGCCGCGGACCGTCCGGCCCCAGGCCGCGGACAGTCCGCCCTTGCGCAGAGAGCACCACCGCGCCTCGCACCAGGCCGCGGACCGTCCGGCCCCTGCGCGCGGACCGTCCGCCCCTGTGCAGAGGGCACCGCCACGGTTCTTGTTGAGTGTTTGGCGCTCCGAAAAGGCGTCAACATACTTTTTGGCGACTCCGCTGGGGACAACACATCTAAGCTCATCAGATCGGCCCTCAATGGCCGGTTCAAAGGATAGCTCTAATATTTCTCTAAGCAACATCATAGAGCCGACTTGGGAAACCTTGCCGGCTGACGAGCAGCTCCAGTTTGAGGAGCACAAGGAGCGGATGATCCAGGAGGCGAAAGCAAAGTTCTTGGCCAACTTCAAAGTGGACAGGAACAACAAGGTCGTCCGACATCGGGCGACGGATCCGGCTTCGCTCCAACCCACGCCAGATATCCCCAATGTAAGTAATACCAACGATCTGCAATCTCTTAGAAATTATGTAGAAGATCAGCGTGAACAAATGCAGAACATCATAGGGGGTATGCAAAGCGATCTTAAGAGACTAGTACGTGCATTCGATAAATCTAGTACCGCAAATTTTCCTTCGCACGAGGTTGAGTTAGGAGATAACGCGCGTAACACATCGGCTACAGGTTGTCACGACCAGTCACAACCCCTTTATGGGATGCCGATGGACACATACCCTAAGCAACCGCAAATCGGCAGCAAACCAGCCGATCTGCACATGCCCGGACCGTCCGCACGTGAGCGCGGACCGTCTGGGCCAACAGCAGTTGGGCCTATTTTTAATGAGTTACCTAGATATGCGCCCGAGCCACCACATATGACACAGAACCCAAATTACCCAGTCGGACGGTCCGCATACAATGACGGACGGTCCGCATATGACCACGGACGGTCCGGGTACATATCCGGACAGTCCGCGCATGAGTCTTTTGAGGAGGATTATTACCTGAATCCTCGCCCGTCCCAGCAACACTTCCCATCACATTATGCAATGCACCAGCCCATCAATTCAGGATCCAGAGCCCAGGAAAGCTTTCCGGCCTCACCTAAAAGGCCGGAAAGAAACGATCAAACCTGTGAGCCATATAAGGCAAATGGGAATGCACCACGTAGCTCAAACCAATGGGGCGAACGACAACATACTAATATGCACCCAACTCCACCTATGTTTGACCAGAGAGCCGGTGGTCTTGCACCGGCTGCCATTGATATAGTGAGGGAAGAAATAGCCGGGGCGTTCCGAGATAAGCTCGGAGTAAGCATGGTCCCTGGGGGGCAATCATATCGGAAACCTTATGATAGCCGATTTGATCACCACCCATACCCACAGGGAACCAGGATACCCGAATTCGCAAAATTTTCGGGTGATCAAGGGAAAAACACACGTGAACATATAGGCCAGTTCCTAGCACAATTGGGAGAATTGGCCGACACAGAGGCATTTCCCGTACGTTTATTTTCATTATCGCTAACAGGAACCGCGTTTGCATGGTATGCCACTTTACCTCCTAATTCCATTTCATCATGGGGGGATCTAGAACAAAAATTTCATGATCATTTTTTCTCCGGTGATTATGAATTGGATTTGGTAGATTTAGTGTCATTGCGACAGACAAAAGACGAATCGGTTAATGATTACATCCGGAGATTCCGCGATACAAGAAATCGATGCTTTCAAATTCATTTAGCAGAAAAACAGCTAGTAGGATTAGCCTTTAACGGTCTACGATATTATTTAAAAGAGAGATTAGAAGGCATCCAATTTTTTACACTAGCACAGTTACACCAGAGGGCTTTGGCTTGCGAAAACCGGAGCAAAGAAACTGCTAAAACAATGCGTCACAACGTACATATAGTAGAATACGACCAAAGTAGCTCAGATGACGAATCAGCAGAAGTGTATGCTGCTGAAATGGTTTGGCCAAAACAGGCCAAATCTTCGGCTTGTTCCTCCTTGCAGCCAGTTCAAAAGAAACGGCAAGAGGAGGTTAAGTTTACGTTTAATGTTGGTAAATGTGATAAAATATTTGACGAACTACTCAAAAATGGCAATATTAAAATAAATCACACTGTTCCATCCGCTGACGAGCTAAAACGTCGTGCATACTGCAAGTGGCATAACTCATTTTCTCATGCCACTAATGATTGTAATGTATTCCGACGACAGATTCAATCGGCCATTAATGAGGGACGATTGAAATTTCAGGAAATGCAGGTAGATACAGAGCCCTTTCCAATGAACGTGATCGACTTTGAGGGCAAGAAAGTCCTAGTTCGGCCAAACACGGCCGATAAAGGCAAAGGCAAAGAGGCAATCATCGGCAATTCTAAAAAGGCCGATGAGGATCATAAAGTTTCTTGCAGGAAAGTGGTAGCCGAGAAGACTCCCGATGGAGGGGAGACCCTAAAGGTGACCATCACAGCCTCCAGTACTGGGGGGCAAGCGTAGACAGGGAGACAGATACAGGAACCCGTGCTGCGTATCCCGGACGGTCCGGCACGTAGGCGCGGACGGTCCGGGACCCCACCGGACAGTCCGGAGAGCTCCGGCGGACGGTCCGGCCATGCTCAGGACTCGCAGCGACCACGTACCTTCAAACCACGACGACCAGAGATAGGTACGTGGAAAACAAATACATTTAAAGCAGCTGGTCGGCTGATCAAGCCTGGCCCGACTTTCGATCAATTGTTGTCTAAATATGTGAAAAAGAAGGCTGGCCCCAGTGACCGGCCACCGAAGCGACCCATTCATGAGCAACGTCAGGTCAGGCCGATTGGACCACATCACCAATCGGAAGAAATGAAAGGTCCTATTGTACAATTGAGACCTAACATGCCGATATGGACCCCTCCACCTCCTTATCCATCTATGCCATATCCATACACATACTTACCTCCACCATATGTCCCAAATCAAATGTGGGGCATGCCACCATATCCATTTGGGATGCCACAGTACCCCGCCTGGGGGGCACCCCAAACATCCGTTTTTGATAGGTTGGCACCGCCAGTGCAAGACCGATTAAGCACTGCTGAATCCGGTCACCAGGCACAGGCCCAACAAGGTTGCCGGACTACTCGGCCTCCTAGGCCGACCAATCCGGCAGGGGGGCATATGCCTGTAGCAACTCAAAGAACAACAAAAAAGGACATCATCAAAATAGGTACTACAGATGTTGTCATACAGGGAGACAATAAAGGGCCGATGATTTTCGGCGAATCGGCCAACACGACCGAAAAGGATACGGCTACCATTAAAATAGCCGATCCAAAATACTCCATGCCTCGATGGTGCCCAGCGGGATTGACACGATCCCAAAAGAGAAAATTACAGCGCCTAAGAGCAAAGGAGAGCCAGGAGAAGGAGGCGGAAAAGACATTTAATGACACACATCCACTATACCCGCCACCGCAAAAGAAATGGAGACCGAAGGCCGTTGAGAAAAAACAAACGGCCACAGAAATAGAAAGTCAACCTGCACCAGGCGCGGACCGTCCGGCCCCCGCGTGCGGACCGTCCGCCGTTCACCAGGAAGGCTCTGGATGACCTGCACCAGGCGCGGACCGTCCGGCCCCCACGTGCGGACCGTCCGCCGTTCATCAGGAAGCCTCCACCAACACGACAACATCAATGGAAGAGGACAACTTGCTAGGAGAAGACCTGGTCGACTACGAGGCTTCTCTAGAACGCCCAGGTATGGATGTAAATATTATTACATTTTCTTCCGATTGTACTATCATTGGCGACGATGAACCTGTTGCTGCCCAGTTTGATTTTGGTCCTAAAGAAGCCGCCTTTACTAAACCAAAGGAATCGGTAAATCATTTAAAGCCGCTCTTCGTGCGCGGTCACATTGATGGAATACCGATTGCTAAGATGTTGGTGGATGGAGGGGCGGCTGTAAATCTAATGCCTTATTCATTATACAGAAAATTAGGAAAACAAGATGACGAACTTGTCAAAACCAACATGACCCTCAGCGGTGTTGGGGATAGTTCGATTAAAGCTAGGGGAGTCACGTCCGTTGAATTAACCATCGGGACTAAGACCCTTGCTGCTGCATTCTTCGTCGCTGATGTAGAAGGAAATTACAGTTTAATTCTAGGCAGAGATTGGATTCATGCCAATCAATGTATACCTTCTACATTACATCAAATGTTAATACAATGGGTAGGCGATGATATAGAACAAGTACATGCTGATGTATCGGCCTGCATCGCTGTGGCCGATGCTCCTGTACTCTGGACTTATGAGACTGCTACATGTCTCACAGGAGTAGATTTTTCTGATTATCAGTTCATAAGTATAGATAAGAAAGGTTTCATTCCTGTAATGCTAGAGCCGATGGAGAATCGGCTGAATCCTAAATAGAGTTTAAACGATGAATACACACAAAGTTCATGAGTCTTTGATCACGGACAATTCGGCCCTCAAAGCCGGATGGTCTGGTCTATCACAGAACAGTTCAGACTTTAAGACCGAACATCTACCATAGCGAAAAGATAGTATTACGGATGATCCGGTCCCCGAGACCGGAAAGTCCGCCATCACACAAAGATCATCTGATTCCTCTGTGGGGGACATGATAGAGGAATTCAGAGATCTTGGTAAACTAGGACAGGGGTTTACATCGGCTGATCCGTTGGAGGAGATTGACATAGGAAATGGTAAAACTCCAAGGCCGACTTTTGTAAACAAGACCCTGGAGACCGATTCTAGAAATGAGATGATCGGTCTATTGAAGGAATATTCAGATTGTTTTGCTTGGAATTACACTGAAATGCCTGGACTAAGCCGAGAGATTGTCGAACATCGGCTGCCCATTAAGTCTGGTTTCAGACCTTTCAAGCAGAAAGCTAGAACGTTTCGTCCAGATCTTCTCCCACGAATCAAGGACGAAATCCACCGGCTGCTAGAAGCTAATTTTATTAGACCTTGCAGGTACGCAGAGTGGGTCTCCAATATTGTGCCGGTGGAGAAGAAGGAGTCAGGTAAACTTAGAGTATGCATTGATTTTCGTAATTTAAATAAAGCAACTCCTAAAGATGAATATCCCATGCCCATAGCCGACACATTAATCAATAATGCATCAGGAAATAGAATTATTAGCTTCCTTGATGGTAATGCCGGATATAATCAGATTTTCATGGCCGAAGAAGATGCGTCTAAAACGGCCTTGGTTCATTGCTCCCATGGGAACAAATGGACATCTCGACCTCGACACGGGAGGTAAGTCTGTGGATCAAAAGGTATACCGGTCGATGATTGGTTCATTGCTTTATTTATGTGCATCTCGACCGGACATTATGCTATCCGTTTGCATGTGTGCAAGATTCCAAGCCGACCCTAAGGAATCACACCTTACGGCCGTAAAACGAATCTTGAGATACTTGGCTTATACTCCTAAGTTTGGGCTTTGGTACCCTCGGGGATCCACATTTGATTTGATTGGTTATTCGGATGCCAATTGGGCGGGGTGTAAGATTAATAGGAAGAGCACATCGGGGACTTGCCAGTTCTTGGGAAGATCCTTGGTGTCATGGGCTTCAAAGAAGCAAAATTCGGTCGCTCTTTCTACCGCCGAAGCCGAGTATATTGCCGCAGGCCATTGTTGCGCGCAATTGCTTTGGATGAGGCAAACCCTGCGGGATTATGGTTACAAACTAACCAAAGTTCCCCTTCTATGTGATAATGAGAGTGCAATCCGCATGGCGGATAATCCCGTTGAGCATAGCCGCACTAAACACATAGCCATTCGGTATCATTTTCTTAGGGATCACCAACAAAAGGGGGATATCGAGATTTCATACATTAACACTAAAGATCAATTAGCCGATATCTTTACCAAGCCTCTTGATGAACAAACTTTTACCAAACTTAGGCATGAGCTCAATATTCTTGATTCTAGGAACTTCTTTTGCTAAACTTGCACACATAGCTCATAAATATACCTTTGATCATGTCTCTTTTATATATGCTATGACTAATGTGTTTTCAAGTGTATTTCAAACCAAGTCATAGGTATATTGAAAGGGAATTGGAGTCTTCGGCGAAGACAAAGGCTTCCACTCCACTCTACTACTCATCCTTCGTCGTCTCTCCGCATCACTCTCCATCTTTGGTATAATCTTTACTCATATGTGTTATTTATGACCAAAGGGGGAGAAAGTACTTCTAAGGGCTTATATCTCACTCAAAGTATCCGTTTTTGGCGATTCATGCCAAAGGGGGAGAAAGTATGAGCCCAAAGCAAAAGGACGACCGCACCACCACCCTAAATTTTAAAATTAATGTTTTTCAATTGGAAAAGTTCAATTGGTATCTCTTTGTGTTCTAAAGGGGGAGCAAGTAGTATCTTCAAAACTTAATATTTCAAAACCCTCTTGAACACTAAGAGGAGAATTTATTTGAGGGGGAGTTTTGTTTAGTCAAAGGAAAAGCATTTGAAACAAGGGGAGAAATTTTTTAAACTTGAAAATGCTTTGCAAAAATCTTATTTCATCTACCTTTGACTATATTGCAAAAGGACTTTGAAAAGGATTTACAAAAAGAATTTGCAAAAACAAAACACGTGGTGCAAGTGTGGTCCAAAATGTTAAAAATAAAGAAACAATCCATGCACATCTAGTAAGTAACATTTATTGGCTCAATTCCAAGCAACCTTTGCACTTACATTATGCAAAATGGTTCAATTATGCACTTTTATATTTGCTTTGGTTTGTGTTGGCATCAATCACCAAAAAGGGGGAGATTGAAAGGGAATTAGGCTTACACCTACTTCTAAATTGATTTTGGTGGTTGAATTGCCCAACACAAATAATTGGACTAACTAGTTTGCTCTAGATTATATGTTCTACAGGTGTCAAAGGTTCATCTACAACTATACTAAATCGACTGTCCGGAATACCGTAGATTATTCCGGACAGGAGAAGCTTTTTGGAAAAACAGGCCAAGCGCGGACCGTCCGGGCCCTTGCGGCGGACCGTCCGCGACACAAGGATGACCCTCGGACAGAACCAATGCAAAAATCTGAGTCTGCACTATGGACCGTCCGGAGGATAAGCGCGGACCGTCTGAACCCTCGCTCGGACCGTCCGGCCTCAGGCGCGGACCGTCCGGTAGGCAAGGATCCGAAAAACCCGAAGGTGACGGGTTCGGAAGAATGAATTATAGCGGCCTCGCGGACCGTCCGGGGTGCACGACCGGACCGTCCGCGACTGGGTCTGTCTGACATCTGACGATGCATTAAATGCAATATAGCCGTTGATATAGCCGTTACTGCTGACCGTTGCATTTTCAGCCGTTGATCTACAGGGGCGGACCATCCGGACCTGGCGGGCGGACCGTCCGCGCTCAGCAGAATGGAGTAACGGCTAGGAAGTGGTTGGTGGCTATAAATACAACCCCAACCACCTCCATTCACAACAATCCAAGCATTCCAACCTTCAACATTCAATACAAGAGCTAGCAATCCATTCCAAGACACATTCAAAGCCTCCATCTCTCCAAGTTTCACAATTGAGAAAAGAGATCATTAGTGATTAGTGACTTGAGAGAGAAAGTGATCCGTGTGTTATTTGTCGCTCTTGTCGCTTGGTTTTTGCAATCGTGCTTTCTTTCAATTTTCATTGCGATCAAACTCACTTGTAATTGAGGCAAGAGACACCAATCTTGTGGTGGTCCTTGTGGGAACTTTGTGTTCCAAGCATTTGAGAAGAGAAAGCTCACTCGGTCTAAGGGACCGTTTGAGAGAGGGAAAGGGTTGAAAGAGACCCGGCCTTTGTGGCCTCCTCAACGGGGAGTAGGTTTGAGAGAACCGAACCTCGGTAAAACAAATCCGCGTGTCTCACTTCATTATTCGTTTGCGATTTGTTTTGCGCCCTCTCTCGCGGACTCTATTATATTTCTAACGCTAACCCGGCTTGTAGTTGTGTTTATTTTTAAGAATTTCAGTTTCGCCCTATTCACCCCCCCTCTAGGCGACTTTCAATTGGTATCGGATCCCGGTGCTTCATTAGAGCCTAACCGCTCGAAGTGATGTCGGGAGATCACACCAAGAGGGAGATGGAGACCGGCGACAAGCCCACTACGAGCCAAGGGAGCACTTCATCGGAAGAGTCCCGCACCAAGAGGAGGGAGAAGAAGAAGGACTCCTCCAAACGGAAGGAGAAAAGATCCTCTTCTTCTCACCACAAGGAGAAGAAGGAGAAATCTTCTTCCCACAAGTCGCATCGGAAAGGCGACAAGCACAAAAGGATGAGGAAGGTGGTCTACTACGAGACCGACACTTCATCAACATCCACCTCCGGCTCCGATGCGCCGTCCGTAACTTCTAAGCGCCAAGAGCGCAAGAAGTTTAGTAAGATCCCCTTACACTATCCCCGTACACCTAGACATACTCCATTACTTTCCGTTCCATTAGGCAAACCGCCAACTTTTGATGGCGAAGATTACGCTAGGTGGAGTGATTTAATGAAATTTCATCTAACCTCACTCCACAAAAGTATATGGAATGTTGTTGAGTTTGGAGCACAGGTACCATCAATAGGAGATGAGGATTATGATACGGACGAAGTGGCCCAAATCGAGCACTTCAACTCCCAAGCCACAACCATTCTCCTCGCCTCTCTAAGCAAGGAGGAATACAACAAAGTGCAAGGGTTGAAGAATGCAAAGGAGATTTGGGACCTACTCAAGACGGCGCACGAGGGTGATGAACTCACCAAGATCACCAAGCGGGAAACGATCGAGGGGGAGCTCGGTCGCTTCCGTCTTCGCCAAGGGGAGGAGCCACAAGATATGTACAACCGGCTCAAAACCTTGGTGAATCAAGTGCGCAACCTCGGGAGCAAAAAGTGGGACGACCATGAGGTGGTTAAGGTTATTTTAAGAGCTCTTATTTTCCTTAACCCTACTCAAGTTCAATTAATTCGTGGTAATCCTAGATATCCACTAATGACCCCCGAGGAAGTTATCGGGAATTTTGTGAGCTTTGAATGTATGATCAAGGGCTCAAAGAAGATCAACGAGCTTGATGATCCCTCCACGTCCGAGGCGCAACCGGTGGCCTTCAAGGCAACGGAAGAGAAGAAGGAGGAGTCTACACCGAGTAGACAACCAATTGACGTCTCCAAGCTCGACAATGAGGAGATGGCTTTAATCATCAAAAGCTTTCGCCAAATCCTCAAGCAACGGAGGGGGAAGGACTACAAACCTCGCTCCAAGAAAGTGTGCTACAAATGTGGTAAGCCCGGTCATTTTATTGCAAAATGTCCTATGTCTAGTGACAGTGACAGGGGCGACGACAAGAAGGGAAAGAGGAGAGAAAAGAAGAAGTACTACAAGAAGAAGGGCAGCGATGCCCATGTTTGCCGGGAATGGGACTCCGACGAGAGCTCCACCGAGTCCTCCTCCGACGAGGACGCCGCCAACATCGCCGTCACCAAGGGACTCCTCTTCCCCAACGTCGGCCACAAGTGCCTCATGGCAAAGGACGGCAAAAGGAAGAAGGTTAAATCTAAATCCTTCACTAAATATGAATCTTCTAGTGATGATAATGCTAGTGGTGAGGAAGACAATTTGCATAACCTTTTTGCCAACCTTAACATGGAACAAAAAGAAAAATTAAATGAGCTAATAAGTGCTATCCATGAAAAGGATGATCTCTTGGACTCCCAAGAGGATTTCCTAATCAAGGAAAACAAGAAACATGTTAAGGTTAAAAACGCTTATGCTCTAGAGGTAGAAAAATGTGAAAAATTGTCTAGTGAGCTAAGCACTTGCCATGAGACCATTAACAACCTTAGAAATGAAAATGCTAGATTAATTGCTAAGGTTGATTCTCATGTTTGTATTGATTCAATTCCCAAACTTAGAAATAATAATGATGATTTGCTTGCTAAGATTAAGGAATTGAATGAGTCTCTTGCTAGCCTTAGAGTAGAAAATGAAAATTTGATTGCTAAGGCTAAAAATTTTGATGTTTGCAATACTATTATTTCCGACCTTAGAACTAAGAATGATATGTTACATGCTAAGGTTGTAGAACTAAAATCTTGCAAACCCTCTACATCTAATGTTGAGCATGTTTCTATTTGTACTAGATGTAGAGATGTTGATATCAATGCTATTCATGATCACATGGCTTTAATTAAACAACAAAATGATCATATAGCATTATTAGATGCAAAAATTGCCGAGCATAACTTAGAAAATGAAAAGTTTAAATTTGCTAGAAGTATGCTCTATAATGGGAGACGCCCTGGCATCAAGGATGGCATTGGCTTCCAAAGGGGAGACAATGTCAAACTTAATGCTCCTCCTAAGAACTTGTCTAACTTTGTTAAGGGCAAGGCTCTCATGCCTCAGGATAACGAGGGTTACATTTTGTACCCTGCCGGTTATCCCGAGAGCAAAATTAGGAGAACTCATTCTAGGAAGTCTCACTCTGGCCCTAACTATGCTTTCATGTATAAGGGTGAGACATCTAGCTCTAGGCAACCAACCCGTGCCAAGTTGCCTAGAAAGAAAACTCCTAATGCATCAAATGATCATACTATTTCATTCAAAACTTTTGATGCATCATATGTGCTTACTAACAAATCCGGCAAGGTAGTTGCCAAGTTTGTTGGGGGCAAACACAAGGGCTCCAAGACTTGTGTTTGGGTACCCAAAGTTCTTGTTTCTAATGCTAAAGGACCCAAAACCGTTTGGGTACCTAAAGTCAAGAACTAAAATTGTTTTGTAGGTTTATGCA
Organism: Zea luxurians; assembly: GCA_029449295.1. Taxonomy (NCBI): domain Eukaryota; kingdom Viridiplantae; phylum Streptophyta; class Magnoliopsida; order Poales; family Poaceae; genus Zea; species Zea luxurians. Next base: position 27,905,255 of record JAOPSE010000003.1, read on the forward strand.
TCCGGGGGTTTAAGTTGGATACTCGACAGCGGGTGCACAAACCACATGACAGGGGAGAAAAAGATGTTCTCCTCATATGAGAAAAACCAAGATCCCCAACGAGCTATCACATTCGGGGATGGAAATCAAGGTTTGGTCAAAGGATTGGGTAAAATTGCTATATCACCTGACCATACTATTTCCAATGTTTTTCTTGTAGATTCTTTAGATTACAATTTGCTTTCCGTATCCCAATTATGTCAAATGGGCTACAACTGTCTATTTACTGATATAGGTGTTACTGTCTTTAGAAGAAGTGATGATTCAATAGCATTTAAGGGAGTGTTAGAGGGTCAGCTATACTTGGTAGATTTTGATAGAGCTGAACTCGACACTTGCTTGGTTGCTAAGACTAACTTGGGTTGGCTCTGGCACCGCCGACTAGCCCATGTTGGAATGAAGAATCTTCACAAGCTTCTAAAGGGAGAACACATTTTAGGACTAACCAATGTTCATTTTGAGAAAGACAGGATTTGTAGCGCATGCCAAGCCGGGAAGCAAGTTGGCACTCATCATCCACACAAGAACATCATGACTAGTGACAGGCCACTAGAGCTCCTACACATGGACCTATTCGGCCCGATCGCTTACATAAGCATCGGCGGGAGTAAGTACTGTCTAGTTATTGTGGATGATTATTCTCGCTTCACTTGGGTGTTCTTTTTGCAGGAAAAATCTCATACCCAAGAGACCTTAAAGGGATTCTTGAGATGAGCTCAAAATGAGTTCGGCTTAAGGATCAAGAAAATTAGAAGCGACAACGGAACGGAGTTCAAGAACTCACAAATAGAAGGCTTCCTTGAGGAGGAGGGCATCAAGCATGAGTTCTCTTCTCCCTACACTCCACAACAAAATGGTGTAGTGGAGAGGAAGAATCGAACTCTTTTGGACATGGCAAGAACCATGCTTGATGAATACAAGACACCGGATCGGTTTTGGGCCGAGGCGGTCAACACCGCCTGCTACGCCATCAACCGGTTATATCTACACCGAATCCTCAAGAAGACATCCTATGAACTCCTAACCGGTAAAAAGCCCAATATTTCATATTTTAGAGTTTTTGGTAGCAAATGCTTTATTCTTGTTAAGAGAGGTCGAAAGTCTAAATTTGCTCCTAAAACTGTAGAAGGCTTTTTACTAGGATATGACTCAAACACAAGGGCATATAGAGTCTTTAACAAGTCCTCAGGACTTGTTGAAGTTTCTTGTGACGTTGTGTTTGATGAGACTAACGGCTCTCAAGTAGAGCAAGTTGATCTTGATGAGATAGGTGAAGAACAGGCTCCATGCATAGCGCTAAGGAACATGTCCATTGGGGATGTGTGTCCTAAGGAATCCGAAGAGCCTCCACATGCACAAGATCAACCATCCTCCTCCACGCAAGCATCTCCACCAACCCAAAATGAGGACGAGGCTCAAGTTGATAAAGATGAAGAACACAATGATGAGTCACCTCAAGACGACAGCAATGATCAAGGGGGAGACGCAAATGATGAAGACAAGGAGGATGAACAACCAAGGCCGCCACACCCAAGAGTCCACCAAGCAATACAACGAGATCACCCCGTCGACACCATCCTCGGCGACATTCATAAGGGGGTAACCACTCGATCTCGTGTTGCACATTTTTGTGAGCATTACTCTTTTGTTTCCTCTATTGAGCCACACAGGGTAGAGGAAGCACTACAAGATTCGGATTGGGTGATGGCGATGCAAGAGGAGCTCAACAATTTCACGAGGAACGAGGTATGGTATTTGGTTCCACGTCCTAACCAAAATGTTGTAGGAACCAAGTGGGTCTTCCGCAACAAGCAAGACGAGCATGGTGTGGTGACAAGGAACAAAGCTCGACTCGTGGCCAAGGGGTATTCACAAGTCGAAGGTTTGGATTTTGGTGAAACCTATGCACCAGTAGCTAGGCTTGAGTCAATTCGTATATTATTAGCCTATGCTACTTACCATGGCTTCAAGCTCTACCAAATGGACGTGAAGAGTGCCTTCCTCAACGGACCAATCAAGGAGGAGGTCTATGTTGAGCAACCTCCCGGCTTTGAAGATAGTAAGTATCCTAACCATGTCTATAGGCTCTCTAAGGCGCTTTATGGGCTTAAGCAAGCCCCAAGAGCATGGTATGAATGCCTTAGAGATTTCCTTATTGCTAATGGCTTCAAAGTCGGCAAGGCCGATCCTACTTTGTTCACTAAAACTCTTGACAATGATTTGTTCGTATGCCAAATTTATGTTGATGATATTATATTTGGGTCTACTAACGAATCTACATGTGAAGAATTTAGTAGGATCATGACAAAGAAATTCGAGATGTCGATGATGGGGGAGTTGAAATATTTCTTAGGATTTCAAGTCAAGCAACTCCAAGAGGGCACTTTCATTAGCCAAACGAAGTATACTCAAGACATTCTAAGCAAGTTTGGAATGAAGGATGCCAAGCCCATCAAGACTCCCATGGGAACAAATGGACATCTCGACCTCGACACGGGAGGTAAGTCTGTGGATCAAAAGGTATACCGGTCGATGATTGGTTCATTGCTTTATTTATGTGCATCTCGACCGGACATTATGCTATCCGTTTGCATGTGTGCAAGATTCCAAGCCGACCCTAAGGAATCACACCTTACGGCCGTAAAACAAATCTTGAGATACTTGGCTTATACTCCTAAGTTTGGGATTTGGTACCCTCGGGGATCCACATTTGATTTGATTGGTTATTCGGATGCCGATTGGGCGGGGTGTAAGATTAATAGGAAGAGCACATCGGGGACTTGCCAGTTCTTGGGAAGATCCTTGGTGTCATGGGCTTCAAAGAAGCAAAATTCGGTCGCTCTTTCTACCGCCGAAGCCGAGTATATTGCCGCAGGCCATTGTTGCACGCAATTGCTTTGGATGAGGCAAACCCTGCGGGACTATGGTTACAAACTAACCAAAGTTCCCCTTCTATGTGATAATGAGAGTGCAATCCGCATGGCGGATAATCCCGTTGAGCATAGCCACACTAAACACATAGCCATTCGGTATCATTTTCTTAGGGATCACCAACAAAAGGGGGATATCGAGATTTCATACATTAACACTAAAGATCAATTAGCCGATATCTTTACCAAGCCTCTTGATGAACAAACTTTTACCAAACTTAGGCATGAGCTCAATATTCTTGATTCTAGGAACTTCTTTTGCTAAACTTGCACACATAGCTCATAAATATACCTTTGATCATGTCTCTTTTATATATGCTATGACTAATGTGTTTTCAAGTGTATTTCAAACCAAGTCATAGGTATATTGAAAGGGAATTGGAGTCTTCGGCGAAGACAAAGGCTTCCACTCCACTCTACTACTCATCCTTCGTCGTCTCTCCGCATCACTCTCCATCTTTGGTATAATCTTTACTCATATGTGTTATTTATGACCAAAGGGGGAGAAAGTACTTCTAAGGGCTTATATCTCACTCAAAGTATCCGTTTTTGGCGATTCATGCCAAAGGGGGAGAAAGTATGAGCCCAAAGCAAAAGGACGACCGCACCACCACCCTAAATTTTAAAATTAATGTTTTTCAATTGGAAAAGTTCAATTGGTATCTCTTTGTGTTCTAAAGGGGGAGCAAGTAGTATCTTCAAAACTTAATATTTCAAAACCCTCTTGAACACTAAGAGGAGAATTTATTTGAGGGGGAGTTTTGTTTAGTCAAAGGAAAAGCATTTGAAACAAGGGGAGAAATTTTTTAAACTTGAAAATGCTTTGCAAAAATCTTATTTCATCTACCTTTGACTATATTGCAAAAGGACTTTGAAAAGGATTTACAAAAAGAATTTGCAAAAACAAAACACGTGGTGCAAGTGTGGTCCAAAATGTTAAAAATAAAGAAACAATCCATGCACATCTAGTAAGTAACATTTATTGGCTCAATTCCAAGCAACCTTTGCACTTACATTATGCAAAATGGTTCAATTATGCACTTTTATATTTGCTTTGGTTTGTGTTGGCATCAATCACCAAAAAGGGGGAGATTGAAAGGGAATTAGGCTTACACCTACTTCTAAATTGATTTTGGTGGTTGAATTGCCCAACACAAATAATTGGACTAACTAGTTTGCTCTAGATTATATGTTCTACAGGTGTCAAAGGTTCATCTACAACTATACTAAATCGACTGTCCGGAATACCGTAGATTATTCCGGACAGGAGAAGCTTTTTGGAAAAACAGGCCAAGCGCGGACCGTCCGGGCCCTTGCGGCGGACCGTCCGCGACACAAGGATGACCCTCGGACAGAACCAATGCAAAAATCTGAGTCTGCACTATGGACCGTCCGGAGGATAAGCGCGGACCGTCTGAACCCTCGCTCGGACCGTCCGGCCTCAGGCGCGGACCGTCTGGTAGGCAAGGATCCGAAAAACCCGAAGGTGACGGGTTCGGAAGAATGAATTATAGCGGCCTCGCGGACCGTCCGGGGTGCACGACCGGACCGTCCGCGACTGGGTCTGTCTGACATCTGACGATGCATTAAATGCAATATAGCCGTTGATATAGCCGTTACTGCTGACCGTTGCATTTTCAGCCGTTGATCTACAGGGGCGGACCGTCCGGACCTGGCGGGCGGACCGTCCGCGCTCAGCAGAATGGAGTAACGGCTAGGAAGTGGTTGGTGACTATAAATACAACCCCAACCACCTCCATTCACAATAATCCAAGCATTCCAACCTTCAACATTCAATACAAGAGCTAGCAATCCATTCCAAGACACATTCAAAGCCTCCATCTCTCCAAGTTTCACAATTGAGAAAAGAGATCATTAGTGATTAGTGACTTGAGAGAGAAAGTGATCCGTGTGTTATTTGTCGCTCTTGTCGCTTGGTTTTTGCAATCGTGCTTTCTTTCAATTTTCATTGCGATCAAACTCACTTGTAATTGAGGCAAGAGACACCAATCTTGTGGTGGTCCTTGTGGGAACTTTGTGTTCCAAGCATTTGAGAAGAGAAAGCTCACTCGGTCTAAGGGACCGTTTGAGAGAGGGAAAGGGTTGAAAGAGACCCGGCCTTTGTGGCCTCCTCAACGGGGAGTAGGTTTGAGAGAACCGAACCTCGGTAAAACAAATCCGCGTGTCTCACTTCATTATTCGTTTGCGATTTGTTTTGCGCCCTCTCTCGCGGACTCTATTATATTTCTAACGCTAACCCGGCTTGTAGTTGTGTTTATTTTTAAGAATTTCAGTTTCGCCCTATTCACCCCCCCCCCCTCTAGGCGACTTTCAGTATAGAAATAGACCCTGACCGAATCAAGTCTATTCGGAATGTGGGGCCTCCGACTTGTAAGGTCGAAGTGCAGAGGTTTCTCGGCAAGGTGAAATATTTACGAAGGTTTATTTCTAACCTAGCCGGGAAGATTGATGCCTTCACCCCTATCCTTCGGCTTAAGAATGATGCTGAATTCACTTGGGGGGGGGGGGCAGAGCAGCAGGAAGCATTTGATCTCATTAAAAAATACTTGTCTTCGGCTCCCGTGTTAAAAGCACCACAAGTAGGAGCACCATTCAGATTATAAATTGCAGCTGAAGACAAGGTTATTGGGGCTGTTCTGACACAAGAAACTGAGGGGAAGGAGCATGTGGTGACATATCTAAGCCGAAGGTTGGTGGATGCTGAAACAAGGTACACTTTTATTGAAAAGTTATGCTTATGCTTGTTTTATGCATGCACCAAATGTAGATGTTATTTACTGTCTAGTCATTGCACTGTTTCTGGTCAAGCCGATGTAATCAAATACATGTTGCATAACCCAATTATGAGTGGTAGAATTGGTAAGTGGGCTTATGCACTCATAGAATATGACTTGGCCTATGAACCATTGAAATCTATGAAAGGCCAAGTCGTAGCGGATTTTATTGTAGAACATCGGGTTAATGATATTCATGAACTAGACATGTCATACCTCACTATTACTCCTTGGACTTTATATTTTGATGGATCGGTTTGCAATGAAGGGCAAGGAATTGGCATTGTGCTTGTTTCACCAAGTAATGTCTCCTTTGACTTCTCTAGCCGATTGAAAACTTATTGCACTAATAATCAAGCTGAATATGAGGCCCTCCTATTCGGTTTAGAACTTTTAAATAGTATGGGAGTAAAACATGTGAAGGTATTTGGTGATTCTCAGCTGGTTGTCCAACAAGTGTTAGAAGAATATCAATGTCTTGATGGTACTCTAAATAGTTATCTTGAGAAATGTTGGAGCATAATTCATTCTTTTGACGAATTCAGTATTCGGCATATCTCTAGAGTTGAGAATCATAGAGCTAACGATTTGGCACAAGATGCATCAGGTTATCGAATAAAGAGAGGGAAATTTCACAAAACTGAAAATCTGATAACCAGTGCAGAGCCAAATTCCCAGGTCGCGGACCGTCCGCGTGATGACGTCGGACCGTCCGAGGTTACCAGAAATGTTCTCTTAATCGATTCGGCTGACAATGAAGCCGATGCAAGTGATTGGAGGACACCTATACTTAATTATTTGCAAAATACCAATATCAGGACAGATAAGAACATTCGGCGAACAGCTTTCAAGTATGTTTTGATGAGTGATGAACTTTATCGCCGAACGGTTAATGATGTCCTGCTTAAGTGCTTGGGCCCAGATGATGCTATATTAGCCATGGCCGAAGTACATGAAGGAATTTGTGGTACCCATCAATCAGCTCCAAAGATGAAGTGGTTGTTGCGAAGGTCTGGTTTTTATTGGCCTAGTATGATAGCTGATTGTTTCAAGTACTACAAGGGTTGCCAAGTGTGTCAAAAATTCGGCGACCTACAGTTGGTCCCTGCAGCCGAATTACATCCTATCATCAAGCCTTGGCCATTCAGAGGATGGGGATTAGACTTTATTGGAGAAATTCATCCTTCATCATCAAAAGGGCATCAGTTTGTGTTAGTTGCCACTGACTATTTCACCAAATGGACTGAAGCCGTTGCTCTAAAGAACATGACGCACAAGGAGGTAATTGAGTTCATAACTGAGCATATTATTCATAGATTCGGCATTCCCCAGACCTTGACTACAGATCAAGGTACTTCTTTTATGTCAAAGGAGGTACGTGAATTTGCTGAATTATACAGAATTAAGCTGCTTAATTCGTCTCCATATTATGCTCAGGCCAATGGACAGGCCGAGTCTAGTAATAGGACGTTGATTAATTTGATAAAGAAGAAGGTATCTGATAATCCTAAACATTGGCATAAGATTTTGTCTGAAGCTTTATGGGCTCATAGAATATCTAAACATAGTGCTACTAAAGTATCTCCTTTTGAGCTTGTCTATGGGCAGGAAGCAGTGTTACCTGTGGAAATAAGTTTGAATGCTGTCAGGTTTGCCAGACAAAATGACCTAACTGCTACTGATTATTATAATTCAATGATGGATAATATTGATGAGGTGACCGACAAGAGGATGATAGCTTTGGGAGCAATAGAAAAGGACAAGATCATGGTAGCTAGGGCCTACAACAAGAAGGTCAAAGCAAAATCATTCCAAGTAGGAGACTTGGTGTGGAAGACCATTCTACCTCTAAGGAATAAAGACCGAAAGTTCGGGAAATGGTCGCCAAGCTGGGAGGGTCCTTATAAAGTGAAGCAGGTGATGTCTGGTAACGCTTATTTACTACAAACATTACAAGGCAAAGATTTACCTAAGGCTTTGAATGGGCGTTTCCTCAAACAGTACCATCCTAGTATGTGGCAAAATGCCTAAGAAAACCGATGTGATCACATCGAGTTAGTTGCTTTTGGTTCGCCCAGCTCCACCAAAAGGCAGGGGGGCATATGTTCGAACCAAAAATGGGCTGGCGGACTGTCCGGCCCTGAGGCCGGACGGTCCGCGGTCCGGACGGTCCGCGCCTGTGGGCCGGACGGTCCGCGCGTGCGCAGAACAGATTAGGGTTCTGAGTTTTGTGCTACGGTTGTTAGCTAAAATCATGGGATAAGCTCGGAAATTAGTTTGTAAAGGGTCCAGCCCCCCTCCTCTATAAATAGAGAGGTATACGTCCGATTTGTAATCATGAATCGAATCAATACAACTTCTATTTCGCATTTTATCCTAGGAGTAGTTCTAGTCTAGTTTAGGTTTAGCTATCCAATCCCCAAATTCTTTGTCTCTCTTCGGCTCTACGTCGATTAGAGGAGTCTAGGTCGGCCGGCCCGAGCCTAGACACCACCTAGGATCTCTACTCCCCGACGGGGTCCCTCCCGGGAGCGAGATTCAGGCGCCGTCGGCGATCTTCCGCCGTCCCTGCGTACGCGCGGACCGTCCGGCCCCAGGGCGCGGACCGTCCGGCCGTTAGGCAGGAGCCCTAGCCGCGCACCAGGCCGCGGACCGTCCGGCCCCAGGCCGCGGACAGTCCGCCCTTGCGCAGAGAGCACCACCGCGCCTCGCACCAGGCCGCGAACCGTCCGGCCCCTGCGCGCGGACCGTCCGCCCCTGTGCAGAGGGCACCGCCACGGTTCTTGTTGAGTGTTTGGCGCTCCGAAAAGGCGTTAACAATGCAGCTATTTAGTTGAAAATGTAGCTCCTATATATTTTCATGTAAGAGAGAAGGACCAGAGAGAGAGCTGGAGAAGAAGCCTCTTTTTTGGAGCTCCCTGCTTTGCTCGGTTTATGGGGCTGCTCCTTTCTATTCTTACGAATGGAGCTGCTCCTTCATATTCTTACGAAGAAGCTCCCCGTTTGGTAGACTATTTAATGAGTTTACATGGTATTTATTATCTGCGCATACAGATAATGTCGAGTATTATATATTTTTAGAATAAAAACGTGAAATCGAATAGAGAGAAAAAAATTGTAGAATTATTTAGTATCTTTATTAAAATCGAAACGAATATGTATATCCACGTTGACATTAAAAACGGATATACGGATGTCGGACTTGACGTAGATTGTAGGGCTAGTTTATAAAGACGGATATGCATTCTAAAACCTAGATGACACACTGCCAAGTTTAGGGACTGATCTAATATATATCGCTCGTGCCAGCATGAATCACCACGCCAGTAAACATGTCTACTAGTCTCTACCTGTGACTTATTGCTAATTTAAATATTTGCATGTGTATTTTAAATGTTTAGAGATTTATATGACATCCTGTCCTAAATTTAGACCGAATTTTTTCTTATTTAGCCCCTTTTGTGACACAAATTTACTTTTGGACCCCCAGAAATTTTAATTGCACATTTGGACCCTATGCTCGGCGCCATAGGCTGTGGCGCCGAGGTAACACAGCTCGGCGCCATAGCCTGTGGCGCCGAGCTATGACGTGGCAGCACCAGCTGAGGCTGACCTGGCACCGACGTGGGCGACGCGGCCTCGTAGCTCGGCGCCACAGATCTTGGCGCCGAGCTGCGTGTGCCTATAAAAACGTCCGCGCGGCTGGCCGAGAGCAGCGGATTTCCTCTCATTTCGAAACTTCGTCAAAATTTGTTGGATTCAAAGATTTGACTTGGTTCACTTCGTAGACCAAGGTATGGTGCCCAACTTGATTCGTTTTGTATATTGGGTTGTTAGTTTCATAGTTGCTCATAGTTTCATATTTTAATAGTCTGTATAAACCTATTATATTATCATTTCGATTATTAGTTTGTGTAAACTTATTATAAAGCATATTAGGTACAAGTGATAATTATAATCGTTTATTAGATGAAAGACATGTACCGAGAGGCGTTGTGGCAGAAGAGAGGTCGTCCTCGGGAGTTATATCCGGACGTATCTAGTAAGGATGCTCCTGTTCCTCCTGAACTCCCCGTGCCTAACTGTGACTGTGGCAGACTGGCTTGGGTACATCAATCACAACATCCAGACACGGCTGCTCGCTGCTACTACCTTTGTGGCGGTTTGGACGTACGTAGCTTATGACTTGTCACTTAATTTTGTTCGCATTCATTATTTTGTAATAGTGCTTCTTTCCATTATTTTAGGGACATCAGAGGTGTTTCTTTTTCCAGTGGATCGACGGTCCTGATAAATTTGACCCTCGATATCTTCTTTTCGTTAATTGGTTGAGTGGAAGGACCAGTCATGAGCGTTTTAAGCGTTGGGTACCTCCTCCCCCGAATCCTCCACCAATGACGGATGCGGAGAAGGATGTAGCAACAGAAAGAAGGCTGGACTCACCGCCTCGATGCGATTGTGGAGACCGTGCTGTCATCGACGAAGACACTCAGAAGCAGTTCGTGTGTCCGAACATTGATTATGTGAGCCCATCGATGCGCTAAATGTATAAACTAGTTATTTTTTATAATAAATTACTAATTATTTCTCCTGCAGCCATACGAGTGGCGTAAGTGTCGTTTCAGAGAGTGGTTGTATGGTCCTTTGTCCCATTGGCCAGAGCCAGAGGTAAAGGAAAAGAGATACAACGGGTGGGCGGAAGAAGAGATGAAATTTGATCCAGTACTCTGCAAATGTGGTATTGAAGCTAAGTATGGATTAGTTCCTTCCGAGCTTGGTGTTGGATATTTTTGTGGACATATGGTCGATTACGATGAGGTTGGTATTTTTTTTGCACCAGCTGTAATGTTATAGCGGTACTTACTATTTTTTGTAGAAGACGAGGAAATGCAGTTGGGAGAGTTACGACGACAAAGGAGAGGTGATGCGCACAATAGAGTCCAAGAGAATAATGGGACAGAAGATGCGTTGTGGATCTCAGCTCGTCGATTCGTACAATAACGATCGCATACGCGACATGCGTAGGGAAGCAAAATCTGCCTTTTATGATAGCCCGAAGCGTGCAGAGTATAGGAGGTTGAAGGCGGCAGATGAGAAGAGAGCACAGGATGCAAGGGAATGGAAAGCGGCTCAAGCCGAGAAACAGATGTTGGATAATCTTGCTGATCGCCTCAAGGGAAGTAAGTGAGATAAATGATTGAAAGGGAATTAGGCTTACACCTAGTTCCTAAATAATTTTGGTGGTTGAATTGTCCAACACAAATATTGGACTAACTAGTTTACTCTAGTGCATAAGTTATACAGGTGCAAAAGGTTCACATTCAGTCAATAAAAAGACCAAGTGTTGGATTCAACAAAGGAGCAATGAGGCAACCGAGGGCACCTCTGTTTGGAGGCACCGGACTGTCCGGTGTGCACCGGACATGTCCGGTGCGCCCAGAGGACTCCGACTCAAACTCTTCGCCCTCGGGAATTCTCGGAAGCCGGCGCGCTATAATTCACCGGACTGTCCGGTGTGCACCGGACATGTCCGGTGCTCCAAGGAAGCGCGGCCTCCGGAACTCGCCAGCCTCGGGTTCGCGCGGCAGTCGCTCCGCTAAAATTCACCGGACTGTCCGGTGTGCACCGGACTGTCCGGTGTGTCAGCGGAGCAACGGCTCCCTGCGGCGCCAACGGCTCCCTGCGGAGCATTTAATGCGCGCGCAGACGTCAGGATCGCCCATACCGGTGCACCGGACATCAAACAGTACATGTCCGGTGTGCACCGGACACCCAGGCGGGCCCAGAAGTCAGAAGCTCCAACGGTCAGAATCCAACGGCAATGGTGACGTGGCAGGGGCACCGGACTGTCCGGTGTGCACCGGACTGTCCGGTGCGCCATCGAACAGACAGGTTCCAGCAACGGTCACTTTTGGTGGTTGGGGCTATAAATACCCCAACCACCCCACATTCATTGCCATCCAAGTTTTCCACTTCTCAACTACTACAAGAGCTCTAGCATTCAATTCTAGACACACCAAATAGATCAAGTCCTCTCCAAATTCCACACAACACCATAGTGACTAGAGAGAGTGATTTGCTTGTGTTCTTTCGAGCTCTTGCGCTTGGATCGCATTCTTTTCTTTCTCACTTGTTCTTGAGATCAACACTCAATTGTAACCAAGGCAAGAGGCACCAATTGTGTGGTGGCCCTTGCGGGGAAGTTTTGTTCCCGGTTGATTGAGAAGAAGAGAAAGCTCACTCGATCCGTGGGATCGTTTGAGAGAGGGAAGGGTTGAAAGAGACCCGGCCTTGGTGGCCTCCTCAACGGGGAGTAGGTTTGCGAGAACCGAACCTCGGTAAAACAAATCCTCGTGTCACACTCTTATTTGCTTGCGATTTGTTTTGCGCCCTCTCTCGCGGACTCGTTTCTTTATTACTAACGCTAACCCGGCTTGTAGTTGTGTTTTTTTTTGAGAATTTCAGTTTCGCCCTATTCACCCCCCCTCTAGGCGACTATCAATTGGTATCAGAGCCGGTGCTTCATTAGAGCCTAACCGCTCGAAGTGATGTCGGGAGATCACACCAAGAGGGAGATGGAGACCGGCGATAACAAGCCCACTACAAGCCAAGGGAGCACTTCATCGGAAGAGTCCCGCACCAAGAGAAGGGAGAAGAAGAAGAACTCCTCCAAGCGGAAGGAGAAAAGATCTTCCTCTTCTCACCACAAAGAGAAGAAGGAAAAATCTTCTTCTCACAAGCCGCATCGGAGTGGGGACAAGCACAAAAGGATGAGGAAGGTGGTCTACTACGAGACCGACACTTCATCGACATCCACCGCCGGCTCCGACGCGGCGTCCGTCACTTCTAAACGCCAAGAGCGTAAGAAGTATAGTAAGATTCCCCTACGCTACCCTCGCATTCCTAAACATACACCTTTACTTTCCGTCCCATTAGGCAAACCACCAACTTTTAATGGTGAAGATTATGCTATGTGGAGTAATTTAATGCGATTTCATCTAACCTCTCTCCACAAAAGTATATGGGATGTTGTTGAGTATGGTGTACAGGTACCATCTATAGGGGATGAGGACTATGACACGGACGAAGTGGCCCAAATCGAGCACTTCAACTCCCAAGCCGCAACCATCCTCCTTGCCTCTCTAAGCAAGGAGGAATACAACAAAGTACAAGGGTTGAAGAACGCCAAGGAGATTTGGGACCTACTCAAGACGGCGCACGAGGGTGATGAACTCACCAAGATCACCAAGCGGGAAACGATCGAGGGGGAGCTCGGTCGCTTCCGTCTTCGCCAAGGGGAGGAGCCACAAGACATGTACAACCGGCTCAAGACCTTGGTGAACCAAGTGCGCAACCTCGGGAGCGCTAAGTGGGATGACCACGAAGTGGTTAAGGTTATTCTAAGAGCACTTATTTTCCTTAACCCCACTCAAGTACAATTAATTCGTGGTAATCCTCGATATCCACTAATGACCCCCGAGGAAGTTATCGGGAATTTTGTAAGCTTTGAATGCATGATTAAGGGCTCAAAGAAAATCAACGAGCTTGACGAGCCTTCCACATCCGAGGCGCAACCGGTGGCCTTCAAGGCAACGGAGGAAAAGAAGGAGGAGTCTACACCAAGTAGACAACCAATTGACGCCTCAAAGCTCGACAACGAGGAGATGGCCCTAATCATCAAAAGCTTCCGGCAAATCCTCAAGCAACGGAAGGGGAAAGACTACAAATCCCGTTCCAAGAAGGTTTGCTACAAGTGTGGTAAGCCCGGTCATTTTATTGCAAAATGTCCTATGTCTAGTGACAGTGACAGGGGCGACGACAAGAAGGGCAAGAGGAAGGAGAAGAAGAAGTACTACAAGAAGAAGGGCGGCGATGCCCATGTTTGTCGGGAGTGGGACTCCGACGAAAGCTCTAGCGACTCCTCCGACGACGAGGATGCCGCCAACATCGCCGTCACCAAGGGACTCCTCTTCCCCAACGTCGGCCACAAGTGTCTCATGGCCAAGGACGGCAAAAAGAAGGTAAAATCAAGGTCCTCCACTAAATATGAAACATCTAGTGATGAGGATGATAAAAATGAGGAGGATAATTTGCGCATTCTTTTTGCTAACCTCAACATGCAACAAAAAGAAAAATTAAATGAATTGATTAGTGCTATACATGAGAAGGATGATCTCTTGGATTCTCAAGAGGACTTCCTTATTAAAGAAAATAAAAAGCATGTTAAGGTTAAAAATGCTTATGCTCTAGAAATGGAAAAATGTGAAAAATTGTCTAGTGAGCTAAGCACTTGCCATGAGACTATAGACAACCTTAGAAATGAAAATGCTAATTTGTTAGCTAAGGTTGATTCTCATATTTGCAATGTTTCAATTCCAAATCCTAGAGATGATAATGATGATTTGCTTGCTAGGATTGAAGAATTGAACATTTCTCTTGCTAGCCTTAAAATTGAGAATGAGAAATTAATTGCTAAGGCTAAGAATTTTGATGTTTGCAATGCTACTATTTCCGACCTTAGGACTAAAAATGATATGTTGCATGCTAAGGTTGTTGAACTAAAATCTTGCAAACCCTCTACATCTAATGTTGAGCATATTCCCATTTGTACTAGATGTAGAGATATTAATGTTGATGCTATCCATGATCACCTAGCCTTAATTAAAAAACAAAATGATCACATAGCACAACTTAATGCTAAGATTAGAGAGCATGACTTAGAAAATGAAAAATTTAAACTTGCTAGAAGCATGCTCTATAATGGGAGACGCCCTGGCATTAAGGACGGCATTGGCTTCCAAAGGGGAAACAATGTCAAAATTAATGCCCCTCCAAAGAACTTATCTAACTTTGTTAAGGGAAAGGCTCCCATGCCTCAGGATAACGAGGGTTACATTTTGTACCCTGCCGGCTATCCTGAGAGCAAGATTAGGAAAATTCATTCTAGGAAGTCTCACTCTGGCCCTAATCATGCTTTTATGTATAAGGGTGAGACATCTAGATCTAGGCAACCAACCCATGCCAAGTTGCCTAGAAAGAAAATTCCAAATGCATCAAATGATCATGCCATTTCATTTAAAACTTTTGATGCATCTTATGTTTTGACTAGCAAATCCGGCAAGGTAGTTGCCAAAATTGTTGGGGGCAAACACAAGGGCTCCAAGACTTGTGTTTGGGTACCCAAAGTTCTTGTATCTAATGCCAAAGGACCCAAAACCGTTTGGGTACCTAAAACAAAGAACTAAACTTGTTTTGTAGGTTTATGCATCCGGGGGCTCAAGTTGGATACTCGATAGCGGGTGCACAAACCATATGACAGGGGAGAAAAGGATGTTCTCCTCATATGAGAAAAACCAAGATCCCCAACGAGCTATCACATTCGGGGATGGAAATCAAGGTTTGGTCAAAGGATTGGGTAAAATTGCTATATCTCCTGACCATTCTATTTCCAATGTTTTTCTTGTAGATTCGTTAGATTACAATTTGCTTTCCGTATCCCAGTTGTGTCAAATGGGCTACAACTGTCTTTTTACTGATATTGGTGTTACTGTCTTTAGAAGAAGTGATGATTCAATAGCTTTTAAGGGAGTGTTAGAGGGTCAGCTATACTTAGTAGATTTTAATAGAGCTGAACTCGACACTTGCTTGATTGCTAAGACTAACTTGGGTTGGCTCTGGCACCGCCGACTAGCCCATGTTGGAATGAAGAATCTTCACAAGCTTCTAAAGGGAGAACACATTTTGGGACTAACCGATGTTCATTTTGAGAAAGACAGGATTTGTAGCGCATGCCAAGCCGGGAAGCAAGTTGGTGTCCATCATCCACACAAAAATGTCATGACTACCGACAGGCCGCTGGAGCTCCTACACATGGATTTATTCGGCCCGATCGCTTATATAAGCATCGGCGGTAGTAAGTATTGTCTTGTAATTGTGGATGATTATTCTCGCTTCACTTGGGTGTTCTTTTTGCAGGACAAATCTTATACCCAAGAGACCTTAAAGGGATTCTTGAGACGGGCTCAAAATGAGTTCGGCTTAAGGATCAAGAAAATTAGAAGCGACAACGGAACGGAGTTCAAGAACTCACAAATAGAAGGCTTCCTTGAGGAGGAGGGCATCAAGCATGAGTTCTCTTCTCCCTACACTCCACAACAAAATGGTGTAGTGGAGAGGAAGAATCGAACTCTTTTGGACATGGCAAGAACCATGCTTGATGAGTACAAGACACCGGATCGGTTTTGGGCCGAGGCAGTCAACACCACCTGCTACGCCATCAACCGGTTATATCTTCACCGAATCCTCAAGAAGACATCTTATGAACTCCTAACCGGTAAAAAGCCCAATATTTCATATTTTAGAGTTTTTGGTAGCAAATGTTTTATACTTGTTAAAAGAGGTAGAAAATCTAAATTTGCTCCTAAAACTGTAGAAGGCTTTTTACTAGGATATGACTCAAACACAAGGGCATATAGAGTCTTTAACAAGTCCTCAGGACTTGTTGAAGTTTCTTGTGACGTTGTGTTTGATGAGACTAACGGCTCTCAAGTAGAGCAAGTTGATCTTGATGAAACAGGTGAAGAACAGGCTCCATGCACAGCTCTCAGGAACATGTCCATTGGGGATGTGTATCCTAAGGAATCCGAAGAGCCTCCACATGCACAAGATCAACCATCCTCCTCCACGCAAGTATCTCCACCAACTCAAGTTGAGGATGAGGCTCAAGATGTTGAACAAGAAGATGAGCCACCTCAAAATGACGGCAACGATCAAGGGGGAGATGCAAATAATGAAGACAAGGAGGATGAACAACCAAGGCTGCCACACCCAAGAGTCCACCAAGCAATACAACGAGATCACCCCGTCGACACCATCCTCGGCGACATTCATAAGGGGGTAACTACTCGATCTCGTGTTGCGCATTTTTGTGAACATTACTCGTTTGTTTCCTCTATTGAGCCACACAGGGTAGAGGAAGCACTTCAAGATTCGGATTGGGTGATGGCGATGCAAGAGGAGCTCAACAATTTCACGAGGAACGAGGTATGGCACTTAGTTCCACGTCCTAACCAAAATGTTGTAGGAACCAAGTGGGTCTTCCGCAACAAGCAAGACGAGCATGGTGTGGTGACAAGGAACAAAGCTCGACTCGTGGCCAAGGGGTATTCACAAGTCGAAGGTTTGGATTTTGGTGAAACCTATGCATCCGTAGCTAGGCTTGAGTCAATTCGCATATTATTAGCCTATGCTACTTACCATGGCTTCAAGCTTTATCAAATGGACGTGAAGAGTGCCTTCCTCAATGGACCAATCAAGGAGGAGGTCTACGTTGAGCAACCTCCCGGCTTTGAAGATAGTGAGTACCCTAACCATGTTTATAGGCTCTCTAAGGCGCTTTATGGGCTCAAGCAAGCCCCAAGAGCATGGTATGAATGCCTTAGAGATTTCCTTATTGCAAATGGCTTCAAAGTCGGCAAGGCCGATCCTACTTTATTCACTAAGACTCTTGATAATGATTTGTTTGTATGCCAAATTTACGTTGATGATATCATATTTGGGTCTACTAACAAATCTACATGTGAAGAATTTAGTAGGATCATGACACAAAAATTCGAGATGTCAATGATGGGGGAGTTGAAGTATTTTCTAGGATTCCAAGTCAAGCAACTCCAAGAGGGCACCTTCATCAGCCAAACAAAGTATACCCAAGACATTCTAAGCAAGTTTGGAATGAAGGATGCCAAGCCCATCAAGACACCCATGGGAACCAATGTGCATCTCGACCTCGACACGGGAGGTAAGTCCGTGGATCAAAAGGTATACCGGTCGATGATTGGTTCATTGCTTTATTTATGTGCATCTCGACCGGACATTATGCTTTCCGTTTGCATGTGTGCAAGATTCCAAGCCGACCCTAAGGAATCACACCTTACGGCCGTGAAACGTATCTTGAGATATTTGGCTTTTACTCCTAAGTTTGGGCTTTGGTACCCTCGGGGATCCACTTTTGATTTGGTTGGATATTCGGATGCCGATTGGGCGGGGTGTAGGATTAATAGGAAGAGCACATCGGGGACTTGCCAGTTCTTGGGAAGATCCTTGGTGTCATGGGCTTCAAAGAAGCAAAATTCGGTCGCTCTTTCCACCGCCGAAGCCGAGTATATTGCCGCAGGCCATTGTTGCGCGCAATTGCTTTGGATGAGGCAAACCCTGCGGGACTACGGTTACAAATTAACCAAAGTCCCTTTGCTATGTGACAATGAGAGTGCAATCAAAATGGCCGACAATCCCGTCGAGCATAGTCGCACTAAGCACATAGCCATTCGGTATCATTTTCTTCGGGATCACCAGCAAAAGGGGGATATCGAGATTTCTTACATTAATACTAAAGATCAATTAGCCGATATCTTTACCAAGCCACTTGATGAGCAATCTTTTACCCGACTTAGGCATGAGCTCAATATTCTTGATTCTAGGAATTTCTTTTGCTAAACTTGCACACATAGCACATGAATATACCTTTGATCATGTCTCTTTTATATATGCTATGACTAATGTGTTTTCAAGTGTATTTCAAACCAAGTCATAGGTATATTGAAAGGGAATAGGAGTCTTCGGCGAAGAAAAAGGCTTCCACTCCACTCTACTACTCATCCTTCGCCGTCGCTCCGCATCATCTCTTCAACTTTGGTATAACCTTCACTCATTAATTTCATAACCAAAGGGGGAGAAAGTACTTCATTGGGCTCTAATGATTCCGTTTTTGGCGATTCATGCCAAAGGGGGAGAAAATATGAGCCCAAAGCAAAAGGACCGCACCACCACCTAATTTTATAAATTTGATGATTTTAAATTGGTAAAATTCAAAATTGGTATCTCTTTGTGTTCTAAAGGGGGAGCAACTAGTAGTTTCAAAGCTAATGTCTTAAAACCCTCTTGAACACTAAGAGGAGACCTTATTTGAGGGGGAGTTTTGTTTAGCCAAAGGAAAAGCATTTGAACAAAGGAAGAAAATTTCAAATCTTGAAAATGCTTTGCAAAATCCTATTCATTTACCTTTGACTATCTTGCAAAATGATTTTGAAAAGAATTTACAAAAGAGTTTGCAAAAACAAAATTTTTGGTGCAAATGTGGTCCAATATATCAAAAACAAAGAAACAATCCATGCGCATTTATGTAAGTATTTATATTGGCTCAATTCCAAGCAACCTTTGCACTTACAATATGTAAACTAGTTCAATTATGCACTTCTATATTTGCTTTGGTTTGTGTTGGCATCAATCACCAAAAAGGGGGAGATTGAAAGGGAATTAGGCTTACACCTAGTTCCTAAATAATTTTGGTGGTTGAATTGTCCAACACAAATATTGGCCTAACTAGTTTACTCTAGTGCATAAGTTATACAGGTGCAAAAGGTTCACATTCAGTCAATAAAAAGACCAAGTGTTGGATTCAACAAAGGAGCAATGAGGCAACCGAGGGCACCTCTGTTTGGAGGCACCGGACTGTCCGGTGTGCACCGGACATGTCCGGTGCGCCCAGAGGACTCCGACTCAAACTCTTCGCCCTCGGGAATTCTCGGAAGCCGGCGCGCTATAATTCACCGGACTGTCCGGTGTGCACCGGACATGTCCGGTGCTCCAAGGAAGCGCGGCCTCCGGAACTCGCCAGCCTCGGGTTCGCGCGGCAGCCGCTCCGCTAAAATTCACCGGACTGTCCGGTGTGCACCGGACTGTCCGGTGTGTCAGCGGAGCAACGGCTCCCTGCGGCGCCAACGGCTCCCTGCGGAGCATTTAATGCGCGCGCAGCGCGCGCAGACGTCAGGATCGCCCATACCGGTGCACCGGACATCAAACAGTACATGTCCGGTGTGCACCGGACACCCAGGCGGGCCCAGAAGTCAGAAGCTCCAACGGTCAGAATCCAACGGCAATGGTGACGTGGCAGGGGCACCGGACTGTCCGGTGTGCACCGGACTGTCCGGTGCGCCATCGAACAGACAGGTTCCAGCAACGGTCACTTTTGGTGGTTGGGGCTATAAATACCCCAACCACCCCACATTCATTGCCATCCAAGTTTTCCACTTCTCAACTACTACAAGAGCTCTAGCATTCAATTCTAGACACACCAAATAGATCAAGTCCTCTCCAAATTCCACACAACACCATAGTGACTAGAGAGAGTGATTTGCTTGTGTTCTTTCGAGCTCTTGCGCTTGGATCGCATTCTTTTCTTTCTCACTTGTTCTTGAGATCAACACTCAATTGTAACCAAGGCAAGAGGCACCAATTGTGTGGTGGCCCTTGCGGGGAAGTTTTGTTCCCGGTTGATTGAGAAGAAGAGAAAGCTCACTCGATCCGTGGGATCGTTTGAGAGAGGGAAGGGTTGAAAGAGACCCGGCCTTGGTGGCCTCCTCAACGGGGAGTAGGTTTGCGAGAACCGAACCTCGATAAAACAAATCCTCGTGTCACACTCTTATTTGCTTGCGATTTGTTTTGCGCCCTCTCTCGCGGACTCGTTTCTTTATTACTAACGCTAACCCGGCTTGTAGTTGTGTTTTTTTTTGAGAATTTCAGTTTCGCCCTATTCACCCCCCCCTCTAGGCGACTATCAATGATGTTATAATTATGTGAGTACAATTTATTTATCTTGACTTTGCTAACTTATTTTTTCTCATTATATTTGCAGAGATTGGAAGCGGCGTAAACTATTTGGCCGATGAGGCGCATGCGAGATATGTTCAGGATAAAATGGCAACCGTTGAGATTATGGAGGAGGAGGAGGACGACACATCTAGATTGAGTGAGCTTATCGCTCTCGCAGAGGCAGGATTACATGAAGAAGAGGAGGACGACACATCAAGGTTGAGTGAGCTCATCGCACTAGCTGAGGCAGGATTACGTGCTCAAGAGGAAGAGGATGAGTTTATGTCTCAGGCCGCCGAAGAGGTAGAGGCAGCTTATTATAAGAAGAAGTCTGATGAGGCTGAGGCTGAGGATGAGCTATTCTCCCAAGCTGCAGATGAAGCAGAAGCCAATTATTACAAGAGAACTGGTGACAAGTGTGATGCAGGACAATGCAGCAAGTGGAATGAGGTTGTCGTTGAGGATTGCGCGACGGATGACTCCGAAGATGAGTTACTCATAGATTGTGATTCAGACAGAAGAGTTGTAGCCTGTTATGTAGTATTTTCGTATCAAAAATAATTTAGAACTCTAAAGATGCGTTACTTATTGCTTGTTATGTTTTTTACAATTCACAAAAAAATTTTGCAAGAGTTCCCCTTGTTTTATTAACAACCACAGTTCAAATAATCACATATTATAAGACATGTAAGCATTCCAACATATAATACATCACAAAATAACATCGAATATAAAAACATCCACAGAATATAGTTCGTCATACAATGTCCACAAACAAAGTCCAAAATACAATGTCCACAACACATAGTCCAAAACACATAACATAGTGCATATTACAACGTCTCTAGCATGAGTCCAAATCACACAGTTTTCAGCATAAGACCAACATCACAAAAGTATTCATTTCCTCCTAGTCTTACCCTTGCCCTTGGCCCCAAGAGCGTCGGTGCCTGGAGTGTAAGGGTCTCGTGGACGCCTTCTACGTGGTGTCAGCTGTGATGGCTGAGTTGTAGGAGCATCCTGCAACTGAGATGGTCCAATCTCCTCCAGACCTGCGGCGCCAGCGCCAGCGCCAGCGTCGTCGTCGTCGTCGTCGTCGTCGTGGGCCACGTCCTCAAACGTGTCCCGCGTCGATCGCGAGGAGCTCAGTCCTGCTGTAGATGGTCCAACTGCACAAATGGGAGGCTGAACGTCCTGCTTCATACGAGGCACAGGCAGCTGCACGTCAACGACCGCTAGAGACCGGCATCCACACCGAGCCGCTGCACGACGAAGACGACGTGATACCCTCTGTAATCGAAATATTAGTTACAGACATATGTTACAACATACAAATAAACAAGTTTTCTTTTAAACATTGATACTCACTGATAGTAACGATAGCGTAGTACTATCTGAAGTTCTCTGTGAGATACGCTCAAGTTCAACAACAGATACGAGCATAGAGTTTCCCTATCACAAGTTAAAACATTAGGATGCTCAAAACTAGACATAAAGCATTGAATTCAAATCTCTAATTTTAGTAAAGAAATAGTTACCACTCTATCAAGGATTGGAGCAGCCTCAATTTGGGTCCCGTGCCAAGCAGCTATGTCGAAAGTTGTGTCTTCGTCGTCTGACGATTCTTGCTCGGCGTAATCTGCAGCTGTCCACTGTCCCTTCAGCTTGCACCTAGTCACACCAGCATACCAAATCAAATACCTCCTGAAGTTGTAGTTTGTGTGCGCCTGGTCGTTCTCATAGTTAAGATCCCCCTGCTGTTCCCATTCATCAATGTAATCACGATGGTGGGTCTCGAAGTCCGTGACCTTCTTCTGTCTCTGTCTGTCGAACCTGCAAAAGTTAGAAACATATATTAGCGACTAACTAATATTTCAATTATTAGTTAGAATAACAAGTGCATGTAGTAACTCACTTATGAAGTTCTATCGAAGTCGAGAATGGCTCCATCGGAAACTCCTGGCGCAATCCGAACTGTCGAGCAACTCTGTGGGGCAAGTGGTACTCAAACAGATGAGGGGACACCTCATTAGGTAGAGGTTCTCGTCTATTGAGCACATGCTGCTCAACTGTATGCTGGCGAAATATGGATCAAGATACGGTTGCCAGGTCACCTGCAAAAGTTTTAGAAAGCACATGTAAGCACGCTGGTGTCGTGCGATAAAATTAGAAAGCACATGTAAAAAGATAAAACTAGACAACTCACCATCGAAGGAGTAAGTGCGTCGAGCTCGTTTGAGTACTCCACGTAAGCACGCTGGTGTCGTGCGAATGGCTCCTCGACCTGGTCCCAGCGGTAAGCAGCCGTGGACTTAAGCCGATGTCCGGCTACCATGAACCACTCACGAGGAGGAAACTCTCTAGGTCGCCCGACGGGTATGTGTGCCCACATCCACAGCTGTAGTAGGTAGACACATCCACCTAAGCTGGCGGTCCTCGACGAACGATGACAAGCCTCGCAAAGTTGCCTGTACAGGAAGGCCAACACTGCTGAAGCCTAGCTGTAACCTCCTGTCGTATCCCAGTCAGGCAGGCAGGGCAGAAACATCCATGACGCGATGTCGCCTGTCGCGTCTGGAAAAAGAACTGAACCAAATAGATGGAGAATCCAAGCTCGACAATGGTATCCAACCGTCTGCTCGTCTGCACCAGGTGGACACTGCCCAAAGGTCTGCCTAAGCCAGGTCAGTGGGACTCCGGTGTTGTGGCTACCTCGTAGCTCATCCGGAAGCAGTCTCCCAAGAAAGGCCTCCACCCTCTGCCTCCAACCGCCTGGTGATGCCTGACCGGTCACTGGATGGCCAATAATGCTAAGACCAAGAATCTTCTGGCAATCTTCAAGCGTCACGGTCATCTCACCGTAGGGAAGGTGGAAAATGTGAGTCTCTGGCCGCCACCTATTGGAAGACAAACGAATACAAAATCATTAGTATGCAAAGTACATTTGATAATTGTAAATATTAAACAACTAGAGAAGTCTTTACCTATCGACCAGAGCCGTCAACGCCGCTGGGTTGAAAGTGGGCAGCCCACGGCGGACCTGGTACGATAAGACGTCCAAGCCAGCCCTCTGTAGGAGAGGAGTGTACCTCTCATCGTACCTCATCTCCTCCAGAAACCGATCGTGGGTCCGGACCCGCAGAATGGGCAACACCTAGCAATCAAAAGAATTTTCATTAGTCAATTATAGGTCGCATATATTAATTCGAAAATTTAATTTATGTGCAAAATATTACCTCTCCCTCTGCGGTGAGACGGCCCCTGTGGTGCTCGTCGTAGTGAGGGTCCAGCAAGTGGAACTGCGCCATCCTGCAAATTAAGATATCAACATATTAGAATATAAGTTGTGTACAAAGTGTAACAAAAACATCGACATATTAGAATAAAATTTGTGTATAAAAAAATATATCACACCTGACTAAGTGTCCAAATGCATGTACGTGAGTTGTGGCCAAGTCTACCGCATTTTCCGCATTCATTATGTTCTGGGTCCACGAGAAAGGGGGACGCTCGACCTCTCCTACTGCGACCGGAAACCTGATCCATAACCATGTTGCACCGGCTCCTTTTCCTACTACCACGTTTGTCCCATCGATGCGCTGGATCAGCAACGTATACCGGACCGGTGTACGTTGGCCATTGTGACTCATCAAGAAATGGCTCAAAACGAGGGCTCCAGGTACGTACTAAGCTCTCTACACTAAACTCAGAAGGTATTCTGCTCTCAAATGCAAAGTTACGATGACGTGCAGCCGCAACATAATGAGAACATGGAAAATGGTATTGTCTAGGTTTACCTCAACCGCACGAGAATGCATCAAGTAACACGACATGTGTCCTCGAAGGTCGCACCTCACCGTCCGAAGTTATGCTGCCTAGTGTTGTTACCTCGTATTTACCCAACTCCTCATCAAAGCATTGTACCTCATGTCTATGGGCACGTTCCTTTGCATTATTAAGGTGTGATGTTGGTTTAGGTGCCCATCTCTGCCCTCGCATCTGCATTGCCTTGGCCTGCGCGTGTCTATCATTAAACCAAGCCACAAGCCTATAAAAAGTGAATGTTACTATAGCATTGACTGGCATGCCCCGTATACCCTTGAGCACACTGTTAAATGACTCGGCCATGTTGCTAGTCTGAAACTCGAACCGCCAGCCACCTTCGTCATATGCCCTTGTCCATTTCTGCGGTTCCTTCAGCAATCCATCAATCCAGTTCTTACCTTCAGCATTTGTTGCATCTTTTAGTTCCTTCAACTTATCCTCGAAAAACGAAACCTCCAACTGTCGACATACCTCCTCAAAAAGGGGGAAGTTAGCCTTGCTATGATCCTTTCGAAGAAGATTTTCTGCTAGATGTCGAGTGCACCATCTGTGGTGCATGGGTGCGTAGCCAGGAATCTGCTCTTGCACTGCATTAAGAATACCTTGGTGTCTGTCAGATATGACACCAACCTCGCGTCCAGGCCTACAACATGGATGCGTACAAGCCGCAAGAACCAAGACCAACTATCTCTGTTCTCCCTCTCCACCAAAGCAAATGCCAAAGGAACCAGTGCGTTGTCTGCGTCGCATGATATGGCAACCAACAATGTGCCCTTATACTTCCCAAGCAGAAAAGTACCATCAATAGAGAGCACGGGACGACAATGCCTAAAGGCCTCTACGCACTGCGAGAAACACCAGAAAGCACGAAAAAATATCTCTCTGCCGTTCCTCCATTCATTAGGTTTGGGGATGTACTCGTAATGCATGCCTGGGTTTTTTTGCTTTCATTGCATTGAACAATGCTGGTAACTTCTCATAACCCTCCTCCCAATCCCCGTATATCATCTTCCATGCTCGCTGCTTTGCCCTCCATGCTTTCCCATATTTGATCCTGTAACCAAATAGCTCTGAAGTCATGGTCATAATTGACTTCACCTTCAAGTTTGGCTGACCCTTCAATATCCCCAATATCCTTTTCGCAATCAAGGTAGATGTCAACTGACGATGCTTAGAGCTCAGTTCTGTCTGGGCACAAGTGTGTGGACCAACAATTTTGGTGATCTTAAACTTTCCGGTGTCCTTCTGCCTTCGGGCACATACCCTCCAATTACATTCCGACACCTCGCACACAACAGTGTAACGACGCTGTGCATACGAATGTCTCACCTTGAACGGCCTCTTGCAGTTCACAGAATATTCCTGTAGCCATCGTCTCAGTGTAGGCAGGTCCTTGAAAAGTAAACCTACCTTAATCTCAATGTTGTCGGCGTTATCCGGAGCCTCTAGCAGTTCATCATCACGTCCTTCAGCATATGCACGGGTGGAATGACTTAGACTGCTAAATTCATGTACCGCAGGGTCACGCTCCGGACACAAACGTCTTATGAGTTCAATTTCTTGCTCGGTCATTTCTTGAACCGGACGGTCATCATCAGAATCTAAGTATATAATCACTAAGAATTTACTAAACACTAACAATATGCTAAACAAGTAAATATCTAACTATTTAATAAACACTAAGTAAATATCTAACCATATAATCACTAAGTAACTAACAAAAGTAAAAAATTTACTAAGTGGGGGGCGCGCTGCGGTGTCGGCGGCGGTGGCGGGAGAGCTGCGGTGTCGGCGGTGGGCGCTCGGCAAGGCACGGCGCTCGGCAGCGGGCGATCGGCAAGGCACGGCGCGGCGGCGCGGCGGCCGCTAAGCACGGCACTGCGGCGCGGAGGACGCGCGGCGGCGCGGCGGGCGCGCACGGCGCGGAGGGCGCGCGCGGCGCGGTGGCCGGAGCGCGCGCGGTGGGCGGGGAAGCGGCGCGGCTCCGGCGGGGAAGCGGCGGCGCGGTGGGCGGGGAAGCGGCCGGAGCGCGCGCGGCGGCCGGCTAGGCGGCTCCGGCGAGCGCGCGGCGTGGTGGGCGGGGAAGCGGCGCGGCGCGGTCGGCGGTGCGCGGTGGGTGGAAGAAAACGCGGCGGTGCTTGGAAGAAACAGAGAACCGCGCCGCGCGGAGAAGAAACACGACGTTAAGTCCTAGCTCGGCGCCAAGATCTGTGGCGCCGAGCTAGGCGCCACGCCAGCTGCCACGCCAGCGCCGGGCACCCTGGCCACGTCACCCCTCGGCGCCATAGCCTATGGCGCCGAGCTAAGGGTCCAAATTTGAGATTAAAATTTTTTTAGGTCTAAACGTGATTTTAAATCTGTTTAAGGGCTAAATTGCAAAAAATTCGGAAATTTAGAGACCGTTGGTGCAGTGCAACGAGAATGTGTGCAGCACGAGGAAGCGGTGGGGTCTATCCGTCTATAGCCTCACCACTCTGCATCCCAGCTACTGATAACAAACCACTCTACTAGATGCATGCACGACCAAGTTGCTGTGATAGAATAAAAAGTGGCTCATGCATGCATGAATGAGTCATGTTAGGAAATCATATATGTAATTAAAAGTCTTAGGTAAACATGACAATTGGCCGCTTGAGCAACGTATATGGTACGAGTAACACCGCAGTAATTAATCTTCTCGTATATATAGGGCTTGTTTGGCATGGGCTCCAGAGCAAACTCCAAGGAAGAGCTGACCAAGATATGTCAAACACCCTAACTCCATAGTTATAAATTTTATGAAGTTTTTGTAGCTGCAGTATAATTTTTTGGAGTACATCTTTTGCTGCTCCAAAAACTCTAAAAAAACAATCTACTCATGAAGTTTGGAGTTCTTTACCCGCAACTGCCACCGGTTATGAGAAAACAATCTAAACTCTAAAGTAGAACCATTCCACACATAGTTTTGAAGTAGATATGTTTTTGGGTGGAACAGAGTCATGCCAAACGCGTCGATAATTCTAGAAATCACCGCCGATTCACGACATGTTGCATAGATAATTGTTCCTAAAATATGTGCACGCGACGACCGCAAAAGGCAAAATATCAATGCCTTTTTAGAGGTAAAGAAAGAAAATATTGTCTGCCACTACTAGTGCAGAATGGCAGTACTGCCAAAGTACTCCTAGCAACTAGAAAGGCAGCAAAAAGACAAGGAACCGTTCAAACCTGCGGACTGCTGGCTGTTGCAATCTTCAGCAGAATTTCTACTAGATCTTTTATCTTATTTTTTATTTTAAAGTTATTTTAATAATCCTACTTTTCAAGGTATTTTCATTTTTTTAAAGGAAAATAGTTCGTTTTCCCTTTAAAAAATAAGAAACTCTTATAAAAATAGAGCCCTTAAACTCTATTTATAAGCTTATATTATGAAATAGTATTTTGCATTATCATGTAGGAGAGACTTTACCGGCGCTACTTCGCCGACGACAACCCTACTTCGCCCGTCGGCTGCGTGTTTTTACCCGTGGACTTGTCTTAAAAAAAAATAGTTTCGTACAAATATACGTTTTTCTATATTCTACGGACATACAAGAATACTGAATACCCTAATGATTAAAGTTTGCAATCGCCGCAGATATAATTTTGAACAAGATATTCATCTCTCGATCAAATTTTAGTTGTTGTACGATGTATCCATCTCGCGTAGGGAACAGACATGACGTCGCATTTTTTGGTCCATGATATTTTCGTCAGTGATTTTTTTTCCAAATTTTAGAGGACCAGCTTGGATTGGAACACAGGCCAACATGGGCCATATACTCAGTGTCGCTGTGATCTCAAGTATGGGCCTGTTGTGGCTACGAACCCACCAAGCCAAGTTCGTGTAGATGGGCTACCACACCAGCGGCGCAACAGGCGAACAGCAAGGCACCAGCGGGGGCTGTGGACTGTGGTAGCGGCACCGGTCTTCATGCACACGGCGGCACCAGCCGTGACCGCCGCGGCGGGGGGCTCTGTCGCCTCCCCTGCTCACCTTTGCCATGCTCCGCGCGCGACCGCCTCCGTCGCTGGCTTGTATCTTCGTTACCTGTGTCTCCCCGCTTCACGCAGCCGTTGCGCTCTCCCAGCACGCGCGCCGCCGGCGCCCGGAGCCCTGCCTGCGATGGCCTGCGCCACCGCGCGTTTGCCACCATGATGCGCGCTCCGCGTTGGCGCAAGATGACCCTACAGAGAGCTCGTCACAAGCCAGTGACTGCACTGGTGCAACGCAGTTTCAGGTACGCCTACGACCCCGCCCCAATAAACTCGGACTCGGTCACGGGCTTATGGCATAAGTATCCATCAGTACACTGTTAAGCGTCGGAACAGTAAGAAATTGGAACTGTGTCTAAACCTGAACGGCGGGGATGATTGCTGGCAAAACTGCATAGTGGCTACCATTTGTCAACCGAAGTCTGCATAGGAAATTACTTCTATAGAGTGCATAGAAAATTACTTCTAAGAACTGCATATAAAGTTACTAGAAGCTCAGCCTACAGGCTTGACTTCTGATAAAGTGCAGCCAATGACGGATCTGGTGATAGTTTTCATTCGCCTTTTAGCAATCAAATTACAAAAGGCTCCAAGATGAGGAGAGTTTAAATATAAATAAACTTAAATGCATGGTGAATTTGCAGGGGACTAATCTGAACCAGAACTGAAGAACAAAGACAATCCTACAATCTGCCATGAACAGCAAAAATGTTTGGCAAAGATTCTTTACAAGCCGTTGCTTACCTGTGCGAATTTGGATAGAAAACTGCAAACCTGGATATTTCTTGAGCCTTCCTTCGCAGTCTCAGATAGTATATTCACCGATCCGATAAAAAAGATAAGGCAAAACGACTAAATCAATTACTACAGCAGTCCCCTTAATAGCGAATAGAATACACAAGCCAATGAATATATGACTACCTCCAGAAAGTATTCGAGCCCTATATATGATACATAAGAAAAATGGCAATGGTTTCCTTACTGCAAAAAAAAAAAAATCACAGCTAGATTAAGCCTTTACATCTTTCATTGACTTTCAGATTTAAAGGCAGAACGGGAGGCGAGGGCGACTCTGACTGCGGATGTAGCGCACCAGGTCATCGCTATAGTTCTTGTGGTAAACAATGGTGTCGCTCAGCTGCTTGATGGCTTCTCTCTTCTCCTGCACTCTAGCTGCTAGCTCGTCTTCTTTCTCGTCCACCGTCTTCTGGAGCTGGAGCATCTTTGTCTGTGCCTCAGCAGCACTCTTCACCATTTCTGACACCACCATTTCTTTCTCTTTGAACCTAATAGCCAGCTCGTTGTTCGCATTGGCAAGTTCTTTCTGTTTATTAAGATGATCATGTACCTTCTTCCTCAGGACTTTAACCTCGTTACTACATGCAGAGGAGCGGTCAATGAAGAGCACAAAATTCTGACTGCAGAGTGTTTCTAGCTTATCAAATTTGTCAGCCCATTTAGAGACCTCTGACTCAGCATGTCCTTTAACCTGCATGAAAGTTCGTTCCAGCAAGCTGACTCTCCCTGAAAACTGCTGTACTAATTGTTCAAGATGACAGATCTCTGCCCGCAGTGCTTCCACTGACGCTTCATATCTCTCTTCTTTGCATTTGCTTTCTGCCTCAGTAACTTTAAGCTTCTGCTTTGCTAGCTGGAGCTGAACTTCAAGGTCTTGGACATGCTTTTGTAGCTTAATATTCTCCTTATTTGCAGATAATTTTTCCTCTTCCAGAAGCCGATGTTTGTCCACAGTTTCTGTGTTTTTCCGCTCTAGCTGATCAATCTGCTCCATCTGACTCCTTTGAAGTATCTCAAGATGTGATGCCCTTGTGGACACCTCATCATATGCATACTGAAGCCTCTGACAGCTACCAACAGCCCCTCCAAGTCTCTGGTGGAGAACCTTCAGTCCTGCCTCATGACCTGAAATTTTTTGTGTAACTTTATCTTCAAATCCTGCCAAACATGACATGTTTTCTGTGCATGCTTCAATCATAATTTTCACATCCTTCTCCAACTTAGTCTTTTGAGAAGACAATTGATTGATTGTCTCCTCCAGATCTTTGGTTTTTGTACTCATGCCATCAAGTTGACAAGCTGCTTCAGCCTGGGCCTTCTCAAGATTCTCATGTAGGCTAGACACTTTCAACATTGCCTCCTCCAACTGCTTGTCCAAGGTGGAATTGTTTTCTAGCTGGACGGAGAACTCCCATTTCAGTCGTGTCACTTCATTCTCAAGATTTTGTACTGAAGTCTCTGACAGCTTCAGTTGTGTTAGTGCTGCATCCTTCTCTTCTTGTATTGACTTCAACTCATCCTGCATCTCCACCTTGGCTTGCTGTGATTGTTCAGTCAAAGTGTAGACATTCTTCTGTAATTCATCATTAGCTTGCTGTAGAGTTGAAATGTTCTCAGTTTGCTTTTCAACCACAATCTCAAGATTCCTGACACAAGCCTGAGACGTCTGTAATTCCCGTAGAGATGTGTCCTTCTCTGCATGTAGGTCTGAAATTTCAGCATGCAGATTGCTCCTGGCTTCTGCAAACTGCTTGTCCAAGGTGGAATTGTTTTCTAGCTGGACGGAAAGCTCCTCTTTCAGTCGTGTCAACTCATCCTCTAGATTTTGTACTGAAGTCTCTGACTGCTTCAGTTGTGTTAGCACTGCATCCTTATCTTCTTGTATTGCCTTCAACTCATCATGCATCTCCGCCTTGTCTCGTTGTGATTGCTCCGTCAAAGTGTAGATGTTCTTCTGTAACTCATCATTAGCTTGCTGTAGAGTTGAAATGTTCTCAGTTTGCTTTTCAACCACAATCTCAAGATTCCTGACAGAATCCTGAGACGTCTGTAATTTCAATAGAGATGTGTCCTTATCTGCACGTAGCTCTGAAATTTCAGCATGCAGATTGCTCCTGGCTTCTTCAAACTGCTTGTCCAAGGTGGAATTGTTTTCTAGCTGGACAGAAAGCTCCTCTTTCAGTCGTATCACCTCATTCTCAAGATTTTGTTCTGAAGTTTCTGACTGCTTCAGTTGTGATAGCACCGCATCCTTCTCTTCTTGTATTGCCTTCAAATCACTTTGCATCTCCACCTTGACTTGTTGTGATTGCTCAGTCAATGTGTAGATGTTCTTCTGTAACTCATCATTAGCTTGCTGTAGAGTTGAAATGTTCTCAGTTTGCTTTCCAACCAAAATCTCAAGATTCCTGACAGAAGCCTGAGACATCTGTAACTCCAGTAGAGATGTGCCCTTCTCTGCACGTAGGTCTGAAATTTCAGCATGCAGATTGCTCCTAGCTTCTGCAAACTGCTTGTCCAAGGTGGAATTGTTTTCTAGCTGGACTGAAAGCTCCTCTTTCAGTCGTGTCACCTCATCCTCTAGATTTTGTACTGAAGTCTCTGACTGCTTCAGTTGTGTTAGCACTGTATCCTTCTCTTCTTGTATTGCCTTCAACTCATCCTGCATCTCCTCCTTGGCTTGTTGTGATTGCTCAGTCAAAGTGTAGATGTTCTTCTGTAACTCATCATTAGCTTGGTGCAGAGTTGAAATGTTCTCAGTTTGCTTTTCAACCAGAATCTCAAGATTCCTTACAGAATCCTGAGATGTCTGTAACTCCAATAGAGATGTGTCCTTCTCTGCGCGTAGGTCTAAAATTTCAGCATGCAGATTGCTCTTGAATTCTTCAAATTGCTTGTCCAAGGTGGAATTTTTTTCCAGCTGAATTGAAAGTTCGTCTTTCAGTTGTGCCACCTCATTCTCAAGATCTTGTATTGAAAACTCTGACTGTCTTAATTGTGTTAGTGCTGTATCCTTCTCTTCTTGTATTGCCGCTACCTCCTTATGCAGCTCAGCCTTGGCTTGTTCTAATTGCTCTGTCAAGATACATATTTTATTGTTTAACTTATCATTAGCTTTTTCTAGAGTTAAAATGTTCTCAGTTTGCTTTTCTAGCACACTCTCTAAGTTCCTGATGGAAGTCTGAGACATATGTAACTCTGATAGAGCTGTCTCCTTCTCTGCACGTACTTCTGCAATTTCAGCATGCAAACTGCTCCTGACCTCTTCCAATTGCTTGTCCAAGACAGAAATGTTATTCTTCATATCTTCATTAGCATGAAGCAAGATTGAGGTTTGCTCTTTTCCTTGCTCCAACTCAAATCTAAGGTTCTTGATACAACCATCTGACTGCTGCAACTCTGAAATAATCTTGTTCTTTTCATCTTGTAATGCTAGAATTTCAGCATGGTGACTAACCTTCGCCTCTTCCAATTGCATCTCTAGGTTGGAATTGCTATTTTGCAAGTCTTCATGAGCAAGCTGCAGAACAGAAATTTGTTCTCTTTGCTGCTCTAACTGGACTTCTAGGGTCTTGAGTGAATCATTTGACTGCTGTAAGCTACTGATGGCCTCTTCCTTCTCTCCTTGTAATGCAATGATCTCCTCTTGCAGATGAATCCTAGTTTCTTCCAGTTGCTTGTGCAAGCTAGAATTTTTATCCTGTGTTTCTTCATTTGCTTGCTGCATAACTGAAATTTGGTTGCACTGCTGTTCCAAGTCAATTCGAAGATTCTTGATTTGAGCCTCATATTCTTGTAACTGAGTCAGTGCTACAATTTTCTCCTGTTGAAGTAACATAACTTCATTATGCAGATCAGTCTTTGCTGTTTTGAGTTCTTTGTTGGCCTCCTGAAGATTTGCAATGTCTTGTACTTGCTGTTCTAACATGCTCTCGAGATTAACTATAGAAGCAACAGCTTCATTCTTTTGTCCTTGTACTTTTACAATCTCATTATGCAGGTTAGAATTTGCCAGCTCCAGGTTTTCAGTAGTCTTCTGCATATCTGAAATCCTATCAAGTTGTTGTGACAGATCGTTCTCAAGATTCATCAAAGAAGCCTCTAGCCG
The DNA here is from genome assembly GCA_029449295.1 of Zea luxurians. Lineage (NCBI taxonomy): Eukaryota > Viridiplantae > Streptophyta > Magnoliopsida > Poales > Poaceae > Zea > Zea luxurians. The sequence goes on from JAOPSE010000003.1 coordinate 27,938,410, forward strand.
TTCTATCTCTGATGTGGTAGAATTCTTCTCCTTACATAGCTCCGCAATACGATTATTGAGAACACTTTTTGTTGACTCCAGTTCCTTTTCTAGATCCTTAACATTAGATTGTGCCTCCTCTAACTCACTCATGTATATAGAATTTTCTGATGTTAGCCTTTCTTTTTCTTCTGCTGCAGTACTACGTTCCTTGTCCAGATTGTTCATTATCACTGTGGTCTCAGCCATCAAGCCATCTATTTCCACCCTCAATTGCTGGAGTTTTCTTTCAGCTGAATGATTTTCTGTGGTCAATGATTCATTTTCAGCTTTGGTTTCTGCAATGGTTGCCTTCAGTTGACAGCACTCAATATCTAAGTTATGATGAAGTGCTTTCAGGTTATCATGCTCCACCGACAGCATCAAGTTATGGTTCTTCAGGTTCTGGTTTTCTTCAAACAAGGTCTGCACTTCTTTCTCAGCCTTCAGGGACTTCTCTAGTTCTGATGCCACTGTATCTTTGAGCTGATTGCTCAGATCTTCCATCTCCTTCTTCATGTCTACAACTGACATCTTCAGGTTATCTCTCTCCTCTTCAATAGTTTGCTTCTCACTAGACAATGTTTTGACCTCATTCTCCTTAGATTTTATGATGTTAAGCAAGTCTCCTTCCTCCCTCTTTGCAGTTTCAACTAATGATTTCAGATTTTCATTCTCAGATGATAAATTTGCAACCTCTAAAGTGAACTCTCCCCTTGTAGCTTCTTTATCCTTGATTGCTTTTTCTAGTAGCTGTTTCAGATCAGATATTTCCTTGGCGTGTTCTTCTGTACTTTGTTTTAGCATCTCGATTTCTGCTTCCATGCTATGAACCTCATCAAGCTTATGGTTCAGGCCGTTTTCTTCATTCAACACTGCTTTTGGTGTAGTTACATTATTCTCTAATCTGTCTCCTTCCACATCTGAATCAGATGAATCTGAACCTGAGGAACTGTGGCCAGCAGTTTCTAGTTTGCTAATTAGCTGTTTGTAGTGCTTGTGAAGGTATTGATAGTCCTCATGGAAGCCCTTTACAAGGGAAGATAGCTTTGATTTCCTGACGGGATTTCCAGAATCATCTTGTTCATTCTCAGTCTGTTCGTTCTCCTCCTCTATCATTCTTAAAATGTTCTCCACGTTTTCATCAACATCTGAAAAAATAAAATAGCACTATTATTTTCAGACAACGGCTCACTAGAAACAGGAGAGCCATTAGCTGAAGAACAAGGCAGAGTTCTTATAAAAGAATGCAATTTTAGCTATACCAAAAGCATTTTAATGATGAAAACTAGACACATATGACTCAGAAATCTGATACTGTAATCACATTGGGAAACAGAATGGCAAGAAAAAATAGATAAGTAGGAATATTCTCTTGACGCGAAACAATTTCATTTATAAAAGCACTTTGAGATCCATGTATGTACATAAAAATTCATTTGAGTAAATATTAGTCTTGAATTAAGAGATTACCCTTTTTGCTCTCTAAAAGATGCTTGGACTTTCTAATTTTGTGTTTCTTCGTCATGCTGGAGTTCTTGTATCCACAAGCTTTAGCTTTACTATTTGTTTGCAGAAAACCTTCGTCAGGCCAAATTGATCATAATTGAGGACATATTATGCTGCAACTCCTGATTAGCTTTGCTCCTGAATGGGTAAAAAGGAAAGGAAGACAATGAACAGGAAGTCATCCGTGGATGATATATCATCTAGAATAGCAAAAGGATATCCAAAATATCACGTAAACAAATACAGCCTTTTCAATGGAAATGGTTTAACTAGTTAATGATTGAAAATATTCTGTGCACACATAGCTGAATAAGTGTAAGTTGGAAAAGATTGAACGTCTTTGAGGGGTGTATATCACCAAGTTAGCAAAATTGGAGGGTTGAATGTACAGGTATATTTTCAGAATCCACGAAGGCATTGATTTGTGAAGTTCGTATGCAGAATTTGGAGCCAAAAGAGCTGTTTTGACGTTGATCGTACTGCACTATGACGACATAGAGTGTCAAACATTTCAAGTATGGGCTTATGTTCTGTGTACTCCAAATGGTGAGCAACATAATTTAGGTTATGAGGACTTAAAGTTACATATAACTGGTTTCCCTGGAGCCATGTTGTTACACCGTGGTCTTCTTAATTTGTATGCAGCGATATGTAGCATGGATAGTAACGCAGCGGAATTTACAAAACGTCAAGTACATCGTTGGATTTTTAGGATATTTTTCTTTAATCATGTGTAAACAGTATTCAGGTGCCATGGTTGGTGTCCTGGAAGGTAGGAAGATTAAAAAAAAGGGAATTGCATTTGCATTCTGGATCTTGGCAAATCGTGCTTGACAGAAGAAAAGAAAATTTTATGAACTACCACAGCATTACCATTAACAGTATATATTAAGGCTAAGGTACTCTTTCCCAGATGATAAACTGGTTACTTTTGAAAGACACTTTGGAAGTTCATTGCACTAGTATATAGTGGCATATATCTGCTGTCTTGTGTTAGCATGGACAGCACTACCAAATAAGCAGATGGATATATAGAGACGTTTATAATGTACGCATACAGATATTGCAGCCTCCGAGAAGCATGGACGTGTTCATCTTCTATGCCTACAACTGCAAGGCCATCTCAAAACCAGAGTCTGACTGAGCTAAATTGCAATCTGGATGAGTACATTATAAACACTTCATCCATTTCCATCTACCATTCTCGTCGTCGCCCACTCTCTTGGGCAGCATAACTGCGCAAGTTGTTGTAAAAGAATGACTAAGTTCAGATGCATACTTGAAAGGGTGTCGTATTTGAAATGCCATATGGGGCCGTTTTGAGCGTGAGCCCAGTATTGTTCGTTGCATAAACCAGTACGTGCTCATATGCGAGCTGATTGGGGAACGACGACCAGGAGCAGCGCGAAGTATTTTGTCTTATATGAAATCATCAGCCAGTGATAAGAAACATGCGGGTCCCAGGTAGCCAAGGAATATTCAAAAAATAATAATAATGCATGAACACAAAAGTTAACGACTGACGGCTAATCACACATCTAGACAGGAAGAAGAAGAACACGGAAGATGCAACGGAGGCTGAGACTTGGAACGGAGAAATATATGGTTCTGGTGTAATCTTAATCTTCTGCAGCGATCCATGTCAGCTGCCACCTCAGAACCCTGCAGAAGTTTCTTGACTACCCGCAAGAGCAAGAACATCACAGCAGCCCACGTAATCGCGGAAACAAGAAACACCAGATAAAAACTGAGGGTGCCAAGAGACATACCGCGCCGAAATGTCCAGCTCTCTCCTCTATAACTCCCACCCTCGCCTGTCGAATCCGAAACAAGATCTGACGAGATGAAAAGAAAAGAAAAGAAAACGAAAGCAAAGCATGGTCAGAGATCGAAAACCGGTCGCAGCGAGCACACAGCAACCTATCAGATCAAACAAACTCGGGGGAACAGAAGCCAACAGCAGCAGCAGGTGGGAATCAGAATCCAGACCAAGACACGGGAGGAGGTTACCTGAACCGAAAGGACGGGTGAAATCGCGTGCTCGGCGAGAACCTGCCCCAGAGAGCGGAGGTTTCTTTCTTCTCCGACTAGGCTGGTGTGTGGTGTGGGCAGCAGCGTTAGAAACGCACTCGAGCCTCGAGCGAGCGAGCAAGCAACCATGGTCTCGTCCTTTTTGGAGCCTCTGCGCTGCACTGCAGCATCTACCCCGACGCCTAGAAAGCCCTCCGTCTCGCGTACCTTATTACGAGAACGCCACCGAATCGAAACACCGCTCCCGCCCCTGCGCGAGGTACGGCGGCCACCGTGCAGCGGCTGCCACGCGGGCCCCGCGAGGGCGTGGTCCGAGCTGGCGGGCCGTGGGAGCCAGCTGGGCAGCGCGGCCGGCGTTTTTGTCTCGTCCGTGCGCTGACGCGTCGGGGGCTCTGTCGCTGCGTTCCCGCCTTAACGCTAGTGAGCCAGGAATGTTGTGTGGCCATGTTCCAGGTTTGGATCTACAACAACAGTAGGTAGCTGGCTAATACTAGAAGCTCACAGCTAATATTAGTTGGATACCTATTACAGCTAATGTTGGTTATATAACTGTTATGTGACTATCTATTGGCCGTATGTTATTTGAATCCACCAGTAAAAATATATATACATGAGTTGTTTTATATCTATAATGTCTTTTCTTTTCTACAGTCAAATATGTGTTGTTAATAGAACATGTGGACCGACGTAAATGGTAGAACTAAAGCGTATTTTTGATCGACTAGATTACTTCTTGTTAAAAGACGCTCGGGTTTGGGACGCTCCCCGCGCTTCACGCGTCCGAGAGCCTTCACTGCGTGACGCGTGGCTGAAGAAAGCCAGAGCAAAGCTGTGCAGTGCCACTGTGCCAGGCCGGCCAAAAGGAAGAATCGGAGCCTCCCACCACGCCGCCGCACGCGTCCGCGGCGGCGTTCGCCCCGGCGCCGGCCTCGCGCACCGTCTACAGCGACCGCTTCATCCCCAGCCGCACCGGATCCAACCTCGCGCTCTTCGACCTCGCCCCCTCGCCCTCCTCCGCTGCCTCGTCCTCGCACGACGGCGGCCCCGCGGCCTCGTCCGGATCTGCGCAGCCCGCCGCGTCGCCCTACTGCACGCTCCTCTGCGCCGCGCTCTTCGGCCCCGACACGCCCGACCGCGTCGCGTCCTCGGCCGCCGCGTGCTCCTCGTCCTCCTCCTCCTCCCTGGGGCCCTCGCCTGTCGGCACCCCCGCCACCGGGAACATCTTCAGATTCAAGACGGAGGTGCGCCGGAACGCCAAGAGGGCGCTTTTTTCGGGAGACCAAGAGGAGGACGCGTTGTTCCCCTGCATTTTCACCACCAGGGGCGCGGGACCAAGGAAGGTGCCAAAGGTCGCCGTACAAGGTGAGATGGGGAATTTGATTTGCTGCTTTCTTCATTGGGCCTTCTCTGTTTCTTGGGTTCTGGTTCTTGAGGTAGCCTCTGCTGCTTCTTGGCGGCGTGAAAGATTTGACATCTCGCCAATTGCACTTCGAAATGCTGAAAGAGACGTTTTTTAACGAACATAATGCGAAATTTGTAGTTTCTTTCTGTTGCTTGCTTGTAGGTGCTGGATGCGCCCGCTTTGCAGGACGACTTCTACCTCAACCTTGTCGATTGGTCTTCACATAACGTCCTTGCTGTCCGGTTGGGCAATTGCGTTTACTTGTGGAATGATCAAATGTGTCCAGTTCAGTGAAAAGGGCAAGATCAAATGTGTCCAGTTTGGTATGGCTGCCAGATTTTCGGACAGCTGCCAGATTTCAGTTTTAGCGCATCTGCAATTTCAGTTAGCTTCAGTTTAGTTCACTCTGCTCTGAAAATGCAACTGAATTTCTGACAGAAAACCGAGCAGACTGAACCGAGCAGACTGAATTTCTGAAGTAGCAGAAAATCGAGTAGGCAATAGTGTAAAATGGGCATGATAAAATAGAATCAGTCTGTAAACAAAACTGATTTTCTGTTTGGATGACCAATATACTGTTACCTGTATTTGACTGTAAGCTGTCGGTTCAGTTCAGTCCAAACTGATTTTCTGTTTGGATGACCAATATACTATTAGCTGTCGGTTCAGTTCAGTCAAACTGAAAACACCTGAACACAGAACTGAAAACAGAACTGTGATTTTTTATAAGGTGTCGGTTCAGTTAAGCTAAATCAACTTCAGTTGGTTGAGGTGCACATCAGAAGCTGTGCTAATTTCAGTCAACTGCCAGCTTTTCTAGATCGTTTCAGTCACAAGCTGCCAGTCACAAGCTGTTCTAATTTAACTGTTCTAATTTCAGTCACAAGCTGCCAGTCAAATACAAGGTGCACATCACAAGTTGTTCTAATTTCATCCATCACATGCTAGATCGTTTCACAGACAGTACAAGCTGCCAGTCAAGCTTGGCGCCAACTTCTGATGTAAGCTGGAAACCATATTCTGAAATAAGCTCTGTGTTGGTGATATCTTGGTTCCAATAAGCTCGTCTTGGAGGGTGTTACACCATGCATACAATCATTGCAATTACAAGCTGGCGATACAGGTAATTAGCAATTTATTTTCTTGGGCATGATTATAAGCATCTATTTGCAAGCATGCATTCACTTCTTTCTTGATTGAAGTTTGTTTTTAATACTACGTATATGGTATAGCTACTTATTATTTGTCACATAGTTTCCATGCTATAGTAAATTACGCTAAATAGTATTATGTCATGTGTCCCATGCTCTCTGAATGTTGTTTACTGGAACCTTTTTTGTGGTTATTTTCTGCAGTGACCTTTAGTCGTATAGATCCTGGAGGGAAACTTGTTATGGGCTTTCGGAAGGCCACAAATACTGTCAGTCTGCCAGTAAGCTAGATTTTCCATCAGACTATCGGTTGTTGTTGCAAGTGCTTGTTTTTCATCTCCTTCTCATGTTTTTGTTTCAATGTTTGTTTATTACTTTTACACAGGACTCACAGATTTCAGCTATTGCGGATGGTTCCCTTCTCAGTGAGACACTCTTTTCTACTGCAAATGAAAGCATAGGAGTAGTAAGTGGTTATCCTGGATTTCTTCACTCAATAAAGGGAGCTGCAGATTTCCATCCAAGCTCTCTATATGACCATCATATGAACTCAGTTGACGGGGATGTCAGTTGGAATAAGGCAGATAAATTTGGCAGCAGGCTAGATGAGGGGTCTTTGCAGTTTCTACAAAAACGAAGTCGTAATATTGGTTCCAAAAGCAGGAGGTTCTTAATCGACGCTGAAGATGCCATGGAACTAAAGCTTACGTGGGAAGAAGCTCAAGAGTTGTATTAGGTTCTTAATCAACTCAAATCCAACGCTCCACCATCCATCGTATGCCCGGCTTTATCACTGTTTAAACTCTCAGATGCTCTGCCTGAGTTTGCAGGTTTGTATCATACATTGTATTTTCTTTGTTATGCCATCTGCGACGTCTTGTGTTAAATGTCCCAATACACGAGTTGTGAAGCATTTTATAGCTGCAGCTACAATCGTGAGATATCTAACTGGCACTGCACATTACTCTTTCAGGAGGCAGAGAAGCATCTTTCAGACATGGTGAACTCAAAATCTCTGACTGCGAAGATCGACAATGTTGTTGTCTTGATAGGGCGCCCGTTAGGGCGCCACAATGTTCTAGTACTATTAGCTAGATTGAGATATGTAAGGATCGGGTATGTCTGAAAAGGAGTGAATGGACTTATAGACCAGTTAAAACAACACTTAGAACTAGTTTAGGAATTCTATTTTTTTAAGTGATTCTATTTCCCCAACGGAAAATGAACTAATTTTTATTGGAAAAACATGAAAATCCGTTGGAAAAATAGGGTTTCCAAACAAGCCCTTAGGGTTGGATTGGTGACCAAGAAAATGTAGTGGATCCATGGGTTGAATAGCGAGGGGATTCCTACACATGGATCTCCTTCATTTCCGTAATCACCGAAACATCTTTTAAGAGTTATTGTTAGCAACGGTGTGATATTGTTGTTTCTAGCACGGCACTATCTGCCTAGGAGTTGCGGCATGCACAAATTTAATCGATTTCACAATCCAAAATATAATAAAAAAATTAGATCAAGTAAATTACTAGGATTTCTAAGACAGAGAAAGAACCTAGTGTTCACCACTTGAAGGTTGTTGTAGATGCACAAATTAATAGATCAAGACAATTGTTGTTTCGAATTAGCACTGGCGAGTAAATTTGTATATGTGTGTTTTAGGTCTGCATGGTGCGTGCTCACTGGGCGCAAGAATTATACTAGCCTAGGTGAAATGTCCCTACTCTAGTCTTTGGTGGCTTGCGCTACCGGCACCTGATTGCTCGTAGTAGGGGTTACAAGCGGAGCGAGAGAGGGGGAAATCTCAAGTCTTTATGTGTTGTGTCTTACTTCTCTAGGGTTGTTCTTCAATACCTTGTGCGTTCTATCGTTGTGTCTCTTACTTCTCTAGGGTTCTTCTTCAATACCTTGTGGGTTCTATCGTTGTGTCTCTTCTCTAGGGTTCTTCTTTGTTGCCTTATGGACTGTTTCGTTGTGTCTCTTCTCTAGGTTTTTCTTCGTTGCCTATGAGTTGTTTCGTTGTGTCTCTTCTAGCCTCGTGAGGCCGACCCTTCCTTTTGTAGACCAAGGAGAGGAGCGTTTATAGATGGCTTCTCCCGAAAGGGAACGTAACGTGAGATAAAAGGGTTTCACCCTCAATGAAAACCTATCGTGTGTTGATATCTTTCCCCGCGTGGGTCTTCTGTCGTATCTCTGAGATTGCCTAGGGAGGACTCGGTTCGGTCTGGCAGGGAAGTCCGACCATCATCATTACGGGCTCTTATCCATTTCTCCCCCTACGACGACCTTCTGCCTTTGTAGCCTATCTTATCTCCGTACTGAGCCATAGGTCTTCTAGGGATTCAGGCCTAGGATTCGTAGGTCACGAGTGGGAGAAGACGATACGTTCACGTTGCACCTCATCGAATGGTGTAGTTAATGAGGCGTATGCGAAGCTGATGGGGCGACCGGTTTGCCGGATATGTAAAATCCACTCGAGTGGGTTTCATCTGATTTGCCCGGTCCTTTCGTCTACCCCAGTCTCTCCTGACCCCTCGGTAGGATGTGGGGGTCATCCTATGGGTATGGCGATCTCTTAATCAACTTGTGATCGACAAACCCAACACTTATCTGTCTACTGACTCGTGATCCCCGGGACCCGGGAATCCGAACCTTGACGGTAGCCCCGAGCCCCTCAGGGGAGAGTGTATCCCTTGAGTGGCTTCCTTCGGGGTGGGGTCGGACGACGTCTGCTTTGTCGTCTTTTCTGTCCTTTTCTTTTTCTTTTTGGACATGGCGCCTCGGGGGAAGCAAGGTGTGTGGGGGCCCGTCTTTGGTCTCTATAGAGATCGACCCGCCATTATAAGTAGGGGCCCCTCTAGACCCACCCTTATTTTGCCTTTGCTTTCGCTTTCTTGTTTCCCAAAAAGTGGTCCTCTGCGAAACCTTCCTATCCGAGTTTTTCGTGTATTTTTCGACTGGCCTATGGACTGCGGCAAGCGTCGCCACTGAGTGTGCTTGAGAAGGCAGCTCAAAAGGTGTTCCCTTCGGAGGGAAGGGTAAGCCATCTTGAAATCGTTAATTGTTCTTTTTCCTCCTCAACTTCCACCATATGTGCTGGGTGGATCCATGTAGCTCTAGCAATAAGAGCTAGCGCTACTACGTGCAGAATTTGATTTCTTGTGGCATTTCTAAATACAAACGGAATAGTTATAAATTTGCAACCTTTCGAAAACAGTCCCATTGGAACGACCCCTCGGATCAGGAGCTGAGATGGGGAGCAGTGGGCACTGAACAGCACTCTGTGTTTTACTTGTGGCAAAGAATCATTGGTCATGTTTGTGGTGCACACAAGTGGGGCCTGACGAGGACGGTACTCTGGTTTTTGCTTCTCTGTGTTGTGTCTCCCCCATAGGGAATCTTTGTGGGTTTGATTCAGCCGTGGACTCCATAGAATTGGTACCCACCTCGAGTAGAGTTGCTTGCTGCGTTACGACTTGTCTATCGACGTGACGACGACGAAACGCTTAGGGCTATAGGATCATAATAGGTAGGATCTATAGGAGAGAAATCACTTTGCTATTTAAAACTGAATATTAAGAGGATTTCTCTCCTCGTGATCTCTGATAGATCACCAAAGCAGCCCTGAAACGGGATCACAGTAAATTAATATCTCGTGAAAACCACATGGAGCTGTTGCAGGACGAAGACGACGAAGCTAGCCGCATGTAGCAGTTAAGCGTCTGATGGGAACACAACTTTTTGGTTTTTGTCTCTATAGACCCCGGATGGCTGATAACAACATGTGGATGGGCGTAAAGCCTAGTTTCTGGAATCACTCGAACCGAGACGCCCGTTGCTCAGTTCCGTGGAGCGTTTGGGCAATCCCAGGAGAAAAACGTAGCGAAATGCCCGTTTGCGTACCGTGTAGAATTTTGAAAGGCATGAATTGACTAGCCATGCTTCGGATCGCACAAAATTTCTGCAACTTGGGAGCTAGATAGCGGTGCAGAGTCGATAATGGAGGAACGGCGGTGGAGAGGAGAATATTCCGGCGATACTGCCGATCGGGTCCAATATTCCTTCCAGCTGATGATCGGAGGTCTGGCCACTGCCGATCGGATCGACCACGCAGGCAGCCGTGTGGTGTGGGTGGCCTGCGACGGAACGTCGACGGAACATGTGACCGTGACCTCTGCCTCTGCCTGCTGTGTCAGGCCGTCAGGGGCTCCGTTGCCTCTACTGTACGGGGGCGCCAGAAAAAGACAGGCCTTGCCCTTGACTGTGTCGCGTCGCGTGTGTCCATCGTCCATGCTTGGATCTGTACTGTACGAACGAGATGCATGTGAACGTGCTGTATGCGTGAGAGGCGGATGCATAGACTGGGCAGATGATAACTTTTTTTTTTAAAAAAAAATCACTTCATATCACTCGTTATAAAAAAAATGCACACTCCGCTCACTTTATAATTCATTTAACTTTTTGTTACCAAATTTGAATAACAACGTCTTATTCAAAAAAAAAAACATAATTATTACTCACTCCATTTATTTTAGTTGTCGCTGGATTGTTCAAAGTTTCGTTTTAGTTGTCGCTTGATAGTGCAAAATTTAACTATCCAGCGACAACTAAAAAGAAACGGAGGGAATATTAAGTTCTACTACGTTATCGTTTAGTATATAATATATTTTAAATAAAGCTTTGAAGTTTTCGTTTTCACGCAAAGGTTTGAATAAGATGAGCCGTTTGATAAATAAAGTTAAATGGATTATAAATTAAGATAGAGCGAGTAAAAATTTACTCGTCTTTCATTGCCATGCGCTTAATCCTCGCTGCTCCTCTTCCGATACACCCGTGCCAAAAGCAACCGCGTCCCCAATCGAAGCCATATCCACGAGTGTCGTCCTCACTAGCGAGCTCTGGCTCACACCTCATCTCGTGCGCTAGCCGAGAGGACCACACTTATGCTCATACCAACGCATGGTTGTGCACGTGCCTACACCACGCCAGCACGCAGGGCCACTCCATTCGCCTCACACCGCCGTCCATAGAGGTCGCGCCCCTCTAGGCGATTCTGAGCACAGGGCTGTTCTAACTTCTAAGTGGCGCAGCCAAGGGGGCGGGTAGGGGCCTTGGCCCCCCTAACCTTCTCGTGTAAATATATGTATAGAGAATGTGGTAGAACCGACCAAATTATTCCAGCTTAAATACCTAAGTCATGTCTCAGGGGCCGTAACACACTTAAATCGAAATAACCCGTTAGTCCCTCAGATCTAGTCCGATAAAACCACTTAACCAGGATCAAATACCACACACTCACTCGAAGGTGAGTCACAGAAGAAACACAATAAAACAGGAAAACCTCAAATTAAAGTACTAGAGTTATTACATAAATCAGAGTTTTTCAAGTAGCTGATATAAGTTCACAAAATAAAATGCAGCGGATAATCGATATCGTCGAAGCGAGGAATAGGGCAAGGCCTAGCCCACTACTCCTCCAGCTCCTCTCCTGCCGAAGCAGCATCCCACTCGACCGTCCAACCCGGTGGCAGGGTGGTAGGCCAAGTCACACCATCAACCACATCCTGAAGCGTACCTGCCAAAATTATGCCACAAGCAAGGCTAAGTATACTAATACTCAGCTACACTTACCCGGTGTGAGGAATCTACTCCACTACCTCTAGACCATGCAGTTGTTTGACTGAGGGGTTTGGTTGCCAAAAGCACTAGCTGAGTCTAAAATCAATTTTTAGCTTTTCAATTTCTAGCATCATTATCTTAGCTAAGTTTGCTCTTTCTAAGCATACATGGTAGCAAGCATTTAGTACAATCAACAAGTTATCTCAAGTAGAACATCATTTCACTTCTTACTCAATGTAGTACAAGGGGTCAAGCAGTCTCATTAGCTGCGAGAAGCAGACGATTCGAATCGAGTTTTAAAACCTTGCAAGGTAAACCTAAACACACGACATGTCAGGGCACTCCGTCTCCACACACGTCAACTGTCCCCATCGATTCCCCGTTTGCGGCCAGGCCTCACCGTCTTGGCATACAATGCTCCACTGACCCCGGCTGCCGCTGTGCAGTGGCCGCACTTGTACCCACCATAGCTAGCATGGGAGACCCAGTCTCAGGTCGTGTGAGGGGTAAAGTCCGCACCCGGCTTCACTCAGGTACTAGGTTTACCGGTTACCATATTTCCCGACATGTGTTTAGTACGTTCAAACGCTTGACTCAGGTATCCACACATTAATCCTTAATTCCTTTTCCCGTCTTATGGACAAGACATCCTCCCTAGATCCAAGTCCATACACTAACATAGATCTCGTTATCAAGATGAATACAATCAATTCCTGACCTCGCGCGAGTGCTAGAAAAATCACTCGACTTCTACCGAGATCATGATTTAGCAAAGTAGCTACTCGACCTAGCATACTAGTATCCATCTCAAAAAGGAATCCTGAGTTCATGCAGCTAGAGATTTCAAACAACTCCTACACTTAAGTACACATTATAATCCTACAAACATTAAGTGTAGTAAAATAGCATATATAGATACGGTTATGCATAAAACCGGGGCTTGTCTTCAATAGCTGGGGCTACGGGGAGATCCTCGATGGCAGTCTCGGGAGCTTGCTCCTGGTCTTCCTCGTGGGCAGCTCCTTGCTCAGGGATGAGCACGTACTCTCCGTCAGCGAGATTGTAATCTAATGAATGCATTGAGTAAGATATATGCATGGCATGATATGTAATTACAATTAAGATTTGATGGGGCACGATCAATTTATTAAGGTAGGGCTTATTCTCTCAACTGAAGATTTTCGGGGTACACTTAGCAAATTAGGGTCAAGCTTAGTTAAGCTAATTGGTAAGTCTATTTTTGTGTTTCACTGATTTCTTTTTAATGTCTTAGTGAGAGTTTATTAAAATTTCTAGCTGAACTTATTGGAGTGAGATTTATTTTCCCTCTCTTCCTTTCTAATTCTTTCATGCTTTTAAGGTGGGTTTGAACTACAAGATAGCTTAATAAATTTCCACAAATTCTGCAAAAATTACAGTGGCTTCTTACTGGTGTATAATTCTCTGTCTCAAAATCTTGGGCTTAAACAGTGAGGGGTTCTCTCTGTATAAAATTATCAAATATTAGGGCAGTGGGGGCGTTTTGAACTACAACTCCTTTTTAACAGAGAGTTATTGTCTAAGACATATTTTTTCTGGCATTTCGATGTTATAACATAACTTTGTACAAATTTTTAGCCACTAATACTTATTAGTTATTTTGTTATGATTTTCTAAAGTTTCTAGCCAAAGGGGTGCTTTCTACTACCACTATACTTGAAAAATATCAAACAACAGACTTCAAAATTTTCCTATCTTCTTCTTTGTGCAAGAGCAATCATTTTGAAATTTGGTAACTTTTTGCTTAAGGGAGGGGTGGTAGGAATTTCTTGAACTAAATGGTCTTTTTCATGAAGTATTGGCAATGGGTATTATTTTGCAGCTTTCAATTGGGTTTTGTATTTTTCTCTGGTGGCCTGCTTCATTTTTAATCTGATACAAATTTATTTGCCCACTATTGCACACTTTTTGGCTTGCTTATGATTTAATTGAAATATGGCTCAATATCAAGTTCTATTTGTTTACCCTACTTAAAATGATGGGCTAGGGTGTTTATCATTTTTGTAGTGGTGTCTTAGTGGTTACAAGTCCACTGAATTTTTATTAACAATTTTGGAATTGTTTTCATAATTCTAATAATTGTTTTTCTAGTTTGATTAGTGCCTAATAAAGCATTTCACCTAGAATTTGTTCTAGACTAGGGTCCCATTTATTTTTCCTAGTTCTCTATTACTTAAGTGGATTAGGAAAAATAATTGCATTCACTGTTCATTATTTTCCAGTGCCTTTCTCATTTTCCTAAGTTTGGAGCAAATGTGGCTTTTAATAAGTAATCTTGTTTAAATCTTCCATACTGGGTGCTCACTATTTTTAAACAGTGCCTAAGTGGGGTTTGAACCTCTACAAATTTTCTTAAGTCCAGCACAGAAGCATAACTAATTTTTCTTATTTTAATAAGGTTTGGCCAGTTTCCTTAATTAATTTCAAACTCTAAAATTTAAAACAGAAGGCATAGGGTTCAGTATTTGTAAGTGATAGTTCATAATATTTTGAATCCAGCAAAATTTGGTTGAATATAACTCTAGATATAAATTTTCTAAGTTCTCTGCTGAATTTAAAAAGATTAATTAGAAATGGTTAAAGGAAAAACGGTTTTGCACTAGGGTCCCTGGCGAAAGGTTTTAAACGTATTACAGACAGATCCTTGGTTCACTATTCATCTGAGTCTACGGCTCTGCAGAAAATCTCTTAGGGTTTCCCGAAATCGAACCTGCGATCCTTCCCTAATGGAACAGTGACCGCGACGGAGGAAAAGGGCGGAGGGGCTTACCGGCGAGGGGGTTGCTCCGGTGAGGGGTCGGGTGAGGTCCGGGAGTCTCTGGCGATCACATCGAGGTACGGATCGTCGGCGATGGTGGTCGGAGGAGGTCGGTCCACGCGCGCAGGCGGGGGAGCTCGTCGGCGGCGAGGAATCCGTCCTAACCAGGGCACGATAGATCAATTAAATGGGTCAGGGAGCTTCACTAGAGATCAAGGAAGATGTGTGCGCGAGGAATTTGAGAATGGCTCACCGGATTGCTCGGTATATGCGCGGCTACGGGCGACCAAAGTCCGGCGAAGGCGATCTTGGGTCTACGGTGAGGTTCTGTCGGGTCCGAGAGCTTGGAAAGCTTCACGGGCCACTGGCGAAGCTAACCGAGTGACAGGCGCGGCTTGGACGTGGCTGGAGTGAGCTGGCCTCGGTGGCCGAGGCTTGGGCAGTGATGGCGGGCGGAGGAAAGCTCACCGGAGCTAAGGGAGAGGTGTCTGGCCAGCGAGGGTGAGCGCGGGGTGAGGTGAGGCGCGCCCAGGGGTGGTTTTAAAGGCGCGGGTGAGCATAGCTAAGGGGAGGCTCTGACAAGCGCTCGGGGCATGCGCGGGCGAGCGCCAGTGCGCGCTCTGGCGTCTGGCACAGCGTCAAGCATGAGGCAGCGCAGAGAGAGGTCGTGTTCAAGCGCGGATTGGCTCCAAATCTTTGAGATTATGGCCATGATCCCGTTGAGAGATCTCTTCCCCTGACATTCCTTTGTCGTTTGTGTGTGGAGGCTTGCAGGTTTTGCTGACTGGATCAATAGATATGGAGGGGTGAAGTTGGGTTTGTCTCACTGCCGAACACAGAGAGAAGATCTTAGGTTTGACGTGTCCAGAGCACGCGTCCCGATGCCATCTTCTGGTATGAGGTAGAGGGGTTAGTTAGACACATTTTTGTCAATGGGAGCTTAGAGTTTTGAGATAGAGATCAAGGTGAACGCGCTCGGTTTTGGTTCAAAGGCTGAAAATTCAGAAATTTGAATTTCAGATTTCCCCATTGAACCTCCACTTGAATGGCTTGTTTGGAGTTTTTAACAAACTATTTTGGCCAAACTTTTATAATCTTTATTGTAGCTAAGTTAGTGTATTTCAATTTTTATAATTGGCCTAAGCCATGATTTCAAGTTTTTCAGGGTCTTTCATCCCTTTTCTCCCTTTCTACTCAAATAGCTTAATTAGGGTTGGTATTAGGGTTTCAACATTTCCCCCCTTTTGAAAACCTCAGTTGTTTTAGACATGATTCTTTAGACATAAACTTAGTGGATCTTTTATTCTTAAGTTGATTTGGTGCTTCTTGCTCAATTTGGCTTACATGAAATGATGGCACTTGAGTTAGTACTGAGAAGAACCCTATGTGACACTGGGGTGTCACAGCCTTCCCCCCTTAAAGGAATCTCGTCCCGAGATTCGGGTCGGAGTCCTCCCGGGGTGAAGCGAAGGGTGAGACTTACTTGAAGTGGGTGCTTTATTTATTAGGGCAACTGCTCTTCGAATGTCATTCTCTTTGCAACTTCAGAAGGAAGTCCTTTTAACTTTAGTTTTATAATTAACTCATTTCATTTTAAGATCATTTTTCTTATGTTTTGATTCGAAGGGCAGGGGAGGGGTTGGGCATGATTACGTACCAATTTCCTTAGGTAGACAATCGAGAAAGTTGGAACGCAAAAAATCCTCAGTCTCCCAAGTAGCCTCTTCCTCTGAGTGATTACTCCATTGGATCTTATACATCTTGATCGATTTAGCCTGAGTTGATCTTTCTTTGCAATCTAGAACCTTGGAAGGGTACTCTTGGTACGATAGATCTGGCTCTATCTCCAATTCTGGTTCTGCTATGATCTCAGTCGGCAATCGAACACACTTCTTTAGTTGGGATACATGGAATACATTGTGGATGGCAGACATTTTTGGATGTAACTTCAATTTGTATGCCACGGGTCCACATGCTTATATGATCTCATAAGGTTCAATGTAACGAGGGGCTAACTTGCCTTTGATCCAGAATCTCTGCACTCCCTTGGTGGGTGATACCTTCAGATATACGAAATCTCCCACCTCGAACTGGAGAGGTTTCCTTCTCTTATCATGGTAACTCTTCTGCCTGGCCTGAGCAACTTCTAGATTCTTCCTGATTAGTTTGACCTTCCTTTCGGCTTCAGTCACTAAGTCAGGTCCGAAAACTTCTCTTTCTCCAGGCTGAGACAATTGAGGGGTGTTCTACACCTTCTCCCATAGAGAGCTTTGAAGGATGCCATTTTAGGCTGGATTGATAACTTTTGTTATAAGCAAACTCTGCCAAGGAGAGGTGCTTATCCCAGTTCTTGCCATAATCGATTGCACAAGCCCTCAGCATATCTTCAAGAATTTGATTTACCCTCTTGGTCTAACCATCAGTCTATGGGTGGTAAGCTGAACTTCTGATTAGCTTGGTTCCCAAAGACTCTTGCAGTTGTTCCCAAAATCTAGCAACAAATTGGGCTCCTCGGTCAGAAACAATGGTCCGGGGCAATCCGTGCAAACACACGATTCGATCAATGTACAACTCTGCATACTTTTGAGCCTTATCAGTGGTGTGCACTAGGAGAAAATGTGCCACTTTCGTCAGTCGGTCCACAATAACCCAAATCGAATCATGCTGACGAGAGGTGTTGGGCAGACCCACGATGAAATCCATGCTGATGTCATCCCATTTCCACGAAGGTATAGATAGGGGTTGCAAGGCTCCAGCTGATTTCAAGTGGCTTGCCTTTATCCTCTGACAGGTGTCACATTCTGATACATATTAGGCTATCTCCCTCTTCATTCTGGTCCACCAATACAAGGGCTTCAGATCATGGTACATTTTGGTGTTCCCTGGATGCATGGAGAATTTGGAGAAATGGGCCTCATCCAAGATTTTCTTCTTGAGATCCTTATTTTTAGGAACCACCAATCTGCTTTCAAACCACAATATACCCTTTCCATCTTAGCGGAAACATTTATACTTCTTGGTCTTCTGATGGAGGTTTTCCTTAATAATTTGCACTCCCTTGTCACTGAGCTAGGCCATGATGATCTGGTCTTGCAAAGCTGACTCAACCGAAATGTGAGACAAAGCACTAGAAGGAATCACTTCAATCTTCATTTTGCTCAGCTCGTCACACAGGGTGTCAATGCGAGAATCCATCCTGACACAGTTGCATTGCAACTTCCGACTCAAGGCATCTGCCACTACATTGGCTTTTCCTGGGTGATAATGTACCTCCAGGTCATAGTCCTTGATCAGCTCTAGCCATCTTCTCTGCCTCATGTTGAGATAAGCCTGAGTAAAGATGTACTTAAGGCTCTTATGATCAGTGAAGATGTTGCAGTGGGTTCCCATCAAATAGTGTGTCCACATTTTCAATGCATGGACCACGGCTGCTAATTCCAAGTCATGAGTGGAATAATTTTGCTCATGAGGCCCGAGTGCTCTCGATGCATAAGCATTGACTCGGTTGTCTTGCATCAAGACACAACCTAGTCCAGTGTTAGAGGCATCACAGTACACATCAAATGGCTTGCTGCTGTCGGGTTGCACTAACACCGGTGCTGTGGTCAGATGTTGCCTCAATGCATGGAAGGCATCTTCGCACTTCTGACCCCAAACAAACTTGGCTTCTTTCTTCAACAATTCAGTTATGGGCTTCGCAATTCGAGAGAAGTCCGGAATGGATCTTCGAAAATAACCAGCTAATCCCAGAAAACTTCGAATCTGATGGACAGTCGTTGGCGGCTTCCAGTTCATCACCTCTTGCACCTTATCAGGATCAACAGCTATACCTGCCTGAGAGATAGTGTGACCCAAGAATTTGATCTCCTTTAGCCAAAAATCACATTTTGACAATTTGGCATAAAGATGGTGCTCTCGCAGACGTTGAAGCACTACATGCAAATGCCCGACATGTTCTTCTTCGTTCTTTGAGTACACCAAAATATCATCAATGAAAACCACTACAAACTTGTCCAATTCAGGCATGAAAACAGAATTCATCAGATACATGAAATATGCTGGTGCATTAGTCAGCCCAAAAGACATCACCAAGAATTCATACAACCCATATCTGGTCGAGAAGGCGGTCTTCGGAATATCGCTTGCTCGTATCTTGATCTGATGATAGCCGGAGCGAAGGTCTATCTTGGAAAACACTTTGGCTCTGACCAACTGATCAAAAAGAACATCAATACGAGGCAAAGGATACTTGTTCTTGATAGTCATCGCGTTAAGTGGGCGGTAATCTATGCACAGCCTCAAGCTTTCATCCTTCTTTACGAACAAGGCTGGACATCCCCAAGGCGAAGTACTTGGGCGAATAAAACCCTTGTCCAGTAATTCTTGCAATTGCTTCTTCAATTCTGCCAACTTAGCGGGTGACATCCGGTAAGGCCTCTTGGAAATAGGTGCCGTTCCCGGTTGCAACTCGATGGCGAATTCAATATCCCGGTCTGGTGGCATTCCTGGTAATTCATCTAGAAAAACATCTGCATACTCACAGACCACTGGAATCTTCTTCAGGGGTAACTCCGTCATAGCAAAAGCACATGACTGAGTAGAATATTGACTGGGCAGAAACAAGGTGAAACTCCCACGGATTAGGGAATTGATTTCCACGATGCGACTGGCTACATCTAGTACTACTTGGTGTCTAGTCATCCAATTGGTTCCTAGAATAATATCCACATTCTCCAAACCCAAAACAAGGAGGGTGGTTTTGATAATGTGCCTTCCCAGTTGAATAGGCACACTTTGGTTTAATTGGTTAGTTGCAATTTTACCCCAGGTGTGGCTATCATGAATGACCCTTTTGTATGATAGAAAGACAGTTGACATTTAGCACTGAACTTTTGGCTAATGAAACTATGAGATGCACCAGAATCAAACAGAATTAATGCAGGTTGATTATAAACTGAAAAGATACCAGTCATGATGGGGGCTCCCTCAGGTAACTCCTCCAGAGTAGTGAAGTTGAGCTTCCCTTGCCTGACTTGTACCTTCTGCTTTCTTCCCTTGTCTTGATTTGGTGCTGGCATCTGCCTCTGCTGATTTCTTGGACAATTTTTGGCATAGTGGCCCACATTACCACAAGTGAAGCACTTGTTCCCATTTCCCTAGCGGAATTGCTGCTGCTGCGGAGGCTGATTGTTCCTTGGAGCGGGGGCTGGAAAACGGGTGGGTGCCGGCTGCTGCTGCTGAGGTGGCCTGATCACCCATCTGCCTGCCTGCTACTGAAATCCCCTGCTCTGATTGTGAGAAACAATCCTGGAACTCTGGGCCTGAGCGGATGGTGCTGCCATTGGTGCTTTTTCTCTTCTTCTCTGCCCGGTGAGCTACAATACAGTCCTCCTAGGAGATGGCTAGGTTGACCAACTCATTAAAGTTATCAGCCCGGACAGTGTTGAGACGTTCCCGCAGCTTGGTGTTGAGACCCCTGCGGAAGCGGTCTCTCTTCCTCTCGTCGGAATCAGCATGATAACCTGTGTACTGGCACAGGTCGTTGAAGGCCTGAGCGTACTGCAATACCGTGCGGGTTCCTTGATTGAGTGCCAGAAACTCATTCAGCTTGAGATCAAGAATTCCAGCTGGGATGTGGTGCCCTCTGAAAGCGGTCTTGAATTCCTCCCAAGAAACTTTATGACCAACAAGTAGCATAACACGGAAGTGGTCCCACCAAGTCCATGCAGGGCCGCGAAGCTGCTGCGCGGCGAAGCGAACCTTGGTATCATCCGGGCAGTCTCCCGTGAGGAGGGGAAACTTGGACTCCACAACACGTAACCACACGTCAGCGTCCAATGGATCCTCTGCCTTGGTGAACAAGGGCGGCTACGTGCTCAGGAATTCCTGGTAGGTTGCTGCTGCCGGAGGTCGCTGTGGCTGGCCTCCACCATACTGCTGAGGGTGGGGCTGGCGCTGCAAGAGCTGTCGCAGAATCTCGTTCTGCTGGGCCATCAGCTCCTGCACTATGGGAGCTGGAGGAGGTGGGGGGGGAACTTGCTCGTTATGCCCGTGACGCTGCCTAGCTGCCATTTGAAAATAGAGATCGTCGCCATTGTTATCCCAATTCACAATTTCGAACAACATGCTATTATCTCTTATGGAAAGGAAATTGCCATAATCATAATATTAGGTTCGAATGAAGATAACATGGTTACAAACATCCCACAGATCTCAAAAGTTCACAAGAGTTACATCAATTAGGGGAAAGTACCCGTAAGCCTAGCCCAAAATCTGCCATTACTAAGCTTGCGTAGGTTTCTATCCGCCTAAAGCGTCAAAATGACTTATCAACCCTGAGTAGTAGAAGCGACACTAGATGCGGGTGAAGGGGGCATCGCAGAGGTAGTCCCATTGGCACCAGGGGCTAGTCCTAACTCCTCAAGAGCCTCTTCTCCCTCGTTTCCGGCCTCATTGGCCTCCATCTCTAAGTGGTGCATGTCCAGGTGGTCATTAGCTTCTTCGAGTTCCCGCTGCACATCATGGAGCTGGTTCTCCAAGACATCAATAGTGTTGTCTCGGATCTCCACCTGCTGCTCCAAGGTGGTGATGCGCTGGCTCAGCCTTTCCACCTGTAGGTCTTCTCCACAACTCGGAGGACAAGTCGACCACAAAGTCTTCTCGGCTGTCGAGGGTGAGCTTGGTGGTTTGAGCGATGTTAGCAAGATGTGCCATAGCGTCGCTCTGCAGGGCCTGAAGGCCGTACAACGCACTCATGCACTGAACAGTGACCCTCCTAACCAAGTCAGGATACATTGCCCACACATCCTTCACATGGCTCACACGGTTGCACCACATGGGGTAATCCTTCTTCTCAGCAGGGAAGAGTCCCAAGGGGTGTATCACCATCTCCAGGGGATGGTAGCCACAGAAAGTCGTCAGAGTCTTCATCGCTGTCGCTTCAGTGGTGTCGTTCGTCCTGAATCCAATCGTCTCGGAGTCAAGAGAACTCCAACCCGGCTGAAGGGGATGAGCCTCCAAAGTTAGCCAGACCTGGCAACGTGTACCAGATGCTCCTCATACAACTGCACCGTGTACAAAGGGGGCGTAGGGTAACTGGCGGAGTTAAGCACTTCCCACAAGATGGAAGGAAAGCCATCGTGAGAAAGGAAGTCAGAGCTGAAACGAGTGTCTCCTCCACTGGTAGGGGAAGGTGAGGTCATCTGCGGAAGGGTATCAGATGTAAAGATTATGGTGGAAGAGGAAAATAAAAGAACCTGGGTGGTTTAAAAGGAAGCGGGTTAGCTCAAATTTTTACCTCTTTAATTTTTTAATCCTTTTAGGGTTATAATGCATGCATGCTAAAAAAATAACGTCTCCTCCCCGAATAAAAGGGTGCTCTTAGGGCATCCAAAAAAATCTAAATACTGGCCCACAGGGCCTACTTACTTAGCCACCTATTTCTCCCTCTATTCTTAAGGCCTTTCGTCCTAGGTCTAGCGTTCTAGTCCCGATTCATACTAGTTTCTAAGCAAGTTATAGATTTTTGAAAATTGGCATTCATGGTTTATTGTCCTTCTCTGTGGTGGTATTTGCTCCGATACCAGCTCTGGCAGAACCGCCTGAATTATTCCAGCTTAAGTGCCTAAGTCACGCCTCAGGGGCCGTAACACACTTAAATCGGAATAACCCGTCAGTCCCTCAGATCTAGTCCGATAAAGCCACTTAACCAGGATCAAATACCACACACTCACTCGAAGGTGAGTCACAGAAGAAACACAATAAAACAGAAAAACCTCAAATTAAAGTACTGGAGTTATTACATAAATCGGAGTTTTTCAAGTAACTGATATAAGTTCACAAAATAAAATGCAGCGGATAATCGATATTGTTGAAGCGAGGAATAGGGCAAGGCCTAGCCCATACTCCTCCTGCTCCTCTCCTGCCGGAGCAGCATCCCACTCGACCGTCCAACCCGGTGGCAGGGTGGTAGGCCAAGTCACACCATCAACCACATCCTGAAGCGTACCTGCAAAAATTATGCCACAAGCAAGGCTGAGTATACTAATACTCAGCTAGACTTACCCAGTGTGAGGAATCTACTCCTCTACCTCTAGACCATGCAGCTGTTTGGCTGAGGGGTTTGGTTTGCCAAAAGCACTAGCTGAGTCTAAAATCAATTTTTAGCCTTTCAATTTCTAGCAACATTATCTTAGCTAAGTTTGCTCTTTCTAAGCATACATGGTAGCAAGCATTTAGTACAATCAACAAGTTATCTCAAGTAGAACCTCATTTCACTTCTTACTCAATGTAGTACAAGGGGTCAAGCAGTCTCATTAGCTGCGAGAAGCAGACGATTCGAATCGAGTTTTAAAACCTTGCAAGGTAAACCTAAACACACGACATGTAAGGGCACTCCGTCCCCACACACGTCAACTGTCCCCATCGATTCCCTATTCGCGGCCAGGTCTCACCGTCTTGGCATACAATGCTCCACTGACCCCGGCTGCCGCCGTGCAGTGGCCGCACTTGTACCCACCATAGCTAGCATGGGATACCTAGTCTCAGGTCGCGTGAGGGGTAAAGTCCGCACCCAGCTTCACTCAGGTACTAGGTTTACCAGTTACCCTATTTCCCGACATGTGTTTAGTACGTTCAAACGCTTGACTCAGGTATCCACACATTAATCCTTAATTCCTTTTTCTGTCTTATAGACAAGACATCCTCCCTGGATCCAAGTCCATAGACTAACATAGATCTCGTTATCAAGATGAATACAATCAATTCCTGACCTCACGCGAGTGCTAGAAAAATCACTCGACTTCTACCGAGATCCCGATTTAGCAAAGCAGCTACTCGACCTAGCATACTAGTATCTATCTCAAAAAGGAATCTTGAGTTCATGCAACTAGGGGTTTCAAGCAACTCCTACACTTAAGTGCACATTACAATCCTACAAACATTAACTGTAGTAAAATAGCATATATAGATACAATTATGTATAAAACCGGGGCTTGCCTTCAATAGCTGGGGCTGCGGGGAGATCCTCGATGGCAGTCTCAGGAGCTTGCTCCTGGTCTTCCTCATGGACAGCTCCTTGCTCAGGGATGAGCACGTACTCTCCGTCAGCGAGATTGCAATCTAATGATTGCAATGAGTAAGATATATGCATGGCATGATATGTAATTACAATTATGATTTGATGGGGGGATGATCAATTTATTAAGGTAGGGCTTATTCTCTCTACTGAAGATTTTCGGGGTACACTTAGCAAATTAGGGTCAAGCTTAGTTAAGCTAATTGGTAAGTCTATTTTGGTGTTCCACCGATTTCTTTTTAATGTCTTAGTGAGAGTTTATTAAGATTTCTAGCTGAACTTATTGGAGTGAGATTTATTTTCCCTCTCTTCCTTTCTAATTCTTTTATGCTTTTAAGGTGGGTTTGAACTACAAGATAGCTTAATAAATTTCCAAATATTCTGCAAAAATTACAGTGGCTTCTTACTGGTGTATAATTTTCTCTCTCAAAATTTGGGGCTTAAACAGTGAGGGGTTCTCTCTGTATAAAATTATCAAATATTAGGGCAGAGGGGGTGTTTTGAACTACAACTCCTTTTTAACAGTGGGTTATTCTCTAAGACATATTTTTTCTGGCATTTAGATGTTATAACATGACTTTGTACAAAGTTTTAGCCACTAATACTTATTAGTTATTTTGTTATGATTTTTCTAAAGTTTCTAGCCAAAGGGGTGCTTTCTACTACCACTATACTTGAAAAATATCAAACAACAGACTTCAAATTTTTCCTATCTTCTTCTTTGTGCAAGAGCAATCATTCTGAAATTTGGTAACTTTTTACTTAAGGGAGGGGTGGTAGGAATTTCTTGAACTAAATGGCCTTTTCATGAAGTATTGGCAATGGGTATTATTTTGCAGCTTTCAATTGGGTTTTGCATTTTTCTCTGGTGGCCTACTTCATTGTTAATCTGATAAAAATTTATTTGCCTACTATTGCACACCTTTTGGTTTGCTTATGATTTAATTGAAATATCGCTTATTATCAAGTTCTATTTGTTTACCCTACTTAAAATGATGGACTGGGGTGTTTATCATTTCAGTAGTGGTGTCTTAGTGGTTACAAGTCCACTGAATTTTTATTAACAATTTTGGAATTGTTTTCATAATTCTAATAATTGTTTTTCTAGTTTGGTTAGTGCCTAATAAAATATTTCACCTAGAATTTGTTCTGGACTAGGGTCCCCTTTATTTTTCCTAGGTTCTCTATTACTTAAGTGGATTAGAAAAAATAATTGCATTCACTGTTCATTATTTTCCAGTGTCTTTCTCATTTTCTTAAGTTTTGAGCAATTGTGGCTTTTAATAAGTAATCTTGTTTAAATCTTCAATACTGGGGTGCTCAATTATTTTCCAGTGTTCGGCATCCTGGCTGGGGCTTCGTCCACTAACGAAAGCCCAGGGCTTCCATTACCTCTTCCCTATATACTGGGGTGCTCAATCCTACCTCGTATGAACAGTGAAAAATAACGATGGCTACTTGATCCACTCTCTCGAGAGCGCGGGCGCCGTGCACGGACGAGACGGTGGCCATGACAACAATGATGCGGAGGAGGGTTGTGAGGCTGGCGAGCTTGGCCATTTCGTTCTTCACGGCTTGGTGATGGTCGTGCGTGTAAGCAGGTGTAGTGGATGGAACGGCTTGCACTGGTCTAGGACGAGGGAGGTTTTTATAGGTGGAAATATTTCATATAAAATAATAAAGATTCTATTTATGAAACTGCGGTGGCGTTATTAGCGGATGTGTTTAATTAATGAGGATTCTATTTATGACAGGAGTTACGCTCTAGCTAGTTAATAAACCCTGTTAATTTGGCCAAATAACCTTAGGAGTTTAATCGAGAGAGAAAGGTTAATAACTTAGGATTTATTTGATGGAGTTGCATCAAAACGTGCATATCTTTTCTATGCATTTCTCTCAGCTATCAAATAATAACTATTTAAAAAACCTTTTTGCACGATGGTCTGCAGATGCATGGCATGGCGAAATAAACTAAAATATATGGCGTGTGCGTGGATGTTATTTACTATTATACGGAGAGGATATATATATATATATATATATATATATATATATATATATATATATATATATATATATATAGGGAAGAGGTAATGCAAGCCCTGGGCTTCCGTTAGTGGACGAAGCCCCAGCCAGGATGCCGATCGGGTCGCGTTCGGCCCAATGGACGCCAGCTTGCGTCAGCCATGCATAGGATAGCAACGTATCCCGGCTGAGACGCTGCAACCGATATACGCACGCATAAAGGTATGTGGAAATGTGCATAACTCATGCATAAATGGAAAAGTTTCTGCCACGAATCACGGAACGAATATTTGCATGTGCATGCCGGTTTACGATTGCATAACGCTGTGAGACATGATATCGTAAACCATGCAACATTTAAAAATCTCCCACCGGTTTGAGATAAGGAAAGACGTGTGCGTAAATAAAGGCGCAGATACGGGAGGAAACAAATACACGGTTAGCTCGTCCACGTTCGCTCGTCCACCGTCTTTATCTCAGGTATTGGCGACGTTTAGCGGCGGCGGAAGTTAGAGGTACGGCCGGCGGCGAGAAAATGTCGAGCACCGGAGCTGGCGACCACATGCCACCTGTAGCATCTGTAAATACGCCAGGAGGTACGTCTGTTTCAATGGACATGAATCCTGTATTCTCTGCGATCGCCCCATACACAGAGGGTGTCTCCGTTACTCCCCCGGCAGCATTGAGGGCACCTGGACATATCGATGAGCAAACAAAAACGGCAGATGTGGTCGGCGCAGAGAAGCACATCCCCATGAGACATATTGGGCCGCATGAACAGGACACACCTCATATTCTTCAAAGCCATGTAAGTTCTCCCTAATATGATACTGTTATTCTCTTACATACTTCTTTGTAATGTTGTACATATACCATGTTAAATTTAGTCGCTATTGAATCGTAAATGTTAAATTTCTGTGCATAGCCGGACAATATTGATATAAGATTGATACCTAAAGTCGGTATGACATTTAGTAACGTGGACGAAGCGTATAATTTTTATAGTCAATATGCATACGAGGTAGGATTTCCGTTGAAGAAATATAGGGAGCGAAAGAATTGTAAATGGTTGAACTGTTCAATGGAAGGAAAGAATGCTGAAAGGGTAGCTGGAAATCCAAGGATACGTAACACATGTTCGAAGCGAACGCAGTGCAAGGCTGGGATGAAACTTAAAAAAATCTACGATGATGCTAAAGAGAATGTTATTTCTGTTCGGATTGATCTGGTAAACTATGAGCATAATCATGAATTTTTGAAGAAAGATACAGAAAAAGGGCAATTGCAATGCAACAAAACACATGATCGTGAATATATGGATTTCCTTAGTGCGATGCAAGAAAGCAGGATTCCACAACATTGCATTATGGATTTTGTTACAGAAATGCATGGTGGCCCAGAAAACGTTCCAATAACCGTGCAGGACATGACTAACCTGTAAGTGTATTATGCATTGACAATAATTGTATTTTATATTACATAAACAATCGTAATGTGTTGAGTTAGATATAGTGCATAATCATTACATTTTTTTGACAGGAAAAAAGCATGGCAAAGGGAGAGAAATGCAAATGATGTGTCAAAGCTGTTATCTTTTTTTTCATTATGCAAGAAAGATAATCCACAATTTTTTTCAGACTTTCAACTGGACAAAGAAGGGAAAATTTTAAGCATATTTTGGTCCCATGCTAGCCAGCAAGCCGAGTACATTGATTTTGGTGATGCAGTTACATTTGATACTACACATAAGACTAATATGTATGATAAGCCATTAGGCATGTTTGTTGGCTCGAACCACCACCTACAATGCACAATATTTGGGTTTGCTTTACTAGGAGACGAGACAGTTGATACATTCGAGTGGGTCTTCAATACGTTCAAAACATGCATGGGATGTGACGGACCACGAGTGATGCTGACAGGTATGTTGTAATAAAATGGCTCGTAATTATTATGGCACGTACTATATGATATCATATTGGCTTGCATGATGTTATGTAAATTTATATATTTCAGATCAAGACCCTGCCATGCCAATTGCACTTGGCAGAGTATTCCCAAACACAATACATCGATTGTGTTTGTGGCATGTGCAAAACAGGTATATGCCCCACTTGAATGAATTATATGCAAGATTTGAGGACATGGATTTCAAAACAAGGTTCCAATCTATAATACATCATCCATTGAATGAAATGGAGTTCGAGGCTGCCTGGCAAATGATGCTTGATGATTTCCAGCTACACGAGAACAACACCCTTGCCAGATTATATGAAATACGCAAAGATTGGGTACCTGCATTTTTCAAAGGAGACTATTGTGGTCTTATGGTCTCTACACAACGAAGCGAGAGCATGAACAAGTTGGTGAAGAGTGCCCACGTGGATGCAAACACACCGCTTCATCAATTTGCAAAGCAGATGATGAATCTCCTGCATAGTAGGAAGATGAAAGAGGCCAAAGAGGCACTAGGATGCATGGTAAGTGAAAAAAATTAATAAACATATGTTTTATGCTATTAAAAACAAAACAGTATTAATACTATATTGTGTAATTTGCAGGGTAAAAAGGATACAACTACATTGTATATGTTTGAAATAAGAGTTGCAAGGGCATACACTAGAGCTGTGATGACAAGGTTTCAGGAGACAGTAAAATATGCAACTGCATACCGAATAGACCGTGATACAGAGGGTGATGAACATGATTGGGTGGTGAAACATACTACAAGATCAAATAAAATTGTTTGGGGTCAACACCAATTCAAGATAAGGGCTGATGTGGATGCCGGAAAGTATTCATGTGAGTGCAAGCATTGGGAGCATACAGGTATATTATACTAAACGATTTTTTGCTATATAAAACTATAAATTATTACGAATACATAGCAGTTTACGATTAATATATGACATAATGTATGTTTAATCAATTATAGGTCTATTTTGTGTTCATCTTGTACGCGCTTTCATGCATCTACAAATTGAAAGGATCCCGAGTGAGTATATTTTGCAACGATACACATACTCCGCGCATCAAGATGTGGCTTTTTCAAGAGACGATAGGAATTTGAAAGGAAAAGATGGAGAAACTAGATCATATAGACAAAAGATGTTGCTTAAAAAAGCAATGAAAGTAGTACACCATGCGAGTCTGTCTAAAGCTGGGAATGATAAAGCCCTAGAGATGATGGACGAATTATTAGGGTTATTGACGCGTGTGGAGCCTGATATAGGTACTGGTGAGAGTTGTGGCACAAGTGTTTGCGATGACATCCAGGTACGCACTTCGTGATGTTATGAATTTTGCATAATTACTTGTCGATAATGGTCCATGATTGTAATGATGATATAGGTCGAAGCGTATGAAACAGAAGAAATGGCTATAGACAACTTACGCAAATTACATGATGGGAACGAGGTATGGAACAAATCTTTATAATGTATTACATATACTGCTCTATAAGATTTGAGTCTTCACTGGACTTTGTTTTATTTCACAGGAAATTTTAATGGGCTCTAATACTAATGAATGCAATACTAAGGATGATCAGTGTAATATGCAGATATTAACATTGGAACATAACACTGACATTCGGCTGGTTGAGAGTAGTTCTATGGATGTGGAAGCTAGAAAGGTGAAAACATTGCTACAATATATGATGACATACGTGAATGTAAAATCTGACTTGATATCTTTGTTTTGTAGAAACTGGAATTTCATATGGAAGGTGTAAACTTAGCAAGACCAGATAAGGCCAAGCCTAAGGGAAGAACAATCAAAAGTAGTGAGCAACAAGTTTTAAAATTGGGTGCGAAAGGAGCTAAGAAGATGAACAGGAAATGCCAGAAATGTGGCATAGCTGATGGTCACAACAGCCGTACGTGTTTAACTGTCGAGGATAATAGGGTTCGATTGGCTAACCTATCTGGACGTAAGCAAGGACGGCCTCCTGGTTCAAGGAACAAAATCATAGCTGCAGCCCCGCAATGGAATGAGACATCAACGTCGAAAAAACGAACGGTGGATGTCGGAGATGATGATTCATCTGGTAGAGAGTAGAAGACCATAAGAGACAAATATTTCCTTGTGTAAATGTGATTCCTGTGTTCATTTGACAACTTCCAGAAAGTATCATAAATATACTTGCAAACTGGCATAAACGTCTGTGTAATTGGTCATAAGCTTTAACAGTTATGCAGCAAACTGACTGTACATATACTTAGCATACATGTATGCGAAAAAATGCATAACTCTGCGTTGTGTAATGCATAAGATGGTTAGCCTGTGAACCATGACTGTACAAAAAAATGACCCTGTTTGCAGTATATAACTCTGATAATGTATATAATAATGTATTGGCATATAATGATGACTATTGTATCATAAGTGTATGGACAAACATGCATAAGACTGTCAATAATTATATCGTAAACTTCGGACAAGAAACATGCATACCTCGAGGTTATTGACATAACAATATTGTACAGGAACCTGGCAGAATCAAATGCAAGAAACACACATTACTTTCAAACACAGTTTGGTACAACCATTCCAGTTTAGAAGTTAGCTGATCCCCAAAGTTGTCATTGACTTAAACTAAGAAACGTCGACAGTATTTAGAGCCCTGGGCTCTCTCTAACTAGTGGAAGCCCCGACCAGGTGCTCTGACCGACGCGCACGCTTTAATGGTTGACTGTAATACATTGTTACGTCAATTATAAATACGAGTTATGCTCATTTCTGTTACCGTTTACACTCCTTTGGTGTGCGCACGTCTCGCGGCATCCGGGCCCACGAAAAGATCGTGTCCCCGCAATCTGGGCAGCTTACGTATCCCGGGCCCACGAATCAAGGAACCGAGCTTTCTTTTCTCAGCTCATCTCTCCCGTAACTATCGCTGCCGCCGAACCCTAGCCAAATCCGCCGCCGTATGCTGCTTCTCCTCCGCGCCCGGCGAACCCTAGACTAATCGCCGCCGTGAGCATTAAGATTCTCCCCCGCAGTTCCCCCGCCGTCGCATTGTCCTTCACCACCGCAGAGACCCGCACTCGCATTCTCCGCCGCATACACGCCGTGGCCTTGTTCTTCGTCTCCGGCAAGTGACCCGGAATCGCGGAGGCGGTTGTGCCGCCCCTGCGTTCTTCTACTCGTCAGAGACCGAGACCTCGATCTTCTCCACCACGGCGGCCGAACGCCGAGTCCCCTACCCCGTCGCGAGGTCCGTCCCCAACGTCAAGTCCCCAACGCATTTGACACAGCCCCGCGTCGCATTGGGTTGTCCCCTGCAGAGGTGTCTCGAATTCAGCCGCCCTCCAGGCCCATCCACATTCCGGTAAGCCATCAACCTTTAACTCTTACATTCTGAATCGTAGATAGAGTTCACATTATTATTTTGCCAATTGCTTGATTTATCAAATACCAATTCATTATAAATTTATAGTTAAATGGAGACACAAATGTATACTATGCAATCTATCACACGTTTATGCAGTTTACAATACTTTGTTTATGCTGATTTGTTGACAGAAGTATGATCCATACATCAATACATTATGCCATAAAACCTATTGCTGTTCAAATTGGGCCAGCTCACACGAAATAATCAGGTTATACATTAATTGGATGTCGCATATGAGCAGATTTTTTTGATCAAGTTAGTCTCACAAGTTTATGCAATTTACAATATTGTGTTATGCTGCTTTGTTGATACAATTATGCAATTTACAATTTAGTAGTGATGTTGCACGATATGTTGGGATCTAATGCAATGTATGGTCATGAACTGAACTGAATTGACTTGCGCTTATCTTTTTTTTGATCCTTTACGTATTTTATGTATATGTGTTGTTTTATTTGGCAGGAACATCAGTGATGAAGAACGTAGACCGACCTCCTTCCAATCCAAAACGGATCATAATCCAGTCTACTCAGGAGTGCTTCAGCGTTGACATACCCCGTGCTCCGGCGGGGACTGTTAGACCCGAAACAAGGCATGCTTCTGATGAGGATGATGACTTTATGCCATTATCCAAGAAGCGTAACTTGGACGACAGCCCTGGGAAAGTTTTGAAGAAGGTAGTCACTAAGCGGAGGAAAGCAGTGCCCCCCCGACAGGTTAGATATTTATGTCTATGGCAATATATCATTTTATGCGTGAAATCATGTTGTCTTGATGTCTGAGTTAAACATTGTGTTGCGATTATGCAGATGTAAATGTTTACAATATTCATTTTATATACTTTTTCCAGCAGAGGCTGAATGTCAGATGCAACCCCCAAGATGTGTTAGTAAGCATACAGATATTAAATGACAGACAGCAACAAGCAATTGCACGTAGGGGATTTTCTAGTATTCTTGATATGAGACTGGACGCACTCGGCAACAGATCACACTTAGCTTGGCTGATGGAAAAGCTCGACCACAATGACATGACAATTCGAGCTGGCCATGGAAAGGAGCTGAAAATTACAAAGGATACGGTGCACCTAATTTTGGGGTTACCGAATGCTGGGGGAGGAACTGCATTGGGCATCGATGAAGCTGTTGCTGCCAACAATTTAAGAGCTGAACTTGGTCTATCGAAAGAAGATTTTGGGGTTACAGCTCTTCAAGATCGTTTGAGGAAAGGTTCTGATGATGATTTAAGCATCAGATGCTTTTTCTTGATATTGTTCAATAGGTTGTTGTTCCCTACTGCCAGCTGGGGAATAACAAACCATGAGGTTCTTTTAACCGAGGAGATGGATCGTTTCCACCAGATGGACTGGTGCCAGCTTATTTTCAATGATTTATGCCAAGCTGCCAAGAAGTGGCATAATAGGAGCGTTACGAACGTTTCTACAACCATCTATGGATGTTCCATCGTTATTCTTGTAAGCATATCCTTTTTTTGTCCGTTACATGTACCCATAATCTTGTATGCAAAATCCATATACACGTAGATTATGCTTTTTGTTATGTCTTATAATGACTCATGTTATGCCTTTTGCAGCTGTATTATTTGGATCATTTGCATGACTCAGCGGCACCCCAGAACAAACGTGGAACACCACGAATCAAATACTTTGATAGGAATATTATTCAAGCCCTGACAAGAGCTGACAAGGGCAAGATACGCAAAGGAGAAGAAGCATTTGGACATTGCTCGGTATTTTTTTATGTGTCAATCATTTATTTACATGCATATGATAACGTTCACATACCTTTATGCCCGTTTGTAAGCATATTTGTGATGTTTTTTTGCATTTTCCACTAAACATATGAATCTCATTTATCAATTTAATATGTTTGTATAAGTTTTACTCCATCTTTCACGCCTTTTTTAGTTCCGAAGCTCCTCAGAGACCTGCTACACAGCTGTACCACCCGTTGATGCACAATTCAAGGCATGATTCTATTTATATATTTGTTTGTCATATAATTTCAACATAATATTCAGTGATATGTTATACATTTACTTAATAATTTTCAATTTACAACAGCATAAGACCAGGACCAACACTTTTGATGTTCCTCGTCCTGACCCATCTGGACAGCACTCAATTCACATCGAACTCCCGCTCATCAGGGATTTGATATCAAGCAAGCTGAATCAGCTTCCATCCCGCCACCGCATGGGTTTCATAGAGAAGCTGTCACATTTTGATGCGGAGGTTGGTAAGGCGTGTTCAGTTATTAAACAGACTCTTCAGCAGATTGTCGAGAAACAATTCAATCTATCTGATGTTTTTGGCGAGTTAATTGACGAGGTCCTCCGTGCCGAGGCGGGTGACAACGAAGATGCTTATGATGTGCAGAAAACCACATCAAAATCAGATGATATTCTTCCCCAGACAGCTGGTTAGTCAGTTTAATGTATTTACGTCAAAATAAAAAAGTTATGCAATCATTTATCGATATCGTTTTGATGCCATTATTTTAAACAATGTTTTCTTTGTTTACATGACACGTACAGAAGGATGTACGTGTCCGGCCCCCCAACTGTACCCGATATGTCTACTCCAGTTTCTCAGCAGGATACGCAGTTTACAGACACACAGGTACATGAATTACTGTTAAGGCAACAGCATATTCGTGTACTATTAGAAAGTTGCCCCGATGAAGCTGATATTGGTCCACTGGTTCATACAAATATAACGAAACAGAACGAAACACCTACAACCTCAGTGGTAATGTTTTCCTTATTAATTGTATTTTTTCATTATAGGATTGTATTCATCGTTTTATGTAAATAGCATATAACCATTACAATTTTTTCAGGGTAAACATGGTGACGGTGGCAAGAACATGCCGACCAATACAAACGTCACTCCTAAAGCAACACCACACATGGATCCTGACGCGCCGATATTTGATGCGACTCCGCAAATCAAGGTATGACTAAACCCCCTCGTGGTTTTTCTATATTCTCATTAGCAGTTTACTAAATTTGTAATCCATTTATACCATCATTGTTAGTCTACTAGCGGCGTACAACAAGCGGCAGAAACAGACTTGCCTGACAGTGGTCCATGCTTTGATCAGACTCCATCTGAACATGTCAGCTCAGTAATTTACATTTTCTTTGTAGTTTTCAACTGTTCACAGATTTTGTACAACCATGCTTCACAGTCTAAATAGGTTATGCATCATACAATCAGTGTTATGCATATTTGCACATACATGTATGCTAAATAGATGTGCATTCAGTTTTTATATAACTGTTGGCTGCCTATGATAAATTATACATACATTTATGCAGTTTGCAAGAATAATTCTGTTTTTGATCTGTATCAGTAATGTCAGTTCATTAATTTTATGCCGGTTTATGACACTTCATTCTACCTACGTATATTCCACTTTATGTAAGCTCAGTAATTTTCATTTTCTTTATAGTTGTCAAAATTGTTCACAGAGTTTTATGTATATTTTCATATATATTTTTAGGTTTCTGTTGAAACCGATCCAGCTACAAACACTCCACAGGTTGGCCAGGATTTTCTTGATTCGCAGATGCAAACTGTGTTAGCTCTACGCGAATATTTGTGTGGTCTGCAATCTGACACCGGCAGGTATGAAGTTCATACTAAATCAAAATCTGTTTATATGCTGGTAGTTTTACGCGACCTATCTGATTGTTATAAAAAATTCCCCAGGACCATAATAGATTATGGTGAATATTCAGCGACATGTTCTGACATATATGAATCTTTTGCCGATGGGAAGTGTCTCGACAATGTATTCATGCAGTGTTTCATCCAATGTGTTATTGATGATGCAAAAAATCAGCGGACTTCCATGAGTTCGAACAGTTTGGTTCTTGATGTTAATGTTGGGGTAAACTATCGTAACTTACACCATTTTCATATACAAATTAGATGAACCCAAGTACACTCACTCCATTTATATCGTTTATTGCAGTCAATACTCAACTTTGAGGAACAGGAACGACACAGTCGCAACCCTCAACCTTTTGATCAATCTGTACTCCACACACTTCTAGACAATTCATTGCCTCAGACAGATGAATTGGACCAATACAAAGCGGTAACAATCGTATTTCATAATCCAAACATAATTCCTTTTAAATGGAACATATCACATTGTTATGCTTTTGTAAGTTACCCTGGTAATTTTATGCTTTTTTACACGGTCAGATCATGGTCCCCATGGTAAGCAGGGGGCATTGGACATTGTATGTTGTCAACAAGGTCAAGAAGTGCATTCATATTTTAGATTCCAACCCATATGGACCAACACTTGGTGGAACTACATGGAAGGACTATCATTTTGCACATTTGGGCTCAGGTGGCAGAAAGTTACCATGGGCTAAGGTTATTATGAGCAGATTAAACAAAGCAATACAACATGTACGGCCCAGTACATGCTTTCCCAAGTTTGGTAACTTCACAATTGACTTGTGCCCAAATTGTCCTAACATGGCAGCTGGATCCAATGACTGTGGGTTTTATGTCATGGGTTACATTCTATTTTATCAATGCGACGAAGGATCTTTGCGGTCAGACATAGAAGCAGTACGTACAAATTTACCAGTTAATTCTATAGTTGGCACAAGGCAACATATGGAACAGAGGTATAACTAACTCATTGTTTTTGTATTGCAGGGCAACACCAGTGAGATACGGTCTCTTGCGCTGCATTATATCACATTCCACCCGAAGAACAAAGCATTATCGCTGCTCCAAGACATCCAAAGATTCAAGGTCTAAAGGATGTAGTTTAGTTTGGTCATGTAATAAATTTTGTATACAATGGTCCCCTAAACTTCAGATCAGTCATGTGTGTATATTATGGGCAAAGTCCGTAGACGTTTCTTAGTTTAAGTCAATGACAACTTTGGGGATCAGCTAACTTCTAAACTGGAATGGTTGTACCAAACTGTGTTTGAAAGTAATGTGTGTTTCTTGCATTTGATTCTGCCAGGTTCCTGTACAATATTGTTATGTCAATAACCTCGAAGTATGCATGTTTCTTGTCCGAAGTTTACGATATAATTATTGACAGTCTTATGCATGTTTGTCCATACACTTATGATACAATAGTCATCATTATATGCCAATACATTATTATATACATTATTAGAGTTATATACTGCAAACAGGGTCATTTTTTTGTACAGTCATGGTTCACAAGCTAACCATCTTATGCATTACACAACGCAGAGTTATGCATTTTTTCGCATACATGTATGCTAAGTATATGTACAGTCAGTTTGCTGCATAACTGTTAAAGCTTATGACCAATTACACAGACGTTTATGCCAGTTTGCAAGTATATTTATGATACTTTCTGGAAGTTGTCAAATGAACACAGGAATCACATTTACACAAGGAAATATTTGTATCTTATGGTCTTCTACTCTCTACCAGATGAATCATCATCTCCGACATCCACCGTTCGTTTTTTCGACGTTGATGTCTCATTCCATTGCGGGGCTGCAGCTATGATTTTGTTCCTTGAACCAGGAGGCCGTCCTCGCTTACGTCCAGATAGGTTAGCCAATCGAACCCTATTATCCTCGACAGTTAAACACGTACGGCTGTTGTGACCATCAGCTATGCCACATTTCTGGCATTTCCTGTTCATCTTCTTAGCTCCTTTCGCACCCAATTTTAAAACTTGTTGCTCACTACTTTTGATTGTTCTTCCCTTAGGCTTGGCCTTATCTGGTCTTGCTAAGTTTACACCTTCCATATGAAATTCCAGTTTCTACAAAACAAAGATATCAAGTCAGATTTTACATTCACGTATGTCATCATATATTGTAGCAATGTTTTCACCTTTCTAGCTTCCACATCCATAGAACTACTCTCAACCAGCCGAATGTCAGTGTTATGTTCCAATGTTAATATCTGCATATTACACTGATCATCCTTAGTATTGCATTCATTAGTATTAGAGCCCATTAAAATTTCCTGTGAAATAAAACAAAGTCCAGTGAAGACTCAAATCTTATAGAGCAGTATATGTAATACATTATAAAGATTTGTTCCATACCTCGTTCCCATCATGTAATTTGCGTAAGTTGTCTATAGCCATTTCTTCTGTTTCATACGCTTCGACCTATATCATCATTACAATCATGGACCATTATCGACAAGTAATTATGCAAAATTCATAACATCACGAAGTGCGTACCTGGATGTCATCGCAAACACTTGTGCCACAACTCTCACCAGTACCTATATCAGGCTCCACACGCGTCAATAACCCTAATAATTCGTCCATCATCTCTAGGGCTTTATCATTCCCAGCTTTAGACAGACTCGCATGGTGTACTACTTTCATTGCTTTTTTAAGCAACATCTTCTGTCTATATGATCTAGTTTCTCCATCTTTTCCTTTCAAATTCCTATCGTCTCTTGAAAAAGCCACATCTTGATGCGCGGAGTATGTGTATCGTTGCAAAATATACTCACTCGGGATCCTTTCAATTTGTAGATGCATGAAAGCGCGTACAAGATGAACACAAAATAGACCTATAATTGATTAAACATACATTATGTCATATATTAATCGTAAACTGCTATGTATTCGTAATAATTTATAGTTTTATATAGCAAAAAATCGTTTAGTATAATATACCTGTATGCTCCCAATGCTTGCACTCACATGAATACTTTCCGGCATCCACATCAGCCCTTATCTTGAATTGGTGTT
The DNA here is from genome assembly GCA_029449295.1 of Zea luxurians. NCBI lineage: Eukaryota > Viridiplantae > Streptophyta > Magnoliopsida > Poales > Poaceae > Zea > Zea luxurians. Next base: position 27,976,197 of record JAOPSE010000003.1, read on the forward strand.
GACCCCAAACAATTTTATTTGATCTTGTAGTATGTTTCATCACCCAATCATGTTCATCACCCTCTGTATCACGGTCTATTCGGTATGCAGTTGCATATTTTACTGTCTCCTGAAACCTTGTCATCACAGCTCTAGTGTATGCCCTTGCAACTCTTATTTCAAACATATACAATGTAGTTGTATCCTTTTGACCCTGCAAATTACACAATATAGTATTAATACTGTTTTGTTTTTAATAGCATAAAACATATGTTTATTAATTTTTTTCACTTACCATGCATCCTAGTGCCTCTTTGGCCTCTTTCATCTTCCTACTATGCAGGAGATTCATCATCTGCTTTGCAAATTGATGAAGCGGTGTGTTTGCATCCACGTGGGCACTCTTCACCAACTTGTTCATGCTCTCGCTTCGTTGTGTAGAGACCATAAGACCACAATAGTCTCCTTTGAAAAATGCAGGTACCCAATCTTTGCGTATTTCATATAATCTGGCAAGGGTGTTGTTCTCGTGTAGCTGGAAATCATCAAGCATCATTTGCCAGGCAGCCTCGAACTCCATTTCATTCAATGGATGATGTATTATAGATTGGAACCTTGTTTTGAAATCCATGTCCTCAAATCTTGCATATAATTCATTCAAGTGGGGCATATACCTGTTTTGCACATGCCACAAACACAATCGATGTATTGTGTTTGGGAATACTCTGCCAAGTGCAATTGGCATGGCAGGGTCTTGATCTGAAATATATAAATTTACATAACATCATGCAAGCCAATATGATATCATATAGTACGTGCCATAATAATTACGAGCCATTTTATTACAACATACCTGTCAGCATCACTCGTGGTCCGTCACATCCCATGCATGTTTTGAACGTATTGAAGACCCACTCGAATGTATCAACTGTCTCGTCTCCTAGTAAAGCAAACCCAAATATTGTGCATTGTAGGTGGTGGTTCGAGCCAACAAACATGCCTAATGGCTTATCATACATATTAGTCTTATATGTAGTATCAAATGTAACTGCATCACCAAAATCAATGTACTCGGCTTGCTGGCTAGCATGGGACCAAAATATGCTTAAAATTTTCCCTTCTTTGTCCAGTTGAAAGTCTGAAAAAAAATTGTGGATTATCTTTCTTGCATAATGAAAAAAAAGATAACAGCTTTGACACATCATTTGCATTTCTCTCCCTTTGCCATGCTTTTTTCCTGTCAAAAAAATGTAATGATTATGCACTATATCTAACTCAACACATTACGATTGTTTATGTAATATAAAATACAATTATTGTCAATGCATAATACACTTACAGGTTAGTCATGTCCTGCACGGTTATTGGAACGTTTTCTGGGCCACCATGCATTTCTGTAACAAAATCCATAATGCAATGTTGTGGAATCCTGCTTTCTTGCATCGCACTAAGGAAATCCATATATTCACGATCATGTGTTTTGTTGCATTGCAATTGCCCTTTTTCTGTATCTTTCTTCAAAAATTCATGATTATGCTCATAGTTTACCAGATCAATCCGAACAGAAATAACATTCTCTTTAGCATCATCGTAGATTTTTTTAAGTTTCATCCCAGCCTTGCACTGCGTTCGCTTCGAACATGTGTTACGTATCCTTGGATTTCCAGCTACCCTTGCAGCATTCTTTCCTTCCATTGAACAGTTCAACCATTTACAATTCTTCCGCTCCCTATATTTCTTCAACGGAAATCCTACCTCGTATGCATATTGACTATAAAAATTATACGCTTCGTCCACGTTACTAAATGTCATACCGACTTTAGGTATCAATCTTATATCAATATTGTCCGGCTGTGCACAGAAATTTAACATTTACGATTCAATAGCGACTAAATTTAACATGGTATATGTACAACATTACAAAGAAGTATGTAAGAGAATAACAGTATCATATTAGGGAGAACTTACATGGCTTTGAAGAATATGAGGTGTGTCCTGTTCATGCGGCCCAATATGTCTTATGGGGATGTGCTTCTCTGCGCCGACCACATCTGCCGTTTTTGTTTGCTCATCGATATGTCCAGGTGCCCTCAATGCTGCCGGGGGAGTAACGGAGACACCCTCTGTGTATGGGGCGATCGCAGAGAATACAGGATTCATGTCCATTGAAACAGACGTACCTCCTGGCGTATTTACAGATGCTACAGGTGGCATGTGGTCGCCAGCTCCGGTGCTCGACATTTTCTCGTCGCCGGCCGTACCTCTAACTTCCGCCGCCGCTAAACGCCGCCAATACCTGAGATAAAGACGGTGGACGAGCGAACGTGGACGAGCTAACCGTGTATTTGTTTCCTCCCGTATCTGCGCCTTTATTTACGCACACGTCTTTCCTTATCTCAAACCGGTGGGAGATTTTTAAATGTTGCATGGTTTACGATATCATGTCTCACAACGTTATGCAATCGTAAACCGGCATGCACATGCAAATATTCGTTCCGTGATTCGTGGCAGAAACTTTTCCATTTATGCATGAGTTATGCACATTTCCACATACCTTTATGCGTGCGTATATCGGTTGCAGCGTCTCAGCCGGGATACGTTGCTATCCTATGCATGGCTGACGCAAGCTGGCGTCCATTGGGCCGAACGCGACCCGATCGGCATCCTGGCTGGGGCTTCGTCCACTAACGGAAGCCCAGGGCTTGCATTACCTCTTCCCTATATATATATATATATCCTCTCCGTATAATAGTAAATAACATCCACGCACACGCCATATATTTTAGTTTATTTCGCCATGCCATGCATCTGCAGACCATCGTGCAAAAAGGTTTTCTAAATAGTTATTATTTGATAGCTGAGAGAAATGCATAGAAAAGATATGCACGTTTTGATGCAACTCCATCAAATAAATCCTAAGTTATTAACCTTTCTCTCTCGATTAAACTCCTAAGGTTATTTGGCCAAATTAACAGGGTTTATTAACTAGCTAGAGCGTAACTCCTGTCATAAATAGAATCCTCATTAATTAAACACATCCGCTAATAACGCCACCGCAGTTTCATAAATAGAATCTTTATTATTTTATATGAAATATTTCCACCTATAAAAACCTCCCTCGTCCTAGACCAGTGCAAGCCGTTCCATCCACTACACCTGCTTACACGCACGACCATCACCAAGCCGTGAAGAACGAAATGGCCAAGCTCGCCAGCCTCACAACCCTCCTCCGCATCATTGTTGTCATGGCCACCGTCTCGTCCGTGCACGGCGCCCGCGCTCTCGAGAGAGTGGATCAAGTAGCCATCGTGCATGAGCCGTCGCTGGAGGCGAATCCACCCTCGCCAACGCTGCTGGAAGTCGAGGCCATGGTCCCTTTCGATGGCTTGTTGCTTGAAGAAGCGGCGGACGGGCCCGTCGGGGGCAGCTGGTACCTTGCAACTGATTGCACTCGTAAGACGCCGGCGTTCGGGCCCTAGCTAAGCGACACATCTGGTGGCCAAGTGTACTCAGGCAACGGCGTCTAGCATTACTAAGTTTGCGCCAGCTATATATGTAAACAAACGACCTTCGTATAATAATTGTCGTGTATACTACGAATTTGACATGTACGTGCGCAAATTGACGAATTTTCAGGATCCTCGAGGCTAATTAAAATTTTAAATTCTCTTAAAAATTTGTTAGCTGCCTCGTGCATACTACAGTCATTATATAAAAAGTTGAATCTCATCAATCAGACATTTATCATTATATCGTCTTTATTATTTTGGTATTGTTACTACGCCACAACTTTAGTTCAATATATCAATTAACTAGAAATAAACTCATCAACTAGGATAATTTATAAAGAACTAGAATTCTTATTTTATGTCGAGTGTTTAAAATTGATAACATCATACGATATTGATTTTACCATATAGTATTGATGAATTGATCGGTCCTCTTAAGTCGTATTCTTGGCTCCACCCCTGCTGTTTCTGGAGGGGGATAAGGAGGTGCCCGCCCCGGGCCTTCGTTTCCATATGGGGCCCCACCTCTAGTTAGCTAGGTTAGCAGTGTATTACTATACCTATTTAGTATTTAGTTACAACTTCCACGTGTACCTTACGGCAAATAACTGGTTCACAGCGATTGGCTCATATATACAACACACACAATAATACATGTGTTTCGTTCCATCGCCTAATCGTTGTCGCGTTGTGCTACCATTAGCAGATCGTTTCAAACGAGTTTGTGACATATGACCTGTGATTTTGCCTATAATTGTTGCATCAGTTGAAAGGAGCTTTTCAAAGTTAAAATTGTCGAAGAATTATTTAAGGTCTAAAATATCACAACAAAGACTAAATAGTTTAACTATTTTACATATCACAAGTTATTATTAGATAAAGATAATATTTATGTCATCATCAATAACTTTACCTCGAGACGTTTTGAAGAAAATTTAATGTCACCATATATTATATAGTTTTAACTTGAGATAAATAATTTTATACATAATTGAGTATTCATTAGCAACATAAGTTATATATTATAAAAATAAAGCTCATATTTTAAGTTTTGCTCTAGCCCGATTCGTCATGACCACAAGAACTTTGGTCGTGGTCGTGGTCCTCAGACCTCAGTCACGTCCTGCTTAGAGAAAAGTCCGTCTTTTTTTCATTTTGGCTCAATATCTAGCTCTATTTCGGCCCTATCTATAGTTTTGTTCAGTGATCGATTAGTGGGGGTGAAAACGAAAACGATAATTTTCGGATATTGGTAATCGTTTTCGAAATTTTACCGAAATTAAGGTCTAAACAGAATCGGTAGAAAAAAATCGCAATCGAAAACAGTTTGGGTCTCTTCGGATCGTTTCCGCAAATTCAGTATTTTCATAAAAATATTAAATCTGAGTTGATCTTTATAAATTCATAATAGATTCATCTTAGCTTAGAAAAATATGAAACTAATTTTATTATTTTTCTAAAATCAAGATCTATCTAATGCTATATAGTTTAGAATTGTTTAAAACATTTATAAATCTTATTTATATTTTCTTACCTAATATTATTCTTGATATATGTATTCATAATTTGCACGATAACTTGAGAAGGACTAAGAGGACACTAATTATATTGACTATACCAAGTAGTGGGAGTACAATTAGAATGTAAGTGTTATATCATTATACACATCTTGATTCTATTTTTATTTAAATACATAATAATGATTTTATTATTCTATGACTTCTTACATTATATATTTATTGTGACCTCCTACCTTATATATTATTATTAGTTTTATATTGTGACCTCCTACTTTATTTAAATACTAATTTTATATATTGTGACCTCCTGGCTGTCACGTATTTATCGTGGTAGATGACGTGGGGGCGGTGATGGTCCTTGGTGCCATCATTCGGGCTACGCCAACCCTTGGTTTCCGTAGCCTAGGGCGCGACGTGGCCCATCGTGTAGTGCCCTGCGCGAGGTCTGCGCACTTAGGCCTAGTCCAATAGGCCATAAGTGCGCCACATGCCGATGGGCTATGAGACCCTGTTTGGTTTTGGTAACAGATTGACAGCTTAGGTGCACTAATAAGTGTTTATGTTGAGATACACAGGTGATCAGTCCACAGGTACACTAGTGTGAGCTATTTAAGCCATGGTGGTGATGTGGCTTGGTGATATTGAGAAGCTCAACTAGTGTGATAAATGAGCTCATTGCATATGGAGACATGACATGGTGCCATGTGGCTATATGGAGAAGATCAAGAGATATGGCTTGGCTTCGATGGCCCGAGTGGCGGTGAAGTAAGAGCAAGTACATGGCACCGATGGATATAAAGCAACAGTGAAGAGCAAGCTATGTTGAGATTGATGAACCAAGAAGGCCATGTGATAACATGGAGTGGATCATATCATTATAGTGTTATCAAGCCATGTGTTGATTTGGGCTATTGATCAAGTGGCTTGATGATGATGATGGAGGAACTTTAAGCTATGGACAAATGGTAAAAGGTAGCATGGTTGGCTACACTTATGGATGACCATTGTTCATAATTTAAGGAGATGGAATTGAATACTCAAGACAAAGGTAAAAGATAGGTTTTTGCTTTTACCAATCAAAAGGTGTTTAGAGAAGAATATTGACAGGATTAGTAGGCTAGATAGTCGTACTACCAAGAGGGGTCAATTATGTCTCCTTGATGAGATTCTCAGAGCGAGGAAGAGCATGTGGATCACTTGAGAAAGGTGTTGTAAAGGCTACGAGAGCATCAATTATATGCCAATATGAGTAAATGTGAGTTCTAGATTCATGAAGTCCTGTTCTTGGGTCACATCATAAGCAGAGATGGATTACTCATGGATCCAAAGAAGGTAGCATACATTCTGAACTAGAAAGCACCAAAAGATGTTCGTGGAATAAAAAAATTCATTAGAATGGTCGGATACTATCGGTTTTTCACTGAAGGGTTTTCAAATACTGTGAGACCAATGACAGCATTGCTAGCAAATAAAGTTGAGTTTTAGTGGACCCAGAAGTGCCAAGAGGCCTTTGAAGCGCTGAAAGAGAAGTTGACTACAACGCCTATCTTAGTTCTGTCTGATGTTCGCAAGCCATTCTCGGTGTATTGTGATAATTCCTACACCGGCTTGGGATGTGTGCTAATGCAAGAAGGAAAAGTCGTTGCGTATTCGTCTCGACAGCTGAGGGTTCATGAGAAGAATTATCCCACGCACGACCTGGAAATAGCAGCAGTGGTTCATGCAGTGAAAACATGGAGGCACTACCTATGTGGGCATAAATGTGAGGTTTACAAAGATCACAAGTGTCTAAAGTATATATTCACCTAGTCAGAGTTGAATATGTGGCAGCGAAGATGGCTAGAGTTGCTTAAAGACTATGAATTGGAGATACATTACCATCCGGGCAAAGCAAATGTGGTTGTAGATGCACTAAGCAGAAAGAGTCGAGTCAATATGATTGCCACTCACTCGATGCCATATGAGTTAGCAAAGGAGTTTGATAGACTGAGTCTTGAATTTCTAAACAACACCCAGGGAGCGACAGTTGAGCTGGAACTCACCCTAGAGCGGGATATCAGAGAGGGACAGAAAGATGATGAAAAGATCAGTGAGATCCGCCAACTAATCTCAAAGGGAAAAGGCAAATACTTTCGAGAGGATGCAGAAGGCGTGATATGGTTCAAAGACTGTTTGTGTGTTCCCCACATTAAATCTATTCGAGAGCTAATTCTCAAAGAATCTCATGAGACAGCATATTCCATACACCCCGGAAGCGAGAAGATGTATCAGGATCTAAAAAGGAGGTTTTGGTGGTACAAAATGAAAAGAGAGATTGCAGAGCATGTTGCCATTTGCTACAGTTGTTAGAGAACCAAAGCAGAGCATCAGAAACCAGCTGGGCTTTTGCAGCTGTTGCAAATTTCCCAATGGAATTAGGATGAGATCGGTATGGATTTCATAGTTGGCCTACCTCGTATCCGGGCCGGCTATTGTAAGGAAAATGGACCCCCGGGCCATTTGGCTCAATAGGTTTTGGTGTTCGATGATTAACACAACATGTGGACTAATGTGTTTGCTAGTGTTTATCTTTGTAGTTCACAAGAAGCTAAGTTTACTTGGACTAAGGCAATGAGAAAAACAACACCTCAAAATAAGACATTATGAAGATCACAAGTGAAGATCAACAAGTATCAAGCAAGTCCAAGAAACAAAGACAAGTGCTGCCACAGGCGGACTATATGGCTGAGAGCACCGGACTGTCCGGTGGCACATGCCGGACTGTCCGGTGCATAAGAGAATAGTAGCCCAACGTCTAGTTCCAGATGGCACTGGTGGAGAGAAGCCATCGGACACCAGTGTGACGTCCAGACTGTCCGGTGTAAAATCCTGCAGCGCCAACGGTCACCTGTGGTGTCAGATCCAACGGCTAGACGCACCGGACTGTCCGGTGACCCCACCAAACTGTCTGGTGTGCCGCAGAGAGCAGCAGCTTTTCTCCAACGACCAGTTTTGTGTTGGAGTCTATAAATAGCATCCCAACCAACCATTTCAAGGTGTGGGAGCCCAAGCAACATACCAAGGCATATAATAGACATTCCCCAGTGCTCATACACCCAAGTGCTTAATAGAATCACTTGGTGATTAGCGTAGGTGCTTTACGAAGTGCTTAGGTTAGTTAGACCGCATTACCGCTTGCTCTAGGTGAATCCTAGTTAGTTGAGTGAGTTTAGATAAACCACACAACCCTCGGCTCTTGCGCGAGCCGTTGTAATGGTACCAAAGGGGGCAAGAGCCTTGCCAGACAGTGACAACCACATTTGTGTCACGGCTGCCACCGTGTACCGGAGGGAACGAGGCTCACAGCATTTTCAGCCGGAAGCCTGATAGTGGAGACGGCGGGAGCGTCTGAGAAGAGCCGGAAGCGGAGCACCACTTGTGCGTGGAGAAGGCCCGCGACAATCTATGGAGATACTCGACCGTGGTGCTTGGTGTAACACCCACTTTGTAATTTGCTAGAAATAATACCAATAGAGAAACAATTTCTCTTTATGTGAGTTTGATCTTTATGCATCATCACATGTGAACACCATGCCCAAAAACAATTAGTAAAAAGATATGCTACTAAATCATTGCATCATGCTGAATATTTTATTTATGTGTGCATTTTTGTGACAATATTATAATAATGTAAAAAGAAATATGTTAAATATCCAGATGGGGATTTAAATCCTAAAATAATCCTAGAATTAAGAAAAGAGAGAAGGAAGAGATTATACAAAATAGAGGAAAATAAATATATGAAAGAATACATTTTGTTCCTACTAATATTTTAATTTAGGTATTTAACTCAGTTATGAAGCTCACAAACAAGTTTGAATTCAAGATGGAGATTTAAAAATGAAATGAAACAGAAAATAAAAAAAGGGAAAGAGAGCTTACTGGGCCGGCTTACCACAATTTGGCCCACCAGGAGGAGCAACCCGCGCGGCCCTGTTTATGCGCCCTGCGCATGCCGATAGCTAGGCCCGGTGGGCAGTCGCTCCGCGCGCCCTTGCGCTCACTGGCAGGTGGGCCAGGATTGGCGGAGCTCACCATTTGGCGGACCAGGTCGCTGACTGGCTGGGCCCCCGTGTCAGCTCGTTCCTCTTCGCCTTAACAGACTCGCGCGAAATGCTCGCCGCCGTTGCCGTGAATCGTGGACGACCTCCTTCCAGCCTGAGCCGAGTCCACGGAGGATAAGTAGGCGAACTCCCCTGCTCCCTCCTTCCCTCTTCATCCGCTTTCGCCGACAGCCCCTACCCTAACGCTGTAGTCCGCCGTCGAGAACACAGAGAGAGGAGTGGAGGTCTAGGGCACCGCCGACGTCGTCTACGGCGATCACCGCCGTTCAGTACTTGTGTAAGGATTCTGGGGAAGCTTCGTGCCGTGTGGGACCTGGGCAGTCCCCTCTCGCTCGGGAATTTGACTGGAATCAGGGGGAATTTCTCTCCGTCGCTCACGGTTCGCCGCCGACCGCATCACAACGTGGCTGGGAACCTCCGCGCCGCAATCACCGGTAAGGGTCTTCTAGATCGTCTCACATACTTTGGTAGACCGTGTAGGATCGATCGGAGTTAGGATCGAGGCTCTTGGGTGTCTGCTCGGCCAACTCCGGTGATGGCGCGGCCGTGGGGAGGCTCTGCGCCGTCGTGGCTTGGTCGTGGGGTTGAAGGCGCTCGCAAGCCGTCGGATCGGTGCGGACGACTGAGATTAGGTTAGAGAACCCCCTTCGTGGGACTCGGTCTTGTCCATCGGATCGTGATCGTGCGGATCTCGTACGATCTAGGACATTTAAAATCTGAACCATCGATCTTCGATCTAACAGCTATCATCGCATCTGTTTATTATAAAGGCTGATCTAATCTAGGGCGTTGGCGCTGGATCGGACGGTCCCAGTCGAGGCGTACCCGTTCAGCTGGACATTTTACTTAAGAAACCGTGGACCTTTTGGAAATAGAACCTGCCGTCCTATGCGCTGTTCCCTGAGTCTTAGGAATTTTATCCCCGAGCCCCCTGCTGTTCTCAGATATTGAGGCCCAGTCCAGAGCAGTGTAAAACCAGAGAAAATAATTTATAAATGGATTTTCAATAGGAAAATAATTGCTAGAACTTTGATAATTCATAGAAAATGTATATGAAGTCCGAATTACTTCATTCCAGTTGCTAAAATTTTGTAGTTTTATTCTCTATCACCTAGAGCCTCTGTTTTGTGATGAAAACAGTAAGAAATTTATTTCTCACTTAATCCTATTTTTAAAACACATGAAACCTTTGAAAATTCATAACTTAAATTCTATAACTCCAAAAATTATGACTCCTGTTCCTAGAATTTTATTTTAATGTGTAGATTATTACTGTGTATTTTGTTTATATGTTTGGTGTAATGTTAATTTCTCTATATGCACTGTGCTTGTTTGTATTGTGGCGAGTAGAAGAGCCCGTTGCTGAGGATCCTGGTGAGCAGCAGGTTGAAGTAGCTGAGCAGGAGCTCATTGAAGGCAAGTTATGCCCTTGACCACTTTCTACCCAATAATGTTCTTCAATATCACTTATTCATGCATAGGTTAATTTTGATGGGACCCAATAGGTCACCCTAGATTGTTTATCTCATTACCTTGTTTACCCCTGAATCACTTGGGTAGTTTGCTATTGCTTTACATGGTTTTGGGGATAATCATTTATTATATCTATGTTCCAATTATTCTTGTTATTCTATTTTATGTTCATGTCAAGTTCATTAATGTTAATTGGAACATAGAGCTTAACTTGAGAACCACGTGCCACCACAAGGGTTTAATGGGACGCCCTTGGCTGACTAATTAGGAAAGCTAGTGGAAGACTACCTTACCCGAAAGGGGCAAGGGCAGTAGGGGAGTGGTCAGTGTAGGGAGGTCCTTGGTTGATTTTGCTGCGATGGCGGTCAGACAAGAACCCTGCATTGGAGCTTCCTATAAACTGTAGCGGGTTTTCAGAAGCTAGTGGAACTTTGTAAAGGCCTCGTAGTGTTGCCCTGCCGCGCTTCCTAGGTAGAGGTGTATGGGATTCGCGACCCCTTGGCAGATGGGTAGCATGACTTGTGGGTAAAGGGTACAACCTCTGCAGAGTGTAAAACTGGTATACTAGCCGAGCTCACAGTCATGAGGAGCTCAGGACTCTCTGATGTTTAAATTATGGAACTTAAATTCAATTTTGTCATTTGCATTGCATGGGTTTATTATTAATTTGTTCTATTACTTTATTTATGGTTTGGTATTTACTTACATCTAGTAATTGCTAATAAAAGTTTGACCAACATTAAAAGCAATGCTCAGCTTTAACCCCTGTCATTGATTAGCCTTACACATCACATGAACTCACACCTTTGTGAGTTTATGTCCACTGGTTCCCCACAACTTGTTGAGCTATGATCATATGTGAGCTCACCCTTGCTGTCTCACACCCCCCACACAGGAGAAGAGCAGGTGGTTCAGGAGGAGCCATAAGGCGAGGAGTTTGATCTGATCTAGGTGGCGTTTCTCAGTTGACATTGGCGCCGACGATCCTTAGTTCATTTTATATTTATTATTTTATTTTGTAATAAGTCTTCCGCTATGTAATAAATACTCTGATGTTATTGACATTTATCTCTATACACTCTGTTATTATATATGTTGTCTTCTTGGCGCATGTATGAGATGCACCTGGCTTTGTTCCTTAAAGCCGGGTGTGACACTTGGCCCTCGTGTGGGCTTCCCTTTGCGTAGGGGCACCAACGAGGATTAGTCGGAAACTTGCGCGGTTTCGGATGCCTCGATAAAAACATCAACGTCATCCATGAGAGTTTGCATCTCTACCTTACTCTTTAGCTTTTGCATTTACATTAAGAATTTAAGTTTAAATCTTGTCTTCACACTTAGATTGTTTAGGATTGAAATTTAGACATTGCGGTAGAGATAGCAACACTTAGACAAAACCTAGTTTGCACATTCTAGTTTGATTATTTGCATTGGTTTTGCTTTAGGGATTTTTTGTGGCTTAGTTTAGAGAAAGTTTTAGGAGTCCTAATTCACCCCCCCTCTTAGGTGTCACATGTTTCCTTCAGCTACGATTCCATTTGGGTGATTGTGGACTGCTTAACAAAAGTGACCCATTTCATACCAGTGAAGACAACATACAATGGAGCAACACTAGCTAAGTTATACATGTCCCGGATTGTTTGTTTGCATGGCATTTCAAAGAAGATAGTGTCAGATCGAGGAACAAAATTCACCTCTCATTTTTTGCAGTAGCTACAAGAAGCCTCGGGCACGCACTTGAAATTCAATTCAGCTTATCACCCACAGACCGACGGTTAGACTGAAAGAACTAATCATATTTTGGAAGACATGTTGAGAGCATGTGCATTGCAAGATAAGTCAGATTAGGATAAGAAGTTACTGTAAGCAGAATTCTCTATAACAACAGCCATCATGCTAATTTGAAGATATCACCGTTTGAGGCATTGTATGAGAGGAGTTGTAGAACCCACTGCTCTAGGATCAACCTAGAGAAAGACAGGTGTTCGGTCCCGATGTTTTGCTCAAAGCAGAAGAGAACATCAAAATGGTTCGAGAGAATATGAAGATAGCGCAGTCAAGGCATCACAGTTATGCTGGCACAAGAAGAAGAGAACTGTGTTTTGATATGGGAGACCATGTCTATCTGAAGGCGTCACCTATGAGAGGAGTCAAAAGATTCAGATTCAAGGGCAAGTTAGCACCCCGATATATCGGACCGTATCAGATTCTGGCAAGGCGTGGAGAAGTGGCATACCAGTTTAGTTTACCACAAGATCTGTCAGCGGTGCATGATGTTTTCCATGTGTCTCGGCTAAAGAAGTGCTTGCGAGTGCCAAAGGAGGAGTTGCTAGTGGAACGATTTGAAGTCCAAGAAGACCTGACATATGTGTAGAAGCCAACACAAATTCTGGAGACAACAGATAGAGTCACCCAGAGAAATACCATTAGAATGTGCAAAGCCACATGGGGTCACCACTTTGAGGAAGAAGCCACCTGGGAACGCGAAGATGATCTGAAACCCAAGTATCCTAAATTCTTTGCTAGCCAACCTTGAATCTCGGGGTGAGATTTTTTTAAGGAGGATAGGTCTGTAACACCCTAAATTTTGGGGTATAAAAATTTCTTTGCTTTGTACTCAAAATTCAGGTGTTACCCTTTGCTTTCTTCGCTTTTCTTTTCCCTTTATTAAGACAATAGATAGTTATTTTGTTCTACGTCGGCGTGAGCCCTAGAAGTGTCTTGGTTGTTGCATTCATGTTGTTTCATAGTGTTTCTAAGTGCAAGAAGTGTTTGGAACGTGTTAATATATCTTGTAGAAGTTTCCCGTAAATTTTCATATTTTTCTCAATATTTTTCTTTTTTTTGAAATTCAAAATCTATTTATTTGAGGTCCTTAGAAACTTTTTCAAAGGTTGTAAATACGGTTTTTGAATTCATTGGGTGCCAAATATTGTCTAGGAATTTCCTAGATTTTTTGGAGCTTTCTGAATATTTTTTGGACATTAAAAACGATTTCAGCCTTTTTCTGAAATTATTTTTAATTTCAAAATTGGGATAATTACGAAAAATAAAATATATTCAAACCATAGAATATGTATATGGATAGAATCCTCTCGTCGAGCCGTTTCCAAATTTCAAAACCCCTTCCCCGGTTTAGATCCGAATCTCCCGAAATTGCTCACCGAAGGTCGGGACGGTTCCAACTCGAGCGACAACTCCGGCGAGCAATTACTTTCGATCCGTGTGTCGTTGGTGGAAATCGAGGATACCGTTGCTTTTGTCTCGTCGAGATATTCGCCCTGGCGCTTTCGATTCGTTGATTCGACCTCCGGTTCGCCATCAATCGACGGATTTCTCCCCGTCTCCTACGAATGTCCTCTTCTCTAGTGAGCCCTCCACCATTGTTGTGCATAGAAATTCTACATTTCTCTCTCCCCATGCAGTCCCTCCCTCTCTTCTCCCTTCCCTCCCCTTTCCTCGGCACACCCTCCCCCTCTGTCAGCCCCACCCGCGTGGCCGGCGGCGACGGCCAGGCCGCGCCTCGCGCCCGCCCCCACCCCTCGCTCGGCCGAGCCCCTGCACGCGGCCCCCTTCCGCCTCCCCTTCCTTGCCAAGGTGAGAGAAGAGGTGGAGGGAGGAAGGAGATGACTATTTTGCGAATAGGCCCTGAAGTGTTTTAAAATTATACACAGAGAGATGTTTCAATTTAAAATCGCGATATCTTTTGCGTTTTAAATCCAATTCGCTCCGTTCAAGTCGAGTTAGATTCATATTAAAATTGTCTACATGTTAGAAATATTATTTTCTGCTGTTACACATTTTATTTAATTTATTTAAATGTTTGTTTGATCAATGGTTATTAAATTAGAATTTCAATTTAAATCTGATTTAGGGTTTCGATTTGCGCATTTAAAAATAAACACGAACTTGGTTAACCTTAACTGGAGTATTCTTTATTAATTATTTAGTTTAAACATGCTATCTATTTAATAGTTCTCGTGTGTCGTGTTGGCCGGCACATCGGGCGCGTGTTGTGCGCGTGATGCCGTACTGTTTCGCGCGTTGCGCATTTCGTCTCGCGCCGTTAATTCGTCTCGCTTAGGGTGACTAATGTTATTTAAATTACTTATCTAACTAAAAGTTGTTAGCGTAATAGATTAATTAAAACTAAGTGATAGCTTTAGTTTCATTTAATAAATGTTGATTAATGCAAGTATGTCAAATTAAATGTTTTATTTCATATTTGTATAAGGTGAACGCAATAACTTGTCAACAGTAGCTTCGATCTCGACGTTTCTCTTTCTCGTGTGACCGTAGAAGCAAACGTTATTTTGTATTTCACATGTTTATGTAGCATCCCAAAAATTCAAATCTTGAATATTTCTCAAACTTGCTCTAAATTCAAAATGAATTTTAAATTTCGTTTCAAAATGTTTGTTTGTGAGTTGATATCAACAAATAAAATATAGTGGTCTACATTATCTCCAAAATCCTCCTCAACATATCCTACAAATAATTCTCCAGTGACCCCCCTTAAATTCTTTCCAGAAATATTGCCTAGGTATTCCACCAAAAATTCTCCAAATATTTTCCTCATGAGAAATACCTTCAGAATCATTTTTAAAGTCCCTACAAATATTTTCTTCATAACTTTCGTCATGCTCATACGTATACGTACGCCTCCAGTGTCATACACTGAGCTCTACAAGCTAATCTCACTTATACAAGACAAATCAATGCTTATCGCCCACTAATCCTCGCCTCATCCCCCCTAATCCCCCCACCGAGCCTATAAATAGAGGGGCAAGGGCCTCCTCTTAAGCCACCCAAGCCATTTCATGGCAACTCCCTCCCTCCCCCCCACACGCCCACTCCACCTCCCACACAAGCACACACTAGCACAAGGATCGTTCGGTCGTTCTTCGATCGTTCGTCCACCTGTTCTTAGTTTGTTTGTTCGTCTGATCGTCCGATCGCTCGTTCGATCGTTCATGGTTCGTTCATCCGTTCGTCCAATCGTTCGATCATTCGTTCGTCCAAATAATCTCTGTTCAGCCGTTATGCTGCCGAAATTCTGATCGTTCGTTTGTCTGATCATTCGATCGTTCGTCCATTCGTTCATAGTTCCTATTCATCGTTCATCGTTCGTTCATAGTCACTATTCATCGTTCGTTCATACGAACTATTCACCATCGTTACCATTCACCGTTACTATTCATCACTGTTACTATTTACCGTTACTATTCATCATTGTTACTGTTCATCGATGACATCTATCGTTACTATTTCACCGTCACTATTCATCGTCGCTATTTATCGGTCATCCGATCACCCCAAATTTCAACTAGTCATCCATCATGCTGTCCAGCTCACCTAAGACCTGCCAGACCAATATTCCAGTCATACGAACTCCGATGACTGTGATTTTCCTTCCTGAAAGGGAATTAGGCTTACACCTAGTTCCTAAAATAATTTTGGTGGTTGAATTGCCCAACACAAATATTGGACTAACTAGTTTGCTCTAGTGCATAAGTTATACAGGTGCAAAAGGTTCACATTTAGCCAATAAAAAGACCAAGTGTTGGATTCAACAAAGGAGCAGCAAGGCAACCGAGGGCACCTCTGGCTGGAGGCACCGGACTGTCCGGTGTGCACCGGACTGTCCGGTGCGGCCAGAGGACTCCGACTTCAACTCTTCGCTCTCGGGATTTCTCGGAGGCCGGCGCGCTATAATTCACCGGACTGTCCGGTGTGCACCGGACATGTCCGGTGCTCCAAGGAACCGCGGTCTCCGGAACTCGCCAGCCTCGGGTTCGCGCGGCAGCCGCTCCGCTAAAATTCACCGGACTGTCCGGTGTGCACCGGACTGTCCGGTGTGCCAGCGGAGCAACGGCTCCCTGCGGCGCCAACGGCTCCCTGCGGAGCATTTAATGCGCGCGCAGCGCGCGCAGACGTCAGGATCGCCCATGCCGGTGCACCGGACATCAAACAGTACATGTCCGGTGTGCACCGGACACCCAGGCGGGCCCAGAAGACAGAAGCTCCAACGGTCAGAATCCAACGGCAATGGTGACGTGGCAGGGGCACCGGACTGTCCGGTGTGCACCGGACTGTCCGGTGCGCCATCGAACAGAGGGGTTCCAGCAACGGTCACTTTTGGTGGTTGGGGCTATAAATACCCCAACCACCCCACATTCATTGTCATCCAAGTTTGCCACTTCTCAACTACTACAAGAGCTCTAGCATTCAATTCTAGACACACCAAATAGATCAAGTCCTCTCCAAATTCCACACAACTCCATAGTGACTAGAGAGAGTGATTTGCTTGTGTTCTTTCGAGCTCTTGCGCTTGGATCGCATTCTTTTCTTTCTCACTTGTTCTTGTGATCAATCTCAATTGTAACCAAGGCAAGAGGCACCAATTGTGTGGTGGCCCTTGCGGGGAAGCTTTGTTCCCGTTTGATTGAGAAGAAGAGAAAGCTCACTCGATCCGTGGGATCGTTTGAGAGAGGGAAGGGTTGAAAGAGACCCGGCCTTTGTGGCCTCCTCAACGTGGAGTAGGTTTGCGAGAACCGAACCTCGGTAAAACAAATCCTCGTGTCACACTCTTATTTGCTTGCGATTTGTTTTGCGCCCTCTCTCGCGGACTCGTTTCTTTATTACTAACGCTAACCCGGCTTGTAGTTGTGATTATTTTTGTAAATTTCAGTTTCGCCCTATTCACCCCCCCTCTAGGCGACTATCAATTGGTATCAGAGCCCGGTACTTCATTAGAGCCTAACCGCTCGAAGTGATGTCGGGAGATCACACCAAGAGGGAAATGGAGACCGGCGATGACAAGCCCACTACAAGCCAAGGGAGCACCTCATCTTCATCGGAAGAGTCCCGCACCAAGAGAAGAGAGAAGAAGAAGAAATCCTCCAAGCGGAAGGAGAAAAGATCTTCCTCTTCTCACCACAAAGAGAAGAAGGAAAAATCTTCTTCTCACAAGCCGCATCGGAGTGGGGACAAGCACAAGAGGATGAGGAAGGTGGTCTACTACGAGACCGACACTTCATCGACATCTACCTCCGGCTCCGACGCGGCGTCCGTCACTTCTAAACGCCAAGAGCGTAAGAAGTATAGTAAGATTCCCCTACGCTACCCTCGCATTCCTAAACATACACCTTTACTTTCCGTCCCATTAGGCAAACCACCAACTTTTAATGGTGAAGATTATGCTATGTGGAGTAATTTGATGCGATTTCATCTAACCTCTCTCCACAAAAGATTATGGGATGTTGTTGAGTATGGTGTACAGGTACCATCCGTAGGGGATGAAGACTACGACACGGACGAAGTGGCCCAAATCGAGCACTTCAACTCCCAAGCCACAACCATTCTCCTTGCCTCACTAAGCAAGGAGGAATACAACAAAGTACAAGGGTTGAAGAACGCCAAGGAGATTTGGGACCTACTCAAGACGGCGCACGAGGGTGATGAACTCACAAAGATCACCAAGCGGGAAACGATCGAGGGGGAGCTCGGTCGCTTCCGTCTTCGCCAAGGGGAGGAGCCACAAGACATGTACAACCGGCTCAAGACCTTGGTGAACCAAGTGCGCAACCTCGGGAGCGCAAAATGGGATGACCACGAAGTGGTTAAGGTTATTCTAAGAGCCCTCATTTTCCTTAACCCCACACAAGTTCAATTAATTCGTGGCAATCCTAGATATACACAAATGACCCCCGAAGAAGTCATCGGGAATTTTGTGAGTTTTGAATGCATGATTAAGGGCTCCAAGAAGATCAATGAGCTTGACGAGCCTTCCACATCCGAGGCGCAACCTGTGGCCTTCAAGGCAACGGAGGAGAAGAAGGAGGAGTCTACACCAAGTAGACAACCGATTGACGCCTCCAAGCTCGACAATGAGGAGATGGCCCTAATCATCAAAAGCTTTCGGCAAATCCTCAAGCAAAGGAAGGGGAAGGACTACAAATCCCGTTCCAAGAAGGTTTGCTACAAGTGTGGTAAGCCCGGTCATTTCATTGCAAAATGTCCTATGTCAAGTGATAGTGACAGGGGCGACGACAAGAAGGGCAAGAGGAAGGAGAAGAAGAAGTACTACAAGAAGAAGGGCGGCGATGCCCATGTTTGTCGGGAATGGGACTCCGACGAAAGCTCTAGCGACTCCTCCGACGACGAGGACGCCGCCAACATCGCCGTCACCAAGGGCCTCCTCTTCCCCAACGTCGGCCACAAGTGCCTCATGGCCAAGGACGGCAAAAAGAAGGTAAAATCAAAGTCCTCCACTAAATATGAAACATCTAGTGAGGAGGATGATGATAAAAATGAAGAAGACAACTTGCGTATTCTTTTTGCTAACCTTAACATGGAACAAAAAGAAAAATTAAATGAGCTAATTAGTGCCATCCATGAAAAGGATGATCTCTTGGACTCCCAAGAGGACTTCCTAATCAAGGAAAACAAGAAACATGTTAAGGTTAAAAATGCTTATGCTCTAGAGGTAGAAAAATATAACAAATTAACTAGTGAGCTAAGCACATGCCATGACACTATTGCCAACCTTAGAAATGAAAATATTAAATTAATTGCTAAGGTTGATTCCCATGTTTGCATTGATCCTAGAAATAATAATGTTGATTTGCTTGCTAGGATTGATGAGTTGAATTTTTCTATCACTAGCCTTAGAAATGAAAATGAGAAATTAATTGCTAAGGCTAAGGATTTTGATGTTTGCAATACTACCATTTCCGACCTTAGAACTAAAAATGATATGTTGCATGCTAAGGTTGTTGAACTTAAATCTTGCAAACCCTCTACATCTAATGTTGAGCATGTTTCCATTTGTACTAGATGTAGAGATATTAATGTTGATGCTATCCATGATCACCTAGCTTTAATTAAAAAACAAAATGATCACATAGCACAACTTAATGCTAAAATTAGAGAGCATGACTTAGAAAATGAAAAATTTAAATTGGCTAGAAGCATGCTCTATAATGGGAGACGCCCTGGCATTAAGGATGGCATTGGCTTCCAAAGGGGAGACAATGTCAAAATTAATGCCCCTCCAAAGAACTTGTCTAACTTTGTTAAGGGCAAGGCTCCCATGCCTCAGGATAACGAGGGTTACATTTTGTACCCTGCCGGCTATCCTGAGAGCAAGATTAAGAAAATTCATTCTAGGAAGTCTCACTCTGGCCCCAATCATGCTTTTATGTATAAGGGTGAGACATCTAGATCTAGGCAACCAACCCATGCCAAGTTGCCTGGAAAGAAAACTACTAGTGCATCAAATGATCATACCATTTCATTTAAAACTTTTGATGCATCTTATGTTTTGACTAACAAATCCGGCAAGGTAGTTGCCAAGATTGTTGGGGGCAAACACAAGGGCTCCAAGACTTGTGTTTGGGTACCCAAAGTTCTTGTATCTAATGCCAAAGGACCCAAAACCGTTTGGGTACCTAAAACAAAGAACTAAACTTGTTTTGTAGGTTTATGCATCCGGGGGCTCAAGTTGGATACTCGACAGCGGGTGCACAAACCATATGACAGGGGAGAAAAGGATGTTCTCCTCATATGAGAAAAACCAAGATCCCCAACGAGCTATCACATTCGGGGATGGAAATCAAGGTTTGGTCAAAGGTTTGGGTAAAATTGCTATATCTCCTGACCATTCTATTTCCAATGTTTTTCTTGTAGACTCTTTAGATTACAATTTGCTTTCCGTATCCCAATTATGTCAAATGGGCTACAACTGTCTTTTCACTGATATAGGTGTTACTGTCTTTAGAAGAAGTGATGATTCAGTAGCATTTAAGGGAGTGTTAGAGGGTCAGCTATACTTAGTAGATTTTAATAGAGCTGAACTCGACACTTGCTTGATTGCTAAGACTAACTTGGGTTGGCTCTGGCACCGCCGACTAGCCCATGTTGGAATGAAGAATCTTCACAAGCTTCTAAAGGGAGAACACATTTTGGGACTAACCGATGTTCATTTTGAGAAAGACAGGATTTGTAGCGCATGTCAAGCCGGGAAGCAAGTTGGTATACATCATCCACACAAAAACATCATGACTACCGACAGGCCACTGGAGCTCCTACACATGGATCTATTCGGCCCGATCGCTTACATGAGCATCGGCGGTAGTAAGTATTGTCTTGTAATTGTGGATGATTATTCTCGCTTCACTTGGGTGTTCTTCTTACAGGACAAATCTTATACCCAAGAGACCTTAAAGGGATTCTTGAGACGGGCTCAAAATGAGTTCGGCTTAAGGATCAAGAAAATTAGAAGCGACAATGGAACGGAGTTCAAGAACTCTCAAATCGAAGGTTTCCTTGAGGAGGAGGGCATCAAGCATGAGTTCTCTTCTCCCTACACTCCACAACAAAATGGTGTAGTGGAGAGGAAGAATCGAACTCTTTTGGACATGGCAAGGACCATGCTTGATGAGTACAAGACACCGGATCGGTTTTGGGCCGAGGCGGTCAACACCGCCTGCTACGCCATCAACCGGTTATATCTTCACCGAATCCTCAAGAAGACATCTTATGAACTCCTAACCGGTAAAAAGCCAAACATTTCATATTTTAGAGTTTTTGGTAGCAAATGCTTTATTCTTGTTAAGAGAGGTAGAAAATCTAAATTTGCTCCTAAAACTGTAGAAGGCTTTTTACTAGGATATGACTCAAACACAAGGGCATATAGAGTCTTTAATAAGTCCTCAGGACTTGTTGAAGTTTCTTGTGACGTTGTGTTTGATGAGACTAATGGCTCTCAAGTAGAGCAAGTTGATCTTGATGAAACAGGTGAAGAACAGGCTCCATGCATAGCGCTAAGGAACATGTCCATTGGGGATGTGTGTCCTAAGGAATCCGAAGAGCCTTCAAATGCACAAGATCATCCATCCTCCTCCACGCAAGCATCTCCACCAACTCAAGTTGAGGATGAGGCTCAAGAGGTCGAACAAGAAGATCAAGAAGATGAACCGCCTCAAAATGACGGCAACGATCAAGGGGGAGATGCAAATAATGAAGACAAGGAGGATGAAGAACCAAGGCCGCCACACCCAAGAGTCCACCAAGCAATACAACGAGATCACCCCGTCGACACCATCCTCGGCGATATTCATAAGGGAGTAACTACTCGATCTCGTGTTGCTCATTTTTGTGAACATTACTCGTTTGTTTCCTCTATTGAGCCACACAGGGTAGAGGAAGCACTTCAAGATTCGGATTGGGTGATGGCGATGCAAGAGGAGCTCAACAATTTCACGAGGAACGAGGTATGGCACTTAGTTCCACGTCCTAATCAAAATGTTGTAGGAACCAAGTGGGTCTTCCGCAACAAGCAAGACGAGCATGGTGTGGTGACTAGGAACAAAGCTCGACTCGTGGCCAAGGGGTATTCACAAGTCGAAGGTTTGGATTTTGGTGAAACCTATGCACCCGTAGCTAGGCTTGAGTCAATTCGTATATTATTAGCCTATGCTACTTACCATGGCTTCAAGCTTTATCAAATGGACGTAAAGAGTGCCTTCCTCAATGGACCAATCAAGGAGGAAGTCTATGTTGAGCAACCTCCCGGCTTTGAAGATAGTGAGTACCCTAACCATGTTTATAGGCTCTCTAAGGCGCTTTATGGGCTCAAGCAAGCCCCAAGAGCATGGTATGAATGCCTTAGAGATTTCCTTATTGCAAATGGCTTCAAAGTCGGCAAGGCCGATCCTACTTTGTTCACTAAAACTCTTGACAATGATTTGTTCGTATGCCAAATTTATGTTGATGATATTATATTTGGGTCTACTAACAAATCTACATGTGAGGAATTTAGTAGGATCATGACACAGAAATTCGAGATGTCGATGATGGGGGAGTTGAAATATTTCTTAGGATTTCAAGTCAAGCAACTCCAAGAGGGCACCTTCATCTGCCAAACAAAGTATACTCAAGACATTCTAAGCAAGTTTGGAATGAAGGATGCCAAGCCCATCAAGACACCCATGGGAACCAATGGGCATCTCGACCTCGACACGGGAGGTAAGCCCGTGGATCAAAAGGTATACCGGTCGATGATTGGTTCATTGCTTTATTTATGTGCATCTCGACCGGACATTATGCTTTCCGTTTGCATGTGTGCAAGATTCCAAGCCGACCCTAAGGAATCACACCTTACGGCCGTAAAACGAATCTTGAGATATTTAGCTTATTCTCCTAAGTTTGGGCTTTGGTACCCTCGGGGATCCACTTTTGATTTGATTGGATATTCGGATGCCGATTGGGCGGGGTGTAGGATTAATAGGAAGAGCACATCGGGGACTTGCCAGTTCTTGGGAAGATCCTTGGTGTCTTGGGCTTCAAAGAAGCAAAATTCGGTCGCTCTTTCTACCGCCGAAGCCGAGTATATTGCCGCAGGCCATTGTTGCGCGCAATTGCTTTGGATGAGGCAAACCCTGCGGGACTACGGTTACAAATTAACCAAAGTCCCTTTGCTATGTGATAATGAGAGTGCAATCAAAATGGCCGACAATCCCGTCGAGCACAGCCGCACTAAGCACATAGCCATTCGGTATCACTTTCTTCGGGATCACCAACAAAAGGGGGATATCGAGATTTCTTACATTAATACTAAAGATCAATTAGCCGATATCTTTACCAAGCCTCTTGATGAACAATCTTTTACCCGACTTAGGCATGAGCTCAATATTCTTGATTCTAGGAATTTCTTTTGCTAGTCTTGCACACATAGCTCATAAATATACCTTTGATCATGTCTCTTCTATATATGCTATGACTAATGTGTTTTCAAGTGCATTTCAAACCTAGTCATAGGTATATTGAAAGGGAATTGGAGTCTTCGGCAAAGACAAGGCTTCCACTCCACTCTTCTACTCATCCTTCGCCGTCGCTCCGCATCACTCTCCAATTTTGGTATACTCCTCACTCATTCATTTCATGACCAAAGGGAGAGAAAATACTTCATTGGGCTCTAATGACTCTGTTTTTGGCGATTCATGCCAAAGGGGGAGAAAGTATTAGCCCAAAGCAAAAGGACCGCACCACCACCCTAATTTTAAAATTTGATGATTTCTCAATGGTAAATTTCAAAAATTGGTATCTCTTTGTGTTCTAAAGGGGGAGCAAGTAGTATTTTCAAAATTGATGGAAAACCCTCTTGAACACTAAGAGGAGACCTTATTTGAGGGGGAGTTTTGTTTAGTCAAAGGAAAAGCATTTGAACAAAGAAAGAAAATTTCAAATCTTGAAAATGCTTTGCAAAATCTTATTCATTTACCTTTGACTATCTTACAAAATGACTTTGAAAAGAATTTACAAAAGAATTTGCAAAAACAAAACTCTTGGTGCAAATGTGGTCCAATATGTCAAAAACAAAGAAAACAATCCATGTGCATCATATAAATATTTATTGGCTCAATTCCAAGCAACCTTTGCACTTACATTATGCAAACTAGTTCAATTATGCACTTCTATATTTGCTTTGGTTTGTGTTGGCATCAATCACCAAAAAGGGGGAGATTGAAAGGGAATTAGGCTTACACCTAGTTCCTAAAATAATTTTGGTGGTTGAATTGCCCAACACAAATATTGGACTAACTAGTTTGCTCTAGTGCATAAGTTATACAGGTGCAAAAGGTTCACATTTAGCCAATAAAAAGACCAAGTGTTGGATTCAACAAAGGAGCAGCAAGGCAACCGAGGGCACCTCTGGCTGGAGGCACCGGACTGTCCGGTGTGCACCGGACTGTCCGGTGCGGCCAGAGGACTCCGACTTCAACTCTTCGCTCTCGGGATTTCTCGGAGGCCGGCGCGCTATAATTCACCGGACTGTCCGGTGTGCACCGGACATGTCCGGTGCTCCAAGGAACCGCGGTCTCCGGAACTCGCCAGCCTCGGGTTCGCGCGGCAGCCGCTCCGCTAAAATTCACCGGACTGTCCGGTGTGCACCGGACTGTCCGGTGTGCCAGCGGAGCAACGGCTCCCTGCGGCGCCAACGGCTCCCTGCGGAGCATTTAATGCGCGCGCAGCGCGCGCAGACGTCAGGATCGCCCATGCCGGTGCACCGGACATCAAACAGTACATGTCCGGTGTGCACCGGACACCCAGGCGGGCCCAGAAGACAGAAGCTCCAACGGTCAGAATCCAACGGCAATGGTGACGTGGCAGGGGCACCGGACTGTCCGGTGTGCACCGGACTGTCCGGTGCGCCATCGAACAGAGGGGTTCCAGCAACGGTCACTTTTGGTGGTTGGGGCTATAAATACCCCAACCACCCCACATTCATTGTCATCCAAGTTTGCCACTTCTCAACTACTACAAGAGCTCTAGCATTCAATTCTAGACACACCAAATAGATCAAGTCCTCTCCAAATTCCACACAACTCCATAGTGACTAGAGAGAGTGATTTGCTTGTGTTCTTTCGAGCTCTTGCGCTTGGATCGCATTCTTTTCTTTCTCACTTGTTCTTGTGATCAATCTCAATTGTAACCAAGGCAAGAGGCACCAATTGTGTGGTGGCCCTTGCGGGGAAGCTTTGTTCCCGTTTGATTGAGAAGAAGAGAAAGCTCACTCGATCCGTGGGATCGTTTGAGAGAGGGAAGGGTTGAAAGAGACCCGGCCTTTGTGGCCTCCTCAACGGGGAGTAGGTTTGCGAGAACCGAACCTCGGTAAAACAAATCCTCGTGTCACACTCTTATTTGCTTGCGATTTGTTTTGCGCCCTCTCTCGCGGACTCGTTTCTTTATTACTAACGCTAACCCGGCTTGTAGTTGTGATTATTTTTGTAAATTTCAGTTTCGCCCTATTCACCCCCCCTCTAGGCGACTATCACTTCCAGTAAGAACTTCCCATCTGGTCACCCATCACAGATTTCTCCAAGTTGAGCATGCCTAACTTTGAGATTCTTTCGAGCCAGGCTTCCAAATCCAGATTCCAACAATTCTTGTATCTGAATTCTTATCAAATTATTCCCTATCCAACCATGTCATACCTTAAGCATGGTTCATATTCCAAAAAACTCCCAAAATACTCTTGTCTCATATTCTACCTATAATTTCCATCTTCAGACTAAGTTAGACGATTCGTTCGTAACTATTCTCACCAACAGTAAACTCTATTGTACTACACCACAGATACCCAGCTATAAATACACCGAGCTACCCTCTCCCTCTCCACACACTCAATGCCCTCAGCCAAGGCAAACACCCCACCAACTCAGTTACCCCGCTTTGCCGGCTACGCACATAGTGTCGCTTCGCCTCCAATCCACCCTCCTGGTAAGCACCACCACCAGTAATATCACAACACCACATGACACAGATTCTGCTCAAGACTCTACCCATCCATATATCGCTATTCTGACCACTATACTAAATATTTGATGACATACTTGCTGGTTTGTATGTTTGCTTGTTCATGTTACATAGTTATCGGAGCATTCGTGCCGTCTTGTGGAGGCCAGATCTGCAAGTCTACGCTAGGCAGTGGAGCCAGAAGCCAGTTCCGCGAGCTCTCACCCTTTCGCCGGATAAGCACGACAAGCTCACTAGATCCCTTTAATGCATAAATTACCTATGCTTTTTCAACCACAACCCTCATGATATGATTTTGAGACAAGTTATTATGGCCACTCAGCCGCTTTGCCACAATTAATCTTTATACTCCTTGATATCTTTGTTACAAATGATTTGAGAAAAGGTGTGAGTTTTCAAAAGAAAATGTTTTCAAAATGGGTATGATGAAGGGTTGTCACCCTTATCACCTTTTGAGCGGGATGATCAGGGACTCCCTGGTTTAGGGGAGGACCTAAGGTGATGGCTCAGCTGGTTTAGGTGTGAGCATGAAGGATTGTCCCTCTCGCCTAAGGACCGGTTTGTCATCACTCCTTACCTATACTCTTATCAAGTACAACCACTCGAGACTATATGGGCAGTCGCTCAATCTGAACTTGTACGGTCTGAACCCAAGGGTTATGATGGCTGGGGAGCGCCGGGAGGATAAGGAGGGGGAATGTTTTGTCCGGTTTGGGCATGGTGGTGGCCTGACTCCTTTCCGGTATAACCATTAAGGTAAGGACGTGCGAGGAAAGAAAGAGATTCGGTATTCGGGTCTCATTGGCCATGAGACCGTAGAGCCGGACTAGTGGGTAAAGTGTACCCCTCTGCGCAGAGTTCAAACCTATTCGAATAGTCCGTGTCCACTAGAATGGACGAGTCTGGTGTGGTATGACAATTAGTGTTTATAACCTCCGCGAACAGGGAAATGTGTGAGTGGGTGTGTTTTTGGAAATGAAAACAATGCCACGGGAGCGAGAAGCTCAGTGGTGGTTGAGTGTGAAAATGTGCTACTTCCTTCCTTGGGGAAAACCATCAAATAATTGCCTTTTCTGAAAAAGAAGAGTGACTTCAACTCCACCATATAAAGCATGTATTATATAGGTCCCTCCCTCTTTACGGGTGGGATGGGCTTGCAGAATACCTAGTGTATTCACCCAGATTTATTTATGTTTTTCAGCAGCCGAAGGCTTCTTTTCTGCTATGCTCGACTAGAAGGGGGCTGTGTCTTCACCCAGTTCTGCCTGTGGCTTGGGCTAGTTTATCTTCCACCGTGCTTTGTATTTTAGGCTCATTAGAGCTTGTACTTTGGTATTGTAATAACTTTTATTCAAACTCTATAATATTTGAAGTAAGGAATGTGTTTACTAGCCTCCTAAGACTAGTAATTGTTTCACATTTGAGTCCCAGAGGATCGGGTCGCTTCAAAGGACCATGCTTGATGAGTACAAGACTCCGGACCGGTTTTGGGCGGAAGCAATCAACACTGCTTGCTACTCCATCAACCGGTAAAAAGCCAAATGTTTCATATTTTAGAGTCTTTGGTAGCAAATGTTTTATTCTTGTTAAAAGAGGTAGAAAATCTATATTTGCTCCTAAGGTTGTAGAAGGATTTTTACTTGGTTATGACTCAAACACAAGGGCATATAGAGTCTTCAACAAATCCACTGGATTAGTTGAGGTTTCTTGTGACATTGTGTTTGATGAGACTAATGGCTTCCAAGTGGAGCAAGTTGATCTTGATGAATTAGATGATGAAGAGGAACCGTGCGTCGCGCTAAGGAACATGTCCATTGGGGATGTGTGTCCTAAGGAATTCGAAAAGCCCACACAAGCACAAGAACAACCATCACCTTCCAATCAAGCATCTCCACCAACTCAAGATGAGGATCAGGCTCATGACAATGAAGATGAAGATCAAGAGGATGAGCCACCTCAAGAGGAGGACAATGATCAAGGGGGAGATGATAATGATCAAGACAAGGAAGATGATCAAGAAGTATAGGGTCAAAGAACGCCACACCCAAGAGTCCACCAAGCGATTCAACGAGATCACCCCGTGAACTCAATTCTCAGTGACATACATAAGGGGGTAACCACTCGATCTTGAGTCGCTCATTTTTGTGAACATTACTATTTTGTGTCCTCTATTGAGCCATATAGGGTGGAGGATGCACTAAGAGACTCGGATTAGGTGTTGGCAATGCAAGAGGAGATCAACAACTTCACGAGGAATGAGGTATGGCATTTAGTTCCACGTCCTAACCAAAATGTTGTAGGAACCAAGTGGGTATTCCACAACAAGCAAGATGAGCATGGTGTGGTGACAAGGAACGAAGCCCAACTTGTAGCCAAGAGTTATTCACAAGTCGAAGGTTTGGATTACGGTGAGACCTATGCACCCGTAGCTTGGCTTGAGTCAATTCGTATATTACTTGCCTATGCTACTCACCATGGCTTTAAGCTTTATCAAATGGACGTGAAAAGTGTCTTCCTCAATGGACCAATCAAGGAAGAGGTCTATGTTGAGCAACCTCCCGGCTTTGAAGATAGTGAGTACCCTAATCATGTGTATAAACTCTCAAAGGCGCTTTATGGGCTCAAGCAAGCCCCAAGAGCATGGTATGAATGCCTAAGAGATTTTCTTATCACTAATGGCTTCAAAGTCGGTAAAGCCGATTCTACACTCTTTACTAAAACTATTGCAAAAGATTTGTTTGTATGCCAAATTTATGTTGATGATATCATATTTGGGTCTACTAACAAATCTACATGTGAAGAGATTAGTAGGATCATGATTAAAAAATTCGAGATGTATATGATGGGGGAGTTTAAGTATTTTCTAGGATTTCAAGTCAAGCAACTCCAAGATGGCACCTTCATCAGCCAAACAAAGTACATTCAATACATGCTTACCAAGTTTAGAATGAAGGATGCCAAGCCCATCAAGACACCCATGGGAACAAATGGGCATCTCGACCTCGACACAGGAGGTAAGTTCGTAGATCAAAAGGAATACCGGTCGATGATAGGATCTTTACTCTAATTATGTGCATCTCGACCGGATATTATGCTTTCCGTATGCATGTGTGCAAGGTTCCAAGCCGATCCTAAGGAAGTTCACCTTAGGGCCTTGAAAAGAATCATGAGATATTTAGTTTACACTCCTAAGTTTGGTCTTTGGTATCCCAAGGGATCCACTTTTGATTTAATAGGATATTCAGATGCTGATTGGGCAGGGTGTAAAATTGATAGGAAGAATATATCAGGGACTTGTCGGTTTCTTGGGAGATCCCTGGTGTCTTGGGATTAAAAGAAACAAAACTCAGTAGCTCTTTGTACCGCCGAAGTCGAGTACATTGCCGCAGGTCATTGTTGCGTGCAATTACTTTGGATGAGGCAAACCCTCAGGGACTATGGCTACAAATTGAGCAAAGTACCTCTCCTATGTGACAATGATAGTGCAATCCGCATGGCGGATAATCCTGTTGAACACAGCCGCACTAAGCACATAGACATTCGATATCACTTTTTGAGGGATTACCAACAAAGGCAGGATATCGAGATTGCTTATGTTAGCACCAAAGAACAATTAGTCGATATATTTACCAAACCATTAGATGAGAAAACCTTTAGCAAACTTAGGAATGAGCTACACATTCTTGATTCTCGGAACTTTGATTGAAACTTTACACACATAGCTCATTTATATACCTTTGATCATATCTCTTTTATGTCTACGACTAATGTGTTTTCAAGTGTATTTCTATGCTAAGTCGTAGATTAAAAGGGAAATGGAGTCTTCGGCGAAGACAAGGCTTCCACTCCACTCTATCGATATCATTTACTCTTCGCCATCACTCCACATCACTCTCAAATTGGTATAATCTTTCACTCATATTTACTTGTACCAATGGGGGAGAAAGTACAAAGGGCTCACAAAAGTCTCCGTTTTTGGCGATTAATGCCAAAGGGGAGAGAGTATTAGCCCAAAGCAAAAGGATCGCACCACCACCTTTCAAATTTTTTTAGTTGATATATTTCAAATTGGCATGATGATTTTTAGTTGGTATATTTTCAAAATTAGCATCTCAATATATTTCCAATTGATATCTATTAAAACCCTCTTGAAAACTAAGAGGAGAATTTCATTCAGGGGGAGTTTTGTATAAGTCAAAGGAAAAACATTTGAAACAGGGGGAGAAAATTTCAAATCTTGAAAATGCTTCTCGAAATCTTATTCATATACCTTTGACTATTTGCAAAAAGACTTTGAAAATATTTTCCAAAAGAATTTGCAAAAACAAAACAAGTGATGCAAGCGTGGTCCAAAATGTTAAAATAAAAGAAAGCAAACCATGCATATCTAGTAAAACTATAAATTGGTTTAATTCCAAGTAACCTATGCACTTACCTTATGCAAATTAGTTCAATTCTGCACTTACATATTTGCTTTGGTTTGTGTTGGCATCAATCACCAAAAAGGGGGAGATTGAGAGGGAAATAGGGTTTAACCGTTTCCTATAAATGATTTTGGTGGTTGAATGTCCAACACAAATAATTGGACTAACTAGTTTGCTCTAGATCATATATTCTACAGGTGCATAAAGGTTCAACACAAACCAATAAAAAGATCAAGTTAGGGTTCAAAAAGAAAGGAGCAAAGAAACCTAAGTGTGCCCTAGTCTGGCGCACCGGACTGTCCGGTGTGCCACCAGACAGTGTCCGGTGCACCAGGACCGTAAAGCTGCGAACTTGCCACCTTCGGGTTTTTCCAGCGCCGCTCCGCTATAATTCACTGGACTGTCCGGTGTGCCACCGGACTGTCTGGTGCACCAGCGGAGCAACGGCTCCTTCGCGCAACGGTCGACTGCAAAAGGTGATTTCCAGAGCTACAGTGCGCGGCAGGGCAGAGCAGCCGCCAGAGGCGCACCAGACAGTGAACAGTACCTGTCTGGTGCGGCACCGGACTGTCCGGTGCCACTAGAAGACAAAGGCTCCAACGATCGTCTGCGCTAGAACCCTAACGGTTGGGTGACGTGGCTGGCGCACCGGACTGTCCGGTGCGCCCATCGTCAGCAGCCACCTCAACAGTTGTTTTGGTGGTTGAGGGCTATAAATACCCCCCAACCACCTCCACTCCAACCATCCAAGCATTCACAACAGTGCATTCAATACAAGAGCAATACACTTCACTCCAAAGACATAATTCAAGTGATCGATCCGCTCAAAGTCTCAAATTCAACTCTAGCGCATTAGGACTTGTGAGAGGATTCTTTGTGTTCCTTGTTGCTCTTGTTTGCTTGGCTTGGCTTTCTTTTCTTTCTCACTTCTTACTCTCAAGAGCTTTGTAAGTGAGGCAAGAGACACCAATTGTGTGGTGATCCTTGCGGGGTCTAAGTGACCCATGAGATTAAGGAAGAAACCTCACTCGGTCTAAGTGACCGTTTGAGAGAGGGAAAGGGTTGAAAGAGACCCGGTCTTTGTGACCACCTCAACGGGGACTAGGTTCTTTGGAACCGAACCTCGGTAAAACAAATCACCGTGTCATCCTCTTTATTTTCTTGGTTGATTTGTTTTCCCCTCTCTCCTGGACTTAATATTCATTCTAACGCTAACCACGACTTGTAGTGTGTGCTTGAGTTTGTAAATTTTAGTTTCTGCCTATCCACCCCCCTAGGCGACTTTCAATGATGGTCGTGAATTCGTCGAGCATGGCACATAGCAGTGTGTCATGACTGTATACATTGGATCTAGTCCGCACCATGTGGAATGGAGTGTCACTGCTGCGGGGCACAGATTCAAAGACATCTGCCAAGTCGTCGCTCGCAAGGCATTGAGGGCCCTGTGTCAGATTTATGAAGAAGAAGTGGTCGACACCCTGCTCAGACTCTTTCCGCCCTTTCAGAGAGATCATCCAGTTTGGATGGACAGGACGCGTGCATTGGAGGGGTAGCAGCTGCTTGAGGACGACCCCATAGTCGTGTGCCTCATTGCAAACCTGCTCAGCCTGGATGCAAGATATGATTTCTTGGCTCGGCACCACCGTTAGATGATTGCCCGAGCAGAAGATGCAGAGAAGCTCAACCATCAGCTCCATGTGGATCTCACCTCAGCTCAAGCCCGTGCAACTGCCTTGGAAAGTTGTGAAGTCATTGTTGTTGAAGCCCTGAAGCAAGCCAAGGATGAGCACATCCAGAAGTTGGTTGAGGCCTACTTGGTCACCCATAACCAACGTAGAGCCCTACGGATCCAAGAGCCTGCTTCATCCAACCCAGTTCAACCCATGAGAGCCGAAGATCCCCAGATTCTTGAAGGCCACCCGGTCTCTATCAGAGGAAAGAAGAAGGCTTGGGAACTCCCAGAAGGACCCATCGTCTTGGAAGAAATACCAGTCTCCCCTCAGGCTATGGATAAACAAGAGCACCTCGAGTCCTCCCAAGATTCACCGCCGGAGTTGTTTGAGCCCCTCACCATTAAGAAGATTCTAGCACCCTCCCTTGAGATCAAGGAAGAAGCTGCAAGCACCCCACCAGCACCGCCACCCTCTAAGGAGCTACAAGAGCCAGTCCTGCTTGAAGAAGAGTTCGACCCCATCCTGCCATCTCAGTCGCTGCCAGAAGAAGTCATCAACATCAGCTCCCTCTTGACCCATCCAAGAGATATCTCAGATTGAAGTTGTGCGCCAGCCTCGCCAGAAGAGAAGTTGCTTGGTCTGAAGTTAGTTATGCACAATCCTCTGCATGCATCAGGTAGTGAAGGTTTTTCTTCACTTTGGCCAGAGCCCTGCATGTATGAGAGGTAATCGTGTAGCCCCATGTTTTGAAAACTCTAATTGTGTGGCCCCTAGGGCATTTCAAAATGAATTTCGCTTGAGGTTTTCTCATCTTTTGAGTATGAAAGTCGCCTAGAGGGGGTGAATAGGCAAATCTGAAATTTATAAACTTTAAGCACAACTACAAGCCGGGGTTAGCGTTAGAAATAAAGTCGAGTCCGAAAGAGAGGGCGAAAACAAATCACAAGCAAATAAAGAGTGTGACACGATGATTTGTTTTACCGAGGTTCGGTTCTTGCAAACCTACTCCCCGTTGAGGTGGTCACAAAGACCGGGTCTCTTTCAACCCTTTCCCTCTCTCAAACGGTCACTTAGACCGAGTGAGCTTCTCTTCTCAATCAATTGGGACACTTAGTCCCCACAAGGACCACCACACAATTGGTGTCTCTTGCTTTGATTACAAATGTCTTGGGAACAAGAAATGGGGAAGAAGAAAAGCGATCCAAGCGCAAGAGCTCAAAAGAACACGACAAAACTCTCTCATCTAGTCACTAATTGCTTTGAGTGGAATTGGGACTTGGAGAGATTTTGATTCAATATATTTGTGTCTTGTATTGAATGCACTAGCTCTTGTATTGAATGTGTTGGCTGAAAACTTGGATGCCTTGAAGTGTGGTGGTTGGGGGGTATTTATAGCCCCAACCACCAAAGTGGTCGTTGGGGAAGGCTGCTGTCGAAGGGCGCACTGGACAGTCCGATGCCCCACCGGACACTGTCCGGTGCGCCAGCCACGTCACCCAACCGTTAGGGTTCGACCGTTGGAGCTCTGACAAATGGGGCCGCCAGACAGTCCGGTGGTGCACTGGACAATCACTATTCATTGTCCAGTGCGCCTTCTGGCGCCTGCTCTGACTTCTGCATGCGCAGTTCGCACTGTAGCGTTGTCAGCCTACCGTTGAACTCGACCGTTGGCGCAGTAGCCGTTGCTCCGCATGGCGCACCGGACAGTCCGGTGAATTATAGCGGAGAGCCATTTACAGAAACCCGAAGCTGAGCAGTTCGAGTGGATTCACCTTGGTGCACCGGACACTGTCCAGTGGTGCACCGGACAGTTCGGTGCGCTAGACCAGGGCAGCCTTCGGTTTTCTTTGCTCCTTTCATTTGAACCCTTTCTTTTAACTTTGTATTGGTTTGTTGTGAATCTTTGGCACCTGTAGAACTTATAATCTAGAACAAACTAGTTAGTCCAATTATTTGTGTTGGGCAATTCAACCACCAAAATTATTTAGGGAAAGGTTTTAGCCTATTTCCCTTTCAATCTCCCCCTTTTTGGTGATTGATGCCAACACAAACCAAAGCAAATATATAAGTGCAAAATTGAACTAGTTTGCATAAGGTAAGTGCAAAGGTTACTTGGAATTAAACCAATTTACATTTCATAAAATATGCATGGATTGCTTTCTTCATATTTAATATTTTGGACCACGCTTGCACCACATGTTTTGATTTTGTAAATGTTTTGGAAATTCTTTTCAAAGTCTTTTGCAAATAGTCAAAGGTATATGAATAAGATTTCGAGATTTGAAATTTTCTCCTCTGTTTCAAATGCTTTTCCTTTGACTAAACAAAACTCCCCCTCAATAAAATTCTCCTCTTAGTGTTCAAGAGGGTTTTGGATATTAATTTTGAAAGAGGTCATACCAATTTGAAATTATATCAAAAATAAGATACCAATTGAAAATCTTCTTTTAATACCAATTGAAAGACTACATTTACATATTTTTGAAATTGGTGGTGGTGCGGTCCTTTTGCTTTGGGCTAATATTTTCTCCCCCTTTGGAATGAATCGCCAAAAATGAATACTTTGTGAGTGAAATATGGGCCCTTTTCAAACTCTCTCCCCCTTTGGCAAATAATATATGAGTGAAGGATTATACCAAAGTTGGAGAGCGATGCGGAGTGACGGCGAAGGAGAAATGATATGATGGAGTGGAGTGGAAGCCTTGTCTTCGCCGAAGACTCCATTTCCCTTTCAATCTATGACTTGGCATGAAATACACTTGACAACACATTAGTCATAGCAAATGAAAGAGAGATGATCAAAGGTACATAAATGAGCAATGTGTGCAAAATATCAATCAAAATTCCTAGTGTTGGGGGCCTTCGTCCTCCGAAGGTCCTCAAAAACATGATTTGACAATGTTTTCCAAGTGGATTATGTGAGCAGGTGTTTTCGGGCTCAGAACTATGAATATGAAGCACGATCGGGACGAAGCTTGAACCAGACGAAGGACGAGCGCAGGCGAAGCTGTGCGCAGGAGAGCTTCGGCGCAATTGCTGAGGGGGGAACCGACTTAAAGATGAAAAGACTGCGTGGACCTTGACTGATTTCCGTAGGCTATTAACAAATGTAATGGACATGGATGTAATTTCATGTGGGCTGCGTCCCGCGTCTATAAATAGATGAACAGTACTCCCGTACTGTTCACGCTGACTTGACATTTGCGTCACGCTTGTACTTTTTATCTTCTCTCAGGACCGAAGGTACATTTGTAATTCATAATCATTTCTATTCCTTTGTGTTAATAAAATAGAAATGATTCCACGATTTACATTTCATGCTTTTTATGAGTCCTTCGTTACTACTTGCTGAATTTACGAAGGTATGTTTCTTCTGACCTTCGTCCGGAACTCATTATTCCCGATAGGGAGTAATGTTCGATAGGACGAAGGGCCTTAACGTTTAACACTTTTTATGTTGCCTTGTTCTTAATCCGAAGCATTTGAGAACAAGTCCCCAACACCTAGAATCAAGAATGTTTAGCTCATGCCTAAGTTTGGTAAAAGTTTTCTCATCCAGTGGCTTTGTTAAAATATCGGCTAATTGTTCTTTGGTGCTAACATAAGCAATCTCGATATCCCCCTTTGTTGGTGATCCCTCAAAAAGTGACAATGAATGGCTATGTGCTTAGTGCGGCTGTGCTCAACGGGATTATCCGCCATGCGGATTGCACTCTCATTACATAGAAGAGGGACTTTGGTCAATTTGTAACCATAGTCCCTAAGGCTTTGCCTCATCCAAAGCAATTGCGCGCAATAATGGCCTGTGGCAATGTACTCGGCTTCGACGGTTGAAAGAGCTACTGACTTTTGTTTCTTTGAAGCCCAAGACACCAGGGATCTTCCCAAGAATTGACAAGTCCCTCATGTGCTCTTCATATCAATCTTACACCCTGCCCAATCAGCATCTGAATATCCTATTAAATCAAAAGTGGATCCCTTGGGGTACCAAAGACCAAACTTAGGTGTATGAACTAAATATCTCAAGATTCGTTTACGGCCCTAAGGTGAACTTCCTTAGGATCGGCTTGGAATCTTGCACACATGCATACAAAAAGCATAATATCCGGTCGAGATGCACATAAATAGAGTAGAGATCCTATCATCGACCGGTATACCTTTTGATCTACGGATTTACCTCCCGTGTTGAGGTCAAGATGCCCATTGGTTCCCATGGGTGTCTTGATGGGTTTGGCATCCTTCATCCCGAACTTGGTGAGTATGTCTTGAATGTACTTTGTTTGGCTGATGAAGGTGCCTTCTTGGAGTTGTTTGACTTGAAATCCTAGAAAATACTTCAACTCCCCCATCATAGACATCTCGAATTTTTGTACCATGATCCTTGAAAGTCGCCTAGAGGGGGGGTGGATAGGCGAAACCTGAAAATTATAACTTTACATCCCAACTAGATCCCTTGATTAGTGGTTAGAACAAGATACACAATTGTCGTAGTATAAAAACTAAGTCCTTCACTTGTAGGGAGTATTGCTTTCAACTAATGCGGAATTGATAAATCAATACTACTAATAAGTCTAGGAGAATAAATCAAGAGGGCTTGGATAAGAAGAGCAATAACACAAGTTCTTTCTTGCAAGGTGTTGCTTTACTAAATGAGAATTTAACTTAAAGCAACACTAAATAGTATTAGCAAAGAATAGTGCAAGAAAAACTTGAAAGGGAAAGAACAAACAAATCACAAGCAATAAGCACACGAGACACGGGTGATTTGTTTTACCGAGGTTCGGCCCTCGAAGGCCTAGTCCCCGTTGAGGAGTCCACTAAGGACGAGTCTCTTTCAACCCTTTCCCTCTCTCCACCGATCACACAAGACCGGCGAGCTCTTCTTCTTCTCAAGGATCACTTAAGACCCCGCAAGGATCACCACACTCTTTGGTGTCTCTTGCTAGCTTTACAAGCCTCCAAAGCTTTGGAGAAAGTTCAATGGGAGTCAAAATTCCACGCACAAATGAACGCAAGATGTAGCACACACTTTCTCTCAATGAATCTCACAAGGCACTAGAGCTAAACTCACACGAGAAGCTTTCTTTTGCTTGCTCTCTCTTTTGTGGCACTTGTGTGGGTTGTAGTGGTCTAAATCTTGTGTATAGGATGGATCAATGAATAGAGGTGGTTGAGAGGGCTTGAATATGTCAACTATATGACTTGGAATGTTGATTGGGCTCCCACACCTTGAAGTGGCCGGTTGGGGTGGTATTTATAGCCACCAACCAAAATGTAGCCGTTGGAGAAGGCTGCTGGCGATGAGCGCACCGGACTGTGCCCGGTGCGCCGCCATGTCATCTTGCTGTTAGGGCTTGGAGCTGGTCGACCGTTGGAGGCTTTGTCCTCATGTGGCACCGGACAGTCCGGTGCGACACCGGACAGTCCGGTGCCCCTCTGACCAACTGCTCTGACTTTTGTCGCGTTCACTGTTCTGTAATGTTCATTGTTAGAGTCGACCGTTGCGCGCTGATAGTTGTTGCTTCGCTGGTGCACCGGACAGTCTAGTGGCACACTGGACAGTCCGGTGGCACACCGGACAGTCCGGTGAATTATAGTGGAGCTACGCCTGGAAAACCCGAAGCAGCGGAGTTGAAGTCGATTCACCCTAGTGCACCGGACACTGTCCGGTGTCACACCAGACAGTCCGTGCGCCAGACCAGGGCACACTTCGGTTTCCTTTTTGCTCCTTTCTTTTGAAGCCTAACTTGTTCTTTTTGCTGGTTTGTGTTGAACCTTTGGCACCTGTAGAATGTATAATCTAGAGCAAACTAGTTAGTCCAATTATTTGTGTTGGGAAATTCAACCACCAAAATTATTTAGGAAAAGGTTTGACCCTATTTCCCTTTCAATCCTACTAAACTCTTCACATGTAGATTTGTTAGTAGACCCAAATATGATATCATCAACATAAATTTGGCATACAAACAAATCATTTGCAATTGTTTTAGTAAAAAGAGTAGGATCGGCTTTTCTGACTTTGAAGCCATTAGCGATAAGAAAATCTCTTAGGCATTCATACCATGCTCTTGGGGCTTGCTTGAGCCCATAAAGCGCCTTAGAGAGTTTATAGACATGGTTAGGGTACTCACTATCTTCAAAGCCAGGAGGTTGCTCAACATAGACCTCCTCTTTGATTGGTCCATTGAGGAAGGCCCTTTTCACGTCCATTTGATAGAGCTTAAAGCCATGTTAAGTAGCATAGGCAAGTAATATGCGAATTGACTCAAGCCTAGCTACGGATGCATAGGTTTCACCGAAATCCAAACCTTCGACTTGTGAATATCCCTTGGCCACAAGTCGGGCTTTGTTCCTTGTCACCACACCATGCTCATCTTGCTTGTTGCGCAAGACCCATTTGGTTCCTACAACATTTTGATTAGGACATGGAACAAGTTGCCATACCTCATTCCTTGTGAAGTTGTTGAGTTCCTCTTGCATCGCCAACACCCAATCCGAATCTCTTAATGCATCTTCCACCATGTATGGCTCAATAGAAGACACAAAAGAGTAATGTTCACAAAAATGAGCGACACGAGATCGAGTGGTTACCCCCTTATGAATATCGCCTAGAATGGAGTTCACAGGGTGATCTCTTTGTATCGCTTGGTGAACTCTTGGGTGAGGCGGTCTTGGACCCTCATCATCTTCCTTGTCTTGATTATTGGCATCTCCCCCTTGATTATTGTCCTCCTCTTGAGGTGGCTCTTCTTGATCTTCATTTTCATCATCTTGAGCTTGATCCTCATCTTGAGTTGGTGGAGATGCTTGTATGGAAGAAGAAGGTTGATCTTGTGCATGTGGAGGCTCCTCGGATTCCTTAGGACACACATCACCAATGGACATGTTCCTTAACGCGACGCACGGGGCCTCTTCATCATCTAGCTCATCAAGATCAACTTGCTCCACTTGGGAGCCGTTAGTCTCATCAAACACAATGTCACAAGAAACTTCAACTAGTCCAGTGGACTTGTTAAAGACTCTATATGCCCTTGTGTTTGAGTCATAACCAAGTAAAAAGCCTTCTACAGCCTTAGGAGCAAACTTAGATTTTCCACCTCTTTTAACAAGAATAAAACATTTGCTACCAAAGACTCTAAAATATGAAACACTAGGCTTTTTACCGGTTAGGAGTTCATATGATGTCTTCTTGAGGATTCGGTGAAGGTAGAGACGGTTGATGGCGTAGCAAGCGGTGTTGATTGCTTCCTCCCAAAACCGATCCGAAGTCTTGTACTCATCAAGCATGGTCATCGCCATGTCAAGTAGAGTTCTATTCTTCCTCTCCACTACACCATTTTGTTGTGGTGTGTAGGGAGAAGAGAACTCATGCTTGATGCCCTCGTCCTTAAGAAAGCCTTCTATTTCTGAGTTCTTGAACTCTGTTCCATTGTCGCTTCTAATCTTTTTGATCCTTAAGCCGAACCCATTTTGAGCTCATCTCAAGAATCCCTTTAAGGTCTCTTGGGTTTGAGATTTATCCTGCAAAAAGAACACCCAAGTGAAGCGAGAATAGTCATCCACAATAACTAGACAATACTTACTCCCGTCGATGCTTATGTAAGCTATCGGGCCGAATAGGTCCATGTGGAGTAGCTCAAGCGGCATGTCAGTCGTCATGATGTTCTTATGTGGATGATGAATACCAACTTACTTTCCTGCTTGACATGTGCTACAAATCCTGTCTTTCTCAAAATGAACATTTGTTAGTCCCAAAATGTGCTCTCCCTTTAGAAGCTTGTGAAGATTCTTCATCCCAACGTGGGCTAGTCGGCGATGCCAGAGCCAACCCATGTTAGTCTTAGCAATTAAGCAAGTGCCGAGTTCAACTCTATTAAAATCAACTAAGTATAGCTGACCTTCTAACACTCCCTTAATTGCTACTGAATCATCACTTCTTCTAAAGACATTAACACCTATATCCGTAAAAAGACGATTGTAGCCCATTTTGCATAATTGAGAAACTGAAAGCAAGTTGTAATCTAAAGAATCTACAAGAAAAATATTGGAAATGGAATGGTCAGGTGATATAGCAATTTTACCAAGTCCTTTGACCAAACCTTGATTTCCATCCCTGAATGTGATAGCTCTTTGGGGATCTTGGTTTTTCTCATAGGAGGAGAACATCCTTTTCTCCCCTGTCATATGGTTTGTGCACCTGCTATCAATGATCCAACTTGAGCCCCCAAGGGAGCTTTTCCCTTAACAAAGTTAGACAATTTTTTAGGGGCATTAAGCTTGACATTGTCTCCCTGTTGGAAGCCAATGCCATCCTTAATACCAGGGCGTCTTCCACTATAGAGCATGCTTCTAGCAAATTTAAATTTTTCATTTTCTAAGTCATGCTCATTAATTTTAGCACTAAGTTGAGCTATGTGATCATTTTCTTGTTTAATTAAAGCTAGGTGATCATGAATAGCATCAACATTAATGTCTCTACATCTAGTGCAAATAGTAACATGCTCAATGGTAGATGTAGAAGGTTTGCAAACATTTAGTTCATCAATCTTAGCATGTAACATGACATTTTCATTTGTAAGATTAGAAACAATATCATTGCAAACATTCAAATTTTTAGCCTTAGTAATCAATTTATCATTTTCTATCTTAAGGCTAGCAATTGATTCATTCAACTTGTCAATCTTAGCAATCAAATTAGCATTATCATTTTTAAGTTTAACAAGAGAATCATCACAAACATTTAGTTTCTCAACCTTAGCAATTAATTTAGCATTCTCGTTTCTAAGGATGGAAATAGTATCATGGCAAGTGCTTAGCTCACTAGTTATTTTTTCACATTTTTCTACTTCCTGGGCATAAGCATTTTTAACCTTAACATGCTTCTTATTTTCCTTAATAAGGAAGTCCTCTTGGCTATCCAAGAGTTCATCCTTCTCATAAATAGCACCTATCAATTCATTTAGTTTTTCCTTTTGTTGCATGTTTAGGTTGGCAAAAAGGGCAAGCAAATTATCTTCATCATCACTAGAGTTTTCCTCATCACTAGATGTTGCATATTTAGTGGAGGCTCTAGATTTTACCTTCTTTTTGCCATCCTTTGCCATGAGGCACTTGTGGCCGACATTGGGGAAGAGAAGACCCTTGTTGACGGCGATGTTTGCGGCGTCCTCGTCGGAGGAGGAGTTGGTGGAGCTCTCATCAGAGTCCCACTCCCGGCAAACATGGGCATCGCCGCCCTTCTTCTTGTAGTATCTCTTCTTCTCCTTCTTCTTTCCCCTCTTGTCGTCGCCCCTATCACTATCACTAGATAATGGACATTTAGCAATAAAATGACCGGGCTTACCACACTTGTAGCAAACTTTCTTGGAGCAGGGTTTGTAGTCCTTCCCCCTCCTTTGCTTGAGGATTTGGTGGAAACTTTTGATGATGAGCGCCATCTCCTCATTATCGAGCTTGGAGGCATCGATGGGAAGCCTACTTGATGTAGACCCTTCTTTCTTCTCCTCCGTTGCTTTGAAGGCAACGGGTTGCACCTCAGGTGTGGAGGTGGCGCTTCGCTCGATGATTTGTTTGGAGCCTTTGATCATCAACTCAAAGCTCACAAACTTTCCTATCACTTCCTCGGGAGACATTAGCTTGTATCTAGGATCACCACGAATTAATTGTACTTGTGTAGGGTTAAGAAAAACAAGTGATCTTAGAATAACCTTGACCATTTCATGGTCATCTCATTTGGTGCTCCCGAGGTTGCGCACTTGATTCACCAAGGTCTTGAGCCGGTTGTACATGGCTTGTGGCTCTTCTCCTTGGTTGAGCATGAACCGACCGAGCTCCCCCTCGATCGTTTCCATCTTGGTGATCTTGGTCACCTCGTCTCCTTCGTGCGCGATCTTTAGTACGTCCCAAATCTCTTTGGCACTTTTCAATCCTTGCACCTTATTATACTCCTCTCGACTTAGAGAGGTGAGGAGTATAGTAGTTGCTTGGGAATTGAAGTGTTGGATTTGGGCAACTTCGTTCGCATTATAATCTTCATCCCCCAAGGATGGTACCTGTGCTCCAAATTCAACAATGTCCCATATGCTTGTGTGGAGTGAGGTTATGTGATATTTCATCATTTCACTCCATCTAGAATAATCTTCACCATTAAAAGCCGGTGGTTTGCCTAATGGAACGGAAAGTAAGGGAGTAGGTTTGGAAATGCGAGGATAGCGTAAGAGGATCTTACTAAACTTCTTGCGCTCATGACGCTTAGAAGTGACGAACGGCGTGTCGGAGCCGGAGGTGGAAGGCGACGAAGAATCGGTCTCGTAGTAGACCAATTTCTTCATTTTCGTCTTCTTGTCGCCACTCCGGTGCGACTTGACGTGGGGAGGTGATTCCTTGAAAGTCGCCTAGAGGGGGGGTGAATAGGGCGAATCTGAAATTTATAAACTTA
This sequence comes from Zea luxurians, assembly GCA_029449295.1. Lineage (NCBI taxonomy): Eukaryota > Viridiplantae > Streptophyta > Magnoliopsida > Poales > Poaceae > Zea > Zea luxurians. Next base: position 28,018,637 of record JAOPSE010000003.1, read on the forward strand.
AGCACAACTACAAGCCGGGTTAGCGTTAGAGATGTGAACGAGTCCGAGAGAGAGGGTAAGAAACAAATCGCAAGCAAATAAAGAGTGAGACACAAGGATTTGTTTTACCGAGGTTCGGTTCTTGCAAATCTACTCCTCGTTGAGGTGGTCACAAAGACCGGGTCTCTTTCAACCCTTTCCCTCTCTCAAACGGTCACTTTGATCGAGTGAGCTTCTTTTCTCAATCAAACGGGACACAAAGTCCCCGCAAGGACCACCACACAATTGGTGTCTCTTGCCTTGGTTACAATTGAGTTGATCACAAGAAAGAATGAGAAAAAGAAGCAATCCAAGTGCAAGAGCTCAAATGAACACAAGTCACTCTCTCACTAGTCACTATTTGATTTGGAATGAACTATGGACTTGGGAGAGGATTTGATCTCTTTTGTGTGTCTCGTATTGAATGCTATAGCTCTTGTAAGGTGTGGAAAGTTGGAAAACTTGGATTCCATGAATGGTGGGTGGTTGAGGTATTTATAGCCCCAAGCACCAAACTAGTCGTTTGGTGAAGGCTGTTGTCGCATGGCGCACCGGACAGTCCGATGCGCCACCGGACACTGTCCGGTGTGCCTGCCACGTCACCAAACCGTTGGATTCCGACTGTTGGAGCTTCTGTCTTCTGGGCCACCGGACAGTCCGGTGGTGCACCGGACATGCACTATAGACTGTCCGATGCGCCGTCTGGTTCTGCTCTGACTCCGGCGCACACTGTAGCGCATTTAATGCCTTCTGCAGACGACCGTTGGCGCGAAGTAGCCGTTGCTCCGCTGGCACACCGGACAGTCCGGTGCGCCACCAGACACTGTCTGGTGTTACATCGGACGGTCCGGTGAATTATAGCGGAGCGGCCTCTAGAATTCCCGAAGGTGAGCAGTTCGGAGTGGAAGTCCCTAGTGCACCGGACACTGTCCGGTGGTGCACCAGCCAGTCCGGTGCGCCAGACCAGGGCACACTTCGGCTGATTTTAGCTCTCGATATTTGAATCCTTTCTCGGTCTTTTTATTGGTTTGTTGTGAACCTTTGGCACCTGTAGAACTCATAATCTAGAGCAAACTAGTTAGTCCAATTATTTGTGTTGGGCAATTCAACCACCAAAATCAATTTAGAAAAGGTGTAAGCCTATTTCCCTTTCAATCTCCCCCTTTTTGGTGATTGATGCCAACACAAACCAAAGCAAATATATTGAACTAGTTTGCAGAATGTTAGTGCAAAGGTTACTAAGAGTTGAACCAATATATTTTCATAAGATATGCATGGATTGATTTCTTTTTCATTTTCAACATTTTGGACCACGCTTGCACCATATGTTTTGCTTTTGCAAATGCTTTTGTAAATTCTTTTCAAAGTCCTTTTGCAAATAGTCAAAGGTAAATGAATAAGATTTTGAGAAGCATTTTCAAGATTTGAAATTTTCTCCCCCTGTTTCAAATGCTTTTCCTTTGACTAAACAAAACTCCCCCTCAATCAAATTCTCCTCTTAGTGTTCAAGAGGGTTTTAGATAATTTGAAATTCTAAATAAGATACCAAAAAAATCACCATTTGACAAATCTTTTCTTAACACAAATTTTTGAAATTGGTGGGTGGTGCGGTCCTTTTGCTTTGGGCTAATACTTTCTCCCCCTTTGGCATGAATCGCCAAAAACGGATACTTGAGTGAAATATAAGCCCTTTTAGCTACTTTCTCCCCCTTTGGCGAACAAAATATGAGTGAAGATTATACCAAAGTTGGAGAGCGGCGCGGAGTGACGGCGAAGGATGAGTAATTTCGATGGAGTGGAGTGGAAGCCTTTGTCTTCGCCGAAGACTCCTTTTCCCTTTCAATCTATGACTTAGTTTGAAATATACTTGAAAACACATTAGTCATAGCACATGAAAGAGATATGATCAAAGGTATATCAATTAGCTATGTGTGCAAAACATCAATAAAAATTTCTAGAATCAAGAATATTTAGCTCATGCCTAAGTTTGGTAAATGTTTGTTCATCTAATGGCTTGGTAAAGATATCGGCTAATTGTTCTTTGGTGTTAATATATGCAATCTCGATATCCCCCTTTTGTTGGTGATCCCTTAAGAAATGATACCGAATGGCTATGAGTTTAGTGCGGCTATGCTCAACGGGATTATCCGCCATGTGGATTGCACTTTCATTATCACATAGAAGAGGAACTTTGGTTAATTTGTAACCATAGTCCCTGAGGGTTTGCCTCATCCAAAGCAATTGCACGCAACAATGGCCTGCGGCAATATACTCGGCTTCGGCGGTAGAAAGAGCTACGGAATTTTGTTTCTTTGAAGCCCAAGACACCAGAGACCTTCCCAACAACTGGCAAGTCCCTGATGTGCTCTTTCTATTAATTTTACACCCTGCCCAATCGGCATCCGAATAACCAATTAAATCAAATGTGGATCCCCTGGGGTACCAAAGGCCAAACTTAGAAGTATAAACTAAATATCTCAAGATTCGTTTTACGACTCTAAGGTGAGCTTCCTTAGGATCGGCTTGGAATCTTGCACACATGCATATGAAAAGCATAATGTCCAGTCGTGAAGCACATAAATAGAGTAAAGAACCTATCATTGACCGGTATACCTTTTGATCTACGGATTTACCTCCCGTGTCGAGGTCGAGATGCCCATTGGTTCCCATGGGTGTCTTGATGGGCTTGGCATCCTTCATCCCAAACTTGTTTAGAATGTCTTGAATATACTTCGTTTGGCTAATGAAGGTGCTCTCTTGGAGTTGCTTCACTTGAAAACCTAAGAAGTACTTCAACTCCCCCATCATAAACATCTCGAATTTTTGTGTCATGATCCTACTAAATTCCTCACATGTCGATTCGTTAGTAGACCCAAATATAATATCATCAACATAAATTTGGCATACAAACAAATCATTTGCAAGAGTTTTAGTAAATAAAGTAGGATCGACCTTTCCGACTTTGAAGCCATTAGCGGTAAGAAAATCTCTTAGGCATTCATACCATGCTCTTGGGGCTTGCTTGAGCCCATAAAGCGCCTTAGAGAGTTTATATACGTAGTTAGGGTACTCACTAACTTCAAAGCCGGGAGGTTGCTCAACATAGACCTCCTCCTTGATTGGTCCATTGAGGAAGGCACTTTTCACGTCCATTTGGTAAAGCTTAAAGCATTGGTAAGTAGCATAGGCAAGTAATATGTGAATTGACTCAAGCCTAGCTACGGGTGCATAGGTTTCACCAAAATCCAAACCTTCAACTTGTGAATATCCCTTGGCCACAAGTCGGGCTTTGTTCCTTGTCACCACACCATGCTCATCTTGCTTGTTGCGGAAGACCCACTTGGTTCTTACAACATTTTAGTTAGGACGTGGAACTAAATGCCATACCTCATTTCTAGTGAAGTTGTTGAGCTCCTCTTGCATCGCCACCACCCAATCCGAATCTTGAAGTGCTTCCTCTACCTTGTGTGGCTCAATAGAGGAAACAAATGAGTAATGTTCACAAAAATGAGCAATACGAGATCGAGTAGTTACCCCCTTTTGAATATCGCCGAGGATGGTGTTCACGGGGTGATCTCGTTGAATTGCTTGGTGGACTCTTGGGAGTGGTGGTCTTGGAACTTGTTCATCTTCCTCATCTTGATCATGGGCATCTCCCCCTTGATCATTGCTCTCCTCTTGAGGTGGCTCGACTTCTTGATCTTCTCCTTCATCATGTTGAGCCTCATCCTCATCTTGAGTTGATGGAGATGCTTGCATGGAGGAAGATGGTTGATCTTGTGCTTGTGGAGGCTCTTTGGATTCCTTAGGACACACATCCCCAATGGACATGTTCCTTAGCGCGACTTACGGAGCCTCTTCATCATCTAGCTCATCAAGATCAAGTTGCTCTACTTGAGAGCCGTTAGTCTCATCAAACACAATGTCACAAGAAACTTCAACTAGTCCAGAGGAGGAACTTAAAGACTCTATATGCCCTTGTGTTTGAATCATATCCTAGTAAAAAGCCTTCTATAGCCTTAGGAGCAAATTTAGATTTTATACCTCTCTTAACAAGAATAAAACATTTGCTACCAAAGACTCTAAAATATGAAACATTGGGCTTTTTACCGGTTAGGAGTTCATATGATGTCTTCTTGAGGATTCGGTGTAGATACAATCGGTTGATGGCATAGCACGCGGTGTTGACCGCATCGGCCCAAAATCGATCTGAAGTCTTGTACTCATCAAGTATGGTTCTTGTCATGTCCAATAGAGTTCGATTCTTCCTCTCCACTACACCATTTTGTTGTGGCGTGTAGGGAGAAGAGAACTCATGCTTGATGCCCTCCTCCTCCTCAAGAAAGCCTTCGATTTGAGAGTTCTTGAACTCCGTCCCGTTGTTGCTTCTTATTTTCTTGATCCTTAAGCCAAACTCGTTTTGAGCCCGTCTCAAGAATCCCTTTAAGGTCACTTGGGTATGAGATTTTTCCTGCAAAAAAAAAACACCCAAATGAAGCGAGAATAATCATCCACAATAACAAGACAGTACTTACTCCCGCCAATGCTTATGTAAGCTATCGGGCCGAATAAGTCCATGTGGAGGAGTTCGAGTGGCATGTCAGTCGTCATGATGTTCTTATGTGGATGATGAACCCCAACTTGCTTCCCTGCTTGGCATGCGCTACAAATCCTGTCTTTCTCAAAATGAACATTTGTTAGTCCCAAAATATGTTCTCCCTTTAGAAGCTTGTGAAGATTCTTCATTCCAACATGTGCTAGTCGGCGATGCCAGAGCCAGCCCATGTTAGTCTTAGCAATTAAGCAAGTGTCGAGTTCAGCTCTATCAAAATCTACTAGGTATAGCTGGCCCTCTAACACTCCCTTAAATGCTATTGAATCATCACTTCTTCTAACGACAGTAACACCTATATCCGTAAAAAGACAGTTGTAGCCCATTTTACATAATTGTGAAACTGAAAGCAAGTTATAATCTAAAGAATCTACAAGAAAAACATTTGAAATGGAATGGTCAGGCGATATAGTAATTTTACCCAATCCTTTGACCAAACCTTGATTCCCATCCCCGAATGTGATAGCTCGTTGGGGATCTTGGTTTTTCTCGTAGGAGGAGAACATCTTCTTCTCCCCTGTCATATGGTTTGTGCACCCGCTATCGATGATCCAACTTGAGCCCCCGGATGCATAAACCTACAAAACAAATTTAGTTCTTGATTTCAGGTACCAAAACGGTTTTGGGTCCTTTGACATTAGATACAAGAACTTTGGGTACCCAAACACAAGTCTTTGACCCCTTGTGCTTGCCCCCAACATACTTGGCAACTACTTTGCCGGATTTGTTAGTCAAACCATAAGATGCATCAAAAGTTTTAAATGAAATGTTAGAATCATTTGATGCAATAGGAGTTTTCTCCTTAGGCAATTTAGCACGGGTTGATTGCCTAGAGCTAGATGTCTCACCCTTATACATAAAAGCATGATTAGGGCCAGGGTGAGACTTCCTAGAGTGAATTCTCCTAATTTTGTGCTCGGGATAACCGGCAGGGTACAAAATGTAACCCTTGTTATCCTAAGGCATGGGAGCCTTGCCCTTAACAAAGTTAGACAATCTTTTAGGAGGGGCATTAAGTTTGACATTGTCTCCCTTTTGGAAGCCAATGCCATCCTTGATGCCAGGGCGTCTCTCACTATAGAGCATGCTTCTAGCAAATTTAAATTTTTCATTTTCTAAGTCATGCTCATTAATTTTGGAATTAAGTTGAGCTATGTGATCATTTTGTTCCTTAATTAAAGCTAGGTAATCATGAATAGCATCAACATTAATATCTCTACATCTAGTGCAAATGGAAACATGCTCAACAGTAGATGTAGAGGGTTTGCAAGTTTTTAGTTCAACAATCTTAGCATGTAAAATGTCATTTTCACTTCTAAGATTGGAAATGGAAATATTGCAAACATCTAAGTCTTTAGCCTTAGCAATTAATTTTTCATTCTCATTTTTAAGGCTAGCAAGAGAGACATTCAATTCTTCAATCTTAGCAAGTAAACTAACATTATCATCTCTAAGATTGGGAATAGAATCATCACAAGCATTTGAATCAACCTTAGCAATTAGTCTAGCATTCTCATTTATAAGGTTGGCAATAATACCATGGCACGTGCTTAGCTCACTAGATAATTTATCACATTTTTCTACCTCTAGAGCATAAGCATTCTTAACCTTAACATGCTTCTTATTTTCCTTAATTAGGAAGTCCTCTTGGGTGTCCAAGAGTTCATCCTTCTCATGAATAGCACTACTTAATTCATTTAATTTTTCTTTTTGTTGCATGTTTAGGTTGGCAAAAAGGGTGCGCAAATTATCCTCCTCATCACTAGAATTACCTTCATCACTAGATGTCACATATTTAGTGGAGGATTTAGATTTAACCTTCTTCTTTTTGTCGTCCTTTGCCATGAGACACTTGTGGCCGACGTTGGGGGAAAGAAGACCCTTGGTGACGGCGATGTTTGTGGCGTCCTCGTCGTCGGAGGAGTCGGTGGAGCTCTCGTCGGAGTCCCACTCCCGGCAAACATGGGCATCGCCGCCCTTCTTCTTGTAGTACCTCTTCTCCTTTCTTCTCCCCTTCTTGTCGTCGCCCCTGTCACTGTCACTAGATAGTGGACATTTTGCAATAAAATGACCAGGCTTACCACACATGTAGCAAACTTTCTTAGAGCGGGGCTTGTAATCCTTCCCCCTCCTTTGCTTGAGGATTTGGCGTAAGCTCTTTATGATGAGTGTCATTTCCTCGTTGTCGAGCTTGGAGGCGTCAATGGGAATTCTACTTGGAGTAGAATCTTCTTTCTTCTCCTCCGTTGCTTTGAATGCAACGGATTGTGCTTCGGGCGTGGAGGAGTCGCCTTACTCGATGATCTTTTTGGAGCCTTTGATCATTAGCTCAAAGCTCACAAATTTACCTATGACCTCCTCGGGAGACATTAGCGTGTATCTAGGATCACCTCGAATTAATTGAACTTGCGTAGGGTTAAGGAAAACGAGGAATCTTAGAATAACCTTGACCATCTCATGGTCATCCCATTTGGTGCTCCCGAGGTTGCGCACTTGGTTCACCAAGGTCTTCAAGCGGTTGTACATGGCTTGCGGGTCCTCCCCTTGGTGAAGTCTAAATCGACCGAGCTCCCCCTCGATCGTCTCCCTCTTGGTGATCTTGGTCACCTCGTCTCCTTCGTGCGCGGTCTTGAGCACGTCCCAAATCTCCTCGGCGCTCTTTAACCCTTGCACCTTGTTATACTCCTCTCGACTTAGAGAGGCGAGGAGTATAGTGGTGGCTTGGGAGTTGAAGTGTCGGATTTGGGCGACCTCGTCCGAATCATAGTCTTCATCCCCCGGTGATGGTACCTGTACTCCAATCTCAACAACATCCCAAATGCTAGTGTGGAGTGAGGTTAGATGATGCCTCATTTTATCACTCCACATATTATAATCTTCACCATCAAACATAGGTGGTTTGCCTAATGGGACCGAAAGTAATGGAGTACGTTTGGAAATGCGAGGGTAGCGTAGGGGGATCTTACTAAACTTTTTGCGCTCATGGCGCTTGGAAGTTACGGATGGTGTGTCGGAGCCGGAGGTGGATGGTGACGAAGAGTCGGTCTCGTAGTAGACCACTTTCTTCATCTTCTTCTTCTTGTCACCGCTCCGACGTGACTTGTCATGTGAAGGGGATCCCTTCACCTTGTTGGCAGACTCCCCGGATGGAGCCTTCCCATGGCTTGTGGCGGGCTTCTCGCCGGTCCCGATCTCCCTCTTGGCGGATGCTCCCGACATCACTTCGAGCGGTTAGGCTCTAATGAAGCACCGGGTTCTGATACCAATTGAAAGTCGCCTAGAGGGGGTGAATAGGCAAATCTGAAATTTATAAACTTTAAGCACAACTACAAGCCCGGGTTAGCGTTAGAAATAAAGTCGAGTCCGAAAGAGAGGGCGAAAACAAATCACAAGCAAATAAAGAGTGTGACACGGTGATTTGTTTTACCGAGGTTTGGTTCTTGCAAACCTACTCCCCGTTGAGGTGGTCACAAAGACCGGGTCTCTTTCAACCCTTTCCCTCTCTCAAACGGTCACTTAGACCGAGTGAGCTTCTCTTCTCAATCAATTGGGACACTTAGTCCCCACAAGGACCACCACACAATTGGTGTCTCTTGCTTTGATTACAAATGTCTTGGGAACAAGAAATGGGGAAGAAGAAAAGTGATCCAAGCGCAAGAGCTCAAAAGAACACGGCAAAACTCTCTCTTCTAGTCACTAATTGCTTTGAGTGGAATTGGGACTTGGAGAGATTTTGATTCAATCTATTTGTGTCTTGTATTGAATGCACTAGCTCTTGTATTGAATGTGTTGGCTGAAAACTTGGATGCCTTGAAGTGTGGTGGTTGGGGGTATTTATAGCCCCAACCACCAAAGTGGCCGTTGGGGAAGGCTGCTGTCGAAGGGCGCACCGGACAGTCCGATGCGCCAGCCACGTCACCCAACCGTTAGGGTAAGACCGTTGGAGCTCTGACAAGTGGGGCCACCACACAGTCCGGTGGTGCACCGGACAGTCACTGTTCACTGTCTGGTGCGCCTTCTGGCGCCTGCTCTGACTTCTGCGCGCGCTGTTCGCACTGTAGCGTTGTCAGCCGACCGTTGAACTCGACCGTTGGCGCAGTAGCCGTTGCTCCGCATGGCGCACCGGACAGTCCGGTGCTACACCGGATAGTCCGGTGAATTATAGCGGAGAGCCATTTCCAGAAACCCGAAGCTGAGCAGTTCGAGTGGATTCACCCTGGTGCACCGGACACTGTCTGGTGGCACACCGGGCAGTCCGGTGCGCCAGACCAGGGCAACCTTTGGTTTTCTTTGCTCCTTTCATTTGAACCCTTTCTTTTAATTTTGTATTGGTTTGTTGTGAACCTTTGGCACCTGTAGAACTTATAATCTAGAGCAAACTAGTTAGTCCAGTTATTTGTGTTGGGCAATTCAACCACCAAAATTATTTAGGAAAAGGTTTTAGCCTATTTCCCTTTCAGAGTACATATGTGACTTTAGTGCTCATAAGTCAGATTTAAGCATAGTTCTCAGTTCAGGAGCTGAGCAATAGTAGTTATGCTTAGCCCCTGAATCTGAGTAGTACGTGCTTTGGAAAAACTCTATTCTTCCCCTATTCAAAACATTTGATTTGTTTGTGCTTATCATTGTTGAGCTTGTGTGTTTTCTTTCTTTTTAAGAAAGGTTTTCTCTAAAAACATAGATCACAAATTAGATCTAATCCTCACCTTATGCTTCCATTCTCATCTTAACCCATCTCAAGAGAAAAGCACCTTACCCAAGAAGATACCAGGAAGCCTGGAATAAGCTACAGAGGAAACCTGTCCAGCCGCTTAGTCAAAAGGACCGACTGTGAGAATCAAAGCACTGCCCCTAAGTCAAAGTAAATAGGAAAAAGAGGACAAAAGGAGTTATTACCATATAGAGAGGCAAAGATTCTTGGAACCAAGACCACAAACATCAGGGTCGTTGACCCCACCACTCACACGTGCCTCCCTGCACGCGTGCCCGCCTCCATGCACACTACCACCGCCCCACACCCCCTTTGCAGCGCACTACTGCCGCCCACGCCCCTTTTGCAGCGCACCCACCGCCGCCATCGTCGTCGACTCGCCGGTAACAGCCCCCCCTTCCCCTCCATCGCACCTGCTGTCGCATGTTACCTGCTCCATCACCACCACTCCGCGCCTGAGCACCCCCACTCGCCTATAAGACCCCCCATCAGCTCCCTCAGTTCCCATCCCAAGCAAAGCACACACCTGATAAAATCCCCTCTACCAAATCGCAAGCAACTCCTTTTTCCACTCCCTTGCCCAAAGATCACAATGCTTGGTGATTTTTGGGTTGAAGACTGTTGTACATGGTTCATAGTCTTTGGTTTTCTCCTCTGTATGATGGTAATACTCTTTAATAGAATCCTCTAGTGGGAAGAGCAAAGAGAAAGAAAGGTGCGGTGAAAAGTAAAAAAAGCGAAGAGAAGATGAGAAGAAGGTTTTCCCAAAATCAACTTTATGTCAGTCATCTCTCCGCAGCCTGCTCAAGCAGCAACTGCAGAAAAAGGCCCTGTAACACCCTTGTTATGAGGTACTTCAATGAGTTCAAATCCCCAAGATTCAAGAGTTCTACCCTCATTCTTTTTAAGTGGGGTAGTATTCCAGTAAAGTTCCTGCTATGGAGAAGAAGAAGAAGGCCTGTAGCAAGCTTGTGGAGGACCAGATCATCCAAGCATATAAGTTTCTAGATGAGAAGTGGTCACCCAAGTTCTGTTGATGAGGCACCAGAAGACCAATCAAGGAAGGAATCCATGTGGGAGTTCGCAAGAGGAAGGTTTGCGTGTTGGCATCGATGCTTCTTCAGTAAGCTAGCTGCCAAGCGAAAGTTAGAAGCGTGAAGATGATCTTTGAATAGCCAGAATCAGCGTTTGCAATCGGCAACCGGATGCTCTTGAGGCCAGATTTTGTTGAAGCTCCATCTCCTCGAAGAGTATGCAAAGTGAAGATATGTAGTTGAAGTAAAGCTATACCCATAACCCTTCTAAGCCAAATCTCGAGGACGAGATTCATTTTAAGTGGGGTAGATCTGTAGCATCCCAAAAATTCAAATCTTGAAAATTTCTCAATCTCGCTCTAAATTCAAAATGAATTTTAAATTTCGTTTCAAAATGTTTGTTTGCGAGTTGATATCAGCAAATAAAATTGTCGGGGACCATAATTAGGGGTACCCTCAAGGCTCCTAATTCTCAGCTGGTAACCCCCATCAGCATAAAGCTGCAAAGGCCTAATGGGTGCGATTAAGTCAGGGATCGGTCCATTCGAAGGACGCGATCACGCCTCGCCCGAGCCTAGCCTCGGACAAGGGCAGCCGACCCCAGAGGATCTCCGCCTCGCCCGAGGCCCCCCTCCGGTGGCTAACGTATTTCCGGCTCGCCCGAGGCCCTGTCTTCGCCAAGAAGCAACCCTGACCAAATCGCTGCGCCGACCGACCAAATCGCAGGAGCATTTAATGCAAAGGCAGCCTGACGCCTTTATCCTGACGCGCGCCCTGCGGCCGGCAGAGCCGAAGTGACCGCCGTCACTTCGCCGCTCCACTGACCGGCCTGACAGAAAGACAGCGCTGCCTGCGCCACTCCGACTGCGGTGCCACTTGACAGAGTGAGGCTGACAGGCGGTCAGGCCCGGCCGCAGACACCATAGGAAACTCCGCTCCGCCCGACCCAGGGCTCGGACTCGGGCTAAGTCCCAGAAGACGGCGAACTCCGCTCCGCCCGACCCAGGGCTCGGACTCGGGCTAAGTCCCAGAAGACGGCGAACTCCGCTCCGCCCGACCCAGGGCTCGGACTCGGGCTCAGCCCCAGAAGACGACGAACTCCGCTCCGCCCGACCCAGGGCTCGGACTCGGGCTCAGCCCCAGAAGACGACGAATGACGAACTCCGCTTCGCCCGACCCCAGGGCTCGGACTCCGCCCTGACCTCAACCGACAGTCTCCACCTCGCCCGACCCAGGGGTTCGGACTCGACCTCGGCCACGGAAGACAGACTCGACCTCGGCTTCGGAGGAGCTTCCACATCACCCAACCTAGGGCGCGGACCGGCCACGTCAACAGAAGGCGCCATCATCACCCTACCCCGAGCTGACTTGAGCCACGGGGAACAAGACCGGCGTCCCATCTGGCTCGCTCCACCAGATAGGCAATGATGGCGCCCCGCATACTCAGTGACGATGGCGGCTCTCGGCCCCCTTACGGAAGCAAGAGGACGTCAGCAAGGACTCAACAGCTCTGACAGCTGTCCCTCCGCCAGGCTCCAGCGCTCCTCCGACGGCCACGACATCACGCCAGAAGGGTGCCAAAATCTCTCCGGCTGCCACAACGGCATGTACTTAGGGCGCTAGCTCTTCCTCGCTAGACACGTAGCACTCTGCTACACCCCCCATTGTACACCTAGATCCTCTCCTTACGCCTATAAAAGGAAGGACCAGGGCCCTCTTAGAGAGGGTTGGCCGCGCGGGGACGAGGACGAGACAAGCGCTCGCGTGAGGCCGCTCGCTCCCTCTCCCGCGTGGACGCTTGTAACCCCCTACTGCAAGCGCACCCGACCTGGGCGCGGGACGAACACGAAGGCCGCGGGATTTCCACCTTTCTCACGCCCATCTCCGGCCACCTCACTTCCCCCTTCGCGCTCGGCCTCGCGTCGACCCATCTAGGCTGGGGCACGCGGCGACATTCACTCGTCGGCTTAGGGACCCCCCGGTCTCAAAACGCCAACAAAAATATAGTGGTCTATATTATCTCCAAAATCGTCCTCAACATATCCTACAAATAATTCCCCTGTGACCCCCTCAAATTCTTTCCAGAAATATTGCCCAGATATTCCACCAAAAATTCTACAAATATTTTCCTCATGAGAAACACCTTCAGAATCATTTTTAAAGTCCCTACAAATATTTTCTTCATAACTTTTGTCATGCTCATACGTATACGTACGCCTCCGGTGTCATACACTGAGCTCTACAAGCTAATCTCACTTATACAAGACAAATCCATGCTTATCTCCCACTAATCCTCGCATCCTCCCACTAATCCTCGTCTCCTCCCCCTAATCCCCCCACCGAGCCTATAAATAGAGGGGCAAGGGCCTCCTCTCAAGCCACCCCAAGCCATTTCATGGCAATTCTCTCCCTCCCCCACACACGCCCACTCCACCTCCCACACAAGCACACACTAGCACAAGGATCGTTCATTCGTTCTTCGATCGTTTGTCCACCTGTTCTTAGTTTGTTCGTTCGTTCGTCCGATCGTTCGATCGCTCGTCCGATCGTTCATGGTTTGTTCGTCCATTCGTCCGATCGTTCGATCGTTCGTCCGTTCGTTCGTCCAAATAATCTCTGTTCAGCCGTTATGCTGCCGAAATTTCGATCATTCGTTCGTTCGATCATTCAATCGTTCGTCTGTTCGTTCATAGTTCCTATTCATCGTTCATAGTTCGTTCATAGTCACTATTCATCGTTCGTTTATACGACTATTCACCGTTACTATTCAACATCGTTACTATTCGCCGACACTATTCATCATCGTTACTATTCACGTTACTATTCATCGATGATATCTATCTTTACTATTTCACCGGTACTATTCATTGTCGCTATTCATTGTTACTATTCATCGGCCATCCGATCACCCCAAATTTCAACTACTCATCCATCATGCTGTCCAGCTCACCTAAGACCTGCCAGACCAATATTCCAGTCATACGAACTCCGATGACTGTGATTTTCTTTCCAGTAATAACTTCTCATCTGGTCACCCATCACAAATTTCTCCAAGTTGAGCACGCTTAACTTTGAGATTCTTTTAAGCCAAGCTTCCAAATTCAGATTCCAACAATTCTTGTTTCTGAATTCTTATCAAATTATTCCCTATCCAACCATGTCATACCTTAAGCATGGTTCATATTCCAGAAAACTCCCAAAATACTCTTGTCCCATATTCTACCTATAATTTCCATGTTCAGACTAAGTTAGACGATTCGTTCGTCACTATTCTCACCATCAGTGAACTCTACTGTACTACACCACAGATACCCAGCTATAAATACACTGAGCTACCCTCTCCCTCTCCACACACTCAACGCCGTCAGCCAAGGCAAACACCCCAACCACTCAGTTACCCCGCTTTGCCGGCTACGCGCATAGTGTCGCTTTGCCTCCAATCCACCCTCCTGGTAAGCACCACCACCAGTAATATCACAACACCACATGACACAGATTCTGCTCAAGACTCTACCCATCCATATATCGCTATTCTGACCACTATACTAAATATTTGATGATATACTTGTTGGTTTATATGTTTGCTTGTTCATGTTTCATAGTTATCGGAGCGTTTGTGCCGTCTTGTGGAGGCTAGATCTGCAAGTCTACGCCAGGCGGTGGAGCCAGAAGCCAGTTCCGCGAGCTCTCACCCTTTCACCGGATAAGCACGGCAAGCTCACCGGATCCCTTTGATGCATACATTAACTATGCTTTTTCAACCACAACCCTCAGCATGTTATTTTATGCATGATATGACTTTGAGACAAGTTATTATGGCCACCCAACCGCTTTGCCGCAATTAATCTTTATACTCCTTGATATATTTGTTACAAATGATTTGAGAAAAGATGTGAGTTTTCAAAAGAAAATGTTTTCAAAATGGGTATGATGAAGGGTTGTCACCCTTATCACCTTTTGAGCGGGATGATCAGGGACTCCCTAGTTTAGGGGAGGGCCTAAGGTGATGGTTCAGCTGGTTTAGGTGTGAGCATGAAGGATTGTCGCTCTCGCCTAAGGACCGATTTGTCATCACTCCTTACCTATACTCTTATCAAGTACAACCACTCGAGACTGTATGGGTGGTCGCTCAATCTGAACTTGTACGGTCCGAACCCTAGGGTTATGATGGCTAGGGAGCACCGGGAGGATAAGGAGAGGGAATGTTTTGTCCGGTTTGGGCATGGTGATGGCCTAACTCCTTCTGGTATAATCGTTGAGCTAAGGATGCACAAGGAAAGAGAGAGATTCGGCATTCGGATCTCACGACGGTGAGATTGCAGAAACCGGACTAGTGGGTAAAGTGTACACCTATGCGCAGAGTTTGAAAACCTATTGGAATAGTCCGCGTCCACGGATATGGATGAGTCATGGCATGGATTTGACAATTAGTGTTTTGTTTTCCAAAAATTCTTTTGAAAAGTGGTTTTAAAAGGTCTGGCGGTTGAGCCGTGAGCTATGGTGGACGGGAAGTCCAGTAGTTGTTTTTGAAAATGAAACCCAGTGGGAAACTACTGAGATACCTGGATGGTTTAGTCCTCGGGATTTTGTTCTATATTGAAAAACTTCCTACTCCTTTGGGAGAGGATGCGTTTTGAAAAATACAAAATGTTTTACAAAATAACCTTGCATCAAATATTGCTATTTCTGCAAAATATCCTGAGCTCCACATACTCCATGCATTATATCTAATTTCCTCATTCTGTGGGTGAAGGTGGGCTGCTGAGTACGTTTGTACTCACCCTTGCTTATTTGTTGTTTTTCAGAGAAGGTGATCGCTGATCGGGTAAGAGTTACGCCTGTTCCCAACCTTGCATGTGGCTGTTGGATCGCTGATTTGCTTCGCTGCGTATATCGGGCTGCTTCAGCCCCACTCTGATGATATGTCCCGAGTTGTGGACCAACTCTTAAAGTTGATCGCCACCTTTACAGGTTTGTCTCGTTTAAACAGATGTGGAACTATCTGATGTATAAATGTGTTTACTAGCCTCCTGGGACTAGTAATTGTATCACATTTGAGTCCCAAAGGATTGAGGCGCTTCAGTTTATAATGTTTTTCATTATATAGTGTACTATTTCTTTCTGTTTCAAGAATATTGAATGTGTGTTCGCACTCGCTTAGATAATGTTTTGTCCGTGGAGTCCGAGGAAGTTGCAGGAGAAGCCCCTGAGCAACAACAAATTGGTGAAGGCAAGTGTCATCTGACTTATTATGTCATATTTACTTTATAATGCACTATCCCACATATTATGATTAACCTAAGGTTTGACTAGCTTTCTATTTATCTTGTCCTTGATTACCTTTTTTGTGTTGGGTTATTATGATCAGCTAAATGCTAGTGCTTTACCCTAATCAACGAACATGATAAGAATTATTTTATGATACGATGATGCATTATTATTATGATGATGAACTTGTGGCATTTTAGGGGGCTTGGGTTGTTTCCCGAGCACCTCTCTGTAAGGACCTATTCATTGAGAGACCACCCGGGACAACAGTACAACTATGAGGGTGGTATGAGACACCCTTAGTTGATTAATTGGAGGAACCTGGAGGTGTAGTTTGCTTCGCCCATGTGCCGTCAATGGGGGCTAGGGCATAGTGCTTGCTCTACTAAGAGTGGGTGCTGAGGTTCATTCGATTTGGTTTTGTTAGTCACCCACCTTAGGGAGGAGTACTGTGTTTGTACGACTAGCGAAACCTAACGGTCGGCTACGCACCAGGAGAATCTTTGTAAAGACTACATAGTGAATCCCTAGCCATTCATCTTGGTAGTGAAGATCGGGTCTTGCAAACCCAGGCTAGAAAGGGATCACGACTCGTGGGTAAAGTGTGCAACCTCTACAAAGGGTTAGAAACTGGTATATCAGCCGTGCTCACGGTTAAGAGTAACCTTGGGATCCTCTTTGATTAGAGATACTCTGAATTCATTTATGTTAATGGTTTAACGATAATGCTTATACTTATGATATATGGTACTTTCCTCTCTGAGGAGGTGCTTTCTTTTGGGAATAACAACTGGGGTTCTATGATAAAACTTGGCTTCTACTAATGATAAATATTTGACCAACTAAAAGCAACTGCTTTGAACTTAACGCCACATACAGCTAGTCCACTTCAACCAAAGAGGACATTTGATGAGTACGTTGATGTGTATTCGCCCTTGCTTAAACACCAAATACCAGGTTGTCCCTATTGCAACCATTGCTCACGAGAAGATAAAGGCAACGAAGGATTTTCAGGAGTTTCAAGACTTCGAGGAATTCTAAACTATATTAGCGACAAACCCCCAGTCGACTATCTATGAAGGCCTTATCTTATCACGTTTCGTTCAACACTTTGATTTATGTTTAAGTTAATGACTATGTAGATGTTTCAGACATCATGATGTAATAAAGTAATATTTATTTCCGCTATTATTTGAGCATTGTGTGATGATGTCCAATTATGTAATCGCAGTGTACGTGAATTTCTTATCCTGACACGTACACGGTTCGCACTCGGTTTACCTTCTGAAACCGGGTGTGACACCAGCCTGGGCACCGGACAATCCGATGCTCCCTAGATTGGTGCAAGTTTGGCCAAACTTAGCTAAACTTCTTCACTCCAATTTGTCTCGACTTGGAGAGTTTCCTGACACTTAGATAAACATAGTTAGCAACTAAAACAATTTACTAAGTACTAAAATCATATCTTGTTCGTTTAATGCAATAGGATTTGCAATGTTCACACATATGCACTTTTTCTCAATTTGCTTTAATTATTTGTACTCATAATCATAGTAGGCATGTTAGTTCAAAGTGATGTGTTGGACATTTAATCACTAAAACACTTAGAAATGGTCCAAGAGAACATTTCCCTTTCAGTGACACTATTAAATAGGTCGTGTCTCAGACCGGCCCGCTAGACACGGTCCATTTGACCATCTATAGTTCAATATCTCCTGCCTCATTGTCCCTGATCTCGCCATGATGAGGGGCGAGTGTGGAAAAAAGCAAGTGAAAAGGCTTCATTTCGTCTCACCCCACACCACATACCTCGCAGCTCGTCCTCTCCGCCTCTCTTCTCACCACATCATCATCTAGTGTCTCTTGGGCGAAATCTTAGGTGTAGCACAAGACACAATCCGCACGATCCGACCTTAGAAGCATGTCGTTGTGCGTTTAGATCCACATGAGGCACACCACGGATCCGCGTGCCGATACAGAAGTTGCCGTCGTATAACTAGCTCGACATTGGTTTGGCTCGGTTTAGAGGCCCGTCGATTGCTCGTACCTCTGGTGACCATGTTCAGCGATCTAGGAATCTATAGATTTTGCTCATTTTGAGTAAATATTCCATTTAAACAAGGTTTATTTATATTATATATACATATAGAAATCGTAGCCAAGTATGCTAGTGTGTGTGTGTATGTATTGCAACGGTCACTCAAGTAGTACGAGACATTCATTCAAACGGTTTCTTCTCACGGACGGAGGCTCGCACCACGGTCCCAGTCCCAGTAGGAGCAGTTGCCTCTTCGGCTCTTCCATTCATCGAACCAATCGAGGCGAAACCGGCAGTCACCCACTTCTCCGCTGGAATGGGAGTACGTCCCTCCACAAACACCGCCCGCCCGGCCCCTCAACTATCGAGGCCAAAAACCCCAACTAGTACCCAGCCGCTCCTCAGCCCAGCCGCGCCCCGCCGATTTCTACCTACGTGCGTGCGTGCGTGCGTGCCCCAGCCCGCCTCGAGACTCGCTACCGACCAACGGGCGCCGGAACGATGTCCTCCGCCGCCGACGCCTCCGACGTCGACGCCGCGCTCGCCCTCCTCTCCGGCCCCGACCTCGTGGCGCACCTCCGCGTCACCTGCCGCAGGGCGGACTACGAAGCGGCCGCGCGGGTGCTCGGCGACCGCGACCGCAGGCACGCCCAGACCGAGGCCGCGCTTGCCGAGGCCCGGACGGGCCTGGCGGACCTGACCGCGGAAGTCCAGGCCCTGCAGGAACGCTACCTCGAGCTCAAGGCGGCGAGCCGCGGGCCGAGCAGCCGCTCCTCGGGTGGCGCGATAGCGGCCGCGGCGCCGCGAGTCAACCGGCGCGCTCAGGAGCCGGCCCCGAAGAGCACTATTGACCTCTCCAGCAGCAGCGACAACGACGAGTTTGAGCAGGGGGAGTTCCGCCCTGGTGTCGCGGGGGTTTCTGGCACGCGGAAGGATTCCGCGTCCAAGGGCCAGGAAGGGCGCCGCGCGCGGGTTTCTTGCAAGAGGAAGGCACCCGCGTCCGCGTGCTCCGACGACGACGAAATCCCGCTCAGCCAGCTTATAAAGAAGCGGAGCAGAGCTAAGCCTTGGGCTAATGGCGAACCCAAGAAGGGGCATGGAGATGTGCAGGCGAATTCTGCTGGACCATTGGGATTTGATCGGCCTGTGATTTCTCCCGCGATCAGGGGAATCCCCGAAGCAGTCTCTGAGCACATGGTTGCCAGCCCTGATGATCCAAAGGTGTCGGTTTTCATGCAGGGGACCGGGAATGGCCAATCGGGGAAGAATGAGGGATTGTCCAGGACAATGCCGAGTCCTGCACCCACTGGTTCCGGTGCTGGGAACGGCCCACACAAGAATGGCTCTGAATGCCAAACGAGGATCGGTGAGAAACAAAGTCCTGTTGCTCCCCCGGGAAATGATGCGTCCGTTCAGGTTAGAACTCCAAGCGTTACGAACATGGCGAGGACAAATGTGGGATCAGCACGAGTTGTTGCTGAGACGCCCATGCAGCACACTCATTCTACATCGGATGAAACTGTCAACGTGGTTCTCAAGTCTATGGAAGGGCAGGAGAAAGCAATTGGTTTAGTGCACAAGACGAAGGTGTCGCTGGATACTAATGGAACTGGGGACAAAGCTAGGATCGTGTTGAAGGATACTAGAGAGCAACAGAAACCAGCTAGCCTAGTGCTCCACACAAAGGTGTTGCCAAGAAGTGATGGAATTAAGGAACAAGGGGGTAAGCTCAGTCCTTTTCGTAGCCAGGTGGATGCTCATGGAGGCAGATCCACAACATCAGATAAGCCAGTGTTAGCCACCTTGCAGAAAAACCAGCTTGAGCTGCATCCGGAGCAAATGTCAGTAGAGAGTTCATTGTCTTCAGCAGTTACAAGACAGTGGAAATCTTCTTCAGCTCTTCTTTTCTCATGCCTAGGAAATAAGGAGCTTTGTATGCAAGCTGCTTGTGCTCTTCACCGAACGAAAAAGTTTACAACTCAGCTAACTGGAGGAATCACCAAATTTGATGCAGAAAGGTCTGTTAAAATTGAGTACCTTGGAGGTTAAAAGTCATATGGTTTAAATAATCATCAATTTTGTGCCCATACTTGTATTGCTTGTGTTTGCCTGACAGCAGTTGTGTAGGATATTTGGTAGTAAGTTAGTAACATACCGCCTTTAGCTTTCTACTCTGTCTTAGCTCATAACTGTGTTTTATTCAGCAAGTAGCTTTAACATTCAGATAAGTTTAATCACATGGATATTTGAAGACAAGATCATAATAAATCATTTAACTTACAAGTTGTGAACATTGTAATTGTCCTAGTTGCATGATTTGTATTTATGTTTGAGTAATGAGTAATGACTATTCATATTTGGGTTGGATATGGATGTATGGTTGTATCCGTGAGGAATGACATTTGATTTGGTTATGCCAGTATTTACTTCAGTTCTTTTAAGTTCTGGAACTATGTTCTGATGCAAATCCTAATGTTTTAGATGTATATCCTCTTGAATGAGCTTATGCACATAGGGCCTGTTAGTTTCCTTCTAGGATTATATAATCTAGCTTATTTATATACATTATATAGTCCAGTTTATATAACTTTATTTGGTGGGTAAATATTCACCAAGTTTTAAGGGTAGTGGGTAAAAAGCCAAAAAAAATATCTAAAATAAGCACCCAATGACCTGCTTATGGATATGGATTGTTATAATCTAGGTACCTAGATTATATAACCCATCCCAATAATTTATGTTTTTTGTTTGCCTCTTAACTTATTTAAACCGGATTATATAATCTAGAGGTTAAACAAACAGGGCCATAGTATGTAGTTTCTAATCTAATGTCTATGAGTAGATATCCTGTAAATTAGTCAGCCAACGGTGTGGTTTTCTGCTTATCCATGAATCTTAAAACTCTGCAAAGCATCTTCAGCGAACAGTGCACTTACCTTTTTGCTGTTTCTATCAACCCTTTAGTTTTATCAAAATTCTGACGTGTATTGATTAAATTTTCTGGTAAATTTTTTGATTCATCTTGGAAAAGCTTTGCGAAAGTTAATATCAAGTAATTTCTAATTTAATGTCTATGAGTAGATATCCTGTAATTTAGTCAGCCAACAGTGTGGTTTTCTGCTTATCCATGAATCTTAAAACTCTGCAAAGCATCTTTAGCGAACAGTGCACTTACCTTTTTGCTGTTTGTATCAACCCTTTAGTTTTATCAAAATTCTGACATGTGTATTTATTAAATTTTCTAGTAATTTTTTTTGATTCATCTTGGAAAAGCTTTGGGAAAGTTAATATATTTATTCATGGTGACCCAGTTGTCAAAATTCAAAACACATTTTATAGTAATTTATGATATTATGTTTCTTACAATGGCACGATACTCTGGCCATTGTCGTGGTTTCTAAAGCTATACTTGTTTGAGGATGTTCCTTTAGGGCGGCTGAGTTGGCAGAATTTCTTTTGGATGGCAACCTTCAGGGACCGCTGACAAGAACTGCTGAGGACCTAGTGAAGCGTGATTCTACAGGTCATGATTTACTTGAGAGAGTAGTATTGCAATGCTCTGAGCAGTTGTTCAGTATTTACAGGAACAAAGACGATAAATACTTCTGTTGAAAGCGACAAAACTGTATCTGGTAAGGTTTGCACAACTTATCATATGGAAGGGGTCACTATGTTTTGTTGTGACAATGTGATGTATGTAGTTAATGCTGAAACTTATCATCTTCGCGGATTAGAACGGCTAGTAGTTGTAGAAGTTGCAGTAACTTTGTTTCTTGCATGTGTTTAGGAAGATCGTACTACTGAATGAGCTCATAACTGCCTATGGTATATGCATCCTTTATTTTCAATCTCATCCTGTACATTGATGAGTGGATATGATACCAAAGAAAAGAATGGATAGAGGTGATTCTTGGTGCTTGGGTCCTTTGGAAACATAGAAATAGGTGTGTGTTCCAAGAGGGGTCTCTAAATCTAAATATAGCCCTAAGTATTGCTAGGGCTGAGGTTTTGGCCTGTCTTTCGTCAAGGGGATTGACCCAGGGTAGTTAGTTTGTTCAATTGTATTGGGTCTTTTCCCCTTTTTTTCCTTCTTCTCAGTATAATAATATAATAATACGCAGCTATCCTGCGTATTATATAAAAAAGAATGAATGGATAGAGGCAATCCACTGTGTGCATGTAAATTTGAGTTTGAACAATAACTTGTGGTAAGAGAAACAGGAACTTGAATAGTGTGTGCTGCAGATTCAGAAGAGTTTTGGAGAGAGGTATCCCTTTCTTTTCTGAAAACAGAATCAAGAGGATTTTTTGTTAATGCTAATGGAAAATGTTAGCAGGAGTGTCACTGTTTATTGGAGCAGGATTCTGCAAGGAAGCCACTTACCCATTGATAAGCTTTATTCTGTGGGTTACACTCTTGGTTTTAGCGACTATTCCAGATTCAAATTCTGTGAGATTGTTTTTTGTTGGTTGTGCATATATTTCTGTGATATGTTGTCCCTGGTACGGCTCCCTTGGGGAAAATTTTCCAGGCCTTGCAGAGCTAAAGATCCAATGGGTGCTGAACATGCCATTCTTGGCTTTGCAGTTTTCTTGACTGGATTTCAGCCGGGACATACTCGGTTATTAGTTTGCGATACGTTTGAGTGGCTGTGTTTGATTTGCCTTGTATCTTCTGTGACTGCTACCTGAGTTCATTACCCGAGGTTGAAAACACAGTAAATTCCATGTTTGCAATTGAAAGTGAGTAATGCCACTGGCCTGCTTGAATCGATGGAAGTGGACGAATGGACAGAAGTGGCATGTTGGCCATGATTTGTACTTTTTACATTTCCAAATATGCTTATGTGCTGCAACCAAATCAAATATCGCTAAATGCGAGTTGCTATAACTCTTATGAGCCTAACATGTACTCCCTCTGTTTCTTTGTAGTTATCGCTCCCTCTGTTTCTTTGTAGTTATCGCTGGATAGTTTAATTTTGTATTATCCAGCTATAACTAAAATGAAACAGAGAGTATTAGATCAACTCGAGCGGTAGGTAAAATGTTTAGATTCGGTAAAAAAAAAGCTAGGTAAAATGTTTAGATTCGGTAAAAAAAAGCTGGTTCAAAACGTATCCAACAGATTCACTATATGCCTTTCTTCATCTTGCTCGGTATCTGTGGTGTTTGGCAAGAAAACGAAATACGGAAATCAAAAGAAGAAAAGCTTGGTTACATTACATTGTATTTAGCTATCTATTTCAAATAGCCTTCTACAAAATTCTATATTTAGCTAGAATTATGTATAGGCTCTTGGAGTTGCTCTAAGAATTGGATCTAGTCTTTAAATTATTGTTAGACGTGTATTTATCATTGTTAGACGTTAGTTGTTTAGACTACTATGAGTCACAGGACTAAGGGTTGATTGGTTCCGGATTAAAATTTACTTCATGTCATATTACATGTTTAAATACCAATTACATATACTATACTTAGTGTTTCTAACAATATCTTAACTCAGTGCCCTATATTAGATAGGACAGCTCATGAAAAACAGTTCCAACAATATCATATTTTACAATTTATTAAAAAAATAGGGTATACTATAAAGTGACTCAAATATATTACACCTTCGATTAGTGTCCTATCTTTTTTACAGCATACTCAATATTTTCTTTCCTAATGTAATTTATTTTCTTAAATATATAATTTATGGCTTAACCGTTGGAGCTCACTTTGTTTTTAGTGCCCTAGACACTTTAAATGATGTAGTGTTTTTGTATTTTTATTTTAGGGGCACTATTTTGAGACATCATGTTGAAGATGCTATTACAAAACTAATTATACAGATAAATGCTAAACAAAGAGATAAATTTATTAAGTTTAAGTAATCTATGGTTAGTAAATGTTTGTTGTAGCATTATATGGATGAATTATGGACTAATTAGATTTAGTAAGTTCTATCTTGTTGTTTAGTCCTTATATGTATAATTAGTTTTTTATTTAATATTTCTACTTAACATCCAAACATTCGGTTTGGTATGGTCTACTCTAGTCCTTGTATCCAAACACCTTCTAGGTCTTGTTTGGATACTCTCATATTCACCTCAATTCACATGTGTCGAGGTGTATTGAAGTGTAAATTAGTTTAGGTTTCATTCTAATTTGTCTCAATACGTGTAGATTAAGGTGAATACGAGAGTATCTAAACAAGCTAGCCTAGAGGCTACATGTGCATTTTTCACATGTCACTGTCGATCATATAATCAAACTTTATGGAACACTCTCAAGCTAGGCTAGAAGGCTCGCAACATATAAGTAGTTGCCTCTGTTAGTGTCCCTTAATTTACACATTGTTCAAACTGGCAACAATAGTATTATTACGTACTGTACGTACTACTGTAGTTTTAGTGTGTGTGCTTACTGGAGGCATCGATCACGCATGCATGGACCTCTGCCACTCAGTGCTGGAAACAGGTATCTTGCCTCAGGTCCGCAATGCCCATGTCCGCGACGGAGGGAACACCAGCTGGGACAGTTTCCGACGACGTTGCCGGTCCTCCCCGGAGATCTCCGCGAGCGACCGCCCTATGGTCTCCGGGACGAGGAAGGTGACACTAGTACAGAGAAGTTCTATAGTGGTGGTTGCAAACCTATTTATAGTGGCGTTTTTCGTAACCGCCAATGCTAGGGGCCAATAGAAATCATCATTTTTACAGGCGGGTAACTGAGGACCGCCAGTGAAAATCGATTTTCACTGGCGGTCGGCGTAATAAAACCGCCAGTGAAAATCGATTTTCACTGGCGGTCGACGTAATAAAACCGCCAGTGCAAATCGTTTCTAGGAAACATAAAACATATTTTAAAAATAGTTAAAAAAATTTATTTTTATTAGGGGGGCCTCAACCCACCCCACCCGTCTCCGTCGAAGTCGCAAGTCGCAAGTCACTGCATTTTTCACGCAAAATTCGCGCGCTACGCGGTTGTTAGTATTCGAACCGTCGACCTCACCCTCGCGCGTACCCTCCCCTACCACTCCGTCTATGACATGTCTTGTGTCTATTTTGTAGTTGTTTTCTCCACATATTACAACCATTTGAGTGTAAATTGCTTATTTGAGACACTAAACGAATTCAAATAAAAAAGTTGTCAACTACAAAGATAAATAACTTTTGAAGTTCTACAACTTTTATTTTGACACTTTTTTCATCCGAGGTAGTTTGCAAAATTTGAATTTTAAATTTGACATACTTAGATTCAATTTTTGAGAACCGAAATGAGTTCAAATAAAAAAGTTGTCAACTACAAAGTTTCATAACTTTTAGAGATCTACAACTTTTATTTTGGTGGTTTTGTCATACGAGGCCGTTTGAAAAACTCGAAAAATTAAGGATAAAAATGATTTCTAGTGGCGGTTCCTTAAGAAAACCGCCACTACAAATCATGGATTTCTACTGGCGGTTTTCTTAAGGAACCGCCAGTAGAAATACGATTTCTAGTGGCGGTTTTCTTAAGGAACCGCCATTAGAAATAACACAGTCGGTGGATAACCGAATCCGCCTATAAAAATATATCGTCCCCGCAGGCTTTGAGCCTTTTTCTACTAGTGTGAAGAAGAAGCCGGGCATGTTGGTGACGGAGAGGATGATGAGGGCCTTCTTCCTGACGCGGCGCTGGTGACGCGTGGCAGGTGGAGCTCGGCCGGCAGCACGAAGTGCCTGTTTGTTTCAGCTTATGCGAGCTTCTGGCCACCAAAAGCTGTTGCGGACTGCCAAACACTCAGCTTTTCAGCCAGCTTCTATAAAATTCGTTAGGGCAAAAACCATTTAAAATCAACATAAACACATAATCGGTTGAGTCGTTATAATAGTAGGAATCCGTCACTTTCTAGATCCTGAGCCCTATGAACAACTTTATCTTCCTCTACACGTAATCGTAATGATACTCAGATTCTTCCCACAGCCAGATTCTCCCCACAGCCAGATTTTCAGAAAAGCTGGTCAGAAAAAAGCTGAACCAAACAGCCCCGAAGGTGGTGCTGATAGGGCCGAAGTTAATTGGCGAAGAAGGTAAGCGCGTGCGCGTAGAAGAGGGCGAATAGCGTGCGTGGTGTGTTTGTTTTTAAGAGTGTGTTTAGAAGCAAGAGAGGATTAGACCAAAACACGCCCTAAGGTCATCGTACATGACGTCGGTAGCATGATCAGACATCATGGAGCTAATTACAGTGTTTTCCAAATATAAAGCGGGAGCCCATTTTGTCGATGAGGGCGACAGTGACCCAGTAGCCGGGGAAGGTGCCGAGGAGTGCGACGAGGAACATGGCCTTTGAAATCTCGAACACATCTAGGTGTTTGGTTCGTTGTCAACGAGGGTTGAGACGGAATCAATTTTGTGCTGATTTCGTCCCTTATTTTTTTGAGGGATGATCTCATCCATTATTTTTGAAGAATATTCATTAACCCTGACTCTGAACCTGTAAACCAAACGCGGGTCAAATTAGAATGATCTCATCCATCTCTCTTCATCATTTCTCGTCCCTCCATCTAAACACTACCCCGAGAGGTCGTCAGTTTGATCGCCAGGAACAAGAGAAAGAAGTGAAGTACAGAACCAATGCAGAGTGCATGCTGCTTGTGGTTATACTACTGTGTCTGCCACATCTAGGTGTGCGCGCCGTGTGTCTAGCGAGCGACCACAAGAATCACGCGTCTCTGCGGCCATGCATGCACACCCAGAACTCCGTTCCGTTGGGCTACACCTACAAGGCCGGACGAAAGCCCCGCCGTTGGACGACCACGATCGAGCGGTCGAGCCAGTCCACTGTCCACACATAGCGTACGTACAGCGATCTCCGGCGGTCGATCCGGAACGCCGCGCGCGCCGGCAGCATGTCCTCCCACCGCAGCGGCACCCGGCACGTAGTACCTTGGTCTCGTAGGCCTGCGCTGCGCCTCCCCACCTTATCTTTTAGGAGTACGTACGTTGTCTTCCCCGTGTGGTCACCCGGCGTACGTGTTCCCTCTCCGTGTCGCTACGTGGTCGTGGGCCGGTCTGTGAGGACGGCGGCCGCCTCAGTCAGGAGGAGCCGGCAGCTAGCGCTGCAGCACAGCAACAGCAACAGCCAGTACCCCACCTCCGCCGCTGCGCCCCGCCCCAAGCATTCACTCTGGCGTGGCGTGTAGTACGTTTGCTACGGTACGCTGCCGGAGTCACAGGAATCACGCGCGCATTCAGTGAAGTCGGCATATTTATGGGTGGGTGGGTGGGGGGGGGGGGGGGGGGGGTGTAGGAGAAAATTTGCAGGGTAGCGACGTAGCGTTGTTCAGCATAGCATAGACCGCGGTGGAAGGCAGCGTGGAAATTGAGGCCCCCCACTCCAAGTGAACATGTTTTGGTGAATGGTCCTGCACAGAGTTCTTACCGGCACAGACACGTCGAACCAGTAGCTTTCTACGAAGTCTATGGCGATAAAGGAACCGATTAGGCATGCGCTGCTGGACTGTACAATAGCAAGGAAGTTTTGGATCCAAACGAGGCTGCCAACGGGGATGAAGGTCCCCAAGCTAAACCCGGACACATGGGCGTTTGACCTGCTTCTGATGGATGTTGTGTGTGAGTGTGTCCTATAGGGGACCGAGTGGTGATTTTGCGAGATATGTGGGCTCTATGGATGATGAGGAATCAACACTGACATGGAGAGCACGTAGTACGAACAAGCTCTATAGAGGCGGATCGGAACCCATTATTACGGACGTTTTTCAGAACCGCCAGTAGAAATCGATTTTCACCGACGGTTGAGCTAATAAAATTGTCGGTGGAAACTAGATTTTAACTGGCGGTTGATGTAACAAACCGCCGGTACAGATCATTTTTAGAAAATATAAACTGGATTTTAAAAATAGCAACAAAAAAATTAATTAGGGGAGGTCCCTCTCGGCCGTCTCCGTTGAAGTCGCAAGTGACGATATTTTTCGCGCAAAACTCGCACACTACGAGACGAGTGGGAATTAGAGATGACAATGGGTACCCGCGACCCGATACCCGATGGGTATTTACTCCATTAGGGTATGTATGTAGGCTAAATATTCTATCCGTGGGTCTGTTATTGAACAAAAATCTTCACCCAATGGGTAAACGGGTATTAGAACGTTCCTCCTTCACCCATACCCATTAACCCGTGGGTATAAAATACCCAATATAAACTTAGCTCAAGCATGAACTTTGACTTTAGTCATCCATATTTTTTACTATTTAACAACCTTTTAGGCCATAATGTCATAGAAGGCTTAACGTTAGTTTAATGACCATATAATGGAGCATGTAATGCACTATGTAGTACTATCCTAGTGTTACTACTTTATCCAATTATCTTTGGTGTGTTGAATGGATGGTTAAATGATGCTAGAAATATTGTAATGGTATTTAGATGGATATACTTGACATTTGTATTATATAATATTTTGATAGATGTTTAGCTTTTGTGGGTACGGGTGACCCGATGGGTGACTCATACCCACATGGGTATGGATATGGGGGTAAATCCATACCCGCCAGTGTATATGAGTGACCCGACGGGGTTATTTTTGTGTCGTGGGTACGGGTATGGGGTAGTAATACCCGGTGGGTATTTACCCATTGCCATCTCTAGTGGGAATCAAACTCGCGACCTCACCTCACATGAAGTCTCCTCTAACGCTCAACCCATCACATACCTTGTTCATATGTTGCAGTATTGATACCCACGTATTAGAACAACCATAATGTAAATTTATTGTTTGAGGCTGCAAACAAACTCATCAAACGAGAAAAAAATCTCAACTACAAAAGTCGAATAAAAGTTCTACAACTTTTATTTTAGTATTGTTTTTTCTATCTGAGGTCGTTTGTAAAAATCTGTATTTTAAATTTAACAAATTCAAATGCAATTTTGAGAGCCCAAACAAATGAAAAGGTTGTCAACTACAAAATTTTAAAACGTGTATAGATCTACAACTTTTATGTTTATGATTTTTTTCATGCGAGGCCACTAGAAAACTTAAAAAATCGATTTCAAATTATTTCTACTAGTGGTTTCCTAAGAAAACCACCAGTACAAATCTATTTTCACTGAAAGTTTCTTAAGAAAACAATGAGCAGAAATCATGAATTTTGTACTAACCGTTTTCTTAACAAATCCAATGGTAAAAATGTGTTTCGACTAGCGATTCTTGGTGTAGGGCTGGCCATTTTATTTACTGACGTCGATAACTAAAAACCGCATGTACAAAGTAGACTTCATGGCAGGCATAGAGTTTTTTTTATACTAGTGACAGCCCATGAGCGTGCAACAAGCGCGTGAGTTTAGACGCGATACGACGTTTGATTTATGACACCTGAAAACAGACTATCGAGCAAAGAAGTGATCAATTGGCTCTGAAACGGAGGCCGCCTGATACTAAACCAAACAATCCCTTGGAGGGATGCACTTTAAATTGTCAAGATGCAAGGTCTACATCGAGTTTACGTGGTAACAGACTCCTTACAGCTGATGTTCTAGCTAAGAGCATCTCCAAAAGAACACTATAAAACTGTCCATTAAAAGTAGTTTTGGAGCACCCCAAACTGAATTGGAGTTGTTTGTTTATTGTTATCTCTAACAGGTCACAAAAAAATAAACTGCGCCAGTCCGGACTCGTTCACAGACCAACAACTGATATCTCAAAATTAAACTTGCAAACCACCAAACATTAATCGTAGGATTGGAGGGGAATGGAGTCGTACAATATCTGAAGCGGAGTCCATGGACGGAGCAGCATCAGCCTTCATGGACGAGCAGCCGCAGCTGTCGTACGTATTTGAGACTCTAGTTGATTTCGTGGACGGGAAGCCACAGCTGTCGTACGTATCTGGAGCCCACGCCCGCTGGGAAGTGGGGGTGGGGCAGAGTCGTCGGTGGCAGTGAAGAGGAATGTGGGGCGAGGGAGAGTCGTTGGCGACGCTGGCACCGAAGACTTCACGGAGAAAGCACGATACAAATGAACCAGGCGACAAAGAAATGGTGTGGATGGGCCGGCGAGACACTAGCTGGGCCGACGGAAGAAGTTTTGGGGAACGCAAACTTTCCCCCTGTTTGTAGTTCCACAATGTGAATTTTGTAGGGTTATGAAAAAATTGGGAAAGTTTTAGGAGTCCTGTTGAAGGCTTGATGTTTTCTATTTCTCTTTAATTTTAAGATAGGGGACATTTTAAGAGAGCTCAGATGCTCTAAACAATATAGGAAGTTTCTCATTTTAAGGACTTGTTCGGTTATTTCTATTCAATTTAGATTGGGTGAGATTGAAAAAGATATGAGAGATTTTTAACTTGTTTGAGATTTAAACCTAGTCAATTCCATCTAATTTATATGGATTAAGAGCAAAACGGTGACAGCGAGACTCAAACCCTGGTGGTTTGACACCGAAGGGAGCATCCTTACCATTGTACTACATTTCTGTTTGTGTATAAAAAAAAGAAATATTCTAAATATTTTATTTAAACAAAGTTTACTATATGATACGTAAAAATTGTAACGATATATGTGGACTTAACTTCGAAGAGTAGTTCTTCTTATACGAGTTTGCAAAAAGGTAGTTTATGCTCTTTTTTGTTAGATAATGAAAATAAAATGTTCCAGCCTTTTTGCAGTGTCCTACGTATAGCCTTATAGATAAAAAAATAATAAAACACCACCATAAAACATAAGAGAGCATCCTTAGAACACGTCAACGAATCAAACGTACTCTAATCTAATATTAGACCTCCATCAATTTCTTACAAAGATCTATATGGCCAAGGTAGTTATGCTCTAGCTAAGCGGATCACTTCCACAAAGATCAAATGAGACACATGTAACTCCAACTTGTGTGAGTGATACCGTGGTGTTTGAGACTTCGACCATCTGATTTTAATAAAAAAGACAAGCGAGTCGGGAAAAAAGAGAGAAATGAACACACCCGTGTTATATTAGGGCTTGTTCGGTTAGCTCTCAATTCATGTGGATTGAGTGAGATTAGATAGGTTTGAATCCCAAACAAGTCAAACTTCTTCTTAAATTTTTTCAATCCCATCTAATCCATGTGTATTGGGAATAACCGAACAAGGCCTTACTTGGGATGGCACTGGGAATTCCAAGTCAGAGAATAGCTACCCATACATGTCCCCGCGACGTAAAAATTTCTCCGCGGGGATCTCCACAAACGCTTACGGATGACATTTCTTTTCCATACACGTTCCCCGCGGGATAAATTCCTGACAGGAATCCCTGTAACCGTTTAAATTATAATTAAGACATACACCCTTTGTTATTGATGCAAAATATTTTCACTTATACATATTGTTAGATGTAATAAATTATTATGTACATCAAAATAAAGGTATTTGTACAATGATTGATCTCTTTATAAGGTAATTATTTATCGTCGGCGTCTCCGACCCGGGGGTCCCTCGGACCGACCAGTGAAATCACTGCGTGCCCCTGCTCAGATGGGTTGGCGCGGGATGGAACACAAGAGGTGGGACAAGCCTTGTATTATCCTGCACCAGGGGTGCCGCTCGTAGTAGGGGTTACAAGCGCTTCACGTGAGAGCGAGAGGGGCACAGAGTTCGTCCGCCGCTTCCCTCGCGCGAACCCCCTCAGGGTGGCCCTAGACCTCCCTTTTATAGAGGCAGGGAGAGGGTCCAGACGTACAACAGGGGGCGTAGCTATGCGCTAACGTGTCTGGCAGTGGAGTGTCTAAGCCCTGTGTACATGCCAACGTGGCCGTTGGGGGAGAGCTTGGGCCCTGTACATGTGATGGCGTGGCCGTCAGAGGAGCGCCTGAGTCCTGCAGGAGCACAGCTGGCAGCGCGGCGAGGATCCTGCTAACGTCTCCTTGCTGTCGTAAGGGGCTGAGAGCCACCGGCGTCATGGTGCACGCGGGGCACCATCATTACCCGTCACCGGGGTAAGCCAGATGGGACGCCGGTCTTGTTCCTTGTAGCCTCAGCAGGCTAGGAATAGGGAAATGATGTATCCCCTGTTAGCGCGGTCGGTCCGAGCCCAGGGTCGGTCGAGGCGGAGACTTCTCTTGAGGCCGAGGCCCGGGTCTGGCGAGGACACGATTCGTCCCGAGACCGGGGTCGAGGCCGAGTCTGGGGGTCGGGTGAGGCGGAGACCTCCTCCCGAGGCCGGAGCCTGAGGTCGGGCGAGGCGGAAACCTCCTCCCGAGACCGGAGCATGAGGTCGGGCGAGGTGGAGCTTCCTGTTGCGCCCGAGGCTGAACTCAGTGGTTGATCGTGATTTGTTGTCAGTCGTCGTCGGGGTGGCTGTCACGGCAGTCGGAGCGGAGCGAGCGGCGCTGTTTTCCTGTCATATCAGACAGTAAAGAAGAGGGGCGAAGTGACTACGGTCACTTCGGCCTGCCCGTCTGAGGCGCGTGTGTCAGGATACGGCGTCAGGCATCCCCTGCATTTAATGTGCCTGCGAAGCGGTCGGTTGGTGAGGCGGTCTGGCCAAGGTTGCTTCACAACGAAGCCTGCCCGAGTCGGGCCTCGGGAGAGCCGAGGGGGCGCCCGCTGCTTGGGGAGGCCCTCAGGCGAGGCGTGAACTCGTCTGGGACTACTGTTCCAACCCGAGGCTGGGCTCGGGTGAGATCGCGTCCCTCGGGTAGGCGAAGTCTTGACTTGAACCGCACCGGTCAGTTGGTCTGAGGGTGTTTACCAGCCATGATTAGGAGCGTTGGGGGTACCCCTAATTATGGTACACGACACTAGCCCCCGAGCCTCGAAGGGAGTGTTGGTACTCGCTTGGAGGCTTTTGCCGCGTTTTCGGTGAGGGGACCTGCCTTTCTCGGTTTTTGCCTTGTTCTGGTGGGTGCGCGCGAGCGCACCCGCCGGGTGTAGCCCCCGAGGCCTCGGAGGAGTGGTTTGACTCCTCTGAGGTCTGAATGCTTTTCATGGTGCTTCGGTCGGTCTAATCGTTCCCTCATGCGGCTCGGCCGTAGCCCGGGTGCGTGGTCGGGTTCCAAGTTATGAAGCTGGTTTGTTGACGCTGTCAACAGTTTTGGCCGTAGCCGGCTGCGAGAGCAGCCCCCGAGCCTCTGCACGGAGCCAGAGGACGATCAAGGACTTTCTCGACTTTTATTATACGCCCCTGCGTCGCCTTTCCGCAAGGAGGGGGGAAGCGCCATGTTGCCCTCGGAGGGCGCCGAACATGGCGTTTCCTGTGAGCTGCTAACAGGTGATCCGAGTGGACGCCTGTGCCCCGTTCGTTAGGGGTCGGCTGGTGGCCCAGAGGCACGCTCCAAAAGTACCTGCGGGTGATTTACCGGACCCAGACCCCTTCGACAGGGTTCGAGGGCTCGGTGCCTCCCTTCGGTGGGATTCCGTTACAAATCGTTCCCGCTGGTCTCGGAAATGTCCTAGGGTACCTCGGGAGCGTAGCCCGAGCCTCGGCTATGTATCGAACGTACCCAGAGTCATCCCTCACTCTGCGTGCTCTGGGGCGACTGTCGAACCCTTCCGAGGGGCCAGCCTACGAACCCCTGATCAGTAGTGGGCACGGAGCCCGAGCGCTCTAGGGCGGCTGTCGAACCCTTCCGAGGGGCCAGTCTTCGAACCCCTAATCAGTAATGGGCTTGAAGTCCGAGTGCTCTGGGGCGGCTGTCGAAACCCTTCCGAGGGTCCAGCCTTCGAACCCCTGATCAGTAGGAGGGCTCGGGGCCCGCTTCCTTCGCCGAGAAGGATCCTTTCCACAACATCCCCTTTCCCGGTCCCTGTAGCAAGAGAGAGAGAGGAGGAGGGGAAGGATATGAATTTAAATAAGGTGGCGCACCTTTTTTGATGCGGTCATTATGGCGAAGGCGACGCGACGCTCGCCTCGCCTGCCAGAGGTGTCGCTTGCTCCGTCGGGAAGTTAATGCGACGGTACGGGCGATTCGCGTGGCGCCTGTTGCGCGTGCAAGCCATTCGAGGAACGGGAAGATCGCTTTTTCTTCGAGTTTTGAATTTTGCGGCGAGTTCGGGCGAAGTTTTTGAACGGTTCTTGCCCGGGTCTTTATATACTCGGAAGGGGGCCGGCAGTGGTTCGTCACTCTGCCATTTGCGCCTGCCTTTTGCTCTGGTTTTCGCAACCTAAGAGAGTAGCCAGGGAAAAGGAAACCGCGCACCTCATCTTCTCCGCCTCCACCACCTCCGCTTGGTGATGGCTGATACGGTGACCGTTGTCCCGCCGCGCGACCCGTGGCCCTCCTCCACCGTCGTCGTGAAGGATCTGGAGGCCCTCATCGCTGATGGTCTGCTCCGTCCCCTCTCTGGTGGGGCGCAGCCGGAGTGGATGGCCCCGAGCGAGGCCGTCCCCTCCCCGCCGCCGGGGTACGTGGTTAGCATCATCGCTTTCCATGAGCGGGGGTTTGGAGTGCCAGCGAGCCGCTTTATGCGGGCGCTCCTGCACCACTACGGGGTGGAGCTGCACAACCTCAACCCCAACTCCATTGCGCAAGCGGCCATCTTCGCGGTGGTTTGTGAGGGTTTTTTGGGGATCGAGGTTCACTGGGATCTGTGGACCCACCTCTTCTCCGCGGAGCTCTTCGCCCTGACGATGGACGCGAAGAAGGTCCGTTTGGCGGTGCGGGCCGGTGGCTGCACCCTCCAGCTGAGGCAGGGACACGCGCAGCAGTACATCTCTGCCATCCTTGTGTCTTCGAACAAGGAGTGGCAGCGCCGATGGTTTTATCTCCGGAACGACGACGGGAGGCTCCCGTCGTTTTCTCAACGAGTGGTGACCGCCGCCGGCAGCAACTGGCGCTGGGGTGCCACACGCGAGAAACAGGAGAAGCTCCAGCCGATTCTGCAAGCCTTGCAGAAGCTACGGGATGGGGGCCTTACCGCTGCGGGGGTTATTGCCGCCATCCATCGCCGGAGGGTGCTCCCTTTGGCAGAGCGGCAGTTGCAGCTCTCGGAGATGAGACCGGGGGTCAATCTGGAGGGCTCGCAGATATCCTCGGCCTCCCTTCCTGACGACGACCTCCGCAGGTGGGTAGCGGGTACGGTAGGGAGGCTAGAGGCCAGCGCCCTTACCCAGCCTGCGATGCGTCCCGACCATGGGTATGTTTCCCTGGTAAGTATCCGATCCTTCTCCTGTACTGCGCCGAGTTGCCTCCGATTCCCACTGTTGGGGTCTTTGCTCTTCCAGGGGTTAAGTTTTTACAAACCCGCCCCGCTGCGGGTCCGGAGGACGCGGTGGACCGAGCCGCGCGGAGGGTCACCGCGGAGGAGAAGAAGAAGAAGGACGCGGAGAAGGCTTGGGCTCGCGAGCGGATGCGAGCTCGGGACGCCTTGGAGAAGCGTCGTCGGAGACAAGAGAGGGACGGGCTCCCGAGGGAGCCATCGCTGGAGATGCCCGACGACGATGATGACGATGATGATGATGAGGATGATGACATGATGGCCCATCTTGGCCTCATCCCGGACCCGGGGCTGGGCCAGGGGTTGCCGTGATAGCCTCCAAGTGGGTTGTTACCAACAGTGCCTGAGGCTGGGACATCGGGGTCCCAGTGCGAGGAGCGGAGGCAGGCCGAGGGGGCACCTGACCCCTCGGCCGGGGTGGCTGCGTTGACTCTAGGGAGTCAGGCCGACCCCTCTGTCTTCCAGGGGCAAGTGCCTGCGCCGGTCACGCAGGAGGTCAACCCTCCGGCCGCTGCGGCAACGCATGGGCAAGCTGCTCCTTCGGCGCTTCGGGCGCCCGAGGTGGGAGCGGCGCTAAAGTCGGTAGCAGGGCAATCATTGGCAGCGCTCGCGGGGATCGAGGCCCGAGGGACCTCCCCACAGGCTCGATTGGCCTTGGTCCGGAGCGGGTAAGTGTCTGTGAATGCCTTTGTTTTATCTTCTTTCGTCATGTGCCTTGAACTTGCTTTCTCTCTTCCTTTCAGCAAGCGGAGGCAGGGTCTAACCGGCCTGACCCCCACGAAGGCCCTTAAGACGGTGCCGGCGTCTGCAGCCAGTGCCGTGGCGCGCCATGTCGGTTGGGTGGCCTCCGCACAGGATGCTCTCGAGCGGGGGGGCCAGGCGACCCGAGCTACCATGGAGCAAGCTTCCCAGGCCGACCCCTTCGTCGGGGCGGTCGTCGTGCCGGGGGAGGCTACTCACGCGGTCGTGGCTCCGAGCCCGCCTAACGTGTTACCGGTGTCGGCGTCGACTTCTGCCGTGGTCGTTGCTGATTCGCCTGTGGAGCCATCCACCGTCCCCGATCTCCCCGTTCCTGGCCCCGAGGAGGGGGCCAACACTGTTGCCAAGGTCGGCGACCGGAATCCCGCCACCTTAGCCGAGGGGGAACCCAGCGTGTTGGTGGCGAGGGTGCCCAACGTGTTGACTGCAGGGGAACCCGACGCCTTGGTGGAGGAGCACTCAATGTCGCGGCCCTTCTTAGGGGGTGGCGCCCTCATCCCCGCGCAGCGCAACCCCAATGAGTGGCGCGGGCAGGTGTTCCGGTTCTGGAGCTGTGGCGCCTCGAAACCCCTCCTCGTCCTCAACAATGAGCAGGAGGAGCAGTCTCGGGATGAGCTCCATGAGTATGCCGAGGCGGCGATGGGGTCGCTTCGGTCGACCATGGAGATCCTTTCCAGGGACGTTCCCAGGGTCCTCTAGGTAAGGATTTCAGTCACGTACCTTGCGTGGCCAAGGCATTCTTTGTAATATCTTGTCTTCCTTGCTCAGGAACTGGCGGATGTAAGCACCGCCAAGTCACTGTTCATCCACCACGAGAGCGGCGTCTGGGGTTCGCTGCGGTCCCAGAGGGCCGCGCTTGCCTAGGCTAACGAGCGCCTTGCCCGACAGGGCACCGAGCTAGCGGACCTTCGGCTGCTTCGTGATGATCTGAAGGCGGAGGCAGCGGCGGCGCGGGCGGTGGCAGCGGTGGCACGGGCGGAGGCACAACAGTGGCAGCTGGAGCTCGGCCAGGCCATCGACGAGCGGGACCAATCTCGGAACCAAGCTGCCCAGGTCGCGGGCCGGGCGGAGGCCCTTGAGGGTTAGCTGGCAGAGGCGTCTGCTCGGGCCGGGGCCCTTGCAGTGGACCTGGCCGTGGCCATCGGATCAACCTAGTCAGCCCAAGTCGTGTCCTCGCAGGAGCGTGCCCGGGCTGAAGGTACGTGTCGCCTGCTTCGCGACTTCGATTCCGCTTCACTCTTCAACTTGTGTCTAAAGAATTTTGATCGGCTATGTGCAGAGCTTGAGAGGGCTCTTAATGAGTCCGCCAAGGCGAACGCTCGGGCGGCTGAGCAGAATGAGGCCGACCGTGTGACTATGTCCGAGGCTATCTCGGGCTTTTGCCGAGCCTTTGACCTCGACGACGTCCCCTCGGGTAGCTCCCCCCAGAGTCATCTGCGGGCCTTGGGCGGCCATGTGCGCAGCAGACTCCGCGGGGCGCTGCATCACGGTGTTAGGCGGGCCTTCCCCGTGCTCGCTTCCCACTACGATGTGGACTTGGAGCGGGTCAGCGAGGGGTACTGTCTACCCGATGATGAGGAGGCCGCCCTAGCCGAGGTCCAGAGGCTTGACGCGGCCACCGAGGGCCCGAGCGCAGTGCTGGCCTCCTCCTTCAACGTGGAGATCCTTCCGCCCGCGTTGTCACCCGAGGTTGGGCCAGACCTCACCGAAGGCGGGAATGGCGCCGAGGGCGCAGCTGCTTCCCCTACCGACGCTTGATCCTGCTGGAGCAGTTTATTCGTAGCATGCGTGTGTTCTTTGCGACCACCGAGGCCTAAACACTTTCATCGTCGTACCATGAAGTTACGCTTTCTTTTTCCTCTTGTTTCGTGCGCCATGACTTGTTCGTTGGTAGCAGAACCACTTGTCCGAGCAAGAGTTACTTTTCGCGGAAGGTGGCAAGTGGGGTATCCATATCTCGGAGGCGTAGGAGTCCCTCAGCTCGGTCGGCCTTGCCGCTTACGTGTACTCTCGTCGTTTTTTAGGATCCCGCTATCGATACAGAAGTCGAAGGCACGAAAGGTTGTTTTGGTAGAAAATTTTTCCAAGGAAAATTTTGACGCGGAGGGATTCCCCCCTTCTAGCCCCCGAGGGAGGGTCGGGCTTTGCTGAGGCAAGGCCGACCCTTCCTTGACGGTTAGACTTTGTGTATGTAAACGAGGTACATGAACGACTTAAAACATTATAAGGGTAGAAGCGACGTAGCTGTTGGATGTTCCAAGCGTTGCTGTAGACCTCGCCTTGGTCGTTGGCCAGCTTGTATGTTCCGGGCTTCAAGATCTTGGCGATGATGAAGGGCCCTTCCCAGGGAGGAGTGAGCTTGTGGCGCCCTCGGGCGTCCTGTCGCAGGCGAAGCACCAAGTCTCCCACTTGGAAGCCTCGGGACCGAACGCTTCGGGCGTGGTAGCGCCGTAGCGACTGCTGGTACCATGCCGAATGTAGTAAGGCAACGTCCCGAGCCTCCTCGAGTTGGTCCAGCGAGTCTTCTCGGCTGGTCTGGTTGCTTCGATCGTCGTACGCCTTGGTCCTCGGGAACCCGTATTCTAAGTCCATGAGGAGGACGGCCTCGGCCCCATAGACTAGAAAGAATGGCGTAAAACCCGTGGCGCGGCTCGGCGTTGTCCTCAGACTCCAGACTACCGAGGGTAGCTCTTTCAGCCACCGCTTGCCGAACTTGTTGAGGTCGTTGTAGATACTCGGTTTGAGCCCCTGCAAAATCATACCGTTGGCACGCTCCACCTGCCCATTCGTGATGGGATGAGCTACGGCGGCCCAGTCCACACGGATGTGGTGGTCGTCGCAGAAGTCCAAGAACTTTTTCCGGTGAACTGCGTGCCATTGTCGGTGATGATTGAGTTTGGGACCCCGAATCGATGGATGATGTTGGTGAAAAACGCCACCGCCTGCTCGGACCTGATGCTGGTCAAGGGTCGGACCTCGATCCACTTGGAGAATTTGTCGATGGCGACCAGAAGGTGCGAGAAGCCCCTGGGTGCCTTATGCAAGGGACCGACGAGGTCTAGACCCCACACAGCAAATGGCCAGATCATGGGTATCGTCTGCAAGGCCTGAGCGGGCAGATGTGTCTGCTTTGCGTAGAATTGACACCCCTGGTAGGAGCGCACAATCCTAGTGGCGTCAGCCACCGCGGTTGGCCAGTAGAAACCTTGTCGGAAGGCATTCCCCACGAGGGCTCGAGGTGTTGCATGGTGGCCGCAAGCCCTCGAGTGTATTTCTTGCAATAGTTTTTGTCCTTGGGCGATAGATATGCATCGTTGGAGGATGCCCGAGGGGCTGCGGTGATAGAGCTCTTTTTCATCACCCAGCAAGACGAATGACTTGGCGCGCCGAGCCTACCGCCGAGCTTTGGTCTTGTCGATGGGAAGCTGTCCTCGGAGGAGATATTCCAGGTACGGGGTCTGCCAGTTCGGATCTGGCGTGACCCCATTCTGTTCCACCTCGACGAGCAAGGCCTCTTCCTCGATGGCCGAGGGTGCCTTGGGTTCGGACGAGGGTACCTCGGGCTCGGCCGAGGGTACCTCAGGCTGGGCCGAGGCTTCCTCAGGCTCGAGCGCGTCGTCGATCTTGACGGATGGTTGATGTAGGTCTCTGGAGAAGACGTCCGGGGGAACCGTCGTTCGCCCCGAGGCTATTTTCGCCAGCTCGTCCGTAGTCTCGTTGTACCGTCGGCCGATGTGGTTGAGCTCCAGCCCGTAGAACTTGTTTTCCAGGCGCCGGACTTTGTCGCAGTAGGCTTCCATCCTCCGGTCACGGCAGTGGGAGTTCTTCATGACTTGGTCGATGATAAGATGTGAGTCGCCTCGAGCGTCGAGGCACCAGACCCCTAGCTCGATGGCGATGCGTAGCCCGTTAACCAGTGCCTCGTACTCGGCCACGTTGTTTGATGTCGGAAAATGGAGGCGAATGACGTAGCGGAGATGCTTTCCGAGGGGTGAAACAAAGAGCAGGCCAACGCCTGCCCCAGTTTTCATGAGTGACCCA
Organism: Zea luxurians; assembly: GCA_029449295.1. Classification (NCBI taxonomy): domain Eukaryota; kingdom Viridiplantae; phylum Streptophyta; class Magnoliopsida; order Poales; family Poaceae; genus Zea; species Zea luxurians. The sequence continues at coordinate 28,058,281 of JAOPSE010000003.1, forward strand.
TCGAAGTACATGGTCCAGAGCTCGGGCTGGGTTGGAGTTGTCTGTAACTGGGTGTCAGTCCACTCAGCCAGGAAGTCTGCCAAGACCTGGGATTTTATGGCCTTCCGAGGAGCGAATGATAGCGTTTTGCCCATAAACTCCACCGCCCACTTTGCTATCCTACCCGAGGCCTCACGGCACTGGATGATCTCCCCCAGGGGGAAGGATGACACCACAGTCATCGGATGAGACTCGAAGTAGTGTCGCAACTTTCGCCGTGTCAGAATCACTGCGTAGAGCAGCTTCTGGATCTGTGGGTAGCGGACTTTGGTCTCGGAAAGCACTTCACTGATGAATTAGACTGGCCTCTGGACGGGCAATGCATGCACTTCTTCTCGTCTCTCGACTACAATCGCGGCGCTGACCACCTGAGTAGTCGCGGCTACGTAGATCAAGAGGGCTTCTCCTGCGGCGGGGGGTACTAGGATGGGTGTGTTCGTAAGGAGCGCCTTAAGGTTTCTGAGGGCTTCCTCGGCCTCGGGGGTCCAAGTGAAGTACTCGGCCTTCCTTAAGAGGCGGTATAGAGGCAAGCCTTTCTCGCCAAGGCGTGAGATGAAGCGGCTCAGAGCTGCAAGGCATCCCATGACCCTCTGTACTCCTTTCAAATCTTTGATCGGTCCCATGTTGGTGACGGCCGCGATTTTCTCCGGATCGGCCTCGATGCCCCGCTCGTAGACGATGAATCCAAGGAGCATGCCTCGGGGGACTCCGAAGACACACTTCTCGGGATTGAGTTTCATGTCTGTCGCTCTCAGACACTTGAATGTCGTTTCAAGGTCAGAGAGGAGGTCGGGGGCTCTCTTCGTCTTGACAACGATGTCGTCGACGTAAGCCTCGACCGTTCTGCCGATGTGTTCTCCGAACACGTGGTTCATGCACCTCTGGTAAGTGGTGCCTGCATTCCTCAACCCAAATGGCATTGTAGTGTAACAGTACATGCCAAAAGGTGTGATAAAAGAAGTCGCGAGCTGGTCGGACTCTTTCATCTTGATTTGGTGATAGCCTGAGTAGGCATCGAGGAATGACAGGGTTTCGCACCCAGCAGTGGAGTCCACGATTTGATCGATGCGAGGTAGAGGATAGGGAACTTTCGGACATGCTTTATTTAGACCAATGTAGTCTACACACATCCTCCATTTCCCATCCTTCTTCCTTACAAGAACAGGGTTAGCTAACCATCCGGGATGGAATACCTCTTTGATAAACCCTGCCGCGAGTAGCTTGTGGATCTCCTCACCTATGACCCTACGCTTTTCTTCGTCAAAACGGCGTAGGGTTTGCTTCACGGGTCGGGCTCCAGCTCTGATGTCCAGTGAGTGCTCGGCGACACCCCTCGGTATGCCGGACATGTCCGAGGGACTCCACGCAAAGACTTCGGCGTTTGCGCGGAGAAAGTCGACGAGCACTGCTTCCTATTTGGGGTCGAGCTCGGAGCCGATCTGAACTTTGTTGCTGGGGTCGAGAGAGACGGACTTGACCACCTCAACTGGTTCGAAGTTGCCGGCGTGTCGCTTCGCGTTGGGCTCCTCCTTGGAGAGGCGTTCCAGGTCGGCGATGAGGGCCTCGGACTCGGCGAGAGCCTCGGCGTACTCCACGCACTCCACGTCGCATTCGTACGCGCGGCGGTACGTGGATCCGACGGTGATGATCCCATTTGGGCCCGACATCTTGAGCTTGAGGTAGGTGTAGTTGGGGAAGGCCATGAACTTGGCGTAGCATGGTCTTTCCAATACCGCATGGTAGGTTCCTCGGAACCCGATGACCTCAAAGGTGAGAGCTTCCTTTCGGAAGTTAGAGGGAATTCCGAAGCAGACGGGTAAGTCGATCCGTCCGAGGGGTAGGATTCGCTTCCCGGGCGTGATCCCGTGGAAGGGTGCCGCACCGGCCCGGACTTCAGACCGATCAACCCCTAAGAGTTCCAGAGTCTCAGCTTAGATGATGTTAAGGCTGCTGCCTCCGTCCATGAGGACCTTGGAGAGCCTAACGTTGTCGATGATCGGATCGACGACGAGCGGGTACCTTCCTGGGCTTGGCATGAAGTCGGGGTGGTCGCCTTGGTCGAAGGTGATAGGCTTGTCGAACCAGTCTAGGTAGACTGGCGCCGCCACCTTCACCAAGCACACTTCCCGGCGCTCCTGCTTGTGGTGCCGAGCCGAGGCGTTCGCCGCCTGCCCACCGTAGATCATGAAGCAGTTATGGACTTCCGGGAATCCCTCTTCCTTGCCGCCCTCCTTCTTGTCATTGTCATGGCCCTTGCCATCCTCCGCCGGGGGCCCGGTCTTATGGAAGTAGCGCCGGAGCATGACACATTCTTCGAGGGTGTGCTTGATGGGCCCCTGGTGATAGGGGCACGGCTCTTTGAGCATTTTGTCGAACGCGCCGGCCCCTCCAGGAGGTTTCCGAGGGTTCCTGTGCTCGGCCGCAGCGACGAGATTCGCGTCTGTGGCGTCGCGCTTCGCTTGTGACTTGTTTTTAGCCTTCTTCTTCGTGCCCCGCTGGGCAGACGCCTTAGGGGGCGTCTGTCTTCGGCCCTCCCTGAGGCTGCTTGTCCTTTCGGAAGATGGCTTTGACCGCCTCTTGACCCGAGGCGAACTTGGTGGCGACGTCCATCAGTTCGCTCGCACGGGTGAGAGTCTTTCGCCCCAGTTTGCTCACCAGGTCTCGGCAAGTGGTGCCGGCAAGGAAAGCCCCGATGACATCCGAGTCGGTAACGTTGGGCAGCTCGGTGCGCTGCTTTGAAAACCGCCGGATGTATTCTCGGAGGGACTCCCCTGGCTACTGGCGGCAGCTTCGGAGGTCCCACGAGTTCCCAGGGCGCACGTACGTGCCTTGGAAGTTTTCCGCGAAAGCTTTGACCAAATCGTCCCAGTCGGAGATCTGTGCAGGAGGCAGATGCTCCAGCCAGGCTCGGGCGGCGTCGGAGAGGAAAAGGGGTAGATTATGGATGATGAGGTTATCGTCATCCGCCCTCCCAACTGGCATGCCAGTCGGTAGTCCGCGAGCCATAGCTCTGGCCTCGTCTCCCCCGAGTACTTGGTGATGGTAGCCGGGGCTTGGAAACGGGCAAGGAACGACGCTCGTCGTATGGCCCGGCTGAAGACTCGCGGACCGGGTGGTTCGAGCGAAGGACTGCGATCCTCCTCACTGTTGCAGCGTCCCCCACGCCTGGGATGGTAGCCTCGGTGCACCTTCTTGTCGAGGCGGGCTCGATGGTCGAGATGGTGGTGCTCGTTGCCGAGGCGTTCCCGGGCGGCGGGCGCCTCGTCCCGCGTGCGCTCGGGATGGACCGAGGCTTCCCGAATGCGCCGGGAGGACACCGCGTGATGCTCCGAGGGGTCAGGTCGCCTGCGGGAGGCAGAGCTCTCGGCTCGTCGAAGCGCGACGCCTTCTAGGAGATTCTTGAGTTCGCCCTGGATACGTCGTCCCTCGGTGGTGGATGGCTCCGGCATGGCACGAAGCAGCATCGCCGCTGCAGCTAGGTCCTGGCCGGACCCGCTGACGGCCGGGGGTAGCGCTGCCCTGGCATTATCGACGATGCGGCGCCGGATGTCTTAGGCCCTATGACAGGCTTCTCCGGCGAGTGTTCGGCCTGCCCACTCCTGTTCGATGTTCTGTCGGAGCTGTACAAGTCGGTCTGCTTCCCCGTCGACCCGGGCCTGCATCTCACGGATTTGCTCGAGCTGTATGTCCTGACCCCCCGCAGGGACTGGGACCACAGCTAGCTCCCGCGGGATTTCAACGCGAGATGCGGGCCCAGGGGGATCGTCAACCTCTGGCATACCGAGGTGGTTGCCTTCATTGTGATCTCCCAGATCGACGTGGAAACATTCGCGACTTGGGCCGTAACCCTCGTCGTCAAGGTCATGCCCACCGTCAGAACAACCGGAGAGGCAATGGTCACATGCGGACATGAAGCCCCGCATGGCACCAGGGTCATTGAGGGCAGAGAAATCCCAACCGGAGTCGGGGTCGTCCTCTTCCTCAGAACCCGCCGGTCTGAAGGTTGATACGACTGTCAGTCGGTCCCAGGTCGACCACATGTGGTACCCCGGAAGGTTTGGATACGCCTTTACGAAGGCGCTCACCATAGCGGGGTCGCTAGGTGGATCGAAGCTGAACCGAAAAGGTATGGGACGGAAAACGGACGGTACCTCTCGGTCGTCGGACGGTGGTGAAGTCGTGTCGGGGGCGGAGCACACCGTCATCTCAGGTACGAGGGTAACGCCCAGCAGGTCCTTTGCGAGGGTGCTAGCGTCATCAGTCCGCTTGGGGCTGACACGTCACGGGGGAGTGACACCCGCCGTCGTCTCAGGTGCGAGGACAATGCCCGACATGTCCCCTGGGGGAGTGCCGGCTTTGTCGACTCGCTCTGGTGCGACAGCCGACAAGGTGCCGCCTCCTGCGTGGCCATGGTTGCCTCATCTCCGCCTCCTCCGACGGGGAGGGTGGCGGGGACGACCGGAGTGCTCCTCTTCTGCCGCGGGGAGATGCTGTCGTAGAGCTCGCCGCCGCCGGGCGAGTCGGAGACTGTCGTTGTCGTCACGCCACGGGGGGAGGAGTACCATGTCATAGCTGCCATCGAGGGACATGAACTTGAGACTCCCGAAGCGGAGCATCGTCCCGGGCTGAAGAGGTTGCTAAAGACTCCCCATCTGGAACTCAACGGGAAGGTGTTCGTTAACACGCAGCAGGCCCCTACCTGGCGCACCAACTGTCGGCGACTCGGACCCGGGGGGGTCCCTCAGACCGACCAGTGAAATCGCTGCGTGCCCCGGCCCAGATGGGTTGGCACGAGATCGAACACAAGAGGTGGGACAAGCCTTGTATTATCCTGCACCAGGGGTGCCGCTCGTAGTAGGGGTTACAAGGGCGTCGTGTGAGAGAGAGAGGGGCACAGAGTTCGTCCGCCGCTTCCCTCACGCAAACCCCCCTCAGGGTGGCCCTGGACCTCCCTTTTATAGAGGCAAGGAGAGGGTCTAGACGTACAACAGGGGGCATAGCTATGCGCTAACGTGTCTGGCAGTGGAGTGCCTAAGCCTTGTGTACATGCCAACGTGGTCGTTGGGGGAGAGATTGGGCCCTGTACATGTGATGGCGTGGCCGTCGGAGGAGCGCCTAAGTCCTATAGGAGCACAGCTGGCAGCGCGGCGAGGATCCTGCTGACGTCTCCTTGCTGTCGTAAGGGGCTGAGAGCCACCGGCGTCATGGTGCACGCGGGGCACCATTATTACCCGTCGCTGGGGTAAGCCAGATGGGACGCCGGTCTTGTTCCTTGTAGCCTGAGCAGGCTAGGAATAGGGAAATGATGTATCCCCTGTTAGCACGGTCGGTCCGAGCCCAGGGTCGGTCGAGGCGGAGACTTCTCTTGAGGCCGAGGCCGGGGTCGGGAGAGGACACGATTCCTCCCGAGACCGAGGTCGAGGCCGAGTCCGAGGGTCGGGCGAGGCGGAGACCTCCTCCCGGGGCTGGAGCCTGAGGTCGGGCGAGGCGGAAACCTCCTCCCGAGGCCAGAGCATGAGGTCGAGCGAGGCAGAGCTTCCTATTGCGCCCGAGGTTGGACTCGGTGGTTGATCGTGACTTGTTGTCAGTCGTCGCCGGGGTGGTTGTCACGGCAGTCGGAGCGAAGCGAGCGGCGCTGTTTTCCTGTCATATCAGACAGTAAAGAAGAGGGGTGAAGTGACTGCGGTCACTTCGGCCTACCCGTCTGAGGCGCGTGTGTCTGGATACGACGTTAGGCATCCCCTGCATTTAATGCGCCTGCGAAGCGGTCGGTTGGTGAGGCGGTCTGGCCAAGGTTGCTTCACAACAAAGCCTACCCGAGCCAGGCCTCGGGAGAGCCGAGGGGGCGCCCGCTGCTTGGGGAGGCCCTCGGGCGAGGCGTGAACTCGTCTGGGACTACTATTCCAACCCGAGGCTGGGCTCGGGTGAGATCGCGTCCCTCGGGTAGACGAAGTCTTGACTTGAACCACACCCGTCAGTTGGTCTGAGGGTGTTTACCAGCCATGATTAGGAGCGTTGGGGGTACTCCTAATTATGGTACCCGACATTTATTTATTATCATTAACAGCACACGAAAACATCGTCACATGCAGGTTTAACGGGTCGCAGGGCTTCCCCGTACCCGTTCCCGTTTACCCGTTGGAAATAAAGTTTCACCAATTACATCCCATGGGGAAGAAACGCTTTCATTCCTATCACCTAATGGAGGAATCAACTACGGGAATCGAGGATCGGGCCCATTACCATCTCTATATTAGAGATGTCCAAACGGGTCGGGCTTGTCGGGCGGCCCGAAACCTGGTACGGGTTTGGCCTGACACGAACTCGGCACGACACGTAGTGAACCGGGCCCGTGCCGGCCCAGCCAGGTCACCGGGCCGTGCCTGGGCCAAAGGCGTGGCATGACGGGCTGAGCACGGCACGACCCCGTTTTATTTTTTTCTATTTTTTCGTATAAATACATATGTTATATTTGAATATAGAGTATAAAACACAAGAAACATGTGTTTTGTTGGTTACGTGTGTGTAAATAAATGTATAGAGCTAATAAATATGGTTTAAACCTGTCGGGTACCATAATTAGGGGTACCCCCAACGCTCCTAATCATGGCCGGTAAACACCCTCAGACCAACTGACGGGTGCGGTTCAGATCAAGACTTCGTCTACCCGAGGGACGCAATCTCACCCGAGCCCAGTTTCGGGTTGGAACAGTAGTCCCAGACGAAATCGCGCCTCGCCCGAAGGCCTCCTCAGGCAGCGGGCGCCCCCTCGGCTCTCCCGAGGCCCGGCTCGGGCAGGCTTCGTTGTGAAGCAACCTTGGCCAGACCGCCTCACCAACCGACCGCTTCGCAGGCACATTAAATGCAGAGGATGCCTGACGCCGTATCCTGACACACGCGCCTCAGTCGGGCAGGCCGAAGTGATCGCAGTCACTTCGCCCCTCTCCTTTACTGTCTGACATGACAGGAAAACAGCGCCGCTCGCTCCGCTCCGACTACCGTGTCAGCCACCCCGACGACGACTGACAACAAGTCACGATCAACCACCGAGTTCAGTCTCGGGCGCATCAGGAAGCTCCGCCTCGCCCGACCTCAGTCTCCGGCCTCAGGAGGAGGTCTCCGCCTCGCCCGACCCTCGGACTCGGCCTCGACCCCGGACTTGGGAGGAATCGCGTCCTCGCCCGACCTCGGCCTCGGCCTCAAGAGAAGTCTCCGCCTCGACCGACCCTGGGCTCGGACCGACCGCGCTAACAGGGGATACATCATTTCCCTATTCCTAGCCTGCTCAGGCTACAAGGAACGAGACCGGCGTCCCATCTGGCTTACCCCAGCGACGAGTAATGATGGCACCCCGCGTGCACCATGACGCCGGTGGCTCTCAGTCCCTTACGACAGCAAGGAGACGTCAGCAGGATCCTCGCCACGCTGCCAGCTGTGCTCCTACAGGACTTAGGCGCTCCTCCGACGGCCACGCCATCACATGTACAGGGCCCAAACTCTCCCCCAACGGCCACGTTGGCATGTACACAGGGCTTAGGCACTCCGCTGCCGGACACGTTAGCGCATAGCTACGCCCCCCGCTGTACGACTGGACTCTCTCCTTGCCTCTATAAAAGGGAGGTCCAGGGTCACCCTGAGGGGGGTTCGCGCGAGGGAGGCGGCGGACGGACTCTATGTCTCTCCCTCTCACGCGACGCGCTTGTAACCCCTACTGCGAGCGGCACCCCTGGTGCAGGATAATACAAGGCTTGTCCCACCTCTTGTGTTCCATCCCGCGCCAATTCATCTGGGTAGGGACACGCAGCGATTTCACTAGTCGGTCCAAGGGACCCCCGGATCCGAGACGCCGACAAAACCCTTAAAATGCATACTTTTAGAAAATTTTTATCATTTAAACGTTATATGTTGTTATGGGCCAGTTAGGCCCGTAGGCCGGCCCGACACGATTATTAACCTAGCAGACCTCGCTTGGGACCCGTGGACCGATACGGTACAGTCCGCTAGCTAATCCGGACCGGGCCGACACGGTCCTACTCCGTACCGGGCGTAGCCGTGCTCGGGCTGGACCGCTACGACCCGTCTATTTGAACATCTATACTCTACGTATTAATGTAGGGTGGAAAACCTTGGCCCAGTAGAACGCATAGAACAGAACCTCCCCCTGCTCCGTCGCGCGGGCGCCGCCAGCGCGGTCTGTCGGTGAGGTCACTGTACCCGACCGGTCGACGACGCAAGGTCTCCCACGCTCGTGTACGCCGTGGTCGGTCCCGTCGGATGATCGAGTCACTCATGGCGCCCGGGCACCGGCGGACCCAGCCGGCCACCAAAACCGGCCGCATCATGGTCATGGCCCAACTGCACAAGCACAGCCGCCCCTCGAGTCCGACCCAGCACCAATAGCAAATTAGCCAAGGGAATGGGGATGGGAATGCACGCATGCTCGTTGCCAAATCAAGGCCGTCGTCCCATGTAGTGTAGTGTAGAGCAGACTGGTATACCATGTGGGACGGTACAGCCGTACAAGTACACCAGCATTGTGTAGGCACCACGATTTGGACGGCACTTAAAAAAACATTCACGTACTAGTAACTCGTAGACTCCAGCACCTCAAAAACTCATCGGTACAAGTACACAGTGCACGCAGGCACACGACACACCAAACTCTCGACGTCGTCCAAAAAAAACAAACAAATCCGGCGGACGAATCACCGAAGCCCGTTCCGGTTCCGGCGCTCTCCGTCCGTCCGTCCGCCCGCCCGCTCAGAAAATCGCGGGAAGCGGGTTGAGCGGGAAGAGATCGCGGAGGCCCTGGAAGTAGTCGTTCTCCTGCACCGGCGACGTGGCCCAGCTGGGCGCGTCGTCGGACGAGGCCGGCTCGGCTGTGGCGGCGGCGGCGGCGTTCCACGACGCCTCCGGCGACGACGGCTCGGCGTAGAGGAACCCCGCGTCGGGCTCGAAGTCCCAGAAGCCACTGGTGGCGTAGACCGGCGCGTCCTCGAACGGCACGAACTGGCCGAGCTCCTCCTCCTCGAGGACGGCCAGGCTGCGGCACCCCGCGGCTGGCTCGCACGGGGCCGCGCAGGAGTCGTCCTCGGCGAGGGAGGACAGGGAGGGGACCTTGCGGAGCACGGACGTCGGCGACGACGCCGCCGGCGAGGACTCCGTGCCGGACTCGTAGCCGGGGGTCGCCGGGTCGCGCTGGCCGGCCCTGGAGCCGGAGTTAGCGGCGGCGGAGGCGGAGAAGTTGGTGGTGGCGTTGGGCCCGCGGAGCTGGATGGCGGCGGTGTCGTAGACGCGGGCGGCCTCCTCCGCGGTGTCGAAGGTGCCGAGCCAGACGCGCACGCCGCGCCACGGGTCACGGATCTCCGCGGCGAACTTGCCCCACGGCCGCCTCCGGACGCCGCGGAACTTGGTGCTCGGTGCGCCCGGGCCAGCCTTGGCCAGCCGTCTCCGCGCCCCGCTGCACGCACCGGGAGCAGCAACGCCGAGTCTCCTCCCGCGGTCGCCGTCGCCGGCGTTGCACTGGTCCGGCACGGGAGCAGCCGCCGCCGCCGTCGCCGCCATGGGTGGCAGCTCCCGCACCATCCTGCCCACCCTCCGGGTCCCGCAGCCCTCCTCCTCGCTGGAGGAGTCCGTCAGGTCAGGATCGTCCCAGAAGATCCGCACCGTGCGCGGGCGCGACATGGCACGCAGCACGACAAAGATCGCTGCCGGGAGCTTCACCCAAGCTAGCTGCTAGCCGTAGGCCTGAAGCGCACGAGGAAGGAGAGCAGAGCAAGTACTTGGTTGACACAAGAACCCCCGGCAAACCAGGCCCTGCGAGCTGCACCCCTGCCCCCAAAAGGAAAAGAAGCTGCAGGGGTGATCGGAACGGCCGGCCGGGGTGGATTCCCTCCTGCTCTGCGGATCGGTAGGGGAATAAAGAGCCAAGGGAGGGGGATGGATGCGGTGCGATGGGAGCAGGAAGGCAGACCGGGGCGCAGAGGGGAAGGGAGTGGCGCAGTAAAGACGGGCTCTTTAAAAAGAGCAACGGAAATGCGGCAGGGGCAGGAGCAGCAGGCAGCAGCAGCTACGGTAGTACAGTAGCTGAAAGCAGAGGCAGCAGCAGTAAAGCCGCGCCCCGTCCTCTCCCCTGCGGCGCTCGTAGTACCGACGCAGCAGCTGCCGCGGCGGCCCCGCCGGGATACTACAGTATCTAACGGTTTTCGAGCTCCGTGAGTGACTCCTCGGCGAGGTGGAAGCTTCGCTCTCGGAGTGCTACTCCTCCTACTGGTCCTAGGAAGGAACAGAAGGTCCAGGAGCACCGACGAAAGTAAAAAGCGCGAAGAACAAGGCCGGAGGCGGCAACGGTGGTGTGGCGTGGAGTGGAGGAAGCCGAGGAGGAGACCTCGTTGGGAAACGGCGGCGGTGGAGGTGGTGTGGAGGATGGAGGTGACGGGATGGGAGTTTCTGGGGGTTTGGGGAGGTTTTTTGGGGGAGTGGAGTGGACTAGGCGGGGGTGGTTACCGCTGTCCACCCGCCTGTCTTATAGGATCCCCCGACCCGACAGCCTCGGTTGCAACCCACGCCCGATTCCGCGGTGGTGACAGGACGCTGGCCAGAACCGTAATTAAGCTTCGTTTGATCCGTGTGCCAGACAGTTTGTCAGATAATTTTAGCACCTTGACTTTCAAACAAGTGACTAATAAATTGACTAATTATTAGTCGGAGTGCTGATAAACTCTTTAACCATTAGTCATTTAACCTTGCTAATACTAGGTACTAAGGCTACTCACAATGGGGATTTCATGTCTCTGTTTCCAAAAATGCCACATCAGATTTATGGATGAATGAAATACTCTCTCTCAATAGAGAGTTTCATCTCACTATTTCATATGTCAACATACTTCTTAAATGCTGCATATAAATAACCAATAGGATTTACTTAATTATATGAAGATGAAACAAAACACTCTCAGTGAGGGTTTCACGCAGTTTTCAAGACATTGGAAACGAGTTAACATGGTTTCATCCCCATAAAACTCCATCAAACTCTTCCTTCTTAAATGATGTGACATGTCATTAAAATAGCTGATGTGGCAGACTAATTAATACATGAAACACTCCATGAAACCTCTACTGTGAATAGCCTAAGGGCATATACAACCTAGACACCGCTGCACGGTACTCCAAGTATAAGACACATTTAAAACACAACATAATACAGTGGTCATGTCTAAAACATTTGTCTTACCATATTCATTTTACCAATCAGAGCATTTAATAAATTAAAGTGATCAATCAGCTAATCTCTTATCTCGAACATAGAGCTAAGACACTGTGTCTTCGTCAAGATACTCCCTCCGGTGCAGTAAAAGAAGTCATCCTGCGCGTGACCGAGCGTGCACAAAAAGAAGTCATAGTGCGTGTGGGTCTAGGATTTGGACGTTGTTGCCCCTAGTAATTGCACAAAAAAAGATGTATTTAAGAGGAATCGAACTTGAGACCTCCAGTCTAGAATGCCTTGGAGTTGCTGTAGCAACCAATCAAGCCTAATTGTTTTAGTGACATTAATGCACTCATATCCCTATTTAATAGGGGCAAATAGGGAAAACTCTATGATAATTAATCACTCCTTGGTATGCACAATCATGTCCTAAACGACTACCTTTACTGCACTGGAGGGAGTACATGTCTTGAGTTTTTTTAGATTCACCCCCCTAAACACATTATAAGGCACAACTTAAGACACCATTGTACATGCTCTAACAAATCGAAAAGACATCTACTAGCCAAGACTCTAAACATACCATAACTAGTAATTCTTACTAGCTAATTATTTACCGGCTAATAATTAACACCTATAAACAATTAGATGTGACGATCAAACAGGGCCTAAGTTCTGCCGGTTCACCCCTTCCTCCAACCGCATTTACTCCCGCTGCGTGGTTTTACGGGCCGGGTCGCATTTCAAATCCGGCGCCGGGTAGATTAATCACCCCGAGGCGTACCACACACCACTGCCCCGCACTCGGCCACTCACCCGCCTCCGGCGCAGACGAGGAGCGCGGGAGGAGGGGCCGGCTCATCACATTGATTCACAGTACGTACTCCTTCCGCAGCTGTAAACTCCACGAGCCTGCTGCCTGCACTGCACCGCTCTGCCCCTGCAGACTGCAGTGCGGGCCGGACATGCGTGGCTGGCACGGTGGCCGCTGGCGCGCGCGGCGCAGCGCAAGTGGGAGGCAGGCTACGGACGTTGCCGGGACGGACGGCATGGGTGCCACCGTGTCTCGCGCGCGGTCGAGTCGCCGGCCGGCCAGCCAGCCTGCCTGCGTTTTGACTCGTTGGTGGTGGCGTCCGATCTGAACATCGCTCGCGCTGTGTCCTTCGTCAGTTTCGGCCCGTGCACCACTATTTCCCGGGGGACGGATGTTTCAGCTCTTCCAAACGGGAAACTGAGGTACTACTACTGCGCAACAGTGGCACAATTATGCACGGCGCTGATGCCGTCAGTCGGTCGGTCAGGTCACAGACGTTAATGATCACGGACGGACGGGCGCGCCCGGCCGGATCGCCCGTTCCCTTCGCTTCCGTGATGGCGAGACAGGCGGCTAGAGCCCGAACGGCAGACAGCGGCACGGCACCCCATCCCATCATCCCGTGGGCCGTGGCGATATTTTTGCGCGCGGTACGGAGGCACGCGCTGCGACGGCGTGGCCCCGCGGCCGCGTTGTCCTGCTCCTCCTCTCTGGCCCCTGGGCGCTCTCTCTCTCTCTCTCTCTGGAGCCCAGCGGGCAGCCTCCCCTCGGCGCGCGGGCGCCGGGCCCGTCGGGTCAGGTGGTGGCGGGGAGCCAGTCCAGGCGCGACGCGTTCCGCGGTGCGCGGTGGGGCTCGGCGGCCATCGGGGCGCGAGCGGTGCGAGGTGGGGCGGCACGTGATCCCGGTCGGTCATGGGCCGGGACGGCTCGGCCAGACGCCGGAAGGAAAATGGCCGGTCAAATCGTCGGGCGGAGCACCGGCGTCAGAGCCCCTCTGCACCGGAGCCATTAATCTAACCAACCCATCACTCCTGGCGCTACAGGTCTACACTGCGCGCTTAGCGCTAATCAACAGGGACGACGAAGACGACGGACGGTGCTCAGCTCACTCTTGTATGGTGGGTTCATTTGTGATGTCTGCTCTCAGCTGTGCAGCTAGCGCTTCTCCCAGATGCTCCTGTACTTCATTCAGTTCCTTGAATTCAAATTTAAATTTTTGCATCACTGACTGATGGCCTGTATCGTGGTTACCATTCTCATTAGCAGCGCCGATGGCTAAGAACACAGCTTTCAACTATACTCTGTTGTATGAATGATACTTAAAAAAGTACTCGGATCAGGCATCACTTCCATGTAAAAAAATGAGTAGCTAAATTTCGGATGATTGATACGTATTTGGTACTGTTTTATTATATTTAACCATTTTTTTAAAAAAAGATCACAATTACGATGCTTATGGTCGTAAAACAGTTTTCAGATCGGAGGATTGATGTTGTGAGATATGATTTTAAGATAACACGTCTCGACACTATAGCCCATGGCACCGACGTAGCCCACAAGGGTTCGTGTGGATGTACTTATGGCGGTAATGTGACACCGACATTAAGGTTATAGATCTTGGTGTTGAGATCAACACTAGAATGTAGGTCTCCCCCATCCAAGATCACATAATTATCTAATGAATAGCAAGTTGAAGTTCAATGGTGCAAGTGCAACTAAGAGCATATTTGAAATTAAGTAATCATTTGGTATAGCCACTTTCCCCAATTCTTTTATCTCGCTCTTTGAGTTATCTCCCAATGTAATATTTTCTTGATCACCCACTTCTCCATTTAGTGAGCTGAACATACATGGGTCACTAGTTACGTGTTGTGTGTAGCCACTATCGATCATTATACATGTTGGGGCCATGCTTCGTTGCGCCGAAGGTCTTTCACGAAGAAGCAGCTTCGGCTGAAGTTGTCCCCAGGAGATGGCCGAAGGTTCCTTTTCATGGAGCTTCGGCATTACAAACCGACATAGAGATAGAATGACCTCTTTATCCATAGGGGTCTGAGTCAATGTTGTAAACCTTTGTAAGGGGCATAATTGTAATTCGACACAGGCTGTGTCCTGTGTCTATAAATAGATGAACAGTACCCCTGTACTGTTCACGCGAACCTGCCACTTGCTTTCGCATCACAACTGTACTTTTGTTTTCCTCAAGACCGAAGGTACATTTGTAATTTGAAGTCATTTATATTCATTCATTCATGATAATAAAAATGGAAATGATTCTATGATAATATTTAAATGTTTATTTCATACTTCATGATTTATATGATATGAATGCTTCGTCCCTTGCTATTATGCTCACGAAGGTACGTCCTTCGTAACCTTCGTCCGAAATTCTTTATATCCTGAAGGGATATAATGTTTTGGAGGACGAAGGACTTTAACACTTAACATTTTCTATGTTGCCTTGTTCTTAATTCTTAGCATTTGAGAACAAGCCCCCAACATTGGCGCCCACCTCCGGTGAACTCACTTCCACTTTTCTGAGCTGATGGCTTTGTTCAACAATCAAGCTGGAGCTGCTTCGGCTTCGAAGCTGGTGCTCCCGATAACAGGCGGTTCTTGCTCAGAGCCGGCTAACAAGAAGCAGAAGAAGGAGGCTCAGAGAAGGGTGCAGCATGTTGGAGTGCAGGGACCCTTCATCAAGTCAAAATGGTCCCACATTCCAATTACTTTCTCTCAGGAAGACCTTCAGCTTAAGGATTATCCTCACAATGATGCCATGGTTATCTCTTGCGTGATCAAAGGATTTCTGGTCCACAATGTCTTAGTTGATACAGGCAGTGCAGCTGACATTATATTTGCTAAAGCCTTCAGACAAATGCAAGAGCCTGAAGACAAGATTCATGATGCTACGCACCCTCTTTGTGGCTTCGGAGGGCGGCAGATTGTAGCACTTGGGAAGATTACCATGCCGGTAACCTTCGAATTTGTTAACAACACAAGGACTGAGCAAATTGTGTTTGATATTGTTGACATGGAGTATCCTTACAATGCTATCATTGGTCGCGGTACTCTTAATGCCTTCGAAGCAATTCTTCACCCAGCTTATCTCTGCATGAAGATACCTTCGGACCAAGGGCCTATTGCTATTCATGGAAGCCAGGAAGCTGCTAGAAGGGCCGAAGGAAGCTGGACTGACTCCAAAGCAATCCATAACATAGATGGAGCTGAAGCTTGTGAACAGTACAAATTCAGAAGGGAGAAAGCAGCTTCAGCAGATCAGCCGAAGCCTATGCTATTGTGTGAGGACATAGCAGAGCAGAAGGTGCTGTTGGGCTCGCAACTATCTGAAGACCAGGAGAAAACCTTGATAAGGTTTTTATTCAACAACAAAGATGTTTTTGCATGGTCAGCTAATGACCTCTGTGGAGTAAATCGGGATGTTATTGAACATTCGCTCAATGTTGACCCATCCTTCAGACCCCAAAAGCAGAGGCTTCGGAAGATGTCGGATGACAAGGCCGAAGGGGCTCGCAATGAAGTAAAAAGACTCCTCAGTGCAGGAGTTATCAGAGAAGTAAAGTATCCAGAGTGGCTAGCTAACACTGTTATGGTGAAGAAGGCCAACGGCAAGTGGAGAATGTGTATCGATTTCACAGATCTCAACAAGGCTTGTCCGAAGGATGAATTCCCGCTGCCAAGGATAGACTCTTTAGTCGATGCAGCAGCTTCTTCAGAGCTCATGAGTCTCCTGGACTGTTACTCAGGCTATCATCAAATCTGGATGAAGAAGGAAGATGAGCCGAAGACTAGCTTCATAACCCCAAGTGGCACATATTGCTATCTTCGGATGCCTGAGGGGCTCAAAAATGCTGGAGGAAGTTTCAGCAGAATGACAGCGAAGGTCCTCCAGTCTCAGATAGGCAGAAATGTGTTGACTTATGTCGATGACATCATTGTAAAAAGCACGAAGCAGGAAAATCATATTGCTGATCTGCAGGAGACCTTCGCCAGTTTCAGACAAGCTGGTCTGAAGCTGAATCCAGAAAAATGTGTCTTCGGAGTAAAGAAGGGGAAATTTCTTGGATGCTTGGTTTCAACAAAGGGAATCGAAGCTAATCCAAATAAAATCGAAGCTATACTTCGAATGGAGCCACCAACCACAAGAAAGGGGGCCCAAAGATTGACAGGAAGGCTGGCATCTCTCAACAGATTTATATCCAGATCAGCAGAAAGAAATTTACCATTCTTCGAGGTGCTGAAGTCAGCTGAAGTCTTTCAATGGGGACCAAGTCAACAAAAAGCCTTCGAAGAGCTGAAGCAATACTTGATAGATCTAACAACATTAACTCCACCAACGCCAGGGGCTCCTTTGTTGTTGTATGTGGCAGCTTCGCACTCAGCAGTAAGTGCGGCACTTGTCCAGGAGAAGTATGATGGCCAAGTCAAGAAGCAGGTCCCAGTATATTTTGTATCTGAAGTCCTTAGTATATCAAAGAAAAATTATACAGAGCTGGAGAAAGTATTATATGCCGTTTTAATGGCATCCAGGAAGCTTCGGCATTATTTTCAGGCATACAATATTATTGTTCCTTCTTCGCAACCGTTGAAGCATATCATGAGAAATAGAGAAGCTACTGGACGGATTGGAAAATGGGCTGCAGAGCTCAATGAATTTTACATTGATTATGTGCATAGATCTTCGATCCAGTCTCAAGCATTGGCAGATTTCATTGCCGATTGGACGCCAGGGGCTCAGGATGAAGAAGCAAATAAAGATGCCGAAGTGTGGACAGTGTTTTGTGATGGCTCTTGGGGAACCTTCGGAGCAGGTGCAGCCGCTGTGTTGGTTTCACCATCCAAGGTTAAAACTTGTTATGCAGCAAGACTTGACTTCAGCTGTACAAACAATATTACTGAGTACGAAGCCCTGCTCCTGGGCCTTCGAAAATTAAAGGCAATGGGAATCAGAAGGGCGATTCTTAAAACTGATTCCCAGGTTGTTTCGGGTCATATTGACAAAAGTTGCAAGGCTAAGGATCCGAAGCTTGAAAAATATCTAGACACGGTCCGAAGGATCGAAGCCTCCTTCGAAGGATTTTCTGTCAAGAATATTCCTCGAGGACAAAATGAGCATGCTGATTTGCTAGCCAAGTCTGTAGCACAGGGGCTGCCGTTACCTTCGGATGTGTTCTTCGAAACAATAAAGGCACCTTCAGTGGAGCTTCTCGAAAGAGCAGTCCTCAACATATCTCCTGTTTACAGCGAAGATTGGAGAACTGAAATAATCTCTTACCTTCAGGGTAAGTTCCTTTCAGATGACGAAGCTTACAATAAAAGAATAGAGGCAAGAGCTCGTCCGTATGTCATGATAGAAGGGGAATTATACAAACATGGAGTTTGTGCCCCGCTGCTCAAATGCTTGTCTAGAACCGAAGGTATAGAATTAATGAAAGAAATACATGCAGGCCTGTGTGGATCCCACATCGGATCTAGGCCGTTACTTGGAAAAGTTTTCCGCCAAGGGTTTTATTGGCCGAAGGCAGCTTCGGATGCAGCGGAGTTAGTTCAAAAGTGCGAATGTTGTCAGAAATGTGCAAGAGATCAAAAGCAACCTTCGTCTTTGACACAGCTGATACAACCCATCTGGCCATTGCAAAGGTGGGGCCTTGACTTGTTGGGTCCATTACCACCGGCTCAAGGAAATCTAAAGTATGTTATAGTGGCTGTGGAGTATTTTTCCAAGTGGATTGAGGCGAAGCCATTAGCCACAATAACTTCGGCCACTGTCCAAAAGTTTTTCTGGCAGAATATTGTCTGTCGCTTCGGGGTACCGAAGGCCATCACTGTAGATAATGGAACGCAGTTCGACTCCGAAGCTTTCAGAAATTTCTGTGGTCAAATTGGAACGAAGATCCATTTTGCATCAGTCAGGCATCCGGAGTCGAATGGGCTCATTGAAAGGGCCAACGGCATTATAATGACAGGAATAATGAAGTTAATCTTCAATCAACCCAGGGGAAAGTGGCCAGATCAGTTAACCAAAGTGGTGTGGAGCCACAATACAACAGCATCAAGGTCTACAGGCTTTACTCCATTTAAGTTATTATTCGGAGACGAAGCAATAACTCCGGAAGAGGCTAAAGCTGGATCAATAAGAGTGGTAGCTTCGGCAGAATCAAGTCCTGAAGATGCCTGTTTTGTGGAAAAAGATGCTTTAGAAGGGATCAGGCTTCAAGCTGTGGAGAATATCAATAAATACCAGGCTGAAACAGTCAAATGGCGAGATAGAAAGGTCCGGCTAAAAAATATTGAGCCGGGACACTTGGTGCTTCGGAGAGTGGCCAACCCAGACACAGTGGGCAAATTACAGTTGAAATGGGAAGGACCTTTCTTAGTAGTATCTTCGTCAAGGCCTGGTTCGTACAGATTAAAGGACATGGACGGCAACGAAATTCCAAGATCTTGGAATGCGGATGAACTTCGGCGATATTATGTATAACTTGATGTAACTTTTTATGTTTTTCTTTTCTTTTTCATGGCACCCTTTTCCTTTCTAAAGGGGGAGAAAGGTTTTTAATGGGGCCATCATATGTAATTTCCTTTTTAGTTTTATAAGAGCAAAATCCCCCAAAGAATGTAAATGTAAAAGCTGAGAACGCACCATCGAGTGCCGAAACTGAAAAAGAGAAGAAGCTCCAAAGACGTCCCTAAGGGGATGCAGAGCTCACAGCGAAAAGTCAACGCTGATTCCACCGAAAGTAAAAGGCGAAGAAGCTCCAAAGACGTCCCTAAGGGGATGCAGAGCTCACAGCGAAAAGTCAACGCTGATTCCGCCGAAAGTAAAAGGCGAAGAAGCTCCAAAGACGTCCCTAAGGGGATGCAGAGCTTACAGCGAAAAGTCAACGCTGATACCGCCTAAGTAAAAGGCGAAGAAGCTCCAAAGTCGTTCCTAAGGGAATGCAGAGCTGATGTGTGGTTGTTTCTAAGGAAACAATGGCTGAGTGTGGCTTCGGACATATGTTTTGGACATTCATTCGCACATTACATTACATCATAGCATTTGCATTCATAAGCATTCATTCATAGCATTTGTGTTCCTAAGTGGTTGCTTCGGCAAAAAGAAGAAGTGGTCTTTTATGCTTCGTTATGTACAAAAAAAAGAAAAGCTTCGGCAAAAGAAGAAGTGGTCTTCTATGCTTCGTTGTGTACGAAAAGAAGGGAAGGTGTTTTTTTTCGCCTTCGGCTCAAAATACTAATTTCGTCCACATCAAAGCGCCTCAATAGAAGGGTAAGAATATATTACAAGGTATGTACAAAGTTCATTGAGAACAATTTAATTGTATTTACAAAAAGTTGTTACAAATTCTCCTGAGTTTTTTCTAGTCTACTCCTGCTAATCTTCGTCAGGCTTCCGCTTCGGCGGCATATTCTTTAAGTATCACCTTCAGCTTCGTCATTCTACATGAATCAAGGTATCGCGAGTAAAAATCAAGTGCAAAGGAGAAGGTAAGTACGAAGTATCATTTCTTACTGGTTCAAGATGACTTCGAGCTTCGTCTCCAGCCTTCTCCCGCCCGCCTTTTGTCCATATCATTTTTATAAATCTATTTGAGATGCTTCGGGCGAGGTCAGGAATATCGTCCAGGATTGATGGAGACAGGGTGAAGTTGGGCCTGTTGACGATTTTTCCATGCTCGCAGCCGGCCTTCAGGAACGCTGCAGCGGTACCCCGAGAAGCTACCCAGGCACAGAAGTCACCGTGCCCGGCTATAACTTCGTCAAGTTCTTCAATTTCAGCTTCAATATGATCGAAGGCTTTTGGTAAATTTTCAGCTGAAGGGTTAAACTTCCCGCTGCTGGCTCCAACTGAGTGAAAGATCTTCTTTAATTGTTGGATACAGTTGTTACTAAATTTCAAGCACTTGTCTTGAAGGCTTGTTAATGATTTCTTCAAGTCTGAGTTGGTCTGGACTTCGGCTTCAAGTTTCGAATTAAGCTCTAGCTTCTCCTGTTCAAATTGTTTTGATTGACCGATAAGCTTCGAATTCAATTCTGATACTTTAGCTTCAGTCTCTGCCAGCAAGCCTTCGGTTGATTGGAGCTCGAAGTCTTTCTTTTCAATGATAGCTGATTGTTCTTTTATCTTGCTCTCTAAATTTTCAATTATAGCTTCGTGTTTTTTGTCCTCCAAATCTTGCTGCATCTTCAGAGCTTTGCTCAGTAGCATGCTCTGCACAGAAACAACTTTCGTTAGTAACATTTTCATTATTAAAAGCAATAAAAACCAGAGAAAAGGTTGTTTACCTTGAAATTGAAATAAAATAAGCTGCCGACGATATGTTGTCGTCGGTAGCGGCTGATATCTGTCTCTAGCTTCGGAAAACCGATACTCTTTGATAGAGTACCGATGACCTTAGCTCCAGTTTGGTCTCGGATGCAGCCTAATTTTTCATCGTCCACACCTCCGAAAAGAAGAGCTCCTGGCCTGTATCCGCAAGATTTGGCATAGTCTTTAAGCTCTTCTATTTCGTCCTTCGAAAGTTTTTGCCCAACTAAATTTTGAAATGTGTAGGCTTCGTCGTCCGAAGTGTCTTCGGTTATTTCTTTCCCCTTCCCAGGCACTGTGGCCATGGTTTCTTCTGCAGCCATGTCTTGCAGAATTTTGTTGATGTCCTCAATGGTAGTTTCTAAGTTCACATCTTCGGCTGTAGCGGCTTCGGTAGCCGCGACCTCCGAAGGTGCGACTTCAACATTTGTTGTGCCCTTAACAGCTGGTGTTTTCTGAATTGACGCCCTCGGCGGCGTCTTGTCGATAACTTCGGTCACTGCAATAATTCTTTGCCGCTTTGGTTTGGTTATCTTCGTTTGTTCCGGCTCTTCCACCTTTCGAAAAAGCTTCGTCAGTTGAGGCCCTAATGGACTTAGCTTCGTGGGCACGGGTTCAGTCATTACCTTTAAAATTTTCTCCACGTCGCTGGTAGAAGGTGGTGCGGGGGACCCCTCTTCATCGGATGATTTTCGCTTTGGAGTTGATATTTTTCTCTTCTTGGGAATTTTCTTCTCTTTTGCTGGTTTTTCTTCATCCTTGTTCAAAGTTTCGGCCACTCTTTTTCTTTTTTGGCCCTCAGCACCCTTGTTCAGTCGTTCATAGTCAGGGTACTCGAAGCCCAGGGCATCAAGCACTCGGTTCAGTCTTCGCTTCGGACGGGTGCCGAAGGCTGCTGTCATCAGTTGATCTTCTTTTTTGGAATAATTCCCAAGAATTTCATTACACATCACCTCAACTGTGTCTAGCCACTCTTGGCAGGGCTTCTTAAAGTATTTCTTGAATTTGAAGTGATAAGGAAGCCGGACAAGTTCCCCCTTCTTCTTCTCCCCCTCTAGCTTTGGCATTTCCCATTCTTTCAGAGTAGGGAAGACTCTGAACGCCAAGAATTCTTGAACCAGATCCCTGGTACCGATATGCTCTGAAATAATTTCAAGCTCACCCAGTGCAGCCCAGGTGGGACCCTCCAATTTCATGTGGCATCGCGGCCTTGTTTCTCCGAAGATTAAATCAAGAGGGCTTTGTACCAATTTTTCTTCGTCTTCGTCAACTTTCACATAAAACCACTCAGATTTCCAGCCTGCTGGCCATTTGCTTCGGTAGCTGATAACAGGACACTTTGTTGTCTTCCGGTAGGCAAAATTGTAGCAACCGAAGTTATCATGTAGCCCATCTTTTCTGGCCTTTGTTTGGTAATGTAACTCATGCACTCGACAGAAACTGTCGGCAAATGGCTCCACTGCTTGGCTTCGGAGGGCCCAGATATAAACATTAAGCCTAACGATAGCGTTAGGAGTCAATTGATGAAAGTAAATACCAAACTTTTTCAGTACATCTGCAATAATTCCATGAAGAGGGAATCTCAGCCCAGCCTTTAAAAAGCTCTTGAAAATAACAATCTCATCCTTCTCTGGCTTCGGGGTAGTTTCTTCTCCCCCGAAGCGAAGTAACTTCTTCTGATTTTCACTAAAATAACCTGCTTTCACCATCTTGGAAAGATCAGCCTTTGAAACAGTCGATTTCCCGAAGTCCAAGTGACTGGGCTTGCTGGGCATGGCAATGCGGTAGTCATCTTCGGGGTCAGTTTCTTCAATGTTCTCTTCTTCTTCGGCAGGTGTCGGGTCTGCTTCAGCAGCGGGCATTTCTTCCGCAGTCACCAGTCCGGAACGCTGCATTGCTTCGGAGATGGGCACAGTATTCGAACCTTCGGCTTCGTCTCCTTCACGTTCAACTCTGGCAGTAGATCGCACTCTGGCCATTTGATTCTGAGTTTGGGGAAGTTAGATACTTTTTTCTTTTTCTTTTTCCTTTTCTCCCGAAGCTTTTCTTTCTGACGAAGCAGGCTTCGAGATGGACCTTCGTTCGATTCTGAGAATCAAGCTTCGGCTATAGTTAAAAATTTTGGCAGCAAAACAGTGCAAATAGCAATGAATGCTGTGGTAACTTCACACCTACTCGTCTGTTTATATAGTGCTGCAGGTAAGAAGGCGAAGCGGCAGGATTTTTACACCAGGCGGGCAGTCACTTGTACTCGCTGCGCAGTGGACCGCAAAGATCAAACAGTAACTCTGCAAGGTGGGACCGACACGAGCTCGGGAATTGAATCGTTTCTCGGCAACGAGCTCAGGGAAGGTGTTTTTTGGACCTTCGGCTTCCCGAAGCTTAAGGGGCATTTTTCACGGATCAAGCTCGTTACGAAAAACGATCTAGCGCCGCGAAAGGGGCTACTGTTGGGGCCATGCTTCGTTGCGCCGAAGGTCTTTCACGAAGAAGCAGCTTCGGCTGAAGTTGTCCCCAGGAGATGGCCGAAGGTTCCTTTTCATGGAGCTTCGGCATTACAAACCGACATAGAGATAGAATGACCTCTTTATCCATAGGGGTCTGAGTCAATGTTGTAAACCTTTGTAAGGGGCATAATTGTAATTCGACACAGGCTGTGTCCTGTGTCTATAAATAGATGAACAGTACCCCTGTACTGTTCACGCGAACCTGCCACTTGCTTTCGCATCACACCTGTACTTTTGTTTTCCTCAAGACCGAAGGTACATTTGTAATTTGAAGTCATTTATATTCATTCATTCATGATAATAAAAATGGAAATGATTCTATGATAATATTTAAATGTTTATTTCATACTTCATGATTTATATGATATGAATGCTTCGTCCCTTGCTATTATGCTCACGAAGGTACGTCCTTCGTAACCTTCGTCCGAAATTCTTTATATCCTGAAGGGATATAATGTTTTGGAGGACGAAGGACTTTAACACTTAACATTTTCTATGTTGCCTTGTTCTTAATTCTTAGCATTTGAGAACAAGCCCCCAACAATACACATGAGGGAGATCAAGCTTGAAGTTTAGGCACCTAGACTTGATAGGGGCCTACAACTCTCACAACCATTCTGTAACCCAAATATTCTTTGGCTAATTCTTGTTTCACAGGCCTAGGAACCTAACCTTCACTTTATGATTAGCATATTTTCTTATAATACAATATGCATTGAAGAAAAAAAGGTCTAACATACTTGGAAAAGGGAGTTAGCGATGGAGCATTGCAGTCATGAAGAAAGTGCACTTCTTTCCACAGTCAACACATATATTTGGCTTAGGATTTTGATTTGGTTCGTTTAGAACAATTTACACTTCAGACAATACTTTGCCTCCGCGAATTCTTTCCAAAATAGCACACGACCCTTCGGACAAGTATGTATCTGCTCATACGTCACCTTAAGTGTACGAAGGAGTTTCTGTCACTCGTACATGTTCTTTGGCAGAACGTGATCCCTCCAGAAAGTAGGCTGCCAATAACTGTCAACAAACCATCAAAGGCTTCTCGACTCAGACTGTACTACGACTTGAACACCATTATACGTCCAATGGCATCCAGTTGAGAAACTTTTGTCTTGCCGTCAACTGTGCCACGTCAAACTTGTCATAGGTCGCCTTTGCGGTCGCCTTTGGCTCATCCTCGAATTGTGCCTCATGATAGTCGTTCAACATGTCCGCTACCCCCGACATCAGCATCATAATCCTCAACGCATTGTCTCACCACCTCCTCTCTCGTACGATGCGCTTTACCATGGAGATCCATCAAAGTATAGTCTGGCGTAAATCCATTCTTCCAAATATGTTCTCTCATGGCCTTTTTGTTTTTATTTTCCTGTTGGCACATTTGTTGCACAAACATGGGACTAAACTTGCTCCTTTAGCAGCTTCGCCAAATGCTCGTTCCAAGAAAGCATCGGTCTTTGTAATCTAGTCAAGGGTGACATAATCCCTTCTTACGCGCCCCGTGTACATTTACTCATGGTTCTCCATCTCCTAACATATATAACCAAATATAGTGTACTATTGAAAGCTCTCTTGTGAGTTTTGGTGTTTGGATGACAACTCAATTAAAGGATTAACAAGTGTAATAAGTGTTGAACAGGTGCCTAAGGTAAAGCTAACAGGGTTCAACACAAGAGAACAAATGTGATGGTCCAAGAACAGGATTATGGATACATAATGGACATCACAAGTAAGATGGTCATTGCATAAAGTGAGACTCGGGTGCGAAGCTCGGAGACAACTGATCAAGCCAAGGACGGAGGCAAGAAAAGCTTCGAGGTACCAAGTGCACGGGAGAAGGTCAAGGAGGCTGAGGAACCCAAAGCCAAGGGTGAAGAAGAAGGCTTGCAAAGTCAAGGGTGATCGAGTTGAGAACAGCTACGGCACATCAAGGATCACTACATTAGGACGTGACTTACAACCAATGAGGTAACAGCTACAGTTATGTGGTGTAAGTCATAAGGCTCAAGACCAAGCTCCTAGAAAGAGATCAAGGTCACTAGAAGGAGAACAAGTGTCAAAACCAGAACGGGAAGTAGCCCAAAAGAGCTAAGTTCACCTTAATCTTTAGTTTGGGTTGTTCCTATGTTTGGAGATGTTCTATGTGACCTTTGCAGGATGTTGGAGCTAAGAAATGTCAATCTAGATCAAGTCAAGCCGACTTGATGATTTATGAGTCCAACATCAAAGCTCAAGCATGTGAAATGCTATGGATATAATGATTAAGTAAAGGTATGTTTCTAAGCCTTAGTACATTGGTTTTGTGTACTAATATATTTGTCTAAGTGTTAGAAACAGAAAGAAGAAGAAGAGAGAAGAGGAGAAAAGACTTGGCTGTGTGCTGCCAAGACCCAGCTCGGTCTGGAGCACCGGACTGTCCGGTGTGCACCGGACAGTGTCCGGTGCGCCAGGCTGACTCGGCATGAAGAGGCCGCTCTCGGGAATTCGCCGACGGCGTACGGCTAAAATTCACCGGACTGTCCGGTGAGCCAACGGTCGGCCGGGCCAACGGTCGGCCGCGTGATCTGCGCGAGACACGTGGCCGAGCCAACGGTCGGAAGGGGGCACCGGACTGTCCGGTGTGCACCGGACATGTCCGGTGCGCCAACGGCTCCAAGACTGCCAACGGTCGGCTTCGCCATAGAAGGAAAGAAATCAGGCACCGGACAGTGTCCGGTGTGCACCGGACTGTCCGGTGCGCCACCCGACAGAAGGCAAGATTTGCCTTCCTGGATTGCTTCCAACGGCTCCTAGGCCCCTTGTGCCTATAAAAGGGACCCCTAGGCGCCTCCAGCAATACATAAGTGCAGCCAACAAGTGTAGACTTCATTGGAATCAATTCTCGCTCTCCCTCTTGTGTGTAACTCTATAGTTTGTGTAGAAGGCACAACTATAAGCCTTTAGAGAGAGGAGTAGTGCTGCTAAGAGCTAGTGCAAGGTCTTGAGCGTATCGTTACTCTGCCGGGGTGCTGCCAAGAAGTTTGTAAGCAGCCGCGGTTCTGTTGTAACCCCACTCAATAGTGAAAGGCTCTATCTGTCATACTGACGGATCTGAGCAAACGGAGGAAGGAGTTGAAATAGACTCCAAGCCCAGGTGTGGCTAACTCCAACGAGGACTAGGCAAGCATTTCAGGCTTGGCCGAACCTCAGGATAAATCCTTGCGTCTATGTGCTCTATTCTGTATTGTATCCTGACTCTCTGTCTTACTCGTCTTTATATCTGCAATTCAATACTTATCTGTGGTATAAGCTTGATTTGAAGTGCAGGATATTTTGAGACAGGATCTTCCATTCCGCTGCGACCTACTCGAAGAGTCTTCTCATTCCACTGCGTACTAAGCCTTCGAGTAGAGTAAGAATTTAAGTTTTAAAGTAATAAGTTTTATTCGCCTATTCACCCCCCCCCTCTAGGCGACATCCAGATCCTGTTCCCGGGTCAAAGGGAACTTTCAATTGGTATCAGAGCTAGGCCTCTCCAGTGTGGGCTTAGCCGTCCGGAGATGACGATGTCGCCACAAGAGGTAACTGTAGAACTTCTTTTAGGCGATGGCTCTAATTACAAATCTTGGTCTGTCTCTATTTATAATGCTTTCTTAAGTGTTGATCCTGATTTGAGACAGATCTTTAGTAGAAGTATTTTTCCATCTGATATTAGTAAAAATCCCTCTAATGATGAACTAAGATGTTTTTCTCTCAATCACCGTGCTTGCAGCATCTTAGTTGATTCTCTTTCTAGAGGTGCTTATTTTGCCATCATGAGTAGTGGTAATGATTTAATTGTTGATGCTCATGATTTATGGAATAGAATTAAAGTAAAATATTGTGTGGCAAATTGTACTGCTTCTACTCCCCATATTGCTTGTGATACTAACCTTTCAAAAGGAGATCAAGAACGATGGGCACCCAACGATGAATCCACCTCGTCGACAGGTTTGTCTTCCACTAGTTATAAGTGTCTTATTACTAACAATGATGATGGAGACGAAAGCGATGATGAGGAGGAATATGAGGATGATAGCGAGGATGAGTCTTCATCACCACAAGAAGAGGAGATTCGCCGGTTCTACACCCATCTCAACAAAGAAGACAAAATGCTCTTGGTTAAATTGTTGAGGAGGAACAAGGAACAAGGCGAGACGCTTCTCAGGCTAGAGGAGACTCTCATCAAAACCAACGATAGCCTGGATAAGATGACCAAAGAACATGAGGAGCTAAAGTGCTCTCATGATAATTTGGTCCAACGGTATGAATCTATTTTATTTGAGCAAAGAAATAATCATGATGTATTATCTGATGTTGCTCAACTTAAAACTGAAAATTCTAGACTTAAGAGTCAAGTAGAAATGACAAATTTAGAAAAACTTGCTCTAGGTGAAGAGTATGATATGTTGTCAAATTCTCATAATAAACTAGTTGATGACCATATCATGCTTAATGTTGCTCATGAGGTTATAATTGTAAACTTAAATTCATGTGAACCTCATTCTCGCACGTGTGCGCATTTGAATTGTATATCATCATGTGCTAACCCCTGTTGCTCAAAAGAAAGCCAATCATTGATTGAGCAACAAGTTTTAGGGTCACAAAAGAAATTCTGTGGAAATAAGAAGCAACGACAACTGAGGAGAAGACACTTTGCTCAACTCTCTCAAGATATCCACGGGCGCGTGGTGAAGAAGCTTGAGAAAGGAAAAACTGCAGCAAGTGTCAAGCTCAATAAGAGAAATGTTCCCAAAGCTATAAATGAAGAAATCAACATGAAAGAGGAAAAAGGTAAGGATTCAATTAATCATGTTGTTTGCACTGACCTTCTCTCCATGTCATTCAAGTATAAAAAGGAAAAAGGAAAAAGGAGGTGTTTCAAGTGCAAGAAGTTAGGCCACCTCATTGTGTCTTGTCCACACAAAGACAAGGATGAAGGAATGAGGAGATGCTTTGGATGCAACGATAAGGACCATATGATCACTTCATGTCCGCTCATGAAGAATCAAAGACGTGCACCCTCCAAGATGACCCTCACTAAGCAAAAAGACAAACAACAAGTGTCAAGTCAGGTTGAGCGACGCTTCTGCTACATGTGTGGTGAGCATGGTCATCTACCTAAGGTATGTAAGAAGGGTAAGGTTCCTAAACAAGTAAATTTATCTCAATCTTATTCGCTTAGGAGACCCAAATCATACACTTGTGCTAGATCAGTAATGAGATCACCTAGAACTAGCACAACTGCTATTTGGGTACCAAAGGCCCTTTTAGATGAACGTTATGGACCCATCTCGAGATGGGTACCAAACTGTGCTAACTAGACCATGCAGGTGCCTTGAGATGGACTGGAGACCATGGGAGAGCTTAAGACGGTTATCTTAAACTCTATGCTTAAGCTGTTAATTGTTTTGGTGCCTTTATTGTGAAACACTAATCCCATGTTCATCTCAAGTGAAATAAGGTGTGTAGGTCCTGAATCATTATTGGTGAATCAAGTAAAGGACCTTGATGAGAATCTAAAACCTGTTCTCCAAAGGACGGTACCCGTGTATTTTAAGTACATCATTGCAATTTAGTATTGCTCTTAAGTTGGCTTGGTGTGCTACCCGTCCTTAGAATAGTTATGCTTTATGATTGCCTGTGTTAAATGAATCATAATGATGTTTGCTTAATCATGACTGGTGTTATATAGGATATATCTTTTGAATCATTCATGGGTAGTTCTTTCATTTGTTATATCCACAACGATCAACTCTCTTGGTGTATATGGATAAACCTGTAACTTTTTGTAAGTCATGCTATGTGCAAATATGACATATTGTTTAGTGCATGTTCACATGATTACCCTAGTTTAGTATTGTGTGAATTTCAAATCCATGTCGTGCCCCTTTGAGCTATGAGGTGTGTGAGCAAAAGGAGTCCTGAATTGGTGATAACAAGTGCTCTCATAAAGGCAAAGGTGTGGAAAATGAAGCTATGCAATTTCATTAAATATTCTTGAAATTCCATTCATTGTGATCATAGCTATGTTCTTGTCTTTCATTGGTAATATCTTGGTTTAGGTAATTTATGCCTTTAAAATGTGTTTCTTTTGTGCATCTAAGAAACCTTCTTAATCATGACATGCTTAGATATTTCGCATTATATACTTGATTGTGTTGATCTTCAATTGGTATGTGCAATGATAATTAAATATGAAGCATGTTCAAGTTGCGTAAATATTAGACTTCCTATGAGTATTCATTTGGCTGAGGCGTGCATTGTTGAATTTAGTCAACCTTTCATTTAGCCTTAAATTTGTGTTAAGTGGTTTTACAATTGATATTCAAATTGGCATCCTTGTGTGATGACAGTGATAGAGTATGCCTTGACCAAGGTATGTTGTGATCCCCTCTAGTTCTGAGGAAGCTAGAATGTGCAAAGTGCAAGTCATTCAAATACTTGATGCACAACTTGAGGGGGAGCACACATAACTTGTGTCTTTTGAGACTAACTGTTTCTTGAGCAATCTTGTACAGTCTCAAGGTGGAAAAGAGAAGATGAGCATGAAATGGAGCAATCAGGACTTGGGTACCTCTGTAAGTCAAGTAATTGGTATCTTAAGTCATGAGTAATTGTATATCTTTAGATTGCTCATGCTCTATAATATCTGGTGATAATAGATGCTCATTCTTAAATATCATGAAGCTACGATAATAAATGAACTTTTGCAATTGGTATCTTTCAATTGGTAGCTGTGATAGTTTGCTTCATTTGACATCTCTTGATAATCATTAGAATAGAAGTTTCTTCTTGTGCCCAATACTATAACTTGTTCTAAGTTTGGTGTCTTAGCAACAAGGAAAGTTAGGATAAAGAATCAGGCACAAGTGTGGAGATGCTCTCGAGAGATCAACTACTTTCAAGATGGGAAATACACTACAACATGGTAAAGGTACAGAGGGAGTAAATCTTTTTGCATATATGTATCTTACCTAAATGTTGATAATGCATATGTTCAATAAGTAAGGGAGAGTTTTAGATAGTTGTTTTTCCCCTTAACACCATGCTGTCCCTTGACATCATCCTATGTTCTTGCTCGAGTATGGTTTTTGGTGTTTGATGTCAAAGGGGGAGAATTTGTGCATTAAAGCTTATCTCAAGTTGAGAGGAAAGCTTATCCTAAGGGGTGTGTTAGTTTAAGCTTTGCTAAGTTGAGAGGAAAGCTTATCCTAAGGGGTGTGTTAGTTTAAGCTTTGCTAGTGTGTCATTCATATGCTTCCTGCAGTATTAGATATGTTGCATCATATGGACTAGTGCTTCCGTTGCCATGAATTAATTGGCATCTATTGTGTTCATTCTGAAATAGACAGTCATGTGGATAATGATGCATGTGGTCAATAGTGCTTTAAGATTGCTTGAAATTGGTATCTTAGTTTAAATCTGTATCTTAATGGTGAATAATGGTAGGTTGATATTCCTGTGATATATCCACTAATTTGAATTATGTTTAACTCTGATTATGTGCATTTGTGTGTTTGATTATGTGCATTTGAGTGTTATAGTTTCATGGTTTGTTTCTTGACACAATGCATCATAAAAAGTGCTAAGGTGTAGAAATGTTTCGAATTGCCTAAGTATGTGCAAATTGGCGTCTGAGGTCAAGATTACGTTGTTGAAGTAAGCACATATTTAGGGGGAGCATTCTATAAACTTAGAATTCAAAATTTGTGCTTCAAATCTTATTCTTATGTAAGCTTTAATTGTGTTGCCATCAATCACCAAAAAGGGGGAGATTGAAAGCTCTCTTGTGAGTTTTGGTGTTTGGATGACAACTCAATTAAAGGATTAACAAGTGTAATAAGTGTTGAACATGTGCCTAAGGTAAAGCTAACAGGGTTCAACACAAGAGAACAAATGTGATGGTCCAAGAACAGGATTATGGATACATAATGGACATCACAAGTAAGATGGTCATTGCATAAAGTGAGACTCGGGTGCGAAGCTCGGAGACAACTGATCAAGCCAAGGACGGAGGCAAGAAAAGCTTCGAGGTACCAAGTGCACGGGAGAAGGTCAAGGAGGCTGAGGAACCCAAAGCCAAGGGTGAAGAAGAAGGCTTGCAAAGTCAAGGGTGATCGAGTTGAGAACAGCTACGGCACATCAAGGATCACTACATTAGGACGTGACTTACAACCAATGAGGTAACAGCTACAGTTATGTGGTGTAAGTCATAAGGCTCAAGACCAAGCTCCTAGAAAGAGATCAAGGTCACTAGAAGGAGAACAAGTGTCAAAACCAGAACTGGAAGTAGCCCAAAAGAGCTAAGTTCACCTTAATCTTTAGTTTGGGTTGTTCCTATGTTTGGAGATGTTCTATGTGACCTTTGCAGGATGTTGGAGCTAAGAAATGTCAATCTAGATCAAGTCAAGCCGACTTGATGATTTATGAGTCCAACATCAAAGCTCAAGCATGTGAAATGCTATGGATATAATGATTAAGTAAAGGTATGTTTCTAAGCCTTAGTACATTGGTTTTGTGTACTAATATATTTGTCTAAGTGTTAGAAACAGAAAGAAGAAGAAGAGAGAAGAGGAGAAAAGACTTGGCTGTGTGCTGCCAAGACCCAGCTCGGTCTGGAGCACCGGACTGTCCGGTGTGCACCGGACAGTGTCCGGTGCGCCAGGCTGACTCGGCATGAAGAGGCCGCTCTCGGGAATTCGCCGACGGCGTACGGCTAAAATTCACCGGACTGTCCGGTGAGCCAACGGTCGGCCGCGTGATCTGCGCGAGACACGTGGCCGAGCCAACGGTCGGAAGGGGGCACCGGACTGTCCGGTGTGCACCGGACATGTCCGGTGCGCCAACGGCTCCAAGACTGCCAACGGTCGGCTTCGCCATAGAAGGAAAGAAATCGGGCACCGGACAATGTCCGGTGTGCACCGGACTGTCCGGTGCGCCACCCGACAGAAGGCAAGATTTGCCTTCCTGGATTGCTTCCAACGGCTCCTAGGCCCCTTGTGCCTATAAAAGGGACCCCTAGGCGCCTCCAGCAATACATAAGTGCAGCCAACAAGTGTAGACTTCATTGGAATCAATTCTCGCTCTCCCTCTTGTGTGTAACTCTATAGTTTGTGTAGAAGGCACAACTATAAGCCTTTAGAGAGAGGAGTAGTGCTGCTAAGAGCTAGTGCAAGGTCTTGAGCGTATCGTTACTCTGCCGGGGTGCTGCCAAGAAGTTTGTAAGCAGCCGCGGTTCTGTTGTAACCCCACTCAATAGTGAAAGGCTCTATCTGTCATACTGACGGATCTGAGCAAACGGAGGAAGGAGTTGAAATAGACTCCAAGCCCAGGTGTGGCTAACTCCAACGAGGACTAGGCAAGCATTTCAGGCTTGGCCGAACCTCGGGATAAATCCTTGCGTCTGTGTGCTCTATTCTGTATTGTATCCTGACTCTCTGTCTTACTCGTCTTTATATCTGCAATTCAATACTTATCTGTGGTATAAGCTTGATTTGAAGTGCAGGATATTTTGAGACAGGATCTTCCATTCCGCTGCGACCTACTCGAAGAGTCTTCTCATTCCACTGCGTACTAAGCCTTCGAGTAGAGTAAGAATTTAAGTTTTAAAGTAATAAGTTTTATTCGCCTATTCACCCCCCCCTCTAGGCGACATCCAGATCCTGTTCCCGGGTCAAAGGGAACTTTCAACTATAAACAGGTAATGCATGTACAATACGTTCCTACCTTTTAATAGGTGAGGATATGTCCTAATCTCACTCACGGTTGCGTAGATGGAGTTAGTTCTCATGCTCTATTCCGACCCGAGATAGAATTTTGACAATACCTCCTCGCTATTCTCCAAATACACGTCCTGGCAGGGAGAGTGTGTATCCGGAGAACAATAGGAAGGTGATGCCGAAACTCTATATCAGATCGGAGCAGCGCATGTGAAAGTCGCCTAGAGGGGGGGTGAATAGGGCGAATCTGAAATTTATAAACTTAATCACAACTATAAGTCGGGTTAGCGTTAGAAATATAAGCGAGTCCGAGAGAGAGAGGGTGAAAAACAAATCACAAGCAAATAAGGAGTGAGACACAAGGATTTGTTTTACCGAGGTTCGGTTCTTGCAAACCTACTCCCCGTTGAGGTGGTCACAAGGACCGGGTCTCTTTCAACCCTTTTGAAAGGGAAATGTGCCCTTGGGCCATTTCTAAGTATTTTGGTGATTGAGTGCCAACACAAGTGTTTTTTGTGTTAATCTATGCAAAGTGGTGGACAAAGTGCAAATCATGTCCAAAGGTATGTTTCTAGACTTAGTACATTGTTTTATGGACTAATGTATTATGTCTAAGTGCTGGAAACAGAAAAAATTGGATTGGAAATGAGATGGCTTAGTTCAGCCAAAGTCTGCTCAGTCTGGGTGCACCGGACTGTCCGGTGGTGCACCGGACAGTGTCCGGTGCGCCAGGCTGGCTCTGGCGAACAGGCTACTCTCGGGACTTCGACGGCGTGTACGACTAAAATTCACCGGTCTGTCCGGTGGTGCATCGGACTGTCCGGTGAGCCGTTTACAGGCGAACTCGTCGCTCTCGGGAGATGATTAACGGCGTACGGCTAAAATTCACCGGTCTGTCCGGTGGTGCACCGGACTGTCCGGTGAGTCAACAGTCAGCCAGGGCAACGGTCGGCCGAGGATTCCGCGCGTGACGCTTGGCTGAGCCAACGGTCACATTGGTGCACCGGACTGTCCGGTGTGCACCGGACAGTGTCTGGTGCGCCAATGGCTCTCAGACTCAAACGGTCGGCTTCACCAAATAAGGAAGGATATCTGCACCGGGCAGTGTCCGGTGGTGCACCGGACTGTCCGGTGCGCCAGTCGACAGAAGGCAAGATCTACCTTCCAGAATTGCTCTCAACGGCTCCTAGCTGCCTTGGGGCTATAAAAGGGACCCCTAGGCGCATGGAGGAGATAACCAAGCATTTCTTGAGCACTCTTGATCACTCACACTCCATTCTTGCGCACTTGTTCGACATTCTAGTGATTTAAGCTCCGTTCTAGTGTGCTAGTCTTTTGAGCTTAAGTCTGGGTCTTGTGTGTGTGTATTTGCTGTGATCTTAGTGTCTTGTGTGAGTTGCTAATCCCTCCCTTGCTCCGTGCTTCTTTGTGAACTTCAAGTGTAAGGGCGAGAGGCTCCAAGTTGTGGAGATTCCTCGCAAACGGGATTAAGAAAAGCAAGCAAAACACCATGGTATTCAAGTGGGTCTTTGGACCGCTTGAGAGGGGTTGATTGCAACCCTCGTCCGTTGGGACGCCACAACGTGGAGTAGGCAAGCATTGGTCTTGGCCGAACCACGGGATAACCACCGTGCCATCTCTGTGATTGATTTCTTGTGGTTATTGTGTTTTGTTGAGACTCCTCTCTAGCCACTTGGCAATTATTGTGCTAACACTTAACCAAGTTTTGTGGCTTAAGTTTTTAAGTTTGTCAGGATCACCTATTCACCCCCCCTTTAGGTGCTCTCAATTGGTATCGGAGCCGTTCTCTTCACAAGGGACTAATCGCCCGAAGAGATGGATCCTAAAGGGAAGGGAATCGTGATCAACGACAAAGAGAAGGAGTCCTTCGTCAACGAGCCTAAGGATGATAAGCCTACCGACTCGGGCTCGAGCCATAGACGCAAAGATGGAAGGAAGAAGAAGACGAGACGCATCAAGGAAATCGTCTACTACGACGACAGTGATGAGTCCACTTCTTCCCATAAGGACAACGATGACCAGGACTACGACAAACGAAAGACGGTTAACTCAAACTTTTCTTTCGATTATTCGCGTATTCCTCAAAGTTCAAATTCACATTTACTTTCCATTCCTCTCGGCAAGCCTCCACACTTTGATGGGGAGGACTACGGATTTTGGAGTCACAAAATGCGTAGTCATTTGTTCTCTCTCCATCCAAGCATATGGGAGATTGTTGAGAATGGAATGAAGTTTGATAGCTCGGATAGTCCTATTTTTATTAATGAACAGATTCATAGAAATGCACAAGCTACTACTATGTTGTTAGCCTCCTTGTGCAGGGACGAGTACCATAAGGTGAGCGGCTTGGACAATGCCAAGCAAATCTGGGACACCCTCAAGATCTCTCATGAGGGGAATGATGTCACCTTACTCACCAAGATGGAGTTGGTAGAAGGCGAGCTCGGAAGATTTGCGATGATAAGGGGCAAGGAGCCAACCCAAACATACAACCGGCTCAAGACCCTTATCAACAAAATAAGGAGC
Organism: Zea luxurians; assembly: GCA_029449295.1. Lineage (NCBI taxonomy): Eukaryota > Viridiplantae > Streptophyta > Magnoliopsida > Poales > Poaceae > Zea > Zea luxurians. Next base: position 28,093,466 of record JAOPSE010000003.1, read on the forward strand.
TACGGAAGCACACGATGGACGGACCACGACGTCGTCCGACTATTGCTAAGGTCCTTTACCGTTCTTGATCCTCATTTGGTGAATAATATTCATGAGAATCCCAGGTACACCAAAATGTCGCCCGAAGAAGTCCTTGGAAAATTCGTAAGCGGGCGAATGATGATCAAGGAGGCGAGGTACGTGGACGACGCACTGAATGGTCCAATCAATGAGCCTCAACCCGTTGCTCTCAAGGCAACGAGAAGCAAGGAGGCGTTACCTAGCAAGGTGGCGCAAGTTGAGGCGGCAGGACTCAATGATGAAGAGATGGCCCTCATCATCAAGCGCTTCAAGACGGCGCTTAAGGGTCGCAAGGGACAGCCAAGCAAGACCAAAGCCAAGGGGAAGCGCTCATGCTTCAAATGCGGTAAGATTGGTCATTTTATTGTTAACTGTCCCGATAATGAAAGTGACCAGGAACACGGGAGCAAGAGGGAAAAGAAGAAAAATTACAAGAATGCCAAGGGCGAGGCACATCTGGGAAAGGAGTGGGATTCGGATTGCTCCTCCTCCGACTCCGACAATGAAGGACTCGCCGCCACCGCCTTCAACAAGTCATCCCTCTTCCCCAACGAGCGTCACACATGCCTCATGGCAAAGGAGAAGAAGGTATGTACTCGAGACAGTACTACTTATGATTCTTCTAGTGATGATGAGTCTAGCGATGAGGAAATAGATTACTCTAGCTTGTCCAAGGGATTGGATAGAAATAAAATTGATAAAATCAATGAATTGATTGATGCCTTGAATGAGAAGGATAGACTCTTAGAGAAACAAGAGGACCTTTTATATGAAGAGCATGATAAATTTGTTAGTGCACAAAATTCACTTGCTTTGGAAGTTAAACGAAATGAAATGCTTTCTAGTGAATTGTCTGCATGTCATGACTCTATCTCAAGCTTAAAGAGAATTAACAATGATTTAAATGCTAAATTAGAAGTAGCAAATAAATCTAACTCTTGTGTAGAACATGTCATGATTTGCACTAGGTGTAAAGATTTTGATATTGATGCTTGTAGTGAACACCTAGTTTCAATTTCCAAATTAAATGATGAATTGGCTAGTCTTAATACCTAACTTAAGACTAGCAAGAGTGAATTTGACAAACTAAAATTTGCAAGGGATGCCTACACAATTGGTAGACACCCCTCAATTAAGGATGGTCTTGGCTTCAAGAGGGAAGTCAAGAACTTAACAAGCCATAAGGCTCCCATCTCCGCCAAGGAGAAAGGGAAGGCCCCTATGGCTAGTAGTGTGCAAAAGAACCATGCTTTTATGTACCATGATAGGAGACAATCTAGAAATACTTATAGGAGTAGTAATGCATATAATGCTTTTGATTCTCATGCCATGTTTGCTTCTAGTTCTTCCTATGTGCATGATAGAAATGTTGGTAAGAGAAATGTTGTTCATAATATGCCTAGGAGAAATGTTGTTAATGTTCCTAGGAGAGTTAGTGAACCTTCTACAATATATCATGCTTGCAATGCCTCTTTTGCCATTTATAGAAAGAATAAGAAGGTGATTGCTAGGAAGTTAGGGGCAAGATGCAAGGGAGATAAAACTTGCATTTGGGTCCCTAAGACAATTGTGACTAACCTTGTAGGACCCAACAAGAGTTGGGTACCTAAGACCCAAGCCTAAATTTGCCTTACAGGTTTATGCATCTGGGGGTTCAAGCTGGATTATCGACAGCGGATGCACGAACCACATGACGGGGGAAAAGAGGATGTTCTCTTCCTACGTCAAGAACAAGGATTCCCAAGATTCAATAATATTCGATGATGGGAACCAAGGAAAGGTAAAAGGGTTAGGTAAAATTGCTATTTCATCTGAGCACTCTATTTCTAATGTGTTTTTAGTTGAGTCGCTTGGATATAATTTGTTATCTGTTAGTCAATTATGCAAAATGGGATATAATTGTCTATTTACAAATGTAGATGTGTCTGTCTTTAGAAGATGTGATGGTTCACTAGCTTTTAAGGGTGTACTAGACGACAAACTTTATTTGGTTGATTTTGCAAAAGAAGAGGCCGGTCTAGATGCATGCTTAATTGCTAAGACTTGCATGGGCTGGCTGTGGCATCGCCGCTTAGCACATGTGGGGATGAAGAACCTCCACAAGCTTCTAAAGGGAGAACACGTGATAGGTCTAACCAACGTACATTTCGAAAAAGATAGACCTTGTGCAGCTTGTCAAGCAGGGAAACAGGTGGGAGGCTCTCATCACACCAAAAATGTGATGACCACATCAAGACCCTTGGAGATGCTTCATATGGACCTCTTCGGACCCATCGCCTATCTAAGTATAGGAGGAAGTAAGCATGGTCTTGTTATAGTTGATGATTTTTCCCGCTTCACTTGGGTATTCTTTTTGCAGGATAAATCTGAAACCCAAGGGACCCTCAAGCGCTTCCTCAGGAGAGCTCAAAATGAGTTTGAGCTCAAGGTGAATAAGATAAGGAGCGACAACGGGTCCGAATTCAAGAATCTTCAAGTGGAGGAGTTCCTTGAGGAGGAGGGGATCAAGCACGAGTTCTCCGCTCCCTACACACCTCAGCAAAATGGTGTGGTAGAGAGGAAGAATAGGACGCTCATCGATATGGCGAGGACTATGCTTGGAGAGTTCAAGACCCCCGAGCGCTTTTGGTCGGAAGCCGTGAACACAGCTTGCCACGCCATCAACAGGGTCTATCTTCACCGCCTCCTCAAGAAGACTTCATATGAGCTGCTAACTGGTAACAAACCCAATGTATCTTATTTTCGTGTATTTGGGAGCAAGTGCTATATTCTTGTGAAGAAAGGTAGAACTTCTAAATTTGCTCCCAAAGCTGTAGAAGGGTTTTTATTAGGTTATGACTCAAATACAAAGGCGTATAGGGTCTTCAACAAATCATCGGGTTTGGTTGAAGTCTCTAGCGACGTTGTATTTGATGAGACTAATGGCTCTCCAAGAGAGCAAGTGGTTGATCTTGATGATGTAGATGAAGAAGATGTTCCAACGGCCGCAATGCGCACCATGGCGATTGGCGATGTGCGACCACAGGAACAATTGGAGCAAGATCAACCATCTTCCTCAACAATGGTGCATCCCCCAACCCAGGATGACGAACAGGTACCTCAAGTGGAGGCGCATGATCAAGGGGGAGCACAGGATGATCAAGTTGAAGAGGAAGAAGCACCTCAGGCACCTCTAACCCAAGTTCGAGCGACGATTCAAAGGAATCATCCCGTCGACCAAATTTTGGGTGATATTAGCAAGGGAGTAACCACTCGTTCAAGATTAGTTAATTTTTGTGAGCATTACTCTTTTGTCTCTTCTATTGAGCCTTTCAGGGTAGAAGAGGCCTTGCTGGATCCGGACTGGGTGTTGGCCATGCAGGAGGAACTCAACAACTTCAAGCGCAATGAAGTTTGGACACTGGTGCCTCGTCCCAAGCAAAATGTTGTGGGAACTAAGTGGGTGTTCCGCAACAAACAGGACGAGCACGGGGTGGTGACTAGGAACAAGGCTCGACTTGTGGCAAAAGGTTATGCCCAAGTCGCAGGTTTGGACTTTGAGGAGACATTTGCTCCTGTGGCTAGGCTAGAATCAATTCGTATTTTGCTAGCATATGCCGCTCACCATTCTTTCAGGTTGTACCAAATGGATGTGAAGAGCGCTTTCCTCAACGGGCCAATCAAGGAGGAGGTGTACGTGGAGCAACCCCCTGGCTTCGAGGATGAACGGTACCCCGACCACGTGTGTAAGCTCTCTAAGGCGCTCTATGGACTTAAGCAAGCCCCAAGAGCATGGTATGAATGCCTTAGAGACTTTTTAATTGCTAATGCTTTCAAGGTTGGGAAAGCCGATCCAACTCTTTTCACTAAGACTTGCGATGGTGATCTTTTTGTGTGCCAAATTTATGTCGATGACATAATATTTGGTTCTACTAACCAAAAGTCTTGTGAAGAGTTTAGCAGGGTGATGACGCAGAAATTCGAGATGTCGATGATGGGCGAGTTGAACTACTTCCTTGGGTTCCAAGTGAAGCAACTCAAGGACGGCACTTGATCTCCCAAACGAAGTACACGCAAGACTTGCTAAAGCGGTTTGGGATGAAGGACGCCAAGCCCGCAAAGACGCCGATGGGAACTGACGGACACACCGACCTCAACAAAGGAGGTAAGTCCGTTGATCAAAAAGCATACCGGTCCATGATAGGTTCCTTGCTTTATTTATGTGCTAGTAGACCAGATATTATGCTTAGCGTATGCATGTGTGCTAGATTTCAATCCGATCCAAGGGAGTGTCACTTAGTGGCCGTGAAGCGAATTCTTCGATATTTAGTCGCTACGCCTTGCTTCGGGATCTGGTATCCAAAGGGGTCTAACTTTGACTTGATTGGATACTCAGATTCCGACTATGCTGGATGTAAGGTCGATAGGAAGAGTACATCAGAGACGTGCCAATTCTTAGGAAGGTCCCTGGTGTCGTGGAACTCTAAGAAACAAACTTTCGTTGCCCTATCCACCGCTGAGGCCAAGTACGTTGCCGCAGGACAGTGTTGTGTGCAACTACTTTGGATGAGGCAAACCCTCCGGGACTTTGGCTACAATCTGAGCAAAGTCCCACTCCTATGTGACAATGAGAGTGCTATCCGAATAGCGGAAAATCCTGTTGAGCACAGCCGCACAAAGCACATTGACATCCGACATCACTTTTTGAGAGACCACCAGCAAAAGGGAGATATCGAAGTGTTTCATGTTAGCACCGAGAACCAGCTAGCCGATATCTTCACTAAGCCTTTAGATGAAAAGACCTTTTGCAGGCTGCGTAGTGAGCTAAATATCCTAGATTCGCGGAACTTGGATTGATTTATAGCATACATGTGGTTATGCCTTTGATCATGTTCCTTCTGCATTTTGTTGCTTACTTGTGGTGCTCAAGTTGTACAATCACTCCCCGGACCTCACAAGTCCTTTTGCAAGTGATGCACATATTTAGGGGGAGTTGTGCTACAACTTGACCCTTTGAGACTAACCGTTTGCTTGAGCTTGCTTGATTTAGTCTCAAAGGAGGTTTGAAAGGGAAAAGGTGGACTTGGACCATGAAAGACTTCCACTGCACTCCGATGAGAGGGTAACTTATTCCAAGTTCATCTCAGGTACTCTTATTGCCTTTGCATTCTTATTTGAAGATTTTGGTGAGGCAATGGGGTTCCTGGGCCAAGATTGATCCCGTTTTGGTGCTTGATGCCAAAGGGGGAGAAAATAAAGGCCAAAGCAATAGATGGATCAGCTACCACTTGAGAAATTTTGAAAAAAAGTAGATTAGAGCTTTTGGTTTGTCAAAACTCTTTTATTGTCTCTTTTGTCAAAAGTTGGCCTCTTGTGGGGAGAAGTGTTGATTATGGGAAAAAGGGGGAGTTTTTGAAATCCTTGATCAATTTCCTTAGGAATACCTCTCTTTATGTCTCTACACGTGGATTTGACTTAGAGATAGGAATTTGAGTTTGATTTGCAAAAACAAACCAAGTGGTGGCAAAGAATGATCCATATATGCCAAAATTGATTCAAAACAACTTTTGGTTTTCATTTGCATTGATATTGCACTTGTTCTAGTTGCTTTATGTTGTGTTGGCATAAATCACCAAAAAGGGGGAGATTGAAAGGGAAATGTGCCCTTGGGCCATTTCTAAGTATTTTGGTGATTGAGTGCCAACACAAGTGTTTTTTGTGTTAATCTATGCAAAGTGGTGGACAAAGTGCAAATCATGTCAAAAGGTATGTTTCTAGACTTAGTACATTGTTTTATGGACTAATGTATTATGTCTAAGTGCTGGAAACAGAAAAAATTGGATTGGAAATGAGATGGCTTAGTTCAACCAAAGTCTGCTCAGTCTGGGTGCACCGGACTGTCCGGTGGTGCATCGGACAGTGTCCGGTGCGCCAGGCTGGCTCTGGCGAACAGGCTGCTCTCGGGACTTCGATGGCGTGTACGGCTAAAATTCACCGGTCTGTCCGGTGGTGCACCGGACTGTCCGGTGAGCCATTCACAGGCGAACTCGTCGCTCTCGGGAGATGATTAACGGCGTACGACTAAAATTCACCGGTCTGTCTGGTGGTGCACCGGACTGTCCGGTGGTGCACCGGACTGTCCGGTGGTGCACCGGACTGTCCGGTGAGTCAACAGTCAGCCGGGGCAATGGTCGGACGAGGATTCCGCGCGTGACGCGTGGCTGAGCCAACGGTCACATTGGTGCACCAGACTGTCCGGTGTGCACCGGACAGTGTCCGGTGCGCCAACGGCTCTCAGACTCCAACGGTCGGCTTCGCCAAATAAGGAAGGATATCTGCACCGGACAGTGTCCGGTGGTGCACCGGACAGTGTCCGGTGGTGCACCGGACTGTCCGGTGCGCCAGTCGACAGAAGGCAAGATCTGCCTTCCAGAATTGCTCTCAACGGCTCCTAGCTGCCTTGGGGCTATAAAAGGGACCCCTAGGCGCATGGAGGAGATAACCAAGCATTCCTTGAGCACTCTTGATCACTCACACTCCATTCTTGCGCACTTGTTCGACATTCTAGTGATTTAAGCTCCGTTCTAGTGTGCTAGTCTTTTGAGCTTAAGTCTGGGTCTTGTGTGTGTGTATTTGTTGTGATCTTAGTGTCTTGTGTGAGTTGCTAATCCCTCCCTTGCTCCGTGCTTCTTTGTGAACTTCAAGTGTAAGGGCGAGAGGCTCCAAGTTGTGGAGATTCCTCGCAAACGGGATTAAGAAAAGCAAGCAAAACACCGTGGTATTCAAGTGGGTCTTTGGACCGCTTGAGAGGGGTTGATTGCAACCCTCGTCCATTGGGACGCCACAACGTGGAGTAGGCAAGCGTTGGTCTTGGCCGAACCACGGGATAACCACCGTGCCATCTCTGTGATTGATTTCTTGTGGTTATTGTGTTTTGTTGAGACTCCTCTCTAGCCACTTGGCAATTATTGTGCTAACACTTAACCAAGTTTTGTGGCTTAAGTTTTTAAGTTTGACAGGATCACCTATTCACCCCCCCCCCTCTAGGTGCTCTCACCTTTCCCTCTCTCAAACGGTCACTTAGACCGAGTGAGCTTCTCTTCTCAATCACACGGGACACTAAGTTCCCGCAAGGACCACCACACAATTGGTGCCTCTTGCCTTGGTTACAATTGAGTGTTCACAAGAAAGAATGAGAAAGAAAAGAAGCAATCCAAGCGCAAGAGCTCAAATGAACACAAATGTCACTCTTGAAAGGGAAATAAGCTTTAAACCTTTTCCTAAATGATTTTGGTGGTTGAAATGCCCGACACAAATAATTGGACTAACTAGTTTGCTCTAGAGTTTATGTTCCATAGGTGCCAAAGGTTCAACTCAAAGCCAATACAAAGATTAAAAAGGGTTCAAGAAGAAAGGAGCAAAGGGAACCGAAGTGCTCCCTGGTCTGGCACACCGGACTGTCCGGTGTGCCACCGGATAGTGTCCGGTGCACCAGGGAAGATCGACTTCAAACTCTTCACCTTCGGGTTTCCCAGGCGCACCTCCGCTATAATTCACCGGACTGTCCGGTGCGCCAGCGGAGCAACGGCTATTTGCGCGCAACGGTCGACTCTGCAAAGTGAACAGTGCAAATCAGATGTCAGAGCAGACGGTCAGAGGGGCACCGGACTGTCCGGTGTCGCACCGGACTGTTCGGTGCCACATGAGGACAAAGCCCCCAACGGTCGACCAGCTCTATGCCCTAACGGGAGGATGACGTGGCGGCACACCAGACACTGTCCGGTGCGCCCATCGCCAGCAGACTTCTCCAACGGCTACATTTTGGATGGTGGCTATAAATACCACCCCAACCGGCCACTTCAAGGTGGTGGAGCCCAAGCAACATTCCAAGTCATCTAATTGACATACTCAAACCCTCCCAACCACTTCTATTCATTGATCCATCCTATACACAAGATCTAGACCACTACAACCAACACAAGTGCCACAAAAGATAGAGCAAGCAAGAGAGAGCTACTCATTTGAGTTTAGCACTAGTGCCTTGTGAGATTCATTGAGAGATAGTGTGTGCTACTTCTTTATGTTCATTTGCGCGTGGAGTTTTGACTCCCATTGAACTTCCTCCAAAGTTTTGGAGGCTTGTAAAGCTAGCAAGAGACACCAAAGAGTGTGGTGATCCTTGTGGGGTCTTAAGTGATCCTTGAGAAGAAGAAGAGCTCTCCGGTCCTTGGTGATCGGTGGAGAGAGAGGGAAAGGGTTGAAAGAGACCCGTCCTTAGTGGACTCCTCAACGGGGACTAGGCCTTCGAGGGCCGAACCTCGGTAAAATAAATCACCCGTGTCTCGTGTGCTTATTGCTTGTGATTTGTTTGTTCTATTCCTTTCCAAGTTTTTCTTGCACTATTCATTGCTAATATTATTTAGTGTTGCTCTTGGTTAAATTCTCATTTAGTGGAGCAACACATTGCAAGAAAGAACTTGTGTCATTGCTCTTCTTATCTAAGCCCTTTTGCTTTATTCTCATAGACCTATTAGTTGTATTGTTTTATCAATTCCACATTATTTGAAAGCAATATTCTTTACAAGCAAGGACTTAGTTTTCATACTCCGATAATTATGTATCTTGTTCTAACCACTAATCAAAGGATCTAGTTGGGGGATAAAGTTTTAATTTCCAGGTTTCGCCTATCCACCCCCCTCTAGGAGACTTTCAATTGGTATCGGAGCTAGGCACTTCATATTGAGTCTAACAACTCGAAGTGATGGCTCAAAGAAGATCCCAAAAGAACAAGAAGTCCAAGGAGAACAAGGAGGTAACTCTTGAGATATTACTTCTCGATTGTTCTAATTATGTTTCATGGTCTACTAGGGTGATAAATGCTTTTAGAACCATTGATCCACAATTAGAACAAATTTTAGACAAGAGTATCATTCCTTCTAACTATGCTAGGGAAAATGCCTCCGAAGAAGATTTAAGATGTATACGCTTAAACTATCTAGCTTATGACATCTTAAGTAAATCCCTTAGCAAAGAAGATTATCATGCCTTCATAATAAAATATGATAAACCTATTTGTGATGTGCATGATATTTGGACTAGAATTAAAAGCAAATTTGATGAGTCCAAACATGATAGTTCATTTTGTGCTTCTACTTCCTTTGGTCTTTGTGATACTAACCCTTGCAAGGAAGAAGAAGAAAATGAACGATGGAGACCAAACGATGAATCCACCTCTCCAAGAGGTTTGTCTTCCCATTTCGATTCCCACATATGTTGTGTGGCTAATGAAAATGATAGCGGAAGCACAAATGAGGATGAGGAGGAAGAAATAAGCTTCTTGCAACTCTATGCTCGCCTAAGCCAAGAAGATAAGGCGGTCATGCTCAAACTTCTAAAAAGAGCGAGAGAGCAAAGCGAAGCTCGTCAAAGGCTAGAAGATATTCTCTCCATGAAAATGCTAAGCTTTGACGAGTTGACTAAAGAACATGAGGAGCTAAAGTGCTCTCATGTTGATTTGGTCCAAAGGTATGAAACTATTTCAATTGAGCAAGATAACGCGTTACATTGTATCGCTCAATTAGTAAATAGGAATGCCTTGCTTAAGGACCAAGTAGAAAAGCTAAAAGATGAAAATCTAGCTTTTCAAGAAAAATATGATATGCTCCTATGTTTTCATGAAAATCTTATGGATGATCATATCATATTGAATATTGCACATGAGGTTGTGATAGAAAACTTAAAATCCCAACAACCTCACTCATGCACATGTATTCAAATTGAAACTACATTACCATGTGCTAATGCTTGTTGTCCGTCAACAAGCAAATCTTCCTTTGAACTAGAATTTGCAGGAACAAATGATGATACATATCAAAAGCTCAAAGAAGAAAATGAGAGGCTAAAAATGAGCTTGACACAACTAAAAGGGAAGTGCTTTGCTCAACCTTCTCAAGATAACCATGATCACATGGTGAAGAAGCTTGAGACAGGAACAACCGTGGCATGCACTAAATCCCTTGAAAAAAGTGTCAAGGACTTGAGGATTGCCAAGAGGAAGGAACAAAAGAAGAAAATCAATACCTCTTCGAAAAGCCTCAACCATGCCTCCACAAAAGGTAACATCCAAGGTAATAATCAAGCCACACTTCACACTAAGAGAACTAAGAAGTGTAGTGAATGCTTTGAAAAGGGACACTCGATTAGGTCATGTCCCTATATACAAAAAGACTTGATTATTAGCAAGGATGATAAATTGTGTTTTAAATGCTCCAAGAAGGGACACTTACTTAGATCATGTCCCCATTTAAAACAAAAGGCATAATGTTAGAAAAGAAAATATTCACTAACCATGTAGCAAGCAAGAAGCGAGGAAGGAAGAAATCTTCAAAGCTTGAAGATCGCCTATGCTACATATGCCGAAAGAAGGGACATCAATGTAAAGATTGTCCCATTGGTAACAACCCCACTCCTAATTTGTCAATTAATTCTCATGTAACTAGGCAACCCAAAATTGCAACTTGTGCTAGAAAGGTAATGAGTTTACCTAGTGCTAACACAAAGGACCTTTGGGTTCCTAGATCTTTGTTGACTAAACGTAATGGACCCATCAAGCGATGGGTACCAAAATATGTTTGGCAAGCTTTGCAGGAGAAGGAGATGATATGAAGCTTTGGGATGCTTAAGAGAGTCCATTCAATTCTTATTATCTCAAGCTATCAATCTTCAATACATATCCAAGACTGACCCAAAGCTATTTCAACTTATTATATCTAAAACTCATATCATCTCTGGGAAGATATTGATGTTGTAGGAAATAAAGAATTATCATGTGTGAAAAATCAAGGCCTACAACATGGAGGAAAGTCAAAGGATGGTAACTTCTATGCTTTTAAATACAAGTATTTTAAATTATCATTTCTTATGTGTCTTGTGTAGTCACATAGAAATGTGTAGCACTTCAAATATCCTTAATTTTACCATTCTTTGAAGATTTTCCTCTCATATGGTAGATTGCATACTCATCATTTCCATTCTATGGCAATCTACATGCTTTAATTAGTTGCAAGTGTCTCATGGCATGTTTTTTCACTAATTATCTTATTATTGCCATGATTCTAGATATAAAGAGATATTCCAAGTTCTTAAAAGAATAAGGTGTCATGTAAGGAATTCAAATCCTTAGGACACTTATGAAAGGAAAACTCTCTCTATAACTAGAATAGTGAGACTAATGATTTTATCTAAGTAACCCAAATAGTCTCACTTGTAGAGAATAAGTTTCTCTTTGGAAGCGTGTAATCTAACATAAAAAGAAAAATCAATCCAATGATTTATGATGTATTTCTACTTGCTCAAATTGGATATGATTCTTTCACATTTATCGCTTTCCATACCATGAATTAGATTTATACCCGTAATCTTAAAAGATTATTTATGCTTATTTTATGAGTTAAAATTAAGCATAACATCATCTGGATAATCTAGTTCATGCTATGAAGTTTCCATGTTTTAATAATCTAGCTTTTCATTCCTTATCAAAAATGATTACAAAAATGGAAACTAGTGCTTGTGTTACTAACAAAGTATCTCTTGAGCCTACTTATGAATATCTACAAAAGAGAAAGTGCACAAGCCTTATGGGTTGCTCTTCACCCAAAGGAAGAAAGGTAAAAGCAAAGGTATGGGAACTCATCTTCTTAATCAAATTTAGTTCCCATCTCAATGGCTATTTAATCTAAATTATCATATTATACCCATAGATTCTTTATTGGACCTAAATCAGCTAGACGTGCATTCAATCTCATTCTTTTAAATGCTCATGTCCATTAGGATCTAAGTCATGCCTTTGCGATATATATATATATATGTTATCATATTGATTTGCTTCCAAGTAATGATTACTAAATTCAATATGATGAAGTAAAATTTTCAATGATTGATTAAAATGCTTAAAAAGTGCATATTCCTCTTTCTCAAATGAAATGCACTAATGTTAAGGATTTTACTTCATGTCTATGTGACTTATGAATGATGAATTGTTTATATTTCCTATCTAAAGAGATCATCCTTCATCATATACTCCCTTGTGCTATTAACATCTTTCTTAAGTATTTTCAATAAGTTTGAAAGGAAAAAGAAACAACTACAAAGGGAGGACTCTCAAGTGAAAGGGGAGGACATCAAGAACAACAACTTGGATAATAAGATCTACAAAACAATCAATGGTGTGGTTGTGAGTATTCCAAATCCTTTCATAATGAGAATACTGTTGGGGCGAAGGCGTAGACACTACCCTCCGCTCGATGCCTTCGCCAGTCTCGCTGCACCAACGGAGACGACTACTGACGGACTGCACCCTTCGTCCGACGCGACTGAAGGACGAAGACCCACGGCGAGGCCGCTCCGTCCCGCGGGGTTGCCTAACGTGAGAGCCCACGTACAATCCGGCCCGTCATAACGGGCCCCGCGCTGTTGTTGCGCTTTGCGGGCCTAAATTGTAAAGGTTTTTCTATTATTACAGTCTGTAACCCTGCTTTAATGGGAATATTCCGGGGAGAACCTAGGCTCCTGAGGGCACATGCGTCCTTAATCCTTGATGCTGGGCACTCAGGCACCTATAAATACCCCCGCACAGTGCCCTTGAGGGGCTAGGTTAACAAAGCTATTGCCATCTCAAGTAGTAGCCCCGTTTACACCGCTTTCACTCCCCCGTTGGATCAACTTGCGCAGGAGAGCAAGTTCCAACATTTGGCGCCCACCGTTCGTGCTACGAAAACACCACCCGCGATGGCACCCAAGAGAACCTCATCGAAGGCTGACGAAGCCGCGAAGGCGGCACTGCTGGCCGAGAAAAAGGGCAAGGCCCTCGTCGACAACACTCTCCAAGAGCCCTGTGAAGACGACGCAAACAGCAAGAAGCGGCGCAATGAACAACCCACTACCGAAGGCAGCCTCTGCACCTGCAGCTCCGGGGGACCACAACAGCCTCCCCCAGGCTTCGCTCCACCAGAGGGCGCGGACACCACCGAGGACGGCGAAGTCATCGGTGTTTCGGCCGAAGAGCAGCTACAACTACGCGCCCTACGCATCAAGAACCGCAACCTCCAAAAGCAAAAAGAGATCCTCGAGGCCAAGCGCCAACGTGTGTCTGCACAAGCCAAGGTGCTGAAAGTTCCCTTCGACCCGGGAACAGGATCTGGATGTCACCTAGAGGGGGGTGAATAGGCGAATAAAACTTATTACTTTAAAACTTAAATTCTTACTCTACTCGAAGACTTAGTACGCAGTGGAGTGAGAGGACTCTTCGAGTAGGTTGCAGCGGAATAGAAGATCCTGTCTCAAAATGTCCTGCACTTCAAATAAAGCTTATACCACAGATAAGTATTGAAGTGCAGATATAAAGGCGAGTAAGACAGAGAGTCAGGATACAATACAGAACAGAGCACACAGATGCAAGGATTTATCCCGAGGTTCGGCCAAGCCTGAAATGCTTGCCTAGTCCTCGTTGGAGTTAGCCACACCTGGGCTTGGAGTCTATTTCAACTCCTTCCTCTGTTTGCTCAGATCTGTCAGTATGACAGATAGAGCCTTTCACTATGTTGAGTTGGGTTACACCAAAACCGCGGCTGCTTACAAACTTCTTGGCAGCACCCCGGCAGAGTAACGATACGCTCAAGACCTTATTCTAGCTCTTAGCAGCACTTCTCCTCTCTCTAAAGGCTTATAGCTGTGCCTTCTACACAAACTAGAGAGATACACACAAGAGGGAGAGTGAGAATTGATTCGAGTGATGTCTACACTTGTTGGCTGCGCTTGTGTATTGCTTGAGGCGCCTAGGGGTCCCTTTTATAGGCAGAAGGGGCCTAGGAGCCGTTGGAAGCAATCTAGGAAGGCAAATCTTGCCTTCTGTCGGGTGGCGCACCGGACAGTCCGGTGCACCACCGGACACTGTCCGGTGCCTGATCTCCTTCCATAAATGGAGCAGTCGACCGTTGCAGTCCTGGAGCCGTTGGCGCACCGGACACTGTCCGGTGCACACCGGACAGTCCGGTGCCCCCATCTGACCGTTGGCTCGTCCACGCGTCACGCGCGGATTGCGCGGCCGACCGTTGGCCCAGCCGACCGTTGGCTCACCGGACAGTCCGGTGCACCACCGGACAGTCCGGTGAATTATAGTCGTACGTCGCCAGACTCCTCCCGAGAGCGACCTTTTCGACGGAGTTCAACCTGGCGCACCGGACAGTCCGGTGTGCCAGACTGAGCTGAATCTTGGCTGTACACAGCCAAGCCTTTCGCACCTCTTTCCTTTTCTTCTTCTTTCTGTTTCTAACACTTAGACAAGTATATTAGTCCACAAAACCAATGTACTAAGTCTAGAAACATACCTTCTCTTAATTATATAGCATTTGACATGCTTGAGCTTTGATGTTGGACTCATAACTCATCAAGTCTGCTTGACTTGATCTAGATTGACATTTCTTAGTTCCAACATCCTGCATAGGTCACATAGAACATCTCCAAACATAGGAACAACCCAAACTAAAGATCAAGGTGAACTTAGCTCTTTTGGGTTGCTTCCAGTCCTGGTTTTGACACTTGTTCTCCTTCTAGTGATCCTGATCTCCTTCTTAGAGCTTGATCTTGAGCCTTATGACTTACACCACATAACTGTAGCTGTTACCTCATTGGTTGTAAGTCACGTCCTTATGTAGTGATCCTTGATGTGCCGTAGTTGTTCTCAACTCGATCACCCTTGACTTTGCAAGCCTTCTTCTTCACCCTTGGCTTTGGGTTCCTCAGCCTCCTTGACCTTCTCCCATGCACTTGGTACCTCGAAGCTCTTCTTGCCTCCGTCCTTGGCTTGATCAGTTGTCTCCGAGCTACGCACCCGAGTATCACTTTTGCAATGTCCATCTTACTTGTGATGTCCATCATGTATCCATAATCCAGTTCTTGGACCATCACAATTGTTCACTTGTGTTGAACCCTGTAGGCTTTACCTTAAGCACATGTTCAACACTTAGTACACTTATTAGTCCTTTAATTGAGTTGTCATCCAAACACCAAAACTCACAAGAGAGCTTTCAATCTCCCCCTTTTTGGTGATTGATGGCAACACAATTAAAGCTTACATAAGAATAAGATTTGAAGCACAAATTTTGAATTCTAAGTTTATAGAATGCTCCCCCTAAATATGTGCTTACTTCAAAAACATACTATTGACCTCAGACGCCAATTTGCACATACTTAGGCAATTCGAAACATTTCTACACCTTAGCACTTTTTAGGATGCATTGTGTCAAGAATCAAACCATGATACTATAACACACAAATGCACATAATCAAACACACAAATGCACATAATCAGAGTTAAACACCATTCAAATTAGTGGATATATCACAGGAATATCAACCTACCACTATTCACCATTAAGATACTAATTTAAACTAAGATACCAATTTAAAGCAATCTTAAAGCACCATTAATCACATGACTATCTATTACACTATAGAAGCCAAATAATAATTCATCGCGGTGGAAACACTAGTCCATATGATGCAACACATATAATACTGCAAGAGGCACATGAATAACACACTAGCAAAGCTTAAAGCTTAAACTAACACACCACCCCTTAGGATAAGCTTTCCTCTCAGGTTGAGATAAGCTTTAATACACAAATTCCACACAAATGCACATAATCAAACACACAAATGCACATAATCAGAGTTAAACACCATTCAAATTAGTGGATATATCACAGGAATATCAACCTACCACTATTCACCATTAAGATACTAATTTAAACTAAGATACCAATTTAAAGCAATCTTAAAGCACCATTAATCACATGACTATCTATTACACTATAGAAGCCAAATAATAATTCATCGCGGTGGAAACACTAGTCCATATGATGCAACACATATAATACTGCAAGAGGCACATGAATAACATACTAGTAAAGCTTAAAGCTTAAACTAACACACCACCCCTTAGGATAAGCTTTCCTCTCAGGTTGAGATAAGCTTTAATACACAAATTCTCCCCCTTTGACATCAAACACCAAAAACCATACTCAAGCAAGAACATAGGATGATGTCAAGGGACAGCAGGGTAAATATGTTTGTCACTAAAGACGGATATGTAATTTGAAAATTACTTAAATAATTATAAATGTTCTTGAAACTAACTAATTGATAAGATTATTCCCTAGGAATTTAATTATATTGAAAAGGGGGCAAAACTATTTTATGTTGAGGAAAAATGCATAATAAATACTAGTTTTTTAGCTATTAAAACCAATATTGAATATGTGTGTGCATTACATATTTAAAATATCTGCATAGATAAATAATAATGGTATGAATATGTTTAGTCACATGCTGGATTTTCCTTATGGTGGCATCTATATTTGAATTAATAACTCATTTAAATCTAAAATAGTTAAAATGAATGGGAATTGAAATAGAAAATAAAAAAAGAGAAAAACTTGTGTTGGGCCGGATTCCTTAATTTTGGCCCAACTCGCCACTTATCCCAGTCGCGCTCCCGGCCCAAACCAGCCGCATGCATGCGTCCCCGCCTGGTGGGCCCGGGCGGGCAGCCTCACCCCACTTATCTACGCGTCGGCTTACCCGCGCTGTTTGATTGTCTCGCCGCTGGGTGGGCCTGGAGGGTCGGACTTCCCTTCCACCCTGAGATTTGCGCGTACCTATGAACTGCTCCGCCGAGCTCGTCGGGTGGTTGGGGTCGTCGTGACCAGACTCTCCTTTCCACGCCGTGGGCGATATAAATTCCCCGGTGCACCCAACCCTCAGCCCTGGTCTAGAATACTATCCTCGCTGTCGTCACCACGCGGGCTAGGTTAGCGTGGAGCCGTGCCGAGATCCACCGCCGCCATTGATTCATACTGCGTCCGTTGCTCTGGGCATGTCGTCGATCCGCCTGGGTCAAAGCGTCGGGCGAAACCAGGTGGCATCGTGGGTCGCGGTGGGCGTCCCATGTCGATTGCTCATGTGGGGAGACCTAATGCTCGCGATGTGCTCACCGTCGGGCTGCATCTCACCATGGGGGCAAGTTCTCCACTGCTCCACCATCGGTAAAATACTCCTAGAGTTATTCTTGGTTGAAGTTCGCTTCGCGTTTTGCTACTCCGATTGGGGCTCGATCGTCGGGGTTCTGGTTTCGCGGGCACCGGTGAGCTATCGGGGCGGAGCTCTTCTTCCGCCGCCCTGTTGTGCAGTCGGGAGCAGGAAGAAGCATGGAGTCCATTGATCTAGTGATCAACGGTGGCTATTGGATGATGAGGTGGATGAGCCACGGACCGTTGATCTCGAGCTGTCTGGTCTGGATTAAATAATGGGACCGCTTCGGGGAAAACAAATCAGGTGCATAGATCTCAGATCGAACGGTTTGGAGAGGATCTCGGGGTTTAAAATCTGGGCGGTCGATCCCAGATCCAGCGAACAGCATTGTGTACCGCTTCGAGTTAACGGCCGATTTAATCTGCGCCGTCGGACGATGATCCAAGGGTTGTCGCGTGCGGATACCCCTCCGTCGCACCCTTTTTGCAAAAGAACCCCTGTGCTTTTTCGTATTTAACCCGCCATTCCCCCGATCATAAGAATATTTCACAGTTAGGTCCCTGGAAGTTGTAGAAGAGCCCCTGGCTTTTGGTTTATTTACGCGCGCAGTCCAGTAACCGAGGAAATTGAGAAAAACAATATAGAAATTGATTTTTAATGCAAAAACAATTCTACAAACTTGTATAATTCATATTAAATTCATTTTAACTCCAAATTGAGTCATTCCAGTTGCAATAATTTTGTATTAATATTGTCTATCAACTAGTAACACTATTTAGCCATGAAACTTAAATTAAAATTGTTAATCTATTCTAAGCACTAAATAATTTCGGAAATTCATAACTTAATAACCGTAGCTCCGAATTTAGTGGTTCTTGTTTCTACGATCTCGTTACGTAGTGTAGATTATTATTACATAGTTTATTCTTATGTTTGGTGTGATGTTAATTTTGCCTATGCCATGTTGTCTGTATTGCTACGTTTAGCAGTGAGGTCACGTGTCACCTGAAGAGCAAGTTGGTACCTGGAATCTCAAGTCCCAGGCAAGTTATGCCCTTGATCACTTCTTTTTACCCACTCATGTTCTAATTAATCATAATGATCTGCATAGGTTAATTTTGATGGGACCCAATAGGTTACCCTAGTTTGACTATCTTTATACCTTGTTCACCACTGAATTTTTGGGTAGTACCTGCTATTGCTTTATGTGGTTTTGGGTATAGAGATACATTTTATTCATGATTATCTTTTATTATCAGTTGTTATTTACTATTCATGATAAGATCATTATGTTAATTGGAACATGGAGAACCACCCGGGAAAACAGTGCTACCACAAGGGTTTAATGGGACGCCCTTGGCTGATTAATTAGGAAAGCTAGTGGATGACTACCTTACCCGAAAGGGGCAAGGGCAGTAGGGGAGTGGTCAGTGTAGGGAGGCCCTTGGGATGATTTTGCTGCGATGGTGGTCATGCGAGGGATTCCTGCATTGGAGCTTCCTATAAACTGTAGCGGGTTTTCTGAAGCTAGTGGAACTTTGTAAAGGCCTCGTAGTGTTACCCTTCCTCGCCTCCTCGGTAGAGGTGTATGGGATTGGTCGTCTCTTGGCAGATGGGTAACACGACTTGTGGGTAAAGATGTGCAACCTCTGCAGAGTGTAAAACTGGTATACTAGCCATGCTCACGGTCATGAGCAGCTCGGACACTCACATGATTAATTTATGGAACTAAATTCAATTTGTCATATGCATTGCATCGCAGGTGATGTTGTTACTTTTGTTCTACTACTTAATTGGGTTTGGTATTTACTTATACTTAGTAATTGCTAATAAAATTTTGACCAACTTTAAAAGCAATGCTCAGCTTCAACCATCCTCTTTGGTAAGCCTTACACTTCACATGAGCTCCCACCTTTGGCGAGTTCATACACATTATTCCCCACAACTTGTTGAGCTATGAACGTATGTGAGCTCACTCTTGCTGTCTCACACCCCCCACAGGTCAAGAACAGGTACCGCAGGATGAGGCGCTTGGAGGACGCTGCGATGTGTTCGTGAGAGGTCTAGGCCGTCGTCTCCCAGTCAACCTTGGGTTGCTAGACCGTTGTCTCCTTATAATGTATTTATTTATTTATTTTGTCTAGAACTCCTGTTATGTAATAAAGATGTGACATTCGATCCTGTGCCATGATTCATCATATGTGTGAGACTTGGTCCCAGCACACCTGGTGATTATGTTCGCGCCCGGGCTTTGGACCCCTAAAACCCGGGTGTGACACGCGACGAAGAGCAGAAGGCACATGAGCTTGAACAAGAGATCGCGCTCATGCAGAGCGAAGGCCAACTCGGCCTGCAACACGGCCCACCCCTCCAGCAGTGTGCACAAATCGAAGACCTGTTCATCCCTCAGCGCGGACACACCATCCCTCACGCCACGGCTTTCTAAGGCGTCAACTACCTTGACGAGCGAAGTCCCCTGGCACCTCACCTGCAAGTGACACCATGGCCCGCCAACTTCAGGGCAGGGACCTATCCCAAGTATAACGACAGCACTGATCCAGCACAGTACATCATGAGCTATCAAGTCGCCGTTGCATCATCCGGAGGGGACGACGCCACGATGGCCAAGCCATTCATCATTGCCCTCGAAGGCCCAGCCCTCACCTGGTACACCAGGTTGCCCCCATTGTCCATCGACTCCTGGAGAAGTCTCCGGGACAAATTCTTGCTCAACTTCCAAGGGTACCACCCAGACACCGACGCCTTGGCTGAACTCTCACTCTGCAAGCAGCTGGAACGAGAGACTCTGTGGGAGTATTACCGCAAGTTCCTGACCCTCAAGTCACAACTGCCTTCGGTCGATGACCAGATCGCCATCCACTACACCATCAGTGGCCTTCGGGCCGGCGTCCTCTACAGCCACTGCATCAGGGACCCGCCCAGGAACCTCCAAGAGCTGTATCAGCTGTTTGAGAAATATGCTAGATCCGAAGAGCTCCACCAGCGCAAAGTCGAGTCTCAGAGGAAGCCCAAAGACCCTCCGCAGTCCAGCCGCACTTGGACGAGGCCCTCGCAGACAGACTCCAGCCGGGACGGCCGCAATCAGCAGCAGGTGCACAACATCGCCAACCAGCCCCCCGCTGGTGAGGCCCCTCGCCGCCAGGAGTATCCCCCCCAGGGCCGAGGAAATGGAACTCGCGGTCGAGGACGGGGGCGTGCGCAGCAGCCACGCGGATTTTACTTCCTGTTCCACGGCGAAGACTGTGCGCATCCCACAAGGGACTGCCCAGAGACGAAGGCCACCAGAGACAGAATGGCACGGGCACAACTAGCCGACAACCCTAGAATTGTCGCACACGCATATCAGCAACCCCCTCAGCCATACAACCACGGCCCCGCTCCGCCTCCACCGCACCACGCATACCAACACCACCAGGAGGTACAAATCGTACCCCCCACCCCCACCCCCACACCATCAACAGCAAAACATCCACCACCCCAACCACCCCCAAGCCCCAAAGCAAGAGGACTTCGCCGATCAACTGTATCGCGGAGTCATTCATATGATTACTGGGGGGTCCAGCACCGACTTCGACACAAAGTGGCAAAAGAGGGACCATAACCACAGCATCAACCACGTCGCCGTCACTGGCCCGGTCGTGCAGACAAAGTGGTCCCACGTGCCATTGACCTTCGACGCCCGAGACGTCGATCTGCGCAGCGCCACCCACATCGATGCCATGGTCATCAACTGCAGCGTGGCAGGCTGGGACTTGCACAAAGTCTTGGTCGACAATGGCAGCCAGGCGGACATCATTTTCCTCCATGCCTTCGATCGCATGGGCATAAGCCACAGCCTGCTCAAGCCCTCGGACAACCCCCTATACGGCTTCGGCGGCAAGGGCACCTTTCCCGTCGGCAAAATAGAGTTGCCCCTCTCCTTCGGTGTAGCACCCAATGCCCGAAGTGAGCAAGTCACGTTCGACATCGTCGACATGGTGTACCCGTACAACGCCATAATGGGTCGGGGCTCCATCAACAAGTTTGAGGCAGCTATCCACGGACTTTACCTGTGCATGAAGATCCCAGGTCCACAAGGCACCATCACAGTTTACGGCAACCAGCAGGTTGCGCGTAACATAGAAAGAGACTTCGTCCCCGGACAAAGAAACGTACACTGCCTCACGACCCAACGCGAAGTCCCCGGGTCTGCCAATCCAACCGCCAAAGAGCATGAAAAAGCACAGCTGCAGAGCAACGACGGGACCAAGACTGTCCCCCTCGACCAGGCAACGCCCCAGCAGATGGTTACCATCAGCGAAGACCTCACTTCGCACGACGAAGAGAGGCTCCTCTGCTGTCTATCCAAGAATAAAGACGTCTTCGCCTGGTCCACCCTCGACCTAGTCGGAGTCAGTCGCTCCATCATCGAGCACGGCTTAGGAATCGACCCTTCGGTGAGGCCGAAGAAACAACGGCTGCGCAAGATGTCTGACGAGAAGACAGAAGCCGCCAAGGCCAAGGTGCATCGCGTTCTCGAAGCCAAATTCATCGAGCCAATCGCCTACCCCACATGGCTCGCCAATGTAGTGATGGTGCAGAAGAAGAGCGGCAAATGGCGGATGTGCATAGACTTCACCAGTCTTAACAACGCCTGCCCCAAGGACAATTTCCCGCTGCCTCGGATCGACAAAATCGTCGATAGCGCGGCCGGGTGCGAAGTCATGTCACTCCTTGACTGCTTCTCCGGCTACCACCAAATATATATGAAGGAGGAGGACAAGGCAAGCACCAGCTTCATAACACCCTTCGGCACGTATTGTTTCATCAGAATGCCGGAGGGACTTAAGAATGTCGGGTCCACTTTCTCTCGACTTAGCAAAACGGTGCTCGAGAGCCAGGTCGGTAGAAATATATTCACATATGTGGACGACATTGTCGTTGCCAGCAGAAGCAAGGAAGACCACCTGGCCGACCTCGCCGAAACGTTCGCGAACATGCAGACCCCACGACTTTGCCTCAACCCTGAAAAGTGCGTCTTCGGAGTCCGCCAGGGGAAAATCTTGGGCTACCTGGTATCACACCGCGGAATTGAGGCCAATCCAACCAAAATCCAGGCTATCATCAATATGACGCCCCCGCAGTCAGCCAGAGAAGTGCAACGACTGACAGGCAGGTTGGCTGCCCTCAACAGATTCATCTCCAAGTCCGCGGAGCAGAGTCTCCCTTTCCTCAAAACACTCCGCGGCGCAAAAGAATTCGCATGGGGGCCAGAGCAGGCGGCGGCCTTCGCTTCACTAAAACAGTACTTGTCGGAATTGGCGATTCTTACAAGCCCCGACCCTTCGCTACCCCTATTGCTCTATGTCGCAGCTTCGCCACATGCGGTCAGCGCAGCACTAGTTCAAGAGCAGACCAGAGAGGGCACGACCAAGCAATGTCCAGTTTATTACGTCTCTGAAGTACTCACAACATCAAAATGTAATATGATGGAACTGGAAAAGATCGCCTATGCAGTCGTGATGGCCTCGCGCAAATTGCGCCATTATTTCGAGGCATTCAAAGTCCGGGTTACCTCAGACAGAGGACTCGGCGAGCTGTTTAGAAACCCGGAGGCATCAGTACGGATTGCCAAGTGGGCAGCCGAACTCTCCGGCTACCACATCACATTTGAACCCAGGACAGCCATCAAGTCGCAAGTCCTGGCAGACTTCGTCGTAGACTGGACTGGACCAATAACGCAACCGGAGCCGTCCGCAGAGAAAGTGTAGACAATCCATTGTGACGGCGCATGGTGCCATGCAGGGGCAGGCGCCGCTGCGGTCATTACTTCACCCACCGGGGTCAAGCACAGATACGCAGCTCGCCTCAGCTTCGCTTTGGAGT
This sequence comes from Zea luxurians, assembly GCA_029449295.1. NCBI lineage: Eukaryota > Viridiplantae > Streptophyta > Magnoliopsida > Poales > Poaceae > Zea > Zea luxurians. Next base: position 28,116,479 of record JAOPSE010000003.1, read on the forward strand.
CTGATAGGTGCACCAACAACATAGCAGAATACGAGGCTGTCATCCTCGGCCTTCGCAAGTTAAGGGCGCTCGGTGTCACCACTTGCATCATCAGAACAGACTCCAAGGTAGTCGCCGGCCAGGTCGAGAAAGACTATGCAGCGAAGGACCCCGCACTCATGCAGTACCTCGCGGCCATCCACAGCCTCGAAAGATAATTCAAGGGTTTTACGTTGCAACACGTAGACCGAGCCAAGAATGAGGAGGCTGATGCATTGGCCAAGGCAGCCGCCAGGGGCGAGGCCCTGCCCTCAGACGTGTTCTACCACGTCATCGGCACGCCAGCCGTCCGCAGCCCAGAGGGGCTCCAAATAACCAATGACAGTGAGGGTCACCGCATAGTCAACCTCATCATGACCGAAGACTGGCGGGCACCAATAACCCTATACCTGCAGGGGTACTATCATCCAACCGACAACAATGAGGCCAAGCGCCTCAAACACCGAAGCCGGGACTTCGCACTGATTGAAGGCCAACTTTACAAGAAGGGGGTCAGTCAGCCGATGCTTAAGTGCGTCACCGAGACCGAAGGCGTCCAAATTCTGCACGAAGTCCACAGCAGGATTTGCGGCTCCCACGCAGGACCTAGGGCCCTAGCGGCAAAGGTGATTCGTTAAGGTTTCTACTGGCCCGCCATGATTTGCTCCGCAAATCGGGTCGCGAGGTCCTGCGAAGCCTGTCAGAAATTTTCTCCACGCTCGGGACGCCCTTCGCAATTCACGAAGCTAATCGCCCACACGTGGCCTCTTCAGCGCTGGGGCCTGGACATTGTCGGGCCCCTGCCCACGGCTCAGGGGAACCTCAAGTTCACCTTCGTCGCCGTTGAATACTTCACCAAATGGATTGAGGCGAGGGCAGTATCCACTATAACATCGAAGACAGCTCATAAATTCTTCTGGCAAAATATTGTTTGCCGCTTCAGAGTCCCGTCCGAACTCATAGTCGACAACGGCAAGCAGTTCGATAGCCAAGACTTCAAGGATTTCTGCTTCTCCATCGGCACCAAGCTTGCCTTCGCCTCAGTGTACCACCCCCAATCCAACGGAGTCATGGAACGCGCCAACGACAAAATTTTCACAGCCATCAAGAAAATGCTCCTCAACGACAAAAAAGGCAAGTGGCCCGACCTGTTACCCGAAGTGGTCTGGGCGCTGAACACGACTGAGTGCAGGGCGACTGGGTTCACCCCTTTCCGCCTTCTATACGGATCGAAGGCTATGACTCCGCAAGAAATAAAACACGGATCACCTCGGACAGTCGTGTCGGCCGTCCCCGACGTAGACGAGCATACTTCGAAGGACCTCATCGACGGAGACCGCGTCTTCGCCCTATAGGCTCTAAACAAATACCAAGTTCAGACAAAAGCATGGCGCGACCACACAGTCATCCCGAGGGAGTTCAACGAAGGAGGCCTCGTACTCGTCTGGACAGCTCGGACAGAGTCCCGGGGCAAGTTGGAGCCGAAATGGGAGGGCCCTTTCATCGTCAAGACGAAGGCGTCCCCCAGCGCGTACAGGCTCACAACGCCATCCGGCGAAGACTTAGAACATTCTTGGAACATTGATAATCTTCGCAAATTTTTTGTCTAACTCCTCAGGGCCACTTCGCCCTTGTAATCCGCAGAACAGTTTTAAGTTGGCCCGCACTCTTTTCCTCCCGGGGGGTGAGGTTTTTAACGAGGCGGAGCCATGTAATATACACGCGAAAAATCCCCCGCAAAAACTACGTCGAAAAAGACCGCATCAACGGTCTTTGACATTCGACCGACACAAAAGTCACCGCGAGGGGCAGCGATGGCTACCCTCGCGTGCGACAGTCCGCGCAAAAGTCGCCTAAGGGTGCAGTCGGACTAGCACAACAAGTGCGAAGTCTTCTCAAAAAGATTATCCGTGCAAAAGTCGCCCAAGGGTGCAGCCGGACTAGCACAACAAGTGCGTCAATTCGAAGCCTTTTCAAAAAGATTATCCGTGCAAAAGCCGCCCAAGGGTGCAGCCAGACTAGCACAACAAGTGCGTAAATTCGAAGTCTTCTCAAAAAGATTTTCTGTGCAAAAATCGCCTAAGGGTGCAGCTGGACTAGCACAACAAGTGCGTAAATTCGAAGTCTTCTCAAAAAGACTATCCGTGCAAAAGTCGCCTAAGGGCGCAGCCGGACTAGCACAGCAAGTGCGCAAATTCCAAGCCTTCTCCAAAAGGCTACCCGTGCAAAAGTCACCTAAGGGTGCCGCCGGACTAGCATAACGAGTGTAAAAATCGAAGGCGCATTGCATCAGTCCAAAAGTCTATAGGCGTAGCCGGACCGACACAATAATGTACCAGACCGGGTGCGCAACACCTTACGAACGCACCCAGATGCGCGAAGGCAGTCAACCTTATCATACAAACTACAGTTACACGGGTACAGCGAGGGCATCACACCTTACATAGGCTCAACCTTTGGAATGATCCCCATCTCCCTATAGTTAAATAGCATTATCCTCAGCTCCTCACCCTCAAAAAGCCTTTGCAACTCCCCCTCACCCATACTCGCCCCAACCGGCGAGGACAACAATTCCTGCCTACCAGCCCTGCCCACACGAAGACGACCACCATCAAACCCGCCCACTCTACGCTTCGCCACCGCCCTACGCCACCTACGCCCAACACTCGGATCAGGCAAAATTTCAGCATCCGTAACACGCGGAGAAGCCTCCGCCTCAGCCACATCCAAGGCCGCAAAATAATCTAAGCCTTCATCCGAAGACTCTTCCGTCCACAAAACTGAACTCCCAGAGTCATCAAACTCAGAAAACTTAGACGTAGACCCATCCGATTCATTTCCGGCGACCACGGTCGAAGCCGCCACAAAATTAGCAGTACCGGTTGCGTGCGCAGGCCCAAAATCCTGAACCTGCGCAGCAACCAAGGTACAGTAACACAGACAAAATTCCCTAACTACCCCATACACACTAAGCCACCCGCGAAGACCCAGCAGCCGCGACGGGATCTTCCGCCGCTGGCTCCGTCGTCGCCTTCGGGGGATCCTCCACCATCGGTACGGTGGTGGCCGGCGAGCCTCCACCAGACACAGTAGACGCAGGGGCAGCGTGGGAGCCTTCACCGGTTTCCGGGAGCGGCGCTAGGTAGACCTCAGCCTCGGCCATCATCGGGTCAGCCTCCGCTTCGGGCAGCGCGCTGTTCAGACGCCCGAAGTCCTCCACCTCCTCAGCACGCGCCATCTACAGCGTAGCACACCGATTCAGCACACCAGCGTACACCCACATTCCACAACACAAAACGAAACATAAACTTTACCTGATCCCTCGCCCGGTCAGCCCGTTCCCTAACCGCCTCCTGACCGTGGGGGCCCCACATCCGGTCGAAGAGGCCCCCCCCGGCGTCCTTCACCACAGGGTCTTCGACCTTAAAAATATCGCACCCAAAATCTTCATCGAATCGGTCGAAGACTTCATAGTGACTGCACCCTTCGCGGGACAGCGCATTCATAGCCCCCTCGTAGGTGACGAGGGAGGCATACGACATGAAGCCCGCCACGATGGTCGGGAGCGCTTGCAACTCCTCTTGCAGCCATTCGAGGCACCGAAGGCCCGCCTCTCGGTCGGGCACCTCGAAGTCAGCAGTCCGCGCACCCAGCTCGTGGTACGAGTCCATGAGCTGTTTGCGCGTCCGCTCAACCTCCACGCGAGTAGAAGCCTCGGCCCTCTCCACGCGGGCCTGCAGAGCGTTGAACCGCGCCTCCCACTCCTCGGCGCGCTGGCTGGCAAGACTCTACTCCGCCCTCGCCAATTTGGCCTCCGCCTGCGCCGTCTGCGCCTTGGTGATGGCCTGATTGGCCTCCTTCCTTTCCTCCACTAGCTGGCGCCGGAGGTCAGTCCTCTCGCTCTCCAAGGCGGCCACCTTTTCCGCTAGCCTGCGGTTTTTGCTCTCCGCAGCCGATTCAACTCGAAGACCCGATTCAGCCTGTCATTGGCCCCGCAGATATCCCAGCTCCGTAGACCCTCCGTCTTCGGCACGTACCGCCCCACGATCCTCGCCTCGCCGTCCTCCGCTTCACGCACGAATGCGGCGGGATCTCGGCCCTGCAGATCCAGTGCGAAGGCAGGACTCCGCACCAACATCCCGCCACGGGAGGGCATCTGGCGAGGGCATACTTCGCCCAGCGCCCAGCCACGCGCCAAGGGCCATACCCGATACCCCACAAATTCCTCAACGAGGTCGCGCCCGCTACTCATGTGGGCCGCGCACCGAAGGGCCCCCTCGTTTTCATCCTCCTCCGCTACCTCAAACTGCGGGTACGCCGCGTAATAATGCGAACACATGACGGCCACAGGAAGCCTTGGTTGGCCTTCGACTGTGCCTTCGGCAACGTAGAACCAAAATTCCCACCAGTTGCCCCACTTATTGCGGGCGCAGGGAACCAACTCCACGACTTCCATCGAAGTCTTGCCGGTCTTCGGCGTAAATGTGCAAGATCCAAATTGAGCAATCTTATTTCCGATTTTCCTTTTCTGCCAATGCAGACAATAGTGCTTCATGAAGACTTCGACCGATGGCTGCCCGCCGTACGAAGTCGTCGCCCAAACATACTTTGCCAGGGCCACCACGGCATTCGGTGTCAACTGGTGGACCTGGACTTTGAATCTGCGCAGAACTTCCCCCACAAATCGATGCACGGGGAGACGAAGGCCGGCGGCGAAAAAAGCCTTGAAGACGATCAGCTCGCCTTCTGGCTCGGGGACCTCCTCTGCCCCCGGCACACGCGCCACTCTGCCGCCAAAATATCCAAGCTGTTGCATGTCATGCACGCGGACCGAGGACATCCGCGACGCGCCGAATTCCACTGTGTCGCCGGGACGCAACTCCTCCGCCGCCACATTGCTCAGCGTCTCCTCGGACGATTCGCCAGCCGGCGGCGTATCAGCAGTAGAAGAGGAAGAGGACGACATGGCTACGTACCATCGGCGGTGGCGGGCGGTCTGCTTCACACGGGCCAGATCTCCGGCGAGCAGGAGCAAGGAGGGCAGATGAGCAAGCGGGCGGTTTGAAAAGGAGGTTAGGGTTCTCGCGGCGCGCGGAGAGATAAAGTTCAAAAGGCGCCGCCCCCCGCCCCCTTTTATACACAGGGCGCGGCGCTTCGGGAAACCCGCAATCCAACAGTGCGGCGTCAATCAACGGTCATGTCAAAAACCCCCGCGGAACCACTTCGAGCGAGGGCAGCGTCTCCACCATCTAGCGACGCCTTCGGCACCAGATGACTTGGTCGAACTGGTCCCTCGGAGGGCAAATGTTGGGGCGAAGGCGTAGACGCTACCCTCCGCTCGATGCCTTCGCTAGTCTCGCTGCACCAATGGAGACGACGACTGACGGACTGCACCCTTCGTCCGACGCGACTGAAGGATGAAGATCCACGACGAGGCTGCTCCGTCCCACGGGGTCGCCTAACGTGAGAGCCCACGTACAATCCAGCCCGTCATAACGGGCCCCGCGCTGTTGTTGCGCATTACAGGCCTAAATTATAAATGTTTTTCTATTATTACAGTCTGTAACCCTGCTTTAATGGGAATATTCTGGGGAGAACCTAGGCTCCTGAGGGCACATGCGTCCTTAATCCTTGACACTGGGCACTCAGGCACCTATAAATACCCCCGCACAGTGCCCTTAAGGGGCTAGGTTAATAGAGCTATTGCCATCTCAAGTAGTAGCCCCGTTTACACCGCTTTCACTCCCCCGTTGGATCAACTTGCGCTAGAGAGCAAGTTCCAACAAATACTAGGCTTAAGTTGTTTATTGCAAATTTAATAAGCCTTGATCAAGATGTATAATGCTTCTCCCTATTTTGTCTTTAGAGTAAATTCATCCATTCAATTCATTCAAATACTTGATGCATATCTTTATGGGGAGCCTCTTTCTATATCTTAATTATGTTGAGACTATTACTTTATCTTAATAATTTCATATAGTCTCTTGCATGAGAATGAGTTTCTCATGAAGTATGCCACTATTTTCCAATTCTCATCTTTCACTCTAAAGTAGCATATTTGCTGGATTATCCTACTCTAAGCTTAATTGATAATCTAATGCGTATGTTGTTCTTTTTTATCACATCTGTTGTTTGTTTGATCATTGAATAACTTCAATTAACTCTCATGTTTCTTAGTGCCGTATATACTATCAATCGATATATCTCTTGATATGCACTAAGTTAAAAGGAGAATTCATGATACATTTGTGCAATTTGTGATCCACTTAATATATGCTAACAATAACTTGGAAAAGGATCACTAGTTGCAGAACTCTCTCTTGTGCAAAATATTGCCATATATTGTCTTAAGAATAGGTCTTAAGCAAATAAGACAAAGGACAAAGCACAATGAAGAGAGCGTCTCTATGTGAAGGTACAAAACGGTAAAACTACTTCCATTCATTTACATATGTACCTAAATCTTCCTTTTTTATACATTATTTGCATATCTTGTATAAAAGGAAGAGAAAGCATGTCCATGCATTAACCCTGCTTCATACCTAGTTTACCTTCTCATAATCTCACTCGTGCATTAATGTATCTTTGTTAAAACTAGATGAAGTGGTTCTATTGTCAAAGAGCTTAAAGCTTAACCTTGTAATGAGGATAAGCTGCCTTTGTTCTAAAGGTGGATGGTCCTTAAGTCTCTTTGAAATCCTTAAGGGTAAATGCTTGAGATGTTTATAACATGCTTTCATAAGTGCATAAACTGTCATGAGCATCACACTTATACTATGACACAATGCACTACACATTCTGTATGATATAGATATGTTCTCATTAACCTAATTATGTGCAATTGGCATTTAAGGCCAAAATATGTGTTCATCTCCATGCACATATTTAGGGGGAGCAATCTATGTTATATAGAACTGTGATCATGCTTAATTTGACATATCCTTTGATCATATCTCTTTTATGTCTATGACTAATGTGTTTTCAAGTGTATTCTCATGCTTAGTCATAGAATTGAAAGGGAAATGGAGTATTCGGCAAAGACGACGCTTCCACTCAACTCCATCTGTATTATCCACTCCTTGCCGGTATTCCGCATAGTTCTCCTCTTTGGTATAATTTTCACTCATATTTATTTGCTTGCCATTAGGGAGAAATTAAAAAGGGCTTACATTTCACTGAAGCATCCGTTTTTGGTGATTCATGCCAAAGGGGGAGAGAGTATTAGCCCAAAGCAAAAGGACCGCACCACCACCAATTTCAAAAAATGTAGTCTTTTAATTTGTGTTAAAAGAAGTTTTTCAATTGGTATCTTATTTTGATATAATTTCAAATTGGTATACCCTCTTCAAAATTAATATCTAAAACCCTCTTGAACACTAAGAGGAGGATTTCATTAAAGGGGAGTTTTGTTTAGTCAAAGGAAAAGCATTTGAAACAGGGGGAGAAAATCTCAAAACTTGAAAATGCTTCTCAAAATCTTATTCATTTACCTTTAACTATTTGCAAAAGTGCTTTGAAAAGAATTTACAAAAGAGTTTGCAAAAACAAAACAAGTGGTGCAAGCGAGGTCCAAAATTTTTAAATAAGAAGAAAAACCATCCATGCATATCTATTGAAATAAGTATATTGGTTTAACTCCAAGCAACCTTTGCACGTACTTTATGCAAACTAGTTCAATTCTGCACTTATATATTTGCTTTGGTTTGTGTTGGCATCAATCACCAAAAAGGGGGAGATTGAAAGGGAAATAAGCTTTAAACCTTTTCCTAAATGATTTTGGTGGTTGAAATGCCCAACACAAATAATTGGACTAACTAGTTTGCTCTAGAGTTTATGTTCCACAGGTGCCAAAGGTTCAACTCAAAGCCAATACAAAGATTAAAAAGGGTTCAAGAAAAAAGGAGCAAAGGGAACCGAAGTGCTCCCTAGTCTGGCGCACCGGACTGTCCGGTGTGCCACCGGACAGTGTCCGGTGCACCATCGGACAGTGTTCGGTGCACCAGGGAAGATCAACTTCAAACTCTTCACCTTCGGGTTTCCTAGGCGCACCTCCGCTATAATTCACCGGACTGTCCGGTGCGCCAGCGGAGCAACGGCTATCTGCGCGCAACGGTCGACTCTGCAAAGTGAACAGTGCAAATCAGATGTCAGAGCAGACGGTCAGAGGGGCACCGGACTGTCCGGTGCCACATGAGGACAAAGCCTCCAACGGTCGACTAGCTCCATGCCCTAACGGGAGGATGATGTGGCGGCACACCAGACACTGTCCGGTGGCGCACCGGACTGTCCGGTGCGCCCATCGCCAGCAGACTTCTCCAACGGCTACATTTTGGATGGTGGCTATAATACCACCCCAACCGGCCACTTCAAGGTGGTGGAGCACAAGCAACATTCCAAGTCACCTATTCACCCCCCCCCCTCTAGGTGCTCTCACCTTTCCCTCTCTCAAACGGTCACTTAGACCGAGTGAGCTTCTCTTCTCAATCACACGGGACACTAAGTTCCCGCAAGGACCACCACACAATTGGTGCCTCTTGCCTTGGTTACAATTGAGTGTTCACAAGAAAGAATGAGAAAGAAAAGAAGCAATCCAAGCGCAAGAGCTCAAATGAACACAAATGTCACTCTTGAAAGGGAAATAAGCTTTAAACCTTTTCCTAAATGATTTTGGTGGTTGAAATGCCCGACACAAATAATTGGACTAACTAGTTTGCTCTAGAGTTTATGTTCCATAGGTGCCAAAGGTTCAACTCAAAGCCAATACAAAGATTAAAAAGGGTTCAAGAAGAAAGGAGCAAAGGGAACCGAAGTGCTCCCTGGTCTGGCACACCGGACTGTCCGGTGTGCCACCGGATAGTGTCCGGTGCACCAGGGAAGATCGACTTCAAACTCTTCACCTTCGGGTTTCCCAGGCGCACCTCCGCTATAATTCACCGGACTGTCCGGTGCGCCAGCGGAGCAACGGCTATTTGCGCGCAACGGTCGACTCTGCAAAGTGAACAGTGCAAATCAGATGTCAGAGCAGACGGTCAGAGGGGCACCGGACTGTCCGGTGTCGCACCGGACTGTTCGGTGCCACATGAGGACAAAGCCCCCAACGGTCGACCAGCTCTATGCCCTAACGGGAGGATGACGTGGCGGCACACCAGACACTGTCCGGTGCGCCCATCGCCAGCAGACTTCTCCAACGGCTACATTTTGGATGGTGGCTATAAATACCACCCCAACCGGCCACTTCAAGGTGGTGGAGCCCAAGCAACATTCCAAGTCATCTAATTGACATACTCAAACCCTCCCAACCACTTCTATTCATTGATCCATCCTATACACAAGATCTAGACCACTACAACCAACACAAGTGCCACAAAAGATAGAGCAAGCAAGAGAGAGCTACTCATTTGAGTTTAGCACTAGTGCCTTGTGAGATTCATTGAGAGATAGTGTGTGCTACTTCTTTATGTTCATTTGCGCGTGGAGTTTTGACTCCCATTGAACTTCCTCCAAAGTTTTGGAGGCTTGTAAAGCTAGCAAGAGACACCAAAGAGTGTGGTGATCCTTGTGGGGTCTTAAGTGATCCTTGAGAAGAAGAAGAGCTCTCCGGTCCTTGGTGATCGGTGGAGAGAGAGGGAAAGGGTTGAAAGAGACCCGTCCTTAGTGGACTCCTCAACGGGGACTAGGCCTTCGAGGGCCGAACCTCGGTAAAATAAATCACCCGTGTCTCGTGTGCTTATTGCTTGTGATTTGTTTGTTCTATTCCTTTCCAAGTTTTTCTTGCACTATTCATTGCTAATATTATTTAGTGTTGCTCTTGGTTAAATTCTCATTTAGTGGAGCAACACATTGCAAGAAAGAACTTGTGTCATTGCTCTTCTTATCTAAGCCCTTTTGCTTTATTCTCATAGACCTATTAGTTGTATTGTTTTATCAATTCCACATTATTTGAAAGCAATATTCTTTACAAGCAAGGACTTAGTTTTCATATTCGATAATTGTGTATCTTGTTCTAACCACTAATCAAAGGATCTAGTTGGGGGATAAAGTTTTAATTTCCAGGTTTCGCCTATCCACCCCCCTCTAGGCGACTTTCAACTCTCTCTAGTCACTATTTGATTTGGAGTGATTCCGGACTTGGGAGAGGATTCGATCTCTTTGGTTGTGTCTAGAATTGAATGCTATAGCTCTTGTAAGGTGTAGAAGTCTGAAAACTTGGATGCAATGAATGGTGGGGTGGTTGGGGTATTTATAGCCCCAACCACCAAACTATCCATTTGGTGGAGGCTGCTGTCGCATGGCACACCGGACAGTCCGGTGTGCCAGCCACGTCACCCGGCCGTTAGGGTTCGACCGTTGGAGCTCTGACAGGTGGGGTCTTCTGGCTGTCCGATGGTGCACCGGACAAGTACTATAGACTGTCCGGTGCGCCTTCTGACGCTGCTCTAACTCTGGCGCGCACTGTAGCGCATTGAATGCGGTTGCAGTCGACCGTTGGCGCTGAAGTAGCCATTGCTCCGCTGGCACACCGGACAGTCCGGTGAATTATAGCGGAGCGCCCTCTGATTTTCCCGAAGGTGATGAGTTTGGAGCTGAGTTCCCTGGTACACCGGACACTGTCCGGTCGTGCACCGGACACTGTTCGGTGTCACACCAGACAGTCCGGTGCGCCAGACTAGGGCACACTTCGGTTGTCTTTTGCTCCCTTTGTTTGAACCCTTTCTTGGTCATTTTATTGGTCAATTGTGAACCTTTGGCACCTGTAAAACTTATAATTTAGAGCAAACTAGTTAGTCCAATTATTTGTGTCGGGCAATTCAACCACCAAAATCAATTAGGAAAAGGTGTAAGCCTATTTCCCTTTCAATCTCCCCCTTTTTGGTGATTAATGCCAACACAAACCAAAGCAAATATGGAACTGCATAATTGAACTAGTTTGCATAATGTAAGTGCAAAGGTTGCTTGGAGTGAAACCAATAAATATTACTTACTAGATGCGCATGGATGGCTTTTCTTCTTATTAACATTTTGGACCACACTTGCACCACATGTTTTGTTTTGCAAAATGTTTTGAAAATTCTTTTCAAAGTTCTTTTGCAAATAGTCAAAGGTAAATGAATAAGATTTTGAGAAGCATTTTCAAGTTTTGAAATTTTCTCCCCCTGTTTCAAATGCTTTTCCTTTGACTAAACAAAACTCCCCCTTAATGAAATCCTCCTCTTAGTGTTCAAGAGGGTTTTAGATATTAATTTTGAAGAGGGTATACCAATTTGAAATTATATCAATATAAGATACCAATTGAAAAACTTCTTTTAATACCAAATAAAAGACTACATTTTTTGAAATTGGTGGTGGTGGTGCAGTCCTTTTGCTTTAGGCTAATACTCTCTCCCCCTTTGGCATGAATCGCCAAAAACGGATATTTGAGTTAAATATAAGCCCTTTTAGACTACTCTCTCCCCCTTTGGACGGAAGTAAAGGAGTGAAGATTATACCAAAGTTGGAGAGTTAGTGCGGAGCGACAGCGAAGGATGAATGATTCGATGGAGCGAAGTGGAATCCTTGTCTTCGCCGAAGACTCGTTTTCCCTTTCAATCTATGACTTAGCATGAAATGGACTTGAAAGAACACATTAGTCATAGCATATGAAAGAGATGATCAAAGGTATATATATGAGCTATGTGTGCAAAATATCATTCAAAATTCCGAGAATCAAGAATATTTAGCTCATGCCTAAGTTTGGTAAAGGTTTGTTCATCCAATGGCTTGGTAAAGATATCGGCTAATTGTTCTTTGGTGCTAACATATGCAATCTCGATATCCCCCTTTTGTTGGTGATCCCTTAGAAAATAATACCGAATGGCTATATGTTTAGTGCGGCTATGCTCAACGGGATTATCCGCCATGCGGATTGCACTCTTATTATCACATAGAAGAGGAACTTTGGTTAATTTGTAACCATAGTCCCTAAGGGTTTGCCTCATCCAAAGCAATTGCGTGCAACAATTGCCTGTGGCAATATACTCGGCTTCAGCGGTTGAAAGAGCCACAGAATTTTGCTTCTTTGAAGCCCAAGACACCAGAGATCTTCCCAAGAACCGGCAAGTCCCTGATGTGCTCTTTCTATTAATTTTGCACCTTGCCCAATCAGCATCGGAATAACCAATTAAATTAAATGTGGATCCCCTGGGGTACCAAAGGCCAAACTTAGGAGTATAAACTAAATATCTCAAGATTCGTTTTATGGCCCTAAGGTGAGCTTCCTTAGGATCGGCTTGGAATCTTGCACACATGCATACGGAAAGCATAATATCCGGTCGTGAAGCACATAAATAGAGTAAAGAACCTATCATCGACCGGTATACCTTTTGATCTATGGATTTACCTCCCGTGTCGAGGTCGAGATGCCCATTAGTTCCCATGGGTGTCTTGATGGGCTTGGCGTCCTTCATCCCAAACTTGGTTAGAATGTCTTGAACGTACTTCGTTTGGCTAATGAAGGTGCCCTCTTGGAGTTGCTTGACTTGGAATCCCAGAAAATACTTCAACTCCCCCATCATAGACATCTCGAATTTTTGTGTCACGATCCTACTAAACTCTTCACATGTAGATTCGTTAGTAGACCCAAATATGATATCATCAACATAAATTTGGCATACAAACAAATCATTTGCAAGTGTTTTAGTAAAGAGTGTAGGATCGGCTTTTCCGACTTTGAAGCCATTAGCAATGAGAAAATCTCTTAGGCATTCATACCATGCTCTTGGGGCTTGCTTAAGCCCATAAAGCGCCTTAGAGAGTCTATAAACATGATTAGGATACTCACTGTCTTCAAAGCCGGGAGGTTGCTCAACATAGACCTCTTCCTTGATTGGTCCATTGAGGAAGGCACTTTTCACGTCCATTTGATAAAGCTTAAAGCCATGGTAAGTAGCATAGGCAAGTAAAATGCGAATTGACTCAAGCCTAGCTACGGGTGCATAGGTTTCACCGAAATCCAAACCTTCGACTTGGGAATATCCCTTGGCCACAAGTCGAGCTTTGTTCCTTGTCACCACACCATGCTCATCTTGCTTGTTGCGGAAGACCCACTTGGTTCCTACAACATTTTGTTTAGGACATGGAACTAAATGCCATACCTCATTCCTCGTGAAGTTGTTGAGCTCCTCTTGCATTGCCATCACCCAATCCAAATCTTGAAGTGCTTCCTCTACCCTGTGTGGCTCAATAGAGGAAACAAAAGAGTAATGCTCACAAAAATGTGCAACACGAGATCTAGTGGTTACCCCCTAATGAATGTCGCCAAGGATGGTGTTCACGGGGTGATCTCATTGGATTGCTTGGTGGACTCTTGGGTGAGGTGGCCTTGGAACTTGCTCATCCTCCTTGTCTTGATCTTTTGCATCTCCCCCTTGATCATTGCCCTCCTCTTGAGGCGGCTCATTTTCTTGATCTTCTTCTTCATCATCTTGAGCCTCATCCTCATCTTGAGTTGGTGGAGATGCTTGCATGGAGGAGGATGGTTGATCTTGTGCTTGAATGGGCTCTTCGAATTCCTTAGGACACACATCCCCAATGGACATGTTTCTTAGCGCGACACACGGAGCCTCTTCATCATCTAATTCATCAAGATCAACTTGCTCTACTTGAGAGCCGTTAGTCTCATCAAACACAATGTCACAAGAAACTTCAACTAGTCCAGTGGACTTGTTCAAGACTCTATATGCCCTTGTGTTTGAATCATACCCTAGTAAAAAGCCTTCTACAGCCTTAGGAGCAAATTTGGATTTTCTACCTCTTTTAACAAGAATAAAGATTTGCTACCAAAGACTCTAAAATATGAAACATTGGGCTTTTTACCGGTGAGGAGTTCGTAGGATGTCTTCTTGAGGATCCGGTGTAGATACAACCGATTGATGGCGTAGCACGCGGTGTTGACCGCCTCGGCCCAAAACCGATCCGAAGTCTTGTACTCATCAAGCATGGTTCTTGCCATGTCCAATAGAGTTCTATTCTTCCTCTCCACTACACCATTTTGTTGTGGCGTGTAGGGAGAAGAGAACTCATGCTTGATGCCCTCCTCCTCAAGGAAGCCTTCGATTTGCGAATTCTTGAACTCCGTCCCATTATCGCTTCTAATTTTCTTGATCCTCAAGCCGAACTCATTTTGAGCCCGTCTCAAGAATCCCTTTAAGGTCTCTTGGGTTTGAGATTTTTCCTGTAAAAAGAATACCCAAGTGAAGCGAGAATAGTCATCCACAATAACAAGATAGTACTTACTCCCGCCGATGCTTATGTAAGCGATCGGGCCGAATAGGTCCATGTGGAGGAGCTCGAGTGGTCTGTCAGTCGTCAAGATGTTCTTATGTGGATGATGAACACCAACTTGCTTCCCTGCTTGACATGCGCTACAGATCCTGTCTTTCTCAAAATGTACATTTGTTAGTCCCAAAATGTGCTCTCCCTTTAGAAGCTTGTGAAGATTCTTCATCCCAACATGGGCTAGTCGGCGATGCCAGAGCCAACCCATGTTAGTCTTAGCAATTAAGCAAGTATCGAGTTCAGCGTTATTGAAATCAACTAAGTATAGCTGACCCTCTAATACTCCCTTAAAAGCTACTGAATCATCACTTCTTCTAAAGACAGTAACACCTGTATCCGTAAAAAGACAGTTGTAGCCCATTTTACATAATTGGGAAACAGAAAGCAAGTTGTAATCTAAAGAATCTACAAGAAAAACATTGGAAATGGAATGGTCAGGTGATATAGCAATTTTACCCAATCCTTTGACCAAACCTTGATTTCCATCCCTGAATGTGATAGCTCGTTGGGGATCTTGGTTTTTCTTGTAGGAGGAGAACATTCTTTTCTCCCCAGTCATATGGTTTGTGCACCCGCTGTCAATGATCCAACTTGAGCCCCTGGATGCATAAACCTACAAAACAAGTTTAGTTCTTGATTTTAGGTACCCAAACAGTTTTGGGTCCTTTGACATTAGATGCAAGAACTTTGGGTACCCAAACACAAGTCTTTGATCCCTTGTGTTTGTCCCCAACATACTTGGCAACTACTTTGCCGGATTTGTTAGTCAAAACATAGGATGCATCAAAAGTTTTAAATGAAATGCTAGGTTCATTTGATGCACTAGGAGTTTTTCTTTTTAGGCAATTTAGCATGGGTTGATTGCCTAGAACTAGATGTCTCACTCTTATACATAAAAGCATGATTAGGACAAGAGTGAGACTTCCTAGAATGAATTCTCCTAATCTTATGCTCGGGATAACCGGCAGGGTACAAAATGTAGCCCTCGTTATCCTGAGGCATGGGAGCCTTGCCCTTAACAAAGTTAGATAATCTTTTAGGAGGGGCATTAAGTTTGACATTGTCTCCCTTTTGGAAGCCAATGCCATCCTTGATGCCAGGGCGTCTCCCATTATAAAGCATACTTCGAGCAAATTTAAATTTTTCATTATCTAGCTCATGCTCGGCAATTTTAGCATCTAATTTTGCTATATGATCATTTTGTTGTTTAATTAAAGCCATGTGATCATGAATAGCATCAATGTCAACATCTCTACATCTAGTGCAAATAGAAACATGCTCAATGGTAGATGTAGATGGTTTGCAAGAATTTAATTCAACAATCTTAGCATGTAATATGGCATTTTCATCTCTAAGATTGGAAATGAAGCATTGCAAACATTTAATTCATTAGCCTTAGGGATTAATTTTTCATTTTCATTTCTAAGGCTAGCAAGAGAGACATTTAATTTTTCAATCTTAGCAATAGAAATAGCATGATCATTTCTAAGATTGGCATATGAATCATCACATACATTTGAATCAACCTTAGCAATTAATCTAGCATTCTCATTCCTAAGGTTGGCAATCAAATCATGGCAAGTGCTTAGCTCACTAGATAATTTTTCACATTTTTATACTTCTAGAGCATAAGCATTTTTAACCTTAACATGCTTCTTGTTTTCCTTAATTAGGAAGTCCTCTTGGGTGTCCAAGAGTTCATCCTTCTCATGAATAGCATTAATTAATTCATTCAATTTCTTCTTTTGTTGCATGTTCAGATCGGCAAAAAGAGTAAGCAAATTGTCCTCATCATCACTAGAATTATGCTCATCACTAGAGGTTGCATATTTAGTGGAGGAATTGGATTTAACCTTCTTCTTTTTGCCGTCCTTTGCCATGAGGCACTTGTGGCCGATGTTGGGGAAGAGGAGTCCCTTGTTGACGGCGATATTGACGGCGTCCTCGTCGGAGGAGGAGTCGGTGGAGCTCTCGTCGGAGTCCCACTCCCGGCAAACATGGGCATCGCCGCCCTTCTTCTTGTAGTGCTTCTTCTTTTCCCTTCTTCTCCCCTTCTTGTCGTCACCCCTGTCACTGTCACTAGAAATAGGACATTTTGCAATAAAGTGACCGGGCTTACCACACTTGTAGCAAACCTTCTTAGAGCGGGGCTTGTAGTCCTTCCCCTCCTTTGCTTGAGGATTTGTCAAAAGCTTTTGATGATTAAAGCCATCTCCTCATTGTCGAGCTTTGAGGCGTCGATGGGGAGCCTACTTGGTGTAGACTCTTCCTTCTTCTCCTCCATTGCCTTGAATGCGATGGGTTGTGCCTCGGGCGTGGAGGAGGTGCCTTGCTCGATGATTTTCTTTGAGCCTTTGATCATTAGCTCAAAGCTCACAAATTTCCCTATAACCTCCTCGGGAGATATTAGCGTGTATCTAGGATCACCTCAAATTAATTGAACTTGCGTAGGGTTAAGAAAAACGAGGGATCTAAGAATAACCTTGACCATCTCATGGTCATCCCATTTGGTGCTCCCGAGGTTGCACACTTGGTTCACCAAGGTCTTCAAGCGGTTGTACATGGCTTGCGGATCCTCTCCTTGGTGAAGCATGAAGCGACCGAGCTCCCCCTCGATCGTCTCCTGCTTGGTGATCTTGGTCACCTCGTCTCCTTCGTGCGCGGTCTTGAGCACGTCCCAAATTTCCTTTGCGCTTTTCAACCCTTCCACCTTATTATACTCCTCTCGACTTAGAGAGGCGAGGAGTATAGTAGTGGCTTGGGAGTTGAAGTGATGAATTTGGGCCACTTCATCCGAATCATAGTCTTCATCCCCTACGGATGGTACCTATACACCAAACTCAACAACGTTCCAAATGCTTGTGTGGAGTGAGGTTAGATGATGCCTCATTTTGTCACTCCACATATTATGATCTTCACCATCAAAAACCGGTGGTTTGCCTAATGGAACGGAAAGTAAAGGAGTATGTTTTGAAATACGAGGGTAGCGTAGGGGAATCTTACTAAACTTCTTGCGCTCATGGCGCTTAGAAGTTATGGACGACGCGTCGGAGCCGGAGGTGAATGGCGATGAAGAATCGGTCTCCTAGTAGACCACTTTCCTCATCTTCTTTTTCTTGTCGCCACTCCGATGCGACTTTTGTGAGGAGGATTCCTTATCCTTTCCCTTGTTGCGGGACTCTCCCGATGGAGCCTTCCCGTGGCTTGTAGCGGGCTTGTCGCCGGTCACCATCTCCTTTTTGGCGTGATCTCCCGACATCACTTCGAGCGGTTAGGCTCTAATGAAGCACCGGGTTCTGATACCAATTGAAAGTCGCCTAGAGGGGGGTGAATAGGGCGAATCTGAAATTTATAAACTTAATCACAACTACAAGCCGGGTTAGCGTTAGAAATATAAGCGAGTCTGAGAGAGAGGTTGAAAAACAAATCACAAGCAAATAAGGAGTGAGACACAAGGATTTGTTTTACCGAGGTTCGGTTCTTGCAAACCTACTCCCCATTGAGGTGGTCACAAAGACCGGATCTCTTTCAACCCTTTCCCTCTCTCAAACGGTCACTTAGACCGAGTGAGCTTCTCTTCTCAATCACACGGGACACTAAGTCCCCGCAAGGACCACCACACAATTGGTGTCTCTTGCCTTGGTTACAATTGAGTGTTCACAAGAAAGAATGAGAAAGAAAAGAAGCAATCCAAGCGCAAGAGCTCAAATGAACACAAATGTCACTCTCTCTAGTCACTATTTGATTTGGAGTGATTCCGGACTTGGGAGAGGATTTGATCTCTTTGGTTGTGTCTAGAATTGAATGCTATAGCTCTTGTAAGGTGTAGAAGTCTGAAAACTTGGATGCAATGAATGCTGGGGTGGTTGGGGTATTTATAGCCCCAACCACCAAACTAGCCGTTTGGTGGAGGCTGCTGTCGCATGGCGCACCGGACAGTCCGGTGCGCCAACGGACACTGTCAGGTGCGCCAGCCACATCACCCGGCCGTTAGGGTTCGACCGTTGGAGCTCTGACAGGTGGGGTCTTCTAGCTGTCACCGGACAAGTACTGTAGACTGTCCGGTGCGCCTTCTGACGCTGCTCTGACTCTGGCACGCACTGTAGCGCATTGAATGCGGTTGCAGTCGATCGTTGGCGCTGAAGTAGCCGTTGCTCCGCTGGCACACCGGACAGTCTGGTGAATTATAGTGGAGGGCCCTCTGATTTTCCCGAAGGTGACGAGTTTGGAGGCTTGGAGCTGAGTTCCCTGGTACACCGGACACTGTCCGGTGGCACACCGGACAGTCCGGTGCGCCAGACCAGGGCACACTTCGGTTGTCTTTTGCTCTCTTTGTTTGAACCCTTTCTTGGTCATTTTATTGGTCAATTGTGAACCTTTGGCACCTGTAAAACTTATAATCTAGAGCAAACTAGTTAGTCCAATTATTTGTGTTGGGCAATTCAACCACCAAAATTAATTAGGAAAAGGTGTAAGCCTATTTCCCTTTCAGCATGGAAACTAACCCTCTCTACACAACTAGTGGCTATCCCAAAAACGTGGACAATTTGAAACAGATACAGTTATGTAAAGATCTGCATATTTGCAACTATATCTCTTTCGAACAGGGGACACCTAACTTGGTTATGTGATCTACGACCATGATACAGAAATAGAGGTTATACCTAGGGTGCGGTGGAGTCAGTCTAGCGAGGCTGTGGCGTGTCGGTGCAATGGTGAGTGGATGTGGTGCAGGCAGGCCCGCAATGGCTAGGAAAACCTCTGCAAAGAAGGAACACAAGTCTGTCAACAAAAAAAATCAACAACACCTCTCCTATACGATGAGGTTTCCAAAACCTGAAAATAAAACTAACAACACAATGGCTAACATGCACATATATATAAACGACATGATGGTCGCCAATCGCAAACATTTTCAATCGATGTCAGAGAATATATCAAATCCACCACATAGTATGTACATGTAATCGACATCCCTATTCACAAAATATTAGAACTACCACACAAGATTTAGGTTCAAATCCACCACATAGATGCACACAATGTCCATCTTACTACTATTGCAATATTTTAACATCTCACTACTACTGTCCATCATATGATACTACTTTATATGTCTCTTTTATACTATTGACAGTCCACTAGTGTATAATGTATAGATCTTCGCTTGTATGGGTTGTCCACAATTGGTTTGCAATAGAACATTACGCAAGGAGACAAACATAATGAATATCAATTACTCAGAGACCATATTCTTGGCAATGGCACCTGCATTATTCCTACATATATATGCACACCAACTGTGCTCGATCTCCATCTTCTTATATATACATATAAGACCAAGAACTAACATAGGCAGAAAGACGACGGTGGGTGTGAAGCTCGTCCGCGATGCGGACGGGAGATAGGGAGCACCGTCGGACACAGCTGCTTTGCCAAGTGCCTGAAGCACTCGGCAAATCCTAGAAAACACTCGGCAAAGTCTTTGCCGACTGTGACACTCGGCAAAGAAGTCTCGGTGAACCGTACATTGGCAACTACTTCTTTGTCGAGTACTTCTTATCAGACACTCGGCAAAGAAGTCTCGGTGAACCGTACATTGGCAACTACTTCTTTGTCGAGTACTTCTTGTCGGACACTCGGCAAAGAAAATTCACCGTCATGGCGCCAAGTGACGGTGACGACAAAGACTTTGTCGAGTGCCACCGTGACACTCGCCAAATGCTCCCTCTTTGACGAGTGCCTTCTGTACCGGCACTCAGCAAAGGTTCCGTCTTTGTTGAGTGCCGCCTGGCCTAGCTCTCGGCAATGGGAGCACCAGTGGGCCCCTTTGCTAGTTCCTTTGTCGAGTGCACTTGGTGACACTCGGCAAAGGTTGCTTGTTTACCGAGTGTCGCAACCACAACACTCGGCAAACAAATTTTACCGGTTCCCAGGTGTGTCTTATTTGTCGAGTGCTATGGTCATGGTACTCGATAAAGTACCTCTTTGTCGAGTGTTATACTCGGCAAAGTGACCATATGGAGCACCTTCTTATGCTCCACCTATGTGTGGAGCACCTCATCCATATGCTCCACCTCCGTATGGAGCACCTCCTCCAATTGCACCTTTATTTGTTGGATCTAAAAACCAAGCTGAGGAAAATCCCGTACCGAAGGAAAAACGTCCAAAAAGGCTAGACTGAACGACTGTCGGCGGCGAAAAGTTGGTGAGTGAAGCATTTCTCATTTATTTTAATATTGATTTTTTAGTTTACTTATATTGTAGATTTTATTGTAGGTTAATGATTGGATTATGCATTCTAATGATCCCATCTCTGGCAACAATAAGAGCGGATCAAGTTTCTGGGGCCAAATAGTGACAACTTATAACTCCACCTCCGACCCTCGTTGTCATCAAACCACCAAGCAACTTAAAGATCATTGGGGCACCTACAACCGGGCGGTGACCAAGTTGAACGGTTACTACCTCCAAGAAGAAAGATTGCGTTAGAGTGGAGCAGACGATGCAATGGTCATGGAGGCGGCAATGGCGAGGTTCGAGGGTAAAATGGGGCATCCATTTAAGCGCCATCACTGGTGGCAAGTTGTTCGCCACGAGCACAAGTGGTCAGCAAAGCATGGTCTTGGTAGTGGATTTGATGCGAGCACGAATAAGAGAACCAAACTCGAAGTTTCTGGTGAATATAGTTCTGGAGGCATTGAAGACACCGAGGAGGAAGTGCCCCGACTAGTAGGGCGTGATAGGGCAAAGGCGTTTGCGCGAAAGACAAAGACTAAGGGGAAAGGGAAGGAAGCCACGAGCAGCGGATCAACAAGTGAAGCATTTAAAATGAAGAACTTGTAGGGTGGATTAGTGAAGGCCAAGCTTTTGAAACAATGGAACACCCTAAAGGGTCGATCAACTAGGGATATGGACCCGGCTGAAAGACGTACCCATGGCAGGGCCGTAAAGATGGTCGAAAAAGAACTTGGTCTGGTAGATAACGAAGAGGAACCGGAAGCGGAACGTGAAGAGGAGGAAGACGAGGATAAGATCGAGGAGTCTGATTAGGATTATGTAATTTTATTTTAATTAGCATGTAATTTTATTTTAAATATTATGCACTCTGGAATTTTTAATTCAATAAAAAAATATTATGTTGTGTGATTTCTAAGCGTTGAAATAAATCTGTGTGAATTACTTAATTCTGAAACAGAAAAGCTGATGTGCATATAGGCTGATATTGTAGCTTGCTGCAGTCTGTTGATTAAAACAGTAGAGACGGGAGTGGGGTCGAGAGCTTATGGCATATGCGAGAAAGGGACCACGCACTGGAACCACCCTAACACTAACGGAGATATTTTTTTTAGTGTGGTCTCCTCCGTGTTTGAAACCAAACTGCTGCAACTCGCAAACTTTACGCGGAACACCCACGTCGTGAGCACTCTGGCATTACTTAATTTGAGAGAGAGATCTTCGTTTGCTTTCTGCTATTATCTGTGCATATATTCATTCGGTCGAGGGGGTCCCCCACTTTGAATTCAAGCAAGCGAACTGCGAGCGTGCACCACCGCACCGCGATAATACTATATACTGTAGTATGTACTTATCTTCGCAGCATCGGCGTACAGTTTGAGCACGTGCACGCTGCATACGTTCCAGTACGCCGATGCATGCATATGCATGCTAACCCTTTAATTGATCGAGCACCTACAATAATCGACTCGGGGTTTTTTTTTGTTTTTTTGCTCTGGCACTGTCGAGCTAATAATTTTTACAGTTCGGCCTGCCTGTACGCGTCTGGAGTGACTCAGCGATGACACTGCTTATTAGCAAAAAAAAAAAAACTCGGTAGTTTCTGTTGTGGTAGAGACCTACTGTAGCTCATCGTGGGCTGCTTAGCGAACCTGTGCGTGTCGTGCGTAGCGTAGGACAGCATCCTAGCCTCCAGGAGTCTATAGTACGACAAGGCTACTATCTGCTGGCTGCTGATTGCTGAGAAACAAAAACAAAAAATGGCTACAAGAAACAACAACAACAAAAAAGATCAAACTAAGCAAAAGGGGCGGAAAACCTCAGTAAATGCTACTAGTTGTAGTTTACTGCATATACGGGGTAAGTACGGAGTACGGGGGGGGGGCCGGCCGACCGGATGGCCGCGCGGGGCGGGTGACCTGCAGGCTGCAGCAGGTTTGCGATTTTGCGCGGCTTTAACTTTTGCCACGCATCCGTCGCCGCAGGTCTCTTTTGCCTGGCACGTGAGCCACAGGTCCACCGCCCCTCCCTCCCTTGTGCAGTTGTGCGCACATGCCCGCGGGGGCCCGTGCGGTGCGCGCATACACCATACACGTGTGCCGTCGCGTTCCGTCCGTCGGGGTGGGTGTGGGGCCGTGCTACTCCGCACCACCTCCCGGCTCCCGCGCGCACGCCCGGCTCACATGCATGGGCCATCATCTAGCAACGAACGCTAAGCTGAGCTAGATCAGACTAACATAACCAAAAAATATATATATCTAACGCCGTACGCTTTCCTTTTGTCTCGGCCACGCACGCTCCACGCCCCCTTTACATGTACGGACGTGCCTACTACAACTTGCACGCATGCTTGCAGCTTGCTCTCTGCTCGTCAGCACGAGTCCTGCTGATAGATAGTGAGCACTGAGCACACAATCATCATCATCATATATAGCCAGAGCGCTAGAGGCCATTTAAGCGAGATTAATAATATTAATATGCTTACAGCCGAAGCAATCGCCTGCCGCCGCGTGACTTGGATCAGCTGGAGTGCATGCTGATGCGGTAATAATATGTGTTGCTCTCCTCGCGATCTGGCTACTCCCCTCCTACTATAGCTATACTACCGAGTCGCAGCAGGGAACGACGCTGCTTTCTTTCTTTCTGCATTGCGCATGCAGGATCTAATTAATAATAATTAATAGTCGTCCATGTCTACTCGTTGCTCCAAGTTTCGCGTTCGGTACGTCGTCGCTTCATACCAAGGGGGCGTGCGGACGCACACATGCATGCTTGCACAGGAAATAAAGCACTCGTTCATTTGGCCAAATGCACGCACCGTTTGTTTGTGTACAGCACACATGTACGTCCTCACCGCACACTAGCTTCGAAACAAGTGTACTCGCGGACTAGCTAGCTAGTCGTCGTAGACCCCCTACTAGCTCTAGCTAGCTCCTCCGTTGCATGGCGCTGTCTTTTTTGGAGCTTCATGTGCTAGGATTAGGATACTACATAATAGGACGGTCAAGGACCAGGTATGGCTAACAGCGGTGGACCGAAAAAGAATAGTACACCTCACTCCCACGGTCCCAACAACCCCACCCTCCCACGAAAAGAAAAAAAAGAAGAATAGGAAGAAGGCCATTGTCCCTATACATATATGGTCTTGGTTGGATTTCTAGAGCTAATAATTAGCTAGCTAATAAATTATTAGTCGAGTTAAACCAACTAATAAACTAATTATTAGTTGTGTGGTATAGCTAACAATTGACTATGTTAGTAGCTATACCACACGACAGAGTGATAGACAATAGAGGCGGATCTAGGACCGGGGTTGCTGGGGCTCCAGCCCCGGTCCAGCAGTCGTGTCTCCTCAGAACTCTGTTTTTTCCCTGTTTCTGTCCGGCCAACTAATCTGCAATATCACAAATTTAAGATGATCTATAAAATAAACATGCCCTCTATGTGAGTAGCCGTTAGCCCGCTATATACGCACGTCTATTTGCTCTTTGTTTTGCGTCTGCGCAGTCGAACTCGAGGTGGCGCCGCTCCTGTGGTGTGCTGAGAAGGTGAAGAAGCACGTATGACACCGCTTGTTGTTTTCAGCCGCCACATAGGAGGCGTTGCAGTGATGATTTTTTTAATTTTAGCCCTCTTTTCTATTAGAATTTTAGTTTTATATCTTAACAAAGTTGTTACTCTATACC
Organism: Zea luxurians; assembly: GCA_029449295.1. Classification (NCBI taxonomy): domain Eukaryota; kingdom Viridiplantae; phylum Streptophyta; class Magnoliopsida; order Poales; family Poaceae; genus Zea; species Zea luxurians. The sequence continues at coordinate 28,140,733 of JAOPSE010000003.1, forward strand.
ATTTTATAGTAATTTTAGCATAGTCATTGTAAGAAAGCTCCATAATTGCTGATCCATGATGGTAACAGGGTAATAGGTCTATGTAATTCGTGCATCCTCTCCACAGTGGTTCTGTTAATTTATATTGTGGGACCATGTTTAGTCTCTCCAATACATAATTCAGCCCCCCGTTTTCATCTATTTCTAGATCCGCCGCTGATAGACAATACTGATAACCGGAACTTTTGTATATTCCGTGTCAACTTTTGATGCCATTCGATAAGTTCAAAATTTCAAAACTTAAGCCACCTTTTCCTGTTTTGAGGTGTGATTCCTCTAAAATTCTTGCAATCCAAGTAGGGGGCGAGGGGGCTAAGGATTTAAAAAGGTGTTTTAAAATTTAGACGGATTTAAATAAAAAAAAACTTGCTAACTACAAAGTTTTGGTCTCGTTAAGCTCTACGGTACTGATATACAAATATATTTGTTATCTGACTTTGTGTACAAAAGTTATGAACCTTTCAAATAGCTATTAGAGTATGGACTATAACCGTCATAGGTGTTTTGGTCATTTTGTTTAACTTGTCTCTCACATGCAACTCTAGATAATCTTAGTATCTATAGTGTCCGTTATAGTAGGTGTTTTGGTCATGCTTTGTAAAGGGAAGCTAAAGCGGACTAGTAACTACAGTACTAGTTAGGCGTACCCAAACTACACAAGGGGAAAAAACAAAACTTTAGCCACCAACTTTTAGTTACCTAACAAGTACTCCTAGCAATATGTAAACTACTAACAAGTACTAACAACTAGCCTCCAATAAACCAAGCAGACCCTAAACTAATAGTACTGGGACACTCGGTGAAGTTGCTCAATATAGTATGGATACTATACTCCGAAAGTAGATATTTCTTGCAGGGGTGTCAGGAAAGTGGGGCTGGAGAGTCGTACTGCCAGTTTCTGTGGCCTTTGGCCATTGGAATGGCCATGGCCAACAAACAGGCCAAGCTCGCCTCTATCTCGATGCCGCCGCGCGCGCCGGTCCCGGCCCGGGCGCCCGCCACCGCGCCACGTAAGCTGACGGCATGCGTGGACCACTGTACGACGTCTACACACTCTCCGGTGGCCCGTGAGTACTTTCCGTTACCTTGGGCCTGGCCACGGGCGAATGGAGTGCATGCGCGCTGCCGCAAAGCGTGGACGGGCGACCAGAGGCCGCGGAGCCAGAGCGCCGAGAGCCTTCTCCGGTTGCGGCTGGCGCGCGTGGCAGGGATTGGATGGAGCCGCCGGGCCCGGGGGTACGGGTCGGGTATGGGCGCGCGCCGCGTTACTTTACGGGGGCGGTGGTCGTCCGGCCCTGTTCCGTTTGCTGCATGCGCCGCTCGATGCTCGTCGTGTGGCTCTGCTCTCTGTTCTCTCGTCGCTCGTCGTTCGACCTAGTCCCATCATCCACCTACCTGGCCAAGATCAAACCCCAGCGGCAGCGCTGTGGCCTAGTCTGTTGTTCACCTACCGACCAGGGGAGGGGCCGATGGTCGGGGGCAGAGGAAAGATGGGAACTCATCATTTTCTGAGACCACGATCCGTCCCAGGCTTCCAGCGACGCAGAGCAGGAGTGGCACTGGCACCTCGCCCGGCTGCGTTACACACCGTCCGGGACTAGACCGACGTTGGACGACCTCCTGCTAATCCGTGCCACCTGCTAATGGTAGCAATTCATACAGTGTCCAAGCAGGAGTGATCTGCGATCGAATGTCAAGAGCCATGGATGGAGATGGAGTACGCAACTGTGCATGCATCGGCACGCCCACCAGGCGCCACCAGTGGTAGTGAAAGCTGCACGGCGGCATGATTACCGCCTCATTTCTGCCGCAACCACCAACAGCGCCCCGTGCCGCCGGTATTATTACTATACTACTGCCCAGCCAGCCAGCCAAGATGCGTCGGATGCAGGAGTGTTTGTTTGCCTTGCTTTTCTCGTCAGACTCTCTGACCGGCGGCCATCCTAAACCTTGGCCCGCTACGGCTTGTCCAAAACCAAGGTGGTGGCCATAACGCAACTGCAGTCACCATACCCTCTCTCTCTCTTTTTTTGTTCTCCCTTTCACAACTTTTTTTGTTTTTTTGTTTTGGGTAACACCTTTTCGCGACTTTGAACATGGAATTGTACTTACTGTACTCCTCCAGCTCTCTCCTCTGGACGAGACTGCTACTGCTAGCAGCTCGTCGTCGAAATGCGCATGCATGATTGGAGTCGGTACGTTGCGCAGTAAAAACACATGTATGGTCGGGGTACTCCGCGCAGGATCGGAGCAGAGGGAGGACAGCAAAGCATCTCGGCGACATTCCTGGATTTTACAGCTCAAGCCTCAAGGCCTGTGACTCTGTGAGTGAGGGCAGCGTCACCTGCATGCCACTTTCTTGAACGAAACACAGCTTTGGGGGTTTTCAATCGACCGGTTCGTCCCTCGCATCGCATCGCATCACCCACACCGCACACCAATCGAGTGGTTTTGATTCTCTAATAACGCGATGCCCAGAACAAATCTCGTCGCCAGACAGAGACAGATTACGCACGGGCGCGAATCTGGCTAGTAGGGGGGAGCAGCTAGTACTACAAGCTTAGCGTTGACGGCCAACGTTTCGGATTCTCCTGCTCTATGAGCTCGCAATTATCATATCGGTCATCGGAGGAGCGGCGTGAACAATTAAAATGGAAGTTGTAAACGAGCTGTAAAGGTCACATGGTGGTGCAGTATATCAGTCATATGAATGAATCGTATATAATCAGCATATATAAACACTCGATATAATGTAGCTGCAATTTACATGCAGGTCTTATGGGCCAGGATTGTGTTTCCATGAACAATGGGTATGGCCCATCCCATATGAACGAATACGCGACCCCCCACCCCCACCAAAGGACGAAACTCTTTCTTTCTTTTTTTTTTGCCTCATTTAGGCATACTTTCAGGTAAGATTCTATTCCTTTTGCAAACAAGAGCAGTCGCAAAAGGCAGACTGCTCCAAAAAAAAGTTTCGGCAATCTGTCACTAGTTTTCGCGAACATTTGAGGACACGATGTATATGCTTCATCACATTGCTACAGAGATCTATATGCTGCACTCTATGGTGATGTTCTTCATGTACAGTCATGCGCATGGTGCAGAGCACCATGTTCACAGTATGCTAGTCAAGTTCACAATCATGCTGGACATTCAGGGATATATGATTGCCAACTTGACGATTTTTTTTTTCTGTCATATGCTAGCGGCCAGCCTGTTGCGATATACTACTGTACTGCTCCACCCCCTACTCTTCCAAAGTCTAAGATGTTTTCCTCCTACAGAGTATATATCTTGGCTTTATGTCTTCCTAGTCTCTGTCATCGTATGAGACGTCGTGTTCCTCCATCATTTATAAAACTGTGTTTGTTAGTGTCCGGCTGATAAGAAGGCAATGGGAACTAAAGACGTTTATGAATGAATTATGAGGCTGGCCAAGTGGCCATAGTCGGCGCTAGGTGCCTGGAGCATGACATCACCGAATAGGCGAGTAATCCTCGTGGATTCACTCATCAAGTAAACAAATGGGGCGTTTGGTTCGCGGGAGCCACGTGATGAATCACATCGCTGATTTCCATCTTAGGATGGATAACCCCATGCGAACTCTGTTCTCGAATATTTCTCGCTAGTTTATTTTTGAACTAAAACACGACAAGTAAAAAAAGAACGGGAGGAATACTATCTATGATTATCAAGCTCCAGCGGGATTTTCTTACTACGTGGTGAATATTCTCACAAGGTCATCCTTAGTGATAATTTTATCACACCATTTCTAATGTTATCACGTCAACGGGAGTAAGATAAAATGAAGAATAGAATATGTTTTTAATGAAAAGTTTTATGATACAATTGATAGGCTAACTTGTGATATAAATATTGCATCTAGCTAACCAATAAAAATACTTCCTTCATCCACATAAGTTAGTCTTTAAGGGTTTGTCCTGAGTCAATCACTATTAACTCTGACCGGTTATATCAGATATTTCATAAGATTTTACAACATAAAAATAAAATTACTAGATTTATCATTACTTGAACTATTATAATATGTAATTCTTTTAGTTTATGATAATTAAATCTTATATATATATATATATATATATATATATATATATATGTCAAAGTTTAGATAGTTCGAATTAGGATAAATCTAAAAATACTAACTCATGTGGACATAGGAAGTAGATGAAATAGATGGGGACAAAATAAATTGCTCTCCATGGCGATTTCATGCACTTTCCAATGCCTTGGAAACAGATTGACATAGTTTCATAGTGATGAAACTAGTTTCACCTAATAATAAATAAATGTAGTGATATGTTATTAAAAAAATCCTATGTAGCATATGCTAATTAATGTCATAAAATCTCTAGTAAAACTTCCGTTAAGAATGGCCTAATCTGCTGCAACCAAATCCCCAACGTATCATTATGTTTTGTACCAGTTACTCAAGAGACAGATCGTTATGTTTCTTCCAACATGATGACTGGTGAAGGGAAGAAGGACGCAAACAAGGACTGGCCTTCGACGCAAAATGGTTCCAAGCACCAGTTTTTTTGACACTGAGAATTACAGCTTCCAAGTGACACAATACAGCAGCATTCAGCACCACACGCGGCACTCTACTGCAAACCCAATTCGGTTCATCATTATACAGGATAGAACGAATACATGGAGGGCACGTCCAGGTCCCGCCAACACAACGCAGCAGCGACCCCAAAGGCCAGGTAGAGAAAATACTACATGGCATACCTCTGGGTCCAGGTCCTCGCGGTGTTCTCGTACTTGTGCCGGTCCGTCTTGTACATGTGAGCTATCTCGGGGACCAAAGGGTCGTCGGGGTTCGGATCAGTCAGCAGGGAACAGATGGACAGCAGCACCTGAAACCGAGCAGGTTGAAGATGCTGATATAGGCAGCTCCAAGCCTAGAAACCATGGAAAATATGATGCTATGCGTGAGAGTATAATCACCAACCTTGGAGATTGTTAGTGCCGGACTCCACTGGTCCTTCAAGATGTCGAGGCAAATGCTCCCGTTGCTGTTGATGTTTGGATGGAACACCTTAGTGCGAAATGCCACCTGCGTATCGCATAAATATACTAGGTTACATGGTTTAGAATATGACAAACATTTTTAAGGATATATGGATTTGGTAAGGCAGGTAAATTTCAGATATCAAGGGTTTCGAGATTGCACATGAAACTGTGACAATCTAAAAAAACTCGACTAGGGTAAGACAACCACCGGGCATTGTATTAAAAAAAGACCTTCTCATACCGTTCCCCCAAACGCCTGCCCCATCCATAATGTAACAGGGAGTCGAACCTAGGACCTAAGGAGGCTACTCAAATCACTTAACCAACTCGGCTAAAGACCCTTTCACAAACTATGACAATCTTGAATCTTATTAGGCCTTGTTCGGTTGTATGGGGATCGGAGGGGATTGAGAGGGATTAAATCTCCTATTCAATTTTGACTAGGAAGAGATTTAATCCCTCCAATCCACTTCTAACCGAATAAGCCCTTAGGGCTTGTTCGGTTACGTCTTGATCGAAGGGGATTGGAGGGTATTAAATCCCTCCCTAGTCAAAATTAAATAAAAGGGGATTTAATCCTTCCAATCCCATTCGATCCAGACGCAACCGAACAAGGTTTTAAAGGGTTCATCCAAAAATAATTCAAGTGTTCTCAGCAAGTGCGCTTAGTGGGCATGTCATCTAATTGATAAGCTATTGGCTACTGCACATTAGCTCATATGCATTATCAAGGTACTAAACATCATAGATATCTAATGCATATGTCAGAGTAATCCTCCTAGGAAGTAAATGAGCTTACGCATATGTTTATTTTACAAATTCAATGGCAAACAAAGAAGGAAAAAATGCACACAAAAATAAGGAATGGTCATTGGCTAAATGTTCGTTTGCTGTACCTTTGGTGGTTTGAAAGGATAATCAGGAGGAAAATGGATTGTAACTAGGAAAACTCCACCAGAATATGGGCTATCAGATGGACCCATTATTGTTGCCTGCCAGTGGAACATGTCTTCACCAACAGGACCTGTCAAAGAAGATTACGTTGTCACCAACAAGGGACGCAATTGAACTTTTGAGCGAAGAAAAATCAAGGTCACAAACTGGACTGAAGCCATCTTACCTGATGGCCATATGGTCTAGGACTAGAGATTCTGTAGGAAACATAACTTACAAGACAGGACAACTAAAAGAGCTTCAAAAAGGAAAACCAAATAGCACTCAACAAAGATGAACAGCAATATTTGTCAGGCCTTAGTTTTATTTTGTCCCCGAAAGGGCAGTAAAAGCTTTGGCACAAGTTTTATTAGATTGAGAAAAATGAAAAACATGTTTTAGTTGAAAGTCAGCTCTTTGTAAACCAAAGCAATAGCAAAAGAGCTTCTAGCTGAGTTGGTTATGTTATGTAGTCTGAGTAACACTCCTCGAGTGCTAAGCTAAACCAAAGCAACTAAAGGAACATTTTCCTCCAACAAATTCTGGCAGCTTATTACTTCACGTGCACACAGCTCAACATATATGCACTCCAAACCATAATTTATTTTTCATGTATGGTGTTGCTATGGTGAATGAACAGCATCACAAAGCTCGACACCACAAATCAAGGCTATGGTGAATGAACAGCATATCACAAAGCTCGACACCACAAATCAAGGAAGTGAGAAAAGTAAATACTTTGCAACTTGAGAACCATAATTCTTCCAGTTATAGTTCACTGCCCTGATCTCTACATGCCAAACAACTAGTGTAATTGAGACATCAAGCTATGAATTGAAATGTTTGTACATCAACTGAAAGCAACAAGGATACATTTTCGGATCGGCAGAGCAGCTAAAGCAAACTAGAGCTTGTTTGAGAGCAAGTGGAATGGAGGAGATTGAGGAGGCTAGAATCCCTCACTATAGGATTCTAGCCTCCTCAATCCCCTCCATTATCTTTGCTCCCAAACAAACCCCTAAGGTTCCAGAAATTGATACACTAACACAGCATACCTTTGGGAAAAAATACTGATGACTGAGGTGTCAGTTTTTTTTTAAAAAAAAAGACTGACATGCCACATACAGAAAACAGCATGGGTTAAACTAGTTTAAACATGAACATTGAGGTCAATGAAAACAAAAGGTTTCATCCATAAATAAAACATGTTAATCATTTTTTTCAGTGAAGGCTGTTCTGTCATTGTTGTACCTCACATCAATTACGCGTCGAACTAGAAAATTAATTAATTCATGTAACTTGATGTGTTGATCGAACTAGAAAACAGTCCATTCATGTAACTTGATGTGTTTCAATGATTATTCCCCATAACATTGTTTTAAGAGTATTTTTTTACATTGCTTTCTGAACAACTTGTTCTAGCTATGCAACAACACTTCACATCAATAGCAAGCATGAAAAGGACGAGTGACGGATCCTACATGCTAGCTGTTTCTCAGTATTCCGTCAATGTTTGTGTTTATGTTGCTAACTACTCGTTACACCAGTTACTGAATGGAGAGAGAGAGAGAAAACTGACATGCCACCCTCATCTTCCCATTTTTGGTAGAAAAACTAAGCATTTGACACAGTGCAAATCTAAAAGTTGCTAATTAATCCTTTCATTTGAGAGAAAGGTAAAATCATAAAACGATATGCACAACACAGTAAGAGCCAAACCCCCGGCAGGTCGTCAACGACCATCTGTAGTACTACCTAAAAAGTGAGAATGGAACCAATTAATTTCCATGTAACAACGTCGTAACATCTCATATCTGCCCCACCCCTCAAGCACTGAACTAACACAAGGGTTATTCAGGTTGGCTTGCATAGAAACTTGTTGGTTCAGCTCTATATACCAAAAGGAGGCAGGCATGTGAGGCTGTGAATAAGAGGCGGATCAGAAGCATGTGCATGAAATCTGACACCTACACACACATGGGTATGGCTCAAAATGCAAAAAGAAAAAACAACAACAACATAAGAGTAGGGAAGAAAGAAAGCAGTAGAACCTGCACTGCACGAGGTGGGAGGGTCCTTCTGCAGATCCTTGAGCTCCTTCTGAATCCTCTTTGACGCCATCTTCCTCCTTCCTGTGCCCTCCTGTTTCCAGTAAAAAGAAACAAGAAACAAGCAATCAGGTTTTGCCATGAAAAGCTAAGCTCAGGGCATATCAGAGACGCCCCCCTATTTCTTTGGGGCGAAAATAAAAAAAAGGAGAGAAACATACCTGCCTAGCTGAAGAACTGCTGTTTCTCCTCCGCTTCTAGCTCTCGTCTTCCTCTCTCTCTCTCTCTCTCTCTCTCTCTCTCTCTCTCTCTCTCTCTCTCCCTCTCTTCTCAAGGATCAAGCAAATAATGGAGTTGGGGATGGGGAAAGGAACCGGGACAAGGGCATATACGTAAATGGGTTTCCTCTGAACGCTGCTGGTTTGCGTGCTGGCTTTATTTATGCAGCTTCATCGAACCAGCGCTTCTTTCCTGGGGCCCTCCCTTACTTTAGTGGCTACGATGCGATACCATTACCATGGCTGACTATGAAAGCGCCCGGCATCAATTGCTATCCACTAGCTACTCGTCGCAGAGAATTATTCTCTTCGATTTTCGTCTCTCATAACAAAATAAAAAAAATGGCGGAGTAGGCGTGTAGCCGACGTGCAAGGTTGACGCCGGACTGTCCCTGATCCACTCACCAGCCAGAAGCTCCGCTCTGCGCTCGCCCACAGATTCCTCTGATTGGGACAGGCTGATTGATTCCTCGTGGCCTATCTGTCAGTGGCCGGACGGCGGAATCCAATTCTGGCGTGGGAAACCAATTGCCTGCTTCTGCTTGCTCGCTTCTAGGAAGGTTCTCGAGTTCCAGGGCGTGAAAGGAGTCTGATAAGTGTAGCTACCAAGGGAAAGGGCAACGAAAACGCTGGCATCTTTGAATTTGATTGTACACACAGAATGATAACACCATATGCACGATGCATGTATATTATTAGGGTCACTTTGAGGATTTTTTTATTATTATAGCATTCATTTAAATTGTCTTCTCTTTTCTAATGTCCTTAAATCTAACTTCTCTAAAATAGTATTTGTTGAGGGGTCTCTATTGTCAAAGGTTCTCGAAGTGTTTCATTATATTTCAAGTACTACCAAAGAATGGCGAAGCTAGACTTTGTTCAAACTAGCGCACCAAAAGTGGAGGCGAAGCAGAAGAGCTTCAGCTCCGAAGGGCTGATACAAGAAAGGGATGGAAGGAAAGAGCTCCGGTCAGTGGCATCGATGCACGAAGCAGATGAGAAAAAGAAGAATCCTTAATCTAGACCAGCTCGATAGAAAGGAGAAAGGACAACTTTACCCCTACAAAATTCATAGATCATATGAATAGGGTTTGTGGACATACTTGTAATTTCATACGAACTTTTACCTCACCACTATAAATAGAGGATCGATGTCATTGAGAGCACCTAGAGGGTGGCACCGAACGATTTGGTGATTTATAGCCAGCGGGACCTGGTCGAGCCCAAGAGCAGACGCTTCGACCGTACAGACACCGGACTGTACGGTGCTGCCCAGACCAGTCCAATCTCTTCCTTTTCATGCCAACTTCCTTTTGCTCCTTTTGGCTCAACTTCATATGGTCCCTAGCACTAAGACAAACACGATTAGCACCTAAAGCAATTGACTAAGTACTCGAAACATACCTTTATCACTTTGATCTATAGAGGTATGTAATATGTCCATTATCAAGCCCAAAAGTGTTTTTCTTATTTTCCTCAATTTTCTTTACAAACACATGTGCTCATGCTCATATGAGGAGTGTTAGTTCATAGTAATGTGTTGAGTATTTAATCACCAAATCAACTAGAAATGGCCCAATGGCACATTTCCCTTTTAGTCATACATTAGGATGTGGTGTCGAATGGAGCGCACTAGAGTTCCTCCGCCTTTGAAGGTGTTTCATCTTATCTTCGTGCTCCCTTTTCTAAAGTCGAAGGTATCTTTGTAATTACTCGTAATGAAAATAGACAAAATTAGATTAATGGTTTAAAACATCCCACTATGTTATTTTCGTCATGATTTGTTACATAATTCCCTTATATTCAAAATGCTATAAGGTTTCACTCATATTCCATCTTCTCCCTTTAGTTAACTTTTTCGAAAAAGAAAATCTACTAAATGAAGAAAGGAGAATCTACTCATTTATGTTGCCTTGTTTTTGGTTTCCCGAAGGAGTCAAAAAGCAAGTGACCAACATTGACACCCATCTTCGGTGAATCTACGACATTAAGAGCACCTTCGACATGCCTCCGAAGAAGTCTACAACTATTGGTTTTGTTCTCGCACCCATAGACCAGAATCAAGTTGATGATGCACATCTTCGCGAAGCACGAAACCAAAAAAGAAAGGTTGTGGACCCTCCACCACAAAATGAGTTGGCGTATGATGACCTTGATCAGAAAATCCACAATCTTAAAGCTATCCAACAACAACTTGAGAAGTGCAAGGAGAAGATGCTTCGAGTCTCTCATCTGCAAAAACAAATTGACAAAGCATCAGAGCAGTTGCTAAACATAACACAACAAGTTGAGCAACCAGGGGGCCAACACTATGAAGACAACCTTTGCTATGAAGAGCAGAATTTTGATGGTATCACGTATGATAGTGCTTCTCCTTTGACAGCTGAGTTGTAGACCACATCATTACCACCATTGTATAGATCACCTCAATTGCTAATGTATGACAGTTTATCATATCTGAAGTGGTTCCTAATGAGCTACAAAGCCACAATATCATCTTATAGTGGCAATGCGACAGTGATGGCAAAGTCCTTTATCATGGTAGTCAATAATGTGCCTCAGGCCTAGTATTTATCTCTTTGGTCAGGCACTATATCATCATGGCAGAAGCTTAAGGATATGCTCCTCACTAGTTTTCAAGGTTTCTAGACGAAGTCAATTGCTACGCGAGCCTTGTTCCAATGCACACAAGAGCAAGATGAATACATTTAGGCTTATGTCCGAAAGTTTCTCCGGCTCCGGACTTAGGCGCCACCTGTACAAGATTACATTGTCACATAAGCAATAATCAAGGGGCTTCTTCCGGGACCTGCAACTCAGTACATCGTCTGGAAACTCCTTCATTACCTAGAGAAGCTACTACAAAAGATGGATGAGTATATTAGGACAGATAATGATTTTCGCCAAAGAAGGGAAGAAGCATAGTGATATGCAGAGACATCTAGGGTATTATAAGTTATTCTCTTCTTTAAAATAGCATTTTACACTTTTTTCTTCTCTTTTCTTATCTTTCCCAGACCTGAATGACTCAAATGCCCCTTTTAGTTTCTAAATTGTATACCATATTGATTAGTATATAGATTGAAGTCCTTCTGCTGCGTCGTCCGTACTAAAGCTACCACCCCGTTTGGCCATAACAGATGCATCTCCTTCCATCGTCGCCCAGTCATCCCTTGTTCCCTGTTCCAGCGCTCCTCCACCTGTCGAACGTCTATGGATTGGGCACTTGAAGAGAAAAATAATACCTATTCAAGAGTAGAGTCGACGCTCGCATTTGTAAGGGGTGTTTGGCATAACTCTATAGTAAAACTCCAAGAAGAAGCTGGGCAGAGTCAGCCAAACACCCAAACTCCAGAGTGGTAAACTCTATTGACTTTTGAGAGTTGTTGTACACATTTTTGGAGTACTTATTGAGAAATCCTTAAAAGGCAACCTACACAGAGTTTGAAGGTATTTATCCGTCATTGCCATTGGTTATAAGAAATCAACCTACTCATAGAGTTTTAAGGTGTATAAAGCAGCCACCTTCATTGGTTGATTAGGAATCAATAGAAATTCATGAAGAAATGGAGTAGAGCTCTGCAATGAAACACATGTTTATGCGCTTTTAAGCTTGCATCATGAGGATGAGATGGAGGAAGAAATGAATAGGCAAAATGTGGTTGCCATGAATCCTTGTGTTGATGGTTAAACTGTCTATGGAGTCTCGTGTCTAAACTCTGAAGTTTAGAGCATGTTTCTAGTATAGTCTTCAGCCACTCAGCGCATTGACTCAAATCTGAGATACTAATCGATGCAGTTTGGAAACCAAAACTGCTAGGGGCAATTCAGTCATTCAGGGCTAGGAAAAATAAGAAGAGAAAATAAAAAAAATTAAAAATACACTTAATCCTATTTTAAAGAAGAGATTAACTTATAAGTAGTATTTTAGAGAAGTTAGATTTAAGGATACTAGAAGAAGTCTAAAAACACATCCACAACAGAAATTCAGGTAATTCCCGTCGCACAGGGACCGACAGGAATTAGCCTTACACCGACGTGAATAAATCACTAAATCAATTCTTAGATCTGAGATAGGAGTTTACTAATCTTCAAAACATTATTAGGCGGAGCTTCAGGGTGAATTTAGCGAGGTGGCCCAACATCTAGCAAATTACAACACAACATCAATCCATCGGTGGAATGGAAGCTTTACGCCTTTCTTCCGTAAACGGGTTGGAATCGTATGTAAGACTTTACACCCTTCTTTCCTGCAAAGCACCAAAGCTCCTCGATAAGACCAGCACGACCAACTGCAGTCCCGACGGGCGACAGGCATGGCATAAGCTAGACGTGGCCTCGACATGGCCGAACATGGCTTGGGCAATGCCAGCGCTAGCTCAAGTCTGGGGAGGATGGCATGAGTTCGCATCTAGCGTGGCCTAGGACAGTGTGATCGAGCGTGGCAGACCCCGAGGCGGATCCAGCGTGGTAGGAGGGAACGCTGGCGATGCTACCAATGTCGCTTTCAGTGCAAGCTTGAGTTCGGTGGCGCAGCCAGTGGCAAGGTGGTGCTCGAGCGCGAAGTGGGGCATGACAGGGCTGGGCTCGTCGCGGCTAGCGAGGCCGGCGATGTGGCTAGTGGTGGAATGGCCAGCTAGGTGGGTGTGCCGTGAAAAAAACAAAAAGACGGAAAGAACCGTTATTTTTGGCAGGTAATTACGTCAACTTAATAAGGAGCTACAGAATCAATATATTTTTAGAGAACCTCTCGAGGTGCTTCAAAAACAACCATGGATTATGCTTTTGAATCCAGATTTCTAGATTTTTATGACTTCCTATGATGATGGAAAAATATTTTCGATAAAAAAGATCTAGAGTTGATTTTGGTGCATCTAGAGTGTTTGAACCTGTCCCAAAATATCCTAAATAAACATGTCCTAAATAAAGAGCATGTCTGCAGAGATCCTCCAACTTTACATTCGCACAAAACAAATCTTAGATCTAATTCTTGATCCAAACACTTCTAGCACACTATAGATCAGATCCACCAAAATAAATGATGGATCTACACCAAAGTTCATTGAATTGGTGAAGCACCTCAAGGGGTAGTCCATCAAACCAAGTATGTGGAGTCAAAAAATACCTACCATTATCATTGGTTACACAAATAATGACTCATTTATTTACTCTCCTTTCTTGTTGCAGTACACACCTAGCCGCGAGCTACCGTGTCTCGCCCTCGGTAGGGATGACAATTGAGTCTAAATTTTAGAATATAAAATTTAAGAAATGTGTCGAATTAGGATCAGGCTCTATTTCTATTCATTTTTGAACTAAAACTCGTTTAGGCTCTAACAAATTGTAAAGAAATATTTAAATCACGATCCATTACCATTACTACCCCAGCTGTCGTGTCGCCCAACCAGTACCGTCCTGCCCTTGGACGACCATGCATTACGCATGGTCGGCCATCCCATGGCCCTATGATGCCCTTGGCCGGCCGCACACCCCTCCAACCACATCACTACCTAATTTATAAATGTTTGTTACAAAATCGTCTAAATTGTAGTCCCTCTTTTTTTATTTGTCATGTTTTAGTTTAAAAATGAACTTGCGAGCGATAAATATTTGAGAAGGGAGGTAGTATAAGTTCAAGTACGACAACAACTACTAGAGACGATGACGTATCTACACTTAAACACATATAAACTTGGTAGTCTGTCGAGTGTCGCGAAGTACCACACTCGCTTAAGCAAATAATAATCACATATAGAGAGTTTTTAACAAAATGACAATCTGAATTCACAATTAATTTATAAATGAGTAGGTTTCAAGTCTGGTAGGTGAAAAACATAATAGTTTTGAAATGGTTACAAAGCAAAGGTTTGAAAATATTTCTAGCTCGAGTGATATCCTCCAACAATTGCACACATGATATATATATATAAGAGTAGTCGAGGCCACCGATACTTCAATCCTATGTAGATAGTTGAAAGGGAAATATGGTCAAACCTTTTTCCTATAAATGATTTTGGTGGTTGAATGCCCAACACAAATAATTGGACTAACTAGTTTGCTCTATATTATGTATTCTATAGATGCATAAAGGTTCAACACAAACCAATAAAAAGATCAAGTTGGGGTTCAAAAGAAAGGAGCAAAAGAAACCGAAGAGAACCCTGGTCTGGCGCACCGGACTGTCCGGTGCACCAGGGGTCGTACAGTCTAAACTCTTCACCTTCGGGTTTCTCAGGCGCCGCTCCGCTATAATTCATCGAACTGTCCGGTGTGCCACCGGACTGTCCGGTGCACCAAGCGGAGCAACGGCTAACAGCGGAACGGTCGTCTGCAAAAGTGTGAACAGTGCGCGCAGAAGTCAGAGCAGGCGTCAGAGGCGCACCGGACAGTGAACAGTACCTGCCCGGTGCAGCACCGGACTGTCCGGTGCGACATGAAGTCAGCGCTCCAACGGTCAGAATCTTCAGAACCCTAACGGTTGGATGACGTGGCTGGTGCACCGGACAGTGTCCGGTGGCGCACCGGACTGTCTGGTGCGCCCATCGACAGACAGCCTCCCCAATGGCTATGTGGTGGTTGAGGGCTATAAATACCCCCCAACCACCACCACTCCAAGCATCCAAGTTTTTCAGACATCTCATTCAATACAAGAGCTAGTGCAATCAAAACAAGACATAATTCAAAAGAATCAAAGCCTCTCCAAGTCCCAAATCCACTCCAAACAACTAGTGACTAGAGAGAGTGTTTTGCTAGTGTTCTTTGAGCTCTTGTTCTTGGATCGCTTTCTTCTTCCTCATTCTTGTTCTTCAAGCAACTTGTAGTCAAAGCAAGAGACACCAATTGTGTGGTGGTCCTTGTGGGGTCTAAGTGACCCGTTTGATTAAGGAGAAAGCTCACTCGGTCTAGGTGGCTGTTTGAGGGAGGGAAAGGGTTGAAAGAGACTCGGTCTTTGTGACCACCTCAACGAGGACTAGGTTCTCAAGAACCGAGCCTCGGTAAAACAAATCATCGTGTCATCCGCTTCATTTGCTTTTGATTTGTTTTCCCTTCTCTCTCGGACTCGATTTTAATTCTAACGCTAACCCCGGCTTGTAGATTGTGTTTTAAGTTATAAATTTCAGCTTTCGCCTATTCACCCCCCCCCTCTAGGCAACTTTCAATTGGTATCAAAGCCCGGTACTTTACTAGATTCTAACCACTCGAAGTGATGTCGGAAGATCACGCCGAGAGGGAGATCGTGACCGACGGTGACAAGTCCGCAAGCTCGAGGAGAACCCATTCGAGGGAGTCCGGCCACAAGCATAAGGAGGAATCCTCTTCCTCCATCAAGTCACAACGGAGAGGTGACAAGAAGAAGAAAATGAAGAAAGTGGTCTACTACGAGACTGACTCTTCGTCACCCTCCACCTCCGGCTCCGACTCGTCGTCCACTACTTCTAAGCGCCATGAGCGCAAGAAGTATAGTAAGATGTGAAAGGGAAATAGGGTCAAACCTTTTCCCAATGAATTTTGGTGGTTGAATTGCCCAACACAAATTATTGGACTAACTAGTTTGCTCTAGAATATATGGTCTACATGTGCCAAAGGTTCACAACAAACCAATACAAAGATAAAAGAAAGGGTTCAAAACAAAGGAGCAAAGTTAAACCGAAGGCAGCCCTGGTCTGGCACACCAAACTGTCCGGTGTGCCACCGGAGAATGTCCGGTGCACCAGGGAGGAACGACTCGAACTTGCCAGCCTCGGGAATTTGGGGAAGCCGCTCTGCTATAATTCACCGGACTGTAAGGTGTAACACCGGACTGTCCAGTGTGCCAGCGGAGCAACGGCTACTTCGCGCCAATGGTCGTCTGCAAGGAACAGTAAAAGCAAACAGTGTGCGCCTGCACGCGCAAAAGTCAGAGCAGGCGCCAGAAGGCGCACCGGACAGTGAACAGGACCTGTCCGATGAACCACCGGACTATCCGGTGGCCCAGTTGTCAGAAGCTCCAACGGTCGGAACCTAACGGCCTGGTGACGTGGTTGGCGCACTGGACAGTGTTCGATGGCGCACCGGACTGTCCGGTGCGCCATACGACAGAAGCCTTCACCAATGGCCATATTGGTGGTTGGGGCTATAAATACCCCCCAACCACCACACTTTAATGGATCCAAGTTTCAGCCATTTGCATTCAATACAAGAGCTCTAGACTTCACTCCAAGACACAAATAAAGAGATCAAATCCTCTCCCAAGTCCAAAGTTCATTCCAAACAAATAGTGACTAGAGAGAGTGACATTTGTGTTCTTTTGAGTTCTTGCGCTTGGATCGCTTTTCTTCTTTCTTTCTTTCTTGTTCCCAACTCAATTGTAATCAAGGCAAGAGACACCAATTGTGTGGTGGTCCTTGTGGGGACTTGGTGTCCCGATTGATTGAGAAGAGAAGCTCACTCGGTCTAGGTGACCGTTTGAGAGAGGGAAAGGGTTGAAAGAGACCCGGTCTTTGTGACCACCTCAACGGGGAGTAGGTTTGCAAGAACCAAACCTCGGTAAAACAAATCACCGCGTCTCACTCTTCATTTGCTCGTGATTTGTTTTCGCCCTCTCTTTCGGACTCGTTTATATTTCTAACGCTAACCCCAACTTGTAGTTGTGCTTAAGTTTATAATTTTTAGATTCCGCCTATTCACCCCCTCTAGGCGAATTTCAATTGGTATCAAAGCCCGATACTTCATTAGAGCTTAACCGCTCAAAGTGATTGTTGGGGCCGTGCTTCGGTGCGCCGAAGGTCTTACACGAAGAAGCAGCTTCGGCTGAAGTCGTCTCCAAGCGATGGTCGAAGGTTCCTTTTCATGGAGCTTCGGTGTTACGAACCGACATAGAGATAGAATGACCTTTTTATCCATAGAGGTCTGAGTCAATGTTGTAAACTTTTGTAAGGGGCATAATTGTAATTTGTCACAGGCTGCGACCTGTGCCTATAAATAGATGAACAGTACCTCTGTACTGTTCGCGCGAACCTGTCATTTGCCTTCGCATCACACTTGTATTCTTGCTTTCTTCAAGACCGAAGGTACATTTGTAATTTAAAATCATTTATATTCATTCATGATAGTAAAAGTAGAAATAATTCTATGATAACATTCAAATGTTTATTTTGTACCTCATGATTTATATGAACACTTCGTTCCTTGCTATTATGCTTACGAAGGTATGTCCTTCGTATCCTTCGTCCGAAATTCATTATATCCCGAAAGGATATAAAGTCTTGAAGGACGAAGGACTTTAACTTTTAACATTTTCTATGTTGCCTTGTTCTTAATTCTTAGCATTTGAGAACAAGCTCCCAACATTGGCGCCCACCTCCGGTGAACTCACTTCCACTTTTCTGAGCTGATGGCTTCGTTCAACAATCAAGCTGGAACTGCTTCGGCTTCGAAGCTGGTGCTCCCGATAACAGGCGGTTCTTGCTCAGAGCCGGCTAACAAGAAGCAGAAGAAGGAGGCTCAGAGAAGGGTGCAGCATGTTGGAGTGCAGGGACCCTTCATCAAGTCAAAATGGTCCCACATTCCAATTACTTTCTCTCAGGAAGACCTTCAGCTTAAGGATTATCCTCATAATGATGCCATGGTTATCTCTTGCGTGATCAAAGGATTTCTGGTCCACAATGTCCTAGTTGATACAGGCAGTGCAGCTGACATTGTATTTGCTAAAGCCTTCAGACAAATGCAAGAGCCTGAAGACAAGATTCATGATGCTACGCACCCTCTTTGTGGCTTCGGAGGGCGGCAGATTGTAGCACTTGGGAAGATTACCATGCCGGTAACCTTCGGATTTGTTAACAACACAAGGACTGAGCAAATTGTGTTTGATATTGTTGACATGGAGTATCCTTACAATGCTATCATTGGCCGTGGTACTCTTAATGCCTTCGAAGCAATTCTTCACCCAGCTTATCTCTGCATGAAGATACCTTCGGACCAAGGGCCTATTGCTATTCATGGAAGCCAGGAAGCTGCTAGAAGGGCCGAAGGAAGCTGGACTGACTCCAAGGCAATCCATAACATAGATGGAGCTGAAGCTTGTGAACAATACAAATTCAGGAGGGAGAAGGCAGCTTCAGCGGATCAGCCGAAGCCCATGTTATTGTGTGAGGACATAGCAGAGCAGAAGGTGCTGTTGGGCTCACAACTATCTGAAGACCAGGAGAAAACCTTGATAAGGTTTTTATTCAACAACAAAGATGTTTTTGCATGGTCAGCTAATGATCTTTGTGGAGTAAATCGCGATGTTATTGAACATTCACTCAATGTCGACCCATCCTTCAGACCCCGAAAGCAGAGGCTTCGGAAAATGTCTGATGACAAGGCCGAAGGGGCTCGCAATGAAGTAAAAAGACTCCTCAGTGCAGGAGTTATCAGAGAAGTGAAGTATCCAGAGTGGCTAGCTAACACTGTTATGGTGAAGAAGGCCAATGGCAAGTGGAGAATGTGTATTGATTTCACAGATCTCAACAAGGCTTGTCCGAAGGATGAATTCCCGTTGCCAAGGATAGACTCTTTAGTTGATGCAGCAGCTTCTTCAGAGCTCATGAGTCTCCTGGACTGTTACTCGGGCTATCATCAAATCTGGATGAAGAAGGAAGATGAGCCGAAGACTAGCTTCATAACCCCAAGTGGTACATATTGCTACCTTCGGATGCCTGAGGGGCTCAAGAATGCTGGAGGGAGTTTCAGCAGAATGACTGCGAAGGTTCTCCAATCTCAGATAGGCAGAAATGTGTTGACTTATGTCGATGACATCATTGTAAAAAGCACGAAGCAAGAAAATCATATTGCTGATCTGCAGGAGACCTTCGCCAGCTTCAGACAAGCTGGTCTGAAGCTGAATCCAGAAAAATGTGTCTTCGGAGTGAAGAAGGGTAAATTTCTTGGATGCTTGGTTTCAACAAAGGGAATCGAAGCTAACCCAAATAAAATCGAAGCTATACTTCGAATGGAGCCACCAACTACAAGAAAGGGGGCCCAAAGATTGACAGGAAGGCTGGCATCTCTCAACAGATTTATATCCAGATCAGCAGAAAGAAACTTACCATTCTTCGAGGTGCTGAAGTCAGCTGAAGTCTTTCAATGGGGCCCAAGTCAACAAAAAGCCTTCGAAGAGCTGAAGCAATATTTAATAGATCTCACAACATTAACTCCACCAGCGCCAGGGGCTCCTCTGTTGTTATATGTGGCAGCTTCGCACTCAGCAGTAAGTGCGGCACTTGTCTAGGAGAAGTTTGATGGACAACTCAAGAAGCAGGTCCCAGTATATTTTGTATCTGAGGTCCTTAGTGTCTCAAAGAAGAATTATACAGAGCTGGAGAAGGTATTGTATGCCGTTTTAATGGCATCCAGAAAGCTTCGGCATTATTTCCAGGCATACAACATTATTGTTCCTTCTTCGCAGCCATTGAAGGATATCATGAGAAATAGAGAAGCTACTGGCCGGATTGGAAAATGGGCTGCGGAGCTCAATGAATTTTACATTGATTATGTGCATAGATCCTCAATCCAGTCTCAAGCATTGGCAGATTTCATTGCCGACTGGACGCCAGGGGCTCAGGACGAAGAAGCAAATAAAGATGCCGAAGTATGGACAGTGTTTTGTGATGGCTCTTGGGGAACCTTCGGAGCAGGTGCAGCTGCTGTGTTGGTCTCACCGTCCAAGGTTAAAACTTGCTATGCAGCAAGACTTGACTTCACCTGCACAAATAATATAACTGAGTACGAAGCCCTGCTCCTGGGTCTTCGGAAACTAAAGGCAATGGGGATCAGAAGGGCGATTCTTAAAACTGATTCCCAGGTTGTTTCGGGTCATATTGACAAAAGTTGCAAGGCTAAAGACCCGAAGCTTGAAAAATACCTAGACACGGTCCGAAGGATCGAAGCTTCCTTCGAAGGATTTTCTGTTAAGAATATCCCTCGAGGACAAAATGAGCATGCTGATTTGTTAGCCAAGTCTGCAGCACAGGGTCTGCCGCTACCTTCGGATGTGTTCTTCGAAACAATAAAGGCACCTTCAGTGGAGCTACTAGAAAGAGCAGTCCTTAACATTTCTCCTGTTTACAGCGAAGATTGGAGAACTGAAATAATCTCTTACCTTCAGGGTAACTTCCTATCAGATGACGAAGCTTATAATAAAAGGATAGAGGCGAGAGCTCGTCCGTATGTCATGATAGAAGGGGAGTTATACAAGCATGGAGTTTGCGCCCCGCTGCTCAAGTGCTTGTCTAGACCCGAAGGTATAGAGTTAATGAAAGAGATACATGCAGGCCTGTGTGGATCCCATATCGGATCCAGGCCATTACTTGGAAAAGTGTTCCGCCAAGGATTTTATTGGCCGAAGGCAGCTTCGGATGCAGCGGAGTTAGTCCAAAAGTGCGAAGGTTGTCAAAAATGTGCAAGAGATCAAAAGCAACCTTCGTCTTTAACACAGCTGATACAACCCATCTGGCCATTGCAAAGGTGGGGCCTTGACTTGTTGGGTCCATTGCCACCGGCCCAAGGGAACCTAAAATATGTTATAGTAGCTGTGGAGTATTTTTCCAAGTGGATTGAGGCGAAGCCATTAGCCGCAATAACTTCGGCCACTGTCCAAAAGTTTTTCTGGCAGAATATTGTCTGTCGCTTTGGAGTACCGAAGGCCATCACTGTAGATAATGGAACGCAGTTCGACTCCGAAGATTTCAGAAATTTCTGTGATCAAATTGGAACGAAGATCCATTTTGCATCAGTCAGGCATCCGGAGTCGAATGGGCTTGTTGAAAGGGCCAACGGCATCATAATGACAGGAATAATGAAGCTAATCTTTAATCAACCAAGGGGAAAGTGGCCAGATCAGTTGACCAAAGTGGTGTGGAGCCACAATACAACAACATCAAGGTCTACAGGCTTTACCCCATTCAAGTTATTATTCGGTGACGAAGCAATAACTCCGGAAGAAGCTAAAGCTGGATCAATAAGAGTGGTAGCTTCGGCAGAATCAGGTGCCGAAGATGCTTGTCTTGTGGAAAAAGATGCCTTAGAAGGGATCAGGCTTCAGGCCGTGGAGAATATCAATAAATATCAGGCTGAAACAGTTAAATGGCGAGATAGAAAGGTCCGGCTAAAAAACATTGAGCCGGGACACTTGGTGCTTCGGAGAGTGGCCAACCCAGATACAGTCGGCAAGTTACAATTGAAATGGGAAGGGCCTTTCTTAGTAGCATCTTCGTCAAGGCCTGGTTCCTACAGATTGAAGGACATGGATGGCAACGAAATTCCAAGGTCTTGGAATTCAGATGAGCTTCGGAGATATTATGTATAACTTGATGTAATTTTTTATGTTTTTCTTTTTCTTTTTCATGGCACCCTTTTCCTTTCTAAAGGGGGAGAAAGGTTTTTAATGGGGCCATCATCTGTAATTTCCTTTTTAGTTTTATAAGAGCAAAATCCCCCAAAGAATGTAAATGTAAAAGCTGAGAACGCACCATCGAGTGCCGAAACTAAAAAAAAAGAGAGAAGAAGCTCCAAAGACGTCCCTAAGGGGATGCAGAGCTCTGATTCCGCCGAAAGTAAAAGGCGAAGAAGCTCCAAAGACGTCCCTAAGGGGATGCAGAGCTCTGATTCCGCCGAAAGTAAAAGGCGAAGAAGCTCCAAAGACGTCCCTAAGGGGATGCAGAGCTCTGATTCCGCCGAAAGTAAAAGGCGAAGAAGCTCCAAAGACGTTCCTAAGGGAATGCAGAGCTTATACTGCCTAAGTAAAAGGCGAAGAAGCTCCAAAGTCGTTCCTAAGGGAATGCAGAGCTGATGTGTGGTTGGTTCCAAAGAAATAATGGCTGAGAGTGTGGCTTCAGATATATGTTTTGGACATTCATTCGCACATTACATTACATCATGGCATTTGCATGCATAAGCATTCATTCATAGCATTTATGCACCAAAGTGGTTGCTTCGGCAAAAAGACGAAGTGAATTTTTTCTGATTCGTTATGAAAAAGAAAAGCTTCGGCAAAAAAGAAAAGTTTCGGTGAAAAGAAGAATCGGCCTCTTATGCTTTGTTGTGTACAAAAAAGAAAAGCTTCGTTGCTCGGCAAAAAGAAGAAGTGGTCTTTTATCCTTCGTTGCTCGGCAAAAAGATTTGGTCCCTTATGCTTCGTTGTGTACGAAAAGAAGGGAAGGTGTTTTTTTCGCTTTCGGCTCAAAATACTGATTTCGTCCACATCAAAGCACTTCAGTAGAAGGGTAAGAATATATTACAAGGTATGTACAAAGTTCCTTGAGAACAGTTTAATTGTATTTACAAAAGTTGTTGCAAAAGTATCCTAAGTTTTTCCTATAGTATACTTCTACTGATTTTCATTAAGCTTCAGCTTCGGCGACAGCTTCGGCGGCATATACTTTAAGTATCACCTTCAGCTTCGTCATCCTACATAAATCAAGGTATCGTGAGTAAAAATCAAGTGCAAAGGAGAAAGTAAGTACGAAGTTTCATTTCTTACTGGTTCAAGATGACTTCGAGCTTCGTCTCCAGCCTTCTCCCGCCCGCCTTTTGTCCATATCATTTTTATAAATCTATTTGAGATGCTTCGGGCGAGGTCAGGTATATCATCCAGGATTGATGGAGACAGGGTGAAGTTGGGCCTGTTGACAATTTTTCCATGCTCGCAGCCGGCCTTCAGGAATGCAGCAGCGGTGCCCCGAGAAGCTACCCAGGCACAGAAGTCGCGGTGCCCGGCTATAACTTCGTCAAGTTCTTCGATTTCAGCTTCAATATGATCGAAGGCCTGTGGTAAATTTTCCGCTGAGGGGTTAAACTTCCCGCTGCTGGCTCCAACAGAGTAAAATATCTTTTTTAATCGTTCAATACAATTATTGCTAAAATTCAAGCATTTGTCTTGAAGGCTTGTTAACGATTTCTTCAATTCTAAGCTGGTTTGGACTTCGGCTTCAAGTTTCGAATTAAGTTCTAGCTTCTCCTGATCGAATTGTTTTGATTGACTGATAAGCTTCGAATTCAATTCTGATATCTTAGCCTCAGTCTCTGCCAACAAGCCTTCGGTTGATTGGAGCTCAAAGTCTTTCTTTTCAATGATAGCTGATTGTTCTTTTATCTTGCTCTCTAAATTTTCGATTATAGCTTCGTGTTTTTTGTCCTCCAAGTCTTGTTGCATTCTCAGAGCTTTGCTCAGAAGCATGCTCTGCAAATAAACAACCTTTGTTAAGGAATATTTCCATTATTAAAAACAACAGACGTCAGAGAAAAGTTGCTTACCTTGAAATTGGAGTAAAATAAGCTACCGACGATATGTTGTCGTCGGTAGCGGCTGATGTCTGTCTCTAGCTTCGGAAAACCGATACTCTTTGATAGAGTACCGATTACCTTAGCTCCAGTTTGGTCTCGAATGCAGCCTAATTTTTCATCGTCCACACCTCCAAATAGGAGAGCTCCTGGCTTGTAGCCGCAAGATTTGGCATAGTCCTTAAGTTCTTCCATTTCGGCCTTCGACAGTTTTTGCCCAATTAAATTTTGGAATGTGTAGGCTTCGTCGTCCGAAGTGTCCTCGGCTATTTCTTTCCCCTTCCCAGGCACTGTGGCCATGGTTTTTTCAGCAGCAGTGCCAGCTTCTTCTGCAGCCATGTCTTGCAAGATTTTGTCAATGTCCTCAATGGTAGTTTCTAAGTTTACATCTTCGGCTGTAGCGGCTTCGGTAGCCGCAACCTCCGAAGGTGCGACTTCGACGTTTGTGGTGCCTTCGACAGCTGGTGTTTTATGAATTGATGCCCGAGGCGGCGTCTTGTCGATAACTTCAGTTACTGCAATAATTCTTTGCCGCTTGGGTTTGGTTATCTTCGTTTGATCCGGCTCGTCCACCTTTCGAAAAAGCTTCGTCAGTTGGAGCCCTAATGGACTTAGCTTCGTGGGCATGGGTTCAGTCATTACCTTTAAAATTTCCTCCACGTCGCTGGTAGAAGGTGGTATGGGGGTCTCCTCTTCTTCGGATATTTTTCGCTTCGGAGTTGATATTTTTCTTTTCTTGATAATTTTCTTCTCTTTTGCTGGTCTTTCTTTATCCTTGTTCAGAGTTTCGGCCACTCTTTTTCTTTTGTGGCCCTCGGCACCCTTGTTCAACTGCTCATAATCAGGGTACTCGAAGCCCAGGGCATCAAGCACTCGGTTCAGCCTTCGCTTCGGTCGGGCGCCGAAGGCCGCTGTCATTAGTTGATCCTCTTTTTTGGAATAGTTCCCCAGGATTTCATTGCACATCACCTCGACTGTGTCCAGCCACTCTTGGCAGGGCTTCTTAAAGAATTTCTTGAATTTAAAGTGATAGGGCAGCCGGACAAGATCCCCCTCCTTTTTCTCCCCCTTTAACTTTGGCATTTCCCATTCTTTCAGAGTAGGGAAGACTCTAAATGCCAAGAATTCTTGGACCAGATCCCTGGTACCGATATGCTCTGCAATAATTCCGAATTCATCCATTGCCTGCTGTGTTTCACCATCTGGCGTCATGTTGCAGCGGGGTCGGGTTTCTCCGAAGATCAGCTCGATTGGACTTTGCACAAGCTTCTCCTTGTTGTCATCAACTTTGACATAGAACCATTCCGATTTCCAGCCTGCCGGCCATTTGCTTCGGTAGCTAATTACAGGACACTTTGCCGTTTTCCGGTAGGCAAAATTGTAGCAACCGAAGTTATCGTGTAGCCCATCTTTTCTGGCTTTGGTTTGATAATGCAACTCATGAACTCGACAGAAACTGTCGGCAAATGGCTCCACTGCTTGGCTTCGGAGGGCCCAAATATAAACGCTAAGTCTAACGATAGCGTTGGGAGTTAACTGGTGAAGGTAGATGCCAAACCTTTTCAGTATCTCTGCAATAATCTCGTGAAGAGGGAATCTAAGCCCAGCCTTTAAAAAGCTCTTGAAGATAACAATCTCGTCCTTCCCTGGCTTCGGGGTGGTTTCTTCTCCCCCGAAGCGAAGTAGCTTCTTCTGGTCTTCATTGAAATAACCTGCTTTCACCATCTTCGAAAGATCGGCCTTCGAAACAGTTGATTTCCCAAAATCCAGGTGACTGGGCTTGCTGGGCATGGCAATACGGTAGTCATCTTCGGGATCAGTCCCTTCAATGTTTTCTTCTTCTCCTTCGGCAGTCGTCGGGTTTGCTTCGGCAGCAGGCATTTCTTCCGCAGTCACTAGACCGGAACGCTGCATCGCTTCGGAGATGGGCACAGTGTTCGAACCTTCGGCTTCGTCTCCCTCACGTACAACTTTGGCAGTAGATCGCACTCTCACCATTTGATTCTGAGTTTGGGGAAGTCAGATACTTTTTTCTTTTTTCTTTCCTCCCGAAGCTCTTCTTTCTGACGAAGCAGACGTCGAGATGGACCTTCGCTCGATTCTGAGAGTCAAGCTTCGGCTATGGTGGAAAATTTTGGCAGCAAAACAGTGCAAATAGCAATGAATGCTGTGGTAACTTCACACCTACCCGTCTGTTTATATAGTGCTGCAGGTAAGAAGGCGAAGCGGCAGGATTTTTTACACCAAGCGGGCAGTCACTCGTACTCGCTGGGCAGTGGACCGCAAAGATCAAACAGTAACTCGGCAAGGTGGGCCTGGCACGCGCTCGGAAGCCGGATCGTTTCTCCGCAACGAGCTCAGGGAAGGTGTTTTTTGGACCTTCGGCTTCCCGAAGCTGAAGAGGCTTTTTTCACGGGTCAAGCTCGTTACGAAAAACGATCTAGCACCGCGAAAGGGGCTACTGTTGGGGCCGTGCTTCGGTGCGCCGAAGGTCTTACACGAAGAAGCAGCTTCGGCTGAAGTCGTCTCCAAGCGATGGCCGAAGGTTCCTTTTCATGGAGCTTCGGTGTTACGAACCGACATAGAGATAGAATGACCTTTTTATCCATAGAGGTCTGAGTCAATGTTGTAAACTTTTGTAAGGGGCATAATTGTAATTTGTCACAGGCTGCGACCTGTGCCTATAAATAGATGAACAGTACCTCTGTACTGTTCGCGCGAACCTGTCATTTGCCTTCGCATCACACTTGTATTCTTGCTTTCTTCAAGACCGAAGGTACATTTGTAATTTAAAATCATTTATATTCATTCATGATAGTAAAAGTAGAAATAATTCTATGATAACATTCAAATGTTTATTTTGTACCTCATGATTTATATGAACACTTCGTTCCTTGCTATTATGCTTACGAAGGTATGTCCTTCGTATCCTTCGTCCGAAATTCATTATATCCCGAAAGGATATAAAGTCTTGAAGGACGAAGGACTTTAACTTTTAACATTTTCTATGTTGCCTTGTTCTTAATTCTTAGCATTTGAGAACAAGCTCCCAACAGTGATGTCGGGAGATCACGCTAAGAAGGAGGTCATGACCGGCGAGAAGCCCGCTACAAGCCACAGGAAGGCTCCATCAAGGGAGTCCGACTCCAAAGGAAAGGGAGAATCACACTCCCACAACAAGTCGCATCGGAGTGGCGACAAGAAAAAGAAGATGAAGAAGGTGGTCTACTACGAGACCGATTCTTCGTCGCCATCTACCTCCGGCTCCGACGCGCCGTCCGTAACTTCTAAGCGCCATGAGCGCAATGTAACACCCAAATTCTGAATTGGGAATTGGTAGAAGAAATTTGAACAAAGTATCATAATGTTTTGGAAATTGGGAAATAAAGAAAATGATGGGAAAAAGAATTTTTCTTTTAAAACCATTTATACATTTCATGAAATAAATAAACAAGGAGAATAAAACTTAAACTAGTAATAATAAAATAGTATGGTTTATATTCACCCTTGGATTTCAATTGATACATTTGAAAAATCTGAAAACTAAAATAGAAGTATAAATTTGAATTTGGAATAGAAAATAGAAAATAAAAGAGAAGGGAAGAACTAAGAAAAATATTACATAAAATAAAATAAATAAACATCCTTCACACTTATATTAATAAATTATACCTTTCAAACTTAGGACAAGTTATTCACAAAGTTTAAACTCAAACTTGAATTCAAATTGGATTTGAAATTGGAGAAAAGAAAATACAAAATAAAAAGAAAAAAGAGAAAAACTTAACTGGGCCACCAACCTGGTATTTGGCCCACTTCAGCTTTTACCTCGCGCGGCCCAAGCACCAGGAGAACCAGGCGCCGACATGGAGGGCCCACGGGCCAGCCACCTGCGGTCTCTAGCTTCGCACCGGTCACTTACGGGCGGGTCCCACATGCAGCCTCCCACGCGCGCGCTCGCTTGCCTTTCCCTTTCGCTGACCGCGGGGCCCGCTTTGTCAGCCGTCGTCTTCCCGGACTCCGCGGCCGAGCTCAACGGAATTATGTGCGAGATTCTCGCCGGCCACCCATCGGAGACCGTGAATCAATCCCCGAACCAACCGGCCGAGATCCTCGTCGCCTGCCTGCCCTATTTAAGCACCGGTCGAGGCATTTGCCCTCACCACAAGTCAACCGTGAAGCTCCCAGTGCCGCCGCCGGTGAACTCCCTCGGTGAGGGAGGTTTTGCTTCGGTGCGTGTCCTGGGGTGATCGTAATCGTCCGGGGAGTCTGTCCGCGCCTTCAATTTGGAACCGCGTGGCCTCGGGGTGGCTCGAATTGCTCACCGTCGTTCGAGCACCGCCGCGGGTCCGCCCCTCTCCGTGGCCAGCTCCCTCCACTGCCCTCCATCCGCGGTACGTGCTCTAATCGTGTTCGCCATCATTCCCTCTAGGTGTAGCACCGGTTAATTTGGGGATTTGTGGCGTTCGGGCGCGGATTTGGTTTGCTCCGGCGAGGTCGCGGCCGTCGATTTGGGCGGCGCCGCCGCGGGTGTGCTCGGGGTGAGGACGATGGCGTTGGGCCGTTGGATCTAGTATGTGCGGCTGAGATTAGATCAGGCGATACCCTTTCGCGTGGATGATCTGGGCCGCTGATCTGCTAATAGACGAACCCGGTTGGATCTCGTTTCATAAAATCGTGATCGTAGGATTTGGATCGTGCGGTTATAAATGCGTACCGGTTCGCGGGGCTCGGGATCTAATCTGGGCCGTCCACTCTTGATCGGATGGTGCAGATTAGCGCGTACCCCTTCGGCCCAGCATTTTTGCTAAAGAGTCCCTGCGTTTAGTTGAAATCAACCCGCCGTCCAGGGACCCTGTTCCCTGTGTCTGGGAATTCTTGCGCCGAGCCCCCTGCGCTTCTGTTTAATTGAGGCGCAGTCCAGTGGATAGGAAAATCATAGAAAATGATTTAGAAAATGATTTTTAGTATAAAAATAAATCTTAAAACTTGTATAATTCATATTTAATTCATTTTAGCTCCAAATTGAGTCATTCCAATTCCTAAAATTTTGTAATAATATTCTCTACCATGTAGAATCACTGTTTTGACATGAACTCTGTCAGAAAATTTATTTATCATTTAATCATATTATAATCACCTTAAAACTTAGGAAATTCATAACTTGAATTCTATGACTCAGAAATTAATAATTCTTTTTCCTGTGATCTTATTTTAATATGTAGATTATTAATATGTATTTTGCATATATGTTTGGTGTAATGTTAATTTTGCCTATACCATGTATGTTTGTATTGCTACGACTAGCAGTGAGGTCACGAGGACCTGAAGATCATCCTGGTACCTAGATTCTCAAGGCCCAGGCAAGTTGTGCCCTTGATCACTTCTTTTTACCCAGCCATGTTCTGATTAATCATAATGATCTGCATAGGTTAATTTTGATGGGACCCAATAGGTTACCCTAGTTTGTCTATCTTTATACCTTGTTTACCACTGAACTTTCTGGGTAGTACTTGCTAGTGCTATATGTGGTTTTGGGTATGGAGATACACTATTCATGGTTACACTTTTGTTATCAGTTGTTATTTACTGTTCATGATGAGATCATTATGTTAATTGGAACATGGAGCGACCACCCGGGAAAACAGTGCTACCATGAGGGTGGAATGGGACGCCCTTGGCTGATTAATTAGGAAAGCTAGTGGAAGACTACCTTACCCGAAAGGGGCAAGGGCAGTAGGGGAGAGGTCAGTGTAGGGAGGCCCTCGGGAGGATTTTGCTGCGATGGCGGTCCTGCAAGGGATTCCTGCACTGGATCTTCCTATAAACTGTAGCGGGTTTTCGGAAGCTAGTGGAACTTTGTAAAGGCCTCGTAGTGGATCCCTAGCCATTCACCTCGGAAGTGTCTAAGGGCTTTGCAAACCCTGGCGACATGGGATACACGACTTGTGGGTAAAGATGCGCAACCTCTGCAGAGTGTAAAACTGGTATACTAGCCGTGCTCACGGTCATGAGCAGCTCGGACCCTCACATGATTAAATGATGGAACTAAATTCAATTTGTCATATGCATTGCATCGCGGGTGAAGTTGTTACTTTTGTTCTACTACTTAATTGGGTTTGGTATTTACTTATACTTAGTAACTGCTAATAAAATTTTGACCAACTTTAAAAGCAATGCTCAGCTCTAACCATCTTCTTTGGTAAGCCTTACACTTCACGTGAGCTCCCACCTTTGGCGAGTTCATGCACATTATTCCCCACAACTTGTTGAGCGATGAACGTATGTGAGCTCACTCTTGCTGTCTCACATACACCACAGGTCAAGACCAGGTACTGCAGGATGATGCTCATGGAGGATGCTGTGATGAGTTCGTGAGAGGTCTAGGTCGTCGTCTCCCAGTCAACTTTGGGTTGCTGGACCGTTGTCTCCTTATAATGTAATTATTTATTTTGTATGGAACTCCTGTTATGTATAAAGATGTGACATTCGATCCTGTGCCACTATACATCATATGTTTGAGACTTGGTCCCAGCATACCTGGTGTTTATGTTAACCCCGGGTTTTGGACCCCTAAAATCCGGGTGTTACAGAAGTGGTATCAGAGGAATGTTGACTGTAGGACGAAACCTAGATAGAACTGGACAACCAATACTTACTTACCTTTGCTACTCTGATTCTTTCTAAACTTTTCTTAATCTTTTCTCATCTAATTCCGCTTTACTCTGATTATTCTTACCATTTCCTTCTAAAGACAAACTTGGATTTCACACTTTGAAATCCAGTGCCTAAAGTGACTTTAGGAATAGGAGACCTAATCCTAGGAACAAAAACAAAACTATTTTTATAGATATCTATGAACTTGAATGTTTGTTCTTATGATACTTGTTTGATTTGGATCTTTGATTGAGTGTGATGGGTTGTGGAGTAATGTCCACAATTGCATCTGCATATATACATAAGTATAAAAATATATTTATAAAATAACTAGACAACCTAGATTATCCCCATTGGAACATACCTAGCTTAAAGAGATTTATCTTATCCTAAAAGATCTCATTCTAACCAATTCATCTTATCTTATAAAGGTTCTTTCTTATCTTAACAAGATCCATCTCATCTTAAAAGATCCTCATCTTATCTTGAAAAGATTTTATCCTTATCCTAATAGATCTAACTGGCCTCAGAAGATTCTATCTTATCTTTATGGATCTATCTTATCCTAATAGGCATACTTATCCACCCTAGTTCATCAATCATGATCTAATGCGAATTAATTAGATCTTATCTAGTTAAACTGGTCATACCAATCTAATTTAGATCTCATCTAACCTAATATGATCTAATCTAAAGTGACTTATCAAACATGCTAGATAATACTGATGAAATAGATTAGACTCTACTCCTATAAAACATGTCTTAACTTAGTTCACCCCGCACTAAATTAAAGAACGACAAGACCAACTTGGCCTCATGCAACTATCCTAACCATCCGATGGTTGCATAATCCCTCTGTGTTAACCTACTAGAGCTTCTAACTCACCTACACCATATGATCCATACTATCCCAACAGATTCTAATAAGACATATCCTACCCTAGTGGATTTATCTAAATTAAACTAGTCTAACCTAGTTATATACAACCTAATCTAGATTTTATCTAATCTATTATGATCCAACCTTGTGTGAGTTACTTAATGCTGGTACAAGGATAAAGCCATACTCCTAAATCACTTAAGCCTAATTTGGAGACTTATATCAACTTGGCCATACACAACAACTCTACCTATGTAACAAGTTACATAACTTACCCAATCAATAGAGTCTTAATGGATTGCATAATCTATCAACCACCACCTGACATCAAACCAGATTTTGACCTACATCATGTAGTCTATCTCACCCATATATATCTCTCATCTTGACAGATTCTATCTTACCCTTGGATATTCCCCTTATATGATTGGTTACCCCAATCTGGACATAAAACAAAGATTAAACCCTACAAAAAAAAGATCTTCATATTATAACCAGCTACTAGCTTATTCCGCTTATTGAATAAATTCCTTTGCAAAACTATTACCATACGCTTCTAACTTTCATGGTCAATACCAGGAAAGGAAAGATTATCACGTAACAACAAACAGAGAATGAATCCTCCAAACTCTCCACCTGTTGAAATCGATCAAGTGGTTGCTACCCAAAGACTGGTAATACAACAGTTAACAGACCTGGTGACCGAGATGCAGAATCAGATAAGACAACAACGCGAGGAAATACGTCAGGCCCGCCAAGAAATAAGGCAAGCACGGTTGGAGAGACAACAACAACAACAACCTCCACCACCACCACCAGCTTCACCAAGCTACATAGATATAAATTATGATGATTTGTAAGATCTAGATGTTATTTTAGTTAGTAGATGATATGATATTATTTTAGAAGGAACAATAAGGTCTATTGACCCTATGTTTTGTTAAAGAATTATACCTCATACTGAGATTTCTTTGTTTGTGCATATGTTCCGAGAACAATATGAGCATACATCCCTTTTATTACTAATCTCGAGGACGAGATTATTTTTAAGGGGGGTAGGATTTGTAACACCCAAATTCTGAATTGGGAATTGGTAGAAGAAATTTGAACAAAGTATCATAATGTTTTGGAAATTGGGAAATAAAGAAAATGATGGGAAAAAGAATTTTTCTTTTAAAACCATTTATACATTTCATGAAATAAATAAACAAGGAGAATAAAACTTAAACTAGTAATAATAAAATAGTATGGTTTATATTCACCCTTGGATTTCAATTGATACATTTGAAAAATCTGAAAACTAAAATAGAAGTATAAATTTGAATTTGGAATAGAAAATAGAAAATAAAAGAGAAGGGAAGAACTAAGAAAAATATTACATAAAATAAAATAAATAAACATCCTTCACACTTATATTAATAAATTATACCTTTCAAACTGAGGACAAGTTATTCACAAAGTTTAAACTCAAACTTGAATTCAAATTGGATTTGAAATTGGAGAAAAGAAAATACAAAATAAAAGGAAAAAAGAGAAAAACTTAACTGGGCCACCAACCTGGTATTTGGCCCACTTCAGCTTTTACCTCGCGCGGCCCAAGCACCAGGAGAACCAGGCGCCGACATGGAGGGCCCACGGGCCAGCCACCTGCGGTCTCTAGCTTCGCACCGGTCACTTACGGGCGGGTCCCACATGCAGCCTCCCACGCGCGCGCTCGCTTGCCTTTCCCTTTCGCTGACCGCGGGGCCCGCTTTGTCAGCCGTCGTCTTCCCGGACTCCGCGGCCGAGCTCAACGGAATTATGTGCGAGATTCTCGCCGGCCACCCATCGGAGACCGTGAATCAATCCCCGAACCAACCGGCCGAGATCCTCGTCGCCTGCCTGCCCTATTTAAGCACCGGTCGAGGCATTTGCCCTCACCACAAGTCAACCGTGAAGCTCCCAGTGCCGCCGCCGGTGAACTCCCTCGGTGAGGGAGGTTTTGCTTCGGTGCGTGTCCTGGGGTGATCGTAATCGTCCGGGGAGTCTGTCCGCGCCTTCAATTTGGAACCGCGTGGCCTCGGGGTGGCTCGAATTGCTCACCGTCGTTCGAGCACCGCCGCGGGTCCGCCCCTCTCCGTGGCCAGCTCCCTCCACTGCCCTCCATCCGCGGTACGTGCTCTAATCGTGTTCACCATCATTCCCTCTAGGTGTAGCACCGGTTAATTTGGGGATTTGTGGCGTTCGGGCGCGGATTTGGTTTGCTCCGGCGAGGTCGCGGCCGTCGATTTGGGCGGCGCCGCCGCGGGTGTGCTCGGGGTGAGGACGATGGCGTTGGGCCGTTGGATCTAGTATGTGCGGCTGAGATTAGATCAGGCGATACCCTTTCGCGTGGATGATCTGGGCCGCTGATCTGCTAATAGACGAACCCGGTTGGATCTCGTTTCATAAAATCGTGATCGTAGGATTTGGATCGTGCGGTTATAAATGCGTACCGGTTCGCGGGGCTCGGGATCTAATCTGGGCCGTCCACTCTTGATCGGATGGTGCAGATTAGCGCGTACCCCTTCGGCCCAGCATTTTTGCTAAAGAGTCCCTGCGTTTAGTTGAAATCAACCCGCCGTCCAGGGACCCTGTTCCCTGTGTCTGGGAATTCTTGCGCCGAGCCCCCTGCGCTTCTGTTTAATTGAGGCGCAGTCCAGTGGATAGGAAAATCATAGAAAATGATTTAGAAAATGATTTTTAGTATAAAAATAAATCTTAAAACTTGTATAATTCATATTTAATTCATTTTAGCTCCAAATTGAGTCATTCCAATTCCTAAAATTTTGTAATAATATTCTCTACCATGTAGAATCACTGTTTTGACATGAACTCTGTCAGAAAATTTATTTATCATTTAATCATATTATAATCACCTTAAAACTTAGGAAATTCATAACTTGAATTCTATGACTCAGAAATTAATAATTCTTTTTCCTGTGATCTTATTTTAATATGTAGATTATTAATATGTCTTTTGCATATATGTTTGGTGTAATGTTAATTTTGCCTATACCATGTATGTTTGTATTGCTACGACTAGCAGTGAGGTCACGAGGACCTGAAGATCATCCTGGTACCTGGATTCTCAAGGCCCAGGCAAGTTGTGCCCTTGATCACTTCTTTTTACCCAGCCATGTTCTGATTAATCATAATGATCTGCATAGGTTAATTTTGATGGGACCCAATAGGTTACCCTAGTTTGTCTATCTTTATACCTTGTTTACCACTGAACTTTCTGGGTAGTACTTGCTAGTGCTATATGTGGTTTTGGGTATGGAGATACACTATTCATGGTTACACTTTTGTTATCAGTTGTTATTTACTGTTCATGATGAGATCATTATGTTAATTGGAACATGGAGCGACCACCCGGGAAAACAGTGCTACCATGAGGGTGGAATGGGACGCCCTTGGCTGATTAATTAGGAAAGCTAGTGGAAGACTACCTTACCCAAAAGGGGCAAGGGCAGTAGGGGAGAGGTCAGTGTAGGGAGGCCCTCGGGAGGATTTTGCTGCGATGGCGGTCCTGCAAGGGATTCCTGCACTGGATCTTCCTATAAACTGTAGCGGGTTTTCGGAAGCTAGTGGAACTTTGTAAAGGCCTCGTAGTGGATCCCTAGCCATTCACCTCGGAAGTGTCTAAGGGCTTTGCAAACCCTGGCGACATGGGATACACGACTTGTGGGTAAAGATGCGCAACCTCTGCAGAGTGTAAAACTGGTATACTAGCCGTGCTCACGGTCATGAGCAGCTCGGACCCTCACATGATTAAATGATGGAACTAAATTCAATTTGTCATATGCATTGCATCGCGGGTGAAGTTGTTACTTTTGTTCTACTACTTAATTGGGTTTGGTATTTACTTATACTTAGTAACTGCTAATAAAATTTTGACCAACTTTAAAAGCAATGCTCAGCTCTAACCATCTTCTTTGGTAAGCCTTACACTTCACGTGAGCTCCCACCTTTGGCGAGTTCATGCACATTATTCCCCACAACTTGTTGAGCGATGAACGTATGTGAGCTCACTCTTGCTGTCTCACATACACCACAGGTCAAGACCAGGTACTGCAGGATGATGCTCATGGAGGATGCTGTGATGAGTTCGTGAGAGGTCTAGGTCGTCGTCTCCCAGTCAACTTTGGGTTGCTGGACCGTTGTCTCCTTATAATGTAATTATTTATTTTGTATGGAACTCCTGTTATGTATAAAGATGTGACATTCGATCCTGTGCCACTATACATCATATGTTTGAGACTTGGTCCCAGCATACCTGGTGTTTATGTTAACCCCGGGTTTTGGACCCCTAAAATCCGGGTGTTACACGCAAGAAGTTTAGTAAGATTCCCCTACGCTACCCTCGCATTTCTAAATGTACTCCATTACTTTCCGTTCCATTAGGCAAACCACCGGTTTTTTACGGTGAAGATTATAACATGTGGAGTGATAAAATGAGGCATCACCTAACCTCACTCCACACTAGTATTTGGGATGTTGTTGAGTTTGGAGTGCAGGTACCATCCGTAGGGGATGAAGACTATGATTCGGACGAGGTTGCCCAAATTCGGCACTTCAACTCCCAAGCCACCACTATACTCCTCGCCTCTCTAAGTCGAGAGGAGTATAATAAGGTGCAAGGGTTGAAGAGCGCCAAGGAAATTTGGGATGTGCTCAAGACCGCGCACGAGGGAGATGAGGTGACCAAGATCACCAAGAGGGAGACGATCGAGGGGGAGCTCGGTCGTTTTATGCTCAACCAAGGAGAAGACCCGCAAGCCATGTACAACCGGCTAAAGACCTTGGTTAACCAAGTGCGCAACCTCGGGAGCACCAAGTGGGATGACCATGAAATGGTCAAGGTTATTCTTAGATCACTCATATTTCTTAACCCCACTCAAGTTCAATTAATTCGTGGTGATCCAAGATATAAACTAATGTCTCCCGAGGAAGTAATAGGAAATTTTGTGAGCTTTGAGTTGATGATCAAAGACTCAAAGAAGATCATCGAGCAAGGCGCCTCCTCCGTACCCGAGGCACAACCCGTTGCATTCAAGGCAACTGAGGAGAAGAAAGAAGACTCTACACCAAGTAGGGTCCCCATTGATGCCTCCAAGCTCGATAATGAGGAGATGGCGCTCATCATCAAGAGCTTCCGACAAATCCTCAAGCAAAGGAGGGGGAAGGACTACAAGCCCCGCTCCAAGAAGGTTTGCTACAAATGTGGTAAGCCCGATCATTTTATCGCTAAATGTCCATTATCTAGTGATAGTGACAGGGATAACGACAAGAGGGGGAAGAAGGAGAAGAAGAGGTACTACAAGAAGAAGGGTGGCGATGCGCATGTTTGCCGGGAGTGGGACTCCGACGAGAGCTCCACCAACTCCTCCAATGACGAGGACATCGCCAACATCGCCATCAACAAAGGCCTCCTCTTCCCCAACGTCGTCCACAAGTGCCTCATGGCAAAGGACGGCAAGAAGAAGAAGGTAAAATCAAGGTCCTCCACTAAATATGCAACTTCTAGTGATGAGGATAATTCTAGTGATGATGAGGATAACTTGCTTACTCTTTTTGCCAATCTTAACATGCAACAAAAAGAAAAATTGAATGAATTGATTAGTGCCATTTATGAGAAGGATGAACTCTTGGATAGCCAAGAGGACTTCCTTATTAAAGAAAACAAAAAGCATGTTAAGGTTAAAAATGCTTATGCTCTAGAGATTGAAAAATGTGAAAAATTAACTAGTGAGCTAAGCACTTGCCATGACACTATTTCCAACCTTAGAATTGAGAATGCTAATTTGATTGCTAAGGTTGAGAAGTCAAATATTTGTGATGATTCAATTGCCAATCTTAGAAATGATAATGCTAGTTTAATTGCTAAGATTGATAAATTGAATGCCTCTCTTGCTAGCCTTAGAAATGAGAATGAAAAATTAATTGTTAAGGCTAAAGACTTAGATGTTTGCAATGCCTCTATTTCCAACCTTAGAGATGAGAATGCCATTTTACATGCTAAGATTGTTGAATTAAATGATTGCAAACCCTCTACATCTACCGTTGAGCATATTTCTATTTGTACTAGATGTAGAGATATTAATGTTGATGCTATTCATGATTACCTTGCTATGATTAAACAACAAAATGATCATATAGCTAAACTAGATGCTAAAATTGCCGAGCATGAACTAGAGAATGAAAAATTTAAATTTGCTCGTAGTATGCTTTATAGTGGGAGACGCCCTGGCATTAAGGATGGCATTGGCTTCCAACAGAGAGACAATATCAAGCTTAATGCCCCTCCTAAAAGATTGTCTAATTTTGTTAAGGGCAAGGCTCCCATGCCTCAGGATAATGAGGGCTATATTTTATATCCTGCTAGTTATCCTGAGGATAAGATTAGGAAAATTCATGCCAAGAAGACTCATTCTCAGCATGCTTTTATTTATAAGAATGAGGCTTCTAGCTCTAGGCGTTCTACACATGTTAAAATGCCTAAGAAGAAAACTCCTGTTGCATCAAATGATCATAACATTTCATTCAAGACTTTTGATGCTTCATATGTGCTAACTAACAAATCAGGCAAGGTAGTTGCCAAATATGTTGGGGGCAAACACAAGGGCTCCAAGACTTGTGTTTGGGTACCCAAGGTGCTTGTTTCTAATGTAAAAGGACCCAAGACCGTTTGGGTACCTAAGAACAAGGCCTAAATCTGTGTTGTAGGTTTATGCATCCGGGGGCTCAAGCTAGATCATCGACAGCGGGTGCACAAACCACATAACTGGGGAGAAAAGGATGTTCTCCTCCTATGAGAAAAACCAAGATCCCCAAAGAGCTATCACATTCAGAGATGGAAATCAAGGTTTGGTCAAAGGATTGGGTAAAATTGCTATATCACCTGACCACTCTATTTCCAATGTTTTTCTTATAGATTCATTAGATTATAACTTGCTTTCTGTTTCTCAATTATGCAAAATGAGTTACAACTGTCTTTTTACGGATACAGGTGTTACTGTCTTTAGAAGAAGTGATGATTCAGTAGCCTTTAAGGGAGTGTTAGAGGGTCAGCTATACTTAGTTAATTTCAATAGAGCTGAACTCGACACTTGCTTAATTGCTAAGACTAACATGGGTTGGCTCTGGCACCGCCGACTAGCCCACGTTGGGATGAAGAATCTTCACAAGCTTCTAAAAGGAGAGCACATTTTGGGACTAACAAATGTTCATTTTGAGAAAGACAGGATTTGTAGCGCATGCCAAGCAGGGAAGCAAGTTGGTGTTCATCATCCACACAAGAACATCATGACGACTGACAGGCCACTCGAGCTCCTCCACATGGACCTATTCGGCCCAATAACTTACATAAGCATCGGCGGGAGTAAGTACTGTCTAGTTATCGTGGATGATTATTCTCGCTTCACTTGGGTATTCTTTTTGCAGGAAAAATCTTAAACCCAAGAGACTTTGAAAGGTTTCTTGAGACAAGCTCAAAATGAGTTCGACTTGAGGATCAAGAAAATAAGAAGCGACAACGGAACGGAGTTCAAGAACTCTCAAATTGAAGGCTTCCTTGAGGAGGAGGGCATCAAGCATGAGTTCTCTTCTCCCTACACGCCACAACAAAATGGTGTAGTGGAGAGGAAGAATAGAACTCTATTGGACATGGCAAGGACCATGCTTGATGAGTACAAGGCTTCAGATTGGTTTTGGGCCAAGGCGGTCAACACCGCTTGCTACGCCATCAATCAGTTGTATCTACACCGAATCCTCAAGAAGACATCTTATGAACTCCTCACCGGTAAAAAGCCCAATGTTTCATATTTTAGAGTCTTTGGTAGCAAATGCTTTATTCTTGTTAAAAGAGGTAGAAAATCTAAATTTGCTCCTAAGGCTGAAGAAGGCTTTTTACTTGGTTATGACTCAAACACAAGGGCATATAGAGTCTTTAATAAGTCCACTGGACTTGTTGAAGTTTCCTGTGATATTGTGTTTGATGAGACTAACGGCTCCCAAGTAGAGCAAGT
Organism: Zea luxurians; assembly: GCA_029449295.1. Taxonomy (NCBI): domain Eukaryota; kingdom Viridiplantae; phylum Streptophyta; class Magnoliopsida; order Poales; family Poaceae; genus Zea; species Zea luxurians. The sequence continues at coordinate 28,179,956 of JAOPSE010000003.1, forward strand.
TGATCTTGATGAGCTAGATGATGAAGAGGCTCCATGCGTCGCACTAAGGAACATGTCCATTGGGGATGTGTGTCCTAAGGAATCTGAAGAGCCTTCACAAGCACAAGATCAACAACCTTCATCTTCCTCCATGCAAGCATCTCCACCAACTCAAGATGAGGATGAGGCTCAAGATGATGAAGGAGAAGATCAAGAAGATGAGCCACCTCAAGAGGAGGGCAATGATCAAGGGGGAGATGCCCACAATCAAGACAAGGAAGATGAACAAGATGCAAGGCCGCCACACCCAAGAGTCCACCAAGCAATCCAACAAGATCACCCCGTGAACACCATCCTCGGCGATATTCATAAGGGGGTAACCACTCGATCTCGTGTTGCTCATTTTTGTGAACATTACTCTTTTGTTTCCTCTATTGAGCCACACAGGGTAGAGGAAGCACTTCAAGATTCGGATTGGGTGTTGGTGATGCAAGAGGAGCTCAACAACTTCACAAGGAATAAGGTGTGGCATTTAGTTCCATGTCCTAACCAAAATGTTGTAGGAACCAAGTGGGTCTTCCGCAACAAACAAGATGAGCATGGTGTGGTGACAAGGAACAAGGCACGACTTGTGGCCAAGGGGTATTCACAAGTCGAAGGTTTGGATTTTGGTGAAACCTATGCACCCATAGCTAGGCTTAAGTCAATTCGTATATTACTTGCCTATGCTACTTACCATGGTTTTAAGCTCTATCAAATGGACGTGAAGAGTGCCTTCCTCAATGGACCAATCAAGTAAGAAGTCTATGTTGAGTAACCTCCCGGCTTTGAAGATAGTGAGTATCCTAACCACGTATATAAACTCTCTAAGGCGCTTTATGGGCTCAAGCAAGCCCCAAGAGCATGGTATGAATGCCTAAGAGATTTTCTTATCGCTAATGGCTTCAAAGTCGGCAAGGCCGATCCTACTCTCTTTACTAAAACAATTGAAAATGATTTGTTTGTATGCCAAATTTATGTTGATGATATCATATTTGGGTCTACTAACAAATCTATTTGTGAAGAGTTTAGTAGGATCATGATTCAAAAATTCGAGATGTCTATGATGGGGGAGTTAAAGTATTTTCTAGGATTTCAAGTGAAGCAACTCCAAGAGGGCACCTTCATTAGCCAAACGAAGTACATTCAAGACATTCTCACCAAGTTTGGAATGAAGGATGCCAAGCCCATCAAGACACCCATGGGAACTAATGGGCATCTCGACCTCGACACGGGAGGTAAATCCGTAGATCAAAAGGTATACCGGTCGATGATAGGATCTTTACTCTATTTATGTGCATCTCGACCGGACATTATACTTTCCGTATGCATGTGTGCAAGGTTCCAAGCCGATCCTAAGGAAGTTCACCTTAGGGCCGTGAAGAGAATCTTGAGATATTTAGTTCAAATACCTAAGTTTGGTCTTTGGTACCCCAAGGGATCCTCGTTTGATTTATTAGGATATTCTGATGCTGATTGGGTAGGGTGTAAAATTGATAGGAAGAGGACATCAGGGACTTGTCAATTTCTGGGGGAGATCCCTGGTGTCTTGGGCTTCAAAGAAACAAAACTCAGTAGCTCTTTCTACCGCCGAAGCTGAGTACATTGCCGCCGGCCATTGTTGCGCGTAATTACTTTGCATGAGGCAAACCCTTAGGGACTATGGCTACAAATTTAGCAAAGTCCATCTCCTATGTGACAATGAGAGTGCAATCCGCATGGCGGATAATCCCGGTGAACACAGCCGCACTAAGCACATAGCCATTCGGTATCACTTTTTGAGAGATCACCAACAAAAGGGGGATATCGAGATAGCCTATATTAACACCAAAGATCAATTGGCCAATATCTTTACCAAGCCTTTAGATGAGAAAACCTTTACCAAACTTAGGAATGAGCTAAACATTCTTGATTCTCGGAACTTCGATTGATTCTTTGCACACATAGCTCATTTGTATACCTTTGATTATATCTCTTTTGTGTCTATGACTAATGTGTTTTCAAGTGTATTGTTATGCTTAGTCATAGAATTGAAAAGGAAATAGAGTATTCGACAAAGAAGGCGCTTCCACTCAACTCCATTGGTATTTGCCGGTACTCCGCATCATTCTCCACATTGGTATAATCTTCACTCATATCTATTTGTTTGCCATTGGGGAGAAAGTTAAAGGGCTTATATTTCACTCACAAGTATCCGTTTTTGGCGATTCATGCCAAAGGGGGAGAAAGTATGAGCCCAAAGCAAAAGGACCGCCCCACCAACGAATTTTAAAAATGAAGTTTTCAAATTAATATCTTATTATGTTCAAAAAGGGGGGGTATCTTCAAAAATTTGTAAAACCCTCTTGAATACTAAGAGGAGAATTTTTTTGAGGGGGAGTTTTGTTTAAGTCAAAGGAAAAGCATTTGAAACAGGGGGAGAAAATTTCAAATCTTGAAAATGCTTATTCCAATCTTATTCATGTACCTTTGACTATTTGCAAAGTTTTTGAAAAAGAATTTTACAAAGAATTTGCAAAACAAAACTTGTGGTGCAAGCGTGGTCCAAAATTTTAACTAAGAAGAAAACAATCCATGCATATCTATTAAAATAATTATTGGTTGCAATTCTAAGCAACCTTTGCACTTACCTTATGCAAACTAGTTCAATTCTGCACTTTTATATTTGCTTTGGTTTGTGTTGGCTTCGATCACCAAAAAGGGGGAGATTGAAAGGGAAATAGGGTCAATCCTTTTCCCAATGAATTTTGGTGGTTGAATTACCCAACACAAACTATTGGACTAACTAGTTTGCTCTAGAATATATGTTCTACAGGTGCCAAAGGTTGACAACAAACCAATACAAAGATAAAATAAAGGGTTCAAAACAAAGGAGCAAAGTTAAACCGAAGGCAGCCCTGGTCTGGCACACCGGACTATCTGGTGTGCCACCGGACAGTGTCTGATGCACTAGGGTCTAGGGAGGAATGACTCGAACTTGCCACCCTCGGGAATTTGGGGAAGCCGCTCCGCTATGATTCATTGGACTGTCTGGTGTAACACCGGACTGTCCGGTGTGCCAGCGGAGCAACGACTACTTCACGCCAACGATCGTCTGCAAGGAACAGTAAAAGCAAACAGTGCGCGCCTGCGCGCGCAGAAGTCAGAGCAAGCGCCAGAAGGCGCACCGAACAGTGAACAGGACCTGTCCGATGAACCACCGGACTGTCCGGTGGCCTAGTTATCATAAGCTCCAACGGTTGGAACCCAACGGCCTGGTGACGTGGCTGGCGCACCGGACAGTGTCCGGTGGCGCACCGGACAATCCGGTGCGCCATACGATAGAAGCCTTCACTAACGGCCATATTGGTGGTTGGGGCTATAAATACCCCCCAACCACCACACTTCAATGGATCCAAGTTTCAGCCATTTGCATTTAATACAAGAGCTCTAGACTTCACTCCAAGACACAAACAAAGAGATCAAATCCTCTCCCAAGTCCAAAGTTCATTCCAAACAAATAGTGACTAGAGAGAGTGACATTTGTGTTCTTTTGAGTTCTTGCGCTTGGATCGCTTTTCTTCTTCTTTCTTTCTTGTTCCCAACTCAATTGTAATCAAGGCAAGAGACACCAATTGTGTGGTGGTCCTTGTGGGGACTTGGTGTCTCGATTGATTGAGAAGAGAAGCTCACTCGGTCTAGGTGACCGTTTGAGAGAGGGAAAGGGTTGAAAGAGACCCGGTCTTTGTGACCACCTCAACGGAGAGTAGGTTTGCAAGAACCAAACCTCGGTAAAACAAATCACCATGTCTCACTCTTCATTTTCTCGTGATTTGTTTTCACCCTCTCTTTTGGACTCGTTTATATTTCTAACGCTAACCCCGACTTGTAGTTGTGCTTAAGTTTATAATTTTCAGATTCCGCCTATTCACCCCCCTCTAGGCGACTTTCAAGATGCCCCTACGCTACTCTCGCATTTCTAAGCGCACTCCATTACTTTCCGTTCCCTTAGGTAAACCACCATCCTTTGATGATGAGGATTATTCTATGTGGAGTAATAAAATGATGCTCCATTTAACATCTCTCCACAAAAGTCTTTGGGATATTGTTGAGTATGGAGTGCAGGTACCTAAGGTGGGGGACAAGGACTACGATTCGGATGAGGCCGACCAAATTTGGCACTTTAACTCCTAAGCCACAACTATACTCCTCGCCTCCTTGTGTCGAGAGGAGTATAATAAGGTGCAAGGGTTAAAGACGTCCAAAGAAATTTGGGACGTCCTCAAGATCGCACATGAAGGGGATGAGGTGACCAAGATCACCAAACGGGAGACGATCGAGGGGGGCTCGGTCGATTCATCCTCAACCAAGGAGAGGAGCCACAAGCCATGTACAACCGGCTCAAGACCTTGGTGAGTCAAGTGCGCAACCTCGGGAGCACCAAATGGGATGACCATGAAATGGTCAAGGTTATTTTAAGATCACTCGTTTTTCGCAATCCTACACAAGTTCAATTAATACGTGGTGATCCTAGATATAAGCTAATGTCTCCCGAGGAGGTTATAGGGAAGTTTGTGAGCTTTGAGTTGATGATCAAAGGCTCCAAACAAATCGTCGACTTGGAGCAAGGTGGCACCTCCACACCCGAGGTGCAACACGTCGCATTCAAAGCGACAGAGAAGAAAGAAGAGTCTACATCAAGTAGGCTCCTCATCGATGCCTCCAAGCTTGACAACGAGGAAATGGCGATCATCATCAAGAGATTTTGCCAAATCCTCAAGCAAAGGAGGGGGAAGGACTACAAACGCCGCTCCAAAAGGGTGTGCTACAAATGTGGTAAGCCCGGTCTTTTTATTGCAAAATGTCCTATGTCTAGTGATAGTGACAGGGGCGACGACAAGAGGGGAAAGAAGAAGGAGAAGAAGAGATACTACAATAAGAAGGGTGGCGATGCCCACGTATGTCGGGAATGGGATTCCGACATGAGCTCCATCGACTCCTCCTTTGACGAGGACGCCGCCAACATCGCCATCAACAAGGGTCTTCTCTTCCCCAACATCGTCCACAAGTGCTTCATAGCAAAGGATGGCAAAAGGAAGAAGGTAAAATCTAGAGCCTCCACTAAATACACAACATCTAGTGATGAGGATAGCTCTAGTGAAGATGAGGATAATTTGCTTACCCTTTTTGCCAACCTTAACATGCAACAAAAGGAAAAATTGAATGAATTGATAGGTGCTATTCATGAGAAGGATGAACTCTTGGATAGCCAAGAGGAATTCCTTATTAAGGAAAACAAAAAGCATGTTAAATTAAAAAAATACTTATGCTCAGGAAATAGAGAAAACTGAAAAATTGACTAAGGAACTTAGCATTTGCTATGACACTATTTCCAACCTTAGAACTGAGAATGCTAATTTTATTGCTAAGGTTGAAAAATTAAATGCTTGCAATGATTCAATTGTCAGTCTTAGAAATAAAAATGATAGTTTAATTGCTAAGATTGATAAATTGAATGCATCACTGTCTAGCTTAAAATTGAGAATGATAAATTAATTTCTAAGGCTAAGGATTTAAATGTTTGCAATGATTCTATTTCCAGTCTTAGAAATGAGAATACCATATTACATGCTAAGATTGATGAATTAAATGCTTGCAAACCATTTACATCTACTGTTGATCATGTTTCTATTTGCACTAGATGTAGAGATGTTAATGTAGATGCTATTCATGATCACCTTGCTTTAATTAAACAACAAAAAAAATCACATAGCTACATTAACTGCTAAAATCAATGAGCATGAAATTGAAAATGAAAAATTTAAATTTGTTAGAAGCATGCTCTATAGTGGGAGACACCCTGGCATTAAGGATGGCATTGGTTTCCAACAGGGAAACAATGTCAAAATTAATGCCCCCAAGAAATTGTCTAATTTTGTTAAGAGTAAGGCTCCCATGGTTCAGGATAACGAGGGTTACATTTTATATCCTGCTGGTTATCCTGGGCACAAGATTAGGAGAATTCAGGCTAGGAAACTTCATAAAGTTACTCATCATACTTTTATGTATAAAAATGAGGCATCTAGCTCTAGGCAATCATGAAAGTTCCCTTTGACCCGGGAACAGGATCTGGATGTCGCCTAGAGGGGGGGGTGAATAGGCGAATAAAACTTATTACTTTAAAACTTAAATTCTTACTCTACTCGAAGACTTAGTACGCAGTGGAGTGAGAAGACTCTTCGAGTAGGTTGCAGCGGAATCAGAGATCCTGTCTCAAAAGTGTCCTGCACTTCAAATAAAGCTTATACCACAGATAAGTATTGAAGTGCAGATATAAAGACGAGTAAGACAGAGAGTCAGGATACAATTACAGAACAGAGCACACAGACGCAAGGATTTATCCCGAGGTTCGGCCAAGCCTGAAATGCTTGCCTAGTCCTCGTTGGAGTTAGCCACACCTGGGCTTGGAGTCTATTTCAACTCCTTCCTCCGTTTGCTCAGATCTGTCAGAATGACAGATAGAGCCTTTCACTATTGAGTGGGGTTACAACAGAACCGCGGCTGCTTACAAACTTCTTGGCAGCACCCCGGCAGAGTAACGATACGCTCAAGACCTTGCTCTAGCTCTTAGCAGCACTACTCCTCTCTCTAAAGGCTTATAGCTGTGCCTTCTACACAAACTATAGAGTTACACACAAGAGAGAGAGCGAGAATTGATCCGAGTGATGTCTACACTTGTTGGCTGCACTTGTATTCTGCTGGAGGCGCCTAGGGGTCCCTTTTATAGGCACAAGGAGCCTAGGAGCCGTTGGAAGCAATTCTGGAAGGCCAACCTTGCCTTCTGTCGTCGGGGGCACCGGACAGTCCGGTGCACACCGGACACTGTCCGGTGCCCGATTTCTTTCCTTAAACGGTGCTGCCGACCGTTGCCGACCGGTGCAGATCTGGAGCCGTTGGCGCACCGGACATGTCCGGTGTACACCGGACAGTCCGGTGCTGTCTTCCGACCGTTGGCTCGGCCACGTGTCCCGCGCAGATCGCGCGGCCGACCGTTGGCCCCGCTGACCGCTGGCTCACCGGACAGTCCGGTGCACACCGGACAGTCCGGTGAATTTTAGCCGTACGCCGTCGTCCAATTTCCCGAGAGCGGCCAGTTCGCGCCGAGTCGGCCTGGCGCACCGGACACTGTCCGGTGCACACCGGACAGTCCGGTGCTCCAGACCGAGCTGGGTCTTGGCAGCACACAGCCAAGTCATTTTCTCCTCTTCTTTCTTCTTCTTCTTTCTGTTTCTAACACTTAGACAAATATATTAGTACACAAAACCAATGTACTAAGTCTAGAAACATACCTTCTCTTAATTATTACATCTATAGCATTTCACATGCATGAGCTTCGATGTTGGACTCATAAATCATCAAGTCTGCTTGACTTGATCTAGATTGACATTTCTTGGCTCCAACATCCTGCAAAGATCACATAGAACATCTCCAAACCTAGGAACAACCCAAACTAAAGATCAAGGTGAACTTAGCTCTTTTAGGCTGCTTCCAGTTCTGGTTTTGACACTTGTTCTCCTTCTAGTGACCTTGATCTCCTTCTTAGAGTTTGGTCTTGAGCCTTATGACTTACACCACATAACTGTAGCTGTTACTTCATTGGTTGTAAGTCACGTCCTTATGTAGTGATCCTTGGTGTGTTATAGCTCTTCTCAACTCGATCACCCTTGACTTTGCAAGCCTTCTTCTTCACCCTTGGCTTTGGGTTCCTCAGCCTCCTTGACCTTCTCCCGTGCACTTGGTACCTCGAAGCTTCTCTTGCCTCCGTCCTTGGCTTGATCAGTTGTCTCCGAGCTTCGCACCCGAGTCTCACTTTATGCAATGTCCATCCTACTTGTGATGTCCATCATGTATCCATAATCCAGTTCTTGGACCATCACAATTGTTCACTTGTGTTGAACCCTGTAGGCTTTACCTTAAGCACCTGTTCAACACTTAGTACACTCGTTAGTCCTTTAATTGAGTTGTCATTCAAACACCAAAACTCACAAGAGAGCTTTCAATCTCCCCCTTTTTGGTGATTGATGGCAACACAATTAAAGCTTACATAAGAATAAAATTTGAAGCACAAATTTTGAATTCTAAGTTTATAGAATGCTCCCCCTAAATATGTGCTTACTTCAAAAACATAATCTGCACCTCAGACGCCAATTTGCACATACTTAGGCAATTCGAAACATTTCTACACCTTAGCACTTTTTAGGATGCATTGTGTCAAGAATCAAATCATGATACTATACCACACAAATGCACGTAATCAAACACACAAATGCACATAATCAGAGTTAAACACCATTCAAATTAGTGGATATATCATAGGAATATCAACCTACCACTATTCACCATTAAGATACTAATTTAAACTAAGATACCAATTTAAAGCAATCTTAAAGCACCATTAACCACATGACTGTCTATTTCAGAATGAACACAATAGATGCCAATTAATTCATAGCAACGGAAGCATTAGTCCATATGATGCAACACATATAATAACTGCAAGAAGCATATGAATATCACACTTGACAAAGCTCAAACTAACACGTCACCCCTTAGGATAAGCAAAATATCACACTTGACAAAGCTCAAACTAACACGTCACCCCTTAGGATAAGCAAAATATCACACTTGACAAAGCTCAAACTAACACGTCACCCCTTAGGATAAGCAGGATAAGCTTTCCTCTCAGGTTGAGATAAGCTTTAATACACACAAATTCTCCCCCTTTGACATCAAACACCAAAAACTATACTCAAGCAAGAACATAGGATGATGTCAAGGGACAACAGGGTGTTAAGGAGGAAAAACGACTATCAAGACTCCCCCTTACTTATTGAACATATGCCCTACCAACATTTAGGTAAGATACATATATGCAAAAAGATTAATACTTCCTTTTGTACCTTTACCATATTGTAGTGTACTTCCCATCTTGAAAGTAGTTAATCTCTTGAGAGCTTCTCCATACTTGTGCCTGATTCTTTCTCCTAACTTTTTCTTGTTGCTAAGACACCAAACTTAGAACAAGTTATAGTATTGGGCACAAGAAGAAACTTCTATTCTCATGATTATCAAAAGATGTCAATTGAAGCGAACTATTACGGCTACCACTTGAAAGATACCGATTTAAAGATACCAATTGCAAAGTTCATTTATTATCATGGCTCCATGATATTTAAGCATCTATTATCACCAGATATTATAGAGCATGAGCAATCTAAAGATATGCACTTACTCACAACTTGAGATACCAATTTCTTGACTTACAGAGGTACCCAAGTCCTGATTGCTCCATTTCTTGCTTATCTTCTCTTTTCCACCTAGAGACTATACAAGATCGCTCAAGAAACAGTTAGTCTCAAAGGACACAAGTTATGTGTGCTCCCCCTCAAGTTGTGCATCAAGTATTTGAATGACTTGCACTTTGCACATTCTAGCTTCCTTAGAACTAGAGGGGAACACAACATACCTTGGTCAAAGCATACTCTATTACTTTCATCACACAAGGATGCCAATTTGAATATCAATTGTAAAACCACTTAACACTAATTAAAGGCTAAATGAAAGATCAACAATGCATGCCTCAGTGGTACCTAAGCCAATTCAATACTCAAGGAAGTATAACATTTATACGCAACTTGTACATGCTTCATACTTAACTATCATTGCATATACCAATTCAAGATCAACACAATCATGTATATAAAGTGAAATATCTAAGCATGTCATAATTAAGAAGGTTTCTTAGGTGCACAAAAGAAACAACATTTCAAAGGCATAAATTACCTAAGCTAAGATATTACCAATTGAAAAACAAGAACATTGCTATGATCACACTCAACGGAATTTCAAGAATATTTAATGAAATTGCATAGCTCCATTTTCCATACCTTTGCCTTTATGAGAGCCCTTGTTATCACCAATTCGGGGCTCCTTTTGCTTACGCACCTCATAGCTCAAAGGGGCACGACATGGATTTGAAATTCACACAATACTAAACTAGGGAGATCATGTGAACATGCACTAAACAATATGTCATCTTTGCACATAGCATGACTTACAAAAAGTTACAGGTTTATCCATATACACCAAGAGAGTTGATCGTTGTGGATATAACAAATGAAAGAACTACTCATGAATGATTCAAAAGATATATCCTATATAACACCAGTCATGATTAAGCAAACATCATTATGATTCATTTAACGCAGGCAATCATAAAGCATAACTACTCTAAGGACAGGTAGCACATCAAGCCAACTTAAGAGCAATACTAAATTGCAATGATGTACTTAAAATACACAGGTACCGTCCTTTGGAGAGCAGGTTTTAGATTCTCATCAAGGTCCTTTACTTGATTCACCAATAATGATTCAGGACCTACACACCTTATTTCACTTGAGATGAACATGGGATTAGTGTTTCACAATAAAGGCACCAAAACAATTAACAGCTTAAGCATAGAGTTTAAGATAACCGTCTTAAGCTCTCCCATGGTCTCCAGTCCATCTCAAGGCACCTGCATGGTCTAGTTAGCACAGTTTGGTACCCATCTCGAGATGGGTCCATAACGTTCATCTAAAAGGGCCTTTGGTACCCAAATAGCAGTTGTGCTAGTTCTAGGTGATCTCATTACTGATCTAGCACAAGTGTATGATTTGGGTCTCCTAAGCGAATAAGATTGAGATAAATTTACTTGTTTAGGAACCTTACCCTTCTTACATACCTTAGGTAGATGACCATGCTCACCACACATGTAGCAGAAGCGTCGCTCAACCTGACTTGACACTTGTTGTTTGTCTTTTTGCTTAGTGAGGGTCATCTTGGAGGGTGCACGTCTTTGATTCTTCATGAGCGGACATGAAGTGATCATATGGTCCTTATCGTTGCATCCAAAGCATCTCCTCATTCCTTCATCCTTGTCTTTGTGTGGACAAGACACAATGAAGTGACCTAATTCCTTGCACTTGAAGCACCTCCTTTTTCCTCTTCCCTTTTTGCTCTTGGATGACATAGAGAGATGATCAGTGCAAACAACATGACTAATTGAATTTTTACCTTTTTCCTTGTTCATGTTGATTTCTTCATTTATTGCTTTAGGAACATCCTTCTTATGGAGTTTAACACTTGCTGCGGTTTCTCCCGTCTCAAGCTTCTTCACCACGCGTCCGTGGATATCTTGAGGAGGTTGAGCAATGCGTCTTCTCCTTAGTTGCTTTGCTTTCTTGTTCCTTTCTTTTGATCCTGCAGCTTGATGCTCATTCAAAAATTTGCTTTCTTTTGAGCAACAGGGGTTAGCACATGGTGATATGTTATCTAAATGTGCACATGTGCAAGAATGAGGTTCACATGAGTTTAAGTTTGAAATTACAACCTCATGAGCAACATTAAGCATGATATGGTCATCAACTAATTCATTATGAGAATAAGATAGCATATCATATTTTTCACTTAGAGCAAGTTTTTCTAAATTTATCATTTCCACTTGACTCTTAAGCATAGAATTCTCAGTTTTAAGTTGAGCAACATCAGATAATACATCATGATTATTTCTTTGCTCAAATAAAATAGATTCATACCGTTGGACCAAATTATCATGAGAGCACTTTAGCTCCTCATGTTCTTTGGTCATCTTCTCTAGGCTGTCGTTGGTTTTGATGAGAGTCTCCTCTAGCCTGAGAAGCGTCTCGCCTTGTTCCTTGTTCCTACTCAACAACTTAACCAAGAGCACTTTGTCTTCTTTGTTGAGATTGGTGTAGAACCGGCGAATCTCCTCTTCTTCCACATCACCGGTCTCATTTTCCCTGTCATTATTATTAGTGGAAGCAATACAGGAAAATGTACCTTGTGGTGATGAAGACTCATCCTCGCTATCATCCTCATATTCCTCCTCATCATCGCTTTCGTCTCCACTATCATTGTTAGCAATAAGACATTTATAACTAGTGGAAGACAAACCTGTCGACGAGGTGGATTCATCGTTTGGGCGCCATCGTTCTTGTTCTTCTCCCTTTGAATGGTTAGTAACACAAGTAATATAGGGAGTAGGAGCATCACAGTTTGCCACAAAAAATTTTTCTTTAATCCTATTCCATAAATCATGAGCATCAACAAATAGATCACTATCACTACTCATGATGGCAAAATAGGCACCTCTAGAAAGAGAATCAGCTAAGATGCTGCAAGCACGGTGATTGAGAGAAAAACATCTTAGTTCATCATTAGAGGGATTTTTACTAATATCAGATGGAAAAATACTTCTACTAAAGATCTGTCTCAAATCAGGATCAATATTCATGAAAGCTTTGTAAATAGAGACAGACCAAGATTTGTAATTAGAACCATCGCCTAAAAGAAGTTCTACAATTACCTCTTGTGACGACATCGTTATCTCCGGACGGCTAAGCCCACACTGGAGAGGCCTAGCTCCGATACCAATTGAAAGTTCCCTTTGACCCGGGAACAGGATCTGGATGTCGCCTAGAGGGGGGGTGAATAGGCGAATAAAACTTATTACTTTAAAACTTAAATTCTTACTCTACTCGAAGACTTAGTACGCAGTGGAGTGAGAAGACTCTTCGAGTAGGTTGCAGCGGAATCAGAGATCCTGTCTCAAAAGTGTCCTGCACTTCAAATAAAGCTTATACCACAGATAAGTATTGAAGTGCAGATATAAAGACGAGTAAGACAGAGAGTCAGGATACAATTACAGAACAGAGCACACAGACGCAAGGATTTATCCCGAGGTTCGGCCAAGCCTGAAATGCTTGCCTAGTCCTCGTTGGAGTTAGCCACACCTGGGCTTGGAGTCTATTTCAACTCCTTCCTCCGTTTGCTCAGATCTGTCAGAATGACAGATAGAGCCTTTCACTATTGAGTGGGGTTACAACAGAACCGCGGCTGCTTACAAACTTCTTGGCAGCACCCCGGCAGAGTAACGATACGCTCAAGACCTTGCTCTAGCTCTTAGCAGCACTACTCCTCTCTCTAAAGGCTTATAGCTGTGCCTTCTACACAAACTATAGAGTTACACACAAGAGAGAGAGCGAGAATTGATCCGAGTGATGTCTACACTTGTTGGCTGCACTTGTATTCTGCTGGAGGCGCCTAGGGGTCCCTTTTATAGGCACAAGGAGCCTAGGAGCCGTTGGAAGCAATTCTGGAAGGCCAACCTTGCCTTCTGTCGTCGGGGGCACCGGACAGTCCGGTGCACACCGGACACTGTCCGGTGCCCGATTTCTTTCCTTAAACGGTGCTGCCGACCGTTGCCGACCGGTGCAGATCTGGAGCCGTTGGCGCACCGGACATGTCCGGTGTACACCGGACAGTCCGGTGCTGTCTTCCGACCGTTGGCTCGGCCACGTGTCCCGCGCAGATCGCGCGGCCGACCGTTGGCCCCGCTGACCGCTGGCTCACCGGACAGTCCGGTGCACACCGGACAGTCCGGTGAATTTTAGCCGTACGCCGTCGTCCAATTTCCCGAGAGCGGCCAGTTCGCGCCGAGTCGGCCTGGCGCACCGGACACTGTCCGGTGCACACCGGACAGTCCGGTGCTCCAGACCGAGCTGGGTCTTGGCAGCACACAGCCAAGTCATTTTCTCCTCTTCTTTCTTCTTCTTCTTTCTGTTTCTAACACTTAGACAAATATATTAGTACACAAAACCAATGTACTAAGTCTAGAAACATACCTTCTCTTAATTATTACATCTATAGCATTTCACATGCATGAGCTTCGATGTTGGACTCATAAATCATCAAGTCTGCTTGACTTGATCTAGATTGACATTTCTTGGCTCCAACATCCTGCAAAGATCACATAGAACATCTCCAAACCTAGGAACAACCCAAACTAAAGATCAAGGTGAACTTAGCTCTTTTAGGCTGCTTCCAGTTCTGGTTTTGACACTTGTTCTCCTTCTAGTGACCTTGATCTCCTTCTTAGAGTTTGGTCTTGAGCCTTATGACTTACACCACATAACTGTAGCTGTTACTTCATTGGTTGTAAGTCACGTCCTTATGTAGTGATCCTTGGTGTGTTATAGCTCTTCTCAACTCGATCACCCTTGACTTTGCAAGCCTTCTTCTTCACCCTTGGCTTTGGGTTCCTCAGCCTCCTTGACCTTCTCCCGTGCACTTGGTACCTCGAAGCTTCTCTTGCCTCCGTCCTTGGCTTGATCAGTTGTCTCCGAGCTTCGCACCCGAGTCTCACTTTATGCAATGTCCATCCTACTTGTGATGTCCATCATGTATCCATAATCCAGTTCTTGGACCATCACAATTGTTCACTTGTGTTGAACCCTGTAGGCTTTACCTTAAGCACCTGTTCAACACTTAGTACACTCGTTAGTCCTTTAATTGAGTTGTCATTCAAACACCAAAACTCACAAGAGAGCTTTCAAATCAACACATGTTAAATTGCCTAAAAAGAAAACTCCTGCTGCCTCAAATGAGCTAATTATTTCATTTAAGACTTTTGATGCTTCTTATGTGCTGACTAACAAATCAGGCAAAGTAGTTGCCAAATATGTTGGGTCCAAACACAAGGGATCAAAGACTTATGTTTGGATGCCCAAGGTGCTTGTTTCTAACGTCAAAGGACCCAAGACTGTTTGAGTACCTAAGAACAAGACCTAAATTGTTTTGCAGGTTTATGCATCCGGGGGCTCAAGTTGGATCATTGATAGCGGATGCATAAACCACATGACAGGGGAGAAAAGGATGTCCTCCTCCTATGAGAAAAACGAAGATCCCCAAAGAACTGTCACATTCGGGGATGGAAATCAAGGTTTGGTCGAAGGACTTGGTAAAATTGCTATATCTCCTGACCATTCTATTTTCAATGTTTTTTCTTTTAGATTCTTTAGATTACAACTTGCTTTCTGTATCTCAATTATGTAAAATGGGCTATAACTGTCTTTTTAGTGATACTAGTGTTACTGTCTTTAGAAGAAGTGATGATTCAATAGCATTTAAGGGAGTGTTAGAGGGTCAGTTATACTTAGTTGATTTCAATAGAGCTGAACTTGACACTTGCTTAATTGCTAAGACTAATATGGGTTGGCTCTGGCATCGCCGACTAGCTCATGTAGGAATGGAGAATCTTCACAAACTTCTAAAGGGAGAACACATTTTGGGACTAACAAATGTTCATTTTGAGAAAGACAGGATTTGTAGCGCATGTCAAGCAGGAAAGCAAGTTGGCTCCCACCATCCACACAAGAACATAATGATAACGAACAGGTCGCTCGAGCGACTCCACATGGATTTATTTGGCTCGATAGTTTACATGAGCATTGACGGGAGTAAGTACTGTCTAGTAATTGTGGATGATTATTCTCGCTTCACTTGGGTATTCTTTTTACAGGATAAATCACAAACCCAAGAGACCTTAAAGGGATTCTTGAGACGAGCTCAAAATGAGTTCGGCTTAAGGATCAAAAAGATAAGAAGCGACAACGGGACGGAGTTCAAGAACTCTCAAATTGAAGGCTTTCTTGAGGAGGAGGGCATCAAGCATGAGTTCTCTTCTCCCTACACACCTCAACAAAATGGTGTAGTGGAGAGGAAGAATAGAACTCTACTTGACATAGCGAGGACCATGCTTGATGAGTAAAAGACACTGGACCGGTTTTGGGCCGAGGCGATTAACACCGCCTGCTACTCCATCAACCGGTTATATCTACACCGAATCCTCAAGAAGACATCCTATGAACTCATCACCGGTAAAAAGCCCAATGTTTCATGTTTTAGAGTCTTTGGTAGCAAATGTTTTATTCTTGTTAAAAGAGGTAGAAAATCTAAATTTGCTCCCAAGGCTGTAGAAGGCTTTTTACTAGGATATGATTCAAACACAAGGGCATATAGAGTCTTTAACAAGTCCACTGGACTAGTTGAAGTTTCTTGTGACATTGTGTTTGATGAGACTAACGGCTCCCAAGTGGAGCAAGTTGATCTTGATGAGCTAGATGATGAAGAGGCTCCGTGCGTAGCGCTAAGGAACATGTCCATTAGGTATGTGTGCCCTAAGGAATCCGAAGAGCCTCCACAAGCACAAGATCAACCATCATCTTCCATACAAGCATCTCCACCAACCCAAGATGAGGATCAAACTCAAGGTGATGAAGAAAAGATCAAAAAAATGAGCCACCTCAAGAAGAGGTCAATGATCAAGGGGGAGATGAAGATGATCAAGACAAGGAAGATGATCAAGAAATACAGGATCAAAGACTGCCACACCCAAGAGTCCACCAGGCGATTCAAAGAGATCACCCCGTGAACTCCATCCTCGGTGACATTCATAAGGGGGTAATTACTCGATCTCGAGTAACACATTTTTGTGAATATTACTCTTTTGTGTCCTCTATTGAGCCTTACAAGATTGAGGATGCACTAAGAGATTCGGATTGGGTGCTGGCAATGTAAGAGGAGCTCAACAACTTTACAAGAAATGAGGTATGGCATTTAGTTCCACGTCCTAATCGAAATGTTGTAGGTACCAAGTGGGTATTCCGCAACAAGCAAGATGAGCATGGTGTGGTGATAAGGAACAAAGCCCAACTTGTGGCCAAGGGTTATTCACAAGTCGAAGGTTTGGATTTCGATGAAACTTATGCACCCGTAGCTAGGCTTGAGTCAATTCGTATATTACTTGACTATGCTACTTACCATGGCTTCAAGCTCTATCAAATGGACGTGAAGAGTGCCTTCCTCAATGGACCAATCAAGGAAGAGGTCTATGTTGAGCAACATCCCGACTTTGAAGATAGTGAGTATCCTAACCATGTTTATAAACTCTCAAAGGCGCTTTATGGGCTCAAGCAAACCCCAAGAGCATGGTATGAATGCCTGCGAGATTTCCTTATCACTAATGGCTTCAAAGTCGGAAAAGCCGATCCTACTCTTTACTAAAACTATTGCAAATGATTTGTTTGTATGCCAAATTTATGTTGATGATATCATATTTGGGTCTACTAATAAATCTACTTGTGAAGAGTTTAGTAGGATCATGGTACAGAAATTCGAGATGTCAATGATGGGGGAGTTGAGATATTTCTTAGGATTCCAAATCAAGCAACTCCAAGAGGGCACCTTCATCAGCCAAACCAAGTACATTCAAGACATTCTTAAGAAGTTTGGAATGAAGGATGCCAAGTCCATTAAGACACCCATGGGAACCAATGGGCATCTCGACCTCGACACGGGAGGTAAATCCGTAGATCAAAAGGTATATCGGTCGATGATAGGATCTTTACTCTATTTATGTGCATCACGACCGGATATTATGCTTTTCGTATGCATGTGTGCAAGGTTCCAAGCCGATCCTAAGGAAGTTCACCTTAGGGCCGTGAAGAGAATCATGAGATATTTAGTTTACACTCCTAAGTTTGGGCTTTGGTACCACAGGGGATCAACCTTTGATTTGATAGGATATTCCGATGCCAATTGGGCAGGGTGTAAAATTGATAGGAAGAGCACATCAGGGACTTGTCAGTTTCTGGGGAGATCCCTGGTGTCTTGGGCTTCAAAGAAACAAAATTCAGTAGCCCTATCAACCGCCGAAGCCGAGTATATTGCCGCAGGCCATTGTTGTGCGCAATTGCTTTGGATGAGGCAAACCCTCAGGGACTATGGCTACAAATTAAGCAAAGTCCCTCTCCTATGTGACAATGAGAGTGCTATCTGCATGGCGGAGAATCCCGTTGAACACAACCGCATTAAGCACATAGACATTCGGTATCACTTTTTGAGGGATCACCAACAAAGAGGGGATATCGAGATAGCCTATATTAACACCAAAGACCAATTAGTTGATATCTTTACCAAGCCTTTAGATGAGAAAACCTTTAGCAAACTTAGGAATGAGCTAAATATTCTTGATTTACAAAATTTTGCTTGAAACATTGCACACATTGCTCATCTATATACCTTGATCTTATATCTTTCTTTTGCTACGACTAATGTGTTTTCAAGTGTGCTTATATGATAAGTCATAGATTGAAAGGGAAATTGAGTACTCGACGAAGACAAGGCTTCGACTCCACTTTACCGGTATCATTTACACTTCGTCGTTACTTTACATCACTCCAATTTGGTATAATCTTTCACTCATATATTGTTTACCAAAGAGGGAGAAAATGCTAAAGGGCTCTCAAAGCCTCCGTTTTTGGCGATTAATGCCAAAGGGGGAGAAAGGATCTAGCCCAAAGCAAAAGGACCGCACCACCACCAAATTTTAAAATGAAGTTTTCAAATCAGTATCTTAATGTGTTTTCAAAAGGGGGAGAAAGTCTTTAGTATTTTCAAAAATTGGAAAAACCCTCTTGAACACTAAGGGGAGAATTTCATTCAGGGGGAGTTTTTGTTTAGCCAAAGGAAAAGCATTTAAAACAGGGGGAGAAATTTCAAATCTTGAAAATGCTTGTTGCAAACTTATTCATATACCTTTGACTATTTGCAAAAGGATTTTGAAAAGACTTTTCCAAAGAATTTGCAAAAACAAAACAAGTGGTGCAAAAGTGGTCCAAAATTTTAAATAAAAGATAGCAATCCATGCATATCTAGTGAAATTATGAATTTGTTTAATTCTAAGCAACCTATGCACTTATCTCATACAAACTAGTTCAATTCTACATTTGCTTTGGTTTGTGTTGGCATCAATCACCAAAAAGGGGGAGACTGAAAGGGAAATAGGGTCAAACCTTTTTCCTATAAATGATTTTGGTGGTTGAATGCCCAACACAAATAATTGAACTAACTAGTTTGCTCTAGATTATGTATTATACATGTGCATAAAGGTTCAACACAAACCAATAAAAAGATCAAGTTGGGGTTCAAAGAAAGGAGCAAAAGAAACCGAAGATAACCCTAGTCTAGCGCACCGGACTGTCTGGTGTGCCACCGGATAGTGTCCGGTGCACCAGGGGGCGTACAGTCTGAACTCTTCACCTTCAGGTTTCTCAGGCGCCACTCCGCTATAATTCATCGGACTGTCCGGTGTGCCACCGGACTGTCCGGTGCACCAAGCGGAGCAACGGCTAACAGCGTAACGATCGTCTGCAAAAGTGTGAACAGTGTATGAACAGTGCATGTAGAAGTCAGAGCAGGCGTCAGAGGCGCACCAGACAGTGAACAATACCTATCCGGTGCAGCATCGGACTGTCCGGTGCGACATGAAGTCAGCGCTCCAATGGTCAGAAGCTTCAGAACCCTAAGGGTTGGGTGACGTGGCTGGCGCACCGGACTGTCTGATGCACCCATCGACAGACAGCCTCCCCAATGGCTATGTGGCGGTTGAGGGTTATAAATACCCCCCAACCACCACCACTCCAAGCATCCAAGTTTTTCAGACATCTCATTCAATACAAGAGCTAGTGCAATCAATACAAGACACATTTCAAAAGAATCAAAGCCTCTCCAAGTCCCAAATCTACTCCAAACAACTAGTGACTAGAGAGAGTGTTTTGCTAGTATTCTTTGAGCTCTTGTTCTTGGATCGCTTTCTTCTTCCTCATTCTTGTTCTTCAAGCAACTTGTAGTCAAAGCAAGAGACACCAATTGTGTGGTGGTCCTTGTGGGGTCTAAGTGACCCGTTTGATTAAGGAGAAAGCTCACTTGGTCTAGGTGACCGTTTGAGGGAGGGAAAGGGTTGAAAGAGACCCGGTCTTTGTGACCACCTCAACAGGGACTAGGTTCTCAAGAACCGAACCTCGGTAAAACAAATCATCGTGTCATCCACTTCATTCGCTTTTGATTTGTTTTCCCTTCTCTCTCTCGGACTCGATTTTAATTCTAACGCTAACCCCGGCTTGTAGATTGTGTTTTAAGTTATAAATTTCAGATTTCGCCTATTCACCCCCCTCTAGGCAACTTTCAATAGTGCATTATCGGTCAATCGAAAACACATGCACCAATTTAATATAGAACCGTACTCGAGGGCAATCAACTATATTTATTCAACTCAAAATAAAAAAATAACTCTACAAGATATGCAAGACTCATGGTGGAGCTGGTTTTGCAACAAACTTTTATAGAAAAGATTACTAATGTTTTTTATAAGGAAGAATATATTGATTTTAATGACTAGACATCGAGTTGATACAAAGTCTTTAAAACTTTTCTCCCAACCTCTGCATAACAAGATACACATAGCCTAAACAATCTTATGACAACAAGCACACTCTAGTGACAGTCGATTCATAGAATAGAACGCCACCCATGCGCCTTGGAAAAAAGGCCTTGGCCACTTGCTCGAACCGAAGCGTAGCCTCCATAGTTGTAGATCGTAACTCCTGCTTCTGTAGCACAACCCATGAACATAGCCAATGGATGGTAGAGAAGATAACCTACAAAGGAGTCAATGTGATTTTTTTTCTAAAAACTAAATCATTCCTACATAACCCGAGTGACCAAATAGTGGTTGCTGCTCCTAGTAGGACAAAACTTCTAAAATCTTTTGTGAAACCCACTACCCAATTCCCAAACATATCGGAAACTCCAGAGGGTTTGGGGATACCTAAAGCCAAATGAATTTAGCTCCAAATCATTTGAGCGAAACGATAGTCAAAAAATAAGTATCTAATTGTCTCATTGTGACAAAAGCAACATGTTTTACTCCTAGCCAATTACATTTAGCTAGATTATCTTCGGTCAAGATTACCCCCCCCCCCCCCCTCTCGAATATACCAAAGGAAAATCTTAATTTTAAGTGGTACCTTCAATTTCCACAAATGTTTATTTAAATTGGGGACGTCATGGTTAATTAAAGCTTGCTAAAGACATTTTACCGAGAACTGTCTGTTTTGATGCAAGTTCCAGCGAAACCCCTCTCTATCTTGAGTTAGGAAAATATTAGCTAAAAGTGATGAGAGCTCATTCCAAGCTTCAAGTTTTGTTCCAATCAACATTTATCTCCATGTTTTGTTTGGATGTGGAGACCCCAACACTTATGCTATGGTTGTGAATTTCCTTCTAGTTATACTATATAAACCAGGGTATTGATTTTTTAAAGTAGTTCATCCAAGCCAAATATCCTCCTAGAATCTCACCTCTGATCCACTCCTGATGTTGAAAGTTCCAAAGCGAAGAAAATCTTGCTTTACTCTCATCAGGCTAAACCAAAAATGTGAGTCTCCTGATTTTTACTCAGCTTGAACCAAAGGTTTTGATGCAAGGTATTTATTTCTAAGTAGTTGTTGCCAAGTGCCATGAGTTGTAAGAAGCTTATAAAGCCATTTACTTAGCAAATCAACATTTTTAATCTTTAGGTTATGAATTCCCAGACCACCTTGGTCTCTAGGTTGGCTAAGGATATCCCACTTGTCAAGACGATATTTTGTTATTCTCATCGCTTGCTAATAGAAACGAGATCGAAAATAGTCCAGCCTTTTCAGAACTCCTTTTGGTATGGTGAATAAAGACATCATGTACATTGGAAGACTAGTCAACACTGAATTAATAAGTATCAGTCTTCCACCAAGTTAAAGGTTTTTCCCCTTCTAACTATTGAGCCTCTTCTCAAATCGTTCTTCGACCTTTCCCTAGTATGAATTTCTTAGTTTTTAAAGTGGATTAGGAGTCCTAGATATATCAAAGGAAGGTCACCATCTTTGCAACCAAAAAGGTCCAAGTATTGCTGCAATAAAGATTGGGCCTCTTCGAAGCAGAGTAGTTCACTTTTATGAAAATTGATTTTTAGTCGTCATATTTGCTCGAATGCACAGAGTAAAAGTTTCATGCTACGAGCTCTATCAAGATTATGTTCCATAAAAAGAATGGTGTCATCTACATATTGTAGGATCAACATGCCTCCATCAATAAGATGGGGCACCTCCCCACTAATTTGCCCATCTTCACTAGCCCATTTAATCAGAATTGCGAGCATATCTACAACTACGTTGAAGAGAAGAGGCGATAAAGGATCTCCTTGTCACAAACCTTTTTTGTTTGGAAGTAGTTCCCCACCTCATCATTTACATTGACTGCTACACTTCCTCTCGAGATGAAAGCCTTAACCCAAGAGATCCACTTGGGGTAGAAACCTTTCATTCGTAGTGTCTGGAATAAAAATGGCCATTTCACTTTGTCATATGCCTTTTTGAAGTCTATTTTAAAAACTACTCCACTAAGTTTTTTATTGTGTAGCTCGTGAATGGTTTCATGCAGTATGATGACTCCCTCTAGGATATTTCGGCCACGCATGAAAGTTGTTTGTGTAGGACTAATTATTTTTTCAACCACTAGATTCATCCTATTAGTGGCCACTTTGGTAAAAATTTTAAAGCTTACATTGAGGAGGCAAATTAGTCTATATTGTTGTATCACATTGGCCTCTTGGATTTTAGAAATAAGAGTGACAACTCCAAAGTTTAGACTGAATAGAGGTAAATCTCTAGAGAACAAGTCATGGAACATCTTCAACAGATCACCTTTAATGAGGTCCCAAAATTTTTGATAAAATTCTGCCGAAAAGCCATCCGGGCCAGGTGTCTTATTGTGTTCCATCTGAAAAATGGCATCTCTCACCTCATTTTCTATAATCTGGCTAGTAAGAATATCATTCTCCATTTGGGAAACTTAAGGAATGTCATGAGTCCAGTTCTCATCTAAGGAGAATGAACTCTCCTCTGGTTTACCAAAGAGCTCCTTGTAGAACTACGTGGTATAAAGTTTAAGATTACCTTGTCCTTCAATTTTTCCATTTTCATGTTCAAGAGAGAAGATATGTTTCTTTCTATGGTTGCCATTATCCACCATTTGGAAGTATCTATTGTTATTATCTCCCAAGAGCACATCCTTCACCTTCGCACGTTGGTAATATTTAATTTCTTCTTCTCTAAGAAGAGTAGCTAGATGATCATGTGCATGTGCGAGTTGGTTCTGTTCAGCCCCATTCTATTCCCTAGTTTTCGCAGCAACATCCAATTCATTGATCGTTAACTGGATCTAAGCCTTTTTTGCTTGTAGTTACCATTAACATTAGATGCCCATCCACAAAGAAAATTATACAATACGCTCAATTTATGGTTCCAGCGTTGCACTTAATTTTTCCCTTGCATCGGCTTATTCCATGTTTTCACGATCTTACTGTAGAAATCTTCTCGATTAAACCAAATAAGTTTAAATTTGAACCGTTTAGATTTACCAGAAAAAGATGGTGCCCTAGTATCTAATAACAGAGGAGTATGATCTGATATGCCTCTATCTAAAGCCTGGATAGAGACAAAAGGGAATTTAAATTCCCATTTGGTCGACATAAGAACCATGTCAAGTTTCTCATATGTTAGGGTTGATAGCGAGTTTTCCCATGTGTATTGATGTCCTGTGAGTTCAACCTCTCTAAGATCAAAACTATCAATGACAGCATTGAAAAGAAAAGGCCAACGATCATTGTATATGTTATTATTTTTCTGCTTACTATTTCTCAATATATTGAAATCTCCACCAATCAGGGTTGGTAAAAAGTTGTGTTGGCAAGTTCTCAAGTTCAGCTGAGGAAGCAGACTTGAATTGGTGTTGTGTTGGACCATAGACAGACATAAGTATCAAACTTAATTTATCGATCTTATTACTTAGTTGGAATCTGATTAAAAATCCCCTTCAACAATTAATGATAAATTAAAGGATGCTGCATTAATACCTAGCATTATACCCAAATCTCCCTCTTAGTGGTAAACAATGCCAAACAATGTCTACGTCTCCAGAGAGTCGCGTAAGATTTGTCTTGACATGTCCAATTTGCCTGTTTCCATCACTGCTATGATCTTTGACAACATCATAAATGTATTTAAACTTAGCCAAGTCAGAAAGACGTTCGCTGTTCAAAAAAAAGACTTTTCATGGAGAATGTTTCTTTTTATTTCTACTGAGGTACTTTTTACATCCTTTGGACTTACTACTGGAGGCCTTGAGATCACAAATTTTTATGTCAAGATCCTCCACGTCTAGGTCAACCTCGGATACGTCCTTGATCAAGTGTGCGAGTAGGTCACTATCAAAATGAGTGGCCTCATCACTTGATTCAAAATGATCAACAATTTCGTTTTCCATGAATTTGTGTCTAGAGAATTTAAATTCAGTGGTATTCTTTACACTCAATCTATCAAAATCCAAACACTTCAATGCTTTCACAGATTAACACCCGAAATATTATCAGCCATCTTGAAGCCTAGATTACTAAGGTTTTTGGTACAAAGGTCATCGGGTAGTGGAGCCAAGGAAAAAGGGACATCGAGTAAAGGCTTACCAAGATTGCCAAGATAATGTGAGGACATAACTTGAGACAAAAGAGATGCCTCAGCATGTGCATCTAGCTTGTTCTCCCGAGAAGCATCCAAATTACGCATAGTTTCATGGCCTCGCATAGCATGCCATCATTCGTCCACAAAGCTAACATTATTTCGTATGCTGCGAGTTGAATTTGGGAAATTTGGGATCAAGGAAATGTGAACAGTTACCTTTAGACTTTCTCTTGCAATATTTAGGGCTAGTTTGAAAACTTAAAATTAAGTAAAAAAATAAGCATTTTTCACCCAAACCCCAGAAATCCCGAAGGGGATTTACATTTTTTCGCTCAATCCCCATAAATCCCGGAGATAAGTTTCTAAACTAGCCATTACAATTTTTCTCACATGACTTTACAACTTCGTTCCTTCGCTCCAAACAAACACAGATAATTTTTTCGTTTTCTGTAGGGTTCGACCCAGGAAACTTACGCCCATTTCGCATAAACCCAGAATTAATCCGGCGTACATTTCATGAACACCTTTGCTTAGATATCGGAAAATCAATCAGCGTAAGAGGCATGACCAGTTCAACTGCTTACCAACCACTCCACAATGTTTAATCAGGCTTGGTCGATTTTTCACTACAACAAAAGATGAGTTGGGAAATTTAACCGCAGTACAAGGATGTGTCATGCCATTTTCAAAGGGCACTGAATGATCGAGGCTATGGGTGTGTCATGCCATGTTCAAGGGCACCGGCTGAACGAGATTATTAGTCTGTCAGTTTAGGGCTTGTTCGGTTATTTTCAATCCTTATGGATTGGAGAAGATTGATACGGATTGAGAGAGATTTTGACTTACTAGGGATTGAAAACCCCTCAATCCTTCTCAATCCATATGAATTAGGGTAGAACCGAACAAGCCCTTAAGGATCGCAAAAGAATTACACCGAAAATTTTACGCCTTCGTCATCAGCAGAGGTGCCTTTGAAGATAGCTGCCTTTCCCTTCTGCTCCAACTGCCGCAGAGCCCGCATGAGAACACCACGATCAATTCCCTCAAGTTCTGTAACAGAATCCATACAGTGAAAATAAATGAAAAAGGCAATCCAGCTTTCTCAGGATAAAAGTATTTCCATTATTTGTTAGTGCATGTTTGTACTACGCTACTACTGACGAAATACCACCAACGTTTCGAGTACAAAATAAATATATAGCCATCACAGTTTTTTTATTACTGCGAGTTGCTGTGAGGTCAGTTTTCCTGTCACAAAATACTGATGTTAGCTTGCTACACTCACCAGTTCCACGTGTATCAATTCCAGAGCGTATTTCTTCGATAGTCATTACTTCCAACCCGTTATCCTTTACCTACAATCGAAATGCAAAGAGAAAAACCATGGCATAGTGAACCATTGCCCAATTTGTTCATAAACAGATAGCACCTCAGGAAATAGAGGAACCTTACAAAGTTCAATATGAAATTTGCCCAATCCTGTATCCTTAGCCAAAGAATTAGGCACTTCTTGTGACCTTTGTCCATCCATTCTGCACGACCTGCAGGTTCAGCAAAAATTTAAACTTATCTAGCACACCGTAAAAATCTACCATAAGCTACAAGATTAACTAACGGGTAACGGGGCAGTGCCGGAGGCTCCCACAGAATAACTAAAGAAGTATTAATAGCTACAGAATGAACCTTCACTGACGAGAGCTGCGAGGAACACTTCCTTTGCTTCGTAGCTAAGAGATCCTGCATTACAAAAAAGGCTGTAAATGCAATTTAATGACTAAAATAAGTAGTCTAGTGGTTCAATATATCACATGTGTATTGACCAGTACAGTATGCTCAAAATGAACCATGGTAAGTTTTCTGGTGTACGTTATCATCACACTAGATTCCAAGGCACAAATTTTCAGTGAGCCAACAGATATGCTAATAGAACATGTTTTGCTGAAATTGTAGGAAACAATATGTCAAAACTACAATGAATATAAATGTGTATTACTCTCAATCTTTGCATTGGAGAACAAGGGGAAATCTTCTTCTAGAGATATTGTATGTATCTTTTGACTTCTACAGTAATCAAGTATCAGATCCTTCCATAACTGCACTTGCTTTTCCCACGTTTCACGCACAGGCTGCAAACTGAAAGGACATATGTTAGCACAGCATGCTATACTTCTCAGTTCCGGTATTGAGGATGCATCAAAACAAGTTCAAATGGGGTTTAGAAGATAATGAAACAGCAATTTTTTTTAGAACGTTGCAGAAGATCTGCGAGTCAATTCATTAAGAAAGGAGACAAAACAGAAACGGAGCGACTGAAGAGTCAGCACCGGGTACAAAGAAGGCAAGAAATGCACAGGTCCATCAACAGCCACCCAAACAGCCACTTTACAGAAACACACACCTACACAGGCCAGTAGGCCACACAGCTACCAGCGACTCAAATTAAGCCCTAAGAGCGGGTTGGCCAGTGAGGAGCTCCTGAAGAGCAGAGGCACCCGCAGCACACCAAAGGGTACAATCATTGGACACAACCTGCAAAACAGTATGAACACCAGGCCGTTGGCCCGTTGCCCTTCGAATACACAATCATTCCGATGCTTCCAGATTTCCCAGGCAGCCAACATGATGAGTGTGTTAAGGCCTTTTCTCAACTTCTTTGGAACTCTTTTAACAGCTCTACTCCACCAGTTTAGGAACTTGTCACTAGAGTAGACAACCTCAATTTGGCGAACAACAGAAACCACACTTCTCTAGAAAAGACACAGGAGACTAAACAGTGTTGAATAGTCTCCTCAGCCTGATCACACAAAGGACAAGCAGCAGGGTGAGGCAACCCACGTTTAGCGAGCCTGTCCGCTGTCCAACATCGATTCTTGACAGCCAATCAAATGAAGAATTTGCATTTTAATGGCGCCCAGGTCTTCCAGATGCGTTTCCAGGGACCAAATTTAACAGTCCCAATGAAGAAGGCATCATATGCTGATTTACTAGAGTAAACCCCATGCTTGGAGAGGCACCAGGTATGCTGATCTGAGGTGTCTTGGTGGAGCACTAAGTTGTCAACAAGGTTCCAGAGCTGCAGGTATTCTACAATTACTTCAACAGTCATCGCTCCCCTGATGTCAGAGACCCATCTACAGTTTTGCAAACCTTGGGCCACTGTCCTTTGTCTTCTAACCCTATTGGGGATCAAAAGGAATAAGTTAGGAGTGCATTCAGCAACCGTTTTACCTTGTAGCCAACGGTCTGTCCAAAATTTGGTTGATTCCTCGTTCTCAACTGTAGTAACAACAGCAACCTTGCACAACGCTAGTGCGTTAGGGGGAACACGGATGGGGAGACCAGCCCAAGGATGGGAAGCATCAGTCTTTTGCAGCCACAACCAGCGACTACGCAGGGCCCACCCAAACCGTTCAAGATTAAGAATTCCTAGGCCACCAGACTGCATGGGTCGCTGGGTGCATTCCCAATTTCCCATGAGACAAGACAGTTACCTCCGTTGGCTTTCTCTTGTCCTTTCCATAAGAAACCCCTTCGTCGTTTATCAATAGCTTTGAACACCCATTTAGGGAGGTCGAAAGCGAGCATAGAGTAGATGGGGATTTGATGATAAGACCACCTTGACCATCACAAGCCGGACTGCTCGACTCATGAGAGGCTTTCCAACCTAGTAACTTGTTTGATACCTTGTCAATGAGGGGCTGCAACTCGGCTTTTGATGGTTTTCTGATTATCAGGTGCAGTCCCAAATAATTGCACAGGAATTCCTTTAACTCACAAGGCAAGAGCTCCAAGATAGCAGCCAATTCTTCCTCCCCACACTGAATCGGTGTGACTGAACTCTTAGCGATGTTTGTCCTGAGACCAGTAGATTGCCCGAAGATATCAAGGAGACGTGTGACCAAAGAGAGATCTGATCTTAGGGGCCGGAGGAACAACACAACATCATCAGCATATACGGAAATGCGATGTATGGCCTGTGGATATGCAATTGGCTGTAAGAGATGCTCCTGAGTTGCAAAATTTACCATAGAGTTCAAAACTTCCATAACTAGGATGAAAAGCATAGGTGACAAGGGATCCCGATGACGAAGGCCTCGATGGTGGAGTATATAACTGCCCGGTTCTCGATTGACAAGAATTCTAGTAGTGGATGTGGACAACAGCAGACTGACCATATTACACCACTTGCGGCCAAAACCAAGATGCTGCAGCAACTCAACAGAAATGACCAGGACACAGAAACGAAACAGCAATTTTGATAACAAAGCTAGTAACTGCAATAATACATCAATGGATCCCAAAGAGAATGCTGAAATATGTTAGAAGCATTGTCATCTAGTGAAATACTAATTTTTACGAAGTGAAAACTGTTATAAACAGCACTCAAATTCAATATGAGGGCACTAGGCCTAAATATATACAGCAATACAAAACAGTGTGTACAACAATGACTCTATATATGAGACCGAATAAAGACACATGCATAGACATTTAACACCTCCCCTCAAACTCAAGGTGGATCAAACACATTGAGTTTGGCGAGATAAAATATATGATGAGCTCTGATCTGCACCTTCGTGAAGAAATCAACAAACTGAAGCTCTAAATGCACATAGCAAAGATCAATCACATCATCCTGGACAACACATGTAATAGGCATCAACACCTATATGCTTAGTAAGCTCATGCTTGACCGAATCACAAGCAATACTAATAGCACCTGTACTGTCAATCAAAAGAGTCTGCATAGATACGTAAACACAAAAAACTACAAGCAACCACTGTAACCAAATCACCTTTGCCGTCAAAAGAGTCATAGCACACAACTCAACCATTGTACTCGAACGAGAAACTATTGTTTGTTTCTTAGTGTTCCAAGCAATAAGAGAGAGACCAAGAAAAGCAATATCCAAAACGATCAGAGGAATCACTAACCCAGGTAGCATCATAGTAGGCCTAGAACTATAAAGAACTTGTGCGTGGAAAGAACATACGTCACGAGATGGTCCCACAAAGTATGTGACTATAGGTGGAGCTAAGTGGGGGCCGAAACAAGCTGATTAAGCATATACACATAATAACAAATATTAGGACGACTGGCACCAAGATAAAAAAGGCTTCCAACTACGTGACGATAACGGGTGGGATCAACAAGAGGCTCACCATCAGTGGCACTAAGATGAACATTGAGCTCTATGGGAGTCTCAAAGGTACGATGATCAGTAACAGAAGCACGATCAAAAACCTTGAATGCACTTTTCTTGAGATAGATAGAAGCCCTCAAGCGTGGAGGAGACCTCAATCCCAAGAAAATAACAAAGAGGACCAAGACTATAGAGGCATAGATAAGAAACTGTTCACTCAGACATGCCTTCACAAAGGTTGATGATCGTCACTGATGATAATCATATCATCAACATAAGAAGAGGGCGCCAATGAGATGATGTGTGAACAAAAAAGAGCAGGATCATGAACATCAGCAGAAAAACCACCAACGGTGATCACAGAAGAAAAACGCTGAAACCAAGAGTGGCAAAGACGTCAAACCATACCCTTCTAGAAGATGGCTGCATATAGACCTCCACACGCAACTCACCATTAAGAAAGGTATTCTTGGCATCAAGCTGAAAGATATGAGGACAATGGGGAACAAGATCCCACATGCTAGTATGCTCAAGCACAGCAATTTCTTCAGCCATTCAAGATGAAGAAATAGCAGCATGATAAGAAGGTTCAGAAATAACAGTACCTACAAAACCTTGCCAAGTAACTGATCCAAAACCATATAGATCAATAGGTTGAGAAGATCGATGACTATGACGAAGAAACGACTTAGGTGAAAATCACTAAGTGAGGATGACTCGGTAAGAGAAGATGATTTAGTAGAAGATTATCTAGCAGGAGAAGCTGAAGCATCAGAAGGATTGAGCCCATCAGAAAATGGCAAAGCAGAAACATTCAAGAGATGACGTCGTGTATAGACATGTGTCACAGGAGGCTTCAGTGTAGTCTGATACCATAGCCGAAGACTCCAAAGAAGACACGGAAGAAAGCACAATAGAAGGCGTCAAGCGGGAAACAACACACGGATCATAACAAGATTAGATATAAACAAGAGGACGTGGGTCAACAAGAGATGTTGGGGAAACAATAGGAGGGTAAAAAGGATGAGACTCATCAAAAACCACACCTCGAGACACCCGCATAAGTTGAGCGGCCGAATCCCAACAATGATATCCCTTGTGCTTAGCACTATACCCAAGAAAAACACTCAGCTGACTGAGCAATCAACTTAGTGCAATCACGAGGTTTAAGAAGCACATTGCACAAAACCAAAAGGACGAAGGCTGGAGTAGCCAAGCATCTTCCCACAAAGGTGCTCAAAAGGAACACCACCCTGAAGAGCCGAAGAAGGTTGAATGTTAGTGAGATAGGTGCTAGTAGAGACAGCCTCAGCCCAGAAATGAGGAACAAAATAGGCGAGCATAAGAGCACGAGCAGTCTCAAGAAGATGACGATGCTTACGCTCGGCAAAACCACTCCAAGCATTAGCACTAGGACAAGAAATTGAGCAAGAGTACCTTGCTCAGAAAGAACCTCGCGAAGAGTCCCAAAAAGTCATTCTCCTACAGAGTCAGCATGAAAGACACAAATAGAAGTGTCGAAATGAGTACAAACCGTAGCAGAGATCTTATAGATGGATAAAGCCCCACTAACATTTTTCATAAAGTAAATCCACGTATGGCGAGAAAAATCATCTATAAAAATATATAATATCGAAGGCCTTCCTTTGAAACAAAGGAAGATGGACCGCATACATCTGAGTGCACAAGATCAAAGGATGCATGGACAATGACTCACTAGAATGATAAGGAAGCTGAATATGCCTTCCCAAACGACACCCTTGACAGTATTCTAAGACTCATGACCTAAAACCGAACCTAAAAGACCACGACAAATCAAAGTGGACAGACAGGGACCACAAAGATGACACAGTCGATGATTGCCACTGAGCAAATGATGTGATGGACTAAGCAGCAAAAGCAAAACCAATAAGATTGACAAGCACGACAGAAAGAAGATGAAGCCAGTCAATCTCCCAAAGACGTCGAGAAACACGACAAGGGCTTGTACCAATCATGTGACCCGTGCAACGACCCTGAATATAGCAAAAAAAATCAAGATCAAGAATAACATGATCAGTATGCTAACCAGTGGACATAAGCTGCATATTTAGGTTTTGAACATAGGAAACACCAGAACATGAAAAGAGTTGAACAAACGACTAAACGAGTATTGTGCACAATGACGGAGAGAGAGAGAGTATCCATCAACTTTATGAATAGTAAGAGAACGAGAGGAAGGCACATAGAAGAAAGATCGGTGAAATGAGGGGGTCATGTGAAAAGAAGCACCGGAATCAAGAATCCATACACGAGTACCTGAAGTGGATGTGAAAGGTGGTTCCTCAATAGAAGGCTAAGAAGCAGCAACAAAACCTAGCAGAATCAAATACAGAGTCACAGAACTAGCAGCACCTGGCATTGAAGAGGCAGCAAGGCGACGAAGGCATCTCCTGAGTGACTGAATCAGCAGAACTCCCCTGAGAACCTCCAGTACATGCACTACTAGCAGGCTATGAACAACGAGTCTGAGCCTTATGCTATGCACCTTCGGTTCCTCTCTAAGGAACAAGACAATACGACTGAATATACATGCATGGTTTGCAGTCATACTCTATGAAATAGCAGGATAAAGCTTATTCACAAGCCATCGCAAAACAGATTTGGGTGTGTGCGTGTGCGTGTGGCAAGTTTCCTTTAGTACAGATTAAGAGAAACTTGCAAATGTGGAATACATTAGGTTGATCAAATTTACTATCTGATACCTAGGTACTAGCACTAATTTAACATGCCATGGTGGCATGGTGCAGGCAAAAAAAAAGTAATCGCAAACTACTAAATCCTCGCGTGCATTGTCTAGAAACTTTAATGCCAAGCAAGCTGATAAGACGAATGGTAAATTTTCTAAACTAAAAACACCATAGAAAAACAGAAATAAAATATCAAACATAAAAGCAAGTAATTGATCTATTTCATTACAATAACATTAAAGTCTTTTAGTCATAAGCAAGTTGGGGTAGGCTAGAGTTGAAATGCAACAAAAAACCACAAATCAACGTTCAGACACATGAATAGTTGTTTTGCGCACACTCCTATTTAAGGCTAAATCTTTGGGTATATCTCATCCTTTCAAGCCTCCTCTGCCTCTTCCTATGCCAATTTCGGATTTCTCGTGTTTCTCTTCCTATTGTTGTCGCACCTTAGAATCCTACTACGCATTGGTGTCACTTGAGGTTTCCGTTGAATATGTCCAAAACATCTCAATCGGTGTTGGGCAAGCTTTTCTTCAAATGGTGCTACCCCTAGCCTATCACATACATCATCATTTCAAACTTGACCACTTCTTATATCACCATAAATCCAGCGCAACATACGCATTTCACAACACTTGTCTGTTGTACATGTCGTGTTTTTGTAGGCCAACATTCTGCATCATATAACATAGCAAGTCTAATCGCCATCCCATAAAACTTGCCTTCTAGCTTTTGTGGTACCCTCTTATCACATAAAACACCAAATGCTTGATGCCACTTCATCCACCCTGCTTTGATCAATATCCGTATCTCTCTGTAGCAATGATCCTAAATATTGAAACGTATCCTTTCTGGAACTACTTACCTTCCAAACTAACATCTTTCCCATGTCTAGTAGTGCTGAAGTCCCATCTCATATATTCGGTTTTAGTTCTACTAATTGCGTGTTTGGCATGGCTCCAGAGCAAAACTCCGAGGAGCTGGCCAGAGCATGCCAAACACCCTAACTCTATAGTTGTAAACTCTATGGAGTTTTTGGAGCTGCAGTACAATTTTTTGGAGTACCTCTTTTGCTGCTCCGAAAACTCAAAAAAAGCAACCTAGTCATGGAGTTTGGAGTTATTTACCCGCCACTGCCACCGGTTATGAGAAACAATCTAAACTCTAGAGCAGAGCTGCTCCACCCAGAGTTTTAGGGTAGAGCTACTCTGGGGTGGAGCAGAGCCATGCCAAACACGTCCTAAGTCTAAAACTTTTGGACTCTGGAGTCTCCTGCCATAACTCCAGATTCCTATTTACTCTGCCCGAATTTCATCAACTAGCACTACATTGTCCGCAAGAAGCATACAACGAGGGTATCCTCTTATATGTTCCTTGTGACCTCATGCAACACCAAGACAAAAAGGTAAGGGCTCAAAGCTGACCCTTGATGTAGTCCTATTCTAATCAGAAAGTCATTTGTGTCTCCATCATTTGTTCGAACTTTAGTCACAACATTGTTGTACATGTCCTTAATGAGTCCAACATACAGTTTATATAGAGTACAGAAAATAGGAGATAAGGCAACCCACGGATATATACGGCAGTCTAAGGGG
Source organism: Zea luxurians (assembly GCA_029449295.1). Lineage (NCBI taxonomy): Eukaryota > Viridiplantae > Streptophyta > Magnoliopsida > Poales > Poaceae > Zea > Zea luxurians. Next base: position 28,213,717 of record JAOPSE010000003.1, read on the forward strand.
ACACAATGTCTAGACTACCAAATATACTCTTAACATATAGCAGTCTACGAGACACAATATCTAGACATCCAAATATACTCTAACACATATGGTAGTCTACAAGACACAATATCTAGATTAGTAAATATACTATAACACGTTAGAATTTTATGTTCGTCCAAAGCCCCCCAGCCACCACAACATTCCTTGGTATTTCATTAAACCACCAAAATAGTTCAACATATAGGAGTCCAAATTCACTTTGAAATATTCATCCTGAAAACATTGATCGAGGCTACATCCATAACCAATTGAGCATCATGGACCATCTCTTCCACATACAGCTGCAAGGTTGCAGATAACAGAAACATCTAGTGGCATTGTTACTGAGAGCAGGCAAAGACCTAGTCGTCGGAGCATTTGGAAGAGAATAAAAGGCAGAAGATAGAGCGAAAACAAGGGAGAATTACGTGAAGTAAGGCGGGTAGTTGAAGAAGGGAGGGAGCCTGAAATCCCCCAGCTTCTGCATCTCCGCAACTGCGCCCACCCAAAATCAGATCCTGCAGCAATTGGAAAAAATCAGGTCCTGAAGCAATTGGAATATCGACTCAGAAACATGGATTGGAATATAATCGTTCATAGAGAAGAAAAGGGAAGACCCAGAACGAATCCTCCAAGCAATCTCTCCTCACCTATAGATGAGTAAAACAGTTCAATGCTGACGGATTTGCACTCCTGCACCAGCAGATGTAAGGCATAAGGTGAGGAAGGCAATGGCTATGGTGTGCTGTGGTGGACTGGACTGGAAGGGGACTTGGGATTGCATCTAGCCCCGCTAGTGGACTGAAATCCAAACCGTAACCATGTCAATCTATACTGACATTCAACAAAAAAAACAACCCACCCCAACACCAATCACCATGTACAGAAAACAAGTAGCCCCGGATTTTAATGTTACTTCAGCTGGAACCTGAAATGTACCAAACCATTGGCCAAACTGTGGTTACCATGGAGAAACCATTCCCACCCCCACGTTTTCTGTTCTGCTCATAACCAAACAAGCAGAGTGCTTTGTAAGTTGACGACTAATGAAACAATCCATACAAAGAAAGAGCTGCTGCGGTAAACAAAAAACTAACGAAACTAAAAAGAATCATGGAAATAAGAAAGGTATAAAAAATCCAAGTAAATATGAGAGAAAAAATCAGCAAAAAAATAAATAGTGAGCAGCCAGTGTATTACACAAATTAAATAATTCATACTAACAAGACCTACTATCTTACTAGCTACAGTAACCACCTTTGCTGGAGCTGGTAGGTTGCTACAGTGCCTGGCAACTATTGGCGGCCGGCTACTGCTGCTAGCTAGCTTGTCAGCAACAGCTGACTATCTAGAAGTCTAAAGGCTCATCTACACTATCCTAGCACAAGAGCATATATATTAATTCTAACACGAGTGCAACGAATGCCGGGGTATTTTGGTGCGCGGTAACGCGACCTAAAAAAGCAATTTTCCTGAGCTGTGTTGGTGGCCATGGATGCAGATGTCGATGTTCCAATGGAGATGCGGATCTTAGACGGGCACCATCCAAACAATGGAGTTGCATGTGCACAACCACCTAGATACCATGGTGTAGTTTAGCAGGTGTCGAGACCTAAGAGTGGTCGCAACGATGACCAGTGGAGACGGTCAGTGACGGCGGCGCTATGCAGTGCACGCCTACAAGAGACCCCATGCCTTCTCCCCGTCGGATGGCTACTGGTCCGCGACACAATGGGAAGTTCCCAAAGCACAGGTGCCTGGGGCGAAATACGTGCCTCGGGGGTCTAAAGAGTTGCCCCAAAGGTAGGAAGAGATGGCCTAGGGGGCAACACAGGAGGTGTCCTAGGGACCGAAGCATGAGGTGCCTCGAGGGGCGAAACAAGTGCCCCGAGGGCTAGAAGAGTTGCCCTAAGGGTCGACACAAGAGGTGCTCCACGGCGGCAGAACAGATGCTTGGGGGCTGGCGCACGAGGTGCCTCAAGGAGCACAAGGTCCCCAGGAGTCTGAAGAGTTGCCTCGAGGGTCAAAAGAGAAGTTGTCCTAGGGGGCGGCGCGGGAGGTGCCCCGGCAACCAGAACAGGTGCCGGCGAGTGAGCGCTGTCTGCGGAAGAACCGCTCACAATAGTTGAAACAGTTCAGAGGATCCTCTCGTAGGTGGAGAAGGATGGGAATGTCGTTGTTTCGTAGCCATCATCCCATAGGGAAAGGTGCTCTCTAGTCTCTACCATATTTCTAGCCCGAGCATGTAGCAAGTTAAACAATTATTTTGGGGTTTTGGGCTATTATTGATTTGCAGCCTACTCTTTCAAGTGATGACGAGTCGATCGATGTGGAGCTACAAAACCAGGACCATTAATGTAACTAGCATCAACTAGGCAATATTTTTTTACCATGAAGAGAGTTAGCTAAAAATAAACAAGTAAATTATGCACCAGCAAGCGAGCATGGTGAAGGAGTTGTACCCTTAGGTACAACAAAAGCATCTAGGCAAGACATGGCATCGCGCAAAAAACTTGAATCAGAAGATGAACCCTCCTATACAGGTAGAACATACACAAATTTCAGGCCGGCGAGGCAGCCGAATAGCTGGATCAGGCGGCCGTACAGGTGGGCGGTGGAGCAGGGCACTTCCTGAAGAGATGGAGCGCGGCAAAGGCGGTGGAGCTCCACCACCGACGACGCTGCTGCTGGTGCTCGGCGGGTCGACGGGCACCGCGGAGGAGGAACTGATGGGGCGGGCGCTGCGGAGGAGGAACTGCTGGGGCGGGCGCCGCGGAGGAGGGCTTCGGGAGTAGGCAGACCGCTCGGGTGAGGTCGTGGCGCAAGAAGGCGACTCGGACGTCGCGGATGAAGCTGCCGCTTGAAGGCCGGGTCGTAGTAGGCGACGATTGGTGACCGACGGCGTGCAGGCGCGGCGGCGGCCGGGCACGCGTGCAGAAGCTAGAGCAGTCGAGGGGAGCACGCGCGGGCAAGCTGGAGCGGCCGCAGAGGAGCGGCGTGCAGGCGCGACGGCGGCCGGTAATGCGTGCAAGAGCTGGAGCGGCCAGCGGCGGGAGCGCGCGCAGGCGGGTGCAGCCGGCGGCGGCGACGGGTGGGAGAAACCCTAGCTCTGTGCCACGCTGGAGAAGAGGGGGGAAATGATAGCTCAACTATTGCATAGGGTTCAAATAGTAAAAGTACATAAGGTAACTTTGAACTCTAGATTTTAGAGAAATTACACAAGAAACGAAAACTATATACTACAACATCCGGCGCCCGTTGTTGTAGTTTATTTTGTTTTGGTGGAACCGATTTTCTACAATCGGATCATCACAGGACTGGACATGAAGTTGGCCCTATATATCAAAGAAAGTAGAAATTTCCTAACAATCTTTTTACTTTTAGTCCTCTATACATCACTGAACATCATAGAATTGAATATCACTCACCAGTGATGAACTCTAATCATATTTTCGAACACATGGGAAGCAAACATAACGTTGCAATTAGTTCATGTAAGAATCTGGATGATTTAGGAAATTACATGTAATAGCAAGGACCGCTGTCACATATTGGTATAGTGTCCTCACGGGCCAAATCTGAATCAAATAGACTATTAGATTTACCTGCATATACACATGATTTTTTAAGGTATATATATATATATATATATATATATATATATATATATATATGCACTCGCACGCACGCACTTAAACATTGCTTCATTCTGCATAACACACAAGCACACGTACACACACCTAAACATTGCTTCGTTCTGCAGAAAGTGTTCTTCTGGTGTAAACTGCTGGATCATGCTGGATCTGCAGAAAGTGTTCTTCTGATGTGAATTGCGCCTTAACCATGACTACGATGAACACAAATCAGACATCCCTCCATACAATTCATAATTAAACATGTTAGCTGCTCGCTCATGCTAAATCACCAAACATGACACACAACGGACCAAACGAAAGCCCGCGAATGCACACAACGACAAAGAGAAGGGTGGTAGTAGCAGCAAATAGTAGAAGTAGGAAGTACTAAGGGGAGCAGTGTTTCTAACCATAGACTACATATTCGCTTTGTACATATGGCGAGTATGGTTCTTACAGGATTGGACGTTGTTGAGCATGGAAAAGAGCCATGCGGATGGTCCGGCCTAGAGGTCGGACGGTTCGCAATCCGGACGGTCCGCGTTGGTGGCGTGGATGGTCCGCACGTGCACAGAATCAGTTAGGGTTCCTAGTTTCTCGTGGGATTTGTTACCTAAAACCGCAGGATTAACTCGGAAAACAGTTTAAAGCGGATCCAGACCTTCCCTTTATATAGATGAAGGGCTACGGCCGATTGAACCCCCAACAATCGATCAAATCAAGTCTATTTCTCGTTTTTACCTTATGCATTAGGAGTAGTTCTAGTTTAGCCCTAGTTTAGTATTCTAATCTCCAAATTTTTCGCTTCTCTTCGACTCTATGTTGATTAGAGTAGTCTAGGTCGGCCTGCTGAGCCTAGACAACCCCTAGGATCTCTTCTCCCTGACAGGGTCCCTCCCGGGAGCGAGATCCAGGCGCCGCCGGCGACCTTCGCCGCCCTTGCGCACGCGTGGACCGTCCGGCACATCAGGCAAGGAACCCTAGGCCTGCGCCAGGTCGCGGACCGTCCGGCCCCTGGCCGTGGACCGTCCGCGCCTGTGCAGAGAACACTGCCGCTGATTCTCACGCAGTGATTGGCGCTCCAAAAAGGCACCAACACACGTATAGCATAGTTTGTTACTACCCTAGAAGCACCAAAAGACAACCTGGAACCTACCACGCAACAGAGCGTTGTCCATATCTTACAAGCATGAAAACATAGATCATACACAAAAGGCGGACAAGTTCTAAGAGTAGCCTAGACGAACTGGTATAGTTCCCAAAAGCGATCCTTCAAAGGTGGTAGTGCTGGTGTCTATTAATACTGCAATTTTCAAAATAGTATCAATCAATTAAGAAGTTTTGCCAAGCATTGCCAAGAAATGGGAAGCCATGTAACAAATTGTATTAGTACTTGGTTAAAAGAGAATCAACTAATAACCAACCTATTGCATTTTATGTTTCAAGTATGTAACTAAACATAAATAATATTTCGTCTTGGCAACCTCAAATATAGTTTAGTGTTTTTTCCTAGATCTTGACTGAAGATGTTATGAAGGCCGCGCATAGGAATACCTCTTTGGGTGTATATATCAGGCGACTGTTTAGAACTTAGGATTATTAGTTTATTCTGCGTTGTTTTGTACCTAGTAGTGCCTCTTTGGAGCATATGCTTCATTCAGAAGTATTGATTTGCTTTGTCTAACTAGTAGATAGAGTACTATGGACATTACTAACATAGTGCTTTGAGACCTTGTTTAATGGAGGATACATATCTTAAGTACAAGAAGCAATCTTGTTTTGTATATCTTCTTAAATGGAAAGCAAATCAATTTATTCTTCTCTATTCTAGATGCACAATTATAAACCATAATTATTGGATAGTTGTCCCCCATCCTACATTAGCATACCACTCTAATCCTCTTTGGAGAATTTAATTGTTATTGTCCTGCTACATTCCCATTCCGCATCAAAAATGACCTAGCGTGCATTGTGCCTAACCTACTATTTCTAACCCACATCCTAGCAATAGAACATTTTGAGTTGTTGTGGCCCAAAACAGAAGGCCTTTGTTTGGTCTGATAAGTGTTGTTAGAATGACTTGCTAGAGTAATTGTGAAGAGGTAGAGCCCTACCTAGTGTCTTTGCTGATGCTAGGCCGAACGATGAGTTAGCTAATTTAAGTTTTACGTTGCTCCTAGAAGCAATATGCATTCAGTTGAAGGAGACATACAGTCATGAAGTTGTAGGAGAGAATTGGACATACCGTTACTCAGCATCAGCATCTGTGGGACCAGCAGCATCATTCTCTCCTTTGTCTTCATCCCTAAAAAGTTTCTTGGCAGCCTTCTCTTAGAAGGTGATGTGCGAGACCTATGTAAAGTTTGTCGCCATGGCACACATGTAAAATTGTGGCCATGATATGGGAACAATATTCTAGGTAGTTTAGGTTTTAGGGTTTAACGATGCGCTGTGCCACCCATCCAAAGAAGACAAATTCGACGGTGTTAGTGTCGTCTTCAGCGGTGAGGCATATCATGTGCCTGCACAAAGTAGTTGGATTGCTAGACATCACTTCACTAATCATGAAATCTGTAGAAGGTGAGACTCTTAGTTCAGTTTATAATTTAAGTTATGGTCACACAAGAACTACATGCCCCTCATTATGTACATCTTGCTCTACCAATCTTTCTATTAGCATTTTCTAGCTATTCACAAGTGGCACATTTGTTCTTTATTTTCTACTGTGTCGACATGCGAAAGTCAGCACTATACGCAAACATGATCTAAATAGAATGTTCCAAGTAGGACCTTAACAAAAATGGGGAGAGGCAAATAAGAACTAACGTTGGGATATGCGATCCGATGCTGTTACAGGAAGTATTGGAACACTTATATGTGTCGTCGTGTGGTTTGGATGTCTTAAGGCATTTCTTGCATGCATTGTACCACCATGATCTATCAATCTTGAGCACTTTTACTATGATAAGCCATTCCCACTTCAGTAAAGAATGCAATTGAAGTAAACAACTATGAACCTGTATGATAAACCTTAGTATTAAAAAGGTTAGTCGAGTAGTGTGACCTTATTTTCAAAAGGATGGAGGTACTTGGTATCACTGATTTTTTTGTGTTCATCAACCATGAATGCTGAAGTCTCAGCAGATGCGCTGCTCGGATCCTAAATGACAGGGTGGTGGCTGGTTCCAACACTATTTGTGCATATTAGTTTACGAATGGTGGAATGGTAGTAATCAAATTTGGTGAGAAAGAAGACTAAAACTTGTATGTATGAAACTTAGGATGAGTAAATTACCTAGCTCTAAGAGCATTAGCTTCCTAGACTGGTGCATTTAGGTACCACTTGCATGAAAATCCACCCGATAAAGACACATTATCTAAAATACAATTGAACCTTTCAGCTGTCCATATGCATTAGTTGTGCAACTAAAGGGTTGTAGTAGACTCACTAGCGTAACTCCTCACGAAGGTGCCAACAAATATTATGATCTATGGCGAGGAGGCGTTGTTCATGCGCACTTGTTCAGCTAGGAAAGCAGTGGCCTACACGCCCCAGAGTACGACATCAACAGTGGAGCCAGTGTCCCTGTCATATGTAAAAACATTGAGTTTACAAAAATGTTCAGTATATCTTTGTTAGGTATGGACACTACAAAGGAACAAAAGGCATTAACTATGCATAGATGCAAAGAAAATAGACACCCATGTTTTTAGCGCATATTATATGAATTCCCACCTAATAAATAGTTCAAGAACAATCGATGCAGCGAAAGAAACTGCATCTTTGGTGAAGTAACAAAACAAACAGATGGGTCAAACAAGCTGGGAAAGCTCAACAAGTGGACACGTAGAGCCTAAACAACTTTGCTAGTGTGGTGAATTAAAAGCGATAGCCCTCACATAGACGGTAATCTATGGTTCAAGTTGCAGAGTGTTCACACGGGCGTTTCTATGTTATGGCAAATAAACTGGGACTACATACATGTATGTGGAACCCAAAAGGAATGTATAACATGGCAATTATGAAATAGGATACCTTGCATTGGCATAGTGACTGTTCTCTTCATGACTTCAACCTGTCGCCCCCTTGTGCGTACTAATGAAATATGGGAGACCACACTGACAACACCGAGCACATCTACCATAGAGATGGCGAGGTCATTAGCACTGCTTGCATGCTACTTGCGGCATCAAAACACTATGCTTAGAAGCTTACCAGTGAAAATATTCCTTGTAGTCCACGCGCGATTGGAGCTAGTCTATGGGAGTAAGGTTGTATGTGTAGACCGAAAAAGCAGGGGGGCTTTGGAGGACAACCTCCAATGTAGTCCACTTGGTAAAGCTGACCATGTACCAGTTTTCGACTGGTTTGTAGAATCTGTTAGCTTTCTTGACCAGGAAATACTTCAAGATGTATACCCCTCCCTCATCAATCTGAGCACTAAACTGCTGCCATAGTGGAGGGTAGATCTGCGCATGCATGTTGTTTCCCTAGCAAAAGGAGCTAACGTTTAAAACAACATGCAACAACCACGTGGAGCGATGTATGGGTCGATGGTTACTATACATGTGCAAGTATTAGACAAGTCTAGGGTTGCCTTTACCTCCTCATCGAGCAAAACAAGATCAGTATGTAGGAGCCTACTGTCATCCTGAGGATCAAGGAATTCCCAAAGCCTAGAGACACGCACACACAAGGTGTGAGAGCAGTCCCCAACCATAAGGCTAGGTATTAGTATATCCCCCATCTGCAGGAATGAAGCATAGGTTAGTCATTTCTACCCAAATAAGCAATCAACATAAAACAACAAACATTACACCCAATGCTCATAAGGATAGTATGTTTACCCAAAAACTATGTAGGATAGAAGAAACATGCTAGGTAAATGTAGTCTAATATGATAGAGTAGGCATCTAGCATGGAAGTTGTATGGAAAGATGTATTGTAGTATGTAGTCATAGCGGCTTTCCCTTGCGAACGAGGGACGTATAGGGGTTGCATGCTGGTAGGTCGCAAGCTGAACGTGCACAGGATACGAAAAACTTTTTGATGGGGAAGTATACATATAGTGGAATAGCTATGAGAAAAAATGTGTTGCCTGTATAACCCTTTTTATTTTACACGTAGGCTATGTACAAGTTTGTGTCGATCGGCCACTAAGAAATATGTTGGGGTTCCGCATCGATGGCTCGCATCACTTCTCGGTAAACTATGGGCGTGTTTGGCTTGAGGTCAAAGTAGGATGAGGTAGGGTCATCGTCATCCCTAATTTAGGGGCAGGGTCATCCCTAGGAGTCACCATTTTTTGTTTGGTTGAAGGGATAAACTTGGATGGAACCAACCTAGTTTTTGTTTGGATGGTGGTGTTGTCACTGGTTGATGGAACCAACCCAGTTTGTGAATGAACCCTTTCAGCTTCACGAGTGGTGTTGTTTGTTCAGTAAATGGTGGTCAGCTGTCACCTTTTCAGTTTGTGAATTATTCATGAACAAAAAATCAGGCATGTCTCTTTTTTCTTTTCCTAGACTCAATAAGGGAAAAGAAAAGGCGCATCTGTTCAGTTTGTGAATAATGGTATTACAACCATTCACAAACAAAAAACTATATATCAATAATGCAACTTTGTTAATGAGATATATCCCTTTTACCTTAACAAGGGACAGTGACAAAGCAAAGAAAGCAAGCACATCTTAAGAAACATGGCCCCTTGTTAAGGTAAAAGGATATATCTCATGGATACACCATTACAAAGAATCTCAAACCCAGTATTTCAAAACAAACAAATGAGTATTCATGTTGGTCATAACAAACCTAGTATTTCAACATAGCAAACACAGTATTTCAAACCAGTACTTCAAAACAAAGTATTGGTCATGGGTTACATAACAAAAGAGCATCATAGTCCAAATTTCCACTTAACCTCCAGCATAGTCTTAATTCCTTCATAATCTAAGGAAAGGTCTCACTAACAAACCGAGCAAGCAAACTTATCCGATATGTCAATGGGAGAGTAGGGAACTTCCTTGCCAATCTAGGATTTTCACTAGATATGCAAAGTAAAAGGCCTTGTGTGTGTCATCAAAACCTAGAATACTTTGCAATGTTTGAAGCAAGTCAGGTGGTAGGTCATCTGAACTAGCCTTCTCAATAGCTATTGCAAGCCGTTCAGCACCATCTTTGATTGCTCTAATCAGCCCTGCCTCTTCATTACCAGTAACCTTTGCCTTCTTCCTAGGTCTAGGAGCTGAGGACGAAGTCCCAATATCATCTATTGGACTAGGAACAACATTACCATCTCCCTCATCAATCTCTATTTCAGCCGTACTGTTTCCATCTTCAGTCCCTAGAGATCCACTTGATCCTTTTGCATACTTTTCTGTAGCCATATTGTTTCCAAAGACAATGAACATTTCCTTATCGTTCTCTAGAGGCTTGTTTAAAAACTCAGCATCACTTTTGTGATCCTGCATGTAAAGGTAACAACGTGGTGATGATTCCTCAGCACTGGATTTTAGCAAGAAAGAACATGTCAAAACTTTAGCCAACTAGGTGATTATTCCTTAGAACGACCAGCACTGTCAGTTGTGTGATTGATTGTATAGATAACTATAAGCTTGTCCATATCTTCACCATATAATACAAAAATGCTACAACCATCTAAAAAATATTCTATGACTCAAATTTTGGTCCATAAAAATAACATTGTACCACATGGACACTACTTAGCAAGTAATGTAAAAGAAATATGATGAAATATAGTAACAAAAAAGTGATGGTACATGTAAAATTAATATGCTAAAGTTATATGCTGAAATATAGTAACAGTACATGTAAAAGTAATGGTACATGTACATAGTTTGCATAATGTTTATGATCAAGAGTGATCACGCCTCATTCCAAGAAGCACCACTTAGGGTGTGTTTATTTGGATGTGTAAGGAGGGATGGAAGGGGGCAGACACACTTTTTATGATGTTTGGATGAGGGTCACGCAGGGGCGAGGTGAACCCCAGACCATTTTTCGATGGCAGCGCCGTCCCAAAAAAAATGAACAGATGAAGTCACCCCGCCTCTAATGAAGCACCGGGTTCTGATACCAATTGAAAGTCGCCTAGAGGGGGGGGGGTGAATAGGGCAAAACTGAAAATCTCAAAAATAATCACAACTACAAGCTGGGTTAGCGTTAGAAATATAATAGAGTCCGCGAGAGAGGGCGCAAAACAAATCGCAAGCGAATAATGAAGTGAGACACGCGAATTTGTTTTACTGAGGTTCGGTTCTCTCAAACCTACTCCCCGTTGAGGAGGCCACAAAGGCCGGGTCTCTTTCAACCCTTCCCTCTCTCAACCGGTCCCACGGACCGAGTGAGCTTCTCTTTCTCAAATCACTTGGGAATCAAAACTTCCCGCAAGGACCACCACACAATTGGTGTCTCTTGCCTCAATTACAAGTGAGTGTTTGATCACAAGAAAGAATGCCAAAGAAAAAGAAGCGATCCAAGCGCAAGAGCTCAAATGAACACTACAAATCACTCTCTCTAGTCACTAGGGCTTTGTGTGGAGTTGGGAGAGGATTTGATCTCTTTTGGTGTGCTTTGCAATGAATGCTAGCTCTTGTATAGTGGTTGGAAGCTGGAAAACTTGGATGCAATGAATGTGGGGGTGGTTGGGGTATTTATAGCCCCAACCACCAAAAGTGCCCGTTGGGAGGCCGTCTGTTCGATGGCGCACCGGACAGTCCGGTGCACACCGGACATGTCCGGTGCCCCCGCCACGTCATCAATGCCGTTGGATTCTGACCGTTGGAGCTTCTGACTTCTGGGCCCGCCTGGATGTCCGGTGCACACCGGACATCTCCTGTTCATTGTCCGGTGTGCCAGTATGGGCGCGCCTGACTTCTGCGTGCGCAGAGCGCGCATTAAATGCACCGCAGGTAGCCGTTGGCGCCGAAATAGCCGTTGCTCCGTGGTTACACCGGACAGTCCGGTGCACACCGGACATGTCCGGTGAATTATAGCGGAGCGGCTGCTGCGCGATCCCGAGGCTGGCGAGTTGCGGAGGCCGCGCTTCCTTGGAGCACCGGACACTGTCCGGTGTACACCGGACAGTCCGGTGAATTATAGCGGAGCGGCTTGAGAAATTCCCGAAGGTGGCGAGTTCAAGTTGGAGTCCTCTGGTGCACCGGACACTGTCCGGTGTACACCGGACAGTCCGGTGCCTCCAGACCAGAGGTGCCTTCGGTTGCCTCTTTGCTCCTTTGTTGAATCCAAAACTTGATCTTTTTATTGGCTGAGTGTGAACCTCTTACACCTGTATAATCTATACACTTGGGCAAACTAGTTAGTCCAATTATTTGTGTTGGGCAATTCAACCACCAAAATTAATTAGGGACTAGGTGTAAGCCTAATTCCCTTTCAATCTCCCCCTTTTTGGTGATTGATGCCAACACAAACCAAAGCAAATATAGAAGTGCATAATTGAACTAGTTTGCATAATGTAAGTGCAAAGGTTGCTTGGAATTGAGCCAATATAAATACTTACATGATGCGCATGGATTGTTTTCTTTGTTTTTGACATATTGGACCATATTTGCACCAAAAATTTTGTTTTTGCAAACTCTTTTGTAAATTCTTTTCAAAGTCCTTTTGCAAGATAGTCAAAGGTAAATGAATAAGATTTTGCAAAGCATTTTCAAGTTTTGAAATTTTCTTCCTATGTTCCAAATGCTTTTCCTTTGACTAAACAAAACTCCCCCTCAAATAAAGTCTCCTCTTAGTGTTCAAGAGGGTTTTAAGACATCAATTTTGAAAATACTACTTGCTCCCCCTTTAGAGCACAAAGAGATACCAATGTTGAAAATTTTTATCCGATTGACAAACATTTAGTTTTAAAATTAGGGTGGTGGTGCGGTCCTTTTGCTTTGGACTCATATTTTCTCCCCCTTTGGCATGAATCGCCAAAAACGGAATTATTAGAGCCCTTAGAAGTACGTTCTCCTCCTTTGGTCATAAAATAGATGAGTGAAGATTATACCAACGTTGGAGAGTGATGCGGAGCGACGGCAAAGGATGAGTGGTAGAGCGGAGTGGAAGTCTTTGTCTTCGCCGAAGACTCCAATTCCCTTTCAATATACCTATGACTTGGTTTGGAATACACTTGAAAACACATTAGTCATAGCATATAAAAGAGACATGATCAAAAGTATTCTTATGAGCTATGTGTGCAAGTTTAGTAAAAGAAATTCCTAGAATCAAGAATATTAAGCTCATGCCTAAGTCTGGTAAAAGATTGTTCATCAAGTGGCTTGGTAAAGATATCGGCTAATTGATCTTTAGTGTTAATGTATGAAATCTCGATATCCCCCTTTTGTTGGTGATCCCGAAGAAAATGATACCGAATGGCTATGTGTTTAGTGCGGCTATGCTCAACGGGATTATCCGCCATGCGGATTGCACTCTTATTATCACATAGAAGAGGAACTTTGGTTAATTTGTAACCGTAGTCCCGCAGGGTTTGCCTCATCCAAAGCAATTGCGCGCAACAATGGCCTGCGGCAATATACTCGGCTTCGGCGGTAGAAAGAGCGACCGAATTTTGCTTCTTTGAAGCCCATGACACCAAGGATCTTCCCAAGAACTGGCAAGTCCCCGATGTGCTCTTTCTATTAATCTTACACCCCGCCCAATCGGCATCCGAATAACCAATCAAATCAAAAGTGGATCCCCGAGGGTACCAAAGCCCAAACTTAGGAGTATAAGCCAAATATCTCAAGATTCGTTTTACGGCCGTAAGGTGTGATTCCTTAGGATCGGCTTGGAATCTTGCACACATGCATACGGAAAGCATAATGTCCGGTCGAGATGCACATAAATAAAGCAATGAACCAATCATCGACCGGTATACCTTTTGATCCACGGACTTACCTCCCGTGTCGAGGTCGAGATGCCCATTTGTTCCCATGGGAGTCTTGATGGGCTTGGCATCCTTCATTCCAAACTTGCTTAGAATGTCTTGAGTATACTTTGTTTGGCAAATGAATGTGCCCTCTTGGAGTTGTTTGACTTGAAATCCTAGAAAATACTTCAACTCCCCCATCATAGACATCTCGAATTTCTGTGTCATGATCCTACTAAATTCTTCACATGTAGATTTGTTAGTAGACCCAAATATAATATCATCAACATAAATTTGGCATACAAACAAATCATTATCAAGTGTTTTGGTGAATAAAGTAGGATCGGCTTTGCCGACTTTGAAGCCATTTGCAATAAGGAAATCTCTAAGGCATTCATACCATGCTCTTGGGGCTTGCTTGAGCCCATAAAGCGCCTTAGAGAGCCTATAAACATGGTTAGGGTACTCACTGTCTTCAAAGCCGGGAGGTTGCTCAACATAGACCTCCTCCTTGATTGGTCCATTGAGGAAAGCACTCTTCACGTCCATTTGATAAAGCTTGAAGCCATGGTAAGTAGCATAGGCTAATAATATGTGAATTGATTCAAGCCTAGCTACGGGTGCATAGGTTTCACCAAAATCCAAACCTTCGACTTGTGAATACCCCTTGGCCACGAGTCGAGCTTTGTTCCTTGTCACCACACCATGCTCGTCTTGCTTGTTGCGGAAGACCCACTTGGTTCCTACAACATTTTGATTAGGACGTGGAACTAAATGCCATACCTCATTCCTTGTGAAATTGTTGAGCTCCTCTTGCATCGCCATCACCCAATCCGCATCTTGGAGCGCTTCCTCTACCCGGTGTGTCTCAATAGAGGAAACAAAAGAGTAATGCTCACAAAAATGTGCAACCCGAGATCGAGTAGTTACCCCCTTATGAATGTCGCCGAGGATGGTGTCGACGGGGTGATCTCGTTGGATTGCTTGGTGGACTCTTGGGTGTGGCGGCCTTGGTTGTTCATCCTCCTTGTCTTCATCATTTGCGTCTCCCCCTTGATCATTGTCGTCGTCCTGAGGTGGCTCATCATTGTCTTCTTCATCTTTATCAACTTGAGCCTCGTCCTCATTTTGGATTGGTGGAGATGCTTGTGTGGAGGAGGATGGTTGATCTTGTGCATGTGCAGGCTCTTCGAATTCCTTAGGACACACATCACCAATGGACATGTTCCTTAGCGCTATGCATGGAGCCTGTTCTTCACCTATCTCATCAAGATCAACTTGCTCTACTTGAGAGCCGTTAGTCTCATCAAACACAACGTCACAAGAAACTTCAACAAGTCCTGAGGACTTGTTAAAGACTCTATATGCCCTTGTGTTTGAGTCATATCCTAGTAAAAAGCCTTCTACAGTTTTAGGAGCAAATTTAGATTTTCTACCTCTTTTAACAAGTATAAAACATTTGCTACCAAAAACTCTAAAATATGAAATATTTGGCTTTTTACCGGTTAGGAGTTCATAGGATGTCTTCTTGAGGATTCGGTGAAGATATAACCGGTTGATGGCGTAGCAAGCGGTGTTGACCGCTTCGGCCCAAAACCGATCCGGTGTCTTGTACTCATCAAGCATGGTTCTTGCCATGTCCAATAGAGTTCGATTCTTCCTCTCCACTACACCATTTTGTTGTGGAGTGTAGGGAGAAGAGAACTCATGCTTGATGCCCTCCTCCTCAAGGAAGCCTTCAATTTGAGAGTTCTTGAACTCCGTCCCATTGTCGCTTCTAATTTTCTTGATCCTTAAGCCGAACTCATTTTGAGCCCGTCTCAAGAATCCCTTTAAGGTCTCTTGGGTATGAGATTTGTCCTGCAAAAAGAACACCCAAGTGAAGCGAGAATAATCATCCACAATAACTAGACAGTACTTACTCCCGCCGATGCTTATGTAAGCGATCGGGCCGAATAGGTCCATGTGTAGGAGCTCCAGTGGCCTGTCACTAGTCATGATGTTCTTGTGTGGATGATGAATGCCAACTTGCTTCCCGGCTTGGCATGCGCTACAGATCCTGTCTTTCTCAAAATGAACATTGGTTAGTCCTAAAATGTGTTCTCCCTTTAGAAGCTTGTGAAGATTCTTCATTCCAACATGGGCTAGTCGGCGGTGCCAGAGTCAACCCAAGTTAGTCTTAGCAACCAAGCAAGTGTCGAGTTCAGCTCTATCAAAATCTACCAAGTATAGCTGACCCTCTAACACTCCCTTAAATGCTATTGAATCATCACTTCTTCTAAAGACAGTAACACCTATATCAGTAAATAGACAGTTGTAGCCCATTTGACATAATTGGGATACGGAAAGCAAATTGTAATCTAAAGAATCTACAAGAAAAACATTGGAAATAGTATGGTCAGGTGATATAGCAATTTTACCCAATCCTTTGACCAAACCTTGATTTCCATCCCCGAATGTGATAGCTCGTTGGGGATCTTGGTTTTTCTCATATGAGGAGAACATCTTTTTCTCCCCTGTCATGTGGTTTGTGCACCCGCTGTCGAGTATCCAACTTGAACCCCCGGATGCATAAACCTACAAAACAATTTTAGTTCTTGACTTTAGGTACCCAAACGGTTTTGGGTCCTTTAGCATTAGAAACAAAAACTTTGGGTACCCAAACACAAGTCTTTGATCCCTTGTGTTTGCCCCCAACAAATTTGGCAACTACCTTGCCGGATTTGCTAGTAAGCACATAGGAAGCATCAAAAGTTTTAAATGAAATAGCATGATCATTTGATACATTAGGAGTTTTCTTTCTAGGCAACTTGGCACAGGTTGGTTGCCTAGAACTAGATGTCTCACCCTTATACATAAAAGCATGATTAGGGCCAGAGTGAGACTTCCAAGAATGAATTTTCCTAATTTTGTTCTCAGAATAACCGGCAGGGTATAAAATGTAACCCTCGTTATCTTGAGGCATGGGAGCCTTGCCTTTAACAAAGTTAGACAAGTTCTTAGGAGGGGCATTAAGTTTGACATTGTCTCCCCTTTGGTAGCCAATGCCATCCTTGATGCCAGGGCGTCTCCCATTATATAGCATACTTCTAGCAAATTTAAACTTTTCATTTTCTAAGTTATGCTCGGCAATTTTTGCATCTAATAATGCTATATGATCATTTTGTTGTTTAATTAAAGCCATGTGATCATGAATAGCATTGATATCAACATCTCTACATCTAGTACAAATAGAAACATGCTCAACATTAGATATAGAGGGTTTGCAAGATTTTAGTTCTACAACCTTAGCATGTAACATATCATTCTTAGTTCTAAGGTCGGAAATAATAGTATTGCAAACATCAAAATTTTTAGCCTTAGCAATCAAATTTTCATTTTCTACTCTAAGGCTAGCAAGAGACTCATTTAATTCCTTAATCTTAGCAAGCAAATCATCATTATCATTTTTAAGATTGGGAATTGAATTAATACAAACATGAGAATCAACCTTAGCAATTAATCTAGCATTTTCATTTCTAAGGTTGTTAATGGTCTCATGGCAGGTGCTTAGCTCACTAGACAATTTTTCACATTTTTCTACCTCTAGAGCATAAGCGTTTTTAACCTTAACATGTTTCTTGTTTTCCTTGATTAGGAAATCCTCTTGGGAGTCCAAGAGATCATCCTTTTCATGGATAGCACTAATTAGCTCATTTAATTTTTCTTTTTGTTCCATGTTAAGGTTGGCAAAAAGGTTATGTAAATTGTCTTCCTCACCACTAGCATTATCATCACTAGAAGTTTCATATTTAGTGGAGGATTTAGATTTAACCTTCTTCCTTTTGCCGTCCTTTGCCATGAGGCACTTGTGGCCGACGTTGGGGAAGAGGAGTCCCTTGGTGACGACGATGTTGGCGGCGTCCTCGTCGGAGGAGGACTCGATGGAGCTCACGTCGGAGTCCCATTCCCGGCAAACATGGGCATCGCCGCCCTTCTTCTTGTAATACTTCTTCTTTTCTCTCCTCTTTCCCTTCTTGTCGTCGCCCCTGTCACTGTCACTAGACATAGGACATTTTGCAATAAAATGACCGGGCTTACCACATTTGTAGCACACTTTCTTGGAGCGGGGTTTGTAGTCCTTCCCCCTCCGTTGCTTGAGGATTTGGCGAAAGCTTTTGATGATTAAAGCCATCTCCTCATTGTCGAGCTTGGAGGCGTCAATTGGTTGTCTACTTGGTGTAGACTCCTCCTTCTTCTCTTCCGTTGCCTTGAAGGCCACCGGTTGCGCCTCGGACGTGGAGGGATCATCAAGCTCGTTGATCTTCTTTGAGCCCTTGATCATACATTCAAAGCTCACAAAATTCCCGATAACTTCCTCGGGGGTCA
This sequence comes from Zea luxurians, assembly GCA_029449295.1. NCBI lineage: Eukaryota > Viridiplantae > Streptophyta > Magnoliopsida > Poales > Poaceae > Zea > Zea luxurians. The sequence goes on from JAOPSE010000003.1 coordinate 28,231,634, forward strand.
TTAGTGGATATCTAGGATTACCACGAATTAATTGAAGGTTAAGGAAAATAAGAGCTCTTAAAATAACCTTAACCACCTCGTGGTCGTCCCACTTTTTGCTCCCGAGGTTGCGCACTTGGTTCACCAAGGTTTTGAGCCGGTTGTACATATCTTGTGGCTCCTCCCCTTGGCGAAGACGAAAGCGACCGAGCTCCCCCTCGATCGTTTCCCGCTTGGTGATCTTGGTGAGTTCATCACCCTCGTGCGCCGTCTTGAGTAGGTCCCAAATCTCCTTTGCATTCTTCAACCCTTGCACTTTGTTGTATTCCTCCTTGCTTAGAGAGGCGAGGAGAATGGTTGTGGCTTGGGAGTTGAAGTGCTCGATTTGGGCCACTTCGTCCGTGTCATAATCCTCATCCCCTATTGATGGTACCTGTGCTCCAAACTCAACAACATTCCATATACTTTTGTGGAGTGAGGTTAGATGAAATTTCATTAAATCACTCCACCTAGCATAATCTTCGCCATCAAAAGTTGGCGGTTTGCCTAATGGAACGGAAAGTAATGGAGTATGTCTAGATGTGCGGGGATAGTGTAAGGGGATCTTACTAAACTTCTTGCGCTCTTGGCGCTTAGAAGTTACGGACGCCGTGTCGGAGCCGGAGGTGGATGTCGATGAAGAATCGGTCTCGTAGTAGACCACCTTCCTCATCCTCTTCTTCTTGTCCCCACTCCAATGCGGCTTGTGTGAAGAAGATTTTTCCTTCTTCTCTTTGTGATGTGAAGAAGATATTTTCTCCTTTCCTTTGGAGGAGACCTTCTTCTTCTCCTTCCTCTTGGTGCGGGACTCTTCCGATGAAGTGCTCCCTTGGCTTGTAGTGGGCTTGTCGCCGGTCTCCATCTCCCCCTTGGTGTGATCTCCCGACATCACTTCGAGCGGTTAGGCTCTAATGAAGCACCGGGTTCTGATACCAATTGAAAGTCGCCTAGAGGGGGGGGGGGGTGAATAGGGCGAAACTGAAAATCTCAAAAATAATCACAACTACAAGCTGGGTTAGCGTTAGAAATATAATAGAGTCCGCGAGAGAGGGCGCAAAACAAATCGCAAGCGAATAATGAAGTGAGACACGCGAATTTGTTTTACCGAGGTTCGGTTCTCTCAAACCTACTCCCCGTTGAGGAGGCCACAAAGGCCGGGTCTCTTTCAACCCTTCCCTCTCTCAACCGGTCCCACGGACCGAGTGAGCTTCTCTTTCTCAAATCACTTGGGAATCAAAACTTCCCGCAAGGACCACCACACAATTGGTGTCTCTTGCCTCAATTACAAGTGAGTGTTTGATCACAAGAAAGAATGCCAAAGAAAAAGAAGCGATCCAAGCGCAAGAGCTCAAATGAACACTACAAATCACTCTCTCTAGTCACTAGGGCTTTGTGTGGAGTTGGGAGAGGATTTGATCTCTTTTGGTGTGTTTTGCAATGAATGCTAGCTCTTGTATAGTGGTTGGAAGCTGGAAAACTTGGATGCAATGAATGTGGGGGTGGTTGGGGTATTTATAGCCCCAACCACCAAAAGTGGCCGTTGGGAGGCCGTCTGTTCGATGGCGCACCGGACAGTCCGGTGCTCACCGGACATGTCCGGTGCCCCCGCCACGTCATCAATGCCATTGGATTCTGACCGTTGGAGCTTCTGACTTCTGGGCCCGCCTGGATGTCCGGTGCACACCGGACATCTCCTGTTCATTGTCCGGTGTGCCAGTATGGGCGCGCCTGACTTCTGCGTGCGCAGAGCGCGCATTAAATGCACCGCAGGTAGCCGTTGGCGCCGAAATAGCCGTTGCTCCGTGGTTACACCGGACAGTCCGGTGAATTATAGCGGAGCGGCTGCTGCGCGATCTCGAGGCTGGCGAGTTGCGGAGGTCGCGCTTCCTTGGAGCACCGGACACTGTCCGGTGTACACCGGACAGTCCGGTGAATTATAGCGGAGCGGCTTGAGAAATTCCCGAAGGTGGCGAGTTCAAGTTGGAGTCCTCTGGTGCACCTGACACTGTCCGGTGTACACCGGACAGTCCGGTGCCTCCAGACCAGAGGTGCCTTCGGTTGCCTCTTTGCTCCTTTGTTGAATCCAAAACTTGATCTTTTTATTGGCTGAGTGTGAACCTCTTACACCTGTATAATCTATATACTTGGGCAAACTAGTTAGTCCAATTATTTGTGTTGGGCAATTCAACCACCAAAATTAATTAGGGACTAGGTGTAAGCCTAATTCCCTTTCAGTATAAGTGCTAGAAACAGTGCCAAGAAAAGAAGAAAAGCATTGGAAAAGCCTGGGCTGTGTACAGCCAAATACCAGCTCGAGCCTAGCACACCGGACTATCCGGTGGTGCACCGGACAGTGTCCGGTGCCCCAGGCGAGCTGACGGTGAACCAGCTGCTCTTGGGAGTGACGCGGCTATAAATCACTGGACCGTCCGGTGGTGCACCGGATTGCCCGGTGAGTTGTCAGTGACGAACTCATCGCTCTCGAGAAAAGAAAAAGGCGACGTGACTATAATTCACCAGACTGTTCGGTGGGGCACCGGACTTTCCGGTGAGCCAACGGCGCTTGTGACCAACGGTCGTCCGCGCGATCAACGCGCGACACATGGCCCGCTCCAACGGTCGGCTCGGTGCACCGGACAGTGTCCGGTGCGCTAATTGGCTCCGAGGAGCAACGGTCGGCTACGCCCGATATGGAAGGGGATAGCGCACTGGACTGCTACAGTGGCTGTCCGGTGGTGCACCGGACTGTCTGGTGCACCACTCGGTAGAAGGCAACAATAGCCTTCCATGTTGATCCCCAATGGCTCCTAGCTGCCTTGGGGCTATAAAAGGGACCCCTAGGCGCATGGAGCAGTACACCAAGCTTACAAGAAACATCCTAAGACACCTAGACTTTGCATTCACGCAATCGGATCATCGTTGTTGAGATTTGAGCACTGTTCGAGTTGTAAATTCCTTGCGCTATGTTTGTGTGCTCACTTCTTCACTTGTGTGTGTGGTTGTGCTGCGGATTTGAGTCTTGCGTGTGTTGCTCTTCCATCCTTACTCTGTGCTTTCTTTGTGATCAATATTGTAAGGGCAAGAGGCTCCAACTTGTGGAGATTCCTCGCAAATGGGAAGGATACTCTAAAAGGAAAAGACTGTGGTATTCAAGTTGATCATTGGATCACTTGAAAGGGGTTGAGTGCAACCCTCGTCCATTGGGACGCCACAACGTGAAAGTAGGCAAGTGTTACTTGGCCGAACCACAGGATAAAATTCGCGTGTCTCTTGTGTTCCTTTTCTGTGATTGTTTTTGTTCACAAGAACTCGCTTCATAGCTACTTAGTCACACTAACACTTTAATAATCAAGTTTGTGGCGATTTAGTGTTTGATTTTACAGGATCAATTATTCACCCCCTGTCTAGGTGCTCTCAAATCTCAATTGGTATCAGAGTCGTACTCTTCATCTAAGGGACTAACCGCTCGAAGAGATGGATCCTAAGGGAAAGGGGATGGTGGTCAACGACAAGGAGAAGGAGTCCCTCTTCAACGAGCCATGAGACGACAAGCCCACTAACTCAGGCTCGAGTCACAAAAAAGGGACGAGAAGAAGAAGAGACGCATCAAAAAGATCATCTACTACGACAGCGATGCATCTTCTTCTTCACCAAGGGACGACGACTCCTCGTCCAAGAAAAAGACGGTTAATTCCTTTGATTATTCCCGTATTCCGTATAATTTGAATGCCCATTTACTTTCTATTCCTCTTGGAAAACTCCCACACTTTGATGGAGATGATTACTCATTTTGGAGCCATAAAATGCATAGTCATCTATTTTCTCCATCCTAGCATTTGGGAAATTGTGGAAAATGGGATGCATTTTGATAGTACGAATAATCCTCTGATTATTAATGAACAAATTCATAAAAATGCCCAAGCTACTACTGTCTTGCTAGCGTCACTTTGCAGGGATGAGTATAATAAAGTGAGTGGCTTGGACAATGCTAAGCAAATATGGGACACCCTCAAGATATCTCATGAGGGAAACACTGCCACTATGATCACCAAGATGGAACTAGTGGAAGGTGAGCTGGGAAGGTTCGCGATGATTAGGGGAGAGGAGCCAACTCAGACCTACAACAGGCTTAAGACCCTGGTCAACAAAATCTAAAGTTACGGGAGCACAAGATGGACGGATCATGACGTCATCCGACTCATGCTAAGGTCATTTACTATAATTGACCCCCATCTTGTCAACATTATTCGTGAAAACCCCAGGTACACCAAGATGACGCCCAAGGAGATCCTTGGAAAATTCATGAGTGGGCGCATGATGGTGAAGGAGGTGCGGTACGTGGACGATGCGCTAAATGGTTCATTGCCCATCCACGAGCCGCAGCTCGTTGCTCTCAAAGCAATAAGCAGCAAGGAGGCGCTACCAAGCAAGGTAGCATAAGTGGAGGCTGCCGGGCTCAATGAGGAAGAAATGATGCTTATCATCAAGCGTTTCAAGACCACACTCAAAGGACGCAAAGAGTACCCCAACAAGAATAAAACAAGGGGAAAGCGCTCGTGCTCCAAATGTGGTAAGACTGGTCATTTTATTGCTCAATGTCCCGATAATAAAAATGACGAGACACAAGAAAGACATAGGAAGAAGGAGAAGAAAAATAATTACAGGAAGGCGAAGGGCGAGGCGCATCTTGGAAAGGAATGGGATTCTGATTGTTCTTCATCCGACTCCGACGATGAAGGACTGGCTACCTCGACCTTCGACAAGTCTTTGCTCTTCCCCAACGAACACCATACTTGCCTTATGGCTAAGGAGAAGAAGGCATGCATTCGAGATACCCCCAAGTACTCTTCTTCTAGTGATGAGGAATCATCTGATGATGAAGTAGATTACACTGATTTATTTAAGGGTTTAGATAGAGCTAAAATAGACAAAATAAATGAACTAATTGATGCTCTTAATGAAAAGGATAGACTTCTAGAAAAGCAAGAGGACATTTTGTATGAAGAACATGATAAATCTGTTAGTGTTCAAAAATCTCTTGCTTTAGAAATTAAAAGAAATGAAATGCTATCCTCTGAGTTGTCTGCTTGTCATGAATCTGTCTCTAGTCTAAAAGATTTAAATGTTGAATTAAATGCTAAACTAGAGGAAGCAAATGCAACTAGATCATGTGTAGAACATGTAGTTATTTGCAATAGATGTAAGGACTTTGATGTTAATGTCTATGATGAACATCTTATTTCTATTGCTAAATTAAACGATGAGGTGGTAAGTCTTAATGCTCAACTTAAAACTTGCAAAGTTGATTTTGATAAATTAAAATTTACTAGGGATGCCTACACTGTTGGTAGACACCTCTCAATTAAGGATGGACTTGGTTTTCAAAAGAAAACCAAGAACTTAACAAGCCAAAGGACTCCCGTTCTCAAGGAGAAATGGAAGGCCCCTATGGCTAGTAGTTCCCAAAAGAATCATGCCTATATTTATCTTATAATGATAGATGCTATGATCATGTTGTTTTACCTAGTTATCATACTTCTCATGCTATGGTTGCTTCTAGCTCCACTCATGATTATGGTAGAAATAGGCCTAGGCGTAATCATGTTGTGTCTCATGCGCATAGGAGAGTTCGCAATGGTCCTACTATTGTTTGTCATGCTTTCAATACTTCTTTTGTACTTTCATGTAAAATACAAAAGTAGTAGCTAGAAAATTGGGATCCAAATGCAAGGGAGACAAGACTTGTATTTGGGTTCCAAAAGTTATTGTGACTAACCTTGTAGGACCCAACAAGAGTTGGGTACTTAAAATCCAAGCTTAAATTGCCTTGCAGGTTTATGCATCTGGGGGCTCAAGCTGGATTATCGACAGCGGATGCACGAACCACATGATGGGGGAGAAGAAAATGTTCACCTCCTACGTCAAGAACAAGGACTCCTAGGATTCGGCCATCATTTGGAGATGGGAACCAAGGCAAGGTTAAAGGATTGGGAAAGATAGCCATCACATCCGAGCATTCTATCTCTAATGTGTTTTTAGTTGAATCACTCGAATACAACTTATTGTCTATGAGTCAATTATGTAACATGGGTTATAATTGTTTATTCGTAAATGTAGATGTATCTGTCTTTAGAAGGAGTGATGGTTCATTAGCCTTTAAGGGTGTATTAGACAACAAGCTCTATTTAGTTGATTTTTTGAAAGAGAATGCCGATCTAGATGCATGCTTAATGGCTAAGACTAATATGGACTGGCTTTGGCATCGCCGTCTAGCACATGTTGGGATTAAGAACCTTCATAAGCTTCTAAAAGGAGATCATGTGTTAGGACTAACCGATGTCTGTTTTGAGAAAGACAGACCTTGTGCACCATGTCAGGCAGGGAAACAGGTGGGAAGCATTCATCATAGCAATAATGTGATGACGACATCAAGACCACTGGAGCTTCTTCACATGGATCTCTTCGGACCTGTTGCCTACCTCAGCATCGGGGGAAGTAAGTATGGTCTTGTAATTATTGATGATTTTTCCCGCTTCACTTGGGTGTTCTTTTTGTAGGACAAATCAGAAACCTAAGGGACTCTAAAGCGCTTTCTAAGAAGGGCTCAAAATGAATTTGAGCTAAAGTTGAAAAAGATAAGAAGCGACAACGGGTCCGAATTCAAAAATCTACAAGTTGAAGAGTATCTTGAGGAGGAAGGCATCAAGCACGAGTTCTCCACTCCCTACACACCACAACAAAATGGTGTGGTAGACAGGAAGAATAGGACGCTAATCGACATGGCAAGAACGATGCTTGGGGAGTTCAATACACCTGAGCGGTTTTGGTCGGAAGCCGTGAACACAGCCTGCCACGCCGTAAACCGGTTGTATCTGCATCGCCTCCTAAAGAAGACCTCCTACGAACTCCTTACCGGTAACAAACCCAATGTCTCTTACTTTCGTGTATTTGGGAGCAAATGCTACATTCTGGTGAAGAAAGGTAGACATTCTAAATTTCCTCCCAAGGCAGTAGAAGGGTTTTTGCTAGGGTATGACTCAAATACAAAGGCGTATAGGATCTTCAACAAATCATCAGGATTAGTTGAAGTCTCTAGCGACATTGTATTTGATGAGACTAACGGCTCTCCAAGAGAGCAAGTTGATCTTGATGACATAGATGAGGATGAAATTCCGACGGCCGCAATGCGCACGATGGCGATAGGCGATGTGCGACCACAGGAACTACATGAACAAGATCAACCATCTTCCTCTACAATTCTGCATTCCCCAACTCAAGACGATGTACAGGTACCTCAAGAAGAAGGGAAGGATCAAGGGGGAACACAGGAAGATCAAGTGATGGAGGAAGAAGCACCACGGGTCCCTCCAACTCAAGTCCGAGCGTCGATCCAAAGGCATCACCCCATCGATCAAATTCTAGGTGACATCAACAAGGGAGTAACTACTCACTCACGATTAGCTAATTTTTGTGAGCATTACTCATTTATCTCTTCTATTGAGCCTTTCAGGGTAGAAGAGGCCTTGCAGGATCCGTACTGGGTGTTGGCCATGCAGGAAGAGCTCAACAACTTCAAAAGAAATGAAGTCTAGAGCCTGGTGCCATGTCCAAAGCAAAACATTATGGGAACCAAGTGGGTGTTCCGCAACAAGCAAGATGAGCACGGAGTGGTGACAAGAAACAAGGCTCGACTTGTGGCAAAAGGTTATGTCCAAGTCGCAGGTTTGGACTTTGAGGAGACTTTTGCTCCTGTTGCTAGGCTAGAGTCAATTCGAATATTATTGGCCTATGCTACTCACCACTCTTTTAGGCTGTTCCAAATGGATGTGAAGAGTGCTTTCCTCAACGGGCCAATCAAGGAGGAGGTATACGTGGAACAACCCCCTGACTTTGAGGATGACAGGTATCCCGACCATGTGTATAAGTTCTCTAAGGCGCTCTATGGACTTAAGCAAGCCCTAAGAGCATGGTATGAATGCCTTAGAGATTTTCTTATTTCTAATGCTTTCAAGGTTGGGAAAGCCGATCCCACTATTTTCACAAAGACATGCAATGGTGATCTTTTTGTGTGCCAAATTTATGTCGATGACATAATATTTGGTTCTACTAACCAAAAGTCTTGTGAGGAGTTTAGCAGGGCGATGATGCAAAAGTTTGAGATGTCGATGATGGGTGAGTTGACCTACTTCCTTGGATTCCAAGTGAAGCAACTCAAGGACGACACTTTCATCTCCCAAATGAAGTACACTCAGGATCTTCTCAAGAGGTTTGGGATGAAGGACGCCAAGCCCACGAAGACACCGATGGGAACTGACGGCATATTGACCTCAACAAAGGAGGTAAGTATGTTGATCAAAAGGCATACCGATCAATGATAGGTTCATTACTTTGTTTTTGTGCTAGTAGACCGGACATTATGCTTAGTGTATGCATGTGTGCTAGATTTCAATCTGACCCCAAGGAATGTCACCTTGTGGCCGTTAAGCGAATCCTTAGGTATTTAGTTTCTACACCTTGCTTCGGGATCTGGTATCTAAAGGGGTCTACCTTTGACTTGATTGGATACTCAGACTCCGACTATGCCGGGTGCAAGGTTGATAGGAAGAGTACATCAGGGACGTGCCAATTTCTAGGAAGGTCCCTAGTGTCCTGGAGTTCGAAGAACCAAACATCCGTTGCCTTATCCACAGCTGAGGCCGAGTACGTTGCCGCAGGACAGTGTTGCGCGCAACTGCTTTGGATGAGGCAAACCCTCCAGGACTTTGGCTACAATCTAAGCAAAGTCCCACTCCTATGTGACAATGAGAGTGCAATCTGCTTGGCGGATAATCCTGTTGAACACAGCCGCACTAAGCACATAGACATCCGGCATCACTTCCTGAGAGACCACCAGCAAAAGGGAGATATCGATGTGTACCACATTAGCACCGAGAACCAGCTAGCCGATATCTTCACTAAGCCTTTAGATGAGAAAAGGTTTTGCAGGTTGCGTAGTGAGCTAAATGTCTTAGATTCGCGTAACTTGGATTGATCTATAGCATACATGTGTTCTATGCCTTTGATCATGTTACTTTATGCATTTAGATTAGTTATTGTTTATTTATGGTGCTCAAGTTGTACAAGTCATCCCCAGACCTCACAAGTCCGTATGCAGATGTGCACATGTTTAGGGAGAGATGTGCTACAACTTGACCCCTTTGAGACTAATTTGTTTGTTTGAGTACATTGAAAGGGAAAATGAACTTTGACGACGCAAAGACTTCCACCACACTCCGGTATTAGTGTATTTAATTCCAAGTTCATACTTGTGCTCTCATTGCCTTTTGCTCTTAATTGACATTTTTGGTGAGGCAATGGGGTAAAAAGGGCAAAAAATGATCCCGTTTTGGTGCTTAATGCCAAAGGGGGAGAAATTAAGGCCAAAGCAAATAGATCAGCCAACCACTTGTGGATTTTGAAAATAGTAGAGTTAGAATTTGTGCACTTGTGGATTTTGAAAATAGTAGAGTTATAATTTGTGATTTGTCCAAAATAGTCTTATTATTGCAAAATTTGGTCTCTTATGGGGGAGAATTTTGATTATGGGAAAAGGGGGAGTTTTTGGCTCTTGATCAATTTTACTCTTGGAATATCTCTCTATTTGCCCAACAAGTGTGTTTGACTTAGAGATAGGAAAAATAATTTGATTTGCAAAAACAAACCAAGTCGTGGCAAAGAGTGATCCAAATATGCCAAATCATAAGCAAAAATAATTTGGTCTTCAATTGCATTGATGTTGCACTTCTTTTGTTGCTTTTTAATGTGTTGGCATAAATCACCAAAAAGGGGGAGATTGAAAGGGAAATGTACCATTAGGTCATTTCTATAAGTATTTTGGTGATTAGATGCCCAACACATATTAATTGAGTCCTTATGTGCTAAATGAGCAAGAAGCGCAAATCAAAGTACAAGGTACATTTCTAGACTTAGTATATTGTTTTTTAATACTAATGTGTTTGTCTAAGTGCTAGAAACAGTGCCAAGAAAAGAAGAAAAGCATTGGAAAAGCCTTGGCTATGTACAGCCAAATACCAGCTCGAGCCTGGCACACCGGACTGTCCGGTGGTGCACCGGACAGTGTCCGGTGCTCCAGGCGAGCCGACGGTGAACCAGCTGCTCTCGGGAGTGACGCGGCTATAAATCACCGGACTGTCTGGTGGTGCACCGGACTGTCCAGGGAGTCGTCAGCGACGGACTCGTCGCTCTCGGGAAAAGAAAAAGGCGACGTGGCTATAATTCACCGGACTGTCCGGTGGGGCACCAGACTGTCCGGTGAGCCAACGGCGCCTGTGGCCAACGGTCGTCCGCGTGATCAACACGCGACACGTGGCCCGCTCCAACGGTCAGCTGGGTGCACCGGACTCTCCGGTGTGCACCGGATAGTGTCCGATGCGCTAACCGGCCCCGAGGAGCAACGGTCGGCTGCACTCGATATGGAAGGGGATCGCACACCGAACTGCTACAGTGGCTGTCCGGTGGTGCACCGGACTGTCCGGTGCACCACTCGGCAGAAGGCAACAATAGCCTTCCATGTTGTTCCCCAACGGCTCCTAGCTGCCTTGGGGCTATAAAAGGGACCCCTAAGCGCATGGAGCAGTACACCAAGCTTACAAGAAACATCCTAAGACACCTAGACTCTGCATTCACACAATCGGATCATCGTTGTTGAGATTTGAGCACTGTTCGAGTTGTAAACTCCTTGCGCTGTGTTTGTGTGCTCACTTCTTCACTTGTGTGTGTGGTTGTGCTGCAGATTTGAGTCTTGCGTGTGTTGCTCTTCCATCCTTACTCTGTGCTTTCTTTGTGATCAATATTGTAAGGGCGAGAGGCTCTAACTTGTGGAGATTCCTCGCAAACGGGAAGGATACTCTAAAAGGAAAAGACTGTGGTATTCAAGTTGATAATTGGATCACTTGAAAGGGGTTGAGTGCAACCCTCGTCTATTGGGATGCCACATCATGGAAGCAGGCAAGTGTTACTTGGCTGAACCACAGGATAAAATTCGCGTGTCTCTTGTGTTCCTTTTCTGTGATTGTTTTTGTTCACAAGAACTCGTTTCATAGCTACTTAGTCACGCTAACACTTTAATAATCAAGTTTGTGGCTATTTAGTGTTTGATTTTATAGGATCACCTATTCACCCCCCTCTAGGTGCTCTCAGATTGTTCGATTTCATTTCCTGATTCAAACAGAAGGTATTGTGCTTAGTTTATCATTTGAAGTTGCTCTTACGTGCGAATAATATAACAATCTAGCGTGTTTGAACTTGCAGGGCCAAAGAGACTCGTTTATGAGTGCCGAGTTGAGACAAGTATCCAATGGCATTGCCTATAAGATCAAGAAATTTTCTAGGTATGACATCAATGGATACCGTTTTCGCACAATAAGCTACGACCAAAGTCGGTCCAATCGAAAAAACACGTGTACTGTAGTCTTTACGCCCGGGCTTGACGAGGTCGAGTATTTACTCTAGTGATATTCAAATGTCATTGGTTTGACCCTGAAGTGATGAAATGGATACATTCTAATCTTGGGCTAGTTGAAATTTAACAGGATTCCACCATACGAGGACACGATGTCTATATCATGGCCCTACAGGCCACACAAGTGTATTATCTCCCATACGCATGCCAAATGAAAGAACATAATAAGGGTTGGGATGTTGTGTATAAGGTATCACCGCATGGTAAATTACCTATTCCAAACGATAAAGATTATAACTTAAACCCGGACACATATGACAAAGAGTTATTCAAAGAAGATGGGCTAGAAGGGCGATTCAAGATAGACTTAATCGAAGCGATCGAATTGGAATTTGATATTGAAATGGTTGTTGATGAGGAGGAGGATGCGGTGCAAAATGAGAATGACTTAGAAATACTTGAAGGCAATGACATTAATGATGAACTTGCGCTTTCAGATGGTGTTGACTATGAAATGGTTGATAGTGATTATGAGACTTATGATCCGACTAATCTAGGCACATATGAAGATTATTTTTAATCGATGTAATGCTATATTTTATTTATTTTGAATCTGTTTCTAAATACATTTTTTACCTATGCTTATTTGCTTACTCTTAATTGGACAAAGATGGAGGGCGATGGGATGGGGACCAGGAGGGGGAGGGGGAGGAGGAGCACCCACAGGACACAAGAGGAGCCGCAGTAGGATGATGTGGTACAACAGCAAGTGGAGCAGTAGGCTGACATCGATGTGGCATAGCAGAAGAACGACGATGACGACGCTCAGCGGGACGCCTCTGGGTCTGGCGCCTCAGGTTCTGAAAGGGAAATAGGGTCAAATCTTTTCCTATATGAATTTTGGTGGTTGAATTGCCCAACACAAATTATTGGACTAACTAGTTTGCTCTAGAAAATATGTTCTACAGGTGCCAAAGGTTCACAACAAACCAATACAAAGATAAAAGAAAGGGTTCAAAACAGAGGAGCAAAGTATACCGAAGGCAGCCTAGGTCTGGCGCACCGGACTGTCCGGTGTGCCACTGGACACTGTCCGGTGCACCAGGGAATCCAACTCCAAACTTGCCAGCCTCGGGAATTCTGGAAGCCGCTCCGCTATAATTCACCGGACTGTCCGGTGTGCCAGCGGAGCAACGGCTACTTCGCGCCAACGGTCATCTGCGAAGGCATTAAATGCGCTACAGTGCGCGCCTACACGCGCAGAAGTCAGAGCAGGCGCCAGAAGGCGCACCGGACAGTCTACAGGACTTGTCCGGTGCACCACCGGACTGTCCGGTGGTCCCACAAGTCAGAGCTCCAACGGTCAAACCCTAATGGCCGGGTGACGTGGCTGGTGCACCAGACAGTGTCTGGTGGCGCACCGGACTGTCCGGTGCGCCATGCGACAGCAGCCTTCACTAACGACTACTTTGGTGGTTGGGGCTATAAATACCCCCAACCACCCACCATTCATGGCATCCAAGTTTTCAGCATTCTCACCTCATACAAGAGCTATAGCATTCAATACAAGACACAAACAAAGAGATCAAATCCTCTCCCAAGTCCGGAATCACTCCAAACAAATTAGTGACTAGAGAGAGAGACATTTGTGTTCTTTTGAGCTCTTGCGCTTGGATTGCTTTTCTTCTTCCTCATTCTTGTTTCCACAACACTTGTAATCAAAACAAGAGACACCAATTGTGTGGTGGTCCTTGTAGTGGACTTAGTGTCCCATTTGATTGAGAAGAGAAGCTCACTCGGTCTTGGTGACCGTTTGAGAGAGGGAAAGGGTTGAAAGAGACCCGGTCTTTGTGACCACCTTAACGGGGAGTAGGTTTGCAAGAACCTAACCTCGGTAAAACAAATCATCGTGTCATCCGCTCTATATTCCTTGATTGATTTGTTTTGCGCCCTCTCTTTCGGACTCGCTTATATTTCTAACGCTAACCCCGGCTTGTAGTTGTGCTTAAGTTTGTAATTTTCAGATACTGCCTATTCACCCCCCTCTAGGCATCTTTCAATTGGTATCAGAGCCCGGTGCTTCATTAGAGCCTAACCGCTCGAAGTGATGTCGGGAGAACACACCAAGAAGGAGATGGTGACCGGCGACAAGCCCGTTACAAGCCACGGGAAGGCTCCATCGGGAGAGTCCTGCAACAAGGGGAAGGAGAAGGAATCCCCTTCACACAAGTCGCATCGGAGTGGCGAAAAGAAAAAGAAGATGAGGAAGGTGGTCTACTATGAGACTGACTCTTCATCGCCATCCACCTCCGGCTCCGACGCGCCATCCATAACTTCCAAGCGTCATGAGCGCAAGAAGTTTAGTAAGATTCCCCTACACTACCCTCGCATTTCTAAATGTACTCCATTACTTTCCGTTCCATTAGGCAAACCACCAGTTTTTTACGGTGAAGATTATAACATGTTGAGTGACAAAATGAGGCATCATCTAACCTCACTCCACACTAGTATTTGGAACGTTGTTGAGTTTGGTGTACAGGTACCATCCGTAGGGGATGAGGACTATGACTCAGACGAAGTTGCCCAAATTCAGCACTTCAACTCACAAGCCACCACAATACTCCTCGCCTCTCTAAGTTGAGAGGAGTATAACAAGGTGCAAGGATTGAAGAGCACCAAAGAAATTTGGGACGTACTCAAAACGGCGCACGAAGGAGATGAGGTGACCAAGATCACCAAGAGGGAGACGATCGAGGGGGAGCTCGGTCGATTCATGCTTCACCAAGGGGAAGAGCTACAAGCGATGTACAATCGGCTCAAGACCTTGGTGAACCAAGTGCGCAACCTTGGGAGCACCAAGTGGGATGACCATGAAATGGTCAAGGTTATTCTTAGATCACTCGTTTGTCTTAACCCCACTCAAGTTCAATTAATTCATGGTGATCCAAGATATAAACTAATGTCTCCCGAGGAAGTGATAGGTAAATTTATGAGCTTTGAACTAATGATCAAAGGCTCCAAAAAGATCATCGAGCAAGGCGCATCCTCCTCCGCACCCGAAGCATAACCCGTTGCATTCAAAGCAACGGAGGAGAAGAAAGACGATTCTACTTCAAGTAGAATCCCCATCGACGCCTCCAAGCTTCACAACGAGGAGATGGCGCTCATCATCAAGAGCTTCCGCCAAATCCTCAAACAAAGGAAGGGGAAAGATTACAAGCCCCGTTCCAAGAAGGTGTGCTACAAGTGTGGTAAGCTCGGTCATTTCATTGCTAAATGTCCATTATCTAGTGATAGTGATAGGGGCGACGACAAGAAGGGAAAGAGGAGAGAAAAGAAGAGGTACTACAAGAATAAGGGCGGCGATGCCCATGTTTGCCGGGAGTGGGACTCCGACAAGAGCTCCACCGACTCCTCCTCCGACGAGGACGCCGCCAACATCGCCGTCAAAAAAGGGCTCCTCTTCCCCAACGTCGGCCACAAATGCCTCATGGCAAAGGATGGCAAGAAAAAGAAGGTAAAATCTAAATCCTCCACTAAGTATGCTACATCTAGTGATGAGGCCAATTCTAGTGATGATGAGGATGATTTGTTTACTCTCTTTGCCAACTTAAACATGCAACAAAAAGAAAAATTAAATGAATTGATTAGCACTATTCATGATAAGGATGAACTCTTGCATAGCCAAGAGGACTTCCTAATTAAAGAAAACAAAAAGCATGTTAAAGTTAAAAATGCTTATGCTCAGGAAGTAGAGAAAAATGAAAAATTAACTAGTGAGCTAAGCACTTGCCATGACATTGTTTCCAACCTTAGAAATGAAAATGCAAAACTAATTGCTAAGGTTGAAAAGCTTGATGTGTGTAATGATTCAATTGTTAGTCTTAGAAATGACAATGCTAATTTAATTGCTAAGATTGACAAATTGAATGCTTCTCTTTCTTGCCTTAAAATTGAAAATGAAAAATTAATTGCTAAGGCTAAGGATTTAGATGTTTGCAATGCTTCTATTTCCAATCTTAGAGATGAAAATGATATTTTGCATGCTAAGATTGTTGAATTAAATACTTGCAAACCCTCTACATCTTCCGTTGAGCATGTTACTATTTGCACTAGATGTAGAGATATTAATGTTGATGCTATTCATGATCACCTAGCTTTAATTAAACAACAAAATGATCACATAGCTCAACTTAATGCCAAAATTAATGAGCATGACTTAGAAAATGAGAAATTTAAATTTGCTAGAAGCATGCTCTATAGTGGGAGACGCCCTGGTATTAAGGATGTCATTGTCTTCCAACAGGGAGACAATGTCAAGCTTAATGCCCCGCCTAAAAGATTGTCTAATTTTGTTAAGGGCAAGGCTCCCATGGTTCAGGATAACGAGGGTTACATTTTATACCCTGCCGGTTATCCCGAACACAAAATTAGGAGAATTCACTCTAAGAAGTCTCACTCTGGCCCTAATCATGCTTTTATGTATAAGAGTGAGACTTCTAGTTCTAGGCAATCAACCCATGCTAAATTGCCTAAGAAGAAAACTCCTAAAGCATCAAATGATCATAATGTTTCATTCAAAACTTTTGATGCTTCTTATGTGCTAACTAGCAAATCCGGCAAGGTAGTTGCCAAGTATGTTGGGGGCAAACACAAGGGATCAAAAACTTGTGTTTGGGTACCCAAAGTTCTTATATCTAATGTCAAAGGACCCAAAACTGTTTGGGTACCTAAAATCAAGAACTAAATTTGTTTTGTAGGTTTATGCATCCGGGGGCTCAAGTTGGATTATCGACAACGGGTGCACAAACCATATGACTGGGGAGAAAAAGATGTTCTCCTCCTACGAGAAAAACCAAGACCCCCAACGAGCTATCACATTCGGGAATGGAAATCAAGGTTTGGTCAAAGGATTGGGTAAAATAGCTATATCACCTGACCATTTCATTTCTAATGTTTTTCTTGTAGATTCTTTAGATTACAACTTGCTTTCTGTTTCTCAATTATGTAAAATGGGTTACAACTGTCTTTTTATAGATACAGGTGTTACTGGCTTTAGAAGAAGTGATGATTCAGTAGCTTTTAAGGGAGTATTAGAGGGTCAGCTATACTTAGTTGATTTCAATAGAGCTGAACTCGATACTTGCTTAATTGCTAAGACTAACATGGGTTGGCTCTAGCATCGCCGACTAGCCCATGTTGGGATGAAGAATCTTCACAAGCTTCTAAAGGAGAGCACATTTTGGGATTAAGAAATGTTCATTTTGAGAAAGACAGGATTTGTAGCGCATGCCAAGCAGGGAAGCAAGTTGGTGTTCATCATCCACATAAGAACATCATGACAACTGACAGGCCACTTGAGCTCCTCCACATGGACCTATTCGGCCCGATCGCTTACATAAGCATCAGCGGGAGTAAGTACTGTTTAGTTATTGTGGATGATTATTCTCGCTTCACTTGGTTATTCTTTTTACAGGATAAATCTCAAACCCAAGAGACTTTGAAAGGATTCTTGAGACGGGCTCAAAATGAGTTTGGCTTAAGGATCAAGAAAATAAGAAGCGACAATGGGACGGAGTTCAAGAACTCACAAATAGAAGACTTTCTTGAGGAGGAGGGCATCAAGCATGAGTTCTCTTCTCCCTGCATGCCACAACAAAATGGTGTAGTGGAGAGGAAGAATAGAACTCTTTTGGACATGGCAAGGACCATGCTTGATGAGTACAAGACTTCGGATCGGTTTTGGGCCGAGGCGGTCAACACCGCTTGCTACGCCATCAACCGGTTGTATCTACACCGAATCCTCGAGAAGACATCATACGAACTCCTCACCGGTAAAAAGCCCAATGTTTCATATTTTAGAGTCTTTGGTAGCAAATGCTTTATTCTTGTTAAAAGAGATAGAAAATCTAAATTTGCCCCTAAGGTTGTAGAAGGCTTTTTACTAGGATATGATTCAAACACAAGGGCATATAGAGTCTTTAACAAGTCCTTTGGACTAGTTGAAGTTTCTTATGACATTGTGTTTGATGAGACTAACGGCTCTCAAGTAGAGCAAGTTGATCTTGATGAATTAGATGATGAAGAGGCTCCGTGCGTCGCGCTAAGGAACATGTCCATTGGGGATGTGTGTCCTAAGGAATCCGAAGAGCCCATTCAAGCACAAGATCAACCATCCTCCTCCATGCAAGCATCTCCACCAACTCAAGATGAGGATGAGGCTCAAGATGATGAAGGAGAAGATCAAGAAGATGAGCCACCTCAAGACGACGATAATGATCAAGGGGGAGATGCAAATGATCAAGACAAGGAGGATGAACAAAATCAAAGGCCGCCACACCCAAGAGTCCACCAAGCAATCCAACGAGATCACCCCGTGAACACCATCCTAGGAGACATTCATAAGGGGGTTACTACTCGATCTCGTGTTGCTCATTTTTGTGAACACTACTCTTTTGTTTCCTCTATTGAGCCACACAGGGTAGAGGAAGCACTTCAAGATTCAGATTGGGTGCTGGCGATGCAAGAGGAGCTCAACAATTTTAAAAGGAATGAGGTATGACATTTAGTTTCACGTCCTAACCAAAATGTTGTAGGAACCAAGTGGGTCTTCCGCAACAAACAAGATGAGCATGGTGTGGTGACAAGGAACAAGGCACGACTTGTGGCCAAAGGGTATTCACAAGTCGAAGGTTTGGATTTCGGTGAAACCTACGCACCCGTAGCTAGGTGAAAGTGCATTGATCCCTTTTGTGAGTTTTGGTGATTTGGATAACAACACATTTAAAGGTCTAACAAGTTTGCTAAGTGTTGAACAGGGAATTCAGTGTGATGAACATACTTGAATAGTGTATAATGATCAGTGAACAAGGTTCAACACAAGGTCAAATAACCAGTGAGACAATGCAAATGGATATAATATGGTCTCTATATTGGTTTGAATATATGGACAAGTCCTGAGAAATCACTATGCATAAATATGATCATAATAGAGGTTGAAGTGATTAATAGGATTGGTCAAGCCAAAGTGAATAAGATATGAGGAATCGTGAATTGGCTTGACCATATTACTATTAGTCCATATATGAATATATGAGAATCAAACTAGAGCTTGATTGATCTTAGCAGTTATATCTAGATGACATTCAAGCAAGGTTCACAATATTGAAGAAATGATTCTCTCAATGGATGCTCAATAGGATGTGACTCAAGAATGGCTTGATAGGGTGAAGATAGCAAGGAAAGGGCTTCGAGGAACTAAGCGAAGGTGAAGGCCAAGCGACGGCTTGTAGACCGAGGTACCATGGCTAAGGTGAAGAAGAGAGTACTTGCACTAAGTCGATGAACTAATCAGCTATGAAGAGTTACAACATGTTGATGCATCAGTAAGGTGACTTGAAGCCATGATTTGAACTCATATATGGTGAAATGGTACAAGTCATAGGCTCGATTTGTGTTTGCTTCAAAAGGTGAGACAAAGATGTTTGTGATCCTTATGAAGCAACACCATGGAGAAATCACACTTGAGACACCAATGACTCAAGGAGTTTACTTAATTATATTTTATTTAACTTGAGTATAGGAATCGTCGTACTATCAAGGGGGATCCAAAAAGAAGGTTGGTGTTGGTACTAAAGCTCAAAAATCCTTGATCCAAAACTTCCATTTTACCCTTGTTAATCCTTAGTGAAAGTATGTAGTACAACCTTTTAAAGTCTATCTTGGCCAAAATTGCTTTTTGGAAAAACAGGTTCAACCGGTTTTAAAACAGGTTCAACCGGTTTTTGCACTGTTCACCTTTTTTCAAAATACTGGTTCAGCCGGACACTCAACCGGACACTCAACCGGTTTTTGTCTGGTGGAAACCGGTTCAACCGGTTTTAAAACTGGTTCAACCGGTTTTTGCACTGTTCACTTTTTTCTGCCAGTCTGCTGTGTCAGCCAAAAAGCTGTGCGCAGCTTTTTGAAAAACCGGTTCAACCGGTTTTGGGACCGGTTCAACCGGTTTTTGGGCAGAAAAGTCAAAAACGGCTAGTTTTGGAGCCCCACCTATATATACTCACTCCTACCTCTCTCCCCACAACAGAGCACGCACAAAACTCCATTTCTAACCTGAGAAACACCTCCCACTCTCTCACACACACCTCTTGCCTCTCCCATTTCAAATCTTTGGAGAGAAATCTTTGAGTGAGTTTGAGAGCTGTGGTTTTTGTGCTTCATCTCCAAATCTCTCTTGCTCTTCTTGATTCGAGCTTTGGTACTACATCGAGTTCTTTGTGGATTCATTACTCTTGGAGCTTCTAGCTCCTAGACGACTAGGTGTCGCTTGTGAGTCTCCAAATCTTGTGGAAGACCACAAGAAAGTTTGTATTACCCGCTCGTTTGAGCAAAGATTATTGTGTGGGCTTGACCTTTGTGGTCGACAAAGGGAGGATTAGGGTTGAAAGAGACCCGGCTCTTTGTGGGCGCCTCAACGAGGGGCACCTTGGTGGTGTGACCGAACCTCGGGATAAATCTTGTGTCTCTTGTATTCTTGCTCATTGTGTTTGTTTGTGTTCTTCGTTCTCTCACCATTGCGTGGAAGATTGTTTATATCTTTTTGGTGTGTGGATTTTGAGAAGTGGCCTTCTCAGATCTACTACTTTGAACCCTGTGGATCATTTAGAACATCTCATTTCCAAAGTTAACTGGGTGAATTTCAAGATCAATTCAGTTTTACCCAGTTTGCTTCTAGTTTTTGTTTAAAAAGTTTTAACTTGCCTATTCACCCCCCCTCTAGGCAACTTTCAATTGGTATCAGAGGCTAATCCTCGTTCTAACGCTTAACCGCGTGAGGAAAAGATCATGTCGGGGGGACTAAGAAACGAAAGTGCTTCTAAGCTTGAAAAAGTTGAGGTTGCCTCGACTTCATCTTTTGGTGCAGATGTTGATCCTAGGGCAACAGACCTTGCCATGAGAATCGCCGAAAGGATGTTCCTCAAAATGAAGGAAGATGAGGCGAAGAACATTATTGAAGAAGAAGAAAATGATCGATGGAGACCAAATGACGAATCCTCCTCTTCACAAGGTTCGTCTTTCAAATCCACTTCTCATATGTGCTTTGTTGCTAATGAGAGTGACAGTGAAAGCGAAAGTGAGGATGAGGAGGAGCATGAAAGTGATAGTGAAGATGAGGATGATCTTCAAAAATTCTTCGCTCAACTAAGTAAGAAGAACCGGATGAGCTTGCTCAAACTCATGAAAAGAGTGGAAGAACAAAAGGAAATGCTTCATAAGCAAGAAGATATCCTCATCGAAAAAATCAAAGACATGGAGAAGTTGACCAAAGAGCATGAGAAGCTAAAGTGCTCTCATGATGATTTGGTCCAAAGGTATGAAGACATTTCAATTGAGCAAATTAAAGCTATTAATCATCCATCATATATTGCTCAATTAGAAAATAAAAATGCTATGCTCAAGAACACGGTAGAAAAGCTAAACATTGAAAATCTAGCTTTGCAAGAAAAACATGATATGCTTGTGTGCTCTCATAATAAATTTATGGATTCACATATCATGTTAGAAATGGCTCATGAGGTTGTGTTAACTAATTTTAAATCATACCAACCTCACATATGCACATGTACTCAAGTAGAAACTATATTATCATGTGCTAACAAATGTTGCTCTCAAGAAAGCCAATCTTCCATTGAGCTAGAAATTTCAGGAATTAGTGATATTTCTATCACACAAGAAAATAAATAGCTCAAGGAAGAAGTTGGAAGGCTAAGAAGGAGCTTAACTCTTTTGAAGGGAAAGTGTCATGCTCAACCTTCTCAAGATAACCGTGATAATATGGTGAAAAAGCTTGAGAAGGGGACAACCGTAGCATGCACAAAACCCCTTCAAAAGAAAACCAAGCTTTCCAAGAAGGGCATGAGCAAAATCCATGGTGAGAAAATTAATGCTCATATGATTTGCTCTAACAATGTACCTATGTGCTTCAACAAAGAAAGATCAAAGAGAAGCGATAGGAGGTGCTATGGATGCAAGGAGAAGGGCCATGAAATTGATTCATGCCCCCACATGAAGAATCAAGACCTTGCACGATCAAGAAAGATGACCATCAAAAAGGATGAAAGCAAAAGGCAAATGCATTGCAAGGACAAGCATCGCATTTGCTACAATTGCCGTGAAAAAGGTCATCTATTAAAGGTTTGTCCAAAGGGTAAAACTCCTAAGCCTAACTTGTCAATACATTCAAATATGCTTAGGATACCCAAATTTGACTCTTGTGCTAGAAAGGTGATGGGTTCACCACATTCTAGGACCAAGGCTATTTGGGTGCCTAAGTCCTTATTAGCTAACCTTGGTGGACCCATCCAAAGATGGGTACCAAAATGTACTTGATAAGTTTTGTAGGTACCCAGAGATGATATGAAGCTTTGGGGTGCTTGAGCGGTTTAACTCAATTCTTATCTCAAGCTATCAATCTTACATTGTCTATCCTTTAAGATTGACCCAAAGATGAATTGAATTGTTATATCACTAACTTCATATTCATCTCTAGTAAGAACTTGTGTTGTAGGGAATAAGGATTAACCTTTGTGGGAATCAAGCAAAAGGCCTACAACCAAGTGATATCCAAAAGGATGGTAACAATTAATTCTTAAGTGCATATTGCTTTTAATTGGTATATTCCTTTGTGTCTTTTGTAGCCACATAGGAAAAATGAAGCACTTGAGAATGAACTTAAAAGATTTTACCTTGCTTTGGAAAGGATTTAATTATATGGTAGATTGCAAGTTCATATTTTTATATTATGACAATCTACATGCTCTAGATTGGTTGTATGTATCTTGTGGCATATTTCAAGTTAATCATCATATTATTGCCATGGCCTAGACATAAAGAGTATTATCCCATGTTCTTAAATGAATAGAGTGCTAAGTAAGAAATTCAAATTCTTAAAGCACTTATCAAAAGGGGAATTCTCTATATGACTAGAGTTGTGAGACTAATGTTTTTTTTTCTGAGTGATTTATATAGTTTCACAACATGAGAATGTGTTTCCCAAATGGAGTGTGCCATTCAACATTCAAAGAAGATCGAACCAATACTATGTGATGTATTCATTCTTGTTTAAATTGGTTTTGAGTCTTCTACATTAATCACTCACCATGCTATGAATTAAACTTGCCATGTAAACTTAATTAAATAATCATGCTACTTTCATCTTTTTTACAATTGATGTTATGCATGATGCTTGTAAGGGTAATTTAGTTCATATCATGAGGTTTCCTTGTTTTAGTAACCTTCTTGTCATTCATATACTAGAGGTTGCTAAATAGGAAACTATTGCTTGTGTTACTAATACAATCTCTTTTAAGATATTTCATGGAAATTCATAAGTAGAGATTGTGCTCTTTCAATTGGGAAAATCACAAGTATTAAAGGTTAATCTTCACCTAAAATAAAGATTAGGAATGCTCAAGGCAAAGGTATGGAACTAGTTGTTTCATTTGGTATGTGACCAATAATAGTTCCTTTCAAGTGACATTCTTTCAATTGGTAATAATCTATTCTATGGAAAGTAATGTCAATATGAAGGTTAAATTCCTTTGGCTTACATTTGTAAATTGGTGCATTTGTTAATTCACTCCTCCATGTGCATTAACTTAAAAGGAATTTAATTTATGCCTTTATGCCTCATAAATGATGATTTGTCTGCCATTCATATATAAAAATCATCATTCATTAAATACTTCCTTGTACCACTAATATCTCTTTTCGAAGTGCTTTTTCGACTAGTTTTAAAAGGTAAAGAGATAACAAGCTAAAGAAGGAAGTCTCCACAATTGAAGAAAAGAAGAATACTTAGATGACACCATCTCATATAGTAAGATCTTTCAATTGATATAACAAATGGTACATTCTATATGGTGGTAAGTATTCTTAGGCATAAGTTAATTCATTGCAAATTTTTCATGCCTTGACCAATATATGTAATGTACTCCTCTTGAGAATCTTCATTGAATTGAAAGTGCATTTGATAAGTCATTCAAATACTTGATGCACATATCTAGTGGGAGCACATTATATATATCTTGTGTCGTAGAGAATAAGTTTTCCTTGAGTAAGCTATACTAAGACAATCCAAAATGGTAAATTTGTATCTCATTCATATGGATTGTAATCTTTGTTTTCTAAATAGCTACTCTTGATGCAGTTTAAAATTCCCTTATCGTTAAATCTAAAAGTGCATAAGAATCTTTTTGTTGATATTCATGACATACATATGCACTAACATGGATATGATTTTTAAACTGTAAAAGGTACAATTAGTGATCCACACTCTAAATTTTTGGAAACCCATATTTTGATATCTTAGAAATCTACTTCAATCGGTATCCAAATGCTTCACATTGAATTGGATCACTAAGTTGTTAATTCCATGCATAACTTGTCTTTATGATATGAATGCTTGTGCGACTAACCTTGATAAGCTAGGTGCACCCAAAGTCAAGGTAGGTTCATCATCAAGAAGGCAACACAATGATGTATTAATAAAAGGAGAAAAGGCTCCTATTCTTAACTCTAGTTTTTTATCTATGTGATTAAATATTGACTTGAAACCATGTAAGATGGTTGTCAAGTATATGTGGGTGCCTACACAAAGAGAAAGGCCACAATAAGGATTGTGTGGGTATTCAAGGCTCTTACCACTAATCTCAAAGGACCCAATTCAAATTGGGTACCAAGATATGAAGCTTAAACTTGTTTTGCAGGATCACTCCTTCAATGGATCAAGTTGGGTGCTCGATAATGAATGTATAAATAATCTTTGGAGATAGTAGCTAGGGTGGTAACAACTGAATCTCAAGTGCATATTATTTTCAAATCTTATCTTTTTGTGACTCGTGTAGCCACTAAGGAAAAAGAAGCACTTGAGGATATACATCAGATGTTGATTATGAAATAAAGGTCTAATTGGAAGTTGTATGAATATTATCATATGGTGAACAATCCAAAATTATGTGATGTATTCTCTATCTAGTTAATTTGGATTTGATTCTTCTATATTAGACACTCATCATAATATGGATTAAGTCATCCCTTTAGACTTCATTGAATAACCATGCATATTATCCATGTCATTCAAAATATTGTGCATGAGGGTTCAAGGAAATTTAGTCCATATTATGATGTTTCTCTATTTTAGCAACACACTTGTCTTCCACATATAAAGGGTTGCTAAATAAGAAACTAGTGCTTGTGCTACTAATGTCATCTCTTGTGTTGAGTTTATCCATAGAAAATCTATGTTGAGAGATGGTGCTTATTATTAAATTGGATAAATCATAAGCTTAAAGGATACTATTCAACTAAAGTAAGATGGAGTTGATAAGAGACCAAGGTATGAAAACTTCCTCTCCTTCAGTTGTTTTATTATTTTATCCTTAGTGGGATGTACCATAGTATAGGTTAAATTCCTTGCAATATAAAATGTTCAATAGTGCATATAACTTTGACATCAACTATATGTGTGCACTAATTTAAAGGAATTTAGTCTATCCTTTTGGGTTTCAATAATGATGATTCATTTGCCATCCACATATAAGGATCATCATTTGTGAAACCGTCTCTTGTGTTTTTAATGCTCTCTTTTCTAAGTGTTACAACGAGGTCCTTCCAAGAGCTTTCAAGATGGATTCAAAATCTACAAAAAATGAATGAAGTTCAAGATCACTTGGTTGGATGAAATCACAAAGAGAAAAGAGATCACAGTGAATCAAGAAGGGAGTTATTTTTTTTGTCAACCAAATAATGAAGATGTAGTGACATATTTATATGATATCCTTCATTATGAGGTTTGAGGTTTATATTAGCATGCTTTACCCTCCAAGATTTCAATTGATATACTTTTAGTTCTTAAACTTTTAATTGGTATAATTCTCATCATCTATTTAAAGCATGTTACGTTAAACCAAGATATAGTGCAAACATCTCCTTTAACCTCGTATTGTTGATGTGCATAAGTGTACTTTGTGTACTCTTGCATGCACAAATTGAGGGAGAGTTTAGCCTATATCTTGTGAGACTAATGATTTCTTTCAAGTTCATGTTGTGTAGTCTCACACCTTGGTGAAAGAAGAACATCAAATGAGGATGAGTGGTTCCAAGGAAATGATCAAATAATTACCACATATCACCCCATGGATTAGTTCTTTTGGGGGACGATATGTGTTCTCTAGCATGATTTCAATTGTTGCAAATTTATTATGCCTTGGCCAAGATATATGATGAACCCCTCTAAGAATCTTAATTGAATCAAGTGCATGCTACAAGTAATTCGAGTACTTGATGCACACATTTAGGGGGAGCTCATTCTATATCTTGTATCCTTAAAGACTAACATTTTCTTTTAGTGAATTTGTGTAGTTCTTTGAAGAGAATGAGTTTCTCTTGATAATTTAAAGAGGATGAGTTTCTCTTTGAAATGTCAAGCCTATCAAAAGCTAAGATAGAAATTCATGATTATAATGGAGACCATGTGGCATGGAACAAAGGTGTGTCACTCCATGAATTATTGTATTACATTTGTGTATCTAGGCTCTTACATGCTAGTGTGTGCATGTATATGCAATATCTTAAGTCACATCATAAGGTTGCACTTGTGGTGACGATTAAAGAATCTCTAGATATTTGATTAATACCTCTTGTGGTGATATCATAAGTTAGTCTTAAGTCATCTTAGTGAGGTATGAGTCAAACATGCTAACTTCTCAAGAATCTTGGCTTAAAATATTGCATATCATGTCTATTAGTATACCTTTTGATTATGAGTAATTCCTTAAATTGGTACAATTTCACTTGTTTATATCTTATTTGTACCAAGGTTCAAATTGTAGAACTTAATCCCCGGGCCTCACAAGTCCAAGTGCATAAGATAAACAAGTATTCATCACTTGTATGCACACATTTAGGGGGAGAATAGTCTATAATTTGAATCTTTGAGACTAACTTCATTTTCAAGTCTATTATGTGTGTAGTCCCAAATTAGAAAGGAATTTTCGGGCAAAGACAATCGCTTCCACTGCAAATTTTGATGGGTATCAAAGATTCTTTGCTCCAATAAATGTATCTTCTATACATTTCATAAGAGAATGAGTTTCTCTTGTATATGCTACTCCAACGTCATCTAAAATTGGTAAATATGTATAACATCTTTTTGGATTACAAATATCTGAAGTAGCATAGCTTATAGATTCTCCTGTCTAGAACTTAATTGATTAAATAGTGCACATGTTTTTTTTTGTTGCATGATTATGTTCAATTGATACTCCTTTTATGCCAATGGTACTTTAAGTTGCAAATAAGTACTCTCAACAGGTATCAATTGAATTCATATATATGTGTGCACTAAAACTTGAGGAGAACTTAGTGTAATATGCAATTAGTGATCTAATTATCTATCAAATTGTATCAATTGGTGGTTTTCAATTGATATTTTTCGTACATGATCACTAGTTGTATAATTCATACTTGTGCAATTTTCATGCTGCCTCTTGTTATGATAAGAAAATGCTAGGTGACATCTAGACTCCAGGTATCAAGATTTATCTTTCAATTAGTATGACAATATTCATTTGATATCTTGGACCTATGTCACAATTATGCCAACAAGAGATTGCAAAATGAACTCTAAATACAACACAAGTGTGGAACACCCCTTTGAAAAGGTAAAACGCAAAGGTACATCACTTATGACACTTCTCCATTACCTTTGTGCCATCTAAGGACCCTCTTCATGATAGTGTGTTCACATCATGCTTACTCATAATTTCTACCCTTTATATTCTTTGTATCCTTTTTGGAGATTTATGACAAAGGGGGAGAAATTTTGCATTAAAGCTTACCTTTAGTCTTATGTAACTAAGTGTTAGAAGACTTTTGAAAAGGGGAGAAATAATTAACAAAAAGGGGGAATCATATGAAAAACATAAGATGTAGAAAGTTGATGAGTGCATACTATGTCATGAGCATCACGTTTATTTTATGACACACTGCACCCCACGAATAGTATGATATAAGTTGTCTCCATACTTTGACCCAAATATGT
Organism: Zea luxurians; assembly: GCA_029449295.1. Lineage (NCBI taxonomy): Eukaryota > Viridiplantae > Streptophyta > Magnoliopsida > Poales > Poaceae > Zea > Zea luxurians. Next base: position 28,259,215 of record JAOPSE010000003.1, read on the forward strand.
GCTTTTGGCATTTGAGTACAAAATTGGTATTTTCTGAAATGCACATATTTAGGGGAAGGAAACTATATCATAGGATTCAAAATCTTATTTATAAAATCTTATGTAAGCTTTAAATGTGTTGTCATCAATCACCAAAAAGGGGGAGATTGAAAGTGCATTGATCCCTTTTGTGAGTTTTGGTGATTTGGATAACAACACATTTAAAGGTCTAACAAGTTTGCTAAGTGTTGAACAGGGAATTCAGTGTGATGAACATACTTGAATAGTGTATAATGATCAGTGAACAAGGTTCAACACAAGGTCAAATAACCAGTGAGACAATGCAAATGGATATAATATGGTCTCTATATTGGTTTGAATATATGGACAAGTCCTGAGAAATCACTATGCATAAATATGATCATAATAGAGGTTGAAGTGATTAATAGGATTGGTCAAGCCAAAGTGAATAAGATATGAGGAATCGTGAATTGGCTTGACCATATTACTATTAGTCCATATATGAATATATGAGAATCAAACTAGAGCTTGATTGATCTTAGCAGTTATATCTAGATGACATTCAAGCAAGGTTCACAATATTGAAGAAATGATTCTCTCAATGGATGCTCAATAGGATGTGACTCAAGAATGGCTTGATAGGGTGAAGATAGCAAGGAAAGGGCTTCGAGGAACTAAGCGAAGGTGAAGGCCAAGCGACGGCTTGTAGACCGAGGTACCATGGCTAAGGTGAAGAAGAGAGTACTTGCACTAAGTCGATGAACTAATCAGCTATGAAGAGTTACAACATGTTGATGCATCAGTAAGGTGACTTGAAGCCATGATTTGAACTCATATATGGTGAAATGGTACAAGTCATAGGCTCGATTTGTGTTTGCTTCAAAAGGTGAGACAAAGATGTTTGTGATCCTTATGAAGCAACACCATGGAGAAATCACACTTGAGACACCAATGACTCAAGGAGTTTACTTAATTATATTTTATTTAACTTGAGTATAGGAATCGTCGTACTATCAAGGGGGATCCAAAAAGAAGGTTGGTGTTGGTACTAAAGCTCAAAAATCCTTGATCCAAAACTTCCATTTTACCCTTGTTAATCCTTAGTGAAAGTATGTAGTACAACCTTTTAAAGTCTATCTTGGCCAAAATTGCTTTTTGGAAAAACAGGTTCAACCGGTTTTAAAACAGGTTCAACCGGTTTTTGCACTGTTCACCTTTTTTCAAAATACTGGTTCAGCCGGACACTCAACCGGACACTCAACCGGTTTTTGTCTGGTGGAAACCGGTTCAACCAGTTTTAAAACTGGTTCAACCGGTTTTTGCACTGTTCACTTTTTTCTGCCAGTCTGCTGTGTCAGCCAAAAAGCTGTGCGCAGCTTTTTGAAAAACCGGTTCAACCGGTTTTGGGACCGGTTCAACCAGTTTTTGGGCAGAAAAGTCAAAAACGGCTAGTTTTGGAGCCCCACCTATATATACTCACTCCTACCTCTCTCCCCACAGCAGAGCACGCACAAAACTCCATTTCTAACCTGAGAAACACCTCCCACTCTCTCACACACACCTCTTGCCTCTCCCATTTCAAATCTTTGGAGAGAAATCTTTGAGTGAGTTTGAGAGCTGTGGTTTTTGTGCTTCATCTCCAAATCTCTCTTGCTCTTCTTGATTCGAGCTTTGGTACTACATCGAGTTCTTTGTGGATTCATTACTCTTGGAGCTTCTAGCTCCTAGACGACTAGGTGTCGCTTGTGAGTCTCCAAATCTTGTGGAAGACCACAAGAAAGTTTGTATTACCCGCTCGTTTGAGCAAAGATTATTGTGTGGGCTTGACCTTTGTGGTCGACAAAGGGAGGATTAGGGTTGAAAGAGACCCGGCTCTTTGTGGGCGCCTCAACGAGGAAGTAGGGCACCTTGGTGGTGTGACCGAACCTTGGGATAAATCTTGTGTCTCTTGTATTCTTGCTCATTGTGTTTGTTTGTGTTCTTCGTTCTCTCACCATTGCGTGGAAGATTGTTTATATCTTTTTGGTGTGTGGATTTTGAGAAGTGGCCTTCTCAGATCTACTACTTTGAACCATGTGGATCATTTAGAACATCTCATTTCCAAAGTTAACTGGGTGAATTTCAAGATCAATTCAGTTTTACCCAGTTTGCTTCTAGTTTTTGTTGAAAAAGTTTTAACTTGCCTATTCACCCCCCCTCTAGGCAACTTTCACTAGGCTTGAGTCAATTCGAATATTACTTGCCTATGCTACTCACCATGACTTTAAGCTCTACCAAATGGACATGAAGAGTGCCTTCCTCAACGGACCTATCAAGGAAGAGGTCTATGTTGAGCAACCTCCCGACTTTGAAGATAGTGAGTATCCTAACCATGTTTACAAACTCTCTAAGGCGCTTTATGGGCTCAAGCAAGCCCCAAGAGCATGGTATGAATGCCTAAGAGATTTTCTTATCACTAATGGCTTCAAAGTCGGAAAGGCCGATCCTACTTTATTCATTAAAACCATTGAGAATGATTTGTTTGTATGCCAAATTTATGTTGATGATATCATATTTGGGTCTACTAACAAATCTATTTGTGAAGAGTTTAGTAGGATCATGATTCAAAAATTCGAGATGTCTATGATGGGGGAGTTGAAGTATTTTCTAGGATTACAAGTGAAGCAACTCCAAGAGGGCACCTTCATCAGCCAAACGAAGTACATTCAAGATATTCTTACCAAGTTTGGAATGAAGGATGCCAAGCCCATCAAGACACCCATGGGAACCAATGGGCATCTCAACCTCGACACGGGAGGTAAATCTGTAGATCAAAAGGTATACCGGTCGATGATAGGTTCTCTACTCTATTTATGTGCATCTCGACCGGACATTATGCTTTCCGTATGCATGTGTGCAAGGTTCCAAGCCGACCCTAAGGAAGTTCACCTTAGGGCCGTAAAGCGAATCTTGAGATATTTAGTTCACACACCTAAGTTTGGTCTTTGGTACCCCAAGGGATCCTCATTTGATTTATTAGGATATTCCGATGTTGATTGGGTAGGGTGTAAGATTAATAGGAAGAGCACATAAGGGACTTGTCAGTTTCTGGGAAGATCCCTGGTGTCTTGGGCTTCAAAGAAACAAAACTCAGTAGCTCTTTCTACCGCCGAAGCCGAGTATATTGCCGCAGGCCACTGTTGTGCACAATTGCTTTGGATGAGGCAAACCCTTAGGGACTATGGCTACAAGTTTAGCAAAGTCCCTCTCCTATGTTACAATGAGAGTGCAATCCTCATGGCGGATAATCCCGTTGAACACAGCCGCACTAAGCACATAGCCATTCGGTATCACTTTATGAGAGATCACCAACAAAAGGGGGATATCGAGATAGCCTACATAAACACCAAAAATCAATTGGCCGATATCTTTACCAAGCCTTTAGATGAGCAATCCTTTACTAAACTTAGGAATGAGCTAAATATTCTTGATTCTAGAAATTTTGATTGATTCTGTGCACACATTGCTCATTTATATACCTTTGATCATATCTCTTTTATGTCTATGACTAATGTGTTTTCAAGTGTCATCTTATGCTTAGTCATAGATATTGAAAGGGAAATGGAGTATTCAGCAAAGAAGGCGCTTCCACTCAACTCCAATTTTATTTGCCGGTACTCCGCTTCGTTCTCCACTTTGGTATAATCTTCACTCATATTTTTGTGTTTGCCAAAGGAGGAGAAAGTTTGAAAAGGGCTTATATCTCACTCACAAGTATCCTTTTTTGGCAATTCATGCCAAAGGGGGAGAAAGTATGAGCCCAAAGCAAAAGGACTGCACCTCCACCGACCTCCACCGAATTTTAAAAATGAAGTTTTTCAAATTAATATCTTATTTGTGTTCAAAAAGGGGAGAAAATAGTTCTTCAAAACGTGCAAAACCCTCTTGAACACTAAGAGGAGAATCTTATTTAGGGGGAGTTTTGTTTTAGTCAAAGAAAAAGCAATTGAGACAGGGGGAGAAAATTTCAAATCTTGAAAATGCTTTCTTCAATCTTATTCATGTACCTTTGACTATTTGCAAAAGGTTTTTCAAAAGAATTTTACAAAGAATTTGCAAAACAAAACCCGTGGTGCAAATGTGGTCCAAAATTTTAAATAAGAAGAAAAACCATCCATGCATATCTATTGAAATAAGTATATTGGTTTCATTTCCAAGCAACCTTTGCACTTACATTATGCAAACCAGTTCAATTCTGCACTTCTTTATTTGCTTTGGTTTGTGTTGGCATCAATCACCAAAAAGGGGGAGATTGAAAGGGAAATAGGGTCAAACCTTTTCCTATATGAATTTTGGTGGTTGAATTGCCCAACACAAATTATTGGACTAACTAGTTTGCTCTAGAAAATATGTTCTACATGTGTCAAAGGTTCACAACAAACCAATACAAAGATAAAAGAAAGGGTTCAAAACAGAGGAGCAAAGTATACCGAAGGCAGCCTAGGTCTGGCGCACCGGACTGTCCGGTGTGCCACCGGACACTATCCGGTGCACCACCAGACACTGTCCGGTGCACCAGGGAATCCAACTCCAAACTTACCAGCCTCGGGAATTCTGGAAGCCGCTCCGTTATAATTCACCGGACTGTCCGGTGTAACATCGGACTGTCCGGTGTGCCAGCGGAGCAACGGCTACTTCGCGCCAACGATCGTCTGCGAAGGCATTAAATGCGCTACAGTGCGCGCCTACGCACGCAGAAGTCAGAGCAGGCGCCAGAAGGCGCACCGGACATTCTACAGGACCTGTCCGGTGCACCACCGGACTGTCCGGTGGCCCCACAAGTCAGAGCTCCAACGGTCGAACCCTAATGGCCGGGTGACGTGGCTGGCGCACCGGATAGTGTCCGGTGGCGCACCGGACAGTGTCCGGTGGCGCACCGGACTGTCCAGTGCGCCATGCGACAGCAGCCTTCACTAACGGCTACTTTGGTGGTTGGGGCTATAAATACCCCCAACCACCCACCATTCATGGCATCCAAGTTTTCAGCATTCTCACCTCATACAAGAGCTATAGCATTCAATACAAGACACAAACAAAGAGATCAAATCCTCTCCCAAGTCCGGAATCACTCTAGACAAATTAGTGACTAGAGAGAGAGACATTTGTGTTCTTTTGAGCTCTTGCGGTTGGATTGCTTTTCTTCTTCCTCATTCTTGTTTCCACAACACTTGTAATCAAAACAAGAGACACCAATTGTGTGGTGGTCCTTGTAGTGGACTTAGTGTCCCATTTGATTGAGAAGAGAAGCTCACTCGGTCTTGGTGACCGTTTGATAGAGGGAAAGGGTTGAAAGAGACCCGGTCTTTGTGACCACCTCAACGGGGAATAGGTTTGCAAGAACCGAACCTCTGTAAAACAAATCACCGTGTCATCCGCTCTATATTCCTTGATTGATTTGTTTTGCGCCCTCTCTTTCAGACTCACTTATATTTCTAACGCTAACCCCGGCTTGTAGTTGTGCTTAAGTTTGTAATTTTCAGATTCCGCCTATTCACCCCCCCTCTAGGCGACTTTCAGGTTCGATGCACGTCTACTTGCAAGGTCCCACGATTCTCCATCAGAGACCATAGCTCGTGATAGGCGGTCACTTATTTGACTGATGGGGAAAGGTATGTAACTTTAGATGTTGTCGTAGCTTCTTTATATTATATGTTCAAATTTAAAATCGAAACTAATACCTTTTTAAAATTACTTGGACAGGTCTTGTAAGGTTTTGGAGAATGCAGGGGTCACGGTCGCAACCCCAATGGTATCCTCGACCTTCTGTGCAGGGAACACTTCCCTGGACTTGTTGAGTACACCGGAGTGATGAGCCCAGCCTATTCCTTTGACCACTACGCCATCGCCCCTGATATAGTGGATCAGGACGACAGACAATTCAACAACAAGGTGGAGCGGGTGAAGCAAGAGCTATGGGTAAGTCTTCCTCGTTGTTTGATATGTCAAAATCGTTGCACATTCTTGAAAAAATATATGGATACATCGTCTTTATATGCATGATTTTTTAGATGCGAGGCTGAATATAAGGCTAGGGCGGATGTGGTGGCTACCATAAGCTGTAAGAAGCTCGTCGTGTACATGCACTACGAGGCGCGCATCCAAACTAGCGTCACTTACTACGGCTCCGTACTTATGGAGAAGGTGAGCAAGAAGGACGTCCGGACCATGTCATTGACTCCGGACCAGTTCCTGTAGGTAAATACAAAACATTAATATTGATATTAAATATGCTTAATTGTATCTTATAATATGTTGTGTACTTGTTTTTTTGGTATATGATTCCTTATTGGTGCATCGCGCATCCTAATTGCTGGGAGCAGATGGTGCAAAGGTGGTGCTCGACCGAGTGAGACGAGGCTCACAACGCTAGCTGGGAACAACGTTTGATGATGCAAGGTCCCTTACACCACCAAGACAGCTTTAGCCTCGGCAAATACGCAGAAGCATGGGTACACGCTCTCTTTAATTTAGTCTAACTTTCGATTAGGCATGATTTCTAACTATCTCGTTGGTTTTCTCACAGTAGGCGTTACATGGTGGCTAGCATTGCTCTATCTTCTCGGAGCATGCTATGACCACAAGGGCAAGGCGACATCCGGTGTCACCTACAACCCGAAAGACGAGCCCGAGGCATATAGCAACCCCACCGTCTACAACCATCTAAGTGAGTACACTGCCATGGCACAGCAGGTCTATGAGCCAGATTATGATCCGAGAACTGAGGTCATCAACAGAGATGTCCTCATGAGGGTCGGAGGAGGCAAGAGGCATGGGCGTACTGGATTGCCAACGGGGTAATCGATCCGTCCTCCACTTCTGTCGGTGTTTCGAAACCCGGGGGTCCCTGGACCGACGAGTGAATTGTCGTCGCGTGCCCCAGCCCAGATGGGTCGACGCGAGGCGGAACGCGAAGGGGGGAAAGGAAGTAGCCGGAGGGAGGCAGGCGTGAGAGAGCGGATCCCGTGACCTTCGTGTTAGCCCCGCGCCTGAGTCGGGTGCGCTTGCAGTAGGGGGATACAAGCGTCCACGCGGGAGTGGGAGCGAGCGGCCTTGCGCGAGCGCCGTCCCATCCTTCTCCGCGCGGGCCAACCAACCTCCTGTAAGAGGGCCCTGGTCCTCCCTTTTATAGGCGTAAGGAGAGGATCCAGGTGTACAATGGGGAGTGTAGCAATGTGCTAACGTGTCTAGCGGTGGGGAGCTAGCGCCCTAAGTACATGCCATCATGGCAGCCGAAGAGGTCTTGGCGCCCAGTTCGCGTGGTGTCGTGGCCATCGGAGGAGCGCTGGAGCCTGGCGGGAAGACAGCTGTTGGGGTTGTCGAGTCCTTGCTGACGTCCTCTTGCTTCCGTAAGGGGGCTGAGAGCCGCCGTCGTCACAGGGCATGCGGGGCACCATCATTACTCGCATGGTGGGGCGAGCCAGATGGGACGCCGGTCTGATTCCCCGTAGCCCGAGTCAGCTCGGGGTAGGGTAATGATGGCGCTTCCTGTTGACGTGGTCGGTCCGTGCCCTAGGCTGGGCGAGGTGGAGGCTCCTCCGAGGTCGAGGTCGAGCCCCCGGGTCGGGCGAGGCAGAGTTCGTCGTCTTCCAGGGTTGAGCCCATGTCCGAGCCCTGGGGTCGGGCGAGGCGGAGTTCGTCGTCTTCCGGGGTTGAGCCCATGTCCGAGCCCTGGGGTCGGGCGAGGCGGAGTTCGTCGTCTTCCGGGGTTGAGCCCATGTCCGAGCCCTAGGTCGGGCGGAGCAGAGTTCACCGTCTTCTAGGGTTGAGCCCGAGTCCGAGCCCTGGGTCGGGCGGAGCGGAGTTCGCCGTCTTCCGGGGCTGAGCCCGAGTCCGAGCCCTGGGTCGGGCGGAGCGGAGTTCACCGTCTTCCGGGGCTGAGCCCGAGTCCGAGCCCTGGGTCGGGCAGAGCGGAGTTCACCGTCTTCCGGGGCTGAGCCCGAGTCCGAGCCCTGGGTCGGGCGGAGCGGAGTTCGCCGTCTTCCGGGGCTGAGCCCGAGTCCGAGCCCTGGGTCGGGCGGAGCGGAGTACGTCATCTTCCGGGGCTGAGCCCGAGTCCGAGCCCTGGGGTCGGGCGAGGCGGAGTTTCCTATGACGCTTGAGGCTGGCCTTGGCTGCTGTCAGCCTCACTCTGTCGGGTGGCTCAGCAGTCGGAGCGGCGCAGGCGGCGCTGTCCTCTTGTCAGGCCGGTCAGTAGAGCGGCGAAGTGACTGCGGTCACTTCGGCTCTGTCGACTGGAGGGCGTGCATCAGGATAAAGGTGTCAGGCCACCTTTGCATTAAATGCCCCTGCAATTTGGTCGGTCGGCGTGGCGATGTGGCCAAGGTTGCTTCTCGGTGAAGACTGGGCCTCGGGCGAGCCGATAGTGTGCCCGTTGCTGGAGGGGGGGTCCTCGGGCGAGACGTAGGTTCTCCGGGGTCGGCTTCCCTTGCCCGAGGCTAGGCTCGGGCGAGGCACGATCGTGTCCCTTGAATGGACCGATCCTTGACCTAATCGCACCCATCAGGCCTTTGCAGCTTTGTGCTGATGGGGGTTACCAGCTGAGATTTAGGGGTCTTGAGGGTACCCCTAATTATGGTCCCCGACAGTAGCCCCCGAGCCTCCAAGGGAGTACTAATACTCGCTTGGAGGCTTTTGCCGCACTTTTTTGCAAGGGGACCAGCCTTTTTCGGTTGCATTCTGTTCCGGTGGGTGCGCGCGAGCGCACCCGCCGGGTGTAGCCCCCAACGCCTCGGAGGAGTAGTTTTACTCCTTCGAGGTCTTAGTGCGTTTCGCAACACTTCGGCTGGTCTAGTTGATCCCTCATGCGAGCTGGCCGTAGCCCGAGTGCACGGTCGGGTCCCAAGTTCTCGGGCTGGTATGTTGACGTTGTCAACAGTTTGGCCGAAGCCGGGTTTGCGAGAGCAGCCCCCGAGCCTCTGCACAGGGCGAGAGGACGGTCAGGGACAGACTCGTCTTTTTTTACATACGCCCCTGCGTCGCCTTTCCGCAAGGAGGAGGGGGGGAAAGCGCCATGTTGCCCTCGGAGGGCGCCGAACATGATGTTTCCGGTGAGCTGCTGGCGGGTAATCCGAGCGGACGCCCATGCCCCATTTGCTAGGGGTCGGCTAGAGGCCCGGAGGCGCGCTCCAAAAGTACCTGCGGGTGATCTGCCGGACCCAGTCCCCTTTGACGGGGTCCGAGGGCTCGATGCCTCCCTCTGATGGGATTCTGTTACATGATCGCTCCCGCTGGTCTCGGAAATGTCCTAGGGTACCACGGGAGCGCAGCCCGAGCCTTGGTTATGTATCGAACGTACCCAGGGTCATCCCTCGCTCTGTGTCTGAGGCGACTGTGAACCCTGCGAGGGCCAGTCTACGAACCCCTGATCAGTAGTGGGGGCGGAGCCCGAGTGGCCTGAGGCGGCCGTTGAACCCTTCGAGGGGCCGGCCTTCGAACCTCTGACCAGTAGTGGGCGCAGAACCCAATCGATCTGAGGCGGCCGTTGAACCCCTCCGAGGGGCCGACCTTCGAACCTCTGATCAGTAGGGAGGCTCGGAGCCTGTTTCCTTCACGGAGAAGGGTCCTTTTGGGGTATCCCCCTTTCCTGGTCCCTGTTGTAAGAGAGAGAAAGAGGAAAAAGGAAAAGGATACGAAGTCGAATGACGTGGCGTACCTTTTTCGACGCGGTCATTATGGCGAAGGCGAAGCGTCGCTTGCTTCTCCCGCCTGAGGCGCGCCTGTCCTGCCGCGGAGTTAATGCGACGGGGCGAGCGGTTCGCGAGGCGGTCGTTGCGCGTGTGCGAGCCATTCGAGGAACGGATCACGGGCGCACCGTCTTCACGCCGTGGGAGAGGGCTCCCTCGCTGCCCCTGGATGGGTCGTGAGCTTGGCTGACGACGTGACCGCTGCTGCTGCCCGCCTGTCACTGCCATTACTGCCGGCCCATTTTTGACCGCATTTGACCGTCGCGCTTGGCTGGCACTGCAGGGTTGCCTCGAGTCGCGGTATTGACTCCGCAGTCGAGGAGGCACGGTAGTGGCGTGAGTGGCGGTGCAGTTGCTCACACGTAGCAACCGGCGCGCCGGTTGCATGACGCGTGGGCCTGGACGTCCATGCTGGGCTCGTTGGAGTTGAAGGGGCGCGCCCACTTGGCACGGTTGCATGCCGCCTGCATGGCTGTCCGCCCTTTCACCCGCTGGTCTGGGCGAAAGTGGAGGAGTGCTTGTAACCGCCGGGTGGTTGCATGCACCGCGCGCGCGTGGCGGTTTGGCTTCTTCTCCCCTGGACCGGCTTGCATGACGTGTGGGACCCAACCCCCGCGCTGTGGGGGGGAGAATCTTGGAGCGCGTTGGAGAAGACTCAACCCGCAACGGTTGAGGGCGCAAGTGGGGAGAGTCGCCTTTAAAAGGGGGGCGACCCCCTTGGAGGGCAACCATGTCTTCGCGCTCCCCTCATGCATCGTGTCTTCCCACCTTCCGAGCCCCCGAGCGGGGTACGCCCGGAATCCTTCCGTCTTGTCGTCGGAGGAACGCAACTTCGTGGAAGTTGGTACCTTTCAGCCATCGTTCGGCTTCAAGGATTTTCATCATGCAGCCCGGCTGCATCCCCTCGCCGGTGGTCACCCAAGACGGTGACCACCAGCTTGATGGCAGGGAGAAGCGAGCCGGGCTGCAGCCTCTGCCCCTCCCTCAGCTTCAAGGATGTTCATCCTCAGTGCTGGGGAGGGGAGTGTGCCGAATTGGGGTCGGTCCCTGTGCGGGCAGTGGCCCGCTCCTTCCCTCAGTGATCGGGGGGAAGGGCGTCTGCCGTTCGTGGCATGGGCAGCTGCCGCGTGCCCGGCTCTCTGAGCCGAGCGGCTTCGGAGCCGCTCCTGGTGCCGCCTTCCGCCACGGCAGCTGGAAGAGGTTCCGCCACCGACGAGCTAGCCGGCGCCACCCATGGACTGACCTCCAACTCTACGGCCTTCTGCCCGTCCTTGCCTCTCGAGTTGGGGGCATGGGCGAGGGCCTCATGGCAGCAACATCCGCCCTGAGGTCATCGCTGCTGCTGTTGGGCCCTCCGAAGCAGAAGTCATCGTCGTTGCCGCTGCCGGGGCGGGCGACGACGAGCCGTTCGTCGGTCTTCTGTTGCTCCGCAGGCCCCCCCAATCGCGTGGGGTTGTTCGTACCTGCGGAGGTGCAACCGGAGTTCCGTTTGTGATGGCACCTTGAGCGCCGGTGTTTTGTTCATTGCGGCTGTCGAGGCCTGAACGTGTATGTATTTTTGGCACGGAGCTGTGTTTTTTCTTCATTTCGAGCACTAAGACTTGCCTGTTGGTTATCTGAACCGCTTCACCAAGTGTGAGTTGCCTCATGCGAAGGAGACGAGTGAGGTATCCGTATCCCGGAGGCGTAGGAGTCCCTCGGCTCGGTCGGCCTTGCTGTCCGAGGCTTCTCTTGCTTAGTTAAAGGAACCCCTCGGCCGCCCTTCAATGAGCCGAAGCCGGAGGTAGCGGTGTCAGCATGGACGGAGGCAGAGTTGGCTTCGAAAAGGAGGTGTGGTTGGCCAGAGCCTGGCCGGGTCGTCCACTGGTGAAACCGACGCCGGGGTTGAGCTGCCGAGGCCACCAGCCGAGCTGATGTCTTTGGGGGACAGCTGGCCGAGGCCTACGGGTTGACCGGCCGAGCCGCCTGCTCGGGCCGGATTCTCGAAGAAAACCCTGGCGGCGATGGCCCGGGTGTGGTGCTGATGTCGTCCTTCAGAGTGGGGGCCCTCCGACCGCGTCGCCGTCTGAGGCTAGGTCAGACCCCACCGAAGGTGTAGTTGATGCCGAGGGTGCTGCTGCCCCCTTCGGTTGTCGACATCTGAGCCTGCAGGATCAGGTTGTCTTGTAGTGTGTGTGTATGTTTTCTGCGGCCGCCGAGGCCTGAACACACCGTCGTCGTGTTGTAAAGCTGCGTTTCTTTTCCTCTTGTTTCGAGTATCCGGACTCATTTGTCGGTAACAGAATTGTTTGTGCGGGCGAGAGTTGCTTTTCACGGAAGGCGATGAGTGAGGTATCCGTATCCCGGAGGCGTAGGAATCCCTCGGCTCGGTCGGCCTTGCCGCTTACGCGCGCTCTTGCTCGTCCATAGGGTTCTGTTACCGACGCAGTCGAGAAGGCCCGAAAAATCATTTCGGCAGAGGAGCTCTCGAGCATGAAGACTTGTTCGGTCCGTGGAGTCGCTTATCCGAACGCGAGTTACTTATCGCAGAAGGTGATGAGTAAGGTATCCATATCCCAGAGGCGTAGGAGTCCCTCGGCTCGGTCAGCCTTGGCTGCTTACGTGTACTCCATCGTTTTCAGGATCCACTTTTGAAGTAGTCGAAGAGCATGAAAGGCATTCTAGCAGAAAAGATTTTTTTTTCTTTTTTCGAGGGAAATTTTGACGCAGAGGGGGTTGCCCCCTTCTAGCCCTCGAGGGAGGGTCGGGCTTTGCCGAGGCAAGGCTGACCCTTCCTTGACGACCAGACTTGGATTGTGAACGAGGTATACGAGCAACTTGAAAGCATCTTAAGGGTAGAAGCGACGTAGTTGTTGGATGTTCCAAGCGTTGCTGTAGACCTCGCCTTGGCCGTTGGCCAGCTTGTATGTTCCGGGCTTCAGGACCTTGGCGATGACGAACGGCCCTTCCCAGGGAGGCGTGAGTTTGTGCCGCCCTCGGGCGTCTTGTCGCAGCCGAAGCACCAGGTCGCCCACCTGGAGGTCTCAGGACCTAACCCCTCGGGCGTGGTAGCGTCGCAGGGACTGCTGGTACCGCGCCGAGTGTAGTAAGGCCACGTCCCGAGCCTCCTCCAGCTGGTCCAGTGAGTCTTCTCGGTTGGCTCGGTTGCTTAGGTCGGTGTAGGCCCTCGCCCTCGGGGAACCGTATTCCAAGTCTGTGGGCAAGATGGCCTCGGCCCCATAGACTAGAAAGAACGGTGTAAAGCCCGTGGCTCGGCTCGGCGTTGTTCTCAGACTCCAGACCACCGAGGGGAGTTCCTTCATCCACCGCTTGCCGAACTTGTTGAGGTCGTTGTAGATTCGAGGCTTGAGTCCTTGCAGGATCATACCGTTAGCTCGCTCCACTTGCCCATTCGTCATAGGGTGAGCCACAGCAGCCCAGTCCACCCGGATGTGGTGATCCTCGCAGAAGTCCAGAAACTTTCTGCCGGTGAACTGGGTGCCGTTGTCGGTGATGATGGAGTTCGGGACCCCAAAGCGATGGATGATGTTGGTGAAGAACGCCACCGCCTGTTCGGACCTGATGCTGTTTAGGGGTCGGACCTCGATCCACTTGGAGAATTTCTCGATGGCGACCAACAGGTGCGTGTAGCCCCCAGGTGCCTTCTGCAAGGGGCCAACGAGGTCCAGACCCCACACAGCAAACGGCCAGGTGATGGGTATGGTCTGCAGAGCCTGAGCGGGCAGGTGGGTCTGCCTCGCGTAGAACTGACACCCTTCGCAGGTGCGGACAATTCTAGTAGCGTCGGTCACCGCCGTTGGCCAGTAGAATCCTTGTCGGAAGGCGTTTCCAACGAGGGTTCGAGGTGCTGCGTGATGGCCGCAAGCCCCCGAGTGTATCTCTTGCAAGAGCTGCTGGCCTTCGGCGATGGAAATGCATCGCTGGAGGATGCCTGAGGGGCTGCGGTGATAGAGCTCCTTCCCATCTCCCAGCAAAACGAAAGACTTGGCGCGCCGCGCCAACCGCCGAGCTTCAGCTTGGTCAAGGGGCAGCTCTCCTCGGTGGAGATATTGCAGGTACGGGGTCTGCCAGCTTTGATCAGGCGTGACCTCGCTCTGTTCCCCCTCGACGCGCAGTGCCTCACCCTCGGGGGCCGAGGGTACCTTGGGCTGAGCCGAGGCTACCTTGGACCGTACCAAGGGTACCTCGGACTGGGCCGAGGGTATCTCGGACTGAGCCGAGGACACCTTGGACTCAGCCGAAGGTGCCTCGGGCGAAGCCGAAGGTGCCTCGGGCTCGGGCGTGTCCTCGGTCTTGACGGAGGGTTGATGCAGGTCTCGGGAGAATACGTTCGGGGGAACTGTTGTTCGTCCCGAGGCTATTTTAGCCAGCTCGTCCGCAGTCTCATTGTAGCGTCGGGCGATGTGGTTGAGCTCGAGCCCGTAGAACTTGTCTTCCAGGCGCCGAACCTCATTGCAGTAGGCTTCCATCTTCGGGTCGCGGCAGTGGGAGTTCTTCATGACTTGGTCGATGACGAGCTGCGAGTCACCGCGAGCGTCGAGGCGTCGGACCCCTAGCTCGATGGCGATTCGCAACCCGTTTACCAGAGCCTCGTACTCAGCCACATTGTTGGACGCCGGGAAGTGGAGGCGTAGCACGTAGCGTAGATGCTTTCCGAGGGGCGAGACGAAGAGGAGGCCTGCGCCGGCCCCTGTCTTCATCAGCGACCCATCGAAAAACATGGTCCAGAGCTCCGGTTGGATCGGAGCCGTCGGGAGCTGGGTGTCGGCCCATTCAGCCACGAAGTCCGCCAAGACCTGGGACTTGATGGCCTTCCGAGGGGCGAACGAGATCGTCTCGCCCATGATCTCCACCGCCCACTTCGCAATTCTACCCGAGGCCTCTCGGGACTGGATGATCTCTCCCAGGGGGAAGGATGACACCACAGTCACCAGATGAGACTCGAAGTAGTGTCGCAACTTCCGTCGTGTCAGGATCACCGCGTACAACAGCTTCTGGATTTGTGGGTAGCGGATCTTGGTCTCGGACAGTACCTCATTGATGAAGTAGACTGGCCTCTGGACGGGCAATGCATGCCCTTCTTCTCGTCTCTCAACCACGATCGCGGCGCTAACCACCTGGGTGGTTGCGGCGACGTAGATCAAGAGGGCTTCTCCGGCAGCGGGGGCCACCAAGATGGGCGCGTTCGTGAGGAGCGCCTTCAGGTTCTCGAGGGCTTCCTCGGCCTCGGGAGTCCAAACGAAGCACTGAGCCTTCCTTAAGAGGCGGTACAGAGGCAGACCTCTTTCGCCGAGGCGGGAGATGAAGTGGCTCAGAGCCGCGAGACATCCCATGACCCTCTGTACGCCTTTCAAGTCCTTGATTGGCCCCATGCTGGTGATGGCTGCGATCTTCTCCGGGTTGGCTTCGATGCCCCGCTCGGAGACGATGAACCCCAAGAGCATGCCTCGGGGGACCCCGAAGACACACTTTTCAGGATTAAGCTTCACGCCTTTCGCCTTGAGACATCGGAATGTCGCTTCAAGGTCGGAAAGGAGGTCAGAGGCCTTCCTCGTCTTGACTACAATGTCATCGACGTAGGCCTCGACCGTTCGGCCGATGTGTTCGCCAAACACATGGTTCATGCATCGCTGGTACGTTGCCCCCGCATTCCTCTTTGATGAACCCTGCCGCCAGTAGCTTGTGGATCTCCTCGCCTATGGCCAGTAGCTTTTCTTCGTCGAATCGGCGCAGAGGTTGCTTCACGGGTCGGGCCCCAGCTCGGATATCCAGAGAGTGCTCGGTGACTTCCCTCGGTATGCCGGGCATGTCCGAGGTACTCCACGCGAAAACGTCGGCGTTTGCGCGGAGAAAGTCGACGAGCACTGCTTCCTATTTGGGGTCGAGCTCGGAACCGATCCGAATCTGCTTGGAGGAGTCGTTGCAGGGGTCGAGAGGGACGGACTTGACCGTCTCCGCTGGTTCGAAGTTGCCGGCGTGGCGGTTCACGTCGGGCACCTCCCTAGAGAGGCTCTCCAGGTCAGCGATGAGGGCCTCGGATTCGGCGAGGGCCTCGGCGTACTCCACGCACTCCACATCGCATTCGTACGCGTGTCGGTACGTGGGCCCGACGGTGATGACCCCGTTGGGGCCCGACATCTTGAGCTTGAGGTAGGTGTAGTTGGGGACGACCATGAACTTGGCGTAGCATGGCCTCCCCAGCACTGTGTGGTAGGTTCCTCGAAACCCGACCACTTCGAACGTGAGGGTCTCCTTTCGAAAGTTGGAGGGTGTCCCGAAGCAGACGGGTAGGTCGAGTTGTCCGAGAGGTTGAACGCGCTTCCCGGGGACGATCCCATGGAAAGGCGCAGCGCCCGTCCGGACTGAGGACAGATCGATCCGCAGGAGCCCGAGGGTCTCGGCGTAGATGATGTTGAGGCCGCTGCCTCCGTCCATGAGGACCTTGGTTAGCCTGACGTTGCCGATGATGGGGTCGACAACGAGTGGGTATCTCCCCGGGCTCGGCACGTAGTCTGGATGGTCGGCCTGGTCGAAGGTGATGGGCTTGTCGGACCAGTCTAGGTAGACTGGCGCCGCCACCTTTACCGAGCAGACCTCCCGACGCTCTTGCTTGCAGTGCCGAGCCGAGGCGTTCGCCACTTGCCTGCCATAGATCATGAAGTAGTCGCGGACCTCGGGGAACCCTCCTGCCTTGTGATCTTCCTCCTTTGCGTCGTCGAGGGCCTTGCCACCCTCCGCGGGTGGCCCGACCTTGTGGAAGTGTTGTCGAAGCATGGCACACTCCTCGAGGGTATGCTTGACGGGCCCCTGATGATAGGGGCACGACTCCTTGAGCATCTTGTCGAAGAGGTTGGCACCTCCGGGAGGTTTCCGAGGGTTCTTGTGCTCGGCGGCGGCGGCGACAAGGTCCGCGTCGGCGGCGTTGCGTTTCGCTTGCGACTTCTTCTTGCCCTTCTTCTTGGCGCCGCGCTGAGTTGACGCCTCGAGAGCATCTTCCAGTGGACGGCCCTGGGGCTGCTTGTCCTTCCAGAAAATGGCCTCAACCGCCTCCTGGCCAGAGGCGAACTTGGTGGCGATGTCCATCAGCTCGCTCGCCCCGGTGGGGGTCTTGCGACCTAGCTTGCTCACTAGGTCGCGGCAGGTGGTGCCGGCGAGGAACGCGCCGATGACATCTGAATCGGTGACGTTGGGCAGCTCTGTGCGCTGCTTTGAGAATCGCCGGATGTAGTCCCGGAGAGGCTCTCCCGGCTGCTGGCGGCAGCTTCGGAGATCCCAGGAGTTCCCAGGGCACACGTATGTGCCCTGGAAATTGCCGGCGAAGGCTTGGACCAGGTCGTCCCAGTTGGAGATCTGCCCCGGGGGCAGGTGCTCCAGCCAGGCTCGAGCGGTGTCGGAGAGGAACAGGGGGAGGTTGCGGATGATGAGGTTGTCATCGTCCGTTCCACCCAGTTGGCAGGCCAGCCGATAGTCCATGAGCCACAGTTCCGGTCTCGTTTCCCCCGAGTACTTTGTGATAGTAGTCGGGGTTAGAGATGTCCAAACGGGTGGGTCGTGCCGGCCCGGCACGGGCACGTTTCGGCCCGGCACGTTTGGCCCGTTAGGTTGACGGGCCGTGCCGGGCGGGGCCACCGTGCCACATCCTAGGCCCAAGCACGGCCCACACATAGCTGTGCCGTGCCGGGCCGGCCCGCAGCCCGTTAAGGCCCGTCGTGCTTTGACCGGGTGGGAAGAAAAATAAGTAAAAAAGACTAAAAATAAGCTTTGCTAGGATTTGAACCTTGGTTGGAGGGTTTAAAATGCTTAGCTACAGCACTCTACCCAACTAAACCAAACTTATTTTGTGTCTAAACTATTAAAATTGCTTCTAATATACAAATAAATGCACTGGAAAATAAAATAAAAAAACCGGGCCGTGCTCGGGCCGGCACGGCGTGCCACGGCAGCGGCCCAAGCCCGGCCCGACTAACGGGCCGTGCCGGCCCGGGCCCGTCAACCACCGGGCCGTGCCGTGTTCGTGACGGGCCAAAACCGTGCCGTGCCACGGGCCGCCCGATGGGCATGGCCCATTTTGACATCTCTAGTCGGGGTTCGGAACCGGGTCGAGAATGGTGCCCGTCGTATGGCGCGGCTGAAAGCCTGCGGACCGGGTGGTTCGGGCGAAGGACTCCGATCCTCCCCGCTGTCGTAGCGTCCCCCACGCTTGGGGTGGTAGCCTCGGCGCGCCCTATCGTCGAGGTGGGCCCGACGGCTGTGATGATGGCGCTCGTTGCCGAGGCGACCCGGGGCCGCAGGCGCTGTGTTGCGCGTGCGCCCGGAGTGGACCGAGGCTTCTCGCATGAATCGGGAAGTCGCGGCGCGATGTTCCGAGGGGAACCCCTACCTTCGGGAGGCAGAGCTTTCGGCCCATCGGACCGCGTCCTCCTTCAGGAGATTCTTGAGCTCTCCCTGGATACGCCGCCCCTCGGTAGTTGATGGCTCCGGCATCGCGCGGAGGAGTATTGCCGCTGCAGCCAGGTTTTGGCCGACTCCGCTGGAATCCGGCGGCGGCCTCACCCTGACGTCGTTGGCGATGCGGTGCTGGATGTCCTGGGGGAGATGACGCGCTTCTCCGGCCGGGGGTTGGACCGCCCATTCCTGCCCGATGTCCCGGCGGATCGGCACAAGCGTTCCTGCTCCCTCGTCGAGCCTGGCCTGCCTCTCACGGATATGCTCGAGCTGTGGGTCAGGACCCCCCGCCGGGAGGGGACCACAACTAGCTCCTGAAGGATGTCAACGCGAGGCACAGGCTTAGGGGGATCACCGTTTTCTGGCATACCAAGACGGTTGCCTTCGCCGGGACCCCCTAGATCGACGTGGAAACATTCACGACTTGGGCCGCGGTCCTCGTTGTCGAGGCCGCGGCTGCCGTCCGAACAGTCCGAAAGGCAGTAGTCACATGCGGTCATGAAGTCCCGCACGTCACTGGGGTTACCAAGTCCGGAGAAATCCCAACAGAGGTCGGGCTCGCCATCTTCCTCGGACCCCAAGGGCTCATAGGTCGAGTCGGCCATCAGTTGGTCCCAGGGTGACCGCACACGATACCCCAGAGGGTTTGGACTCGCCTCTAAGAGAGTGCTCACCGAAGCGGAGTCGCTTGGTGGGTCGAGGCCAAATCCAAAAGACGCGAGATGGGAATCAGTCGGTACCTTTCGGTCGACGGTCGGTGACGAGGTCGCGTCTGGGACTCACTGCACCGTTGTCTCAGGTACGAGGGTGACGCCCAACAAGTCCTTCGCGAGCGTGCTGGCGTCGTGCGTTTGCTTGAGATTGGCGTGTTGCGGGGAGGCGGCGCTCATCTTCGTCTCAGACGCGAGATCGATGCCCGACGCACCCTCCGTTGGGGCGCCGGCGCCGTCGACTCGCTCGACAGCCAACGAGGTGCCGCTTCCCGCTTGGCCTTGGTTGCCCCGCCTCCTCCTCCGTCGGCGGGGGAGGGGATGGGACAAGCCCGAATGTCGTCCTTCCACCACGTGGGGAAGGCGTCGTTGATTTCCCCACCGGCGAGCGGGTTGTCGACCGCCATTGTCGTTGTCGCATGGCGGGGGTAGGAGTATCATGTCGTAGCTGCCGTCGAGGGACATGAACTCAAGATTCCCGAAATGGAGCACCGTCCCGGGCTAGAAAGGTTGCTGGAGTCTGCCCATCTGGAGCTTGACGGGAAGCTGTTCGTCAACACGCAGCAGGCCCCTACCTAGCGCGCCAACTGTCAGTGTTTCGAAACCCGGGGGATCCCTGGACCGACGAGTGAATTGTCGCCGCATGCCCCAGCCCAGATGGGTCGACGCGAGGCGGAACACGAAGGGGGGAAAGGAAGCAGCCGGAGGGAGGCAGGCGTGAGAGAGCGGATCCCGTGGCCTTCGTGTTAGCCCCGCACCTGAGTCGGGTGCACTTGCAGTAGGGGGATACAAGCGTCCACGCGGGAGTGGGAGCGAGCGGCCTTGCGCGAGCGCCGTCCCGTCCTTCTCCGCGCGGGCCAACCAACCTCCTGTAAGAGGGCCCTGGTCCTCCCTTTTATAGGCGTAAGGAGAGGATCCAGGTGTACAATGGGGAGTGTAGCAATGTGCTAACGTGTCTAGCGGTGGGGAGCTAGCGCCCTAAGTACATGTCATCGTGGCAGCCGGAGAGGTCTTGGCGCCCAGTTCGCGTGGTGTCGTGGCTGTCGGAGGAGCGCTGGAGCCTGGCGGGAAGACAGCTGTTGGGGCTGTCGAGTCCTTACTGACGTCCTCTTGCTTCCGTAAGGGGGCTGAGAGCCGCCGTCGTCACAGGGCATGCGGGGCGCCATCATTACTCGCATGGTGGGGCGAGCCAGATGGGACGCTGGTCTGATTCCCCATAGCCCGAGTCAGCTCGGGGTAGGGTAATGATGGCGCTTCCTGTTGACGTGGTCGGTCCGTGCCCTAGGCTGGGCGAGGTGGAGGCTCCTCCGAGGTCGAGGTCGAGGTCGAGCCCCCGGGTCGGGCGAGGCGGAGTTCGTCGTCTTCCGGGGTTGAGCCCATGTTCGAGCCCTGGGGTCGGGCGAGGCGGAGTTCGTCGTCTTCCGGGGTTGAGCCCATGTCCGAGCCCTGGGTCGGGCGAGGCGGAGTTCGTCGTCTTCCGGGGTTGAGCCCATGTCCGAGCCCTGGGTCGGGCGGAGCGGAGTTCACCGTCTTCCGGGGTGAGCCCGAGTCCGAGCCCTGGGTCGGGCGGAGCGGAGTTCGCCATCTTCCGGGGCTGAGCCCGAGTCCGAGCCCTGGGTCGGGTGGAGTGGAGTTCACCGTCTTCCGGGGCTGAGCCCGAGTCCGAGCCCTGGGTCGGGCGGAGCGGAGTTCACCGTCTTCCGGGGCTGAGCCCGAGTCCGAGCCCTGGGTCGGGCGGAGCGAAGTTCGCCGTCTTCCGGGGCTGAGCCCGAGTCCGAGCCCTGGGTCGGGCGGAGCGGAGTTCGCCATCTTCCGGGGCTGAGCCCGAGTCCGAGCCCTGGGGTCGGGCGAGGCGGAGTTTCCTATGACGCCCGAGGCCGTCCTTGGCTGCTGTCAGCCTCACTCTGTCGGGTGGCTCAGCAGTCGGAGCGGCGCAGGCGACGCTGTCCTCTTGTCAGGCCGGTCAATAGAGCGGCGAAGTGACTGCGGTCACTTCGGCTCTGTTGACTGGAGGGCGTGCGTCAGGATAAAGGTGTCAGGCCACCTTTGCATTAAATGCCCCTGCGATTTGGTCGGTCGGCGTGGCGATGTGGCCAAGGTTGCTTCTCGGTGAAGACTGGGCCTCGGTTAGCCGATAGTGTGCCCGTTGCTGGAGGGGGGTCCTCGGGCGAGACGTAGGTTCTCCGGGGTCGGCTTCCCTTGCCCGAGGCTAGGCTCGGGCGAGGCACGATCGTGTCCCTTGAATGGACCGATCCTTGACCTAATCGCACCCATCAGGCCTTTGCAGCTTTGTGCTGATGGGGGTTACCAGCTGAGATTTAGGGGTCTTGATGGTACCCCTAATTATGGTCCCCGACAACTTCCACCTAGTCTTAGTTGCGAGCAAGGAGCACGAGCGCGAGCCTAGCCATACGACATCGACAGGACAGCTCACAACATCGCATCGAGGAACTCCAGGTTAGTGCTTCTGTAACTCGTCATTCATTAAGTTATATACCTTATCTTTGCATTATTATAACATTGGGTGAAATACTATAGGCCCAACTAGAAGAAGAGAGGAGGGAACAAATGGAGATGGATGCGAGGATGAGGGCGGAGCGAGAGGTGGAGCGGGTGGCTCGCTTGGTGGATCAGCAAAGGATGGCAGAGATGTTCCAATACATGTAGAGCTTTGGCGTCGCATAGGGTTTTGCTCCACCACCTTTGTTGTTCCCTATAGATGACTCTGCTTAGTTCCATACTCCTGTCATTATCAAAATTCTAGTCTTGCATGATATTATTTATCTGATCTCACACATGCAATCCCTTCTATGTGTAGGGACAATCGATGGCATCAAACAACCTCATGGATGGCCTAGCCCATCGCCGAACAAGTCCAGCCACCCACCTCGCTGAGATACTTTGTGCACATAATCTTATATTTGTTGTTGTTGTTATACTTTGTGAGATATTTGAGACTTATGTTTGTGAGTGTTGGAGACTTATGTTTGTGTCTGAACTTGTTTGATGTGGTGATATTTGTGAGATTTATGGTCTTTGTGAGATATATGGTGTGTATGATGTATGTGAGGATTCTGTGATATTTGTGATGATTCTGTGATATATCTTTTGTTTGTTTGGATGGAATAATAAAAACAAATAAAAAAGGGGTATTCTAGTCACTTTGTAGAGTGTAACATTAAGCAAAAGAAGTGCTTTGCGGAGTACTATGACCATAGCACTTGGCAAAGAAGGCACACATGAGAACCGGTAAAGCCTCTTTGCTGAGTATTGTGGCCATGACAGTCGATAAAGAAGTAACCTTTGTCGCGTGCCTCATAGAGCACTCTGTAAAGGGCCTGGCAAAGGGGCCCACTGATGCTCATTTTGCTGAGAGCAAGTCCAGTAGACACTTGACAAAGGGACTGACAAAGGGGTCCACAGGAGCCTTCTTTGCCAAATGCTAGTCTAGCGGACACTCGGTAAATCATTTGCCGACTGCCCGACAAAAAAGTACTCGGCAAAGAAGCCATTGTCGAGGCTTTTTTACCGAGAGTCATACTCGACACAGACCTCGTCGAATGTTTTTTAGACTTTGCCAGTTGTGTCCTATAGTGAAGCTAAAGTTACATTAAAAAAACATTTTGCTATAGATTTAGAAAGTCAGATATGAGGTGTTGATAAAAATCTTGATAGAAAACTTAATGGCAGCCAAAAAATTATGGTTACAAAAACATTTCACGTTTTGTTCCGGTCGTGCGGGCCTTCGTCCAGCGGCGGCTTCTTCGTTTGACCGAGCGGAATCAGCTCGTGCTTCTCTGCGGCTGCATAGAGGGCTGGGGCCGGGTTGGAGGTGCGTATAACTCAGCCAGCTGCCGCTGGGGCGGGGGCGCGTTATTATATTATTGATGCCCTTGAATCTCCTCTTGTTGTTTGACAAGAAGCGACCGGCTTTAGCTGAACCTCGGCTGGTGCCTCTAGCTCTAGCTACTCAGCGGGCGGCAGATGCGAGGAAAAGCGCTAGCTACAAAAAGTCTGATAGGCGGCGGCGGGGAACGCGATATATACCAGGTCCGGTCCAGGTGTATTTTAATTTAATTCCTCACGCGCAGCTGCTGCCAACTACTCCTAGCTAGCGCTACGTACATCTGGAAGCCGATCGATCGAGAGGAGAATGAGAATGTGCAAACCTGCAGCGGGCGGAGCTACTAGGCATCATCATATCAGGAACGTGTCAAATTAAGATCGACCAACAGTTGTTGGCCTGGGTGAAGGCTGGGGAGGAGAAGCTAGCTAGCCCCCGTCCTCTTCTAGCTAGCTGTGCCGTTCCTTGAACTTGTCGATCGAATGGCATGCACGCATGCATGCGCAAACAACGACCTGTCGATCGTCAGCCACGGCTCCATTAGCTATTAGCTAGGAGAGGGATAATCACTCAGCTGCTGTCACAGGCGGGCGGCTCACAGTCACAGCCTACTCGATCATGTCATGCATGCATGTACATATATACAGCGTTGACGATGTCTTTATTTGTTCTTCTCATTCTTTGTGTTTGCGTTGGGGTGTCGCGTTGGTTGAGGTTGAGGGTCCTCTTTCTCCCTCATTGTTTCAACAAAAATATATGTAATTTTTTTATGTATTCATCCGACCGATGCAATCATCCATGACAATATTACACTCTCGCTTTTCAACACGTTGCACTCGTTGAACGGGATACTTATGTACGTACTATGTATATACGTACGACGGCGGGTTGAAAGTTCTTCTCCTGCTATACATTTTGCATCCGGCCGGACGAACAAGACGCGCGCGCTCGTTCTTCGCCAGGTTCTATCCGGCTGCAGGTGTGTTTGATTAATTTCCACCTCACGATATTGCCCGGCTCGTTCATGCCAGCTGCGTACACACGCACGCGCGCCTCCCCAGTCGGTCGTGGCCTATATAAGCCTCGCCACCTCGGAACCGATAAGAATGCAGCAACGTAACATCGCGGTCGATCGAGCGCACAAGCTGTCAAAAAGCCTGAAAGCAAGGGTTGCAAGCACACCGTACCACACAAGGGCCGGGTTCGCAGGCGCGCGTTGCCGTTGACAGCAATTAGCATATAAGCTAGAGAGAGCTTACACCAGTCGTCCAGTCCACCGCTTCTCTTGCTTTGCCGGCGGCGGCCAGCGCGCGCGCTAGCTATCCGATCCGGCCGGCCGGCGACCGACCGATGATGGGGTTCATGGACGCCGAGGAGCTGGTGGTGACGCTGGCGCCGGTGGCCGTGTACTGGGCGTACGCGGGCATGTACGAGGCGCTGCTGGCGCGCACCACGGCGCTGGACAAGTACAGGCTGCACTCGAGGCGGGACGAGGAGACCAAGAACATCGCCTCCCGGAGGGACGTCGTCAGAGGGGTGCTCCTGCAGCAGTGCATCCAGGTCGCCATCTCCGTCGCCGTCCTCAAGGTCAGTATATATGTAGCTGCTGCCTGCTGGTGCTGGAGCTCTCCACACTTGTCATCAGTGTCCATGCATCTTGGATTCTTGGTGCATCGCATGCATGCATTCTCTGATGATCGTCGATATCTGATTGTTTACGTACGCACTGTGCTTGCTAGACTGTTAGGGGTAGTAGTATATATATTAACCAAGCAAAAAAAGATCTTGCTGTCCTCATCGCCATGCTTTTGCATGCATGCTGTTGGAGACCACTCTATGAAAAGCGGCGTTAATTTCTTATAAGAGATAAATACTACTAGTCTAGACAGACAATTATAATACTAGCTTCGATGTGAATAGGGCACGGTTTTTTTTATCGGAGAGACTGGTCAATCGAGAAGGAACGAGATGTTATATATTTAAGCACAACCAGTGGCGGTATGCATGAAATGATGAAAAAAGGAACCAAAACGTGGGAAGATAGTGACATTGCGAGCTTAAGGACGGAAGAGAAGCTCGGTGCTGGAAATTATCATACTCGGCCTTAATCAGCGATCGCTCTCTCTCTCTCTCTCTCTCTGGTCATTCTTTTTGTTTTCTTTTGCGAAGACCTCTCTGGTCAGTCCTTGTACAGTGACACGGGAAGCGTACCTAAATTCTGTCCCATGGAGGCAAGGAGTGTGCGAGTTTGTGACTGCCGCCGCCCCGGAAGCGCCAGCGCTGTCGTCGTGCACAGGCGAGGCGACCAGCAGGAACGGTCAAAACCAGGGTCAAGCATGTGCTTGCACAACATTCAGGGCAGCCCCGGCCGGTGACAAACAATGCAATGCAAGTGCTAGTAGCCGCCTAGCCGGCCCCTCCCTGTACTACTGTACCAGGAAGCACCAAAGTTTGAAACGGCGCGCGCGGCTGGCCGGCTGCTGCCAAAGCCAGCGGCGTCAGGCTCACGTTCATTGTATACAGACCAGTGCGCAGTGCCGTGGGTGGATAGATACATACAATACAAATCCGCTCTGAAAGAAGTGCTCTGGATTTGTTGCTGACCTGACCAACGGAGCCTGCCCTGTTCTTGGTTCTTCCATTCCACCTAGGTGTTCTGTGTGCGTACCCCGTTCTTGGTTCTTCCCCTAGGCGTTTTGTGCATTCCTTCCACATGGCTCAAGGTTTCAGATTTGACACCGAGCGGTACTCCCATTCGCCCCATATCATCAGCTTGACCACGCAGCTACCGCAGTAGCCTCTGCCACTCCATCTCCCATTGATGGAGGACGGCGCCGTCTGAATATGGCCTGACAAGCATTGAAGCCCAGCTCTGCCCTCTTCACCGTGGTCCATGCTGACCATGTCCACGCAGGCACCGCACCAGCCCGTGGCCACGCACAGGCCAGCCGCCTGTGCTGTACAAGGTACACGCGCGCGCTCGTGCACTTCATAGCTATTCTATTCATTTGTTGCGCGCTCGTGTCGTGCCGTAGTATCACCTATCGCGGCCACGTGACGTCCTTTTTTTTCACTCTTTTCGTTTCTGACCGCCGCCATTTATTACGCCGGATGCATGCACGCACCTGTTTTTAACCTTTTGCGTCCGTCATTTGTGCAGCTGGAAGGACACGGACACGGTGCCGCTGCCGACGGTCTCGCCGCGGCGCCGGCGGAGCCGTTCCTGGTGGCGGCGGCGCGGTTCGGCGTGGCGATGCTGGTGCTGGACGCGTGGCAGTACTTCATGCACAGGCTCATGCACTCCGTCCCGTACATGTACCGGCGGTTCCACTCGTGGCACCACCGCGTGGCGGCGCCCTACGCGTACGCGGCGCAGTACGGCCACCCCGTGGACGCCGTGCTCACGGAGACGCTGTCGGGCGCCGCGGCCTACCTGGCCTCCGGCATGTCCCCGCGCGTCGCCGCGGCCTTCTTCGTCTTCGCCACCGTCAAGGGCGTCGACGACCACTGCGGCGTCGCCGCGCCGTGGAACCCGTTCCACGCCGCGTTCCGCAACAACACCGCCTACCACGACGTGCACCACCAGCGCGGCGGCGGCCGCCGCAACTTCTCCCAGCCCTTCTTCGTGGTCTGGGACCGCCTGCTCGGCACGCACGCGCCGTACGCGCTCAGACAGAGGGACGACGGCGGCCTCGAGGTCAAGGCCTTCAAGGGTCGTCAGATGCAATAGTATAATTGTTTCATGTTGGCGTCTCACTACGTCAGCCTCGTTCACCGTTTAGCTTTGGCTTGTACCAGAAATGTCTGGTAGTGTTACCGATGACCATCACATCGTATCTTGTGTGATAACTTTATGTATATTATTGGGTACATAAACAATAGAGTAACACACGTTTTTTAGCTTTTTTTTTCAAAATTTCTTGTTTATGTTTTTTGATAGGACTAATGTCATGTTTGCACCTTGGTGTCTGCACAGTGACATACGACGTCAATGACTTGATGTCATAGGTCATGATGCTAGGGTATTACGTCATAAATGACACATGAAATCATCTAGGTCCCAAATTTGTTTTGGTGGTTAATGTCAATCTAATATTATTGTGATTAACATGTTTTTTTTGCAAAAAGAATATAAGTTATGTCATAATAATACAAGACGATTGAGCTTGCATAGAGTTTACTTATTAGTTACCCGTGCGTCGCTACGGGTTTTATATATCATATAGTTAAGTGCACATATATCGCTATAGTATATATCATATAGGTAAGTGCACATATATTGCTATGGCTTGTATAAATAGATTTAGCCATGCAGGTCTTCAACTCAATTAGACCATTAGGTCTCCTCTCAGTAGCCTTATATATCTAGAGAGAATGATATTGAAGAATATCTATGGTCTTTAAATTGCTGACGATGATCTAGATTTTATAGCATTGAGGAAGCAACGATTATTGTTTTTTGAACGAGGATCTATTAATAAAAAAGTTAATGGCAAACCACGTGAAAGATGGGAAGCACAAACACTTTATCAAAGCAGATTAAGGGGGACAAACACAAAGTAGAACAATGCCCGTAATCCTTAGACTGATTACAATAATACATATAAGCATCTAACAGTTTAGGCCAAAAAGATTAAAAATGGAAATGTCCCTTTCCATTTTGTTATCATTCAGCCCAAGAACCAACAAACGGTGATCCGAATCATTAGAGGCCGAACTCTGCACCAACAAATTATGAAAGTGATCCCCAAACAGCTAAACACAACACTATCTAAATACATCATGACAACAGTGGTAACAGGCTAGCTACTTCACCCTAGTAAACCATTGGAAGGTGGTCTAGTGTAAAGTTTGTCATGTCCAACGGGCTGTTCGCTGCGGCTTGCTGCGGCTGCAATCCGGCTTCTACAGTATTTTTCTCTCTATGGATTGCAGCTGCAGCAGTCCAAACAGCTGCAACAGTGTCGGCTACAAGCCAGCCGAACACGCCCCAAAGCGTCAGGGGTTCCAGTTACTTGACACCTACATGTTTCTCCGTTACATTATCGAATAATCATATCCCTCCACTTACCCTTGACGTCCACCTACAATACATCATAAATACAACCCATCAGTACCTTGATTGGCAACCACAACAAGTTCACTATAATAACCAAATACAAACCGGTGTTCCGCCGATAAAAAACGTCAGAATTGTTAGCTAAAATATCCTTCCAATTGCCACTACCATACCTACACATGAAACAAGCACATATAATGATGAAGAGCATACAACAACAACAATCTTAAACACAATTGTTTTATCACAAGAAAGCTGAGATGTCAAATAATAATAAAATAAATCACATCAAGACAAAACATACTGTTCAACACCCTTTCTTAGTGTTTCTTCCTCTAACAAGCACCAATTCCTTGCCTTTCTATGCTTACTCTTGTTTTCTCGCGGTGCCACGGCAAGGGCGGACAGAAAGCACATATTGTTCAATAAAAAAGATTAGAAGATTGACTGCTACGAATTAAAATCTTGTGAATAACGGAGATAAATTGGAGCTCACCTTCGTGAGCTCACAATTGTGTGGTGTAGCTGTGGTCGGTAGAGGAGAGCGCCGAGCGGCATGTGGCTCGAAGCGTGTGGCCAACTGCTGCCAGAAATTAAACATAACATCCTACATGCTTGCACTAAATTGTGCCTTCCAATGGCAGTAGGCGTGCAAGAGGAAAAAAAGGTGTATCATTGGCATCTCTGCTTTGTCTCTTTAGGTGATGCTAGTTGCTGCTAATAGCTAATATATTGGAGGGAAGAGGAAATTAGGGTCGACAGCTAGCTACGCTTCAGAATGAAGGAACATCAATATTATGACGCAGAGGGGACAACAGAGCTAGTTGCATGAGCTTATGATGTTAAAATTATCCAGCAATAATGTTGAAATAGCTCGCAAGTACTTTTCTCATCTCTTTCGGTATCTGCAAAACAAAAAGGAGAAAATTTCAGGAGGTTTGGCTACTGAAGACCCTCACCTTATCAAGAATCACATCGACAATGTGAAAACCAACACAAAACTTCACGATAGGTATTCTACTGTCAGAGATTCCTTTTCAATGTCATGAACCACATATATCTTCTCGAACATGACAAATATTCGATATAATGGCAACATCATTCAAATCATCATAACACAAAGGTATTGAGGGAGTGAAAGGGAAATGTGCCCTTGGGCCATTTCTAAAGTGTTTTGGTGATTAAGTGTCCAACACATATTTTCTAAGTGTTAAATTGTGCCAAAGATTGAAGAAGTGCAAATCATGTAACAAGGTATGTTTCTAGACTTAGTACATTAATTTGGGTACTAATGTATTGTGTTTAAGTGCTAGAAAAAGGAGAAAAGCAATTGGAAAAGAGTTGGCTGTCCTGCTCGGTCTGGGTGCACCAGACTGTCCGGTGGTGCACCGGACAGTGTCCGGTGGTGCAGGCCAGTCTCGGTGAACAGGCCACTCTCGGGACTCGACGGCGGCGTATGGCTATAATTCACCGAACTGTTCGGTGGTGCACCAGACTATCCGGTGAGTCGTCCTCGGCGAAGTCATCGCTCTCGGGAAAAGTTCAACGGTGTACGGCTAAAATTCACCGGACTGTCCGGTGGTGCACCGGACTGTCCGGTGAGCCAACGGTCGATTGCGCAACGGTCGGCCGCACAATCCGCGGGCGACGCGTGGCCCGCGCCAACGGTTGGCATGGGGCATCGGACTGTCCGGTGTGCACCGGACAGTGTCCGGTGTGCCAACTGCCACGAATCTGCAACGGTCGGATGCGCCAGAAAAGGAAGGAGATCGCGCATCGGACAGCTACAGTGACTGTCCGGTGCGCCACCCGACATAAGGCAAGATTAGCCTTCCAAGATTGCCTCCAATGGCTCCTATCTGCCTTGGGGCTATAAAAGGGACCCCTAGGCGCATGGAGGAGTCACCCAAGCACACTCTAAGCATTCCAAGACTTCTAGTCCTCACTTTCACGCAATCGTTCATCGTTCTTGAGATTGGAGCACTTTTTGAGTTGTAAACTCCCCGCGCGTGTTTTGTGTGCTCATCTTCTCACTTGTGTGCGTGTTTGCGGTGTGGATTAAATTCTAGTGTGCGTTGCTCTTCCCAACCTTACTCCGTACTTTCTTTGTGAACAATATTGTAAGGGCGAGAGGCTCCAACGTGTGGAGATTCCTCGCAAATGGGAAGAAAACTATAAGGAAGAATATCGTGGTATTCAAGTTGATCATAGGATCACTTGAAAGGGGTTGAGTGCAACCCTTGTCCATTGAGACGCCACAACGTGGAGGTAGGCAAGTGTTATACTTGGCCGAACCACGGGATAAACCACTGTGTCTCTTGTGTTGTCTTTCTCTGTGATTATTGTGATTCGCAAGAGCTCGCTCTATAGCCACTTAGTTCTATTGCACTAACACTTAACCAAGTTTTGTGGCTATTAGTTGTTGAATTTTACAGGATCACCTATTCACCCCCTCTAGGTACTCTCAATTGGTATCAGAGCCGTTCTCTTCACGTAAGGGACTAATCGCCTGAAGAGATGGATCCTAAGGGAAAGGGGATGGTGATCAACGATAAGGAGAAGGAGTCCATCTTCAACGAGCCAAGGGACGACAAGCTTACTGACTCTAGATCGAGTCACAAGAAGAAGGACGGGAAGAAGAAGAGACGCATTAAGAAGATCGTCTACTACGACAGCGACGAATCTTCTTCTTCACCAAGAGACGACGACGTCGAGAAAAAGGAACCGGTTAATTCAAATTATTCATTTGATTATTCTCGTATTCCTTTTAATTCCAATGCTCATTTGCTTTCAATTCCTCTTGGTAAACCTCCACACTTTGATGGAGAGGACTACGCTTTTTGGAGTCACAAAATGCGTAGTCACTTATTTTCTCTCCATCCTAGTATATGGGAGATAGTTGAAAATGGAATGCAATTCGATAGTTCGGATAACCCTGTATTTATTAATGAGCAAATTCATAAGAATGCGCAAGCTACCACTGTTTTGCTAGCACCTTGTGCAGGGACGGACGAATACAACAAGTTGAGCGGATTGGACAATGCCAAGCAAATTTGGGATACCCTCAAAATCTCACATGAGGGAAACGACGCCACCATAATCACCAAAATGGAGTTGGTGGAAGACGAGCTGGGGAGGATTGCAATGATCAGGGAAGAGGAGCCAACACAAATGTACAACAGGCTCAAAACCCTGGTCAACAAGATCAGGAGCTATGGAAGCACAAGATGGACGGACCACGACGTCGTCCGACTTATGCTCAGGTCTTTTACTGTTATTGACCCTCATCTTGTGAACCTCATCCATGAGAATCTCAGGTACACAAAGATGACACCCGAGGAGATACTCGGAAAATTTGTGAGCGGGCGCATGATGGTCAAGGAGGCAAGGTATGTTGATGATGCATTAAACGGCCCAATGCCCATCTACGAGCCGCAGCCCGTTGCACTCAAGGCAACAAGCAGCAAGGAGGTGCTACCGAGCAAGGT
This sequence comes from Zea luxurians, assembly GCA_029449295.1. Taxonomy (NCBI): domain Eukaryota; kingdom Viridiplantae; phylum Streptophyta; class Magnoliopsida; order Poales; family Poaceae; genus Zea; species Zea luxurians. The sequence goes on from JAOPSE010000003.1 coordinate 28,290,483, forward strand.
GGCACAAGTTGAGGCTGTCGGGCTAAACAAAGATGAGATGACCCTCATCATCAAGCGCTTCAAGACCGCGCTAAAAGGACGCAAGGAGTATCCCAACAAGAGCAAAGCAAAGGGAAAGCGCTTCTGTTTTAAATGCGGTAAGACTGGTCATTTTATAGCAAATTGTCTCGATAATGCTAATGACCAGGAACAAGAAAAGAGCGGGAAGAGGGAGAAGAAGAAGGCCTACAAGAAGGCGAAGGGCGAGGCACACCTTGGCAAAGAATGGGATTCGGACTGCTCTTCTTCCGACTCCGACGACGAAGGACTCGCTGCCTCAGCCTTCAACAAATCGTCACTCTTTCCTAACAAGCGCCACACTTGCCTCATGGCCAAGGAAAAGAAGGTAAGCGTTCGAGAAACCCCTAAGTATACTACTTCAAGTGATGATGATTCTAGTGATGATGAAGTAGATTATACCGATTTATTAAGGGTTTAGATAGAGCAAAGGTAGTGTTGGGGACTTGTTCTCAAGTGCTGTGAATTAGGAACAAGGCAACATAGAATGTCAGATGTTAAAGCCCTTCGTCCGCTGAAGCATTATTTCCCCAAGGATTTAATGAACTTCGGACGAAGGTTATAGATAATGTATCACGAAGGATGCACCTTCGTGATCAAAGATAAAAATAATGCAAAATGAAATATAAAATTTAAAATATAAAACGTAACAGAGTAGTTAGGAATAAATAAACTCAATTATTTTGTAATGTGAACTTGGATATCAAAATATAATGTTTAGGCACATTTCTACCTTTGCCTTGGCAGAAAAAATAATTCCAGAGTAATGCGTCAGCGATTACAAGATTGCGTGAACAGTAAAGGAGTACTGTTCACCTATTTATAGGCACAGGACGCAGCCTGTAAGAAATTACAATCATGCCCCTCACAGAAGATCACAATTATAACTCAGACTTTCATGGACTAAAAAGTAATTCCATCTTTAAGTCGGTTCGATCCTTCGTCTTTGGACACGCTATATTATCGAAGCTTTATGAGCGGTTGCTTCGGTATCTCATATAAACAGATTTTCCAAAGATGTTTTCTTTCTGCAGGACCTTCGGCGACGAAGCATGATCCCAACAGTAGCCCCTTCGCGGTGCTAGATCGTTTTTCATAACGAGCTCGACCCGTGAAAAAGCCTCTTAAGCTTCGGGTAGCCGAAGGTCCGAAAAACACCTTCCCTGAGCTCGTTGCGGAGAAACGATACAGCTTCCGAGCGTGGAGTAGTCCCATCATGCATATTTACCCTCTCGGGTTTTGTGGCCCACCGTTCAGTGGGTGCGGGCGAGTATTCGTCCGGTGTAGGAGACTTGACGATTCGCCTTTTTACCTGCAGCGCTATATAAACAGACAAGTAGGTGTAAAGTTACCACAGCATTCATTGCAATTGCACTATTTTGCTGTCAAAAAATTTACCATAGCCGAAGCTTGACCTTTGCACTCTAACGAAGCACCACTCCAGACTCTGCTTCGTCACAAGAAGAGCTTCGGAAAAAAGTCATTAATTTCAAAAAACTTTAGGAATTTATAAATAAATGGCTAGATTGCGCTCTACTCGCTACTGCCAGGATTGAGCGTGAGGGAGACGAAGCCAAAGCCACTGAAACTGTTCCGATTTCCGAAGCAATGAGGCGTTCCAGGCTCGTTTCATCAGAGGACACACCTGCTGCTGAAGCAACACAAGCTGTTGCTGAAGAAATTGGTTCCGAAGATGAGTACAGCTTCAGGATGCCAAGTAAACCTAGTCATCTGGATTTTGGAAGGTCCACCATCTCTGAAGCTGATCTTCCTAAGATGGTGAAGCTGGGTTATTTTAGCGAAGCCAAGATGGAATTAATTCGTTTTGGTGGAGAAGAAACTATCCCAAAGCCAGGAAAGAATGAGGTAGTAGTCTTCAAAAGTTTTCTGAAAGCTGGTTTAAGGTTCCCTCTTAACAAGATGATTGCTATTGTACTAAAGAAGTTTGGGATTTACCTTCATCAGCTGACGCCTAATGCTATCGTTAGGTAGAGCGTTTATATTTGGGCCCTTCGTAGCCAGGGAGTGGAACCGTTTGGTGAGGGTTTCTGCCGAGTTCATGAATTACACTACCAGACTAAAGCCAGAGGAGACGGTTTGCACGAGAATTTTGGCTGCTACAACTTTGCTTATCGCAAGACTACAAAGTTTCAGTGATAAGCTATCAAAGCAAATGGCCAGCCGGATGGAAGTCTGAATGGGTTTATGTTAAAGTTGATGAAGATGAAGATAAATTGGTCCAGAGTCCGCTAGAACTGACCTTCGGAGAGACGAGGCCCCAATGCAACATGATAATGGGGAGCCCGAGTCAGATTGCTTTGGCTGAATTTTGAGTGATTTCAGATCATATTGGCACTAGGGACTTAGTGCAGGAATTCTTGGCTTTTAAAGTGTTCCCAACACTGAGGGACTGGGAGATGCCGAAGCTAAAGGGAGAAAAGAAAAAGGGAGAACTTGTTCGATTGCCTTATCATTACAAATTTAAGAAACATTTTAAAGCACCATGCCAAGAATGGTTGGACACAATTGAGGTTATGTGCAATGAGATTCTCGGCTGCTATTCTAAGAAAGAAGATCAGTTAATGACTGCGGCCTTCGGCACTCGTCCGAAACGAAGATTGAATCGGGTGCTGGATGCTTTGAATTTTGATTATCCTGATTACGAGCAACTGAGCGGAGATGCCGAAGGCCAAAAAAGAAAAAGGATTGCCAGCGTCCTTGATAAAGAAGGCACCAAGTTGACTAAAAAGGACAAAGAAAATTCTGAGAAAAGAAAATTAAGCCCTGAGCCGAAGATAACTGCTCCAAAGAGAAGAAAAGTTGCATCCCCAAAACCAAAGACGCCAGCCCAAGAGGAGGAAGCTCCTGCAACACCTTCTGCTGCCGAAGTGGAAGAGATTCTAAAGGTAATGACTGAACCTTTGCCTATCAAGCTAAGTCCGCTGGCGCCAGAACTGACGAAGTTTTTTCAAAAGGAAAAAGAACCTTCGGCAACAGAAAGTCCTGCCAAGCCGAAGAAGAAAATAAGAATTATGCAAGTGGCCGATGTCATTCATCAGACACCACCACCAACATCAGCGTCAAAAATAATTGAAAGCGCTGCTACTGCCGAAGCCACAGCCACCAGAGTCGAAACTACCGGAGTCGAAGCCACCGGAGCAACCGCCGAAGCTGAAGCCACCGGAGCCGAAACTGAGATCACCGAAGATCCTAATCTAGAAACCACACTTGGTGATATTGATAACATACTTCTGAAAATGGCTGAAGAAGAAGCTGCTACGGTCGCGGTGGACACGACGATTGAGAAAGGAAAAGGGCAGATTGAAGACACTTTGGAAGAAGAAAACTTTAATTTTCAAGATATACTTGGACAAGAGCTATCAGAAGCTGAAAAAGAAGAACTAAAGAAATATGCTATATCCTGTGGATACAAACCAGGGGCTCTGCTGTTTGGCGGAGTCAATGAAGGAAAACTAAGATGCCTTCGTAATCGAACCGAGGCTAAAGTTGTTAGAACTTTTTCAAAGAATGTTGGGCTGCCGAAGATTGAAGCAGACTTGTGCAGATACCAGCGACAGCATATCGCTGGTAGCTTGTTCTATGCTAATTTCAAGGTAAAAACTCTCAACTTTTATTGTTTTTTAAATTAAGATGGTTTCTGACGAAGGTTGTTTTGCCAGAGTATATTATTAAGTAAAGTGCTGAGGATGCAACAAGATCTTGAAGACAAGAAAAACGAAGCTACTATCAGAGATCTAGAAAATAAGGTCGAAAGTTACGAAGCTGCTTTGAAGAAAAAGGACTTCGACATTCAAGAACTTGAACAAAAAGCTGAAGATCACAAGGTTTCCTTGGAGAAAAAGGACTTCGTAATTCACTCTATGGAAGGCTCGCTAGCTGAAGCTCAAGCTGAAATTGACAAGTTAAACAATGAATTGCTCATAAAATTAGAAAAATCTGAGCAGGAAAAGAAGAATCTTGAAACAAGTCTCAAGACCGAAATTGAGAAAAATTCAAATTTGCAAAAATTACTGAAAGAGCTTCAGGAAAAATGTTTAGATTTCGGCAACCGATGCGTGCAGCGGCTGAAGGATGTGTTTCACTCAATTGGAGCCAGCTCTGATAAATTTACACCTTCAGCTGAAAACCTGCCAAGCACCTTCGAATACATTGAGGGCGAAGTTGATGCACTTGATGAAGTTATCGCTGGGCATGCCGATTTCTGCGCCCTGTTAGCTTCTCGAGGCACAACTACTGCTTTCTTGAAGGCTGATTGCACACACGGAAAAATTGTGAATAGGCCAAACTTCAGTTTGTCACCAGCAGATTTAATTGACATCCCCAGCCTAGCTCGAAGCATAGGAAACAGGTTTATGACCCAGATTTGGATAAACGGCGGGCGAAAAATGGCTGGTGACGAAGCTCGGAGCCACCTTAAGCCAGTGAGAAACTTATACTTGTTACTTTTACCTTCTCCTTGAATTTTGCGGTTTTCTTATTCCGTTTTGATATGTACATGATGATGAAGCTAAAGAATGAGGAGCTGAAGCTTTAAAACACATCCCGAAAGACTCTGCTGCACAAGATTTTAGAGAAAATTTTTGTAATATAATTGTAAAGAAATTTATGTAAATTTGTGCGTACCTTGTAATATATCTTTCCCCTTTGTCCCTGTACAATCTGCTTTGCTGTGGACGAAATTTTCTTTTTGAGCCGAAGGCGAAAAACACCTTCTCTTCTTTTCGTACACAACGAAGCATGAAAATTTCTTCTTTCTGTTTTTCTCCGAAGCTTTATCCTCATAGCCGAAGCATCTGTCTTTTCTGAATGATATAATGATAATGATCCTATGCATGTCTAAATGAATGTTTATGAATGCAAATGTCATGATTTGATGTATCGTGCAAATGAATGTCCGAATATATATTCGAAGCCATAATCATAAACATCATTCTCTTAGGAATGACTCAAATCTTTTTGCCGCTTATTTCTCGGCTTCACCGTTTATTTTTCGGTGTATCAGCGTTGACTTTTCGCTGTAAGCCTCCCTTTGGAGCTTCTTCGCCTTTTACTTCAGCGGAATCAGTGTTTATTTTTCGCTGCAAGCCTCCCTTAGGAGCTTCTTCGCCTTTTACTTCAGCGGAATCAGCGTTTATTTTTCGCTGTAAGCTCTGCATTCCCTTAGGAACGACTTTTGAGCTTCTCCCTGTTTTTTTTTCTTTTTTGTTTGCACTAGATGGTGCATTCTCAGCTTTTACATTTACATCTTTGGGGGATATTGCTCTTATAGAGATGAAATAAGGAAAAAGAAATTACATGCTATGGCCCCATTAAAAACCTTTCTCCCCCTTTGGAAAGGAAAAGGGTGCCACAAGAAAAAACTAAAAAATAAAAATAAAAAAGATTACATCAGGTTACACATAATACCGCCGAAGCTCATCCGCATTCCAAGATCTAGGAATGTCGTTACCGTTCATGTCCTTTAATCTGTAGGATCCGGGTCTTGACGAAGATACTACCAGAAATGGGCCTTCCCACTTCAGCCGTAGTTTGCCCACTGTGTCTGGGTTTGCCACTCTTCGAAGCACCAAATGTCCTGGCTTAATGTTTTTCAACCGAACCTTTCTATCACGCCATTTTATTGTTTCGGCTTGGTATTTATTGATGTTTTCCACAGCCTGAAGCCTGATCCCTTCTATAGCATCTTTGTCCACAGAGCAATCAACTTCGTCTTTTGCCGAAGCCACTGTTCTTATTGATCCTGCCTTAGCCTCTTCTGGGGTTATTGCTTCATCACCAAACAACAATTTGAATGGTGTAAAACCTGTTGACCTTGATACTGTTGTGTTATGGCTCCACACCACTTTGATTAATTCATCTGGCCACTTTCCCCTTGGCTGATTGAATATTAATTTCATTATTCCTATCATTATGATGCCATTAGCCCTTTCAACTAGTCCATTTGATTCCGGATGTCAAACTGATGCAAAATGGATCTTTGTGCCAATTTGTTCACAAAATTCTTTGAAAGCTTCGGAATCAAACTGCGTTCCATTGTCCACAGTGATGGCCTTCGGCACTCCGAAGCGACAGACAATGTTTTGCTAGAAAAACTTTTGAATAGTAACCGAAGTTATTGTGGCTAAAGGCTTTGCCTCAATCCATTTAGAAAAATATTCCACTGCCACTAAAACTTATCTTAAGTTCCCTTGTGCTGGTGGTAGCGGACCTAACAAATCAAGGCCCCATCTTTGCAATGGCCAAGTGGGTTGTATTAACTGGGTTAGAGACGAAGGTTGTTTTTGATCTCTTGCACATTTCTGCCAACCTTCGCACTTTTGGACTAACTCTGCTGCATCCGAAGCTGCTTTCGGCCAATAAAATCCTTGACGGAAAACTTTTCCCAGCAAAGGCCTAGATCCAATGTGAGATCCACACAGGCCTGCATGTATTTCCTTCATCAATTCTATACCTTCGGCTCTGGATAAACATTTGAGTAACGGAAAGCAGACCCCATGCTTGTACAACTCCCCTTCTATTATTACATATGGACGAGCTCTTGCCTCTATTCTCTTGTTATAAGCTTCGTCATCTGAAAGGAAGTTGCCCTGAAGGTAAGAGATGATCTCAGTTCTCCAGTCTTCACTATAAACAGGAGATATATTGAGGACCGCTCTTTCAAGGAGTTCAACCGAGGGTGCTTTTATTGTTTCAAAAAATACTTCCGAAGGTAAGGGCAGCCCCTGTGCTGCTGACTTGGCTAGCAAATCAGCATGTTCATTTTCTCCTCGAGGAATATTTTTTACAGAAAACCCTTCAAAGGAAGCTTCAATTCCTCGGACCTTATCTAAATACTTCTCAAGCTTCAGGTCTCTTGCCTTACAACTCTTGTCAATATGACCAGAGATAACCTGGGAATCAGTTTTAAGAACCGCCCTTCTGATTCCCATTGCCTTTAACTTCCAAAGACCCAAAAGTAAAGCTTCGTACTCAGAAATGTTATTTGTGTAGCTAAAATCGAGTCTTGCTGCGTAGCAAGTTTTAACTTTGGAGGGTGCGATCAACACAGCGGCTGCTCCTGCCCCGAAGGTTCCCTAAGAACCATCGCAAAATACTGTCGATGCTTCGGCATCTTTACTCGCTTCTTCTTCCTGAGCCCCTGGCGTCCAGTCAGCTATGAAGTCGGCTAACGCCTGGGACTGAATCGAAGATCTGTGCACATAATCAATGTAGAATTCATTGAGTTCCACAGCCCACTTTCCAACCCTTCCAGTAGCTTCTCTATTTCTCATAATGTCCTTCAATGGTTGTGAAGAAGGGACAATTATATTGTATGCTTGAAAATAGTGTCGAAGCTTTCTGGAAGCCATCAAAACAGCATACAGCACCTTCTCCAATTCTGTTTAATTTTTCTTTGATAAACTAAGAACTTCAAATACAAAGTATATTGGAGCTTGCTTTTTGACTTGCCCTTCAAGCTTCTCTTGGACAAGTGCCGCACTTACCGCTAAGTGCGAGGCTGCCACATATAACAACAAAGGAGCCCCTGGCATTGGTGGAGTTAACGTCGTTAAGTCTATCAAATATTGCTTCAGCTCTTCGAAGGCTCTCTGCTGAGCTGGTCCCCATTAAAAAACTTCGGCTGATTTCAGCACTTCGAAGAATGGTAAATTTCTCTCTGCTGATCTAGATATGAATCTGTTGAGAGATGCCAATCTTCCTGTCAATCGCTGAGCCCCCTTCTTTGTGCTTGGTGGTTCCATTCGAAGAATAGCTTCGATTTTATTTGGATTAGCCTCAATCCCTTTTGTCGAAACTAGGCAACCAAGAAATTTCCCTTTCTTTACTCCGAAAACACACTTTTCTGGATTCAGTTTTAGACCGGCCTGTCTAAAATAGGCGAAAGTCTCCTGCACATCAGCAATGTGATTTTCTTGCTTCGTGCTTTTTATAATGATATCATTGACATAAGTTAGCACATTTCTGCCTATCTGAGAATGAAGAACCTTTGTTGTCATTCTGCTGAAGCTTCCTCCAGCATTCTTGAGCCCCTCAGGCATCCGAAGGTGACAATATGCTCCGCTAGGGGTTATGAAGCTAGTTTTTGGTTCATCCTCCTTCTTCATCCAAATCTGATGATAGCCTGAATAACAGTCCAAGAGACTCATAAGTTCTGATGAAGCTGCTGCATCAACTAGAGAGTCTATCCTTGGCAATGGGAACTCATCCTTCGGACAAGCCTTGTTGAGATCAGAGAAATCAATACACATCCTCCATTTGCCGTTGGCCTTTTTTACCATAACAGTGTTAGCCAGCCATTCTGGATATTTCACTTCCCTGATGACTCCGGCACTGAAGAGTCTTTTTACTTCATTTCGAGCACCTTCGGCCTTGTCATCAGACATCTTCCGAAGCCTCTGCTTTCTGGGCCTGAAGGATGGATCAACATTGAGCGAGTGTTCAATAACATCCCTGTTGACGCCACAAAGATCGTTAGCCGACCATGCAAAGACATCTTTGTTGTTGAACAAGAACCTTATCAGGGTTTTCTCTTGTTCCTCAGACAATTGAGATCCCAGCAGCACCTTCTGCTCTGCGATATCTTCGCATAAAAGCATGGGTTTCGGCTGATCGGCCGAAGCAGCCTTCTCCCTTCTGTGCTTGTACTGCTCACAAGCTTCGGCTCCATCTATATTGTGGATTGCCTTTGAATCAGTCCAATTCCCTTCGGCCTTTCTGGCAGCTTCCTGACTCCCATGAATAGCAATAGGTCCCTAATCCGAAGGTATCTTCATACAAAGATATGCTGGATGAAGAATTGCTTCGAAAGCATTGAGTGTTCCGCGACCAATGATAGCATTGTAAGGATACTCCATGTCAACAATGTCAAACACAATTTGCTCAATCCTTGTGTTATTGACGAATCCGAAGGTCACTGGCATGGTGATCTTACCAAGCGCTATAATTTGTCGCCCTCCGAAGCCACAAAGAGGGTGCGTAGCATCATGAATCTTGTCTTCGGGCTCTTGCATTTGTCTGAAGGCCTTAGCAAATATGATATCCGCTGCACTACCTGTATCAACCAAGACATTGTGGACCAGAAATCCTTTGATCACACAAGAGATAACCATAGCATCATTATGTGGGTAATCCTTGAGCTGAAGATCCTCTTGAGAGAAGGTAATTGGGATGTGAGACCATTTTGACTTGATGAAGGGTCCTTGTACCCCTACATGTTGTACTCTTCTTTGCGCCTCCTTCTTCTGCTTCTTGTTAGCCGGCTCTGAGCATGAACCGCCTGTTATCGGAAGAATCAGCTTTGGAGCCGAAGCAATTCCAGTTTGGTTCTTGAACGAAGCCATCAACTCGAAAAGTGGAAGTGAGTTCACCGGAGGTGGGCGCCAATGTTGGGGACTTGTTCTCAAGTGCTATGAATTAGGAACAAGGCAACATAGAATGTCAGATGTTAAAGCCCTTCGTCTGCTGAAGCATTATTTCCCCAAGGATTTAATGAACTTCGGACGAAGGTTATAGATAATGTATCACGAAGGTTGCACCTTCGTGATCAAAGATAAAAATAATGTAAAATGAAATATAAAATTTAAAATATAAAACGTAACGGAGTAGTCAGGAATAAATAAACTCAATTATTTTGTAATGTGAACTTGGATATCAAAATATAATGTTTAGGCACATTTGTACCTTTGCCTTGGCAGAAAACAATAATTCCAGAGTAATGCGTCAGCGATTACAAGATTGCGTGAACAGTAAAGGAGTACTGTTCACTTATTTATAGGCACAGACGCAGCCTGTAAGAAATTACAATCATGCCCCTCACAGAAGATCACAATTATAACTCAGACTTTCATGGACTAAAAAGTAATTCCATCTTTAAGTTGGTTTGATCCTTCGTCTTTGGACACGCTATATTATCGAAGCTTTATGAGCGGTAGCTTCGGTATCTCATATAAACAGATTTTCCGAAGATGTTTTCTTTCTGCAGGACCTTTGGCGACGAAGCATGATCCCAACAGGTAGATAAAATTAATGAGTTAATTGATGCTTTAAATGAAAAGGATAGACTTTTAGAAAAGCAAGAGGATATTTTGTATGAAGAGCATGATAAGTTTGTTAGTGTGCAAAAATCTCTTGCTTTAGAGGTTAAAAGGAATGAAATGCTATCTTCTGAATTATCTGCTTGTCATGAAACTGTGTCTAGCTTAAAGAGTGTTAATGATGATTTAAATGCTAAGCTAGAAGTAGTTAATAAATCTAGTTCTTGTATAGAGCATGTTGTCATTTGTAATAGGTGTAAGGATTTTGATGTTGATGCGTGTGTTGAACACCTTACTTCTATTACCAAATTAAATGGTGAAGTGGCAAGTCTTAATGCCCAACTTAAGACTTGCAAAAATGACTTTCATAAATTAAAATTTGCTAGGGATGCCTACATTGTTGGTAGACACCCCTCAATTAAGGATGGGCTTGGCTTTCGAAAGGAAGTCAAGAACTTAACAAGCCAAAGGGCTCCCATTCCCAACAAGGAGAAAGGGAAGGCCCCTATGGCTAGTAGCATTCAAAGAAATCATGCTTTCATTTATTATAGAAAATTTTCTAGCAATGTTCATTATAATAGGAGTTATGATGCTTATGATTCACATGCTATGATTGCTTCAAGCTCTACTTTTGTGCATGGTAGAAATATGCCTAGGAAAAATCATGTTTTGCATCATATACCTAGGAAAATGCGTAATGAATCTGCTACTGTTTTCCATGCGTGCAACACTACTTTTGTACTCACATGTAAAAATAAAAAAGTAGTTGCTAGGAAGTTGGGGGTCAAATGCAGGGGAGACAAGACTTGCATTTGGGTCCCAAAGGCTATTGTAACTAACCTTGTAGGACCCAACAAAAGTTGGGTTCCTAAAACCCAAGTGTAAATTGCTTTGCAGGTTTATGCATCTGGGGGCTCAAGCTGGATTATCGACAGCGGATGCACAAACCACATGACGGGGGAGAAGAAGATGTTCACCTCCTACGTCAAGAACAAGGATTCCTAGGACTCGATCATCTTTGGAGATGGGAACCAAGGCAAGGTTAAAGGACTAGGAAAGATAGCCATTTCATCCGAGCATTCCATATCCAATGTGTTCTTAGTTGAATCGCTCGGGTACAACTTATTGTCTGTCAGTCAACTGTGTAATATGGGTTATAATTGTCTATTTACCAATGTAGATGTGTCTGTCTTTAGAAGGAGTGATGGTTCACTAGCTTTTAAGGGTGTACTAGACGGCAAACTCTACTTGGTTGATTTTTCGAAAGAGGAGGTCGATTTAGATGCATGCTTAATTGCTAAGACAAGCATGGGTTGGCTGTGGCATCGCCATCTAGCACATGTTGGGATGAAGAACCTTCATAAACTTCTAAAGGGAGAACATGTGTTAGGACTAACCAATGTATTTTTCGAAAAAGATAGACCTTGTGCAGCTTGTCAAGCAGGTAAATAGGTGGGAAGCACTCATCACAGCAAGAATGTGATGACTACATCAAGACCTCTGGAGCTACTTCATATGGACCTCTTCAGACCCGTCGCCTACCTCAGCATCGGGGGAAGTAAGTATGGTCTTGTTATTGTTGATGATTTTTCCCACTTCACTTGGGTATTTTTTTGCAGGATAAATCAGAAACTCAAGGGACCCTAAAGCGCTTTCTAAGGAGAGCTCAAAACGAATTTGAGCTCAAGGTGAAAAAGATAAGAAGCGACAACGGGTCCGAGTTCAAGAACTTACAAGTGGAGGAGTACCTTGAGGAGGAAGGAATTAAGCACGAGTTCTCCGCTCCCTACACACCACAACAAAACGATGTGCACTACAAGAAACTAATAAATGTTCGTGGGTTAATTTAAAAACGTGGGTACCGACGTTTTTAATTGAGTTAAGTTCATGAGTTTGTTAAAGAACGTGGGTACCCACGTTCTTAGTTTAAATTCGTGCGCCCTAGCTAAAACTGTCGAACTTATCGTATTAAGAACGTGGGTACCCACGTTCTTATATTAAGTTCGTGGGCCACGTGAACACCGTCGAACTTAACCCAAAAACCTAAATCCCCAACCCACCCACACGACTCTCTTCTTTCTCGCCCACTGCACGTATCGCACGCACTCCTCCACCGCGCCGCCGCCAGCCACCGCGCTCGCCGCGCCTCCACCACCGCTCCTCCACCTTGCTACGCCTCCGCCACCACGGCAGAGGCATAGGCCCGGCCTCCCTCCCGCCCGCGCAGGGCTCACCGCCGCGGCGACCACAATGCCGGCGTCGGAGCCCAAGGCGCGCGTCCTGGCAGCCCGATCCAGCTGCAGAGCAACGTGCTCGCCGCGCTCGAGGCTCGGGTGCGCCTCCCCGCTCGCCACCCTCGCGCCTCTGGCTTCCGCACCGCCGTCGGCCAGGGAGACACAGCCGACCTCCCTCTCCACCAGGTGGCCTGCCGCGCCCATGTGTCCTTGGGGAACTCGTGGCCACAGATTTTTGCTGCTTAGTTCTCTGCACTGCTGCCGACAGCGTCCAAAGAGAGGGGAAAGAACTGCTAGTTCAACATTTTCTTGTTGGTGAAAAGGATGTCAGGCTTCTGGTTGATCTCGAAAAGAATATCATTGCAGGAGGTGCCATCTGATTCTCAAACTGCTTTTGTATGTACTTTTTGCGTGGTATTCCAATCTTGTTTGGACCGTGTATTTAATATATGCATTTTCTTGTCAGGCTTCTGGTTGATCTCGAAAAGAATATATGCATTTGCAATGGAAATGACACTATTGAACATCTCAGGAGCAGACTTGAGTGATTTAGCCATGGAGCACTCCTTATGTCCATCCAAAGAAAATGGTGGTATGCTTGGGTGGGTTCGAAGGGGACAGATGGTACAACATTAACTTGTTTTTTCTAGCATACTGATAGAGTAGATGATATTCTTCTAGCCTTTACATACCTTTATTACCTGCTTTACCTTGGCAGTGTTGATGAAATCTATACAGTCAATTTAAAAGTTTTTATGCTTCATAGCACATTGCGTTGGCCTGACATTCCATTGGCTTGTGTAATGTAATAAGTATTTACTCATTCCTTCAACATGTCAAGACTAGAGTTGGCAACCAAATGATAATCAAGAAAATATTATTGTTTTTGTATGGTCACTTCATCTTCCGTATGCCAAAATAGATGGTACTAGTCTATTGCAACTCCTGAGAATTTTACTCTCAAGGCAGCCAGTCCTAGAGGCACACATCAATTGTTGGTGATTTTGACGTGGAAGCTTACTGTTTCTTGTTGTGGTATTGCTTCTAAAATCTCTCACTAAATCAGCCAGAACTGTGGTCGCATGTTCTCAGCTTGTTTAATGTTTGCAGCAGCTTTCCATTCCTTACATTGTATTTGAAATTATTTTACTAAGCAATGATGAATCGCCCTTTGAATTAGATGTAGATCACTCCATGTACCTGCGTTTCAGGGAGAACCTACTTGGGTCCTACATTGGAATGATATATATGGGCTTTAACTGAGCTTTCTGAACATTACTTTGAGCAATGCATGTGTTTTTTCCGGTGGCTATTGTTGAATGAAAATGTCAATATTTATTTGTTGGCAGAACATAGATGGAGCAATGTGCTTAGAAATTTCTTACTTTCGATGATTATTTGCCTAATAGTGAGGTGTAGACAACTCCAAGTTCCTGCTTGCCAGGGAGAACCTACTTGGAGTCCTACATTCAAATGAGTTCTATGGGCACTTTTTGAGGTTTAAATGTTTGCCTATGTTATGTTCAGCTCGATCTTATCTTTCACTGTTATATTTGGAAGCTTATGAATCAAATGCGTCCAATTTTTACCTTCACAGTAACCTATGATGAATTGTCCGACATGTGAGGTGTAGGTAACTGCAGCCCTGTTTAGTTAATTTAGGGTTCTTTAGGTGCATGTTATTCGTCATGTAATGATTGTTCATTGGTTTGATGTTTTACCTTTTCTTCTGCCTAGTGATTTCTATCAAAATAAATTACTTTGTGTGACTGCCAGTGATGATTAGTCTGCAAAATGGATGTCCTATGGACTCAAGTCCCTGTTTCAGGAAGAACCTACTTGAGGAAACATGGTACATAATACAACATCATTTGATAACACTAAGGCATTACAGAAGAACCCTATGTCCGTTCAGTTTTTGCTTCGTGCTCTTTTCTTTTATTCTGAAAATTGAACTTGATCATAAAGCTTGTTAACATTTGATCGAGTAATTAATTTGTGAACATTTGCATGTTAAAGTTCTAAGCTTCTCCATTACCTTTATAGAAATCTCATTGATGCAGCTAATATCGCTGCATTGGCAGCTTTATCTACTTTCTGGAGGCCTGAATGCACGGTTGGTGGGGACGATGGTCAGCAAGTTACAGTGCATGATCCTGAGGTAGACGTACACTCCCAATGTGCTCTATTGTTTATGGTTTTGCCAATATATCCCTCAAAGGTCATGCTCCCTTATAGCATTAGATTCATTAATTATACTCCCTGCATCCTGAAAAGGATGCAATTATAGAACAGTGATACACTAAAGTATGTCGAGTTTATATAAATATGTTAATAATTAATGTTTATTGTACTAAATAGGTACCATTAGATTTGTCATGAGCCCATGAAACATATATTTACAGTATACTTATTTCAAGTCATACATGTTGATACTATTTTCTATAAATTTAGTCAAACTTAAGGTAGCTTGATTTTGATCAGACCTAGAATTGCATCCTTCTTGGGACGGAGGTAGTATGTCCTTAAGAGTACATTCGTCTGACTCCCATAATTTTCTTAGTGTGAAGCTGCAGTATGGGCCTAATGCTCGCCTTTTGTCCTGCTTTGTTAACCACTGCAACTATCTTGTGTTTTGATTTGATGTATTTTACAGGTTAGGGATCCACTTCCTCTTATGATACACCATATGCCCATAGCTGTAACATTTGCATATTTTGGTGAAGGTAACATCGTGGTATGTCCAAATATTTGAGATTGAAGTGCTTTTGATTATCGTCAAAGCATTATCATCCTCATCTGAGTAAATGGCCTTTTTGTGTAGGTTCTTGATCCCGCATATAAGGAAGAAGCAGTAATGGGAGGGAGGATGACTGCTATAGGTAACTCAAATGGGGATGTTTTGGCCATTTAGAAAGCTGGTGGAGAGGGTCTCATGTCAAGTGTTACCATGCAGTGTTTAAAAATTGCTTCGGTAAAGACTGCTGATATAATAAGCAAAATAAAGAAAGCAGTAAGTAACCCCCTCAGATTGATGACACCGATGCTTTGCTGGTCTAACCTTATTTGGCCAGAAGAGGCACCGTGTCTAGGAGCTAGCCATATGTGGCAAGAAGATGTCTTTGATTCCTCGTATTTTCCATTTGGCTGTTGGAGGGAGCCGCGGCTGCGAAACATTACTTCCATTTCCTGCCGTGTCTAGCCTGTTTGGCAAGAAAAACCGTCTTAATCGTATCGTTTTTTTCCAGTTTGTGGTTAGACCATTAGAGGATTCCTGCACTATGTCCTTTTGTTTAACCAAATTTGTTCGGCAATTGAGGTAGTGCATTTCGCCTCTCTTTCTAATGTTCAGGAAGACTGCTTCTTGATAGACCAAGATCTATGCCTCTTAGTTGTTGGGGTTTCCGTGTGTTCCGTTAGGTGTTCATTGGCTGAGTTTCTGTTTAGTAAAATTGGTTTTGGTTTGCTTTATTGTTCTTCTAGGAATGACTATGATCTCGCCCGGTTTGTTCAGTAATAATTTGGTTGCCAGCAAAACTCACGTCTTCTCCTTTTCCATAGAAATATGGAGAATATAGGTGTGCCCTAGTGGAAGCAGCTGCTGGCTTCCTTTGGGCCAATTGCGTAACCTTGGCATTTGGAAATAGAGATAAGCAAAGCAGCAACATGAATGTATGCTCCATCAGGTGCTATTTTGACCTTCCCGTGTTATGGTCTCCCCTGATGCCTCTATGGAGCGGATCCACAAGTCCATATAGTGTGTACTTTGACTGTATACTGAATATTCTTGCAAAAGAAAGCCTTGGTTTCTTTGAAAAGCAATAAATTATAGCACAAATGAATCAACATATTCTAGTGAAAATCATTTGTCTGGCTTTGTGCTGAGAGCTTTAACGATGAAGTGGGAAATCTTTCCGATATTTGGATATGTAAAATAGGATCATATTATACCCAAATTGTGGGACGTTATTCTCAAGTAAATGTTATTTCCAACTTGTTTGCTATTTGTAGTGGTGATTTGTGATTCTCATCATTCCTTCTTGTTCTGTTCTGTTTTTTTTTGTTCTTTGTTTTGTTTGCTGTGTTGTTTTGCTTTTGCCTAGGTGCAGAATTGTCTACTTCATTCCATGCTACGGTTTCCATTAAAGTTCCATTGACAATTTTCTTATTGTGAATGCTTCATTTGCAGGTCATAATTATGGTTCCTCCTCAATGGCTACTAGGTGCAATAGGGATTCATATGATGACAGTGTTAACAACAGCACACAAGTTACTGCTTCGAAGGTACAGAAATGTTTTGCTATGCCATCTTGCATTTCTTATGTCTTGGAAGCACCATCGAATCATCGATAATTCACCTTCTCTAATGCATTTTCTATTACGCCTGTTTAGGATGTTTCTTCTAGGGAAGCTTCAAATGTCTTCACATGTCTCACATGCATTTTCTTATTGTGAACTTATGTAAATTTGCGAACTTAAGTATTTGGACTTATGTTAATTTGTGAACTTATGTATTTGGACTTGTGTGAATTTGTGATATGAACATATATCCATGTGTTTGAAATATGTATTGTATGTGATATTTTGTGTTGCATGTGATTTTATGTTTGTCTAATTTTTCATTTATGTATTTTTTATTTTTTTCTGGAAAAGAGTTAAGAACGTGGGTACCCATGTTCTTAACGTTAAGAATGTGGGTACCGTTGAACTTAATGTGCAGCCCTCGTCGACCCACGTAGGACCCATAAGTTCGACGACCACGTGGTCTCGTCGAACTTAAATGTAAGAACGTGGGTGCCGTCGAACTTATGAGAACAAATTCTACGGCACCCGTCGAACTTAAAAACCCACGTTCTTAATGTTAAGTTTGACGGTACCCACATTCTTAATGTTAAGTTCGACGGTACCCACGTTCTTAATGTTAAGTTCGTCGGGGCCTTCGAACTTACTTCTGTAAGTTCGTCCAAAAATCACTGTCGGCTATATTCGTCGGTAAACCCACGTTCTTATGGTAAGTTCGACGGCTTATTACATTAAGTTCGACGGTTTTTCACCCACGTTCTTTAACCAGTTTCCTGTAGTGGTGGTAGAGAGGAAGAACAGGACGCTTATTGACATGGCAAGGACGATGCTTGGAGAGTTCAAGACACCCGAGTGGTTTTGGTCGGAGGCTGTGAATACAGCTTGCCACGCCATAAACCGGGTAAACCTTCATCACCTCCTCAAGAAGACCTCGTATGAACTTCTAACCGGTAACAAACCCAACGTTTCATACTTTCGTGTATTTGGGAGTAAATGTTACATTCTAGTAAAGAAAGGTAGAAATTCCAAATTTGCTCCCAAAGTTGTAGAAGGGTTTTTGCTAGGTTATGACTCAAATACAAAGGCGTATAGAGTCTTCAACAAATCATCGGGTTTGGTTGAAGTCTCTAGCGACGTTGTATTTGATGAAACTAATGGCTCTCCAAGAGAGCAAGTTGATCTTGATGATGTAGATGAAGATGATGTTCCAACAGCCGCAATACGCACGATGGCGATAGGTGATGTGCGACCACAGGAACAACAAGAGCAAGATCAGCCTTCTTTCTCAACAACGGTGCACCCCCAACTCAAGATGATGAACAGGTTCCTCAAGAGGAGGCGTGTGATCAAGGGGAAGCACAAGAAGATCAAGTTATGGAGGAAGAAGCATCACGGGCCCCTCCAACTCAAGTCCGAGCGATGATTCAAAGGAATCATCCCATCGACCAGATTCTAGGTGATATAAGCAAGGGAGTAACCACTTGCTCTAGACTAACTAACTTTTGTGAGCATTACTCGTTTGTCTCTTCTATTGAGCCTTTCAGGGTAGAAGAGTGTAGCATCCCAAAATCCTAATCTAGGTTTGAAACCCTAATCCACCTTTTACCCCTCCCTTCATCCTCTAATTCTAAAATCCTCCCCTAAATTTTCCTTCATCATATGCATACATTTTGTTTGATCACAAAAGCCCCTCACTTGGGTTCTATTTTCTAAACACTTAGAGCATCTACAAAATATTTTGTTCCAAAGAAAAAGATGCAAAAAGGGGAATAGGTTTTGGAAAAATAAAAAGAAAAAGAGAAAACCCTCTCCCCCCCTGCTGGGCCGTTTTCCAGCCCAAACCCGCGCGCCCCCCCCCTCGCGCTCGCGCTACCCTCCGCATTCGGCCCGTTTACGGCCCGCTTCCGCGCGCGCGGCAGCCGCCCTTCGCCCGCGCCTTCGCCCTCGCCTTCGCCCGCGCCTTCGCCCGCGCCTTCGCCCTCGCCTTCGCCCGCTCGCTCGCTCTCGCTGACAAGCCATCCCCACCCGTCAGCCGCCCGCTCGCCCGCTCGTTCGCCCGCTCGCTCTCGCTGACCAAGCGACCCCACCCGTCAGACGCTTCGTCGTCCGTCCGCCGTCCCCTTGCCGAAGTCACCTCCGCCGTCGCCTCCGTCCTTCCCCCTGCCGTCCGGCCGCACAGGGAAGTTTGGCACCGCTCCGTCCTCCTCCCCGTGACCGCGTCCTCGCCGGTACCGCCCCCGCCGTAGCGTCCCCTCGGCGACGCTGTGCGGCATTAATGCCGGCACTGTGAGGCTCGCCGGCGTCCGCCGAGCTCCACCGCCCCCCCTTGCCCCGCGCGCCTATAAAAAGCTCGCCCCGAGCTCCTTCTTCCTCGCACCGGCCTCAGCCATCCTTCTCCTCCCCTCCACCGAGCGCAATTCGCGAAGCGCCTGCGTCATGCTCTTCTCCGGTGAGTCTCTTCCTTCTCCTCCCTCTCCTTCTCTGTTGATCCGGCAAGGAATTGAGTGAGCAGAGCAGCTCCCTCGCGTCGCCCCGAACCCAAAGCACCACCTCCCAGCCCCCGTTCTCCACCCAGAGCCCACCGGCGGCGATCCCCGCCGCGGAACTCCACCCCTCCCCGTGGGCAGCCCCCTCCCGACCTCCTCTGGCCAAATTGAGCCCATCTCTAGGTCCGCCATCCCCTCCCCATGCTTAGGCGCCTGCTCGTTGCCCAAGAACCGGGCCACCGGCGGCAAGCCACCGTCGAACCCCCCCCCCCCCGGCGACCGGTTTCCCCCCCCCCCCCTCGGCCGGTTCACCCCGTCGTCAATCGCGCCGTGCCGTTTCCCCCCTGCCTCTCTCTGTCGAGTGGGCCCCATGCGACGCCGTCACCCTCGCGCCGCGCCGTTCTCCCCCCCCCTCGCTCGTGGGCCGCGCTGGGCCGAAAGCGCCTCAGCGCGCGCGCTCGCGCCCGGGGTGGGCCGAAAGCCGCGTCCCCGGCCCAGGAGAGAGGAATTCTCCTTTCTTTTTCTTTTTCCACCCTTTTTCTCATTTAAATAGTTTTCTCAATATCTTATGCACCAAAAATTATCAAAAAGGATTTCCAAGGTTACATAAAATAATGTTGTTAGAAAATGGCACACTATGATTGATAAACCACTATTGATGTATTGTTTTATTGCATGTTTCCTAGAAGAAGCGGGGATCGCTGATCCGGAACCCGTAGCCCCGGAAGAAGGGCCAGAACCCGAACTTCCGGAAGTAGATCTTCTGTGCCAGGAAAGCTTCGACGAAGGCAAGTCCATCCTTCCCTTGATGCATAAATTACCTATTCTCTCTACCACTGCCTAGGCCGGGAATTATGGGGAATATTGCATTGTGAGTGAGAGATGGCCCGCATTATCATACACATTCTGGATACGTAAAGTGGATTGGGAGGAAAGGCTATGTGTATCTCCAAATAAAATCTCTTTTGAAAAATTATGCGATGAAGGGTACTCACCCTCATCACCTGAGAGTGGGATGATCAGGGACTCCCTGGTTTAGGGGAAGGCCTAAGGTGTTGGCTCAGCTGGTTTAGGCGTGAGCAGAAGGATTGTCCCCTCATATAAGGACCGGTTTGTCATTTTCACTACCTGTACTCCTTTGTCGTACAACCACTCGAGACTGTGTGGGCAGTCACTCGATCCGAACTCGTGTGGTCCGACCCCAGGGTTAAGAAGGCTGGGGAGCACCGGAGGATAAGGAAGGGGAAAGTTTTGTCCGGTTTGGGCATGGTGGTGGCCTGACTCCTTCCGGATAACCATTAAGGTTAGGATGCACGAGTAAGGAAAGAGATCCGGCATTCGGGTCTCGCGACGGTGAGATCGCAGAAACCGGGCTAGTGGGTAAAGTGTACCCCTCTGCGCAGAGTTGAAACCTATTCGAATAGTCCGTGTCCACTGGTATGGATGAGTCTGGTATGGTATGGCAATTAGAACTTTTTCTCTAAGTTTCTTATCAGGGGAAAGGTGTGTTTGAATGGGTTTCGAAAAAGAGATAAAGCCTCTGGAGCGGGAAGCTCAGTGGCAGTTGAGTTTTTGGTTACTTATAATAGCATGGGAAAACCTTCAAGCAACTGTCTCTCTCTGAGAAAATAATGAGTGACTACAACTCCACCAAATTGAGCATGTACATCATAGGTCTCTTTCTCTCTACGGGAGCGGGGTGGGCTTGCGGAATACCTAGTGTATTCACCCAGTTTTATTTATGTTTTTCAGCAGCCGAGGACTTCTTTTCTGCTTTGCTTGATTAAGAGGGCTGTGTCTGCACCCAGTTCTGCCTGTGGCTTGGGCTAGTTCCTGCTGCGCTTCTCTATTTGGCTCTCTCGAGCTTGTACCCCGGTATTGTAATAAATTTATCTAGAACTCTGTACTATTTGAAGTAAGAAATGTGTTTACTAGCCTCCTGGGACTAGTAATTGTTTCACATTTGAGTCCCAAAGGATCGGGACGCTTCAGGTGGTATCAGAGCCATAGGACTGGCCGTAGGTAGCAGCCCTGACCCTAAAACCTACCTTAACCAGAAAATACCTCTCACCTCAAGAAAAGTTTTCTCTTCCTTTCCCCGGTGTTAACAAGACCCTTCTTTTCCTATTCCAGATGGAAGACTCTCTGGCCATTAAGACCTCCTACTGCTCAGAAGTGGAAGGGTTCCCACGCCTCTTGCGAAGCTGTGCGCTCCGCTTGGGAATCCGCAAGAAGCCGGAATACGTCTGGACGGAACATTTCGAGGGCGGGATGATAAAATGCTCTATGGCAGTCTACCTGGAGGAAAGCCACAGCTATCCAAACCACCGTTCCTTCCAAGTCACTTTTACCGGAGTTCATTTCCTAGATGCTTGCCAAAATGTCGCCCGAAAAGCCCTCCGTCAGCTATGTCAAAACTACAACAAAGTAATCATTGAAACCCCCCTTCGCTACTTTCCACCCAGCAACAAGAACACCCCCACCTGGAGGAAAAGACTTCAGGCCCTATCAGGAGGAGATCCTACCGAGAATGATCCCACCATTGTCTACATGGCTGGATACCTTCATACCCTCGATAACCAATATGATGACCTCACCCTCCACTGCACCTCTCTAACCTCCCGGGTGGAAAGCCTGGAGCAGAAAGTCAGGGAACTCTCAGAAGAAAAAGTGTCCCTTCAAGAGAGCCTCGCAATAGCTGAAGGTGAGGAAACCAATACCCGAGAAGCCTACCGCACACTGAAGATGGACTACGACAAGAAGATGAAGAAGCTTGCCCCCGCAAAGAAAATCCGCAAGAAGACCAAGAGCCAAGGATGCCAGACTGAGCAGAAGGAAGAAAACCCTCCAAGGAACCTATCCGACACCGATGAAATGTCCCTGGCTAGCCTTGATGACCTTCTCAAGGAGTTTGGGGACACATTAGAGAAGGAATGCGGGAGTACCCTAGATAGCGCTCGCGTGTAACGAACTTGTGATAGCAGGGTGTCGTGTCATGTAATGGCTTGATGTAATGAATAAAATAACCAGTTGAAAAAAATGGCATGTGCATAATAGTAACTCTCTTCCCATGGCAGATGGCTTCGGATAAAACCACGCCTACCGCCTCCGGGATTGGAGCAGGTTTTCCCTTAGGAGCTGAAGGAGGAACCGGTGGAGAAGGGGATGGGACCCACCTCCCCGCACCTCCGGAACTACCACTAGATCTGGCCCAAGTTCTAGCCCATCAAACCAGACTCATTGAAGTCCTCACTCGAAGTCTGGAGAACCAGCGCCCAGGTGGTGGAAGGCCCCAGGACAGGATGGGAGAATTCCTGAGACTTAAGCCTCCCACGTTCGCGGGGTCCAGCAATCCCCTCGATGCAGATGACTGGCTTCGCACGATCAAGAGGAAGATGGAAGCCATCGCTTGCCCTGAGAATCAGCGTGTGCAGCTGGCAGCTCATCAGCTTTCAGGAATGGCTTTGGCATGGTGGGACACTTTCAGTGAAGCCGTCAGAGATGCTACCTGGGCAGAATTCGAGACAGCTTTCCGTGAGCACCATGTACCCCAAGGGATAGTTCAACTCAAGGAGGATGAATTCCGGGAACTAACCCAAGGTGGGCGATCAGTCAGTGAGTATGTGCACAAGTTCACAGAGCTGGCCCGCTACGCGCCTGAGGATGTCAGCACCGAGGCCAGGAAAATGGCCTGTTTCCTGAGAGGATTAAGACCCGAGCTTAAGACCATCCTCGCCAGCCAGGACTTCCACAGCTTCTCTCACCTTTCCAACAAAGCTATTCAAGTGGAAAGAGCTAAAGAGGAAGAAAAAGGGCACATCAAGAGAAAGTTCCAGGTCCTGCGAGCTCAACAGCAAGAGCGTCACCAGAGGGCTCGACCCTTTGGGCTCCCACCCAGGGGTCCAGGCTTTGATAAACAATCTGGACCCTCTCCATCGCGCTACAGTCAGCAGAGTCAGAGTTCCCATCAGGCACCCTCCGTTGCAAGCAACCAGCCGCCAGCAAACGCCTGTTGGCACTGCGGAGACCCCCGGCACTTCAAAAACAACTGCCCTCAGCTGAAGGCACCCGGACCAACCCACTCCAACTCGGTGAATGGCCCCAAGTTCCCATCAGCACCTACCTCCAAGGCGTTTCCTTCCAGCAGCCAGCAGAGCAGGGCTCAGTACCAGGGCAGGGCCCGAGTCAACCACGTCGACGCTCAGGAAGCCCAGCAGGCCCCGGGAGTAGTGCTCGGTGAGTTCCTCGTCGAATTTACTCCCGCTTCTGTGCTTTTTGATTCAGGAGCATCCCATTCATTTATAGCCGCTAAGTTTGTGGAGAAGCATGGCATACCCTCTACACCTTTAGCTATCCCCTTGGTCACCCGAACCCCGGGATCAGACCTCCTATGCAAACTCAGATGTTCACAAATCAGGATTCTTTTAAGTGGGGTAGTATTCCTGGCAGACTTAACCATCTTGCCATCCCAAGGTATTGATGTAATCCTAGGAATGGATTGGCTAGCTAAGCATAAGGGTGTTATCAGCTGCGCAAGCAGAACTGTCCTTCTCATAGATCACCAAGGAAAGGCAGTTTCCTGCCAAGCCCAACCGCCTGCAAAAGATCCAATGGTGTTTAGTCTGGCAGTAGAAAGCATGTCTGTAATCAAGGAATTTGAAGATGTATTTCCAGAAGAGTTGCCCGGGATGCCACCAGAAAGAGAAGTAGAGTTCTATATAGACCTCATTCCCGGCACTGCGCCCATCGCAAAAAGACCATACCGCATGGCCCCCACTGAATTGGCAGAACTGAAACTTCAGCTTTCAGAACTACAGCAAAAAGGGTACATCCGTCCCAGTTCGTCTCCCTGGGGAGCACCCGTTCTTTTCGTGACCAAAAAGGATGGGAGTATGAGAATGTGTATTGATTATCGATCCTTGAACGAAGTTACAATCAAGAATAAGTACCCCCTTCCCCGGATTGATGACCTCTTCGACCAACTGCAAGGAGCCAAATACTTCTCCAAGATAGACCTCAGGTCAGGATATCACCAACTCAGGATTAAAGAAGCAGACATTCAGAAAACTGCATTCGTCACCAGATACGGGCAATATGAATTCACGGTGATGCCATTTGGACTAACCAATGCACCTGCCTTTTTCATGAATCTCATGAATAAGGTATTTATGGAAGAATTGGATAAGTTTGTCGTGGTTTTTATCGACGACATCCTCATCTATTCCAAGAGTCGCAAGGACCATGAGCAGCACCTTCGAACCATCCTCGGAAAACTCAGAGCTCATCAACTTTATGCTAAGTTCAGCAAGTGTGAGTTCTGGTTAGAGAAGATAGCCTTCCTAGGGCATATCTTGACTGCTGAAGGGGTAGAAGTGGACCCATCTAAAGTAGAAGCTGTTTCAAATTGGAAGCAACCATCCAACGTCAGTGAAATTCGAAGTTTTCTGGGAATGGCAGGGTATTATCGCCGTTTTATCAAGGGATTCTCCAGCATAGCAAGCCCTTGACAGAACTTCTCAAAAAGGACAATAAGTTCGTATGGACTCCCGATTGTGAGGAAAGTTTCCAAGTCATCAAGAAGAAGCTTACAACCGCGCCAGTTTTGACTCTACCAGACATACACCAGGAGTTTGTCATCTTTTGTGATGCTTCCAAGCAAGGCTTAGGGTGCGTCTTAATGCAAAATGAGAAAGTCATTGCTTATGCATCCCGATTACTCAAGCCGCACGAACAGAACTATCCTACCCACGATCTGGAATTGGCAGCCATAGTGCACGCTCTAAAAATATGGAGGCATTATCTGATTGGAAACAAATGCCACATCTTCTCTGATCACAAGAGTCTAAAGTACATCTTCACGCAACCGGACCTCAACCTCCGTCAACGAAGGTGGCTCGAATTGATCAAAGATTATGACCTCGAAATCCACTACCACCCAGGAAAGGCCAACGTGGTAGCAGACGCCCTCAGCCGGAAACCTTTCGGGATTAGAGGAACCAACTTCCTAGAAGATTGGAAGAAAGAATCAGCTCAGCTAAATGCATGTCTGGGAGACGACGGTGGCCTGGAAGTCAAGCCAAACCTGGAAGATCTCATATACAAGGCCCAATGCCTCGACGCAGAAACAACCAAGCTTAAGGAAAGAGCACGCAAAGAGCAACTTCCGGACCTAAGAACAGACGAGCAAGGAGTCCTCTGGTTCAAGAACCGTCTGTGCGTGCCTATTGGAAAGGCACGGGAGACCCTGCTTGATGAAGCCCACAACTCAGCTTACTCTATCCACCCAGGAACCACCAAGATGTACCTGGACCTCAAAACCAGGTATTGGTGGAGAGGGATGAAGAAGGAAATAGCACAGTATGTGGCCCGATGTGACACCTGTCAGCGAACAAAGGCCGAACATCAGAAGCCTGCAGGCCTGCTTCAACCCCTCCCAATACCCGAATGGAAGTGGGAGGAAATAGGCATGGATTTCGTAACCGGACTACCCAGATCACAAAGAGGAAATGATTCCATATGGGTAATAATCGATCGTCTCACCAAAGTGGCCCATTTCATTCCAGTGAAGACCACTTTTGGGGGAGCAGCCCTCGCCCGATTATACCTTAAAGAGATAGTCAGGCTACATGGCATTCCACGGAAGATAGTATCAGATAGAGGAACGCAGTTCACTTCAAAGTTTTGGAAGGGCCTTCAGCAAGCAATGGGCACCAAGCTAGATTTCAGTACTGCATATCACCCCCAGTCAGATGGTCAAACAGAGAGAGTTAACAAGGTCCTTGAAGATTTACTCAGAGCCTGCGTACTAGCCTTCAACAGGGATTGGGAGTCTAGTTTGCCGTACGCCGAATTCTCATACAACAATAGCCATCAGGCCAGCATCAAAATGTCACCATTCGAAGCACTGTATGGAAGAAAATGCCAAACCCCCCTAATGTGGTCCAATGTAGGGGAAAGGACACTAGAAGGGCCCGACTTCGTTAAAGAAGCCGAAGAAAAAGTTGCCTTGATCCGCAGAAGGTTACTTGAAGCTCAGAGTCGACAAAAGAGTTACGCAGACAATAGGCGAAGGGAACTCAGATTTGAGGAAGGAGATTTTGTTTATCTCAAGGTTTCTCCAATGCGTGGTGTCAGAAGGTTCCAAATGAAGGGAAAGCTAGCACCCCGTTTCGTTGGTCCTTACCCTATCATTTCCCGAATAGGACCTGTGGCCTACCGCCTTGAGCTACCAGAATCCATGTCAGATATTCACAATGTGTTCCATGTGTCTCAACTCCGCAAATGTCTAAAAGTACCAGAAACCCGTATCGAGGCAGAAACAATTCAGATTCAAAAGATCTCCAGTACCGGGAACAGCCAGTGAAGATTCTCGACTCAGCAGTCAGAAGAACCCGCAATTCAGAAGTGAGACTCTGTAAGGTTCAGTGGAGCAGAGATGGTGAAGAGGAAGCCACCTGGGAAAGTGAGGACTCACTGAGGAAGGAATACCCTTACCTTTTCTCGAGCACCGTCTAATCTCGAGGGCGAGATTCCTTTAAGTGGGGTAGGTTTGTAGCATCCCAAAATCCTAATCTAGGTTTGAAACCCTAATCCACCTTTTACCCCTCCCTTCATCCTCTAATTCTAAAATCCTCCCCTAAATTTTCCTTCATCATATGCATACATTTTGTTTGATCACAAAAGCCCCTCACTTGGGTTCTATTTTCTAAACACTTAGAGCATCTACAAAATATTTTGTTCCAAAGAAAAAGATGCAAAAAGGGGAATAGGTTTTGGAAAAATAAAAAGAAAAAGAGAAAACCCTCTCCCCCCCCTGCTGGGCCGTTTTCCAGCCCAAACCCGCGCGCCCCCCCCCCCTCGCGCTCGTGCTACCCTCCGCATTCGGCCTGTTTACGGCCCGCTTCCGCGCGCGCGGCAGCCGCCCTTCGCCCGCGCCTTCGCCCTCGCCTTCGCCCGCGCCTTCGCCCGCGCCTTCGCCCTCGCCTTCGCCCGCTCGCTCGCTCTCGCTGACAAGCCATCCCCACCCGTCA
Organism: Zea luxurians; assembly: GCA_029449295.1. NCBI lineage: Eukaryota > Viridiplantae > Streptophyta > Magnoliopsida > Poales > Poaceae > Zea > Zea luxurians. The sequence goes on from JAOPSE010000003.1 coordinate 28,317,647, forward strand.
GCCGCCCGCTCGCCCGCTCGTTCGCCCGCTCGCTCTCGCTGACCAAGCGACCCCACCCGTCAGACGCTTCGTCGTCCGTCCGCCGTCCCCTCGCCGAAGTCACCTCCGCCGTCGCCTCCGTCCTTCCCCCTGCCGTCCGGCCGCACAGGGAAGTTTGGCACCGCTCCGTCCTCCTCCCCGTGACCGCGTCCTCGCCGGTACCGCCCCCGCCGTAGCGTCCCCTCGGCGGCGCTGTGCGGCATTAATGCCGGCACTGTGAGGCTCGCCGGCGTCCGCCGAGCTCCACCGCCCCCCCCCTTGACCCGCGCGCCTATAAAAAGCTCGCCCCGAGCTCCTTCTTCCTCGCACCGGCCTCAGCCATCCTTCTCCTCCCCTCCACCGAGCGCAATTCGCGAAGCGCCTGCGTCGTGCTCTTCTCCGGTGAGTCTCTTCCTTCTCCTCCCTCTCCTTCTCTGTTGATCCGGCAAAGAATTGAGTGAGCAGAGCAGCTCCCTCGCGTCGCCCCGAACCCAAAGCACCACCTCCCAGCCCCCGTTCTCCACCCAGAGCCCACCGGCGGCGATCCCCGCCGCGGAACTCCGCCCCTCCCCGTGGGCAGCCCCCTCCCGACCTCCTCTGGCCAAATTGAGCCCATCTCTAGGTCCGCCATCCCCTCCCCATGCTTAGGCGCCTGCTCGTTGCCCAAGAACCGGGCCACCGGCGGCAAGCCGCCGTCGAACCCCCCCCCCCCCGGCGACCGGTTTCCCCCCCCCCCCTCGACCGGTTCACCCCGTCGTCAATCGCGCCGCGCCGTTTCCCCCCCTGCCTCTCTCTGTCGAGTGGGCCCCATGCGACGCCGTCACCCTCGCGCCGCGCCGTTCTCCCCCCCCCTCGCTCGTGGGCCGCGCTGGGCCGAAAGCGCCTCAGCGCGCGCGCTCGCGCCCGGGGTGGGCCGAAAGCCGCGTCCCCGGCCCAGGAGAGAGGAATTCTCCTTTCTTTTTCTTTTTCCACCCTTTTTCTCATTTAAATAGTTTTCTCAATATCTTATGCACCAAAAATTATCAAAAAGGATTTCCAAGGTTACATAAAATAATGTTGTTAGAAAATGGCACACTATGATTGATAAACCACTATTGATGTATTGTTTTATTGCATGTTTCCTAGAAGAAGCGGGATCGCTGATCCGGAACCCGTAGCCCCGGAAGAAGGGCCAGAACCCGAACTTCCGGAAGTAGATCTTCTGTGCCAGGAAAGCTTCGACGAAGGCAAGTCCATCCTTCCCTTGATGCATAAATTACCTATTCTCTCTACCACTGCCTAGGCCGGGAATTATGGGGAATATTGCATTGTGAGTGAGAGATGGCCCGCATTATCATACACATTCTGGATACGTAAAGTGGATTGGGAGGAAAGGCTATGTGTATCTCCAAATAAAATCTCTTTTGAAAAATTATGCGATGAAGGGTACTCACCCTCATCACCTGAGAGTGGGATGATCAGGGACTCCCTGGTTTAGGGGAAGGCCTAAGGTGTTGGCTCAGCTGGTTTAGGCGTGAGCAGAAGGATTGTCCCCTCATATAAGGACCGGTTTGTCATTTTCACTACCTGTACTCCTTTGTCGTACAACCACTCGAGACTGTGTGGGCAGTCACTCGATCCGAACTCGTGTGGTCCGACCCCAGGGTTAAGAAGGCTGGGGAGCACCGGAGGATAAGGAAGGGGAAAGTTTTGTCCGGTTTGGGCATGGTGGTGGCCTGACTCCTTCCGGATAACCATTAAGGTTAGGATGCACGAGTAAGGAAAGAGATCCGGCATTCGGGTCTCGCGACGGTGAGATCGCAGAAACCGGGCTAGTGGGTAAAGTGTACCCCTCTGCGCAGAGTTGAAACCTATTCGAATAGTCCGTGTCCACTGGTATGGATGAGTCTGGTATGGTATGGCAATTAGAACTTTTTCTCTAAGTTTCTTATCAGGGGAAAGGTGTGTTTGAATGGGTTTCGAAAAAGAGATAAAGCCTCTGGAGCGGGAAGCTCAGTGGCAGTTGAGTTTTTGGTTACTTATAATAGCATGGGAAAACCTTCAAGCAACTGTCTCTCTCTGAGAAAATAATGAGTGACTACAACTCCACCAAATTGAGCATGTACATCATAGGTCTCTTTCTCTCTACGGGAGCGGGGTGGGCTTGCGGAATACCTAGTGTATTCACCCAGTTTTATTTATGTTTTTCAGCAGCCGAGGACTTCTTTTCTGCTTTGCTTGATTAAGAGGGCTGTGTCTGCACCCAGTTCTGCCTGTGGCTTGGGCTAGTTCCTGCTGCGCTTCTCTATTTGGCTCTCTCGAGCTTGTACCCCGGTATTGTAATAAATTTATCTAGAACTCTGTACTATTTGAAGTATGAAATGTGTTTACTAGCCTCCTGGGACTAGTAATTGTTTCACATTTGAGTCCCAAAGGATCGGGACGCTTCAAAGAGGCCTTGCAATATCTGGACTGGGTAACGGCCATGCAGGAAGAGCTCAACAACTTCAAGAGGAATGAAGTTTGGAGCTTGGTGCCACATCCAAAGCAAAACGTTGTGGGAACCAAGTGGGTGTTCCGCAACAAGCAAGACGAGCACGGGGTGGTGACACAAAACAAGGCTTGACTTGTGGCAAAATGTTATGCCCAAGTCGCAGGTTTGGATTTCGAGGAGACTTTTGCTCCTGTGGCTAGGCTAGAGTCTATTTGCATTCTATTAGCCTATGCCGCTCACCACTCTTTCAGGTTGTTCCAAATGGATGTGAAGAGCGCTTTCCTCAATGGGCCAATCAAAGAGGAGGTTTACATGGAGCAACCCCCTGGCTTTGAGGATGAACGGTACCCCGACCATGTGTGTAAGCTCTCTAAGGCGCTCTATGGACTTAAGCAAGCCCCAAGAGCATGGTATGAATGCTTTAGAGATTTCTTAATTGCTAATGCTTTCAAGGTTGGGAAAACCGATCCCACTCTTTTCACTAAAACTTGTGACGGTGATCTTTTTGTGTGCCAAATTTATGTCGATGACATAATATTTGGTTCTACTAACCAAAAGTCTCATGAGGAGTTTAGCAGGGTGATGAGACAGAAATTTGAGATGTCGATGATGGGCGAGTTGAACTACTTCCTTGGGTTCCAAGTGAAGCAACTCAAGGACGGCACCTTCATTTCCCAAACAAAGTACACTCAAGACCTGCTCAAGCGGTTTGGGATGAAGGACGCCAAGCCTGCAAAGACACCAATGGGAACCGACGGACATGTCGACCTCAACAAAGGAGGTAAGTCCGTTGATCAAAAGGCATACCGGTCTATGATAGGGTCATTGCTTTATTTATGTGCTAGTAGACCGGATATTATGCTTAGCATATGCATGTGTGCTAGATATCAATCCGACCCAAGGGAATGTCACCTTGTGGCCGTTAAGCGGATTCTTAGATATTTAGTTGCTACGCCTTGCTTCGGGATCTGGTATCCAAAGGTGTCTACCTTTGACTTGATTGGATATTCAGACTCCGATTATGCCGGGTGCAAGGTTGATAGGAAGAGTACATCAGGGACGTGCCAATTCCTAGGAAGGTACCTGGTGTCATGGAGCTCAAAGAAACAAACTTCCGTTGCCCTATCCACCGCTGAGGCCAAGTATGTTGCCGCAGGACAGTGTTGCGCGCAACTACTTTGGATGAGGCAAACCCTCCGGGACTTTGGCTACAATCTGAGCAAAGTCCCACTCCTATGTGACAATGAGAGTGCAATCCGCATGGCGGATAATCCTGTTGAACACAGTCGCACTAAGCACATAGACATCCGACATCACTTCCTGAGAGACCACCAGCAAAAGGGGAATATCGAGGTGTACAATATTAACACCGAGAACCAGCTAGCCGATATCTTCACCAAGCCTTTAGATGAGAAAAGGTTTTGCAGGTTGCGTAGTGAGCTAAATGTCTTAGATTCGTGTAACTTGGATTGATCTATAGAATACATGTGTTTTATGCCTTTGATCATGTTAATTTATGCATTTCAATCTATTTTTGTTCATTTGTGGTGCTCAAGTTGTACACATGATCCCCGGACCTCACAAGTCCATTTGCAAGTGATGCACTTATTTAGGGGGAGGCATGCTACAACTTGACCCTTTGAGACTAACCTTTGTGTTTGAGTTTACTTGATTTAGTCTCAAAAGTGAATTGAAAGGGAAAGGTGAACTTGGACCATGCAAAGACTTCCACTACACTCCGGTATTAACTCCAAGTTCATATCTATGCTCTTATTGCCTTTTTGCTCTTAATTGATAATTTTGGTGAGGCAATGGGGTTAAAGGGCCAAGAATGATCTCGTTTTGGTGCTTAATGCCAAAGGGGGAGAAATTAAGGCCAAAGCAAATGGATCAGCTACCACTTGTGAAATTTCGAAAAGAGTAGAGTTAGAACTTTTTGATTTGTCCAAAACACTCTTATTGCAAAATTTGGTCTCTTGTGGGGAGAATTTATGACTATGCGAAAAAGGGGGAGTTTTTGGCTCTTAATCAATTTTACTCTTGGATTATCTCTCTTTGTGCCCAAACAAGTGAGCTTGTTGTAGAGATAGGAAAATGAATTTGATTCGCAAAAACAAACCAAGTGGTGGCAAGGTATGATCCAAATATGCCAAACTAGAGTCAAAAACAATTTGGTTCTCTTTTGCATTGATATTGCACTTCTTTTGGTTTTTTTGGATGTGTTGGCATAAATCACCAAAAAGGGGGAGATTGAAAGGGAAATGTGCCCTTGGGCCATTTCTAAAGTGTTTTGGTGATTAAGTGCCCAACACATATTCTCTAGGTGTTAAATTGTGCCAAAGATTGAAGAAGTGCAAATCATGTAACAAGGTATGTTTCTAGACTTAGTACATTGATTTGGGTACTAATGTATTGTGTCTAAGTGCTAGAAACAGGAGAAAAGCAATTAGAAAAGAGTTGGCTCTGCTCGATCTGGGGGCACCGGACTGTCCGGTGGTGCACCGGACAGTGTCCGGTGCGCCAGGCCAGTCTCGGTGAACAGGCCACTCTCGGGACTCGGTGGCGTACGGCTATAATTCACTAGACTGTCCGGTGGTGCACCGGACTGTCCGGTGAGTCGTCCGTGGTGAAGTCGTCGCTCTCGGGAAAAGTTCAACGGCGTACGACTAAAATTCATCGGACTGTCCGGTGAGCCAACGGTCGACTGCGCAACGGTTGACCGCGCAATCCGCGGGCGACGCGTGGCCCGCGCCAACGATCGGCAGGGGGCACCGGACTGTCCAGTATGTACCGAACAGTGTCCGGTGTGCCAACTATCACGAATCTGCAACGGTCGGATGCGCCAGAAAAGGAAGGAGATCGCGCACCGGACAACTACAGAGACTGTCTGGTGGCACCGGACTGTCCGGTGCACCACCTGACAGAATGCAAGATTGCCTCCAACAACTCCTAGCTGCCTTGGGGCTATAAAAGGGACCCCTAGGCGCATGGAGGAGTCACCCAAGCATACTCTAAGCATTCCAAGACTTCTAGTCCTCACTTTCACGCAATCGTTCATCGTTCTTGAGATTGGAGCACTTTTCGAGTTGTAAACTCCCCGCACATGTTTTATGTGCTCATCTTCTCACTTGTGTGCGTGTTTGTGGTGTGGATTGAATTCTAGTGTGCGTTGCTCTTCCCAACCTTACTTCGTGCTTTCTTTGTGAACAATCTTGTAAGGGCGAGAGGCTCCAACGTGTGGAGATTCCTCGCAAACAGGAAGAAAACTATAAGGAAGAATATCGTGGTATTCAAGTTGATCATAGGATCACTTGAAAGGGGTTGAGTGCAACCCTTGTCCATTGGGACGCCACAACGTGGAGGTAGGCAAGTGTTATACTTGGCCGAACCACGGGATAAACCACTATGTCTCTTGTGTTGTCTTTCTCTGTGATTATTGTGATTCACAAGAGCTCGCTCTATAGCCACTTAGTTCTATTGCACTAACACTTAACCAAGTTTTGTGGCTATTAGTTGTTGAATTTTACAGGATCACCTATTCACCCCCCCTCTAGGTGCTCTCAGGGAGAAAATAAAAGGAGGAGGACAGTGTCACGTTGTCTAAAGTTCTTAGTATTCGAGTTGCTTATGCTAGTTTAAATGCAATAGAAGGATTCAGAACATAAAACAGGAAATTGGATGGCAATTAGCACCAACATATCATGATTGTTGTACAGAAAAGAAATATTACCAAATATTATGTAAATAGCACACCTTTCCACTCTTTTGGGATGTGAAAGACTATCCTGTTACAACCCGTGGGATTATCAGCCGGCACAAATGGTGGGTTCAGTGAGAAAGGATATGTGATATTTGTGTAGATTGGTCCTGGAAAAAACATGGAAATGCCATCTCACTGAACAGACGAACTGTATGTAGCATGGCACTTGAGAATGCTCTAACTTGAAGTTATGTAGACCGGTTAATTGATCTTAGGTATATATACCAGATTTGAAGTTGATGCGGCTGCGCTAACAGTTAGCCCAAGAAAATGCACTTTAAGGATGGTCTGCACAATGTCTTTTTCTCTAATAATTTTCCATGTGGAGTACTCCTACTCACTCTGTATGGTTGTATCTGCAGCTAGGAAGGGAAAGGATGAGTTGCGGTGAGCTCATCTGGACTCCTGAACATCGCTCATCCCAATTCCACCTCCACTGCTCTGAGCACTTGACTTCAAAGTTCCAAGCAACCAACTCCCCATTGAATCAAGTGCCCCACAGTCTACATTCCCTATAATAACGAAGAAAGAATATTAGAAAAAGGATATTTAGTGACAGTTAGCCGACCAGCTTCGGTCGTAAGTCGTCCAACCTCGTTGCGAGCCTGGCGTTGTACCCTTGGATCAACTCGTTCGCCTCCTCCACGCAGCAGTACGACACGCAACACGCACCCCAGCAATGGCACCCCAATCCCCGCCACCCTCCTCAGTCCTCACGCCAGCCTCGTACGGCTCCTGCAAGCGCACCTCGCATCGCGTCAAAACGGCGTACATGCAGCTACGGAGACGAAACAAGGGTGTACGTTACGTACGTACGGAGACGACACTCGCGACGCGGTCGGTGAGGAGGCGGGCGAGGCCGCGACGACCGTGCTTGGGCCTAGCGATGGTGGCCTTGGTGGGCCCACGCGCCATCGGTGAGGAGGCGGATGAGCCCATGGCAGCCATTCTTGGGTGAGGCGACGACGACCTCAGTGGGCTCACACATGTAGGCATTGGTGCCGAAGGACCGGACGAACACCACGGCGTCGGCAGTGCCCAGGGCGGACGATGACGGTGGCTCTCCAGCACCACTCCCTCGACCAAGGGACTCACCTGTCGTATGTTGTATCGGATTGCCAGATCACACGCATGCAGTAGATGCAAAACACCTCGCCACTCAGATCAAGGAATTAGCATGGTAGCTGCGAGTTTAGGGGAGGAGGTTTCGCAAAGGTGAAGAGGGTGACGCGGAGGCAGAGGTTATGCGAGGCGTGTGGGCGGGTGGGCAGGGGAGGGGGCTGACGCTGAGGTAGATATTTCACGAGGGGCGGGGTGTTCCTGTTTGTTAGATGAGGACAGTGGGTTTGAGTAGAAAGAGGTGTAGGGATTTTTATGTAGCGGCGAGGCGTGGATTGCGGCGAGGGGATGCGTTTCTTTCCATGGCCGAGACGTGGATCGGCGAGGGGATTGCGACGAGGACCATGGTGCAGGCCACAGGGGCAGAGGGTGTGGAAGGGGAGAGCAAAGCGCTGCGCGCACATGGAAGAACGGAGAGATAGAGGTAGACACTGACATGTGGGCCGTACGCGCTGTGGGGAGGCAGAACCACGGTGCACAGATGGTCTTAGAGTCTTATAGAGTAGTAGAGATGTCACTGTTAATGGAGATCAATGGTTGGTTTTAAAGGATGGTCGAAAATGTTAAGGATATGTTAGTTGTAAATACCAATTGAGTTGTTGGACAGTTATATTGCGATAGAAGCTTTATTTTCCAAGTCATACTATAAATGGGGCATGAAATAAATAACTTGACCTAGTGAGTAGTTAGTCTAGTTAGGTATGATGGTGCATATTTGTGAAAACTAGTGCTAGGTAAACCCAAGAAAGCCCATAAAAAGTTTGAAAGAAAACCCAACTAAAAAAATGAGCAAAACGAGTGAGTTCATAACTATGAAATAGCACCAGACGTATCCAACGCTTCACTGGATAAAACGGATAGGAGTGTGCCCTGTAATGTGTGAGATTTACACCAGCGTATTTAGTGTTCATTAGATGAGGTGCACCCAGACAATTTGTACTTACCAAATGTGTTTGGTCTACTACTGAACAAAGTACCAAACAAGGTACTCGGAGAGGTCTACAACCATGTATCTCGAGACTATACTCATCGAGCATGTACATGGCACCAATGTGCGCATCGGATGCCATATATAGTACCGACTAGTTTGTAAAAACTAGTCATTACAAAGGTATCGGCGTGTTCGATGCCCTCGATTATGCTAAGTTGGGGTGTAATGGCTAGTTTCAGCCCTTGAGGCTTTTTATACCCCCAATTCAGCCATTTTAGATGTCTTGCCCCTTCTAGTATTTTAAGCATTCACTTGAGAGTAAGGAAGACCCTTTACATAGTGTGACAACTTAAGAGTTGATAATCATACAATCAACAACCTTATTAGTGCATAGAGAGTGACTTATGTACAACCACCACCCTCACTAGACTTAGCACGGTCAAGTGAGAGTATAGTACTTGTTACTCTATGTGATTGATATTACCTAGACAACTACGTGGCGATGGAAGTGTGGTGATCACCTAGAGAGCTTATGGATGACCCGGCTCAGGCTTGTACACGGTTGTGAGCGGTTCAATATATAATGACGAACTTACTCAACTTTATGACTCCATTAGGTGTGAAATGGAGTTTGATGAGATCAACAAAGAGTTGGAAGGGTTGTATAAGAAGTATGAGTTGTTGTATCGCCAAAAAATGGGTGAGAAGCCTAAGCACTCAGTCAGCCTCTTCATCAACGGGTACAAACAGTTTAGCAGTTGTAGTTCCAAAAAGAATTTCAAAACTATTTGGAGTCTAGTGATATAGAAGGTTCAAAATCAGAGTTGCTTATCTATTTAGATTAATCAAATGCGCCTATCAGTGCTAAGAATTTTAGCTTGCTCCCCTATTGGCAACAACATGCTCATTGGTTTCTAGTAGTCTCTAGTATGGCAAAGAGTTTTTTAGCTATCCTAGCAAGAAGTGTATCTTCAGAGTCTGCTTTTAGTACTGGAGGAAGAGTGGTTGATGATCATCAGGGTTATTCGAAGCTTGCAATAGTTCAAGCACTAATTTGTGCATCTAGTTGGATAAGGGGCTCTCAACATGAGAAAAGTGCACCTATTCTTGTGGTATGTAATCTATTATAGGTTGTAACATAGCAACTACATTTAACATTCATTTTTATCTTTTGTTCTATTTAATGCTGGTGTGTAGACTGTTTGGGAGGGAGAGTGTGGTGATATCGACTTTGTGAAGTTCCCTAAGGGTTCGGTTGCAACAATTAGTAAGAACGCTAGCTATCAAAATCAATAGTTACATATTGATTTATAAACTTCTATATAGGTCGAAGAATATAGATGGCCTAAAGGAGGAGGATAAGTGGATGTTAGCATGGTGCTAGAGTGCTAGCCTTTTGGTGGCATGCTGCTAGCCATTTGGATGCTACATGTGCTGCCTTGCTACCATGTGTGCTGCTAGCCTTTTAGTGGTTATGTTTCATGGGCCATATATTTTGGTAAACTATGCTAATTTTGGTAGCTACTTTTGTAAACAAGGCTGCTTCATTACAAACTATCCAGTCACATGTTGATTGTGAAATGTGATTTGTGAACTTGTAAAATGTGATGAACTGAAGTACCAAACTGGTATTGATGAATTGTGTTAATTTGGTGTCGAATTAATGTGGTATGTGAACCTGTGAGAATAATTAATAATTTTTGGTGTTAAATTGGTTTGGAATGAACTAGTAATCGATTATATTTTTGTATTTGTATATCCATGTGTGCGCGCGTGCACACATCTATTTTTTGTTGTGGCTCATAAGCTAAACTAGGTAAATCGAGCTCATAAACGAGTTGAGCCAAACTGATTCTCTAGCTCGATTCCTTAACAAGCCGAGCCAACTCATTAAATTAACATACCAGCTCTAACTCGGCCAAGTTGAGTTGAGTTGGCTCGATATTGAGGCCTAGCTACAAGGCTCGATGGATCCTTCATGGTTTCACTCAACGTCACATTATCGACTTTGATGAGACTTTTGGCCCAGTGGTCAAGCTAGCCATAGTTTACACTATTCTCAGCTCGGCTCTCTCTCGCGACGGGCTTGTTCATCAGCTTGACATAAAGAACACCTTCATCCACGACACTCTCTGAGACAGTCTACTGCTCACAGCTATTCGGTTTCATTGACCTATGCGTGGTATAGCCGCTTCTTCACTCATCTGCAGTCACTAGGATTTCTAGAGGCTAAGTCTTATATGTTGCTCTTCATCTTTCGTGGTGGCTTAGACATCGCATATCTACTGCTCTACATGGATGGTATTGTTCTGATTGCTTCTTCTGTTGTGCCTCTTCACTGGATGATTGCTTCTTTGTAGGCATCCTTCTCTATAAAGAATCTCGGTCCTCTTCACCACTCTCTATGTATCATTGTGACTCGATCTAGTGCTGGCATGTTGCTTTCTCAGCATCAGTATGCCCTCTAGATATTGGAGTGTGCTATGATAACTGCGTGTAAGACATACAAAACTTCTGTCGACACTCAGGACAAGCTGTCCGGAGTGGCCCACGTGTTGGTGACACCTCCGCGTACCGTAGTCTGGTCAGTGCCCTTCATATTTGATCTTCACATGACCAAATATGCAATATGTAGTCCAACAGGTCCGTTTGCATATGCATGACCCTCGAGAGCCTCATCTCATAGCAATCAAGCATATCCTTCGCTATCTTTAGGGCAATTTTGACTTTAATCTCTTTCTCGACCGCTCTCACTGTCTACACTGAAGTCGACTAGGTCGGTTGTCTTGATACTCGTAGATCCACCCAAGTTATGCTATATTTCTAGGTGATAACCTCATCTTCTGATCCAGCAAATATCAACATATTTTATCCCGCTTTAGCACTGACACTCACTTCAGCGCGCACCTCATCTCTCTCGTCTACTATGACAACGCGAGTGTGGATAACACTGGAGTAAATTTTAGTTCACGTATGACACTTTCAGCATTGGCAAGCAAGATTCCAACCTGGAACTAGAAATCAGACCTTCTCCCAGAAGTGGGAAGGATGATGCTGACCAAGGTCAGCCCATCGGCCAAGCCAATCCATATTTCGATTGCTATCTTTCTCTATGGGCGAGCCATCAAGGAGATCGACAACTACAGGAGTTCATGTAGGGCCGGTGAAATAATCGTGCCTGCTCTTTTCATGGTCATTCCTTCGCGTGCGCGCGCGGAGGACAGTGAGGGACACGCGCAGGAGGACTACCAGCTAGATAATCGAGATGGACGGAGAGTGCAAACTCCTCCGCCTTCTCCTTGGCATGTTAAAGCTTATGGGCGCTAGAGAATTGTGGCGCGCGCGAGCTGAGGGCCGCGTCGCGTTTTTCTACTAGTTGGACATTCACGAGTGGCGTATGGACAACCGAGCTAGCGAAGGTTGTAGCACCATCTACAGGACGATGACAGTTGTGCGCTCTGTGGACTGGCCAAGGCAGCGAGGCAGTGTGCACAGTTCACGGTGGAGACCTGACATCGGCTGCTTTCACCCTTGGGCCTCGGCCACACCTGCTCGCGATCCCGGTGACGTCTTTGGTGGACTGGTGCTGGTGGATCCGATGCAGGCTGGAGATCCCGGCCCTGCATCAAAAGGGCTTCAATGCTCTTCTTCTGCTGGCATCATGGTGCACCGGAAGGAAGAGGAACATGCGGGTGTAAGGGTGTTCGACGAGCGCTCAAGGTTGTCGTCCGCGGTGTGCGCAGACCGCAGAGGTTGTTGCAACGGGCAACCATTGGATTGGCAACAATACTGGCATCGCTCCACCATTGAACCCTATAACCACAGTCGTCAAACATGCATGTGTCGATGTAATCGTTCACCTCGCATCAATTGCTAGTGCAACTGAGCAAGGGCTTGCGACCGGTCGCCATCAAGTGATCCAAACTTCTTGCTTCGAGACTGCTTAGGTTGCCTTCAGCAACGTCACCTAAAATTTATCTTCTACAAAAATATTTTCTGTTCTTTACAACACTCTCTAAAAGATTACGTCTTCTATATCTTCTTCATCTCCAGCAACATCCTCTAAATTTCATTCTCTATAGTAACAGTATTACCAAATTTAACATTCTATATTATTTTTTACCGCTCGTGGGCACGTGAACACATAGACACAAGAATCAACACAACGGATAGAGGACCACCATACACTCTCTATGCATAGCGAGCTCATGCCATTCTCTAAATTTTAGAGGACCTTTTAGAGTCTTTTGTTAGAAGGATGAAGGATCTAACAGACCTCTATATTTAGATAACATGAGCTTTTATAGGTTCCTGCTGGAGCCAGTCATAGTGTTGCCTCACAGCTAGAAGTATCGACAGGGCCACAAGAGATTATGATATTTGCCATTAGCAAAGATACAACCGGCTCATTTGTAATCAACACTAAGAGTGTGTTTGGTTTTGGCTTTTGCTCCATAATAGTGAAAAACCAAACCAAATGGCTAGATCCAGAAAGCAGCTTTTCTAAAAGCTGATTTTCTAGCAGTGTAACACTGAAATCAGCTCTGGACATGCTTATAGCGGCTTTTAAATGGAACTGTGAAAATATATATGGAAGAATTTTTAGCGGCTTTTAGTGGTTTACACCAAACGATTTTTAGCTTTTTAGCCGTCCACATATCACAACAAATTTTTTTTTCACGGCTACAGTCTAACCAAACATACCCTAAATTTCAAATTCTAGCGTGCTTGCCGGTTGTCAGCAAATCAAACAGTAGTAAGATAGTTGGCAACAAAGGAAGTGAAAAGATGGGCAAATGAAGTTTAACAAAGTTGTAGCTGACTCATTTGCCAAATGTTTCAACGGTTAGTATTCTACTGTGTACAGTAATACATGCATGTGCATCACTAAATGTTCAAATTCTGATGTGCCTATCTGTTGCCAACAAAGCAGGACAAAAGTTTTAGTAGAGGAAGTAAAAAAGTTTAGTAAGGTTGTACGCGCAGGTGACCCATCAATGCTAGAGTGATTTATTGGACGTTCATGGTTTTCAATTTCTTTTGGCTGCCTGCCTTTTAAAACAGGTGAAAGTAAGAGTTATAGTTTACAGTATTTTTTCTAACTCACAGCTAAACTAAGTAGATCTTGACATTATATTCTTTATTGAGTTAACACTTAATTGTGTGTTTGATTGCAAAGATTATTACCCCACGTACGTCGGTCCAATTCTAACAAATAGGTGGGAATAATGTTGAGATGGTGCGGTCCTAACCCATAACTATCAACCAAACAATATTATCTAAGAAATTGTTTGATCCCATCCTATCATATCCTTGTAACTAAATACCTCATATAGAGTGAATTGTCCATTAAATATAATGTAAAGTCTATCTATATGTCATTTTGCTGTTGTAGAGTGAATCGTACTCCTTTAATAGACTTTGCATTCTCGAATGCTGAAATAGTAACCTTACATAGGTTATTATAGGTTCAAATTTGGATCGGACGTGTCAACACGTGTCGAGGGTTTAAATTTGTTGTTTATGGAGCCGGAGAAGGGTGACGCGAACATGCTCGGCCACTCGACGACAGGTCAGCACGTGTGCGCGTTTCTAGGACATGCGGCAGCGGCACCCCTCCCTGGCTCTCCTCTCGTGCGCCACCGAGGCACTCAGACACTCACTTCGAATCCGTCGGGTTTTAGCTCCCTCTGTCCCGGCGACAAAAAAATTCTACGCGAAAATCCCTATGAACACTTGCGAAAGATATTTTTTCTCCATTCCTATTTCTCATGGGAAGGATCCCCTTCCCCACTTAAATTATAATTACTTCATATGTTATTAATGTAAAACATTGTCACTTATACAATTATTAGATGTAAGAAATCATTATGTGTACATTAAAATAAACACATTTATACAATAAGTAATCTCTTGATAAGACAGTTATTTATTTTTATCATGAGCTATTACATGAAAACATCGTCATATGTAAGGTTCCGCGGTTGTCGGCGTTTCGACCCCGGGGGGTCCCTAGACCGACGAGTAAATTGTCGCTGCATGTCCCAGCCCAGATGGGTCGGCGCGAGACGGAACACAAAGGGGGAGAACAGTGAGGGGAAACCGCGGCCTTCGTGTTGTTCTGCGCCCAGGGCGGCTGGATGCGCTTGCAGTAGTGAGTTACAAGCGTTCGCATGGGAGAGAGAGAGAGCGAGAGCCTTATGCGTCGGCCCGTTCTCCCACGCGGCCAACCTCCTCCGTACGAGAGCCCTGGACCTTCCTTTTATAGACGTAAGGAGAGGGTCCAGGTGTACAATGGGGGGTGTAGCAATGTGCTAACGTGTCTAGCAGAGAGGAGCTAGAGCCCTAAGTACATGCCATCGTGGCAGTCGGAGAGGTTTTGGCACCCTGTTCATGTGATGTCGTGGCCGTCGGAGGAGCGCTGGAGCCCTGCGGAAGTACAGCTGTCGGGGCTATCGGATCCTTGCTGACGTCTCCTGGCTGTCGTAAGGGGCTGGGAGCTGCCGTCGTCATGGAGCGTGTGGGGTGTCATCATTACTTGTTTGCTGGGGCGAGTCAGATGGGACGCCGGTCTTGTCCCCGTAGCCTGAGCTAGCTAGGGGCAGGGTAATGATGACCCCCCTGGCGACATGGCCGGTCTGGACCTGAGTTTGAGCGAGGTGGCGATTCCTCCAAGGTCGAGGTTGAGTCCGAGCCCTGGGGTCAGGCGAGGCAGAGTCCATCGTCTGTGGGAGCCGAGGCCAAGTCCGAGCCCTGGGGTCGGGCGAGGCGGAGTCCATCGTCTTCGGGAGCCGAGGCCGAGTCCGAGCCCTAGGGTCGGGCGAGGCGGAGTTCGTCGTCTTTCGGAGCCGAGGCCGAGTCCGAGCCCTGGGGTCGGGCGAGGCGGAGTTCGTCGTCTTCCGGAGCCGAGGCCAAGTCCGAGCCCTGGGGTCGGGCGAGGCGGAGTTCGTCGTCTTCTAAGTCGTGGTTGAGTCCGAGCCCTGGGGTCGAGCGTGGGGAAGTCCTTCTTCCGAGGCCGAGACGGGGGCCAAACCCAGGGGTCGAGCGAGGCGGAGCTTCCTATGTCGCCCGAGGCTGGACTTAGCCGCTATCAACCTCACTCTGGCGAGTGGCACGGCAGTCGGAGCAGGGCAGGCGGCACTGTTTTCTTGTCAGGTCGGTCAGTGGAGCGGCGAAGTGACTACGGTCACTTCGGCTCTGTCGACTGAAGAGCGCGCGTCAGGATAAGATGTCAGGCGATCTTTGCATTAAATGCTCCTGCGATATTGTTGGTTGGTGTGGCGATTTGGCCAAGGTTGCTTCTCCACGAAGCCTACCCGGGCTGAGCCTTGGGCGAGTCGATGGTGCGTCCGTTGCTCAAGGAGACCCTCGGGCGAGGCATGAATCTTCCGGGGTCGGCTGTCTTTGCCCGAGGTCGGGCTCGGGCGAGGCGGGAATCGTGTCCCTTAAGCGGAGCCTTGGCCTGAATCGCGCCCATCAGGCTTTTGCAGCTTTGTGCTGATGGGGGTTACCAGCTGAGATTAGGAGTCTTGGGGTACCCCTAATTATGGTCCCCGACAGTAGCCCCCGAGCCTCAAAGGGAGTGTTGGCACTCGCTTGGAGGCTTTTGTCGCACTTTTTTTGCAAGGGGACCGACCTTTCTCGGTTGCGTTTTGTTCCGGTGGGTGCGCGCGAGCGCACCCGCCGGGTGTAGCCCCCCGAGGCCTCGGAGGAGTGTTTTGACTCCTTCGAGGTCTTAATGCCTTTCGTGATGGCTCGACCGGTTTGGTTGTTCCCTCATGCGAGCTGGCCGGAGCCCGGGTGCATAGTCGAGTCCCAAGTTCTCGGGCTGGTATATTGACGCTGTCAACGGTTTGGCCGGAGCCGGGTTTGCGAGAGCAGCCCTCGAGCCTCCGCACAGAGCGAGAGGACGGTCAAGGACAGACTCGGCTTTTTTCATACGCCACTGTGTCACATTTCCGCAAGGAGGAGGGGGGAAAGCGCCATGTTGCCCTCGGAGGGCGCCGAACATGGTGTCTCCAATGAGTTGCTAGCGGGTAATCCGAGTGGACACCCGTGCCCCATTCGTTAGGGGTCGGCTAGTGGCCCGGAGGCGCGCTCCAAAAGTACCTGCGGGTGATTCGCCGGACCCGGTCCCCTTTTGACAGGGTCCGAGGGCTCGATGCCTCCCTCTGGTGGGATTCTGTTACAAAATTGCTCCCGCTGGTCTCGGAAATGTCCTAGGGTGCCTCGGGAGCGTAGCCCAAGCCTTGGTTATGTATCGAACGTACCCAGAGTCATCCCTCGCTCTGCGTGCTCTGAGGTGGCTGTCGAACCCTTCGGGGGCCAGCCTACGAACCCCTGATCAGTAGGGGGCACGGAGCCCGAGTGGCCTGAGGCGGCCGTTGAACCCTTCCGAGGGGCCAGCCTTCGAACCTTTGACCAGTAGTGGGCGCGGAGCGCAAGTGCTCTGAGGCGGCTATTGAACCCTTCCGAGGGGCCAGCCTTCGAACCTCTGATCAGTAGGGGGCTCAGGGCCCGCTTCCTTCACGGAGAAGGATCCCTTTCGGAGTATCCCCTTTCCCGATCCCTGTAGCAAGAGAGAGAAAGAGGAAGTGGAAAAGGATACGAAATTGAGCGACGTGGCGCACCTTTTTTTTTACGCGGTCATCATGGCGGAGGTGAAGCGTCGCCCGCTTCGCCTGCCAAAGGTGCCGCCTGCCCTGCCACAGAGTTAATGCGACGGGACGAGTGGTTGGCGGGGTAGCTGTTGTGCGTGCGCGAGTCGTTCGAGGAACGGAGCACGGGCGCGTCGTCTTCACGCCGTGGGGGAGGGCTCTTTCTCTGTCCCAGGAGGGGACGAGAGCCTGCAGACGACTTGACTGCTGCTTCCGCCCGCCTGCCACCGCCATTATTGCCGGTCCATTTCTGGCCGTATCGACCGTCGCGCCTTCTCCCGCGGCTGACTGACCCGTGACCGGTGCGCTTGGTTGGCGCTGTTGGGTCGTGCGCAGGGTCGCCTCGAGTCGCGGCACCGGTTCCGTAGTCGAGAAGACGCGGCACTGGCGCGAGTGGCGGTGCAGTTTCTTGCACGTAGTAACCGGTGCCGGTTACATGACGTGTGGGCCTGGGCCTCCATGCTGGGCGCGTCGAAGCCAAAAGGGTGCGCCCCCTTGGTGCAGTTGCATGCCGCCTGCATGGCGGTTCGTGCTTTCACCCGCTGGTCTGGGCGAAAGCGGAGGAGCGCTTGTAACCGTTGGGCAGTTACGCGTACCGCGCGCAGCGGTTTGGCCTCTTCTGTCTTAGGCCAGCTTGTACGACGCGTGGGACCCAGCCCCCGTGTCGTAGGGGGAGGACCTTGGAGCGTGTTGGAGAAGACTCAGTCCGCGCCGGCTGAGGACGCAAGTGGGGAGAGTTGCCTTTAAAAGGAGGGTGACCCCCTTGGATGGCAACCATGCCTTCGCACTCTCCTCATGCATCGCGCCCTTCCACCTTCCGAGCCCCTGGGTGGGGAGCGCTCGCATTGCTTTCGTCTTGTCGTCGTCGGAGGAACGCAACTTCGCGGAAGTTGGTACCTTTCAGCCATCGTTCGGCTTCAAGGATTTTCATCAGGCAGCCCGGCTGCATCCCCTCACCGGTGGTCACCTAAGACGGTGACCACCAGTTCGATGGTGGGGAGAAGCGAGCCGGGCTGCGGCCTCCGCCCTGCCCTCAGCTTCAAGGATTTTCGTCATCTGGGCTGAGGCGGAGGAGTGCACCGAGTGGGGGGTTGCCTCCGCGTGGGTCGGTAACCCTTCTCTTCCCCCGGCGTTTGGGGGAGAAAGGCATCCTCCAGCCCCGCGGAGGTTTCCTTCAGCCACACCGGGGAAGGCGAACTGCTGCTGCCCAGCCAGGGTGCAGCATTCCGTCCTCCGTCCGGGCGATGGCCGCGCCGCGTACGGGCCGGCCACGTCCATGTCTTCCTCGCGCCGACAGCCGCGCCAGAGGGTCGCCCAGCATGTCGTGCGCCGCGAGGGCGGTGCTCATGTTCTGGGGTGGCTCCGGCGAGGGTGGGAGCGAGGACCTGCCGGTGCGCTTTGGGGCGCCCGGCGCCCGCTGGTGCGGTGTTGAGGTGGTGGCAGCCGGAGAAGGTTTCTCTGCCGACGAGATTGCCAACTCCACCTGCACCCCTGGACCTCCGTCCCCCGGCTTGAATGGCTGGTTCTCTTCCTTCGTGGGCGAGAGCCTTTCTGCCGCAGCGTCCGCCCGGAAGCCGTTGCTGCAGCTGTCTTGCCGCCCGGGACGGAGGTCGTTGTCGCTGCTGTCGGAGCGGGCGGCGGTGAGCCGCTTGGAGTTCGTCGTCCCGCGGGCCTCCTGGTATGGAGGTTGTTCGTACCCGCGGGAATGGAACCGAAGTTCCGTTTGTAATGGCACCTTGAGTGCCGGTGTTTGTTCATTGTGGCTGTCGGGGCCTGAACATGTAGGTATTTTTGGCATAATACCATGTTTCTTCCTCATTTCGAGCACTAGGACTCGCCTGTCGGCTAACTAAACCGCTTAACCAAGTGTGAGTTGCTCTGTGCGGAAGGTGATGAGTGAGGTATCCCTATCCCGGAGGCGTAGGAGTCCCTTGGCTCAGTCGGCCTTGCCGCCCGAGGCTTCTCTTGCTTAGTTAGAGGAACCCTCGGCCGCTCTGCGATGAGCTGGAGCCGGAGGCAGCGGTGCCAGCACGGACAGAGGCAGAGTCGGCTCGAAAAAGGAAGCTTCGTTGGCCGGGGCTTGGCTGAGTCGTCCCCTGGCGGGACCAACGCCGGAGTCGAGTTGCCGAGGCCACGAGCCGGGCTGGTGTCCTCGGGGGATAGCTGGCTGAGGCTTTGGGGCGGCCGGCCGAGCCGTCTGCTCGGGCCGGGTTCCTAGAGGAGACCCTGGCAGCGATGGCCCGGGCGTGGTGTTGACGTCGTCCTTCGGAGCGGGGATCCTCCGACCGTGTTGTCGGCCGAGGCTCGGTCGGACTTCGCCGATGGTGGAGTTGACGCCTAGGGTGCTGCTGCTCCCCCTCCATCGACGTCTGAGCCTGCAGGATCGGTTCGCCTGTAGTATGCATATGTTTTTTGCGGCCGCCGAGGCCCAAACATACTGTCGTCGCGTTGTAAAGTTGCGTCTCTTTTCCTCTTGCTTCGAGTATCAGGGCTTGCTCGTCGGTAGCAGAATCGTTTATCCAAGCTAGAGTTACTTCTCACGGAAGGTGATGAGTGAGGTATCCGTATCCCGGAGGTGTAGGAATCCCTCGGCTCTGTCGACCTTGTCGCTTACGTGTACTCTTGCTCGTCCGCGGGATTCTATTATCGGCGTAGCCGAGAAAACCCGAAAAATCGTTTCGGCAGAAATTCTTTTGAGCGTTAAGGCTTGTTTAGTCAGCAGGATCGCTCATCCGAACGCGAGTTACTTCTCGCAGAAGGTGATGAGTGAGGTATCCGTATCCCGGAGGCGTAGGAGTCCCTCGGCTCGGTCGACCTTGCCTACTTATGTGTACTCCATCGTTTTCATGATCCCACTACCGAAGTAGTCGAAAAGCATGAAAGATATTCTCGCGAAAATACTTTTTCTGAGGAAAATTTTGACGCGGAGGGGGTTCCCCCTTCTAGCCCCCGAGGGAGGGTCGGGCTTTGCCGAGGCAAGGCTGACCCTTCCTTGAAGGTTAGACTTTGCTTGGGTATGGAAACGAGGTGCATGAATGACTTGAAAACATCTTAAGGGTAGAAGCGACGTAGCTGTCGGATGTTCCAAGCGTTGCTGTAGACCTCGCCTTGATTGTTGGCCAGCTTGTATGTTCCGGGCTTCAAAATTTTAGCGATGATGAATGGCCCTTCCCAGGGAGGCGTGAGCTTGTGGCGCCCTCGGGCATCTTGCCGTAGTCGAAGCACCAGGTCGCCCACCTGGAGGCCTCGGGACCGAACCCCTCGGGCGTGGTAGCGTCGCAAGGACTGCTGATACCGCGCCGAGTGTAGTAAGGCCATGTCCCGAGTCTCTTCCAGCTGGTCCAGTGAGTCTTCTCGGTTGGTCTGGTTGCATCGGTCGTCGTAGGCCCTCGTCCTTGGGGAACCGTATTCTAAGTCTGTAGGCAAGATGGCCTCGGCCCCACAGACTAGAAAGAACGGTGTGAAGCCCGTGGCTCGGCTCGGCGTTGTCCTCAATCTCTAGACAACCAAGGGGAGTTCCTTCATCCATCGCCTGCCGAACTTGTGGAGGTCGTTATAGATCCTTGGCTTGAGCCCTTGCAGAATCATGTCATTGGCACGTTCTACCTGCCCATTCATCATGGGGTGTGCCACGGCGGCCCAGTCCACCCGGATGTGGTGATCATCGCAGAAGTCCAGGAACTTTCTGCCGGTGAATTGGGTGCCGTTGTGGGTGATGATGGAGTTCGGGACCTCGAAGAGATGGATGATGTTGGTGAAGAATGCCACCGCCTGTTCGGACCTAATGCTGTTTAGGGGTCGGACCTCGATCCACTTGGAGAATTTGTCGATGGCGACCAGTAGGTGCGTGTAGCCCCCGAGTGCCTTCTACAAGGGACCAACGAGGTCCAGACCCCACACAGCAAACGACCAGGTGATGGGTATTGTTTGCAGAGCCTGAGCGGGTAGGTGCGTCTTCCTCGCGTAGAATTGACACCCTTGGCAGGTGCAGACAATTCTAGTGGCGTCGGCCACCGCCGTCGGCCAGTAGAAACCTTGTCGGAAAGCATTTCCAACAAGGGCCCGAGGCGCTGCGTGATGACCGCAAGCCCCCGAGTGTATTTCTTGTAAGAGCTCCTGGCCTTCGGCGATGGATAAGCATCGCTGGAGGATGCCGGAGGGGCTGCGGTGGTAGAGCTTCTTCCCGTCACCCAGCAAGACGAATGACTTGGCGCGCCGTGCCAGTCGTCGCGCTTTGGCTCGGTCGAGGGGCATCTCTCCTCGGTGGAGATATTGCAGGTACAAGGTCTGCCAGTCTCGATCAGGCGGGACCCCATTCTGCTCTCCCTCAACGCGCAGTGCCTCACCCTCGGGGACCGAGGGTGCCTCGGGCTGAGCCGAGGGCGCCTCGGGCCGAGCCGAGATTTTCTCGGGCTCGGGCGTGTCGTAGGTCTTGACTGAGGGTTGATGTAGGTCCCGAAAGAAGACGTTCGGGGGAACCGTTGTTCGCGCCGAAGCTATCTTCGCCAGCTCGTCCGTAGTCTCGTTGTACCGCCAGGCGACGTGGTTGAGCTCGAACCCGTAGAGCTTGTCCTCCAGCTCGGATATCCAGTGAGTGCTCGGCGACTTCCCTCGGTATGCCGGACATGTCCGAGGGACTCCACAAAAAAACCTCGGCGCTCGCGCGGAGAAAGTCGACGAGCACTGCTTCCTATTTGGGGTCGAGCTCGGAGCCGATCTGGATCTGCTTGGAGGCGTCATTGTTGGGGCTGAGAGGGACGGACTTAACCGCCTCTACTGGTTCGAGGTTGCCGGCGTGGCGCTTCGCGTTCGGTGCCTCCTTGGAGAGGCTTTCCATGTCGGCGACAAGGGCCTCGGATTCGGCGAGGGCCTCGGCGTACTCCACGCAGTCCACATCGCATTCGTACGCGTGTCGGTACGTAGGGCCGACGGTGATGACCCCGTTGGGGCCCGGCATCTTGAGCTTGAGATAGGTGTAGTTGGGGACGGCCATGAACTTGGCGTAGCATGGCCTCCCCAGTACTGCGTGGTAGGTTCCTCGGAACTCGACCACCTCGAATGTGAGGGTTTCCCTTCGGAAGTTGGAGGGAGTCCCGAAGCAGACGGGCAGATCGAGTTGTCCGAGGGGCTGGACGCGTTTCCCGGGGATGATCCCGTGAAAAGGCGCCACGCCGGTCCGGATCGAGGATAGATCGATCTGTAGGAGCCCGAGGGTCTCGGCGTAGATGATGTTGAGGCTGCTACCCCCATCCATGAGGACCTTGGTGAGCCTGACGTTGCCGATGACGGGGTCGACAACGAGCGGATATCTCCCCGGGCTCGGCACGCGGTCGAGGTGATCGCCCTGGTCGAAGGTGATGGGCTTGTCGGACCAGTCTAGGTAGACTAGCGCCGCCACCTTTACCGAGCAGACCTCCCGACGCTCTTGCTTGCGGTGCCGAGCCGAGGCGTTCACCACTTGCCCACCATAGATCATGAAGCAGTCGTGGACCTCGGGAAACTCCTCTGCCCTGTGATCCTCCTTCTTGTCGTCATTGTGGGCCCTGCCGCCTTCCGCAGGTGGCCCGGCCTTGTGAAAGTGGCGCCGAAGCATGACACACTCCTCAAGGGTGTGCTTGACGGGCCCCTGATGATAGGGTCGTGGCTCCTTGAGCATCTTATCGAAGAGATTGACACCTCCAGGAGGTTTCCAAGGGTTCTTGTACTCAGCGGCGGCGACAAGGTCCGCGTCGGTGGCGTCGTGTTTCGCTTGCGACTTCTTCTTGTTCTTCTTCTTGGTGTCGTGCTGAGCAGACGCCTCGGGAACGTCTTCCGGCTGGCGGCCCTGGGCTGCTTGTCCTTTCGGAAGATGGCCTCAACCGCCTCCTGGCCAGAGGCAAACTTGGTGGCGATGTCCATCAGCTCGCTCACCCTGGTGGGGGTCTTGCGACCCAGCTTGCTCACTAGGTCGTGGTAGGTGGTGCCGGCGAGGAATGCGCCGATGACATCGGAGTCGGTGACGTTGGGCAGCTCGGTGCGCTGCTTCGAGAATCGCCGGATGTAGTCCCGGAGAGACTCTCCCGGCTGCTGGCGGCAGCTTAGGAGTTCCCAGGAGTTCCCAGGGCTCACGTATGTGCCCTGGAAGTTGCCGGCGAAGGCTTGGACCAAGTCATCCCAATTGGAGATCTGCCCCGGAGGCAGATGCTCCAGCCAGGCTTGAGTGGTGTCAGAGAGGAACAGGGGGAGGTTGCAGATGATGAGGTTGTCATCGTCCGTTCCACCCAGCTGGCAGGCCAGTCGGTAGTCTGCGAGCCACAGTTCTAGCCTCGTCTCCCCCGAGTACTTTGTGATGGTAGTCGGGGTTCGGAACCGGGTCGGGAACGGCGCCCGTCGTATGGCCCGGCTGAAAGCCTGCGGACCGGGTGGTTCGGGCGAGGGGCTCCGATCCTCCCCGCTGTCGTAGCGTCCCCCACGCCTGGGGTGGTAGCCTCGGCGCACCCTCTCGTCGAGGTGGGCTCGACGGTGGAGGTGGTGGTGCTCGTTGCCGAGGCGACCCGAGGCCGCAGGCGCCGTGTTGCGCGTGCGCCCGGTGTGGACCGAGGCTTCCCGCACGAATCGGGAAGTGCCTTCAGGAGGCAGAGCTTTCGGCCCGTCGGACCGCGGCATCTTCCAGGAGATTCTTGAGCTCTCCCTGGATACGCCGCCCTTTGGTGGTTGATGGTTCCGGCATCGCGCAGAGTAGTATTGCTGCTGCAGCCAGGTTTTGGCCGACCCCACTGGAAGCTGGTGGCGGCCTTGCCCTGACGTAGTTGGCAACGCGGTGCTGGATGCCCTGGGGTAGATGACGCGCTTCTCCGGCCGGAACTTGGTCTGCCCATTCCTGCCCGATGTTCCGCCGGAACTGCTCAAGTGTTCCTGCTCTCTCGTCGAGCTTGGCCGGTATCTCGCGGATTTGCTCGAGCTGTGTGTCCTGACCCCCCACAGGGACTGGGACCACAGCTAGCTCCTGAAGGATGTCAACGCGAGGCGCAGGCCTAGGGGGATCGCCGTTTTCCAGCATACCAAGATGGTTGCCTTCGCCGGGACCCCCTAGATCGACGTGGAAACATTCACGACTTGGGCCGCAGTCCTCGTCGCCGAAGCTGTGGCTACCATCGAAACAATCGGAGAGGCAGTAGTCGCATGCGGTCATGAAGTCCCGCATGGCACTGGGGTTACCGAGCCCGGAGAAATCCCAACAAAAGTCGGGCTCGTCATCTTCCTCGGAACCCGAGGGTCCGTAGGTCGAGACGGCTGTCAGTCTGTCCCAGGGCGACCGCATATGGTACCCCGGAGGGTTGGTACATGCCTCTGTGGAGGCTTCCACCGAAGCGAGGTCGCTTGGTGGATCGAAACTGAATCCAAAAGGCATGAGATGGGAATCAGTCGGTACCTCTTGGTCGACGGGCGGTGACGAAGTCGCGTCAGGGGCGGACTGCACCGCTGTCTCAGGTACGAGGGTGACGCCCAGCAAGTCCTTCGCGAGCGTGCTGGCGTCGTTCGTTTGCTTGGGGTTGGCGTGTTGCGGGAAACGGCACTCGTCTTCGTCTCAGACGCAGGGTCGACGCCCGACGTGTCCCGCGCTGGGGCGCCGGCGTTGTCGACTTGCTTGACAGCCGACGAGGTGCCGCCTCCTGCTTGGCCATGGTTGCCCCGCCTCCTCCTCCGTCGGTGGGGGAGGTGACGGAACAAGCCCGGATGTTGTCCTTCCGCCATGTGGCGAAGATGTCGTTGATTCCGCCACCGGCGGGCGGGCTGATGGCCGCCATTGTCGCTGACGCGCGGCGGAGGAAGGAGTATCATGTCGTAGCTGCCGTCGAGGGACATGAACTCAAGACTCCCGAAACGGAGCATCGTCCCGGGTTGGAAAGGTTGCTGGAGACTACCCATCTGGAGATTGACGGGAAGCTGTTCGTCAACATGCAGCAGGCCCCTACCTGGTGCGCCAACTGTCGGCGTTTCGACCCCGGGGGGTCCCTGGACCGACGAGTAAATTGTCGCTGCGTGTCCTAGCCCAGATGGGTCGGCGCGAGACGGGACACAAAGGGGGGAGAACAGTGAGGGGAAATCGCGGCCTTCGTGTTGTCCTGCGCCAGGGCGGTTGGATGCGCTTGCAGTAGGGGGTTACAAGCGTTCGCGTGGGAGAGAGAGAGACAGAGAGAGTGAGAGCCTTATGCGTCGGCCCGTTCTCCCGCGCGGCCAACCTCCTCCGTACGAGAGCCCTGGACCTTCCTTTTATAGGCGTAAGGAGAGGGTCCATGTGTACAATGGGGGGTGTAGCAATGTGCTAACGTGTCTAGCAGAGAGGAGCTAGAGCCCTAAGTACATGCCATCGTGGCAGTCGGAGAGGTTTTGGCACCCTGTTCATGTGATGTCGTGGCCGTCAGAGGAGCGCTGGAGCCCTGCGGAAGTACAGCTGTCGGGGCTGTCGGATCCTTGCTGACGTCTCCTGGCTGTCGTAAGGGGCTGGGAGCTGCCGTCGTCATGGAGCGTGCGGGGTGTCATCATTACTTGTTTGCTGGGGCGAGCCAGATGGGACGCCGGTCTTGTCCCCGTAGCCTGAGCTAGCTAGAGGCAGGGTAATGATGACCCCCCTGGCGACGTGGCCGGTCTGGACCTGAGTTTGAGCGAGGTGGCGATTCCTCCGAGGTCGAGGTTGAGTCCGAGCCCTGGGGTCGGGCGAGGCGGAGTCCATCGTCTGCGGGAGCCGAGGCCAAGTCCGAGCCCTGGGGTCAGGCGAGGCGGAGTCCATCGTCTTCGGGATCCGAGGCCGAGTCCGAGCCCTGGGGTCGGGCGAGGCGGAGTTTATCGTCTTCCGGAGCCGAGGCGGAGTCCGAGCCCTGGGGTCGGGCGAGGCGGAGTTCGTCGTCTTCCGGAGCCGAGGCCGAGTCCGAGCCCTGGGGTCGGGCGAGGCGGAGTTCGTCGTCTTCTAAGTCGTGGTTGAGTCCGAGCCCTGGGGTCGGGCGTGGCGAAGTCCTTCTTCCGAGGCCAAGACGGGGGCCGAACCCAGGGGTCGGGCGAGGCGGAGCTTCCTATGTCGCCCGAGGCTGGACTTAGCCGCTGTCAACCTCACTCTGGCGAGTGGCACGACAGTCGGAGCGGGGCAGGCGGCGCTGTTTTCTTGTCAGGTCGGTCAGTGGAGCGGCGAAGTGACTGCGGTCACTTCGGCTCTGTCGACTGAAGAGAGCGCGTCAGGATAAGATGTCAGGCGATCTTTGCATTAAATGCTCCTGCGATATTGTCGGTTGGTGTGGCGATTTGGCCAAGGTTGCTTCTCCGCGAAGCCTACCCGGGCTGAGCCTTGGGCGAGTCGATGGTGCGTCCGTTGCTCGAGGGGACCCTCGGGCGAGGCGTGAATCTTCCGGGGTCGGCTGTCTTTGCCCGAGGTCGGGCTCGGGCGAGGCGGGATCGTGTCCCTTAAGCGGAGCCTTGGCCTGAATCGCGCCCATCAGGCCTTTGCAGCTTTGTGCTGATGGGGGTTACTGAAAGTCGCCTAGAGGGGGGGTGAATAGGGCGAAACAAAAATAATCACAACTACAAACCGGGTTAGCGTTAGAAATATAAACGAGTCCGCGAGAGAGGGCGCAAAACAAATCGCAAGCAAATGAAGAGTGTGACACGCGGATTTGTTTTACCGAGGTTCGGTTCTCGCAAACCTACTCCCCATTGAGGAGGCCACAAAGGCCGGGTCTCTTTCAACCCTTCCCTCTCTCAAACGGTCCCTCGGACCGAGTGAGCTTTTCTTCTTCTCAATCAAACGGGAACAAAACTTCCCCGCAAGGGCCACCACACAATTAGTGCCTCTTGCCTTGGTTACAATTGAGATTTGAGCACAAGAACAAATGAGAAGGAAAGAAAGCGATCCAAGCGCAAGAGCTCAAAAGAACACGGCAAATCTCTCTCGCTAGTCACTAAAGGCTTGAGTGGAATTGGAGAGGATTTGATCTCTTTGGTGTGTCTAGAATTGAATGCCTAGCTCTTGTAAGTGGTTGGAAGTTGGAAAACTTGGATGCAATGAATGGTGGGGTGGTTGGGGTATTTATAGCCCCAACCACCAAACTTGACCGTTGGCTGGAGGCGTCTGTTCGATGGCGCATCGGACAGTCCGGTGCACACCAGACAGTCCGGTGCCCCTGCCACGTCATCACTGCCGTTGGATTCTGACCGTTGGAGCATCTGACTTCTGGGCCCGCCTGGATGTCCGGTGCACACCGGACAACAACTGTTCATTGTCCGGTGCGCCGGTATGGGCACGCCTGACGACTGCGCGCGCAGAGCGCGCATTAAATGCGCCGCAGGGAGCCGTTGGCGCCGAATTAGCCGTTGCTCCGCTGGCACACCGGACAGTCCGGTGCACACCGGACAGTCCGGTGAATTTTAGCGGAGCGGCTGCCGCGCGAACCCGAGGCTGGCGAGTTCCAGAGACCGCGCTTCCTTGGAGCACCGGACATGTCCGGTGCACACCGGACAGTCCGGTGAATTATAGCGCGCCGGCCTCCGAGAATTCCCGAGGGCGAAGAGTTTGAAGTCTGAGTCCTCTGGTGCACTCGTGGCGCACCGGACACTGTCCGGTGTACACCGGACAGTCCGGTGCCCCCAGACCAGAGGTGCCTTCGGTTGCCTCAATGCTCCTTAGTTGAATCCAAAACTTGATCTTTTTATTAGCTAAGTGTGAACCTTTTGCACCTGTATAACTTATGCACTAGAGCAAACTAGTTATTCCAATATTTGTGTTGGGCAATTCAACCACCAAAATTATTTGGGGACTAGGTATAAGCCTAATTCCCTTTCAATCTCCCCCTTTTTGGTGATTGATGCCAACACAAACCAAAGCAAACATAGAAGTGCATAATTGAACTAGTTTGCATAATGTAAGTGCAAAGGTTGCTGGAATTGAGCCAATATAAATACTCATATGATGCGCATGGATTGGTTTCTTTGTTTTTGACATATTGGACCACATTTGCACCATAAGTTTTGTTTTTGCAAACTGTTTTGTAAACTCTTTTCAAAGTCATTTTGCAAGATAGTCAAAGGTAAATGAATAAGATTTTGCAAAGCATTTTCAAGATTTGAAATTTTCTTCCTTTGTTCAAATGCTTTTCCTTTGACTAAACAAAATTCCCCCTCAAATAAGGTCTCCTCTTAGTGTTCAAGAGGGTTTTAAGACATCAATTTGAAAAATACTAGTTGCTCCCCCTTTAGAACACAAAGAGATACCAATTTTGAAATTTACCAATTTAAAATCATCAAATTTATAAAATTAGGTGGTAGTGCGGTCCTTTTGCTTTGGGCTCATATTTTCTCCCCCTTTGGCATGAATCGCCAAAAACGGAATCATTAGAGCCCAATGAAGTATTTTCTCCCCCTTTGGTCATGAAATGAATGAGTGAAGATTATACCAAAGTTGGAGAGATGCTTGGAGAGACGGCGAAGGATGAGTAGTTGAGTGGAGTGGAAGCCTTTGTCTTCGCCGAAGACTCCAATTCCCTTTCAATATACCTATGACTTGGTTTGAGATACACTTGAAAACACATTAGTCATAGCATATATAAAAGAGACATGATCAAAGGTATATTTATGAGCTATGTGTACAAGACTAGCAAAAGAAATTCCTAGAATCAAGAATATTGAGCTCATGCCTAAGTCTGGTAAAAGATTGTTCATCAAGTGGCTTGGTAAAGATATCGGCTAATTGATCTTTAGTGTTAATGTAAGAAATCTCGATATCCCCCTTTTGTTGGTGATCCCGAAGAAAATGATACCGAATGGCTATGTGCTTAGTGCGGCTATGCTCAACGGGATTGTCGGCCATTTTGATTGCACTCTCATTGTCACATAGCAAAGGGACTTTGGTTAATTTGTAACCGTAGTCCCGCAGGGTTTGCCTCATCCAAAGCAATTGCGCGCAACAATGACCTGCGGCAATATACTCGGCTTCGGCGGTAGAAAGAGCGACCGAATTTTGCTTCTTTGAAGTCCATGACACCAAGGATCTTCCCAAGAACTGGCAAGTCCCCGATGTGCTCTTCCTATTAATCTTACACCCCGCCCAATCGGCATCCGAATAACCAATCAAATCAAAAGTGGATCCCCGAGGGTACCAAAGCCCAAACTTAGGAGTATAAGCCAAATATCTCAAGATTCGTTTTACGGCCGTAAGGTGTGATTCCTTAGGGTCGGCTTGGAATCTTGCACACATGCATACGGAAAGCATAATGTCCGGTCGAGATGCACATAAATAAAGCAATGAACCAATCATCGACCGGTATACCTTTTGATCCACGGACTTACCTCCCGTGTCGAGGTCGAGATGCCCATTTGTTCCCATGGGAGTCTTGATGGGCTTGGCATCCTTCATTCCAAACTTGCTTAGAATGTCTTGAGTATACTTCGTTTGGCTAATGAAGGTGCCTTCTTGGAGTTGCTTGACTTGAAATCCTAGAAAAAACTTCAACTCCCCCATCATCGACATCTCGAATTTCTGTGTCATGATCCTACTAAATTCTTCACATGTAGATTTGTTAGTGGACCCAAATATGATATCATCAACATAAATTTGGCATACAAACAAATCATTATCAAGTGTTTTGGTGAACAAGGTAGGATCGGCTTTGCCGACTTTGAAGCCATTAGCAATAAGGAAATCTCTAAGGCATTCATACCATGCTCTTGGGGCTTGCTTGAGCCCATAAAGCGCCTTAGAGAGCCTATAAACATGATTAGGATACTCACTGTCTTCAAAGCCGGGAGGTTGCTCAACATAGACCTCCTCCTTGATTGGTCCATTGAGGAAGGCACTCTTCACGTCCATTTGATAAAGCTTGAAGCCATGGTAAGTAGCATAGGCTAATAATATGCGAATTGACTCAAGCCTAGCTACGGGTGCATAGGTTTCACCAAAATCCAAACCTTCGACTTGTGAATATCCCTTGGCCACGAGTCGAGCTTTGTTCCTTGTCACCACACCATGCTCGTCTTGCTTGTTGCGGAAGACCCACTTGGTTCCTACAACATTTTGATTAGGACGTGGAACTAAGTGCCATACCTCATTCCTTGTGAAATTGTTGAGCTCCTCTTGCATCGCCATCACCCAATCCGAATCTTGAAGTGCTTCCTCTACCCTGTGTGGCTCAATAGAGGAAACAAAAGAGTAATGTTCACAAAAATGTGCAACACGAGATCGAGTAGTTACTCCCTTATGAATGTCGCCGAGGATGGTGTCGACGGGGTGATCTCGTTGTATTGCTTGGTGGACTCTTGGGTGTGGCGGCCTTGGTTGTTCATCCTCCTTGTCTTCATCATTTGCATCTCCCCCTTGATCGTTGCCGCCATCTTGAGGAGGCTCATCTCTTTGATCTTCACCTTCATCAACTTGAGCCTCGTCCTCATTTTGGGTTGGCGGAGATGCTTGCGTTGAGGAGGATGGTTGATCTTGTGCATGTGGAGGCTCTTCGGATTCCTTAGGACACACATCCCCAATGGACATGTTCCTTAGCGCTATGCATGGAGCCTGTTCTTCACCTATATCATCAAGATCAACTTGCTCTACTTGAGAGCCGTTAGTCTCATCAAACACAACGTCACAAGAAACTTCAACAAGTCCTGAAGACTTGTTAAAGACTCTATATGCCCTTGTGTTTGAGTCATATCCTAGTAAAAAGCCTTCTACAGTTTTAGGAGCAAATTTAGATTTTCTACCTCTCTTAACAAGAATAAAGCATTTGCTACCAAAAACTCTAAAATATGAAATATTTGGCTTTTTACCGGTTAGGAGTTCATAGGATGTCTTCTTGAGGATTCGGTGAAGATATAACCGGTTGATGGCGTAGCAAGCGGTGTTGACCGCTTCGGCCCAAAACCGATCCGGTGTCTTGTACTCATCAAGCATGGTTCTTGCCATGTCCAATAGAGTTCGATTCTTCCTCTCCACTACACCATTTTGTTGTGGAGTGTAGGGAGAAGAGAACTCATGCTTGATGCCCTCCTCCTCAAGAAAGCCTTCAATTTGAGAGTTCTTGAACTCCGTCCCATTGTCGCTTCTAATTTTCTTGATCCTTAAGCCGAACTCATTTTGAGCCCGTCTCAAGAATCCCTTTAAGGTTTCTTGGGTATGAGATTTGTCCTGCAAAAAGAACACCCAAGTGAAGCGAGAATAATCATCCACAATAACTAGACAGTACTTACTCCCGCCGATGCTTATGTAAGCGATCGGGCCGAATAGGTCCATGTGTAGGAGCTCCAGTGGCCTGTCACTAGTCATGATGTTCTTGTGTGGATGATGAGTGCCAACTTGCTTCCCGGCTTGGCATGCGCTACAAATCCTGTCTTTCTCAAAATGAACATTTGTTAGTCCTAAAATGTGTTCTCCCTTTAGAAGCTTGTGAAGATTCTTCATTCCAACATGGGCTAGTCGGCGGTGCCAGAGCCAACCCAAGTTAGTCTTAGCAATTAAGCATGTGTCGAGTTCAGCTCTTTCAAAATCTACTAAGTATAGCTGACCCTCTAACACACCCTTAAATGCTATTGAATCATCACTTCTTCTAAAGACAGTAACACCTATATCAGTGAATAGACAGTTGTAGCCCATTTGACACAATTGGGATACGGAAAGCAAATTGTAATCTAAAGAGTTTACAAGAAAAACATTGGAAATAGTATGGTCAGGTGATATAGCAATTTTACCCAATCCTTTGACCAAACCTTGATTTCCATCCCCGAATGTGATAGCTCGTTGGGGATCTTGGTTTTTCTCATAAGAGGAGAACATCCTTTTCTCCCCGGTCATGTGGTTTGTGCATCCGCTGTCAAGTATCCAACTTGAGCCCCCGGATGCATAAACCTGCAAAACAATTTTAGTTCTTGATTTTAGGTACCCAAACGGTTTTGGGTCCTTTAGCATTAGATACAAGAACTTTGGGTACCCAAACACAAGTCTTGGAGCCCTTGTGTTTGCCCCCAACAATTTTGGCAACTATCTTGCCGGATTTGTTAGTTAAAACATAAGATGCATCAAAGGTTTTGAATGAAATAGCATGATCATTTGATGCATTAGGAGTTTTCTTTCTAGGCAACTTGGCACGGGTTGGTTGCCTAGAGCTAGATGTCTCACCCTTATACATAAAAGCATGGTTAGGGCCAGAGTGAGACTTCCTAGAATGAATTTTCCTAATTTTGCTCTCAGGATATCCGGCAGGGTACAAAATGTAACCCTCGTTATCCTGAGGCATGGGAGCCTTGCCCTTAACAAAATTAGATAAGTTCTTTGGAGGGGCATTAATTTTGACATTGTCTCCCCTTTGGAAGCCAATGCCGTCCTTAATGCCAGGGCGTCTCCCATTATAGAGCATGCTTCTAGCAAACTTAAATTTTTCATTTTCTAAGTCATGCTCACTAATCTTAGCATTAAGTTGTGCTATGTGATCATTTTGTTTTTTAATTAAGGCTAGGTGATCATGGATAGCATCAACATTAATATCTCTACATCTAGTACAAATGGAAACATGCTCAACATTAGATGTAGAGGGTTTGCAAGATTTAAGTTCAACAACCTTAGCATGCAACATATCATTTTTAGTTCTAAGGTCGGAAATAGTAGCATTGCAATCATCAAAATCTTTAGCCTTAGCAATTAGTTTCTCATTCTCATTTCTAAGACTAGCAAGAGAAATATTCAATTCTTCAATCCTAGCAAGCAAATCATCATTATCATTTCTAGGATTTGGAATTGAAACATTGCAAATATGAGAATCAGCCTTAGCTATCAAATTAGCATTTTCATTTCTAAGGTTGTCTATAGTCTCATGGCAAGTACTTAGCTCACTAGACAATTTTTCACATTTTTCTATTGCTAGAGCATAAGCATTTTTAACCTTAACATGTTTCTTATTTTCCTTGATTAGGAAGTCCTCTTGAGAGTCCAAGAGATCATCCTTTTCATGGATGGCACTAATTAGCTCATTTAATTTTTCCTTTTGATCCATGTTAAGGTTAGCAAAAAGAATACGCAAGTTGTCCTCCTCATTTTTATCATTATCCTCATCACTAGATGTTTCATATTTAGTGGAGGACCTTGATTTTACCTTCTTTTTGCCGTCCTTGGCCATGAGACACTTGTGGCCGACGTTGGGGAAGAGAAGGCCCTTGGTGACGGCGATGTTGGCGGCGTCCTCGTCGTCGGAGGAGTCGCTTGAGCTTTCGTCGGAGTCCCACTCCCGACAAACATGGGCATCGCCGCCCTTCTTCTTATAGTACTTCTTCTTTTCTCTCCTCTTTCCCTTCTTGTTGTCGCCCCTGTCACTGTCACTAGACATAGGACATTTTGCAATAAAATGACCGGGCTTACCACACTTGTAGCAAACCTTCTTGGAACGGGATTTGTAATCCTTCCCCTTCCGTTGCTTGAGGATTTGCCGAAAGCTTTTGATGATTAGGGCCATCTCCTCGTTGTCGAGCTTGGAGGCATCAATTGGTTGTCTACTTGGTGTAGACTCCTCCTTCTTCTCCTCCGTGGCCTTGAAGGCCACCGGTTGCGCCTCGGATGTGGAAGGTTCATCAAGCTCGTTGATCTTCTTTGAGCCCTTAATCATGCATTCAAAACTCACAAAATTCCCGATAACTTCCTCGGGGGTCATTAGTGGATATCTAGGATTACCACGAATTAATTGTACTTGAGTGGGGTTAAGGAAAATAAGTGCTCTTAAAATAACCTTAACCACCTCGTGGTCATCCCATTTTGTGCTCCCGAGGTTGCGCACTTGGTTCACCAAGGTCTTGAGCCGGTTGTACATATCTTGAGGCTCCTCCCCTTGGCGAAGACGGAAGCGACCGAGCTCCCCCTCGATCGTTTCCCGCTTGGTGATCTTGGTGAGTTCATCACCCTCGTGCGCCGTCTTGAGTAGGTCCCAAATCTCCTTTGCGTTCTTCAACCCTTGTACTTTGTTGTATTCCTCCTTGCTTAGTGAGGCAAGGAGAATGGTTGCGGCTTGGGAGTTGAAGTGCTCGATTTGGGCCACTTCGTCTGTGTCGTAGTCCTCATCCCCTACAGATGGTACCTGTACACCATACTCAACAACGTCCCATATACTTTTGTGGAGAGAGGTTAGATGAAATCGCATTAAATTACTCCACATAGCATAATCTTCACCATCAAAAGTTGGTGGTTTGCCTAATGGGACGGAAAGTAAAGGTGTATGTTTCGGAATGCGAGGGTAGCGTAGGGGAATCTTACTATACTTCTTACGCTCTTGGCGTTTAGAAGTGACGGATGCCGCGTCGGAGCCGGAGGTGGATGTCGATGAAGTGTCGGTCTCGTAGTAGACCACCTTCCTCATCCTCTTGTGCTTGTCCCCACTCCGATGCGGCTTGTGAGAAGAAGATTTTTCCTTCTTCTCCTTGCGGTGAGAAGAGGAAGATCTTTTCTCCTTCCGCTTGGAGGAGTTCTTCTTCTTCTCCCTTCTCTTGGTGTGGGACTCTTCCGATGAAGTGCTCCCTTGGCTTGTAGTGGGCTTGTTATCGCCGGTCTCCATCTCCCTCTTGGTGTGATCTCCCGACATCACTTCGAGCGGTTAGGCTCTAATGAAGCACCGGGCTCTGATACCAATTGAAAGTCGCCTAGAGGGGGGGGGTGAATAGGGCGAAACAAAAATAATCACAACTACAAACCGGGTTAGCGTTAGAAATATAAACGAGCCCGCGAGAGAGGGCGCAAAACAAATCGCAAGCAAATGAAGAGTGTGACACGCGGATTTGTTTTACCGAGGTTCGGTTCTCGCAAACCTACTCCCCGTTGAGGAGGCCACAAAGGCCGGGTCTCTTTCAACCCTTCCCTCTCTCAAACGGTCCCTCGGACCGAGTGAGCTTTTCTTCTTCTCAATCAAACGGGAACAAAACTTCCCCGCAAGGGCCACCACACAATTAGTGCCTCTTGCCTTGGTTACAATTGAGATTTGAGCACAAGAACAAATGAGAAGGAAAGAAAGCGATCCAAGCGCAAGAGCTCAAAAGAACACGGCAAATCTCTCTCGCTAGTCACTAAAGGCTTGAGTGGAATTGGAGAGGATTTGATCTCTTTGGTGTGTCTAGAATTGAATGCCTAGCTCTTGTAAGTGGTTGGAAGTTGGAAAACTTGGATGCAATGAATGGTGGGGTGGTTGGGGTATTTATAGCCCCAACCACCAAACTTGACCGTTGGCTGGAGGCGTCTGTTCGATGGCGCACCGGACAGTCCGGTGCACACCGGACAGTCCGGTGCCCCTGCCACGTCATCACTGCCGTTGGATTCTGACCGTTGGAGCATCTGACTTCTGGGCCCGCCTGGATGTCCGGTGCACACCGGACAACAACTGTTTATTGTCCGGTGCGCCGGTATGGGCACGCCTGACGACTGCGCGCGCAGAGCGCGCATTAAATGCGCCGCAGGGAGCCGTTGGCGCCGAATTAGCCGTTGCTCCGCTGGCACACCGGACAGTCCGGTGCACACCGGACAGTCCGGTGAATTTTAGCGGAGCGGCTGCCGCGCGAACCCGAGGCTGGCGAGTTCCGGAGACCGCGCTTCCTTGGAGCACCGGACATGTCCGGTGCACACCGGACAGTCCGGTGAATTATAGCGCGCCGGCCTCCGAGAATTCCCGAGGGCGAAGAGTTTGAAGTCTGAGTCCTCTGGTGCACTCGTGGCGCACCGGACACTGTCCGGTGTACACCGGACAGTCCGGTGCCCCCAGACCAGAGGTGCCTTCGGTTGCCTCAATGCTCCTTAGTTGAATCCAAAACTTGATCTTTTTATTAGCTAAGTGTGAACCTTTTGCACCTGTATAACTTATGCACTAGAGCAAACTAGTTAGTCCAATATTTGTGTTGGGCAATTCAACCACCAAAATTATTTGGGGACTAGGTATAAGCCTAATTCCCTTTCAGTTACTGTTGGGGGCTTGTTCTCAAATGCTAAGAGTTAAGAACAAGGCAACACAGAAAATGTTAAATATTAAGGTCCTTCGTCCTCCACTACATTATATCCCTTCGGGATATAAGGAACTTCGGACGAAGGTTACGAAGGACGTACCTTCGTAAACTTAATAACGAGGGGTGAAGCATTCATATAAATCATGAGGTATAAAATAGACATTCAAATGTTAACATAGAATCATTTCCATTTCTACTAATATGAATG
The DNA here is from genome assembly GCA_029449295.1 of Zea luxurians. Lineage (NCBI taxonomy): Eukaryota > Viridiplantae > Streptophyta > Magnoliopsida > Poales > Poaceae > Zea > Zea luxurians. The sequence goes on from JAOPSE010000003.1 coordinate 28,353,791, forward strand.
AATACAAATGATTTCAAATTACAAATGTACCTTCGGTCCTGAGGAAGGCAGGAGTACAAGTGTGATGCGAAGGCAAATGACAGATTCGCGTGAACAGTACAGAGGTACTGTTCATCTATTTATAGGCACAGGTCGCAGCCTGTGACAAATTACAATTATGCCCCTTACAAAAGTTTACAACATTGACTCAGACCTCTTATGGATAAAAAGGTCATTCTATTTCTATGTCGGTTTGTAACGCCGAAGCTCCATGAAAAGGAACCTTCGGCCATCTTTTGGAGACGACTTCAGCCGAAGCTGCTTCTTCGTGTGGGACCTTCGGCGCACCGAAGCACGACCCCAACAGTAGCCCCTTTCGCGGTACTAGATCGTTTTTCGTAACGAGCTTGACCCGTGAAAAAAGCCTCTTCAGCTTCGGGAAGCCGAAGGTCCAAAAAACACCTTCCCTGAGCTCGTTGCGGAGAAACGATCCGGCTTCCGAGCGCGTGCCAGGCCCACCTTGCAGAGTTACTGTTTGATCTTTGCGGTCCACTGCACAGCGAGTACAAGTGACCGCCCGTCTGGTGTAAAAATCCTGCCGCTTCGCCTTCTTACCTGCAGCACTATATAAACAAACGGGTAGGTGTGAAGTTACCACAGCATTCATTGCTATTTGCACTGTTTTGCTGCCAAAATTTTCCACCGTAGCCGAAGCTTGACTCTCAGAATCGAACGAAGGTCCGTCCCGACGTCTGCTTCGTCAGAAAGAAAAGCTTCGGAGAAAAGAAAAAAGAAAAAAGTTTCTGACTTCCCCAAACTCAGAATCAAATGGCGAGAGTGCGATCTACTGCCAAAGTTGTACGTGAGGGAGACGAAGCCGAAGGTTCAGACACTGTGCCCATCTCCGAAGCGATGCAGCGTTCCGGTCTAGTGACTGCGGAAGAAATGCCTGCTGCTGAAGCAAACCCGACAACTGCCGAAGGAGAAGAAGAAAACATTGAAGGGACTGACCCCGAAGATGACTACCACATTGCCATGCCCAGCAAGCCCAGTCACCTGGATTTTGGGAAATCAACTGTTTCAAAAGCTGATCTTTCGAAGATGGTGAAAGCAGGTTATTTCAATGAAGATCAGAAGAAGCTACTCCGCTTCGGGGGAGAAGAAACCACCCCGAAGCCAGGGAAGGATGAGATTGTTATCTTCAAGAGCTTTTTAAAGGCTGGGCTGAGATTCCCTCTTCACAATATTATTGCGGAGATACTGAAGAGGTTTGGTATCTTCTTTCATCAATTGACTCCTAACGCCATCGTTAGGCTCAATGTTTATATCTGGGCCCTCCGAAGCCAAGCTGTGGAACCGTTTGCCGATAGCTTCTGCCGAGTTCACGAATTACATTACCAAACAAAGGCCAGAAAAGATGGGCTACATGATAATTTCGGCTGCTATAATTTTGCCTACCGGAAGACAACAAAGTGTCCTGTCATCAGCTACCGAAGCAAATGGCCAGCAGGCTGGAAATCTGAGTGGTTTTATGTAAAAGTTGACGAAGACAAAGAAAAATTGGTACAAAGCCCTCTGGATTTAATCTTCGGAGAGACGAGGCCACGATGTCGCATCGGCGATCTAAAAGGTCCCACCTGGGCTGCTCTGGGTGAATTTGAAATTATCTCAGAACATATTGGCACCAGGGATCTAGTTCAGGAGTTCTTGGCATTCAGAGTTTTCCCTACTCTAAAAGAGTGGGAAATGCCGAAGCTGGAGGGAGAGAAGAAGAAGGGGGAGCTTGTTCGGCTTCCTTATCACTTCAAGTTTAAGAAGTACTTTAAAAAACCCTGCAAAGAATGGTTAGACACAGTTGAGGTGATGTGCAATGAAATCCTGGGGAATTACTCCAAAAAAGAGGATCAACTAATGACAGCGGCCTTCGGCGCCCGACCGAAGCGAAGGCTGAACCGAGTGCTTGATGCCCTGGGCTTTGAGTACCCAGACTATGAGCAGTTGAGCAAGGGTGCCGAGGGCCACAAAAGAAAAAGAGTGGTCGAAACTCTGATCAAAGATGAAGAAAGACCAGCAAAGGAGAAGAAAATTTCCAAGAAAAGAAAAATATCTACTCCGAAGCGCAAATCACCCGAAGAAGAGGGGACCCCCACACCGCCTTCTGCCAGCGACGTGGAGGAAATTTTAAAGGTAATGACTGAACCCATGCCCACGAAGCTAAGTCCATTAGGGCTCCAACTGACGAAGCTTTTTCAAAAGGTGGACGAACCGGATCAAACGAAGATAAGCAAACCCAAGCGGCAAAGAATTATTGCAGTAACTGAAGTTATCGACAAGACGCCGCCTAGGGCGTCAATTCAGAAAACGGCAGCTGCTGAAGGTACATCAATCGTCGAAGGTGCACCTTCGGAGGTCGCGGCTACCGAAGCCGCTACAGCCGAAGACACAAACTTAGAAACTACCATTGAGGACATTAACAAGATTTTGGAAGACATTGCTGCAGAAGAAGCTGGTGCTACTACTGAAAAAACCATGGCCACAGTGCCTGAGAAAGGAAAAGAAATAGCCGAAGACACTTCGGACGACGAAGCCTACTCTTTCCAGAATTTAGTTGGGCAAAAACTGACGAAGGACGAAATAGAAGAACTCAAGGACTATGCCAAATCTTGCGGCTACAAGCCAGGAGCCCTTCTATTTGGAGGCATTGATGACGAAAAATTGGGCTGCATTCGAGACCAGACTGGAGCTAAGGTAATCGGTACTCTATCAAAGAGTATCGGTTTTCCGAAGCTAGAGACAGACATCAGCCGCTACCGACGACAACACATCGTCGGCAGCTTATTTTACTCCAACTTCAAGGTAAACAACCTTTTCTCTGGTTTCTATTGCTGTTAATAATGAAAATTTTACCAACGTAAATTTTTCTGTGCAGAGCATGCTACTGAGCAAAGCTCTGAAGATGCAGCAAGATCTGGAGGACAGAAAACACGAAGCTATAATTGAAAACTTAGAAAACAAGATAAAAGAACAATCTGGCATCATTGAAAAGAAAGACTTCGAGCTCCGATCGACCGAAGGCTTGCTGGCTGAGACTGAGGCTAAAGTATCAGAGTTGAATTCGAAGCTTATCAGTCAATCAAAACAATTCGATCAGGAGAAGTTAGAGCTTAATTCGAAGCTTGAAGCCGAAGTCCAGACCAGCTCAGAGTTGAAGAAATCTTTAGCAAGCCTTCAAGACAAATGCTTAAAATTTAGCAACAATTGTATTGGACGATTAAAAAAGATATTTTACTCTGTTGGAGCCAGCAGCGGGAAATTTAACCCCTCAGCGGAAAATTTACCACAGGCCTTCGATCATATTGAAGCCGAAATTGAAGAACTTGACGAAGTTATAGCCGGGCACGGCGACTTCTGTGCCTGGGTAGCTTCTCGGGGTACCGCTGCTGCATTCCTGAAGGCCGGCTGCGAACACGGAAAAATAATCAACAGGCCCAACTTCACCCTATCTCCATCAATTCTGGATGATATACCTGACCTCGCCCGAAGCATCTCAAATAGATTTGTAAAAATGATATGGACAAAAGGCGGGCGGGAGAAGGCTGGAGACGAAGCCCGAAGTCATCTTGAACCAGTAAGAAATGATACTTCGTGCTTACCTTTTCCTTTGCACTTGATTTTTACTCACGATTCCTTGATTTATGTAGGATGACGAAGGTGAAGATGATGCCTAAGATATGTCGCCGAAGCTGCCGCCGAAGCTGAAGCTTAATGAAGATCAGTAGAAGTATACTGTAGAAAAACTCAGGATAGTTTTGTATCAATTCTTGTAAATACAATTAGATTGTTCTCAAGGAACTTTGTACATACCTTGTAATATATTCTTACCCTTCGATTTAGGCGCTTTGATGTGGACGAAATCAGTTTTTTGAGCCGAAGGCGAAAAAACACCTTCCCTTCTTTTCGTACACAACGAAGCATAAAAGCAATTCTTCTTTTTGCCGAGCAACGAAGCTTTTCTCTTTTGTATACAACAAAGCATAAGAGACCAATTCTTCTTTTTACCGAAGCTTCTCTTTTTTGTATACAACATAGCATAACGAATCATAAAAAACCACTTCTCCGAAACTTTTCTTTTACACAACGATTCATAAAAAACCAATTCTCCCTTCTGCCGAAGCAACCACTTTGGTTCACAAATGCTATGAATGAATGCTTATGCATGCAAATGTTATGATGTAATGTAATGCGCGAATGAATGTCCGAAGCATATGTCCGAAGCCACATTGTCAGCCATTACTTCCTTAGAAACAACCACACATTAGCTCTGCATTCCCTTAGGAACGACTTTGGAGCCTCTTCGCCTTTTACTTAGGCAGTATCAGCGTTGACTTTTCGCTGTAAGCTCTGCATCCCCTTAGGGACGTCTTTGGAGCTTCTTCGCCTTTTACTTAGGCGGTATAAGCTCTGCATTCCCTTGGGAACGTCTTTGGAGCTTCTTCGCCTTTTACTTAGGCGGTATAAGCTCTGCATTCCCTTGGGAACGTCTTTGGAGCTTTCTCTCTTTTTCAGTTTCGGCACTCGATGGTGCGCTCTCAGCTTTTACATTTACATTCTTTGGGGGATTTTGCTCTTATAAAACTAAAAAGGAAAATTACATATGATGGCCCCATTAAAAACCTTTCTCCCCCTTTAGAAAGGAAAAGGGTGCCATGAAAAAGAAATGAAAAAACATAAAAAATTACATCGAGTTATACATAAAATCGCCGAAGCTCATCCGCATTCCAAGATCTTGGAATTTCATTGCCATCCATGTCCTTCAGCCTGTATGAACCAGGCCTTGACGAAGATGCTACTAAGAAAGGCCCTTCCCATTTCAATTGTAACTTGCCCACTGTATCTGGGTTGGCCACTCTCCGAAGCACCAAATGCCCTGGCTCAATATTTTTTAGCCGGACCTTTCTATCTCGCCATTTAACTGTTTCAGCCTGGTATTTATTGATATTCTCCACGGCTTGAAGCCTGATCCCTTCTAAGGCATCTTTTTCCACGAGACAAGTATCTTCGGAACCTGATTCTGCCGAAGCTACCACTCTTATTGATCCAGCTTTGGCTTCTTCCGGGGTTATTGCTTCGTCACCAAATAGCAACTTAAATGGAGTAAAGCCTGTAGACCTTGATGTTGTTGTATTGTGGCTCCACACCACTTTGGTCAACTGATCTGGCCATTTTCCCCTTGGTTGATTAAAGATTAGCTTCATTATTCCTGTCATTATGATGCCGTTGGCCCTTTCAACAAGCCCATTCGACTCCGGATGCCTGACTGATGCAAAGTGAATCTTCGTGCCAATTTGATCACAGAAATTTCTGAAATCTTCGGAGTCGAACTGTGTTCCATTATCTACAGTGATGGCCTTCGGCACTCCGAAGCGACAGACAATATTCCGCCAGAAAAATTTTTGGACAGTGGCCGAAGTTATTGTGGCTAATGGCTTTGCCTCAATCCATTTGGAAAAATACTCCACAGCCACTATAACATATTTCAGATTGCCTTGAGCCGGTGGTAATGGACCCAGCAAGTCGAGGCCCCACCTTTGCAATGGCCAGATGGGCTGTATCAGCTGTGTTAGAGACGAAGGTTGCTTTTGATCTCTTGCACATTTCTGACAACCTTCGCACTTTTGAACCAACTCCGCTGCATCCGAAGCTGCCTTCGGCCAATAAAACCCTTGGCGAAAAACTTTTCCAAGTAACGGCCTGGATCCGATGTGGGATCCACACAGGCCTGCATGTATCTCTTTCATCAATTCTATACCTTCGGCTCTAGATAAGCACTTGAGCAGCGGGGCACAAACTCCATGCTTGTATAATTCCCCTTCTATCATGATATAGGGACGAGCTCTTGCCTCTATCCTTTTATTATAAGCTTCGTCATCTGATAGGAAATTACCCTGAAGGTAAGAGATTATTTCAGTTCTCCAATCTTCACTGTAAACAGGAGAAATGTTGAGGACTGCTCTTTCAAGTAGCTCCACTGAAGGTGCCTTTATTGTTTCGAAGAACACATCCGAAGGTAGCGGGAGCCCCTGTGCTGCAGACTTGGCTAACAAATCAGCATGCTCATTTTGCCCTCGAGGGATGTTCTTAACAGAAAATCCTTCGAAGGAAGCTTCGATCCTTCGGACCGTGTCTAGGTATTTTTCAAGCTTCGGGTCTTTAGCCTTGCAACTTTTGTCAATATGACCCGAAACAACCTGGGAATCAGTTTTAAGAATCGCCCTTCTGATTCCCATTGCCTTTAGTTTCCGAAGACCCAGGAGCAGAGCTTCGTACTCAGTGATATTATTTGTGCAGCTGAAGTCAAGTCTTGCTGCATAGCAAGTTTTAACCTTGGACGGTGAGACCAACACAGCAGCTGCACCTGCTCCGAAGGTTCCCCAAGAGCCATCACAAAACACTGTCCATACTTCGGCATCTTTATTCGCTTCTTCGTCCTGAGCCCCTGGCGTCCAGTCGGCAATGAAATCTGCCAATGCTTGAGACTGAATTGAGGATCTGTGCACATAATCAATGTAAAATTCATTGAGCTCTGCAGCCCATTTTCCAATCCGGCCAGTAGCTTCTCTATTTCTCATGATATCCTTCAACGGCTGCGAAGAAGGAACAATAATATTGTATGCCTGAAAATAATGCCGAAGCTTCCTGGATGCCATTAAAACGGCATACAACACCTTCTCCAGCTCTGTATAATTTTTCTTTGAGACACTGAGGACCTCAGATACAAAATATACTGGGACTTGCTTCTTGACCTGTCCATCAAACTTCTCCTGGACAAGTGCCGCACTTACTGCTGAGTGCGAAGCTGCCACATACAACAACAGAGGAGCCCCTGGCGTTGGTGGAGTTAATGTTGTGAGATCTATTAAGTATTGCTTCAGCTCTTCGAAGGCTTTTTGTTGACTTGGGCCCCATTGAAAGACTTCAGCTGACTTCAGCACCTCGAAGAATGGTAAATTTCTTTCTGCTGATCTGGATATAAATCTGTTGAGAGATGCCAGCCTTCCTGTCAATCTTTGGGCCCCCTTTCTTGTGGTTGGTGGCTCCATTCGAAGTATAGCTTCGATTTTATTTGGGTTAGCTTCGATTCCCTTTGTTGAAACCAAGCATCCAAGAAATTTGCCCTTCTTCACCCCGAAGACACATTTTTCTGGATTCAGCTTCAGACCAGCTTGTCTGAAGCTGGCGAAGGTCTCCTGCAGATCAGCAATATGATTTTCTTGCTTCGTGCTTTTTACGATGATGTCATCGACATAAGTCAACACATTTCTGCCTATCTGAGATTGGAGAACCTTCGCAGTCATTCTGCTGAAACTCCCTCCAGCATTCTTGAGCCCCTCAGGCATCCGAAGATAGCAATATGTACCACTTGGGGTTATGAAGCTAGTCTTCGGCTCATCTTCCTTCTTCATCCAGATTTGATGATAGCCTGAGTAGCAGTCCAGGAGACTCATGAGCTCTGAAGAAGCTGCTGCATCAACTAAAGAGTCTATCCTTGGCAGCGGGAACTCATCCTTCGGACAAGCCTTGTTGAGATCTGTGAAATCAATACACATTCTCCACTTGCCATTGGCCTTCTTCACCATAACAGTGTTAGCTAGCCACTCTGGGTACTTCACTTCTCTGATAACTCCTGCACTGAGGAGTCTTTTCACTTCATTGCGAGCCCCTTCGGCCTTGTCATCAGACATTTTCCGAAGCCTCTGCTTTCGGGGTCTGAAGGATGGGTCAACATTAAGCGAATGTTCAATAACATCCCGATTTACTCCACAGAGATCATTAGCTGACCATGCAAAGACATCTTTGTTGTTGAATAAAAACCTTATCAAGGTTTTCTCCTGGTCTTCAGATAATTGTGAGCCCAAGAGCACCTTCTGCTCTGCTATGTCTTCACACAATAACATGGGCTTCGGCTGATCCGCTGAAGCTGCCTTCTCCCTCCTGAATTTATACTGCTCACAAGCTTCAGCTCCATCTATATTATGGATTGCCTTGGAGTCAGTCCAGCTTCCTTCGGCCCTTCTAGCAGCTTCCTGGCTTCCATGAATAGCAATAGGTCCTTGGTCCGAAGGTATCTTCATGCAGAGATAAGCTGGGTGAAGAATTGCTTCGAAGGCATTAAGAGTGCCACGACCGATGATAGCATTGTAAGGATACTCCATGTCAACAATATCAAACACAATTTGCTCAGTCCTTGTGTTGTTAACAAATCCGAAGGTTACCGGCATGGTAATCTTCCCAAGTGCCACAATCTGCCGCCCTCCGAAGCCACAAAGAGGGTGCGTAGCATCATGAATCTTGTCTTCGGGCTCTTGCATTTGTCTGAAGGCTTTAGCAAATATAATGTCAGCTGCACTGCCTGTATCAACTAGGACATTGTGGACCAGAAATCCTTTGATCACGCAAGAGATAACCATGGCATCATTGTGGGGATAATCCTTAAGCTGAAGGTCTTCCTGAGAGAAGGTAATTGGGATATGGGACCATTTTGACTTGATGAAGGGTCCCTGCACTCCAACATGCTGCACCCTTCTCTGAGCCTCTTTCCTCTGCTTCTTGTTGGCCGGCTCTGAGCAAGAACCGCCTGTTATCGGGAGCACTAGCTTCGAAGCCGAAGCAGCTCCAGCTTGGTTGTTGAACGAAGCCATCAGCTCAGGAAAGTGGAAGTGAGTTCACCGGAGGTGGGCGCCAATGTTGGGGGCTTGTTCTCAAATGCTAAGAGTTAAGAACAAGGCAACACAGAAAATGTTAAATATTAAGGTCCTTCGTCCTCCACTACATTATATCCCTTCGGGATATAAGGAACTTCGGACGAAGGTTACGAAGGACGTACCTTCGTAAACTTAATAACGAGGGGTGAAGCATTCATATAAATCATGAGGTATAAAATAGACATTCAAATGTTAACATAGAATCATTTCCATTTCTACTAATATGAATGAATACAAATGATTTCAAATTACAAATGTACCTTCGGTCCTGAGGAAGGCAGGAGTACAAGTGTGATGCGAAGGCAAATGACAGATTCGCGTGAACAGTACAGAGGTACTGTTCATCTATTTATAGGCACAGGTCGCAGCCTGTGACAAATTACAATTATGCCCCTTACAAAAGTTTACAACATTGACTCAGACCTCTTATGGATAAAAAGGTCATTCTATTTCTATGTCGGTTTGTAACGCCGAAGCTCCATGAAAAGGAACCTTCGGCCATCTTTTGGAGACGACTTCAGCCGAAGCTGCTTCTTCGTGTGGGACCTTCGGCGCACCGAAGCACGACCCCAACAGTTACCAGCTGAGATTAGGAGTCTTGGGGTACCCCTAATTATGGTCCCCGACAGCGGTAAACCGGAATAGAGAATGCTTCTCCATCTCTATCTTGTGTATTCATTGAGGAAGAATTTTTTTTCTGTTTACATTTTATTTACATCCTGTGGAAGAAAAATCTTTTCTATCTCTATTCTCTGATAGAGCGCTGGAATCGGAGATAGGGTCGCCATCGTCATGACTCACTCATGGCTCATGGGGGTGCTACCGTGCTAGGTGCTTATGATGTGTTTGGTTTGTGGAGTCACTCTATGTTTAATGAGGTGATGCATCATAAGTTTATTTATTATTTTTTGTGAAATCAATTCACTCTTCATGTATATACTAATTATTAGCTTATGAGAAATAGAGTGGTGATGGATCAACCCATTATATTCCACAAGCCAAATAAAAAAATGAAAAGTGAGTAGAAGATTGATCACTTCATTCTTCAAACCAAACACACTTTTACCGCCTCGTCTCGACGGCTCGGCCTACCTTCCCGGGTGCGGGTATCCTCGCTCCCCAACCCGCTCCACCGGTCCATCATCACCCACGGGCACGGCCCACCCCGCGCTTCTCGGATTCCAGCTGTTCCCTCGGATCCTTTGCCCGTCCCATGGCAACGCCTAGGTGGCTGTGGCTGCCATGATGGGCGCTCTCGCCACGCCACCCCGCCATGTGCGTGCCGCTTTTGACAGAAGAGGACGAGGCAGATCTCCCGTCCCCGGCCCTCCGTCCCCTCCCCCTGCGAAGGCTCCTCCAGCACCACTAGCTAGAGCTAACCCCGTGCTGCTGCTGCTGCTACCTGCTGCCGCGCGCCGTTCGTTGCCGTGCGGGCGTGTTGTGGTCCGCTGATCTCGTTCGCGGGACGCCGGGGGTGGTGGTGGTGGCAGCGGTGGTTGGTGGTGCGCGGCGTGAAAGAAAGAAAGAAAAAAAAAGGCCCGCCGCTTTGCGCTGCTCTGCTTCCGTAGGTGTCACGAGATTTGGCCCTAGCCTTTCGCTTTCCTTTTTCCTCTCGCTCACAAGGGAAGGGACCGAGGGGCGAAGGAGACGTTGGGGAGGGGAGCGAGCGAGCGAGCCGTAACGTCCGAGCTGTTCCAATGGCGACCCCTGCCGTTGCTTTCGTCGCCAGCGCTTTGTTGGGGCGGTGGTAGCGCTAGGAGCGGAGCAGTACTAGGTTGGTAGGTGGTTGTAGCTTTGCGCGTGACCCGAGCGCGCGCTCGCTCGCTCCTGTGCCTCTCTACCTCGCTTGCGTGCGCCGGGAAGGCAGTGGGTGGCTGGTCGGTTCTCGCAAGAGGTTGCTGGTGCTGTTCCTCCTCCCCCGGTTGATGAGCATGGGGCATTGCTCCGAGCAGCGGACGGGGTTCGAGGTGACTAAGGACTGGAACGGCGCCGACCAGTTCGCGATCCGGTCCCCGCGGGGTGCGTCCGTTCGGGTGAGTAGTCGTCTGCGTCTCTGTTCTTGTTTTTTTTCCCTGTTATTTCCGACGGGCGATCGACTCGGCATTTCTGCTCTAGGCAGAAAAAAACTTCTCTCGGTCTGATTCGAGCGTTGGGTTGTCGGCGCAGGTCTGCCTGCACGGCGGGCAGGTCGTCTCGTGGAGGAACCACCGCGGCGAGGAGCTCCTCTTCAGCAGCAGCAAGGTGAGTTTGTCTCGGCTGCCTATGCTGACCCGTATCTGTTGCAACTTGCAATGCAGCTTTCTGTTACTCGGGGGGACGAATCGGTGGAGTAACTATGACCAACTGTGAATGCACTCCCCTGATTACTGTTCTCGTGAATATTTAATACGAGTGTTTAAGAAACATTTTTTTGTTTGCTTTTACAATTGTATGTAATTTAGAAAAAGCAAGACTAGTGTCGATGAAGTACTTTACCTACTTTATTTCTTGATCACGGAGCCTGTAAATACGAGCTACTTTATGTGACTGGGCAAAACCAATGTCAAATCATTGATTCCCTCTGTATTGTGGATTGGCAGATTTCTTTTGCAGATATCAGAATCGCCATTTGGACTAGTTATCTGTTACCCTTTTATCCTTATAATACTAGAAAACATTTTTTTTCTCTACTTCTGCTTTGGGCATTAGAGAGTTGTTATCAATTATGATGTCCCCTGCTGTGAGACCATAGTAGGTTTCAGTTTGCTTATTTTTAACATTGCTTTATGAATTTTGGCAACTATTGTTATCCATGCAGGCAATCTTCAAGCCGCCAAGAGCGACCCGTGGTGGCATTCCGATATGCTTCCCACAGGTACTGCAGTATTCCTGTTTAGTGTTCACTATATTTTGCACTAAGACAATATACTGAACATGCATGCAATTCTGCTTTCGAAGTGAGGACAATACTAATGTTTCAATTTATCAGTTTGGAAACTGTGGAACATTGGAGCAGCATGGATTTGCAAGGAACAAGATATGGACAATAGACGATGAGGCTCCACCTCTAAATTATGGTGATAATAACAGCAACAAAGCTTCTGTTGACCTTCTGCTAAAGCCATCTGAAGATGACCTGAAGTGCTGGCCACACTGGTATGGTGGCTTGTATTCCCTTTGGATTTCGATGTAGAAATTTTGCAGATGGTTATGGTTTATCATAACCTGGCTCTGTGTCATTTTTTCATGGTGTATATAAGGGACTAGCAATGTGTAATAAATTAAGAAACCACTATTTATTTAGTTCTATCTCTTTCTCTCTCTCAATCATCCATGATCAATTCAAAGGCATGTTGCTTCTTCCATGATTCCTTTCCATGTGCATCTTTTGCTTAAAAAGGAATCTGAACAGGCTACACGGCTACACCTATTGGGTTGTTCATGGGATGCTCTGTGCACAATAATTCAGCGCTTCTACTCAAAGCTTACTCACTGAGTTTTGCAATGAAAATAATATGTTAGATTTCTTTGAGTACATAGACAACAGATAGTAATGGCTATTTCTTAGCAAGCATACCCATCTGATGAAATTATGTATGCTGTGAACCTGTACCTTCTGCAAATATAATTCAGTCTTTTATAGACAAGGTTATGATTTAAGTGAAAATGTTAGTTAATTTCAATATGGTTGTTCTTTTCCTGATTTGGTTTTACTTTGAATTACAGTTTTGAGTTACGTCTCAGAGTCTCCCTTTCAATGGATGGAGACCTTTCACTGATATCACGGGTCAGAAATGTTAATGGGAAGCCATTCAGTTTCGCATTTGCTTACCATACATACCTTTCTGTTTCTGACATCAGGTATCCCAATTTGGATGGTTAATCCTATTTTATTCAATTGAGTTCCTTCTTAATGCTTAACTTGATGTGATGATTTTCACTCCTTTTTCGGTTAAGTTATTGGTTTATGTCAATACATACTTTAGGTCATCACATTAATGGCTTTTTTCGCATAAGAGGGTTTGAAATTAGTGTGTTTTCCTATGGGGAAAAAATAGAGCCGATTAGAATCTTTGATGTTTTCTTGGTTAACACATTTCCTACCAGAAGGCGTACAAACCTTCAAATTTATATGAACCGTTAAAGTGAAATTTGTGCTGTAAATTGACAATGCTCATGCAAATTCAGAATGAAACAACCTGAATTTGACATCAAGTCTTGTTGGGTAGCCTAATTGGTCAGTATACCTTGTGTTGGGGGCCTTCGGCTTCCGAAGGTCCTCAAAAACAAGATTTGACAATGTTTCTGGAGTATAATACATGAACAAGTACCTTCGGACATGAACCCTTCGGACAGGTCAAAATTGTTGTATGAAGAAACACAAAGAGAACGAAGGGTGGAACAGAGCCGAAGCTATGCGCAAGGAAGCTTCGGCATGATGGCAGAAAAGAGGAAACCGACTTAAAGAGGAAAAAACTATCTAGACCTCGATGGATTATTATAGAGTTATTATCAAAAGCAAAGGACCTGGATGTAATTTTATATGGGCTGCGACTCGTGCCTATAAATAGGTGAATAGTAGCCCCGTACTGTTCACGCGGACTGGACATTCACTTTTGCGTCACGCTTGTACTTTTGCTTTCCTTCAAGCCGAAGGTACATCTGTAATTTGTTGTCATCTTTATAATAATAAAAATAGAAATGAGCTTATAATAATATTTAAGTATTTATGCCATTTCTCATACTTTATGTGAACCCCTTTTTCATTATTTGTTACACTGATGAAGGTATATTCTTCGTAACCTTCGTCCGAAACTCATTATATCCTAAGAGAAATAATGCTTCGAAGGACGAAGAACTTTAATGTTTAACGATTTTCGTGTTGCCTTGTTCTTAATTCATAACATTTAAGGACAAGTCCTCAACATTGGCGCCAATGTTGAGGACTTGTCCTTAAATGTTATGAATTAAGAACAAGGCAACACGGAAATCGTTAAACGTTAAAGTCCTTCGTCCTTCGAAGCATTATTTCCCTTAGGATATAATGAGTTTCGGACGAAGGTTACGAAGGATATACCTTCATCGGTGTAACAAATAATGAAAAAGGGGGTTCACATAAAGTATGAGAAATGGCATAAATACTTAAATATCATTATAAGCTCATTTCTATTTTTATTATTATAAAGATGACAACAAATTACAGATGTACCTTCGGCTTGAAGGAAAGCAAAAGTACAAGCGTGACGCAAAAGTGAATGCCCAGTCCGTGTGAACAGTACTGGGGTACTGTTCACCTATTTATAGGCACGAGTCACAGCCCATGTAAAATTACATCCAGATCCTTTGCTTTTGATAATAACTCTATAATAATCCATCGAGGTCTAGATAGTCTTTTCCTCTTTAAGTCGGTTTCCTCTTTTCTGCCATCATGCCGAAGCTTCCTTGCGCACAGCTTCGGCTCTGTTCCACCCTTCGTTCTCTTTGTGTTTCTTCATACAGCAATTTTGACTTGTCCGAAGGGTTCATGTCTGAAGGTACATGTTCATGTATTATACTCCAGAAACATTGTCAAATCTTGTTTTTGAGGACCTTCGGAAGCCGAAGGCCCCCAACACCTAGCTTACAACATTTCTAATTCCAAAAATCCGATTGGTCAGATAAGAAATCTGATATGTTGTTATTATCATGAAGAAATGTATAGTCCTAACTTGCAGCTTAGATAAAGAAATGTATAGTCCTAACTTGCGGCTTAGTCATCACCAAATTACATTTTGAGCTATGCCTAACACACTTCCACAATCAGTAAAGCATAGAAGTATTCTTCTCAGTCAATGGTCTGTTACTATTCAGAAGAACAAAGAAGCATCCAGTTTTCCAGATGATATTAGACATTTTTTTTACATGTGATATTGTACACATGTTGATCTTCGCACCTTGATTCCAGTGAAGTGAGGATAGAAGGTCTGGAGACCCTTGATTATCTTGACAACCTTAGCCAGCGGGAACGTTTTACCGAACAGGGAGATGCTATAACATTTGAATCAGAGGTACATTTTCTCTGCTTTGATACACATGCAACATGAACATCTGGGGGTTATTTGAGCATTTCAACTATATGGATTAAATCGTTGAGAGTAACTTTGCTACCATTTATCTTTTGCCTGCATGGGTACGGTTGCACCTATGAATTTGCACACATCAACTCGTGATCGTAAAGAGTTCGCTGAGTTTACTGTATTGCAGTTCTCTGTAATGACTATGTGCAAGTAGCTCTAACCTACCGTTCTGTCCTGGCTTGAAATATTTTTAAGATTTAACTGGTAGTTGCCATCTGGGAACTTGCAACGAGCTTAAATTGGCCCCACTGCTAAAGTACGAGTGGTTTCTCAATTATTTTGTTGAGACGAAGGCTTAAAGAGTGGTGTCTGAAATTAGTTTCAAATCTAATAGGTTACAAGCATATGGAAGCTCAGCACGTCGAAGTTTGCTTATTCTTTTTGCCTGTTTTGGAGTTCCTCTCGTTAATTGTTCCATTTTGAGACCTGAAGATGGTAACTACCGTGCAGGTTGATCGAGTCTATGTCGGCTGCCCAGGCGTAATAGCTGTTCTTGACCATGGAAAGAAACGCACATTCATCGTGCGGAAAGAAGGGCTTCCTGATATTGGTAAGATGAATAGGTGGTACGCTTTTTTGCTGCCTCGTCGAACAAGACACACAATTTCGTAACCGTGTTCCTGCACTTTATCTTGGCCGGCTGCAATCAGTTGTGTGGAACCCCTGGGAGAAGAAGTCCAAGACGATGGCAGACTTCGGCGACGACGAGTACAAGCAGATGCTGTGCGTGGATGCGGCCGCGGTCGAGAGGGCCATTACGCTGAAGCCCGGGGAGGAGTGGACGGGGAAGCTGGAGCTCTCCGCCGTGGCGTCGACCAACTGCAGCGACCACCTGGATCGCCCGGGCAGGCTGTAGGCTGGGTGGGTGGGTTCGTTCGCCCCTGACGAAAGGCATGTACTAGTTTTTTTTCATGTACATGGGGGCGCTAGGTCCGGCCCTTGCAGGCTGCAGTATCATCTACCTGTCAGGTGTGTCATGTGTGAGTTTAAACTTATGTCAGATCCAAGTATTGCTGTGATCGACATGTTTGATGTTCCTGGACTGCGAAGTCTCAAGCGCAGGCTGTTCGTTTGGCTGGTTTTAATCCGAAACGGCATCTATAGATTGTAGCTGCAGTTCGAAGCGAACAGTAATGAAATGAAAACGGACGGAACAGTTAGGAAAACACTCCAATCACTTTTAAATCTATATTTTAATCTAAAATTGGGAACGGTACTCTAAACGATTGGTTATTGGGAGTATCCACTCTAAATGTAACTCAACGTAACGAATACATTATATATTTCACAGTTTTACCGTCGTTGCTTTTGTAAAAATACCGGTTTCCACTTGTTAGCACCTTTTTTTGAGCACAAAACACTCAACAAGAACCAGCGGCGGTTCTCTCTGGTCAGACGCGGACGGTCTACGGCCAAGGGCCGGACGGTCCGCGACCTGGCGCAGGGCTAGGGTTCCCTGTTTGACGGCCGGATGGTCCGCGCGTGCGCAGGGGCGGCGGAAGGTCGCCGGCGGCGTCTGGATCTCGCTCCCGGGAGGGGCCCCGTCGGGGAGTAGAGATCCTAGGTGGTGTCTAGGCTCGAGTAGACCGACCTAGACTCCTCTAATCGACGTAGAGTCGAAAAGAAGCGAAGAATTTGTGGATTGGAAGACTAACCTAGAACTAGACTAGAACTACTTCTAAGAATAAATGTAAATTGTATTGATTGAGGGTTCGATTGATTGCTTCTAATCAGCCGTAGTCCTATGTTTTTATAGAGGAGGGGGGCTGGACCCGTTACAAACAAACCCCCCGAGCTAATTCCGAGAATCTAGCCAACAAACACAGCAAGAAACTCGGAACCCTAATCTGTTCTGCGCACGCGCGGACCGTCCGGACCCGCGACACGGACCGTCCGGACCGCGGACCGTCCAGCGCCAGGGCCGAACCGTCCGGCCTCTATCTGGTGCTCAACATATGCCCCCTGCCTTTTGGTGGGGCTCAGCGAACCAAAAGCAACTAACTCGATGTGATCACATCGGTTTTCTTAAGCATCTTGCCACATACTAGGATGATACTGCTTAAGGAAACGCCCTTTCAAAGCCTTAGGCAAATCTTTGCCTTACAATGTTTGCAGTAAATAGGCATTACCAGATATTACTTGTGTTACTTTATATGGACCCTCCCAGTTTGGCGACCACTTCCCAAACTTTCGGTATTTATTTCTTAGAGGCAAGATGGTCTTCCACACTAGTTCCCCTACCTGAAATGATTTAGCTTTAACCTTCTTGTTGTAGGCCTTGGCTACCATGATCTTGTCCTTTTCTATCTCTCCTAAGGCTGCCACTCTTTTATCGGTCACCTCATCAACACTGTCCATCATCAAATTATAATAATCATCGACAGTTAAGCCATTTTGCCTGGTGATTCTGACAGCATTCAAACTTATCTCCACAGGTAAAACTGCTTCCTGCCCATAGACAAGCTCAAATGAAGAAACTTTAGTAGCACGGTGTTTAGATATTCTGTGAGCCCACAAAGCTTTAGACAAAATCTTGTGCCAATACTTAGGATTATCAGATATCTTCTTTTTTATCAAGTTAATCAATGTTTTATTACTAGACTCGGCATGTCCATTGGCCTGAGCATAATACAGAGATGAATTGAGCAATTTAATTCTATATAATTCAGCAAACTCACGTACCTCCTTTGACATAAAAGAAGCTCCTTGATCTATAGTCAAGGTCTGAGGAATGCCGAATCTATGAATAATATGTTCGGTTATGAACTCAATTACCTCTCTGTGTGTCATGTTCTTTAGAGCAACGACTTCGGTCCATTTGGTAAAATAGTCAGTGGCAACTAACACGAACCAATGCCCCTTTGATGATGAAGGATGAATTTCTCCTATAAAGTCTAATCCCCATCCTCTGAAAGGCTAAGGCTTGATCATAGGATATAATTCGGCTACAGGGACCAATTGTAAGTCGCCGAATTTTTGACATACTTGGCATCCTTTATAGTACTTGAAACAATCAGCTATCATGTGAGGCCAATAGAAACCAGATCTTCGCAACAACCACTTCATCTTTGGAGCCGATTGATGGGTACCACAAATCCCTTCATGTACTTCGGCCATGGCTAATATAGCATCATCTGGGCTCAAGCACTTAAGCAGGACGTCGTTAACCGTTCGGCGGTAGAGTTCATCACTCATTAAAACATACTTGAAAGCTGTACGCCGAATGTTCTTATCCGTCTTAATATTGGGATTCCGTAAATAATTAATTATGGGTGTCCTCCAATCACTTGTATCGGCTTTATTATCAGCCAAATCAATTAGAAGGACTTTCCTAGCAACCCTGGACGGTCCGGAGTTTTCACTCGGACGGTCCGCGGCCTGGGGAATTGGCCCTGTATCGGTTATCAGATTTTCAGTGTTGTGAAATCTTCCTCGCTTTATTCGATAACCTGATGCATCTTGTGCCAAATTGTTAGCCCTGTGATTCTCAACTCTAGAGATGTACCGAATACTAAATTCGTCAAAAGAATGAATTATGTCCCAACACTTTTCAAGGTAACTATTTAAAGTACCATCAAAACATTGATATTCTTTTAACACCTGTTGGACAACCAGCTGAGAATCACCAAATACCTTCACATGTTTTACTCCCATACAATTTAAAAGCTCCAAGCCGAACAAAAGGGCCTCATATTCGGCTTGATTGTTAGTTGAAAGGGAAATAGGCTTACACCTTTTCCTAATTGATTTTGGTGGTTAAATTGACCAACACAAACAATTGGACTAACTAGTTTGCTCTAGATTATAAGTGTTACAGGTGCCAAAGGTTCACAATAAACCAATACAAGTCAAAAGAAAGGGTTCAAACAAAGAGAGCAAAAGATAACCGAAGGCAGCCCTGGTCTGGCGCACCGGACTGTCCGGTGTGCCACCGGACAGTGTCCGGTGCACCAGGGAACTCCAACTCCGAACTCGCCAGTCTCGGGAATTCTGGGAGCCACTCCGCTAAAATTCACCGGATTGTCCGGTGTGCCAGCGGAGCAACGACTACTTCGCGCCAACGGTCGTCTGCAAACCGCATTTAATGCGCTACAGTGCGCGCCAGAGTCAGAGCAGCGCTAGAATGTAAAACCCGGCTTTAAGGAACAAAGCCAGGTGCATCTCATACATGCGCCAAGAAGAAAACATATATAATAACAGAGTGTATAGAGATAAATGTCACAATAAAATCAGAGTATTTATTACATAGCGGAAGACTTAATACAAAATAAAAGAATAAACATAAAACGAACTAAGGATCGTCGGCGCCAATGTCAACTGAGAAACGCCACCTAGATCAAGTCGAAAGCCTCGGTGTTAGGCGGCTCCTCTTCGACCACCTGTTCTTCTCCTGTGGGGGGGGTGTGAGACAGCAAGAGTGAGCTCACATACGTTCATAGCTCAACAAGTCGTGGGGAATAATGTGGCATGAACTCACCAAAGGTGGGAGTTCATGAAGTGTAAGGCTGATCAATGAAATAAAGGCTGAAGCTGAGCATTGCTTTTATAAGTTGGTCAAAATTTTATTAGCAGTTACTAAGTGTAAGTGAATACCAAACCATAGTAATAATAAGTAAAAGTAATAATAAAATAATCCCAAATGCAATGAAATGACAAATTAAGTTTAAGTTCCATAATTTAATCATGTGAGTGTCCGAGCCGCTCATGACCGTGAGCACGGCTAGTATACCAGTTTTACACTCTGCAGAGGTTGCACATCTTTACCCACAAGTCGTGTTACCCATTTGCCACGGAGTTGATCAGACTCCATACACCTGATGCAGATGGGATGAATACTAACCCACAGTGACGACTCAAGCGAGGCGGCCACGGTAACCGACGGAAGAACTCGACGGAGAACGCTCCGGTGAGGAATTTGTTGCACGCCAATCATCGATTCCGCACGCGGAGGCTTCTAATACTCTCGCCGCACCCAGATGAGACCCCGCAGCCGCAAAACCGCGAGCCAAGGCGTCAAAGGAAGAAACGGCGACGTCTGCTGCGCGAGCGCGATACGAGCGGGGAGAAGAACAGAAACAGCGATGGAAGGGGGAAGTGGGCACCCGACAAGGGGTTCGGTGCGGTTAAATACGATGGCTAAGCGCGGACTCAAGTAGTTGGGATTGGGAACGGATTCCCGGCGCATACGGGGAGGCCGATATGGCGGCGTGGATCCGACCATTGCGAAGGTGGAAGACGACCCGCGAGTCCCGTGTTCAGAGGCTGCGCGCACAAGCCCAGTCGCATGGGTAGCTGGGAGGAAGGTTGGGCGGATTCGGTTGCGAGGTGCGCGGGTCGTTAGTTCCGCGCGACGAGGGCCTGGCATCGTGATTTCACCGCGGACTCTGCGCACGGCGCGCCGCGGAGCTTGGCTGGCGGAGAAGAAGGGAAGCCTGGCTGACAGGTAGGGCCGTCGTGTCTGGAGCTCACGATTCCGCGCATGACGGGATAACGGGTCCGTGGGTCCCCCGTTGCGGTGACCAGGGAAGCGCGCGCGTGATTGGGGACACTGGCGTCGCGGACCCACATGTCGGCGCACGGTAAGAGGAGGGCAGTTGGGCCGCGCGGGGTAGTTTCCTGAGTGGGCCGAATAGAGTGGAATTGGCCCATGAAGCCTCTTTATTCTTTTCTTTTTATATTTTCTGTTTTCTGTTTTCTTTTCTTTTTATTTTTCAATTCCCAATTTGAACTTCAAAATATGAGTGTGAAACTAGTACCCAATTTGAAGTTCAAGTATGACTTTGAATTTGTACTCAAATTAGAAATAGATTTTAATCATACCAATATGGTTAAGTTTGTGTATTTATAAATTTTGCTTTATAATTTATTTTATCTCTTTCTTTCTCTCTTTTTTTTTCTCAAATCCTCTTCTCATTATCATTTTTATTAAATTCATATTATTATTGCTTTTAATGCACAAACAAAAATCCAATATGATGCAATGGTTTATTTGTGTCTTATTAAGGATCTATTTTTTTACATGAGTGGTCACATGTAATGATAACTAGAGGTACACATACATATATAAAGGAAACAATTTCTCCTTTTATTCTTCCTTACAAAGTGGGTATTACAAATCCTACCCCCCTTAAAAAGAATCTCGTCCTCGAGATTTAAGAAGATCTAGGGAAAAGATGGGGAAAGTCTATGTGAAGCTCTTCTTCTCTCTCCCAAGTAGCTTCATCTTCTCCGTGGTGACTCCATTGAACCTTGCACATTTTAATCACCTTATTCCTTGTAACTCGAGTCAAAGTGTCCAAAATCTTGATTGGGTACTCAGCATAAGTCAGATCATCTTGAACACTGAGGTCCTCCCGTGGTAGCTGCTCCTCAGGTACCCTGAGGCACTTCTTTAGCTGGGACACGTGGAATACATCATGTACATCTGACAGATGATCGGGTAACTTCAGTTGATATGCAACTTCTCCCACTCGCTTTAAGATCAAGAAAGGTCCAATGAAGCGAGGGGACAACTTTCCTTTGACTTTAAATCTCCTCATACCTCGGATTGGTGACACCTTCAGATACACGTGATCACCCTCCTTAAACTCCACTAGTCTCCTTCTATTATCCGCATAGCTCTTTTGCCTGGATTGTGCAATCCTCAAATTTTCTCTTATCATTCGAACTTGTTCTTCTGCCTCTTGTATAAGCTCAGGCCCAAAGAACTGTCTTTCTCCAGTCTGATCCCAATATAGGGGAGTCCTGCATTTTCTGCCATACAAAGCCTCGAATGTTGACATCTTCAAACTAGCCTGGTAGCTATTATTATAAGAAAACTCAGCATAGGGTAAGCTCTTCTCCCAACTGCCACCATGCTTGAGAGCACAAGCTCTTAACATATCTTCCAGCACTTGATTAGTTCTCTCTGTCTGTCCATCAGTCTGGGGATGGTAGGCTGAGCTAAAATTCAACTTTGTATCTAAGCTCTCATGTAATTTCTTCCAAAATCGAGAAGTAAACTGTGATCCTCGATCAGACACGATCTTTTTAGGCACACCATGCAGACAAACTATCCGAGTCATATACAATTCTGCTAGCTTGGCTCCCGTATAATTAGTCCTCACTGGTATGAAATGAGCCACTTTTGTCAATCTGTCCACAATTACCCAAATAGAGTCATATCCTGCTGGAGTGCGGGGTAGTCCAACAACAAAATCCATACCAATTTCTTCCCATTTCCACTCAGGAATCTTAAGCGGGTGCAATAGTCCAGCGGGTCTCTGATGTTCGGCCTTGATTCTTTGACACACATGACACTTAGCCACATGTGCAGCAACATCTCTTTTCAGTCCATACCACCAATACTTTTGCTTCAAATCCTGATACATCTTAGTGCTACCAGGGTGGATAGAATAATCAGAATCATGGGCTTCTTTCAATATAGTCTCACGGAGGCTATCAATCTCTGGAACACATATCCGATCTTTGAACCATATAGTGCCTTGCTCATCCTCCGTGAATTCTGGAACTCGACCTTCAGTAATAAGATCCTTAATCTCTTGAATTTTAGCATCACCAACTTGACCTTTACGAATCTCTTGCTCCAAGGTAGGTTCCAACTCAATGGTAACTCCTTCAGTGTGAGTAACAATTCCCAAATTGAGTCTCTCAAAGTCTTTTGCTAATTCATCGGGTAGCTGAACGACAAAAGCGGAGTGAACATGCTCCTTCCGACTCAAGGCATCTGCAACCAAATTCGCCTTGCCCGGGTGATAGTGAATCTCCGAATCATAATCCTTAATGAGCTCCAACCAACGGCGTTGCCTAAGGTTGAGATCCTTCTGTGTGAATATGTACTTCAAACTCTTATGATCCGTGTACACTTGGCACTTAGTTCCCATAATGTAATGTCTCCAGATCTTCAGTGCATGTACAACGGCTGCCAGCTCTAAGTCATGAGTGGGGTAGTTCAGTTCATGTTTCCTCAACTGACGAGACGCATAGGCGATCACATGTCCTTCTTGCATAAGCACACATCCCAATCCTTGGCCACATGCATCACAATAAATGTCAAATCCCTTCTGCAGATCTGGCATAACCAACACTGGTGGTGACATCAATCTCTCCTTCAATTGATCAAAGCTCTCTTGGCATTTCTCATCCCACTTAAATTCTCTTCCTTTCTCCAGAAGCGATGTCATAGGTTTGGCAATCTTAGAGAATCCCTCAATAAATCTCCGATAATATCCTGCAAGCCCTAAGAAACTCCGAATCTCAGTAACTGTAGTGGGCACTCTCCACTCCATAATCTCCTTGACTTTAGCAGGATCCACTGCTATTCCTCCATTAGAAATAATATGACCAAGGAATGGCACCTTGTCAATCCAAAACTCGCACTTACTGAACTTAGCGTAGAGTTGATTATCTCGTAGCTTCTGCAGCACCAACCTTAGATGTTGTTCATGATCACTTTCATTCTTAGAATAGATAAGAATATCGTCGATGAACACCACGACAAATCTGTCCAAATACTCCATAAACACCTTATTCATCAAATTCATGAAATAAGCGGTGCATTGGTTAATCCAAACGACATAACAGTAAACTCATATAATCCATATCGGGTTGAGAAAGCCGTCTTAGGAATATCTGATGGTCTAATCTTCATCTGATGATATCCCGATCAGAGATCAATCTTCGAGAATACCCTGGCTCCCCTCATCTGATCAAACAAATCCTCAATACGGGGTAATGGGTACTTGTTCTTCACCGTGACATCATTAAGTGATCTATAGTCCACGCACATTCGTTGCGATCCATCCTTCTTCTGTACGAATAACACCGGTGCTCCCCAAGGTGAGGAACTCGGACGAATGTAACCAGCCTCTTGTAACTCCGTTAACTGCTTCTTAAGTTCCTTCAACTCCTCTACGGACATTCTATATGGCCGTTTAGAAATAGGGGCAGTTCCAGGTAAGAGATCAATAACAAACTCAACTTCTCTATCAGGTGGCATCCCTGGTAACTCCTCTGGAAAGACATCCGGAAAATCTCTAACCACCCGGATGTTGTCACCAACAAACTCCTCAGGCATAAAGAACATTGCACGCATGGATGAGGAGGTTACTGTAATATTAACTTGAAATCTTTCTCCTTTAGTGGTAGCGAGTTCTACGGTACCTCTACCACATGCTATAACGGCCTTTGCCTTTCTTAGCTATGACATACCAAGGATCAGATCTATACTGCTTGACTCTAATATTATAGCAGTAGCTCCAAATTCTCTACCCATAATGGTCAATGTCAATCTACGTGTCATTTGATTCGCCTCAACAGGCCCTTTAGGTATAATTACTATCATGGGTTTTCTCATATTGTCCAACACATATGCACAAACCAAAATCTCAGCATGATGCATAATTTTATTAGCGACACATGGGGTCAGATAGACCTTTTTATTCCTCCTAAAATAGTATCATACCGAATACTAACTAAAGGAACATGTAGATCTTACAAATAGTAGTAATTTATATATATGTTTATGTAGCTTGGTGGAGCTAGTGGTGGTTGTTGTTGTCGTTGTCTCTCCAACCGTGATTGCCTTATTTCTTGATGTATCTCCAGACGGGCCTGACGTATTTCCTCGCGTTCTTGTCTTATCTGGTTTTGCATTTCGGTCACCATGTCTGTCAATTGTTGTATTACCAGCCTTTGGGTTGCAATCACTTGATCGATTTCAACAGGTGGAGGATTTGGAGGATTCATTTCTGTTTGCTGTTGCGTGATAATCTTTCCTTTCCTGGTATTGACCATCTGAGTTAGATACATATGGTAAGAGAGAGCAGTAGACAAGGCAGTAATCACGACTCATGTTACTTTGGGGGATTTATTAGCTAAGCAGATTAGTGTGTTATCCACTAAAGCTAATACATTACTTTATGGTGGTACATGCTAAGATGCCCAACTATAATGTTTCAATCAATCAAAGAAGCAAATCAAGCATTTATCATCAGAACAATCAACCAACATTTTTTGTTATAGTGAAAATAGTTTTAAATTTTTTTTTGTCTTAGGTCTCCTATCTCTTAAAAAGTTCATAAATGTAGGATTCCAAGGTGTGAAATCCATCTTGTCTCAGAGTAGAAAAGATAAGAATGATCAGAGTAGAACAATAGAAGGTGAGACAGGATCAAGATAAGTATAGAAAGAATCAGAGTGAGGTAAGTATAGAAAGAATCAGAATAAGATAAGTAGGTAAGGGTTTGTCCATTTCTATCTAGGTTTCGTCCTACAGTCAACATTTCCTTTGATACCACTTCTGTAACACCCGGCTTTAAGGAACAAAGCCAGGTGCATCTCATACATGCGCCAAGAAGACAACATATATAATAACCGAGTGTATAGAGATAAATGTCACAATAAAATCAGAGTATTTATTACATAGCGGAAGACTTAATACAAAATAAAAGAATAAACATAAAACGAACTAAGGATCGTCGGCGCCAATGTCAACTGAGAAACGCCACCTAGATCAAGTCGAAAGCCTCGGTGTTAGGCGGCTCCTCTTCGACCACCTGTTCTTCTCCTGTGGGGGGGGGTGTGAGACAGCAAGAGTGAGCTCACATACGTTCATAGCTCAACAAGTCGTGGGGAATAATGTGGCATGAACTCACCAAAGGTGGGAGTTCATGAAGTGTAAGGCTGATCAATGAAATAAAGGCTGAAGCTGAGCATTGCTTTTATAAGTTGGTCAAAATTTTATTAGCAGTTACTAAGTGTAAGTGAATACCAAACCATAGTAATAATAAGTAAAAGTAATAATAAAATAATCCCAAATGCAATGAAATGACAAATTAAGTTCAAGTTCCATAAACTAATCATGTGAGTGTCCGAGCCGCTCATGACCGTGAGCACGGCTAGTATACCAGTTTTACACTCTGCAGAGGTTGCGCATCTTTACCCACAAGTCGTGTTACCCATTTGCCACGGAGTTGATCAGACTCCATACACCTCTACCAAGGAAGCGAGGCAGGGTACCACTATGAGGCCTTTACAAAGTTCCACTAGCTTCAGACTACCCGCTACAGTTTATAGGAAGCTCCAATGCAGGGTTCTTGCCTGACCGCCATCGCAGCAAAATCAACCAAGGACCTCCCTACACTGACCACTCCCCTACTGCCCTTGCCCCTTTCGGGTAAGGTAGCCCTCCACTAGCTTTCCTAGTTAATCAGCCAAGGGCATCCCATTAAACCCTTGTGGTAGCACTGTTTTCCCGGGTGGTTCTCCATGTTCCCATTAACATAATGATCTTATCATGAACATATAATAATGAACAGATAATAACAAGTGTAAAAATGAGTGATGAATATCTCTATACCCAAAGCCACATAAAGCAATAGCATGTACTACCCAAAAGTTTAGTAGTAAAACCAGTGGTGAAACAAGGTATAAAGATAGTCAAATCTAGGGTATCCTATTGGGTCCCATCAAAATTATCCTATGCAGATCATTATGAATAATAAGAACTTGAATGGGTAAAAGAAGTGATCAAGGGCACAACTTGCCTTCAACGAGCTCCTGCTCAGCAGTCTCTACTTGTTGAACCTCAGATTCCACAGTGGCTTGCTCGTCTACTCGCATCAACACAATACATACATAGTATAGCATAAATTAACAACACATCAAACATGCAAATGAAATATACAGTCACAAACTAGACATTAAAATATGATCACAGGAACTGGAATCATTAAATTTGGAGTTATAGATTTCAAGTTATGAATTTCCTAAGGTTTAATGTGCTTGAAATAGGATTAAATGATAAATTAATTTTCTAACTGTTTTCATGTCAAAACAGAGACTCTAAGTGATAGACAATAAAATTACAAAATTTTAAAAACTGGAATGGAGCAATTTGGAGTTCATTTGCATTTTCTACAAATTAAACAAGTTTTAACCTTTATTTATGCACTAAAAATTATTTTCTGATATTAATTTCTGATTTTCAATGCTCTCTGGACTGGGCCTCAAATTCCAGAAAGCGCAGGGGCTTATCTAAGAAAACTCCTAGACACAGAGAATAGTACAGGTAGACTGCGAGTTGAATCTCTAAACTTGTAAGGGGTTTTCTGCAAAGTGAAAAAGCGAAGGGGTATCGTCTAAATCTGGCCGTTGGATCTCGCGCGGGCGGCGCAGATTAGATCCCACCGCGCCTGAGACAACAGGCAATGTGAACCGCACGATTTACGCTCTACGTTCCAGATTCAAAACCCTAAAATAAACTCTCATCTGTCCGATCTAAATCGGACGGCTCTCATCTCCCCAACCTGAATCGATGCGCCCGGAGTAATCTGATCCTCTGAACGGTCATCCAATGGCTAGGAGTATACGTCCCCAAACCAATGCGAGGTGCGGCGACGCACCCGCCGTGATGCGGCGGCGCCATCGTCGGCGCACGCAGTCTTCCCTACCCTGACCACTATTCTCCGAGGAAGTAAGTGCTACTCTATGCTGGAAATGCCCTGATGCAGATGGGATGAATACTAACCCACAGTGACGACTCAAGCGAGGCGGCCACGGTAACCGACGGAAGAACTCGACGGAGAACGCTCCGGTGAGGAATTTGTTGCACGCCAATCACCGATTCCGCACGCGGAGGCTTCTAATACTCTCGCCGCACCCAGACGAGACCCCGCAGCCGCAAAACCGCGAGCCAAGGCGTCAAAGGAAGAAACGGCAACGTCTGCTGCGCGAGCGCGATACGAGCAAGGAGAAGAACAGAAACAACGATGGAAGGGGGAAGTGGGCACCCGACAAGGGGTTCGGTGCGGTTAAATACGATGGCTAAGCGCGGACTCAAGTAGTTGGGATTGGGAACGGATTCCCGGCGCATACTGGGAGGCCGATATGGCGGCGTGGATCCGACCATTGCGGAGGTGGAAGATGACCCGCGGGTCCCGCGTTCAGAGGCTGCGCGCACAAGCCCAGTCGCATGGGTAGCTGGGAGGAAGGCTGGGCGGATTCGGTTGCGAGGTGCGCGGGTCGTTAGCTCCGCGCGACGAGGGCCTGGCATCGCGATTTCACCGTGGACTCTGCGCACGGCGCGCCGCGGAGCTTGGCTGGCGGAGAAGAAGGGAAGCCTGGCTGACAGGTAGGGCCGTCGTGTCTGGAGCTCACGATTCCGCGCATGATGGGATAACGGGTCCGTGGGTCCCCCGTTGCGGTGACCAGGGAAGCGCGCGCGTGATTGGGGACACTGGCGTCGCGGACCCACATGTCGGCGCACGGTAAGAGGAGGGCAGTTGGGCCGCGCGGGGTAGTTTCCTGAGTGGGCCGAATAGAGTGGAATTGGCCCATGAAGCCTCTTTATTTTTTCTTTTTATATTTTCTGTTTTCTGTTTTCTTTTCTTTTTATTTTTCAATTCCCAATTTGAACTTCAAAATATGAGTGTGAAACTAGTACCCAATTTGAAGTTCAAGTATGACTTTGAATTTGTACTCAAATTAGAAATAGATTTTAATCATACCAATATGGTTAAGTTTGTGTATTTATAAATTTTGCTTTATAATTTATTTTATCTCTTTCTTTCTCTTTTTTTTCTCAAATCCTCTTCTCATTATCATTTTTATTAAATTCATATTATTATTGCTTTTAATGCACAAACAAAAATCCAATATGATGCAATGGTTTATTTGTGTCTTATTAAGGATCTATTTTTTTACATGAGTGGTCACATGTAATGATAACTGGAGGTACACATACATATATAAAGGAAACAATTTCTCCTTTTATTCTTCCTTACAAAGTGGGTATTACATAGAAGGCGCACCGGACAGTCTACAGGACCTGTCCGGTGCACCACCGGACTGTCCGGTGGCCCAGAAGACAGAAGCTCCAACGATCGAACCCTAACGGTCGGGTGACGTGGCTGGCGCACCGGACAGTGTCCGGTGGCGCACCGGACTGTCCGGTGCGCCATGCGATAGCAGCCTCCACCAAACGGCTAGGTTGGTGGTTGGGGCTATAAATACCCCCAACCACCCCACATTCATTTCATCCAAGTTTTCCACCTTCCAACACATTACAAGAGCTATAGCATTCAATACAAGACACACCAAAGAGATCAAATCCTCTCCCAAGTCTCTAGTTCAATTCCAATCAATAGTGACTAGTGAGAGAGTGACTTATGTTCATTTGAGCTCTTGCACTTGGATTGCTTCTTTTCTTTCTCATTCTTTCTTGTGATCAACTCAATTGTAACCTAGGCAAGAGACACCAATTGTGTGGTGGTCCTTGCGGGGACTTAGTGTCCCGTTTGATTGAGAAGAGAAGCTCACTCGGTCTAAGTGACCATTTGAGAGAGGGAAAGTGTTGAAAGAGACCCGGTCTTTGTGACCACCTCAACGGGGAGTAGGTTTGCAAGAACCGAACCTCGGTAAAACAAATCATTGTGTCACACTCTTGATTTGCTTGAGATTTGTTTTCACCCTCTCTCTCGGACTCGATTTTAATTCTAACGCTAACCTCGGCTTGTAGTTGTGCTTAAACTTTGTAAATTCCAGATTCGCTCTATTCACCCCCCCTCTAGGCGACTTTCAATTGGTATCGGAGCCAGTGCTTCATTAGAGCCTAACCGCTCGAAGTGATGTCAGGAGATCACGCCAAGAAGGAAATGGTGACTGGCGACAAGCTCGTTACAAGCCACAGGAAGGCTCCATCGGGAGAGTCCCGCAACAAAGGGAAGGAGAAGGAATCTTCTTCACACAAGTCGCATCGGAGTGGCGAAAAGAAGAAGAAGAAGATGAGGAAGGTGGTCTACTACGAGACTGACTCTTTATCGCCATCCACCTCCGGCTCCGACGCGCCGTATTTCAAAGCGTACTCCTTTACTTTCCGTTCCATTAGGCAAACCACCAGTTTTTGACGGTGAAGATTATAATATGTGGGGTGACAAAATGAGGCATCATCTAACCTCACTCCACACTAGCATTTGGAATGTTGTTGAGTTTGGTGTACAGGTACCATCCGTAGGGGATGAGGACTATGATTCGGACGAAGTGGCCCAAATTCAACACTTCAACTCCGAAGCCACTACTATACTCCTCGCCTCTCTAAGTCGAGAGGAGTATAATAAGGTGCAAGGGTTAAAGAGCGCAAAGGAAATTTGAGACGTGCTCAAGACCGCGCACGAAGGAGACGAGGTGACCAAGATCACCAAGCGGGAGACGATCGAGGGGGAGCTCGGTCGCTTCATGCTTCACCAAGGGGAGGATCCACAAGCCATGTACAACCGGCTAAAGACCTTGGTGAACCAAGTGCGCAACCTCGGGAGCACCAAGTGGGATGACCACAAGATGGTCAAGGTTATTCTAAGATCCCTCGTTTTTCTTAACCCTATGCAAGTTCAATTAATTCGAGGTGATCCGAGATACACGCTAATGTCTCCCGAGGAAGTCATAGGTAAATTTGTGAGCTTTGAGCTAATGATCAAAGGCTCCAAAAAGATCATCGAGCAAGGCGCATCCTCCTCCGTGCCCGAAGCACAACCCGTTGCATTCAAAGCAACGGAGGAGAAGAAAGAAGATTCTACTCCAAGTAGAATCCCCATCGACGCCTCCAAGCTCGACAACGAGGAAATGGCGCTCATCATCAAGAGCTTTCGCCAAATCCTCAAGCAAAGGAGGGGGAAGGATTACAAGCCTGTCACACCCGGTTTTAGAAGGCAAAACGAATGTGAACCATGTACGTGCCAGGATCAGCAATTCACATACACAGCAGTTACATAACATGGACATCATCACACAGTGCTCAAATAGTATTAAAAAGGAAATAATAGTCGGTTACATCATATGTTTGAGACATCCACATAGTCTTTACAATAAATCAAAGTGCGAAAACGAGACGTAGATAAAAGCGGCCTTCACAGGCAGCCGACTGGGGGTTGCTGCTAACCCACACCTAGAACTCGTCGTAGTCTTGGAACTCCTGGAACTCTCCTTCCACGGCTTCATCTTCTCCTGAGCAGTGGTTGCAATGCTGACAACCTAGGGATGGGGGGGGTTGGTGTGTAGAGCAAGGGTGAGTACACATCAACATACTCAGCAAGTATCTTGTTTGGCTGTAGTGGACTGGCTTTATGTGGGGGTAAGTCAAGTAGTTGCTTTTAGTTGGTCAGATTGTTATTACTAGTAGAGAAAGCCAAGTTTTAGAATTAACCCACGTTATTAACCCAAACGTACTCTTTCCAGACGGAAAGAATACCACTTACCATTACCATAGTCAATACTAGAAACCATCTCATCGCCACATGCAAATCCGAACATCTCTGATCAAGTACCACTAATCACTGGAGCTCCCTTGGCCGCTCATAACCGCGAGCACGGCTGATATATCAGTTTTTCATACACTCTGCAGAGGTTGTGCACTTTACCCACAAGCCGTGATTTCCCTTTCTGCCCGGAGATCATGACTCTCCATTGATCACTACCAAGGTGACCTAGCAGGATATCACTACGTAGCCTTTACAAAGATTCCCCGGGGCTGTAGCCGCCCGTTAGGTTTCCTAAATGTACCGCACTCCTCCCCAAGGGACAAATCAACCTTGGCAGAGCGAGCCGCATACACCGAGCCCCATTGACGGCACAACGGCTAAGCGAACTACACCCCGGTTCCTCTAATTATTCAGCTAAGGGCGTCCCACTCCACCCTCATGGTTGCACTGTTTTCCCGGGCGGTCATCCAACGAACAGGTCCTTACGGAGAGGCACTCGAGAAACCGCTCGAGCCCCCTTGAAGGTCACAAGTATAACATCATAATAAAAGAGGGGAAAACAGCGTATCATTGATAATTCTCATCATGTTCATTGATTAGAGTTGAGCAATAGCATAAGACTAAGTAATAATAATCCGACCCAAATAGGTAAACAAGGACATGGACAACAAAAGCTAGTCAATCCTTAGGTATAAATGTGTAATGCGGGAGGTGAATTAAAGGATGTATAGGACAGTGATAGGTCAAGGGACACTTGCCTCCACCAACCGACTGCTGCTCAGGAGCTTCTCCTGCGAGTTCTTCGGGCTCTCCGACCGAATCGTTCTCTATGCGAGCGCAAACATACATACATCCACATATTTAATACAAAAGAACAGTACACCATACAATAGAATGCAGTAAGTAAACAGACGTTCCACGCGGGCTCGCAATTACGGTTAAGAGAGAAAGAGGAAAAGACAGTCGAGAAACGATCACGTTACATTATTATGAATTAAATCACTCCCTCAATTGAAAGGCATTAATGTAGACACTACGTTTAGCATAAAGTAAAGTCATGTTTTATGTCTAATCATTATAAGAAGATGAAGATAAATTAAAAGGATTGTCGCGCGGTGAGACACGCGACATAGCACTTTAAATTGAATTAAGGAAATCAACGACTCGTCGCGCGACCGAGCGAACAACGAGACACTTTGCATTAATTATAAAGAGACATTAAGCTTCGCGTGATGAAACACACGACGGCATACGTCAACTGGACTGAGTCTAAAGTGGAACGTCGCGTGAATACACGCGCGACGTTACACATTAAACAACCTGAAATTAAAATAGATCATCGCGCGACGAAGCGCGCGACACAACACTTTAATGAATATAAACTAAAAGAATCGTCGCGCGATGAAGCGCGCGACGCAACACATTAATAAACACAAATTTAAATTGAGTCGTCGCGCGACGAAGTGCGCGACGCAACACATTAATAGAATATGAAATTAGACAAACTCGTCGCGCGATCGAGCGCACGACGCAGCACACTAAATAACGGAGTTTGAAACTAACTAAAAATCAAGAATAATCATCGCGCGCGTGGGGTTGCGCTCGCGGGAACGCGTTAGGGGTAAACGGGGGAGCGCGAGGCCACGCCAAGGCCACGCGAGCCACTCCAAGGGCCGGGATGCCGCACGCAGGGGGCTGCGCGCCGGGGCTGGGCCGCGCTGGGGCGCCGAGCCGCGCCGGGGGCAAGGGCGGGCGGACCACGCTAGGGCCAGGGGCGCCGCCACAGGGAGGGGGCAGGGGCAGGCGCCGCCGCGCAGGGGCCGGGACGGGGGCGGGGGGGGGGGGGGGGCGAGCGCCGCCGCGGGGGAGGTCGGGGCGGGCGCCGTCGCGTGGGGGAGGGTGCAGGGGGCGGGCGTCGCCGTGCCGGGGGAGGGGCAGGGGCACGCGCGCAGGGGAGGGAGAGGGGGGGCGTAGGGAAGGGAAGGGGAGGGGAGGGAGAGAGAGGAGAAGGGAAGGGGAGGGGAGGGGAGCTCACTTCGGGATCCAACTCCGGCGATTACCGTCTCTAAAACCTAGGGCACCACGAGGAGAGAGAGGTGGAAGAGGGAGAGGGAGGTTGCTGCGCGGGAAATCCAAATGAGAGAGAGAGGAGAGGAGGGGGCGCATGGGGGGGGGTGTGGGGCGCCAGGGGCGCGTAGGGTCGGGCCGGACCGGGTCGGGCTGAGCTGGGTTGGGTTGGGGCCGAGCCACTTTGCGGGTCGAAACCCACGACACGCACGACCATCAAACAGACTCCAATCGCGAACCAAAAACCAAGGCGGAACGAGACGGACACGCAACATCAGACAAAGAAATGTGCTTCGGCATGATGCAACACCCATGACACTTAGGTTTTGGTTTATACATGACACGGACACCTGTCACTATACTGGTTTGAAATTAGGAAGAAGGAGCGAAACAGGAAGAGAAAAGAGAGTAACGCCCGAATTTGGTGAGAGAAAAGAAGAAAAAATTCTACCCCCAAATTCAGGGCGTTACAAACCTATCCCCCTTAAAAGAATCTCGCCCTCGAGATTTAGGGTTGGCTAGCAAAGAGCTTAGGGTATTTAGCCATCAGATCATCTTCATGCTCCCAGGTTCCTTCTTCCTCAGAGTGATGATTCCATCTGACGTTGCACATTTTGATGGTCTTCCTTCGGGTGACTCTATCTACCGTCTCAAGGATCTACGCTGGTTTCTCTGTGTAGGTCAAGTCCTCCTGGACTTCAAGACCTTCCACTGGCAACTGCTCTTCTGGCACACGCAAACACTTCTTCAACTGAGACACATGAAAGACATCATGCACTGCGGACAAACCTTCTGGCAAACTGAGCTGATAGGCCACTTCTCCACGCCTTGCGAGGATTTGATACGGACCGATGTAGCGGGGTGCTAGCTTGCCTTTGACTCTGAATCTTCTAACTCCTCTGATCGGTGACACTTTCAGATAGACAAAGTCTCCAACCTCGAAACTCAGCTCTCTTCTTCTTGTGTCTGCATAGCTTCGCTGCCTTGATTGCGCTATCTTTAGGTTCTCTCGAACCATCTTGATGTTCTCCTCAGCTTCAAGCAGAATGCTTGGCCCAAACACCTGCTTTTCTCCAGGCTGATCCCATTGCAACGGAGTTCTACAAGTCCTTCCATAGAGCGCCTGGAATGGTGACATCTTCAAACTGGCCTGGTAACTGTTGTTATAGGAGAACTCTACATAAGGCAATCGCTTGTCCCATCCGGACTGATCTTGCAACGCACAGGCTCTCAACATGTCTTCGAGGATTTGATTGGTCCTTTCGGTCTGACCATCTGTCTGCGGATGATAAGCTGAACTAAAATTCAGATGTGTGCCCAAAGCTTCATGCAATCTGCTGCCAAAAATGAGAGGTGAACTGCGTTCCTCTGTCTGACACTATCTTCTTTGGCACACCATGAAGACAAACGATCCGAGACATGTACAATTCTGCCAATACTGCACTGCTGTAGTTGGTCTTGACTAGTATGAAGTGGACTGACTTGGTTAAGCGGTCCACCACTACCCAAATGGAATCGTAGCCGGCTCGAGTGCGAGGCAATCCGACTATGAAGTCCATGCCGATTTCATCCCATTTCCACTGAGGAATTTGCAACGGTTGCAACAATCCAGCTGGTCTCTGGTGCTCTGCCTTGATCCGCCAACAACTATCACACATAGCCACATGCTCTGCGATTTCCCTCTTCATTCCGTACCACTAGAATTTCTTCTTCAGATCCTGATACATCTTCTCACTACCAGGGTGAATCGAATAAGCTGTCTCATGAGCTTCCTTGAGAATCAACTCCCGAATAGACTGGACATTGGGAACGCACAAGCAGTCTTTGAACCATACCACACCTTCTGCATCTTCCCGAAAATCTTTGCCTTTGCCTTCCAGAATCAGTTGCCAGATCTCACTGATCTTCTCATCATTCTTCTGCGCTTCTTTGATTTCCCGCTCCAGGGTAGGTTCCAACTCAATTGCGACTCCTCGCGAATTATTCAGGAATCTGAGACTCAACCTGTCAAACTCTTTGGCCAACTCATAAGGCATCGGACGAGCGACCATCAGATTGACTTGACTCTTCCTGCTTAAAGCATCTGCCACTACATTCGCTTTGCCTGGATGGTAGTGAATCTCCAACTCATAGTCTTTGATCAGCTCTAACCATCTTCTTTGCCTCATATTCAGCTCTGACTGAGTGAATATGTACTTCAGACTCTTGTGGTCTGTGTAAACATCACATTTCTGTCCATACAGATAGTGCCTCCATGTCTTCAATGCGTGAACCACTGCTGCCAACTCTAGGTCATGGATTGGATAATTCTGCTCATGAACCTTCAGCTGTCGGGACGAGTAAGCCACAACTCTTCCCTCTTGCATCAACACGCATCCCAAACTGGTGTAACAAGCATCGCAATACACGGAGAAGGGCTTGTGCACATCAGGCAAGACTAAGACAGGCGCGGTAGTCAACTTCTCTTTCAGCGCTTCAAAGGCCTCTTGACATTTCTGGGTCCACTTGAACTCAACCTTGTTGCCTAGCAAAGCTGTCATTGGTTTCGCAATCTTCGAAAACCCTTCAATGAATCGCCGATAATATCCGGCCATTCCAATAAAGCTCTTGATTCCTCGAGCATCTGTTGGCGCTTTCCAGTTCAGAATGTCTGCCACTTTCTTTGGATCCACGGCCAATCCTTCTTTGTTGATTATATGACCCAAGAACAGGACTTCACTGATCCAGAACTCACACTTGCTCAACTTCGCATACAATTGGTGCTCTCGCAATCTCTACAATACCATCCTCAAATGATCCGCATGCTCTTCTTCGCTTTGAGAGTATATCGGAATGTCATCAATGAATACCACCACAAACTTGTCAAGATAATCCATGAATACACTGTTCATCAAGTTCATGAAGAAGGCCGGTGCATTGGTTAGACCGAAAGACATCACTGTGAACTCATACAACCCATACTTGGTAATGAATGCCGTCTTCGGAATGTCTGAAGGTCGGATCCGGAGCTGATGATAACCCGACCTTAGATCTATCTTGGAGAACACACTGGCTACTCTCAACTGGTCGAACAGATCTTCTATTCTGGGCAAGGGGTACTTGTTCTTGATGGTGACCTCATTCAGAGCTCGATAATCGATACACATCCTTTTGGTGCCATCTTTCTTCTCCACAAATAGGACGGGGGCGGCCCAAGGCGAGGTGCTTGGCCGGATGTAACCTTTCTCTGATAACTCATCGATCTACTTCTTAAGCTCAACCAACTCTGGCCCAGATATTCTGTAAGCTCTCTTGAAGATAGGGGCGGTGCCAGGAAGAAGCTCTATGGCAAATTCAACTTTCCGCTCTGGTGTCATACCTAGTAAGTCCTTTGGAAACACGTCTGGGAACTCGGACACAACCTTGATACTCTCAATTGGGTCTGCTTCCCTGCTATCGACAGCCATCTGATAACAACTTCCTTTCTTTGGCTCAGGCGGGACTAACTCGGTCACCACTTCCTCTCCAAGTGGGGACACCAACTTGATTGTCCTCTTATCACAACTGATAACTGACTGATATTTATCTAGCCAATTCATCCCTAGGATCCCATCTATTCCCTGAGTACCCATTACTATGAGATTAGCAGGAAACGCTATCCCCCTTATTTCCACACTTACATTCAAACAAATGCAATCGGCTCGAATTCTACCACCGGCTGAGTCAATTTGAATGGGGGTTGACATGGTAGTAATTGGAAGATTATGTGCTTCTACCCATGATGCAGTAATGAAAGAATGTGTTGCTCCAGTATCAAATAATACTTCTGCAATATGGGAGTCGACTAGGGAACATACCTACTATCATGCCGGGGGTCTCCTGAACTGCTTCAGCCTCCAAGTGGTTCAGTCTCCCATGATTATAACATGGCTGAGAGCGGTTGCCTGCTCCAGGCTGAGACACATTCTGCTTTGCTGGGGCATTGGGGCCTGATTGCTGCTGGGCTGCCTTCTTTGGACATTGCATCACCCAATGGCCTTGCTCTCCACAGTGGAAACATGCTCTGTTTCCAACCTGAGCTAGTGTTGCTTGATTTTTCTGCTGGTTTGCTGGGGCAGGAAGACGAGATGCCTGCTGATTCTACCTCTGGAACTGACCTCCTCCTAACTGATTGTTCTGACAATTCTGATACTGGTGCTGAGGATTCTACCTTTGGAAGTGTTGCTGCTGAGGTGGACGCTGGTTCTGCCTGAACTGCTGAGGTTGATTGCTTGAGAAACGAGGACGATTGCTGCTTCCAGGCTTGGGGTCCACTGATCTTGCGCTTGCGATCCTCCATCTCCTTACGCTTCCTCTCTGTCATGATTGCTCTGTCAATCAGGTGCTGGAATGTTGGGAAGGTGTGATTCATCAGCTGATACTGCAGAGGGTCAACCAAGCCTCTCAGGAAACGATACTGTCGCTTGGCATCGGTGTTGACATCTTCAGGAGCATAGCGAGACAACTGCAGAAACCTATCCCGGTACTCACTGACAGACGATGACCCTTGCTTGAGGGCCAGGAACTCCTCCTTCTTCACTGTCATTCAGACCTGCAGGAACATTGGTACTGACGAAAGCTACCTCTGAACTCTTCCCAGGTGATGGTGTCAGGGGTGGGCATGGGTGGCGAGATAAGACTCCCACCATGACTGGGCTGCTCCTCTCAACAGACGAGGACCATACAGGACTTTCTCCCTGTCATCACACTGAGCGGTATGCAACTCCCGCTCCACGGTGCGCAGCCAGTCTTCAGCATCCATGGGGTCAGAAGAGTGAGCAAACGTTGGGGGATGACTTCTCATGAATTCAGCACGCTTGTCCCTAGGCATCTGAGGCTGAGGTGGTGGCTGCTGCTGCTGCTGCTGAATAGCAGCCAGAGTCTGACCAATGGCTTGAACTGCCTGAGTCTGCATCAAAAACTTCTGCTCGATGGACATTTGGGGCGGGGGCGGCAGGTGCTGTTGTTGGGAGTGCCTCATCCTGCTGAGCTACCTGCTCCTGCTGAGCATGCCTTCCTCCTCTGTGCCTGTTTTCTGACATATGCAGAATGCAATCACACATCAGAACTGATCTTGCAAATCTTGCAGCATAAGAAAAGAGTATAGAATTCTCCACAACGCTGAACAGACGAGCATCTTCACTGATCTCCAACACAGACCAACACAGCTCCTCAGATAAAGAGAAAAGTGGAATAAAAGGCTTCCCAACTAAATAGCTAACTCCATTAACATATAACAGGTAAACCAAAATGCAGGGGATACCCACATCCTGGTGACAGTCATTACAAAGATCCAAATCAAACATAGTTCATCATGACAAACATAAATGCACAGGATATAGCAAACTACCCTATCTAACCAAGACTAACTAAGAGCGAGACTAATGCTAAGACTATAGCTTCTATGTATATATTTCGTATTAATTACAAGATCCGACTCTGACGATCTATGGCTCTAAATTTATCTTGGTCTTGCAGTCGAGGTTGCCATAAGACTGGTGTCCACGCCGAGGTGAGCGGTACG
Organism: Zea luxurians; assembly: GCA_029449295.1. Taxonomy (NCBI): domain Eukaryota; kingdom Viridiplantae; phylum Streptophyta; class Magnoliopsida; order Poales; family Poaceae; genus Zea; species Zea luxurians. Next base: position 28,392,489 of record JAOPSE010000003.1, read on the forward strand.
GGTGCTGAGTCCCGACGGGAGCGGGGGAACCATCATCCGAGTGACGACGTTCCGCGCGCTCAGCCCGCAGCTGGGCGATCTCAGCACGAGCCCTACTCAGCTCATCTAACGCATGGTCCAGCTCCGTGTTTAACACGGCGGCTAGGTTGACTGTGCTGCTCAACCTAGGATTGTCCTCACCAACAGGTGAGACAATCACGCCTCCTGTGCTGCCAGATGGATGGCGGGGGTAGTACTTCAGGTTGAGACCATCAGCTACCCCATCGAGCACTGAACAGTAGTGCGAAAGCGCACGCCGTGCGGCATCTTGCATGGCTGCCTCAGCTGAGTCTCGCTCAGAGATGGAATAGTGCTCCGAGCAGACCTCAGCACCCCAGAGACTGTTCTCCGGACGGCGCACCAAGCAGGTCGCCTCCCAGCGGTCCGGGTAGACCCCGCGACTATGCTGGTAGACCACACAGCGATACTCGATGGACCAAGTACGCCGGTCAAGTGCCCGACGTAGTAGGGTGTCGAGCGCATCATGGAAGTGACACCCGCGAGCAGCGTCGCGAGTGATGGGTCGAGCAACCCATCCTTCTGGCTCCTGGTCAGCAGAAAAGTCAGTGTCGTGGCTCGAGCTGTCGTCGCCACCTCCGTCGTCTGGGTCTCCTCCAGCAGCTACTCCAGGGGCTGGGGCGCTCAGTGGTGGTGCAGGGGGCGCCTCTAGGGGGAGCACAAGGGAGCAGCTCCTCACAAACTCTATCTCCTGCTGGAGCGAGAAAGAAGAGCCCTGCTGCTCCTGCTCCTGTCGTCAACGTTCCTACTCCTCATGCAGGCAGTGGTGCAGCCTCTCCAAATGGCTGGACTGACCGGCCACGGGACGGCGAAGTGGACGCTCCACGAGACGAGAGGGTAAGAAGGGGATGACAGACTTCCGTGCGGTGTGTCTAAGACGAGCCATCTACAAAAGACACCGTAAGCAAAAGAGTGAGAACAGAACTAGTATGACCAGCAAATAATGAACCATAAATAAATGAAGGATTAGAATAAACACAATTTTCAGCAAGGTATAATATATAGTAGAACATAGTTTTGGTCGATATGACCAACTTTTGAAGGGATACCAAAGTCAAGGCAAGGACAGAGGTCTATAGTCCTTAGAACGACCATTCTACTCTAGGTTAGCGGTCCTACAGTCAGCACGGCTTTGATACCACCTATGTCACACCCGGTTTTAGAAGGCAAACCGAATGCGAACCATGTACGTGCCAGGATCAGCAATTCACGTACACAGCAGTTACATAACATGGACATCATCACACAATGCTCAAATAGTATTAAAAAGGAAATAATAGTCAGTTACATCATATGTATGAGACATCCACATAGTCTTTACAATAAATCAAAGTGCAAAAACGAAACGTAGATAAAAGCCGCCTTCACAGGTAGCCGACTGGGGGTTGCCGCTAACCCACACCTAGAACTCGTCGTAGTCTTGGAACTCCTGGAACTCTCCTTCCATGGCTTCATCTTCTCCTGAGCAGTGGTTGCAATGCTGACAACTTGGGGATGGGGGGGGGGGGGTTGGTGTGTAGAGCAAGGGTGAGTACACATCAACATACTCAGCAAGTATCCTGTTTGGCTGTAGTGGACTGGCTTTATGTGGGGGTAAGTCAAGCAGTTGCTTTTAGTTGGTCAGATTGTTATTACTAGTAGAGAAAGCCAAGTTTTAGAATTAATCCATGTTATTAACCCAAACGTACTCTTTCCAGACGGAAAGAATACCACTTACCATTACCATAGTCAATACTAGAAACCATCGATCTCATTGCCACATGCAAATCCGAACATCTCTGATCAAGTACCACTAATCACTGGAGCTCCCTTGGCCGCTCATAACCGCGAGCACGGCTGATATATCAGTTTTTCATACACTCTGCAGAGGTTGTGCACTTTACCCACAAGCCGTGATTTCCCTTTCTGCCCGGAGATCATGACTCTCCATTGATCACTACCAAGGTGACCCAGCAGGATATCACTACGTAGCCTTTACAAAGATTCCCCGGGGCTGTAGCCGCCCGTTAGGTTTCCTAAATGTACCGCACTCCTCCCCAAGGGACAAATCAACCTTGGCAGAGCGAGTCGCATACACCGAGCCCCATTGACGGCACAACGGCTAAGCGAACTACACCCCGGTTCCTCTAATTATTCAGCTAAGGGCGTCCCACTCCACCCTCATGGTTGCACTGTTTTCCCGGGCGGTCATCCAACGAACAGGTCCTTACGGAGAGGCACTCGAGAAACCGCTCGAGCCCCCTTGAAGGTCACAAGTATAACATCATAATAAAAGAGGGGAAAACAGCGTATCATTGATAATTCTCATCATGTTCATTGATTAGAGTTGAGCAATAGCATAAGACTAAGTAATAATAATCCGACCCAAATAGGTAAACAAGGACATGGACAACAAAAGCTAGTTCAATCCTTAGGTATAAATGTGTAATGCGGGAGGTGAATTAAAGGATGTATAGGACAGAGATAGGTCAAGGGACACTTGCCTCCACCAACCGACTGCTGCTCAGGGGCTTCTCCTGCGAGTTCTTCGGGCTCTCCGACCGGATCATTCTCTATGCGAGCGCAAACATACATACATCCACATATTTAATACAAAAGAACAGTACACCATACAATAGAATGCAGTAAGTAAACAGACGTTCCACGCGGGCTCGCAATTACGGTTAAGAGAGAAAGAGGAAAAGACAGTCGAGAAACGATCACGTTACATTATTATGAATTAAATCACTCGCTCAATTGAAAGGCATTAATGTAGACACTACATTTAGCATAAAGTAAAGTCATGTTTCATGTCTAATCATTATAAGAAGATGAAGATAAATTAAAAGGATTGTCGCGCGGCGAGACGCGCGACATAGCACTTTAAATTGAATTAAGGAAATCAACGACTCGTCGCGCGACCGAGCGCACAACGAGACACTTTGCATTAATTATAAAGAGACGTTAAGCTTCGCGCGACAAAACGCACGACGGCATACGTCAACCGGACTGAGTCTAAAGTGGAACGTCGCGTGAATACACGCGCGACGTTACACATTAAACAACCTGAAATTAAAATAGATCTTCACGCGATGAAGCGCGCGACACAACAGTTTAATGAATATAAACTAAAAGAATCGTCACGCGATGAAGCGCGCGACGCAGCACATTAATAAACACAAATTTAAATTGAGTCGTCGCGCGACGAAGCGCGCGACGCAACACATTAATAGAATCTGAAATTAGACAAACTCGTCGCGCGACCGAGCGCACGACGCAACACACTAACTAACGGAGTTTGAAACTAACTAAAAATCAAGAATAATCACCGCGCGCGTGGGGTTGCGCACGCGGGAACGCGTTAGGGATAAACGGGGGAGCGCGAGGCCACGCCAAGGCCACGCGAGCCACGCCGAGGGCCGGGATGCCGCGCGCAGGGGGCTGCGCGCCGGGGCAGGGGAGGCCGCGCCGGGGCTGGGCCGCACCGGGGCGCCGAGCCGCGCCGGGGGCAAGGGCGTGCGGACCACGCCGGGGCCGAGGGAGCCGCCATGGGGATGGGGCAGGGGCGGGCGCTGCCGCGGGGCCAAGGCGGGGGCGGGCGTCGCCGCGCAGGGGCCGGGACGGGGGCGGGGGGGCGAGCGCCGCCGCGGGGGAGGTCGGGGCAGGCGCCACCGCGCGGCGGAGGGAGCAGGGGGCGGGCACGCCAGGGGAGGGGCAGGGGGCGGGCGCCGCCGCGGGCAGGGGCACGCGCGCAGGGGAGGGAGAGGGGGGGGGGGGGGGCGCAGGGAAGGGAAGGGGAGGGGAGGGAGAGAGAGGAGAAGGGAAGGGGAGGGGAGCTCACCTCGGGATCCAACTCCGGCGATCACCGTCTCCAAAACCTAGGGCACCACGGGGAGAGAGAGGTGGAAGAGGGAGAGGGAGGTTGCTGCGCGGGAAATCCAAATGAGAGAGAGAGGAGAGGAGGGGGTGCATGGGGGGTGTGGGGCGCCAGGGGCGCGCAGGGCCGGGCCGGGCCGGACTGGGCCGGGCTGAGCTGGGTTGGGTTGGGGCCGAGCCACTTCGCGGGTCAAAACCCACGACACGCACGACCATCAAACAAACTCCAATCGCGAACCGAAAACCAAGGCGGAACGAGACGGACACGCAACATCAGACAAAGAAATGTGCTTCGGCATGATGCAACACCCATGACACTTAGGTTTTGGTTTATACATGACACAGACACCTGTCACTATACTGGTTTGAAATTAGGAAGAAGGAGCGAAATAGGAAGAGAAAAAGAGAGTAACGCCCGAATTTGGTGAGAGAAAAGAAGAAAAAATTCTACCCCCAAATTCAGGGCGTTACAAAGCCCCGCTCCAAGAAGGTCTGCTACAAATGTGGTAAGCCCGATCACTTTATTGCAAAATGTCCTATTTCTAGTGACAGTGATAGGGGTGACGACAAGAAGGGGAGAAGAAAGGAAAAGAAGTACTACAAGAAGAAGGGCGGCGATGCCCATGTTTGCCGGGAGTGGGACTCCGACGAGAGCTCCACCGACTCCTCCTCCGACGAGGACGCCGCCAACATCGCCGTCAACAAGGGACTCCTCTTCCCCAACGTCGGCCACAAGTGCCTCATGGCAAAGGACGGCAAAAAGAAGAAGGTTAAATCCAAATCCTCCACTAAATATGCAACCTCTAGTGATGAGAATAATTCTAGTGATGATGAGGATAATTTGCTTACTCTTTTCGCCGATCTTAACATGCAACAAAAGAAAAAATTGAATGAATTAATTAGTGCTATTCATGAGAAGGATGAACTCTTGAACACCCAAGAGGACTTCCTAATTAAGGAAAACAAGAAGCATGTTAAGGTTAAAAATGCTTATGCTCTAGAGGTAGAAAAATGTGAAAAAATATTTAGTGAGCTAAGCACTTGCCATGATGTTATTGCCAACCTTAGAAATGAGAATGCTAGATTAATTGCTAAGGTTGATTCAAATATATGTGATGATTCAATCTCCAATCTTAGAAATGATAATGCTAGTTTGCTTGCTAAGATTGAAAAATTGAATGCTTCTCTTGCTAGCCTTAGGATTGAAAATGAAAAATTGATTGCTAAGGCTAAAGACTTAGATGTTTGCAATGCTTCCATTTCCGATCTTAGAAGTGAAAATGACATTTTACATGCTAAGATTGTTGAACTAAAAACTTGCAAACCCTTTACATCTACCATTGAGCATGTTTCTATTTGCACTAGATGTAGAGATGTTAACATTGATGCTATTCATGATCACTTGGCTTTAATTAAACAACAAAATGATCATATAGCAAAATTAGATGCTAAAATTGCCGAGCATGAGCTAGATAATGAAAAATTTAAATTTGCTCGTAGTATGCTTTATAGTGGGAGACGCCCTGGCATCAAGGATGGCATTGGCTTCCAAAAGGGAGACAATGTCAAACTTAATGCTCCTCCTAAAAGATTATCTAACTTTGTTAAGGGCAAGGCTCACATGCCTTAGGATAACGAGGGTTACATTTTGTACCCAGTCGGTTATCCCGAGCATAAGATTAGGAGAATTCACTCTAGGAAGTCTCACTCTGGCCCTAATCATGCTTTTATGTATAAGGGTGAGGCATCTAGCTCTAGGCAATCAACTCGTACTAAATTGCCTAAGAAGAAAACTCCTAGTGCATCAAATGAACCTAGCATTTCATTTAAAACTCTTGATGCATCTTATGTTTTGACTAACAAATCCGGCAAAGTAGTTGCCAAGTATGTTGGGGACAAACACAAGGGATCAAAGACTTGTGTTTGGGTACCCAATGTTCTTGTATCTAATGTCAAAGGACCCAAAACTGTTTGGGTACCTAAAATCAAGAACTAAATTTGTTTTGTAGGTTTATGCATCCGGGGGCTCAAGTTGGATCATCGATAGCGGATGCACAAACCACATGACAGGGGAGAAAAAGATGTTCTCCTCCTATGAGAAAAACCAAGATCCCCAACGAGCTATAACATTCGGGGATGGAAATCAAGGTTTGGTCAAAGGATTGGGTAAAATTGCTATATCACCTGACCATTCTATTTCCAATGTTTTTCTTGTAGATTCTTTAGATTACAACTTGCTTTCTGTATCCCAATTATGTAAAATGGGTTACAACTGTCTTTTCACGGATATAGGTGTTACTGTCTTTAGAAGAAGTGATGATTCAGTAGCTTTTAAGGGAGTATTAGAGGGTCAGCTATACTTAGTTGATTTCAATAGAGCTGAACTCGATACTTGCTTAATCGCTAAGACTAACATGGGTTGGCTCTGCCATCGCCGACTAGCCCATGTTGGGATGAAGAATCTTCACAAGCTTCTAAAGGGAGAACACATTTTGGGACTAACAAATGTGCATTTTGAGAAAGACAGGATTTGTAGCGCATGCCAAGCAGGGAAGCAAGTTGGTGTTCATCATCCACATAAGAACATCTTGACGACTGACAGGCCACTCGAGCTCCTCCACATGGACCGATTCGGCCCGATCGCTTACATAAGCATCGACGGAAGTAAGTATTGTCTAGTTATTGTGGATGACTATTCTCGCTTCACTTGGGTATTCTTTTTATAGGAAAAATCTCAAACCCAAGAGACCTTAAAGGGATTCTTGAGACGGGCTCAAAATGAGTTTGGCTTAAGGATCAAGAAAATTAGAAGCGATAATGGGACGGAGTTCAAGAACTCTCAAATAGAAGGTTTTCTTGAGGAAGAAGGGATCAAGCATGAGTTCTCTTCTCCCTACACGCCACAACAAAATGGTGTAGTGGAGAGGAAGAAGAGAACTCTTTTGGACATGGCAAGGACCATGCTTGATGAGTACAAGACTTCGGATCGGTTTTGGGCCGAGGCGGTCAACACCGCTTGCTACGCCATCAACCGATTGTATCTACACCGAATCCTCAAGAAGACATCATACGAACTCCTCACTGGTAAAAAGCCCAATGTTTCATATTTTAGAGTCTTTGGTAGCAAATGCTTTATTCTTGTTAAAAGAGGTAGAAAATCCAAATTTGCTCCTAAGGCTGTAGAAGGCTTTTTACTAGGATATGATTCAAACACAAGGGCATATAGAGTCTTTAACAAGTCCACTGGACTAGTTGAAGTTTCTTGTGACATTGTGTTTGATGAGACTAATGGCTCTCAAGTAGAGCAAGTTGATCTTGATGCATTAGATGATGAAGAGGCTCCGTGCGTTGCGCTAAGGAACATGTCTATTGGGGATGTGTGTCCTATGGAATCCGAAGAGCCCATTCAAGCACAAGATCAACCATCTTCCTGTCGGTGTTTTGGGTCCGACCGCACACCCGGGGTTGCCCCTCAAGGTGTTTTTAGGAGTAGGACGGTGTCGACGACTGTAGCAAAATGGTTCGTGCCAGTTGCACGAGGGACAGTGGACAATGTTTACAGGTTCGGGCCGCTTGGAGATGCGTAACACCCTACGTCCTGATGAGTATGCTTGGTGAATGAGGTTACAAGAGAGCTCTCTGAATTGAGAATGCAAAGAGTTGAAGTGGGTGGCTAAGTAATAGGGTCGATCGATCTGAAGGGGTGCCCCCTAGGCCTTATATACTCGACCGTGGGGCAATACACGTGGATATGATAATAATGCGTAGCTAAATGATCGACACTTGTTTGAGTTTATCTCCCTGTAGTTCCGCCGACCTATCCTCGCGTGGCTCCGTTGCATGGGGGCTCCGGCGCGGGAAAGTCGGATCTCTGTTGTGGTTGCTCGCTCGACGTTGTGGGTCGTCCAGGTTTGCACCAATCCAGCCTCGTGTCAACCTGCTTTGCTGATTGTTCCTCCCCAGGCCCACGAAAGAATGGCCTTACGATTTATTGGGCCCTTGGGCCTTTCGTGAGGTCTTTTACTCTTTTAGTGGACCCGGGGGATATCTGTCCCCCACAAGCCCCCGATCTTTGGGTTAATTTAGAGGTAATCAGCCCAAAGATCCCAGGTCCAGCTTGCAGGCGATTTGAAGAGAACGACTTCTTACTGTCTCCTCCTGCTTTGATCTCTCGTAAACCGAGGCTTTGTTTCGTGTTTGTGCCTTAGAGGTTGGCATTTCGTTTTGTAGGGCCCTGAACTTCATTGGGTGTGCACCCAATGGGTGTATCCCCCGAGCTTCGAGTAGATTTTAGAAAATAATCTACTCGAAGGTCTTCACCAGAAATTATTTCCATTTTTACTCCTGCGTTTTGGTTGAGGGCCAGCCATGTTTTTAATCTTGTCCCATGCCTTAGAAGTCGGCACTATCTTGACTTGGAATGATGATCCATGGGGTGCACCGAAGGTGCACCCAATGGGTGTAGCCCCCGACCTTCAAGTGGATTTTTGAGGATAATCCATTCGAAGGTCTTCCTTTTGTGTCTTTTTGCTGAAGACTATCCTTTCTGCTTGTAAAAATCGGCGTGATGTCATCAATATTATGCTTCAGAGGTCAGCATGTATTTTGTCTTTTACAGTCGAGTTCGCAATCCATCCATATCTTGCTAGGTAGTGTAATTTATTTGCTCTGCAACTGATTGGACATTTGATGGACGTTCTCTGTCTAGTCTTCACGTCGCTTCTGTCGGCCATATTTTGTACTTCACTGGCTATATTTGGCTTTCCTCTGATCCTCACTGATATCTCATTTTTGTCTTGAGGTATTCACTGCATGCCCTGCACAGATGTGACCGTTTTGAAAAAATATACTGATAATTCCTGGGCGTCCCCCCCCAATGGGTGTGGGCAAGGGACGGCTTGGTACGCTGAGTGTTTTAGCCGGCTGCTTCTGAGTAGTAATGTGATGCGACGGCGGGTGTAATCATATCCTCCGCGCTGTTGACTGGAGTCCCAATGGGTGTTGTGTTGCGTGAAACGGCGTCAGCCGCCTGACGTGTCTTCAGACGGGTTGAAGTGCTTATTGAATGCTTTGCGACTGTTCAGTGACCACAGTTGGAGGTGAGCGGTTGCCTTCTTTTCCTATAAATAGTGCCTTTGCCTGCCTGGTTTTTTCACATCTCTCGCTGTTCTCCACTGCCTGCTTTCTTTCTTCTACCTTCGTTTCCACCATGGGCAAGAAACGCAAGCGCGAGCCAACTCCTCCGTCTGAGGATTTTGGTGACTCGGAGTATTCAGAGGAGGAGTTCTCCTCTGAATCCGAGGGGTCTCCGGCTCCCATCCCTCTGCGTGAGTCGTCTGATGACTCAGACGACTCCCAGGGGCTCACGGCGGAGGTCTGGACGTACATCCAGGCCGTCGAGCGCTCCGGGCTCGAGGGCTCGGATGAGTCGGAGTACTCCTCGGATGAGGAGGACTCGGACGGTGGTGGCGAGGACGAGGACGGCGACGACGACGACGACGACGACGACGAAGGCGGTGGCGGTGGTGACGGTGACGGCAGCGGCAGGGGCGGCAGCAGCGGCGGCGGCAGCAACAGGGGCGGCAGCGGCGGCGGCAGCAACAGGGCCAGTGGCTAGATGCCACTGGTCCTTTAGATGTTAGTATAGTATAGTTAAAATAATGTAGTAGTATTTAGTAGTGTAGAGTAGTATAATGTAGTGTAGTAGTAGTAGTAGTAGTAGTAGTAGTATAATGTAATGTAGCAGTAGTAGTAGTAATAGGGAAGTATCAACTCATAATGAGTTGATTTGTAAGTATGATATCTTCCCTTTAATGAAGAAACGATGTTGGCTTCTCTGTGATGATTGCTCGTTGATATTCATAACTCAAAGTTCTTGAATCCTTCCTCTTCCCGCCTTTTTCGTGAAGTTGATTCCTTTGGAATAGTAAGTGAATAACTCGGACATCATATCGATGCTTTTAGAGATAACTGCCGAGTAACTTGTAGATGATGTCAGAGTTTTAGAGATAACGCCGAGCGACTGAACGCAACATCGGAGTTTTAGAGTTAACTGCCGAGCGACTTGAAGACAACGTCGGCGTTTTTAAGAGGTAATGCCGAGCGACTGAACACGACGTCGGAGTTTTAGAGATAACTGCCGAGTAACTTGAAGACGACGTCGGCGTTTTAGAGGTAACGCTGAGCGACTGAACGTGATGTCGGAGTTTTAGAGTTAACTGCCGAGCGACTTGAAGACAACGTCGGCGTTTTAGAGGTAACGCCGAGCGACTGAATACTATGTCGGAGTTTTAGAGTCAACTGCCGAGCGACTTGAAGACAACGTCGGCGTTTTAGAGGTAACGCCGAGCGACTGAATACTATGTCGGAGTTTTAGAGTCAACTGCCGAGCAATAGCGAGCTACGCGGGCCACCTTGAGGTTAATAGCCGAGTGATGATGTGGCGCACCGGTGTTTTGGAAATAACTGCCGGGTGATGACGTGGCATGTTGGTGTTTTGGAAATAACCGCCGGGTGCTGACTGGGCGCTTTTTGAAACGGTATCTGGCTCGGGAATATCCCATAAGTGCTGCGCTTTTTTAGCCGCCTCTGCTTTCCGTGCCCTAGTTCTTGCTTTCTTGCTTCCGAATCCTCTCCGCAATTCGCCTCCTACTCTGCTCGCCGGTAGAATCGAGATGGCGCCCAAGAGGAAAGCCTCGAGTTCGTCTGCCGTGGTGATTCCTCCAATCGACCCCAACAGCCAGTTGCCTTTCGCAGGTAACCACATGTCCGTCATCTCTGAGCCCGAACTTCTCCACCTCGTGTCCATCGGGGTTCTTCCTCCGAGGGAACTCTGCTCTTGGCGGATTTGCCATGGGGTTACTGTCCCAACTGAGGATACCCATGAGTCCGTGATTTATGCTCCTTTCCTTCTCCGCGGTCTTGGCCTTCCCATTTCTCCCTTTTTCCGCGGCCTCCTTGATTACTACCATCTTAACTTGACCCATCTGAATACCAATTCTATCCTGCAAATCTCCATTTTCGTTCATTTATGCTAAGCCTTTCTTGGCGTGCTACCACATTTCGGGTTGTGGAAGTACTTGTATCACTGTCGCCCTAGGATGGCCGGGGGACAACATCAATTGGTTGGGGGTGCTAGCTTGGAGATGCGCCGGGGGAGGAAGACTGAGTATCTCGAAATCCCTCTCAAAGACAGTATCAAGGGGTGGCGCTTGGAGTGGTTCATAGTTGAGAATTATGGAAACTCTCTCCCCCCCGGTCGGGAAGACAGCCGGATGTTCGTACCCCAAGCTGGACCGAGTCTCCCACAGATCAGGAGGTAGCTGAGGCAGGTGCTTTGCTGGCTGAAGTTGGATTGCTGAAAGAGAAGGGTCTGACTGCTGAAGCTGTGGTTGCTGATTTTGTTTTTAAGAATATTCAGCCGTTGAAAGACAGGGCATATCCGGCTTATCTGTATCGAGGCCTAGCCGACTCAACTCGGGTCACTAACAGAAGAATTCCTTCTACAGACTTGGTGAGCCAACTTGAGATGATCCTTAGAGGCAAAGTGTCAAATGTTGGTGCCCCAGTGGCATTCTCATCCTGGAACCTGCCTCCTCCCAAAGCTTTCACTCTTTTTGTGTCGAATCCTCCTGTCACTGATGGCAGTTTGGGCCTTAGAGTGCGGCCCTCTGCTGAAGAAGTTAGTGCCTTGGTTGCCTCGCTCGGGGGATTCCTGATGATGAACGGCAGGTCCATTTTGAGGTGCCCCTGAACCCTAATGATGCGGAGATAAGTGCTATGCTTGATTTGCTGGCTGAGGACTCTTCTGACGCTGCTCCTGCTGGGGCATTGGTAGTGGCGCCCCTCCCAGAGGCTGATACAACTTTAGATGCTCAGAAGCCTGCTAGTACTCGCCCGAGGTGCCCTTGTCGAGCTAGTCGACCTGATCCTTCTGCTGATGAGCAGAAAAAGAAAAGGAGACGCCTCCAGCGAGTACCCAGTTTGGATCGGGACGTTGGTACCTCGGTTCCTGATGCTGAAGAAGTGCCTGTGATAGAATTTACTGACGCTGACCCCAATGGGTGTACCCAATCTGTTGCTGATCCCAATGGGTGTGCTCCATCTGTTGCTGATCCCAATGGGGGTGCTGCCTGCGTTGCTAATGTGGACGACGAGGAGGAAGAAAATGAAGTTCCTTTGACTCGGAAAAACAGTCGGCAGTTTATCGCTAGCGGTGAAAGTGGTGGAGTTCCTTCTCCTGCTTTGTCTGCTCTCATGGGTCTGCAAGAACTGTCCTTGGCTAATTTTGATCAGACTCTTGAGGATATGGTTCCAGAGGATTTGTTATCGGAGCCAGCAGATGATGGTGTGATGGAGGTTTGTGCTGACGTGCTTGATGCTGGGTTGAGGTCATCCCGTGCCTCGTCGACCTTAGAGTGCGATCTCGAGGGTCGAGAGACTGACTTGGATCGTCCTGGTCCCATGGAAGTAACTGAGGGCCCATCAGCCTTAGAGGTGGCTACCGCAGAGAACTTGGACCCCAAGGATGGTGTTGACACGTGCCCAGCCCCCGAGAATGTTGTCGGGGATGACTTGGTTCGGGTGGGAAGTGCAAGCCACTGCCCAGCCTCCGAGGATGCTGCCGGGGATGATCCGGCTGAAGTGGGCAGTGCAAACTATGACCCAGCCCCCGAGGATGTCCGAGCGGGGTCTCTCTCTTGTACTTCCATGGACGTTCATGCGGGATCGCCTCCACACTCCGGCTGTATGGTGGTAGCCCAAGCCTTGGACCAGGGAGTCGCTTTAGAGGGTAGCGTCCCCGCTGACCGAGTGTTGGGCTCTGTTGATGGCACCGAGTTGATTCCTGCTGGTTCGTTGCGAGCTGCTTCGGGTGGTGGCCTTACGCCCGGTTATCAATTGGTCTCTCCTGATTTGGGGATCCCTTCGTTCTTTTCCAACCTCCAGGTACTGTGATGTATTTTAGCTTGGCTTTTTACATTGCATGAACTGCTGTCATTACATTCATCTGCTCTCCTCATCAGGCTTTGGTGGATGGGATGGCTGGCCAGCTGAGGTTACAGGGTGCTTCTGTCCCAGAAGTAGCTTCATCACTTGCATGTTGGAATCCAGTGTCACTTCAACATCGTGTCTATGAATTGGAGGCGACCAACGCTGGTTAGTGCCTTTTTGCTTCTCTTTGTCTTCACTGTAGACTGCTTTACATTCTGACCCTTTTTTGTTTGATTGTCTCCTGCTAGGTATGACTCGGCAGATTTCTACTCTTGAGGAAAAACATTCCTGAGATCAGGCTGAATTGGCCCAGCAATGCACTGACTTTGAGGAAAAGTACTCTCAAAGTCAGATTGAACTGGGTCAGGTCTCCGCTGCCTTAGATGACGCCAATGCACTGAGTTCTTCTCTTCATGCTCAGCTCAATTCTGAAAAGGTGATTTATGAAACTGTGCTTTGCCTTGTTGTGCTTCTATTACTTGCTTGGTGTTTGAGGGAGTTGACTTTCGTTTGCAGGAAGAAAAACGTATCCTTGCTGCTTCTCGCGACAGTCTTGAAAGATTGTATCGTGATTCTAGCAACTCACTGACTATCTTGGAGAGGAGTCATCGCTTCACCATGGAAGAGTTAGACAACCAACGCTGTAAGTTGCAGGAATCCATGGATGAAGTGACCCAGCTCAAGCAGTTGATATCAGCGAAGGACGCTACTATTAAAGAACTCCGAGCTTCCAAGAAATCCATCGCCCAAGAGTTAGAAACTGCTCGACTGGCTGCCAAGGTTGCCGAAGAAACTTCTGTTACTCTCAGAGCCCAGCGCGATAGAGCCATGGACAAAGCTATTCGGGCGGGGCGAATCTTGATGAGGAGACCCGGCGTGGTTGTTCCCGAAGACATAAGGGCTGACATGAATGCTGCCCCTGATTCCTTGAGTCGTCCTTCCTCATCGATTGCTCCTGAGAAAAATATCACGAAATAGAGAAACATTTTGCGTGCTTTGAACGCGCAGTTAGCATGGTCAGACATTTGTTAGAGGACGTCATTTCAGTACTTGGACGATATTGTTATTTTCATATTGTTTCAGAATTCATCAGTTCATAAATTTGTAGTAGTAAAATGATGTGCGATGGTTTTGAAATTTGTTTGCGGGATATAGAAGCCATCCTTATATGAGTAATTGTAATCTCGTCAAATCGCCTTAAGTCGCTGCTGACTTAAGTCGATTGCTTCCGTTAATAGGGCGTAGTGGTCACCCCGAATTGCGTAGGCGCGAGCATGTTACACCGGCTTAAGTTGCTGCCGACTTAAGCCGATTGCTCCTTTGGCAGGGCATAGTGGTCACCCCGAGTTAAGTAAGCATGAGCATGTTGCACCGCCTTAAGTCGTTACCGACTTAAGCCGATTGCTCCGTTAGCAGGGCATAGTGGTCACCCCGAGTTAAGTAAGCATGAGCACGTCGCACCGCCTTAAGTCGTTGCTGACTTAAGCCGATTGCTCCGTTAGCAGGGCATAGTGGTCACCCCGAGTTAAGTAAGCATGAGCATGTTGCACCGCCTTAAGTCGTTGCCGACTTAAGCCGATTGCTCCGTTAGCAGGGCTTAGTGGTCGCCCCGAGTTAGGTAAGCATGAGCATGTTGCACCGCCTTAAGTCGTTGCCGACTTAAGCCGATTGCTCCGTTAGTAGGGCATAGTGGTCACCCCGAGTTAAGTAAGAATGCGAGTCAACCGTGAACAAACTGAGTATCTTTGAAGCCTTTCTTTATTGATGACATATTTCCATTTTACAGAGTACATCGTCGTCCCGATAGCTTTTGAAATACAACTAGGGATAAAACTTCCTGAGGTGTTCTATGTTCCAGGAGTTCCCGACTTCTGTGCCATCCATTTGAGTGAGACGATATGATCCTGGCCGAGTGATTTCTGCTACTATGAATGGTCCTTCCCATAAGGGCGACAACTTATGTCGTCCCTCCCCTGTTAGAATTCGACGGAGGACGAGATCTCCCACTGAGAAGGATCGATGTCGCACGGCTTTGTCGTGATAGCGTCTCAGAGTTTGCTGGTACCGTGCTGATTGAATTACTGCGTTCAGCCGTTCTTCTTCGAGTACATCAATGTCCTCCAGCCTAGTAGCTTCGGCTTCTGCTATGCTTTCGAAGGCTAACCTTGGCGCCCCGAACTTGAGATCAGCGGGTAATAGTACCTCTGACCCATAAACCATGAAGAAAGGAGTGTTTCCATGCAGAGCTTGGCTAGGTTGGGTTCTTAGGCTCCAGACGACATAGGGCAATTCCCTTATCCATTTTCCTGCGAACTTTTCATTCTTATCGAAGACCTTTTTCCTGAGTGCCTCCAGTATCATCCCGTTTGCTCGCTCAACTTGCCCGTTGGCTCTCGGGTGTGCTACAGAAGCATACTTGATCTGAATGTTTTTTTGCTCGCAGAAGTCGAAGCACTCTGAACTTGTGAAGTTGGATCCTAGGTCAGTTATGATGCTGTTTGGCATCCCGAATCTGAATATTATGTCTTGTATGAATTCCACGGCCTTAGCTGAGGTCAAAGAGGCAATGGGCTTGAACTCTATCCATTTAGTGAATTTGTCGATTGCTACCAATACATGAGTGTATCCTCCTTGAGCTTTCTTGAAAGGTCCAATCGTATCCAGTCCCCAGCATGCGAAAGGCCAAGTTACTGGTATGGTTTGCAGTTGCTGTGTTGGTAGATGTTGTTGTTTTGACAAATATTGGCAAGCTTCACACCTCTGAACTAACTCGGCTGCATCACTCTTCGCTGTTGGCCAATAGAATCCTGACCTGAAGACCTTCCCGACTAGTGTTCTGGATGCTGCATGTATTCCACATTGCCCAGCATGGACCTCCTCCAGAAGTCGTTTCCCAGTTGATGAGAGAATGCACTTCATGAAGACGCCTGATGCGCCCCTTCTGTATAGTGTTTCTCCAATGAGTGTGTAGTGGGCTGACTGTCTGGCGATGCGTTCGGCTGCATTTTTGTCATCTGGTTCCTCTTCATTCTTTATATATCTGATGATCGGCCATCTCCAGTCATTAGGGTCTGACTCGGGTTGATCCACGATATTACATTCTTCTGCTTGATCTGTTGAGATGCTCGGTCGTGGTATTTCTTGCACGAAGACTCCGGGTGGAACCTGAGTTCGGCTGGATCCTAACTTGGACAATACATCAGCTGCCGTGTTTCGATCTCTCTCCACATGATGAAATTCTAGACCTTCAAACTTATCTTCTAGTTTCCGGACGGCAGTGCAGTATTTTCCCATTGAATCATTCGAACAGTCCCATTCTTTGTTTATTTGACTTATGACCACCAGAGAATCTCCGTATACTATTAATCTCTTGATGCCCAGTGATATGGCGATGTTTAGTCCATGGATCAGAGCTTCATACTCGGCTGCATTGTTAGAGGCTGGAAATAACAGTTGGAGGGCATATTTGAGGTGTTCGCCTCCGGGCGCGATGAAGAGAATCCCTGCACCTGCTCCCTGCAGCTTCAGCGAGCCATCAAAATACATCTTCCATACTTCTGCAGTTTCTGGGTTCTCTGGTATTTGTTGTTCAGTCCATTCTGATACAAAGTCAACTAATGCTTGAGACTTAATGGCAGTACGAGGTCGAAATTCGATGTCATGAGACCCCAGTTCACAGGCCCACTTGGCTATTCGGCCAATGGCTTCCTTGTTGTGGAGAATATCCCCTATCGGAAAACCGGTGACTACTATGACTTTGTGGTCATCAAAGTAGTGACGCAGCTTGCGGGCAGTTAGAAGTACTGCGTATAACAGCTTCTGCACTTGGGGATACTTTTTCTTCGAGGGATCTAGAACTTCACTGATGAAATAAACGGGGTGTTGCACAGGGTAGGCATGTCCTTCTTCTTCTCGCTCGACTACTAACGCGGTGCTTACCACGTGAGTCGTGCAAGAGATATATAGCAGCAGATCTTTAGCTGGTTGAGTTGACGTGGCTCGCCGTGGTGGTTTCAGTACTGGTGGGGTTGTCAAGAATTTTTTCAGTGTATCCAAGGCTTCCTGCGCTTCTGAAGTCCACTGAAACTTGTCCACCTTCTTGAGTAGCTTGTAAAACGGTAAACCTTTTTCTCCCAGCCTGGATATAAATCTGCTCAGAGCTGCCATGCATCCGGTAAGTCGTTGAACCTTCTTTTGTGATCGTGGAGCTTCCATTTTTATGATAGCTTCAATTTTTTCCGGATTAGCTTCAATTCCCCGGTGGCTTACAATAAATCCGAGTAGCTTCCCTGCTGGTACCCCAAAAACACATTTTTCGAGATTAAGCTTCCACTGATACCGCCGTAGACTGTTGAAAACCAGCTGCAAGTCTTCGATGAAGTTTTCCGAGTTCTCCGTTTTGATTACCACATTGTCTACGTAGGCTTCCACACGCTTGCCCCAGTGATCGACTAAGCATGTTTGGATGGCTCTCTGATAAGTCGCTCCAGCGTTCTTGAGGCCGAACGGCATGGAGGTATAACAGAAAGCACCAAACGGAGTGATGAACGCCGTTTTTTTCCTCGTCTTCTTTTGCCAAGCTAATCTGATGGTATCCGGAATAGCAATCCAGAAAAGATAGCACAGAACATCCAGCGGTGGAGTCTACCACCTGATCTATCCTTGGGAGCCCGAAGGGATCCTTCGGACAATGTTTGTTGAGATCAGTATAGTCGACGCACATGCGCCAATCCACTTTATTCTTTTTGAGTACAAGAACAGGGTTGGCTAACCACTCAGGATGTAACACTTCTCTAATGAACCCAGCCGCGACCAAGCGGGCCAGCTCAACGCGAATGGCCTCTCTCTTGTCGGGCGTGAAACGACGTAGTTTTTGCCGGATCGGCCTTGCTTGTGGATAGACCTTCAGTTTGTGCTCGGCCAGCTCTCTCGGGACTCCCGGCATATCCGCAGGTTGCCATGCGAATACGTCTCGGTTGTCTTGCAGAAACTGGACGAGCGCGCTTTCCTATTTGTCATCCAGGCTAGAGCTGATGATAGCAGTTTTGCGTTCATCGGCAAACCCCAGATTGATCCTTTTAGTTTCTTCAGTCGGCCGCATAGAGGTCGCGGCTTGAGCTTCCTTCGCCGGTGCTGTGTGGTCTTCCTCAGGCTTAGAGTTTGCCTGGGTCGAAGAAGTCGCCGACGGTTTGGCGGTGAGGGCCACCTAGATGGTCACTCGAAAACATTCTGCGACGCCTTGGAGGTCAGCACGCACAGTTATGATTCCTTGCGGTCCCGGCATATTCAATATCATGTACGTGTAATGCGGAATGGCCATGAATTTTGCCAGTCCCGGCCTCCCGATGATGGCGTTGTACCCGCAGTCGAAGTTCGCCACTTCGAACCTCAGGAACTCGGTTCTGCAGTTCTCCAGAGTTCTGAAGGTGACGGGCATGTAGATGTGGCCCAGCGGGTATTCTCCCTCAGTTGGCATGATGCCGAAGAATGGAGTGTCCGACTCGTGGAGTTCTTTGAGGTGAACTCCCAAGCCTCGGAGTGTTCGGGGGAAGGTGACGTTGATGCTGCTCCCCCCGTCCACTAACACCTTCTTCACCTTGCTCTCTCGGATCACCAGATCGACGAGGAGCGGGTATTTGCCCGGGTGGTCGAAGTTGAGCCATTGATCCGCCCGAGTGAAGGTGATCGGGTGCTCCGACCATCGGTACGGAGCGGGTGGACCGGTGGTTGCTACCAGTATCTGGCGATCGTTGAGCTTCTGCTGTCTTTTGTTCTCCTGTGATCCATGTCCGCCGAAGATGACGTTGACCTCCCTGTCAACGCGTGGGAAAGCTCCTCCTCCTCCCTCCTCCTGCTGCTGGGGTTGTCGTGGTTCTTCTGGTCCTCCCCACGGCAGAGGAGGGGGTAGAGGTTGGAATGGTCGGCCGTGCCCAACGGAATGCTTGAAGTCCTGGCAGTTCCGAAGAGTATGGCGCATGTCCTTGCGGTACGGGCACTGGGCGTCGAGGATGTCGTCCAGCGTGCGCTCGCCTCCGCGAGGTCCTCCCCGAGCGCGAGAGGCAGGTGGTCCGGCGGCGTGCACCTCTTCGCGCGGTCTCTTCTCCCAGCGTTTGTTAGGTTGCTGGTTCGTGTCACGTCGTGGCGCTGCCAGTGCGGGCTTCGCTCCTCCGATGAGGTCCTGGGCTCGCTCGTCGGCGGTGATGTAGAGGTCGGCTTCCCGGAACAGCTCCTCGGAGGTAGCTGGCGCCTTCTGTAGTATGGCTCGGACGAAGGCCGAGTCATTGGATCCTCTGTAGAAGTCCTCGATCACGGCCGCCTCCGTGACCTCAGGGATACGGTTTCTCATGGTCTGGAACCGTTTGAGGTATGACCGGAGAGTTTCATCCCCCCAGCGCTTGATGGATTTGAGGTCCCATGGTTGCGCCGGTTTATCGGAGAGGGACTGAAAATTGGCGGTGAAGCACCGACTGAAGTTGCTCCAGTCGTCGATGCAGTGTCGAGGTAGGTGTCGCAGCCATTGCAGTGTGTCTTGCCCGAGGACAATGGGTAAGTACGCAGTCATCACGTCTTCAGATGCTCCGGTGGCTCGAGCGGCGGTAGTGTAGACGGCCAGCCAGCCTCCTGGGTTCTGCTTAGGTTCATATTTATCGACATTGGATACCTTGAAGTTAGGGGGCCATTGAATGGCCCTAAGGCATGGAGTAAGGGCAGACACTCCACATGTGTCCTCCTGTCGTCGGGGATGATGTCTATCCTGGGGAGGGGAGTAGTTGTTGTGGTTCCTCGACCGTCCCCGGGCAGTTCCGCTAGTCGAGGCCGTCGTTGATTCGGCTCTGGTAGCTTGACTCCGAGTGGGGATACCATGATCCCTGTCGTATTCCTCCCGGCGGCGTATCTCGTTCTCATGCCGTCGTTCGCGCGAACCGTTGATAGAACTCCGCGCGTCCCGGCGACTGTTGATGGCGTGCCGCAAGTCGTTCGGCGGGTGAGCGAGAGGTAGAAGATGGTTGGCTGCCTGGGTGAGCAGGCGTCGATAGCCCTCGGCTTCTGGAGTCCGAGGGAGTCCGTCAGCTATCCGAGCTAGCACTCCTCCGACTTCGCTCGGCGTGTTCATGGCTCGGGCGAAGTCGGGGTTCAGGTTACGACCGAATAGTGGATTTTCTCAGCGCTGCCTCGCGTCTTGCTCAGCTTGTTCCTGAGCTCGTCGATGATCACGTCGTCGGGAGTTCCTTCGTTCCCTGAAGACGCATTCTTCCAGAGTTTCACCCATCTCCGAGACCTCATCTCGCGAGACAGGCTGCTCCGGATCCCGTTCTCCGGCTTGGTGATGTCTCCGGATGTTTTGGCGCCGATTTCTTCGTCGACGGGATTCCCGCTGAGGTGGTTCCTCCCCAGGCGCGGTCGGCTCGTCGTCAGAGACGGGAGGCGACTCCGCTCTTCCGATGAAGAGAACGTCGGGGTAGAACGGCGTGGCTGTCGTGGCGATCTTCTTTTGGAAAGCTGATGGTAATGCTTCCCCGGTATTTTTGGAGTTCGTTGGAGGAGGCTTCCTTCCCGGCGGATCTGCAACGCGGTGTAGAATTCCCTTTTCGTCGGCTATGGATGAGATCGTTCCAAAGCAGAACATGGATCCAGGACGGAAGATGATCCTGCTGTTGATGGTGACGGCCATTAAGCTAGCTTAGATCGTTGACACTCCCCCTACCTGGCGCGCCAGCTGTCGGTGTTTTGGGTCCGACCGCACACCCGGGGTTGCCCCTCAAGGTGTTTTTAGGAGTAGGACGGTGTCGACGACTGTAGCAAAATGGTTCGTGCCAGTTGCACGAGGGACAGTGGACAATGTTTACAGTTCGGGCCGCTTGGAGATGCGTAACACCCTACGTCCTGATGAGTATGCTTGGTGAATGAGGTTACAAGAGAGCTCCCTGAATTGAGAATGCAAAGAGTTGAAGTGGGTGGCTAAGTAATAGGGTCGATCGATCTGAAGGGGTGCCCCCTAGGCCTTATATACTCGACCGTGGGGCAATACATGTGGATATGATAACAATGCGTAGCTAAATGATCGGCACTTGTTTGAGTTTATCTCCCTATAGTTCCGCCGACCTATCCTCGCGTGGCTCCGTTGCATGGGGGCTCCAGCGCGGGAAAGTCGGATCTCTGTTGTGGTCGCTCGCTCGACGTTGTGGGCCGTCCAGGTTTGCACCAATCCAGCCTCGTGTCAACCTGCTTTGTTGATTGTTCCTCCCCATGCCCACGAAAGAATGGCCTTACGATTTATTGGGCCCTTGGGCCTTTCGTGAGGTCTTTTACTCTTTTAGTGGACCCGGGGGATATCTGTCCCCCACACTTCCTCCATGCAAGCATCCCCACCAATTCAAGATGAGGATGAGGCTCAAGATGATGAAGAAGAAGATCAAGAAGATGAGCCACCTCAAGAGGAGGGCAATGATCAAGGGGGAGATGCCCAAGATCAAGACAAGGAAGATGAGCAAGTTCCAAGGCCGCCTCACCCAAGAGTCCACCAAGCAATCCAACGAGATCACCCCATGAACACCATCCTCGGCGACATTCATAAGGGGGTAACCACTAGATCTCGTGTTGCACATTTTTGTGAGCATTACTCTTTTGTTTCCTCTATTGAGCCACATAGGGTAGAGGAAGCACTTCAAGATTCGGATTGGGTGATGGCGATGCAAGAGGAGCTCAACAACTTCACGAGGAATGAGGTATGGCATTTAGTTCCACGTCCTAACCAAAATGTTGTAGGAACCAAATGGGTCTTCCGCAACAAACAAGACGAGCATGGTGTGGTGACAAGGAACAAAGCCCGACTTGTGGCCAAGGGATATTCACAAGTCGAAGGTTTGGATTTCGGTGAAACCTATGCACCCGTAGCTAGGCTTGAGTCAATTCGCATTTTACTTGCCTATGCTACTTACCATGGCTTCAAGCTTTATCAAATGGACGTGAAAAGTGCCTTCCTCAATGGACCAATCAAGGAAGAGGTCTATGTTGAGCAACCTCCCGGCTTTGAAGACAGTGAGTATCCTAATCATGTTTATAGACTCTCTAAGGCGCTTTATGGGCTCAAGCAAGCCCCAAGAGCATGGTATGAATGCCTAAGAGACTTTCTTATCGCTAATGGCTTCAAAGTCAGAAAAGTCGATCCTACACTCTTTACTAAAACACTTGCAAATGATTTGTTTGTATGCCAAATTTATGTTGATGATATCATATTTGGGTCTACTAACGAATCTACATGTGAAGAGTTTAGTAGGATCATGACTCAAAAATTTGAGATGTCTATGATGGGGGAGTTGAAGTATTTCTTAGGATTTCAAGTGAAGCAACTCCAAGAGGGCACCTTCATTAGCCAAACGAAGTACATTCAAGACATTCTAACCAAGTTTGGGATGAAGAACGCCAAGCCCATCAAGACACACATAGGAACTAATGGGCATCTCGACCTCGACACGGGAGGTAAATCCGTAGATCAAAAGGTATACCGGTCGATGATAGGCTCTTTTCTCTATTTATGTGCTTCACGACCGGATATTATGCTTTCCGTATGCATGTGTGCAAGATTCCAAGCCGATCCTAAGGAAGTTCACCATAGGACCGTAAAACGAATCTTGAGATATTTAGTTTATACTCCTAAGTTTGGCCTTTGGTACCCCAGGGGATCCACTTTTTATTTAATTGGTTATTCCGATGCTGATTGGGCAGGGTGCAAAATTAATAGAAAGAGCACATCGGGGACTTGCCAGTTCTTGGGAAGATCTCTGGTGTCTTGGGCTTCAAAGAAGCAAAATTCTGTGGCTCTTTCAACCGCCGAAGCCGAGTATATTGCCGTAGGCCATTGTTGCGCGCAATTGCTTTGGATGAGGCAAACCCTTAGGGACTATGGTTACAAATTAACCAAAGTTCATCTTCTATGTGATAATGAGAGTGCAATCCGCATGGCGGATAATCCCGTTGAGCATAGCCGCACTAAACACATAGCCATTCGGTATCATTTTCTAAGGGATCACCAACAAAAGGGGGATATCGAGATTGCATATGTTAGCACCAAAGAACAATTAGCCGATATCTTTACCAAGCCATTAGATGAACAAACTTTTACCAAACTTAGGCATGAGCTAAATATTCTTGATTCTAGAAATTTTGAATGATACTTTGCACACATAGCTCATATATATACCTTTGATCATCTCTTTCATGTGCTATGACTAATGTGGTTTCAAGTCCATTTCATGCTAAGTCATAGATTGAAAGGGAAAATGAGTCTTTGGCAAAGAAAAGGCTTCCACTCCACTCCATCGAATTATTCATCCTTCGCCGTCACTCCGCTCTCCAACTTTGGTATAATCTTCACTCATATATTATTTACCATAGGGGGAGAAGGTAGTTTCAAGGGCTTATATTTCACTCAAGTATCGGTTTTTGGCGATTCATGCCAAAGGGGGGGAGAGTATTAGCCCAAAGCAAAAGGACCGCACCACCACCAATTTCAAAAATGTAGTCTTTCAAATTTGAGTTATGAAAAGAATTTTTCAATTGGTATCTTATTTTTTATATAATTTCATATTGATATACCCTCTTCAAAATTAATATCTAAAACCCTCTTGAACACTAAGAGGAGGATTTCATTAAGGGGGAGTTTTGTTTTAGTCAAAGGAAAAGCATTTGAGACAGGGGGAGAAAATTTCAAATCTTGAAAATGCTTTCTTCAATTTTTACTCATGTACCTTTGACTATTGGCAAAAGGTTTTTGAAATGATTTTTACAAAGAATTTGCAAAACAAAACCCGTGGTGCAAATGTGGTCCAAAATGTTAAATATGAAAAGAAAGCCATCCATGCATATCTAGTAGAAATAGTTATTGGTTTCATTCCAAGCAACCTTTGCACTTGCATTATGCAAACTAGTTCAATCCTGCACTTCTATATTTGCTTTGGTTTGTGTTGGCATCAATCACCAAAAAGGGGGAGATTGAAAGGGAAATAGGCTTACACCTTTTCCTAATTGATTTTGGTGGTTGAATTGACCAACACAAATAATTGGACTAACTAGTTTGCTCTAGATTATAAGTGTTACAGGTGCCAAAGGTTCACAATAAACCAATACAAGTCAAAAGAAAGGGTTCAAACAAAGGGAGCAAAAGATAACCGAAGACAGCCCTGGTCTGGCGCACCGGACTGTCCGGTGTGCCACCGGACAGTGTCCGGTGCACCAGGGAACTCCAACTCCGAACTCGCCAGTCTCAGGAATTCTAGGAGCCACTCCGCTAAAATTCACCGGACTGTCCGGTGCTACACCGGACTGTCCGGTGTGCCAGCGGAGCAACGGCTACTTCGCGCCAACGGTCGTCTGCAAATCGCATTTAATGCGCTACAGTGCGCGCCAGAGTCAGAGCAGCGCTAGAAGGCGCACCGGACAGTCTACAGGACCTGTCCGGTGCACCACCGGACTGTCCGGTGGCCCAGAAGACAGAAGTTCCAACGGTCGAACCCTAACGGTCGGGTGACGTGGCTGGTGCACCGAATAGTGTCCGGTGGCGCACCGGACTGTCCGGTGTGCCATGCGACAGCAGCCTCCACCAAACGGCTAGTTTGGTGGTTGGGGCTATAAATACCCCCAACCACCCCACATTCATTTCATCCAAGTTTTCCACCTTCCAACACATTACAAGAGCTATAGCATTCAATACAAGACACACCAAAGAGATCAAATCCTCTCCCAAGTCTCTAGTTCAATTCCAATTAATAGTGACTAGTGAGAGAGTGACTTGTGTTCATTTGAGCTCTTGCACTTGGATTGCTTCTTTTCTTTCTCATTCTTTCTTGTGATCAACTCAATTGTAACCTAGGCAAGAGACACCAATTGTGTGGTGATCCTTGCGGGGACTTAGTGTCCCGTTTGATTGAGAAGAGAAGCTCACTCGGTCTAAGTGACCGTTTGAGAGAGGGAAAGGGTTGAAAGAGATCCGGTCTTTGTGACCACCTCAACAGGGAGTAGGTTTGCAAGAACCGAACCTCGGTAAAACAAATCATCGTGTCACACTCTTGATTTGCTTGAGATTTGTTTTCACCCTCTCTCTCGGACTCGATTTTAATTCTAACGCTAACCCCGGCTTGTAGTTGTGCTTAAACTTTGTAAATTTTAGATTCGCCCTATTCACCCCCCCTCTAGGCGACTTTCATTAGTGCAATATGTTTTCAATCGGCTAGAGAAGTCGAAGGAGACATTACTTGGTGAAACAAGTACAATGCCAATTCCTTGCCCTTCATTGTAAACCGATCCATCAGAATATAAAGTCTAAGGAGCAATAGTGAGGTATGACATGTCTAGTTTATGAGTATCATCAATCCGATGTTCTACAATAAAATCTGCTACGACCTGGCCTCTCATAGATTTCAATGGTTCATAGGCCAAGTCATATTCTATGAGTGCATAAGCGCACTTACCAATCCTACCACTCATAATTGGGTTATGTAACATGTATTTGATTACATCGGCTTGACTAGCAACAGTGCAATGACTAGACAGTAAATAACATCTACACTTGGTGCATGCATAAAACAGGCATAAGCATAACTTCTCAATAAAAGTGTACCTCGTTTCAGCATCCACCAACCTCCGACTTAAATATGTCACCACGTGCTCCTTTCCTCCAGTCTCTTGTGTCAGAACAGCCCCAATAACCTTATCTTCAGCTGCAATGTATAATCGAAATGGTACTCCTACTTGTGGTGCTTTTAACACTGGAGCCAAAGACAAGTATTTTCTGATGAGATCAAATGCTTCCTGTTGTTCTGCCCCCAAGTGAATTTGGCATCATTTTAAGCTGAAGGATAGGGGTGAAGGCATCAATCTTCCTGGCTAGGTTACAAATAAATCTTTGTAAATAATTTACCTTACCGAGAAACTTCTGCACCTCGACCTTACAGGTCGGCGGTCCCACATTCCGAATAGACTTGATTCGGTCAGGGTCTATCTCTATACCACGTTCATGGATGATAAATCCTAAAAACTTATCAGCTGATACTCTGAAAGCACATTTACGCGGGTTCATTTTTAAATCATACCGACGCATTTTATCAAAGGCTTTGTGCAAATCAGCTATATGAGAACTAAACTCAGTCGATTTTACTACAATATCATCAATGTAGACTTCCACAGTGTTTCACAACAGCTCGTGAAAATTCAAATTCATAGCCCTCCGATAAGTAGCACCAGCATTTTTCAAACCAAATGTCATGACAACCCACTCAAATAAACCAATGAAGCCTGGACATATAAAGGTCGTTTTAGACACATCTTTTTTGGCCATAAAAATCTGATTTTATCCGGCATTACCATCAAGAAAGCTAATAATTCTATTTCCTCACGCATTATTGATTAATGTATCGGCTATGGGCATGGGATATTCATCTTTAGGAGTTGCTCTATTTAAATTGCGAAAATCAATGCAAACTCTAAGCTTACCTGACTCCTTCTTCTCTACCGGTACAATATTGGATACCCACTCTGCATATCTGTAAGGTCTAATAAAATTAGCTTCTAGTATCCGGTGAATTTTGTCCTTGATTCGTGGGGAAGGTCTAGACGAAATGTTCTAGCTCTCTACTTGAAAGGTCTGAAACTAGACTTAATGGGAAGCCGATGCTCTACGATCTCATGGCTTAATCCTGGTATCTCAATGTAATTCCAAGCAAAGCAATCCGAATATTCTTTTAATAGACCGATCATTTTATTTCTAGGATCGGTCTCCAGGGTCTTGTTCACAAAAGTCGGCATTGGAGTTTTACCATCTCCTATGTCAATTTCCTCTAAAGGATCATCCGATGTAAACCCCTGTCCTAATTTATCGAGATCTCTGAATTCCTCTATCATGTCTCCCATAGAGGAATCAGATGATCTTTGTGTGCTGGCGGACTTTCCGGTCTCGGGGGCCGGATCATCCGTGATACTGTCTTTATGCTGTGGTATATGTTCGGTCTTAAAGACCGAACTGTTTTGTGAAAGACCGGACCATTCGGCCTCAGAAGCCGAACTGTCCGTGACCAAGGACTCATGTATTTTATGTGTACTCATCATTTATGGATTTAGCTGATTCTCCATCGGCTCTAGAATTACAGGAATGAAACCCTTCTTATCTATACTTATGAACTGATAATCAGAAAAATCTACTTCTGTGAGACATGTAGCAGTCTTATAAGTCCAAAGTACTGAGGCATCGGCCACAGCGATACAGGCCGATACATCAGCATGTACTTGTTCTACATCATCGCCTACACATTGTATTAACATCTGATGTAATGTAGATGGTATACATTGGTTGGCATGAATCCAATCCCTGCCTAGGATTAGACTGTAATTTTCTTCTACATTAGCGACGAAGAATGCAGCAGTAAGGGTCTTAGTCCCGATGGTTAATTCAACGGACGTGACTCCCCTGGCTTTGATCAAACTATTAGTTCCAACACCGCTGAGGGTCATGTTAGTCTTGACAAGTTTGTCATCTTATTTACCTAATTTTCTGTATAATGAATAAGGCATTAGATTCACAGCCGCCCCTCCATCTACCAACATTTTAGCAATCGGTATCCCATCAATGTGACCGCACACGAAGAGCGGTTTTAAATGATTTACTGATTCTTTTGGTTTAGTGAAAGCGGCTTCTCTAGGACCAAAATCAAACTGGGCAACAACAGGTTCATCGTCGTCGACAATAGTACAATCGGCAGAAAATGTAAAAACATTTACATCCATACCTGGGCTCTCTGGAGAAGCTTCGTAGTCGACCGGGTCCTCTCCCAGTAGGTCGTCCTCCTCCATTGATGTCGGTACGTCGTCGGAGGCGTCCTGGTGTGGTGCGGATGGTCCGGACTCAGGGGTCGGACGGTCCGCGCCTTGTGTAGATGGTCCGTCCTTTTTACCCGGGCTTTCTGCCATACCTGCAGGGTGCTGCACAAGCGTTGTTTTATTTTCTATTTTTGTGGCCGATTGCTTTTCCTCAACGGCCTTTGGTCTCCATTTCTTTTGCGGTGGCGGGTACTGTGGATGTGTGTCATTGAATATCTTTTCCGCCTTCTTTTCCTGGTTCTCTTTTGCTCTTAGTGAGAGCACCTAGAGGGGGGTGAATAGGTGATCCTGTAAAAACTTGAAACTTAAAGCCACAAAACTTGATTAGGAGTTAGCACAATGAAGTCAAGTGGCTAAGGAGAGCTCTTGTGAAGCACAATAGACACAGTGAGAACAAGCACAAGAGACACGAGGATTTATCCCATGGTTTGGCCAAGTACAACACTTGCCTACTCCACGTTGTGGCGTCCCAATGGACGAGAGTTGCACTCAACTCCTCTCAAGTGATCCAATGATCAACTTGAATACCACGGTGTTCTTCTTTTCTTTACTCTTTCCCGTTTGCAAGGAATCTCCACAACTTGGAGTCTCTCGCCCTTACAATAAGGATCAAAGTGAAAGCACTAGAGTAAGGGAGGGAAGCAACACACACAAATCCACAGCAATACGCACACACATGGCCAAGACTCGAGCTCAAATGAATTTCACAAGGTTCTCACTAGAACGGAGCTCAAATCACAAAGAATGTCAAACGAGTGCGCAAAGACAGAGTGTGAATGATCAAGAATGCTCAAGGTATGCTTGGTGTACTCCTCCATGCGCCTAGGGGTCCCTTTTATAGCCCCAAGGCAGCTAGGAGCTGTTGAGAGCAATCTAGGAAGGCAATTCTTTCCTTCTGTCGGTTGGTGCACCGGACAGTCCGGTGCACCACCGGACACTCTCCGGTGCTGATTTCTTTCCTATTTTGGCGCAGCCGACCGTTGAAGATTTAGAGCCGTTGGTGCACCGGACACTGTCCGGTGCCCCCATCTGACCGTTGGCTCAGCCACGCGTCACGCGCGGATTGCGCGGCCGACCGTTGGCTCACCGGACAGTCCGGTGAATTATAGTCGTACGCTGTTGACTTGATTCCCGAGAGCAGCGACTTCGCCGCAGCTGACTCACCGGACAGTCCGGTGCACCAGCGGACAGTCCGGTGATTTATAGTCGTACGCCGCCGTCGAGACCCGAGAGCAGCCAGTTGACCAGACGCCAGCCTGGCGCACGGGACACTGTCCAGTGCACCACCGGACAGTCCGGTGTACCCAGACTGAGCAGAGTCTTGGCTGCTCGAGCCAAGTCTTTTCCAATTGTATTTTCTCTGATTCTAGCACTTAGACAAATATGTTAGTACACAAAAACCAATGTACTAAGTCTAGAATCATACTTTTCTGTTGATTTTCACTTCATCCACCATTTGGCATAGTTTTACACTTAAACCATTTGTGTTGGCACTTGATCACCAAAATACTTAGAAATGGCCCAAGGGCACATTTCCCTTTCAATCTCCCCCTTTTTGGTGATTTATGCCAACACAACAAAAAGCAACTAAAGGAAGTGCAACATCAATGCAAATGAGAACACAAATTTGTTTTGATTCAAATCTGGCATATTTGGATCATTCTTTGCCACCACTTGGTTTGTTTTTGCAAATCAAACTCAATTTCCTATCTCTAAGTCAAACACACTTGTTGAGGCATAGAGAGAGGTATTCCAAGAGAAATTGATCAAGAATTCAAAAACTCCCCCTTTTTCCCATAATCAAACATTCTCCCCACAAGAGACCAACTTTTGACAATAAGAGACAATAAGAGTATTTTGACAAACCAAAAGCTCTAATTCTATTATTTTCAAAATTCTCAAGTGGTAGCTGATCCATTTCTTTCTTTGGCCTTATTTTCTCCCCCTTTGGCATCAAGCACCAAAACAGGATCAATCTTGGCCCTTAAACCCCATTGCCTCACCAAAATCTTCAAATAAGAGTAAAAATGCAATAAGAATATGGAGATGAACTTGGAGTGAGTTACCCTCTCATCGAAGTGCAGTGGAAGTCTTGCATGGTCCAAGTTCACCTTTCCCTTTCAATCCACCTTTGAGACTAAATTAAGAAAACTCAAGCACACGGTTAGTCTCAAAGGGTCAAGTTGTAGCATTTCTCCCCCTAAATATGTGCATCAATCACACATGGACTTGTGAGGTCCGGGAGATCTTTTGCACAACTTGAGCACCATAAATAAGCAATAAAATGAATAATGGAACATGATCAAAGGCATAAAACACATGTATGCTCTATATCAATCCAAGTTACGCGAATCTAAGACATTTAGCTCATTACACAGCCTGCAAAAGGTCTTCTCATCTAAAGGCTTGGTAAAGATATCGGCTAGCTGGTTGTCGGTGCTAACATAAAATACTTCGATATCTCCCTTTTGCTGGTGGTCTCTCAAAAAGTGATACCGGATGTCTATGTGCTTTGTGCGGCTGTGTTCAACAGGATTGTCCGCCATGCGGATTGCACTCTTATTGTCACATAGGAGTGGGACTTTGCTCAGATTGTAGCCAAAGTCCCTGAGGGTTTGCCTCATCCAAAGTAGTTGCGCGCAACACTGTCCTGCGGCAACGTACTCGGCCTCAGCGGTGGATAGGGCAACGGAAGTTTGTTTCTTAGAACTCCACGACACCAGGGACCTTCCTAGAAATTGGCACGTCCCTGATGTACTCTTCCTATCGACCTTACATCCAGCATAGTCGGAGTCTGAATATCCAATTAAGTCAAAGGTAGACCCCTTTGGATACCAGATCCCGAAGCAAGGCGTAGCTGTGGGGGATAGATATCCCCCGGGTCCACTGAAAGAGTAAAGGACCTCACGAAAGGCCCGAGGGCCCAATAAATCGTAAGGTTATTCTTTCGTGGGCCTGGGGGGAAACAATCGGCAAAGCAGAGCGACGTGAGGCCGGATTGGTGCAAATCCGGACGGCCCATAGCGTCGAGCGAGTGGCCGCAACGGAGATCCGACTTTCCTGCGCTAGAGCCTCCATGCAACGAAGCCACGTGAGGATAAGTCGGCGAGGGTTACGTAAAGGATAATCTCAAGAGGTTCACTATCTTTTAGCCACTTGTTGTTATCTTATCCATGTGTACTGCCCCACGGTCGAGTATATAAGGCCTAGGGGGCACCCCTTCAGAACGATCGACCCATTACGTAGCCACTTACACAAACTCTCTGTATTCTCGATCCGGAGAACCCTCTTGTAATCATATCCACCAAGCATACTCATCAGGACGTAGGGTGTTACGCATCACTAAGCGGCCCGAACCTGTAAACCTTGTCCACCGTCTCTCGTGCGATTGGCACGAACCATTTTGCTACAGTTGTCGACACCTTCCTACTCCTAAAACACCTTGAGGGGCAACCCCGGGTGCGCGGTCGGACCCAAAACACCGACAGCTGGCGCGCCAGGTAGGGGGTGTGTCGACAATCCAAGCTAGCTCAATGGCCATCTCCTTCTACAGCAAGATCACCCTACGCCCCGGATCTGTGTTCTGCTTCGGAACAATCTCATTCGTAGCGGACGAAGAAGGAATTCTGCACCGTATCGCGGATCCGTCGGAAAAGGAATCTTCCCCAACAAACTCCGAAAATACCGGAGAAGCGCAACCTCCGGCTCTCCGAAAGAAGATCACTACGACGGCAGCACCGTTCTACCCCGACGTCCTCTTCATCGGAAGAGCGGAATCGCCCGTCATCTCCGACGACGAGCCGACTGTACCCGGGGAAGAACCGCCTCAGCGAGAGTCCCGTCGACGGAGGAACCGGCGCAGGAACGTTCGACGACATCACGCAGCCGGAGAGCAGAATCCAGAACAACCTGTCTCGCGGGACGAGGTCTCGGAGGTAGGAGAAACCCCGGAAGAACGCGTCTTCAGAGAGCGAAGGAACTCCCGACGACGTGATCGCCGACGAGCTCAGGAACAGGCTGAGCAGGATGCAAGGCAACGTCGAGAGAATCCATTCTTCGGGCGCAACCTGAACCCCGACTTCGCCCGAGCCATGAACACGCCGAGCGAAGTCGGAGGGGTGCTGGCTCGGATAGCTGAAGGACTTCCTCGGACTCCTGACGCCGACGGCTACCGACGACTGTTCACCCAGGCGGCCAACCATCTTCTACCGCTTGCCCACCCGCCGAACGATCTACGACACGCCATCAACAGTCGCCGAGACGCGCGGAGCTCCATCAATGCTTCGCGAGAACGGCGGCATGAGAACGAGATTCGTCATCGAGAGGAGTATGACAGGGATCATGGCATCCCGACTCAGAGCCAAGCTACCAGGACTGAGTCGGCAACGGCTTCAACTGGCGGAACCACCTGGGGACGGTCGAGGAATCACAATCACAACTCCCCTCCCCGGGACAGACATCGACCCCGACGACAGGAGGACACGTGCGGAGTGTTCGCCCTTACTCCGCGCCTTAGGGCCATCCAATGGCCTCCCAACTTCAAGGTATCCAATGTTGACAAATATGAACCTAAGCAGGATCCATGGGGTTGGCTAGCCGTCTACACCACCGCTGCTCGAGCTGCCGGGGCGTCCGAAGACGTGATGACCGCGTACTTACCCATTGTCCTTGGGCAAGACGCGCTGCAATGGCTACGACATCTACCCCGACACTGCATCGACGTCTGGGGAGACTTCAGTCGACGCTTCACCGCCAACTTCCAGTCCCTCTCCGACAAGCCGGCGCAACCGTGGGACCTCAAATCTATCAAGCGCCGGGGGGACGAGACTCTCCGGTCGTACCTCAAGAGGTTTCAAACCATGAGAAATCGTATCCCCGATGTCACGGAGGCGGCCGTGATCGAGGACTTCTACCGAGGATCCAATGATTCGGCTTTCGTCCGAGCCATACTACAGAAGGCGCCGACTACTTCCGAGGAGCTGTTCCGGGAAGCCGACCTCTACATCACCGCCGACGAGCGAGCCCAGGACCTCATCGGAGGAGCAAAGCCCGCACCGGCAGCACCACGACGCGACACGAACCAGCAACCTGACAAGCGATGGGAGAAGAGGCCACGCGAAGAAGTGCACGCTGCCGGACCACCTGCCTCTCGCGCTCGAGGAGGACCTCGTGGAGGCGAACGTACGTTGGATGACATCCTCGACGCCCAGTGCCCGTACCACAAGGACATGCGCCACACTCTTCGAAACTGCCGAGACTTCAAACATTCCGTCGGACACGGCCGACCCTTCCAACCTCTACCTCCTCCTGCGCCGAGGGGAGGACCAGATGAACCACGACAACCCCATCGGCAGGAGGAGGGAGGAGGAGGAGGAGCTTTTCCACACGTTGACAGGGAGGTCAACGTCATCTTCGGCGGACACGGATCGCAGGAGAGCAGAAGACAGCAAAAGCTCAATGATCGCCAGATACTGGTAGCGACCATCGGCCCTCCCGCCCCATACCGGTGGTCGGAGCACCCGATCACCTTCACTCGGGCAGATCAATGGCTCAACTTCGACCACCCGGGCAAATACCCGCTTCTCGTCGATCCGGTGATCCGAGAGAGCCGGGTGAAGAAGGTGTTAGTGGACGGGGGGAGCAGCATCAACGTCACCTTCCCCCGGACACTCCAAGGCTTGGGAGTTCATCTCAAAGAGCTCCACGAGTCGGACACTCCTTTCTTCGGCATCGTGCCGACGGAAGGGGAATACCCGCTGGGCCACATCTACATGCCAGTCACCTTTGGAACTCCGGAGAACTACAGAACCGAGTTCCTAAGGTTTGAAGTGGCGAACTTCGACTGCGGGTACAACGCCATCATTGGGAGGCCAGGATTGGCCAAGTTCATGGCCATTCCACATTACACCTACATGATACTGAAGATGCCAGGACCGCAAGGGATCATAACTGTGCGCGCCGACTTCCAAGGCGCCGCAGAGTGTTTCCGGGTGGCTATTCAAGCAGCCCTCACCGCCAAACCATCGACGGCTCCCTCTACTTTGGCGAACTCTAAGCCTGAGGAGGACCTCGCAATACCGGCGAGTGAAGCTCAGACCGCGACCTCTATGCGGCCGACTGAAGAAACCAAGAGAATCAACCTGGGGTTCGCTGATGAGCGCAAGACGGCCATCATCAGCTCCAGTTTGGATGACAAATAGGAAAGCGCGCTCGTCCGGTTTCTGCAAGATAACCGAGATGTATTCGCATGGCAACCTGCGGATATGCCGGGAGTCCCAAGAGAACTGGCCGAGCACAAACTGAAGGTTTTTCCCCAGGCGAGGCCGATTCGACAAAAATTACGTCGTTTCACGCCTGATAAGAGGGAAGCCATTCGCGCCGAGTTAGCTCGCTTGGTCGCGGCTGGATTCATTAGAGAAGTATTACATCCCGAGTGGTTAGCCAATCCTGTTCTTGTACTCAAAAAGGATAAAGTGGACTGGCGCATGTGTGTTGATTATACTGATCTCAACAAACACTGTCCGAAGGATCCTTTCGGGCTCCCGAGGATAGATCAGGTGGTGGACTCCACCGCTGGATGTTCTATGCTATCTTTCCTGGACTGCTATTCTGGATACCATCAGATTAGTCTGGCAAAGGAAGATGAAGAAAAAACGGCATTCATTACTCCGTTCGGCGCTTTCTGTTATACCTCCATGTCGTTTGGCCTCAAAAACGCAGGAGCGACTTACCAGAGAGCCATTCAAACATGCTTAGCCGATCACTGGGGCAAGCGTGTGGAGGCTTATGTGGATGATGTGGTGATCAAAACACAGGACTCAAAAGACTTCATCGAAGACTTGCAACTGGTTTTCAACAGCCTGAGGCGGTATAGATGGAAGCTTAATCCCGAAAAATGTGTTTTTGGAGTACCAGCCGGAAAGTTACTCGGGTTTATTGTCAGCCACCGGGGAATTGAAGCTAATCCAGATAAGATTGAGGCTATCATGAAGATGGAAGCACCTCGATCACAAAAGAAGGTTCAACGGCTTACTGGATGCATGGCGGCTCTAAGCAGATTTATATCCAGGCTAGGAGAAAAAGGTCTGCCATTTTACAAGTTACTCAAGAAGGTGGATA
Source organism: Zea luxurians (assembly GCA_029449295.1). Lineage (NCBI taxonomy): Eukaryota > Viridiplantae > Streptophyta > Magnoliopsida > Poales > Poaceae > Zea > Zea luxurians. The sequence continues at coordinate 28,427,379 of JAOPSE010000003.1, forward strand.
AATTCCAGTGGACTTCAGAAGCGCAAGAAGCTCTAGATGCTCTGAAAAAATTCTTGACAACACCACCAGTACTGAAACCACCTCGGCGAGCCACGTCAACTCAACCAGCCGAAGATTTGCTGCTATATATCTCTTGCACGACTCACGTGGTGAGCACCGCGTTAGTAGTCGAGCGAGTAGAAGAAGGACATGCCTATCCAATACAACATCCTGTCTACTTCATTAGTGAAGTCCTAGGCCCCGCAAAGAAAAAATACCCTCAAGTTCAGAAGCTATTGTATGCAGTACTTCTAACTGCCCGCAAGCTGCGTCACTACTTTGACGATCACAAAGTCACAGTAGTCACAAGTTTTCCAATAGGGGATATTCTTCACAACAAGGAAGCAATCGGTCGAATAGCCAAGTGGGCTTGTGAGCTGGGATCTCATGACATCGAGTTCCGGCCTCACACTGCCATCAAAACCCAAGCACTGGTTGATTTCGTATCGGAGTGGACTGAACAACAAGTACCAGACAACCCGGAGACTGCAGAAGTATGGCGAATGTATTTTGATGGCTCACTAAAACTGCAGGGAGCAGGAGCGGGGATTCTCTTCACTGCACCTGGAGGCGAACACCTCAAGTACGCCCTCCAGTTGCTATTCCCGGCCTCCAACAATGCAGCCGAATATGAAGCTTTGATCCATGGATTGAACATTGCCATATCATTGGGCGTCAAAAGATTAATGGTATACGGGGATTCTCTGGTAGTCATCAGCCAGATAAATAAGGAGTGGGATTGCTCAAACGATTCGATGGGAAGATACTGCACTGCCGTTCGAAAGCTGGAGGATAAATTCGAGGGTCTAGAATTTCATCATGTGGAAAGAGATCGGAACACGGCAGCCGATGTACTGTCCAAGCTAGGGTCCAGTCGAACTCAGGTCCCACCCGGGGTTTTTGTGCAAGAAATTCTGCAGCCAAGTATCTCAATGGATCAAATAGAAGAGTGCAACATCATAGATCAACCCGAGTCAGATCCCGACGACTGGAGAAGGCCAATCATTAAGTACATAAGGAATGAAGAAGAACCAGACGACAAGAATTCGGCAAAGCGCATTGCAAGACAGTCGGCTCACTATACACTTATTGGAGAGACATTATACAGAAGGGGTGCATCAGGTGTCTTCATGAAATGCATCCTCCCATCTACTGGAAGGCAACTCCTGGAGGAGGTCCACGCTGGACAATGTGGAATACATGCAGCCTCCAGAACACTGGTCGAGAAGGTCTTCAGGTCAGGATTCTATTGGCCAACAGCAAAGAACGATGCAGCCGAGTTAGTTCGAAGGTGCGAGGCCTGCCAGTACTTGTCAAAGCAACAACACATGCCAGCACAGCAACTGCAGACCATACCAGTAACTTGGCCTTTCGCATGTTGGGGACTGGATATGATTGGACCTTTCAAGAAAGCTCAAGGGGGATACACTCATGTATTGGTAGCAATTGACAAGTTCACTAAATGGATAGAATTCAAGCCCATTGCCTCCTTAACCTCTGCTAAGGCCGTGGAATTCATACAAGACATAATATTCAGATTCGGGATACCAAACAGCATCATAACTGATTTAGGATCCAACTTCACGAGTTCAGAATTCTTTGACTTCTGCGAGCAAAAGAGCATTCAGATCAAGTATGCATCTGTAGCCCATCCAAGAGCCAACGGGCAAGTTGAGCGAGCCAACGGGATGATATTGGATGCACTCAAGAAAAAGATTTTCGATAAGAATGAAAAATTCGCAGGAAAGTGGATAAGGGAATTACCCTATGTTGTTTGTGTAACACCCGGATTTTAGGGGTCCAAAACCCGGGGTTAACATAAACACCAGGTATGCTGGGACCAAGTCTCATACATATGATGTATAGTGGCACAGGATCGAATGTCACATCTTTATATATAACAGGAGTTTTATACAAAATAAATAATTACATTATAAGGAGACAACGGTCCAGCAACCCAAAAGTTGACTGGGAGACGACGACCTAGACCTCTCACGAACTCATCACAGCATCCTCCATGAGCATCATCCTGCAGTACCTGCTCTTGACCTGTGGGGTGTGTGAGACAGCAAGAGTGAGCTCACATACGTTCATCGCTCAACAAGTTGTGGGGAATAATGTGTATGAACTCGCCAAAGGTGGGAGCTCACGTGAAGTGTAAGGCTTACCAAAGAGGATGGTTAGAGCTGAGCATTGCTTTTAAAGTTGGTCAAAATTTTATTAGCAGTTACTAAGTATAAGTAAATACCAACCCAATTAAATAGTAGAACAGAAGTAACAACTTCACCTGCGATGCAATGCATATGACAAAATTGAGTTTAAGTTCCATAATTTAATCATGTGAGTGTCCGAGCTGCTCATGACCGTGAGCACGGCTAGTATACCAGTTTTACACTCTGCAGAGGTTGCGCATCTTTACCCACAAGTCGTGTATCCCATGTCGCCAGGGTTTGCAAGGCCCTTAGACACTACCGAGGTGAATGGCTAGGGATCCACTACGAGGCCTTTACAAAGTTCCACTAGCTTTCGAAAACCCGCTACAGTTTATAGGAAATTCCAATGCAGGAATCCCTTGCAGGACCGCCATCGCAGCAAAATCCTCCCGAGGGCCTCCCTACACTGACCACTCCCCTACTGCCCTTGCCCCTTTCGGGTAAGGTAGTCTTCCACTAGCTTTCCTAATTAATCAGCCAAGGGGTCCCATTCCTCCCTTGTGGTAGCACTGTTTTCCCGGGTGGTTCTCCATGTTCCAATTACCATAATGATCTTATCATGAACAATAAATAACAACTGATAACAAGAGTATAATCATGAATAGTGTAATCTTCATACCCAAAACCACATAAAGCACTAGCAAGTACTACCCAAAAAGGTTCAGTGGTAAACAAGGTATAAAGATAGACAAACTAGGGTAACCTATTGGGTCCCATCAAAATTAACCTATGCAGATCATTATGATTAATTAGAACATGAGTGGGTAAAAAGAAGTGATCAAGGGCACAACTTGCCTGGGCCTTGAGATTCTAGGTACCAGGATGATCTTCAGGTGATACGTATCCTCACTGCTAGTCGTAGCAATTCAAACAAACATGGTATAGGCAGAATTAACATTACACCAAACATAAAGACAAAATACACATTAATAATATACATATTAAAATAAGATCACAGGAAAAAGATTTATTAATTTTTGAGTTATAGAATTCAAGTTATGAATTTCCTAAGATTTAATATGATTATAATAGGATTAGATGATAAATTAATTTCCTAACAGAGTTCATGTCAAAACAGTGATTCTAAATGATAGAGAATATTATTACAAAATTTTGGGAATTGGAATGGTTCAATTTGGAGCAAAAATGAATTTTCTATGAATTATCTAAGTTCTAGCAATTATTTTCATATTAAAAATCCATTTTCTATTTTATTTATTTAATTTAAACGAGTTCTGGACTGGGCCTCAAATTCATAGAAGGCCAGGGGCCACGGCGCAAGAATTCCCAGACTCAGCGCACAGTCACAGTGGACCGCGGGTTTATTACTAAGAAGTCCAGGGACTCATTATCAAATAGGCACGGCGAAGAGGTATCAGATGAGCACAGCCGTTCAGATTATAACCGACAGCCGAGATTTTATAACCAGCTACATGTTCCGCCTACGCTCGGATCACGATCCTGTGATCCACAGAGCGCCACGTCCCCCTTAGCTCAGATCCGTCCGATGCCAAATCTACGCGCCCGTTTTAATTTCCGCGAAGGGGTAAGGAGCGATCTAATCCGGACCGTCCATACGAGGATCCGACGGCCACCCGCGCTTCTTCCTCCCTGCGCCCTTCGCACGGCGGCGCGACACAGCCCGCAGAGCAAAGCTCGCCGGCCCGACCTAAGATCGCACCTTGGCGCACTACACCCAACGCTGTGTAAGCCTACGTGACGAGGAGGAGCGCACGAACTCGAATATGGACGACTTACCCCGACAGAAGGGACACAACGGCCCGGCGACGGCGCGATTCCACAAGGCGGCGGCGGTGCAACCTCGGCGAGGAAATTGGCTATGCTACGCTAGTCCCCTCGGTTCAATACGCCACGGCACAAATCCCAGGATCCAGGCGAGGTCTTCTGGCCGTCTGTACAGCACCGAGCGACCCCGAGGCCTGAGTTCCTCGACGGCGGCGCGTAGCTTCGATTCCAGGCTTTAATGGCGGCAACGAGATCGAGGATGGGCAGCGGCGGCGCTAGGGTTTGGGGAGGCACGGCGGCACGATGCTTTTATACCCGGGAGAGCACGGAATCGTTGTACCGGCCAACGGAGCCGCTGCCGAGATTCCTGCGCGCGCGATTCACGGCGAGGCTGTTCGCCAGGGAAGGAGACGGACTCCACGGTTGCTGGCGCGTGGACCCCGCAGAGCAGTGAGGGAAGGTGATCGCGGCTGTGCGTGTGAGACTGCCCCATGGGCCCAACGTGGCGGTGAAGGAAGGGAGCGCGGGTATGTGAGCAGGGAGACTGACGGGGTGGCCCCGCCTGTCGGCGCCGTGGTGGAGTGGGCTGCGCGCGGTAACTGTTTAAGTGGGCCGAAATGGTGGCCGCCGGCCCAGGTAGGTTTTTATTCTTTTTCCTTTTTAATTTCTGTTTTCTTTTCTTTCCAAATTCACTTCATTTTGAATTTAAATTCAAATCCTGTGACAAATTTGTCTTCAGATTAGATTGGGTACTAACTTTGAGCATTTAATTATATATATATTTTATGTAACTTTTACACTCTTTACCTCTTTCTCTTCTCATTTATTTTCCATTTTCTATTCCAAATTTAAATTTATACTTCTATTTTAGTTTTTTTAGATTTTTTAAATGTATCAATTGAAACCCAAAGGTGAATATGAACCATACTATTTTAATATTACTAATTTAAGTTTTATTCTCCTTGTTATTTATTTCATGGGTTGTATAAATGGTTTTCCTTTAAAGAAAAATCCCTTTTCTCATCTTTTTCTTATTTTCCTAATTTCCAAAGCATTATGATACTTTGTTTTTATTTTTTTTTTCTCTACTAGTTTTGGGTCTTACAGTTTGGAGCCTAAGAACCCAACCTAGCCGAGCTTTGCATGGAAACACTCCTTTCTTCATGGTCTATGGGTCGGAGGCAGTGCTGCCCGCTGATCTCAAGTTTGGGGCGCCAAGGCTGATCTTTGAAAGCATAGCAGAAGCTGAGACCACCAGGCTGGAGGACATAGACGTACTCGAGGAAGAACGGTTAAACGCAGTAATCCAATCAGCAAGATACCAGCAGACTCTAAGGCGCTATCACGACAAGGCTGTGCGGCAACGATTCTTCTCAGTAGGGGAGCTCGTCCTTCGCCGAATTCTAACGGGAGAAGGACGACACAAGTTATCACCCTTATGGGAAGGACCCTTCATAGTAGCAGAAGTCACTCGGCCCGGATCATATCGCCTCACTCAGATGGATGGCACAGAAGTGGGGAACTCCTGGAACATAGAACACCTGAGAAAGTTTTATCCCTAGCCGTACCTCAAAACTGCTGGGATAACGGTGATGTACTCTGTAAAGTGGAAATATGTCATCAATAAAGAAAAGGTCTCAAGGATACTCAATTTATTTACGATTGACTTGCATTCTTACTTAACTCAAGGTGACCACTATGCCCTGCTAATGGAGCAATCGACTTAAGTCGGCAACGACTTAAGGCGGTGCAACATGCTCACGCTTACTTAACTCAGGGTGACCATTATGCCCTGCTAACAGAGCAATCGACTTAAGTCGACAACGACTTAAGGCGGTGCAACATGCTCACCCTTACTTAACTCAGGGTGACCACTATGCCCTGCTAACGGAGCAATCGACTTAAGTCAGCAGCGACTTAAGGCGATGTAACATGCTCGCGCTTACTTAACTCAGGGTGACCACTATACCCTACGAACGCAGCGATCGGCTTAAGTTGGCGGTAACTTAAGACCAGTACAACATGCTCGTGCCTATATAATTCAGGGGATGATTTCCATATCCCGCAAACAAATTTCATAATCATCATGCGTCATTATTGCTAACTCATTAACTAATAAATTCTGATACAGTGAAAGAGTAATTATGTCATTCGAATGGTAAACTGGTGTCCTCTAACAAACACTCGATCATGCGAATCGTGCGCTTGGAGCACGCGAAATGTTTTTTCTATTTTGCAATGTCTTTTCCAGGAGCAACCGACGAAGAAGGGCGACTCGAGGAATCAGGGGCAGCGTTCACGTCAGCCCTTATATCTTCGGGAACAACCACGCCGGGTCTCCTCATCAAAATTCGTCCCGCCCGAATAGCCTTGTCCAGGGCTTTGTCGCGTTGGGCCTTGAGAGTAACAGAAGTTTCTTCAGCAGTTTTAACAGCCAGTCGAGCACTCTCTAACTCCTGGGCAATGGATTTTTTGGAAGCCCGGAGCCCTTTGATAGTAGCATCCTTCGCTGATATCAACTGCTTAAGCCGGGTTACCTCCTCCATGGATTCTTGCAGCTTACGACGGTGAAGGTCTAATTCTTCCATGGTGAAGCGATGACTTCTTTCCAAAATGGTCAGCGAATTGCTAGAATCTCGATACAACCTGTCAAGATTGTCACGAGAAGCGGCAAGGATACGTTTTTCTTCCTGCAAGCACAAGTCAGTTCCTTCAAAAACCAGGCAAGTAACAGGAGCACAGTAAGGCAAAGCACAGTTTCGTATATCACCTTTTCAGAGTCGAGCTGAGCATGCAGGGAAGAACTCAACGCATTGGCATCATCTAAGGCGGCAGAGACCTGATTCAGCTCAATCTGACTTTGAGAGTACTTTTCCTCAAGATCAGTGCATCGCTGAGCCAATTCCACCTGATCTTGAGAATGTTTTTCCTCAAGAATTGCAATCTGTCGAGTCATTCCTAGCAAGAGGTAACCAAACAAAACGAGGTCAGAAGGTAAAACAGTCCACAACAAACGCGAAGAAAAGAAAAAGGGCACTAACCAGCGTTAGTTGCCTCCAACTCGGATACACGACGATGAAGTGACACTGGATTCCAACACGAAAGAGACGAAGCCACTTCTGGGACAGGAGCACCCTGCAATCTCAGCTGGCTGGTCATCCCATCCACCAAAACCTGATGAGAAGAACAGATGAGCATAATGGCAAAAGTTCATGCAATGTAAAAATCAAGCCAAAAAACAGCACAGTACCTGGAGGTTGGAAAAGAATGAAGGGATCCCCAGATCAGGAGAAATCAGCTGATAACCAGGCGCAAGGTCACCACCCGAAGCAGTTTGCAACGGAACGGAGGGAATCAGTTCAGCGCCTTCAACAGAGCCGGACACCCGATCAGCGGGGACGCTGCCCTCTAAAGCGACGCCCTGGTCCAAAGTTTGGGCCACCACCATGCAGCCAGAGTGTGGAGGTGACCCCGCGTGAACGTCCATGGAAGTGCCGGAAGGAGACCCTGTCTGGGCACCCTCGGGGGCTGGGTCATAGTTGGCACTGCCCACTTGAGCTGGATCATCCCCGGCAGCACCCTCGGGGGCTGGGCAGTGGCTCGCACTCTTCGCCCGAGCTAAGTCATCCCCGACGACACCCTCGGGGGCTGGGCATGTGTCAGCACCATTCTTGAGGTCCAGACTCTCCGCAGTAACCACCTCTAAGGTTGACGGGCCCTCGGCTACTTCCATGGAATCAGGACAATCCAAGTTAGCGTCCCGACCCTCGAGATCGCGCTCTAAGGTTGACGAGGCACGAGATGACCTCAACCCAGCATCCGGCACGGCACCACAAGCTTCCGTTACATCATCATCCACTGGCCCTGATAACAAGTCCTCTGGGACCATATCCTCAAGAGTTTGATCAAAGTCGGCCAGGGATATTTCTTGCAGACCAACGAGGGCAGATAAAGCAGGAGAAGGAACTCCACTACTTTCCCCACTGGCGAGGAATTGCCGACTGTTCTTCCGAGTCAGAGGGACCTCATTCTCTTCCTCTCTGTCGTCTTCATCAGCAACACAGACAACACCCCCATTGGGATCAACGACGGATGGAGTACACCCATTGAGATCGGCATCAGTAAATTCAGGCACAGGAACCTCCTCAGCAGCAGGAACTGAGGGACCAGCACCCTGATCCAAACTAGATACTCGCCGAATACGTCTCTTTTTCTTTTTCTGCTCATCAACAGAAAGATCAGTTTGATTGGTTCGGCAAGGACGCCTCGAGCGAACACGGACAGGTCTCTGAACATCCAAGGTTATACCGACCTCTGGGAGAGGCGCCACTGCCAATGTCTCAGCAGGAGTAGCGTCAGAAGAATCTTCAGCCAACATATCAAGCATGGCATTCATTTCTGCATCATTAGGATCCAAAGGCACCTCGAAATGGACTTGTCGTTCATCATCAGGAATTTTCCCAAGTGAGGCAACCAAAGCATTGACTTCTTCATCAGAGGGCCGCGTTCTAAGGCCCAAATTGCCATCAGTCACAGGTGGATTTGACACGAAAAGAGTGAAGGCTTTGGCAGGAGGCAGATTCCAGGCCGAGTACGCCACCGGAGCACCAACATTGGATACTTTGCCCCTGAGAATCATCTCCAGTCGGCTCACCAAATCTGCAGAAGGGATTCTCTTGTTGATAACTCGAGTTGAGTCGGCTAGCCCTTGATACAGATAAGCCGGGTGGACCCTATCTTTCAGTGGCTGAATGTTCTTGAAAACGAAGTCAGCAACTACAGCCTCAGCAGTTAAACCTCTCTCTTTCAATAGTCCAACTTCAGCTAGCAGCACACTGGCTTCGGCTACCTCCTCGTCTGTAGGCGACTCGGTCCAGCTTGGGGTGCGAACGTCTGGCTGTCTTCCCGACCGGGGGGGAGAGAATTTCCATAGTTATCAACTATAAACCACTCCAGACGCCATCCCTTAATGCTGTCTTTAAGGGGAATCTCAAGATATTCAGTCTTCCGTCCCCGGCGCATCTCCAAACTGGCACCTCCGACCAACTGATGTTGTCCCCCGGCCATCCCAGGGCGACAATGATACAGGTGTTTCCACAAGCCAAAATGCGGCAGCACGCCAAGAAAGGCTTCGCATAAGTGGACGAAGATGGAAATTTGCAGAATTGAGTTAGGGTTCAGATGGGTTAGGTTGATGTGGTAGAAATCAAGGAGACCACGGAAAAAGGGAGAAATAGGAAGGCCAAGGCCGCGGAGAAGAAAAGGAGCGTAAACCACAGACTCGTGGGTATCCTCTGTCGGGACCGTAGTCCCGTGGCAAGTCCGCCAAGAACAGAGTTCCCGTGGAGGAAGAACCCCGATGGACACGAGGTGGAGGAGTTCGGCTTCGGAGATGATAGACATGTGGTTACCTGCAAAAGGCAACTGGCTGTTGGGATCGATTGGAGGAATCACCACAGCGGACGAGCTTGCGATTTTCCTCTTGGGAGCCATCTCGATTCTACCAGTGAGCAGATTGGAGGCGAGCGCAGAGAGGATTCAGAAGCGGGAATGCAAGAACTAGGGCGCGGAAAGCAAAGGCGGCTAAAAGTGCAGCTCTTATGGGATATTCTCGGACCAGATACCGTTTCAAAAAGTGCCCAGTCATCACCCGGCAGTTATTTCCAAAATCCCAGCAGGCCACGTGGTCATTCGGCAGTTATTTCCAAAAACCGGTGGGCCATCTCATCAATCGGATGTTATCCTCAAAATAACTCGGCATTGCCTCTAAAATGCCGACGTTACCACTCAGTCACTCGGCGTTGCCTCTAAAACGCCGATCTCGAGCTCAATCGCTCGGCATTACTTCTAAAATGCCGACGGCGACCTTTAATCACTCGGCGTTGCCTCTAAAACGCTGATCTCGAGCTCAATCGCTCGGCATTACTTCTAAAATGCCGACAGCGACCTTTAATCACTCGGCGTTGCCTCTAAAACGCTGATCTCGAGCTCAATCGCTCGGCATTACTTCTAAAATGCCGACGGCGACCTTTAATCACTCGGCGTTGCCTCTAAAACGCTGATCTCGAGCTAAATCGCTCGGCATTACTTCTAAAATGCCAACAACGACCTTTAATCACTCGGTGTTGCCTCTAAAACGCTGATCTCGAGCTCAATCGCTCGGCATTACTTCTAAAATGCCGACGGTGACCTTCAATCACTCGGCGTTGCCTCTAAAACGCTGATATCGAGCTCAATCGCTCGGCATTACTTCTAAAATGCCGACGGTGACCTTCAATCACTCGGCGTTGCCTCTAAAACACCGGTCTCATGTTCAATCGCACGGCATTACTTCTAAAATGTCGACGTCGACCTTCAATCGTTCGGCATTGCCTCTAAGACGCTGGTATAGCGCTCAGTCGCTCGGCGTTACTTCTAAAAACGTCGATACAGACTGCAATATTGCTCGGCGGCTACTTCTGGAAGCGTCAGTATGATGATCAAGTTGTTCGTCTATTGTCTCAAAAGAATCAGATTTATAATCAAACAAAACGAGTCATCAAGAGGAAACCAAAGTCATTCTTCATTAAGGGAAGTGGCAATACTTACAAATCAACTCATTATGAGTTGATACTTCCCTACTGCTACTACTACTACTACGCTACACTATACTACTCTACATTACTAATACTACTACATTATTTCACTATACTATTTCTAATCTATACTAATATCTAAAAAGACCAGTGGCATCTAGCCACTAGCCCTGCCCCTGCCGCCGCCGCCGCCCTTGGTGCTGCCCCTACTGTCGCCGCCCTTGGTGCTGCCCCTGCTGCTGCCGCCCTTGGTGCTGCCCTTGCTGCTGCCGTTGCCGCCGCCCCTGCCACTGCCGCTGTCGTCGCCGCCGTCGTCGTCGTCGTCGTCCTCGTCCTCGTCCTCGCCGCCGTCGTCCGAGTCCTCCTCATCCGAGGAGTACTCAGACTCATCCGAGCCCTCGAGCCTGGAGCGCTCGACGGCCCGGATGTACGTCCAGACCTCCGCGGCTATCCCCTGGGAGTCGTCCGAGTCATCGGACGACACCGGGGGAGAGACGGGAGCCGGAGACCCCTCGGACTCGGAGGAGAACTCCTCCTCCGAGTATTCCGAGTCACCGAAATCCTCCGATGGAGGAGTCGGCTCGCGCTTGCGCTTGTTGTTTTTGCCCATGGTGGAAGCAAGCGGGAAAGAAGAGAAGGAAGCAGTAAGGAATAGCGAAGAGATGTGAAGAAACCAGAGGGGCAACAGCGTTATTTATAGAAGAGAAAGGCAACCGCTCACCTCCAACCGCGGTCACTGAACAGTCGCAAAGCATTCAATATGCACTTCCACCCGTCCGAAGACACGTCAGGCGGCTGACGCCGTTTCATGCAGCACTACACCCATTGGGACTCCAGTTAACAGCGCAAAGGGTATGATTACACTCGCCGTCCCATCACATTACAACTCAGAAGCAGCCGGCTAAAACACTCAGCGTACCAAGCCGTCCCTTGCCCACACCCATTGGGGGGGGACGCCCAGGAATTGTCAGTATATTTTTCAAAATGGTCACATCTGTGCAGAGCATGCAGTGAATGCCTCAAGACAAAAATGAGATATCAACAAGAGTTAGAGGGAAGCCAAGTATAGCCAGCAGAGTGCAAAATATGGTCGACAGACACGACTTGAAGACTAGACAGAGAACGTCCATCGAATGTCCAATCAGTTGCAGAGCAAATAAATTACGCTACCTAGCAAGATATGGAAGGATTGCAAACTCGGCTGCAAAAGACAAAATACATGCTGACCTCTGAAGCATAATATTGATGACATAGCACGGATGACATCATGCCAACTTTTTTATAAGCAGAAAGAGTAATCTTCAGCAAAAGGACATAAAAAGAAGACCTTCAAGCGAATTATCCTCAAAAAATCCACTTGAAGGTCGGGGGCTACACCCATTGGGTGCACCTTCGGTGCACCCCATGGATTATCATTCTAAGCCGAGATAGTGCCAATTTCTAAGAGCATGGGACAAGATTAAAAAGCCAATCCTTAACCGAAATGAAGGAACACAAATGGAAATAATCTCTACTGAAGACCTTCGAGTAGATTATTTTCTAAAATCTACTCAAAGCTCGGGGGCTACACCCATTGGGTGCACCTCCGGTGCACCCAACGAAGTTCAGAATCCTACAAATAGGAATGCCGATCTCTAAGGCACAGGCACGAAACTAGGTTTTGGTCAACAAGTGATCGAAGCAGGAGAGAATAACAGGAAGCCATCTTTCTTCAAATCACCTGCAAGCTGGACCTGAGATCTTCGGGTTGATTACCTCTAAATTAACCCAAAGATCGGGGGCTTGTGGGGGATAGATATCCCCCGGGTCCACTGAAAGAGTAAAGGACCTCACGAAAGGCCCGAGGGCCCAATAAATCGTAAGGTTATTCTTTCGTGGGCCTGGGGGGAAACAATCGGCAAAGCAGAGCGACGTGAGGCCGGATTGGTGCAAATCCGGACGGCCCATAGCGTCGAGCGAGTGGCCGCAACGGAGATCCGACTTTCCCGCGCTGGAGCCTCCATGCAACGAAGCCACGTGAGGATAAGTCGGCGAGGGTTACGTAAAGGATAATCTCAAGAGGTTCACTATCTTTTAGCCACTTGTTGTTATCTTATCCATGTGTACTGCCCCACGGTCGAGTATATAAGGCCTAGGGGGCACCCCTTCAGAACGATCGACCCATTACGTAGCCACTTACACAAACTCTCTGTATTCTCGATCCGGAGAACCCTCTTGTAATCATATCCACCAAGCATACTCATCAGGACGTAGGGTGTTACGCATCACTAAGCGGCCCGAACCTATAAACCTTGTCCACCGTCTCTCGTGCGATCGGCACGAACCATTTTGCTACAGTTGTCGACACCTTCCTACTCCTAAAACACCTTGAGGGGCAACCCCGGGTGTGCGGTCGGACCCAAAACACCGACAGTAGCAACTAAATATCTAAGAATTCGCTTAACGACCACAAGGTGACACTCCCTTGGGTCGGATTGAAATCTAGCACACATGCATACGCTAAGCATAATATCCAGTCTACTAGTACACAAATACAGTAAAGACCCTATCATAGACCGGTATGCCTTTTGATCAACGGACTTACCTCCTTTGTTGAGGTCGATATGTCCGTCGGTTCCCATTGGAGTCTTTGCGGGCTTGGCGTCCTTCATCCCAAACCGCTTGAGCAAGTCTTGCATATACTTTGTTTGAGAGATGAAGGTGTCGTCCTTGAGTTGCTTCACTTGGAACCCAAGGAAGTAGTTCAACTCGCCCATCATCGACATTTCAAATTTCTGAGTCATCACCCTGCTAAACTCTTCACAAGACTTTTGGTTAGTAGAACCAAATATTATGTCATCGACATAAATTTGGCACACAAATAGATCACCGTCACAAGTCTTAGTGAAAAGAGTTGGATCGGCTTTCCCAACCTTGAAAGCATTAGCAATTTAAAAGTCTCTAAGGCATTCATACCATGCTCTTGGGGCTTGCTTAAGTCCATAGAGCGCCTTAGAGAGCTTACACACGTGGTCAGGGTATCGTTCATCCTCAAAGCCAGGGGGTTGCTCCACGTACACCTCCTCCTTGATTGGCCCGTTGAGGAAAGCGCTCTTCACGTCAATTTGGAACAACCTGAAAGAATGGTGAGTGGCATAGGCTAACAAAATACGAATCGACTCTAGCCTAGCCACAGGAGCAAAAGTCTCCTCAAAGTCCAAACCTGCGACTTGGGCATAACCTTTTGCCACAAGTCGAGCCTTGTTCCTTGTCACCACCCCATGCTCGTCCTGTTTGTTGCGGAACACCCACTTGGTTCCCACAACATTTTTCTTGGGACGCGGCACCAGTGTCCAAACTTCATTTCACTTGAAGTTGTTGAGCTCTTCCTGCATGGCCAACACCCAGTCCGGATCTAGCAAGGCCTCTTCTACCCTGAAAGGCTCAATAGAAGAGATAAAAGAGTAATGCTCACAGAAATTAGCTAATCTAGAGCGAGTGGTTACTCCCTTGCTAATGTCACCCAAAATCTGGTCGATAGGATGGTTCCTTTGAATCATCGCTCGAACTTGAGTTGGAGGGGCCTGTGGTGCTTCTTCCTCTTCAACTTGGACATCTTGTGCTCCCCTTGATCACACGCCTCTTCTTGAGGGACTTGTTCGTCATCTTGAGTTGGGGGAAGCACCGTCGTTGAGGAAGAAGGTTGATCTTGCTCCTTGTGTTCCTGTGGTCGCACGTCTCCAATCGCCATGGTACGAATCGCGTCCGTTGGAACATCATCTTCGTCTACATCATCAAGATCAACTTGCTCTCTTGGAGAGCCATTAGTCTCATCAAATACAACGTCGCTAGAGACTTCAACCAAACCTGATGATTTGTTGAAGACTCTATACGCCTTTGTATTTGAGTCATAACCTAACAAAAACCCTTCTACAGCTTTGGGAGCAAATTTTGAATTTCTACCTTTCTTCACCAGAATGTAGCATTTACTCCCAAAAACTCGAAAATAAGAAACGTTGGTTTTGTTACCGGTTAGAAGCTCGTATGACGTCTTCTTGAGGAGGCAATGAAGGTAGACTCGGTTTATGGCGTGGCAAGCCGTGTTCACAGCTTCCGACCAAAACCGCTCGGGCGTCTTGAATTCTCCAAGCATCGTCCTCGCCATGTCTATGAGTGTCCTGTTCTTCCTCTCTACCACACCATTTTGCTGTGGTGTGTAGGGAGCGGAGAACTCGTGCTTGATTCCCTCCTCCTCAAGGTACTCCTCCACTTGAAGGTTCTTGAACTCGGACCCGTTGTCGCTCCTTATCTTCTTCACCTTGACCTCAAACTCATTTTGAGCTCTCCTTAGGAAGCGCTTGAGGGTCCCTTGGGTTTCAGATTTATCCTGCAAAAAGAATACCCAAGTGAAGCGGGAAAAGTCATCAACTATAACAAGACCATACTTACATCCTCCTATGCTTAGGTAGGCGACGGGTCCGAAGAGATCCATATGAAGTAACTCCAAAGGTCTTGACGTGGTCATCACATTCTTGATATGATGAGAGCCTCCCACCTGTTTACCTGCTTGACAAGCTACACAAGGTCTATCTTTTTCGAAAGTTACATTTGTTAGACCTAACACATGTTCTCCCTTTAGAAGTTTGTGAAGGTTCTTCATCCCCACATGTGCTAGACGGCGATGCCACAGCCAGCCCATGCTAGTCTTAATAGAGTTTGCCGTCTAGTACACCCTTAAAAGCCAATGGACCATCACTCCTAAAGACAGACACATCTACATTTGTGAATAAGCAATTATATCCCATATTACATAATTGACTAACGGACAACAAGTTATATCCGAGCGATTCAACTAAAAACACATTAGAGATGGAATGCTCGGAAGAAATAGCTATTTTTCCTAGTCCTTTAACCTTGCCTTGATTCCCGTCACCGAATATGATTGAGTCTTGGGAATCTTTGTTCTTGACGTAGGAGGTGAACATCTTCTTCTCCCCCGTCATGTGGTTTGTGCATCCGCTGTAGATAATCCAGCTTGAGCCCCGGATGCATAAATCTGCAAGGCAAATTAGGCTTGGGTTTTAGGTACCCAACTCTTGTTGGGTCCTACAAGGTTAGTTATAATCGTCTTTGGGACCCAAATGCAAGTTTTGTCTCCCTTGCATTTGACCCCCACCTTTTTAGCAATCACCTTTTTATTTTTGCATGAAAGAACAAATTTAGTATTGCATGCAAGAAATATAGTGGTAGATCCATTACACACATTCTTAGGTGCATGAGACACAGAGTTTCTCCTAGGCCTACCACTAGAACTTGAAGCGGTCATGGCATGTGAGTCAAAAGCATTATAACTCCTATCATAATGAACATTTCTAGAATATTTCATAGCCATATTTCTACCATGCATAGAAGAACTAAAAGCAGTCATAGCATGTGAATCATAAGAATAATTCCTACAAGCATTTCTAGAGAATTTCCTATCGCTATAAATGAAGGCATGATTCTTTTGATTGCTACTAGTCATAGGAGCCTTCCCTTTCTCCTTAGTGGGGATGGGAGCCTTATGACTTGTTAAGTTCTTGGCTTCCCTCTTAAAGCCAAGCCCATCCTTAATTGAGGGGTGTCTACCAATAGTGTAGGCATCCCTTGCAAATTTTAGTTTATCAAATTCATTTTTGCTAGTCTTAAGTTGAGCATTAAGACTAGCCACTTCATCATTTAATTTAGAAATGGAAACTAGGTGTTCACTACACGCATCAACATTAAAATCTTTACACCTATTGCAAATTACAACATGTTCTACACAAGAGGTTGATTTATTAGCTATTTCTAACTTAGCCTTCAAGTCATCATTGATACTCCTTAAGCTAGAAATAGATTCATGGCACGTAGATAATTCACATGAAAACATTTCAATTCTTTTAACTTCTAAAGCAAGAGATTTTTGAACATCTACAAATTTATCATGCTCTTCATATAAAGATCCTCTTGCTTTTCTAACAATATGTTCTTCTCATTCAAGGCATCAATTAATTCATTGATTTTATCAATTTTAGTTCTATCTAAACCTTTGAATAAACTAGCATAGTCTACTTCATCATCACTAGATTCATCATCACTTGAAGAAGCGTAAGTACTACTATTACCTAATCTGTTCTGCGCACGCGCGGACCGTCCGGACCGTCCGCCCTCTATTTGGTGCTCAACACCACTATTTTTATAGTAGTTATACCTCAACACTTAAAAAATCCGGCCGCCACCAAAACCCGCTGCCCCTTTCTTATCACGTGCTTGATGTCGCTTGGATCGATAGACAAAGGATCAATCGACAAAAGTTGACATGATAATTTTTCTCTCAAGGTTCGGTGGGTTTGGGTTGTCAACTATTTACTGTCGTACTCTCCCACAGGTCATACTCTCCCACATGGAGTGCTCACACCAAAACTCGAACACTTGATGTGGCTAGACCACTAAGCACTCTTTACACCTTGCTCTACTAGTTTTGTTCTTAGTGTATCCAATGAAGTGAGCATGGTACTCCTCACAAAACCTTCTCTAGAGCCACACATAACTTCATGTGGACTTTCAACAGAGCCACAACCTTAAATACATCTAGGAGGTGGCAACCTTCAAGAGATCCACAACCTCAAAGACATCTAGGAGGTGGCAACCTTCAAGAGTAAGATGCATTACTAGCTTGCAACTCAATCACCTAATGCCACTAGATGCACTCTCTCAATGCAACACACTAGAAATCACCCTCACACAATTGGATGTGTTTTCTTGCAACTATATGTGAGTACAGGCCCACGACTAAGCACAACACTTGGGTAACACATCCTCCAGGTGCTCTTTTAAACAAACAACACGACCACCCTCTATATTTAGAGAGAGAGAGCAAAGAAACTAGTTGCTCGAGGCTTTTCAGCCACTGCCTTAGAATCCCTAGCTTTCCCACCTCGAAAATTTTAGGGTGGCTATCCACGATCTCACGATCGATCTAAGGGATCAAAGTGTGTGCACCTCTTCCCAACTTGGAATTTTTAGCCACACCGGTTCAGAAATTCTGGGAGGCGGTTGATATTTTCAAAGGGAAGGAAAAGAACACCAGAAGACAAATGTTGGGACATACGGCCAAGTGCTTTGAATTTTCGAGCAAGACACAGTTTGTAATACCTCAAAGATATTAATTTTGGGTTTGGAGAAAAAAAGGTGATAAGGATACCTCAAAGATGGGTTGGGGTGTTTATCATTTTTGTAGTAATGTTCTAGTAGTTAGGTGCCTACTGATTTTTTATTGTCATTATTGTATTTGTCCTTATATTTTTAATCATGGCTTTTCTTGATTTCTTAATGCTAATTAAAATTATAACCTTGGCACTAAACTCTAGTTCCATATATTTTTTTCTAGGTTTTGTGTAACTTAGGCATACTAGGAAAAATATGGTCATTCCCTGGTTTTCATTTTCTACTGCCTTTTTTATTTTCCTAAGGTTTGGGCAGAAATAACCTTTAATGGACATTCCTAGGTTATTTTTGTATACTGGGGTGCTCAGTATTTTTAAACAGTGTATATACCAGGTAAGTATCTCTACAAATTTTCTTTAGCTCAGTATAGAATTATTCCTATTTTCCCTTATATTAATAAGGTTTGGGTATTTTCCTAAATTAAATCAAAACTCTAGAAAGTATTGCAGGAACCATGGGGTTTACTATTTTCGCTTAATAGTATATAATATGTAGGTCCCAGCAAAATTTGTTTGACCAAATTTGGTTGAATATAACTCAAGTTATGAATTTTCCAAGTTCTCTGCTCATTTGAAAAGAATAAACATAAAGGTTTAAAGGAAAACGACTTTGCATCGAGGTCCCTAGACTTAATCTTATCCAAGTCGTTTAAACCGTGCCCCTAAAGAACTATTCATATGTGTCACTGACTTAGCACTTAACCCCCTGGTCTTTTGCCCCCTCTAACCTGCGCTCCTTCCTCGCCTGAACAGTAACCGAGGAGGAAAAAGCAGTGGCGCGGCTTACCAGCGATGGTAGAGGTCCGGCGAAGGGTCGAGTGAGGTCCAGGGGTCTCTAGCGATCACGTCGAGGTGCGGGTCGTCAACGGTGGTGACCGGAGGTGGGCTGGCCACGTGCGCAGGCGGTCGGGCTCGCTGGTGGTGCGTGCTCCGGCCTGCTCACGGCGGTAGAGTCAAATCAAAGTGCTCGAGGAGCTTCATGGGAGGTTAGTGATGACGTGGGTGCAAGGAATTAGAGAATGGCTCACCGTGTGACCCGATCCACACGCGGCGGCGGTCGGTCGAAGTCCGGTGAGGTTGTGCTTGCTTCTGCGGTGAGGCAATGCCTCGGCTCAAGCTTGGGAAAGCTTCACCGCCTCTCGAGGAAGCTGTCCAGGGTCTAGGGCGAGGCTGGGGGTCGACGGGAAGGGCTGGCCACGGTGGCCGTGCTCGAGCAGTGATGGCGGGCGGCACAGAGCTCGTCGGAGTTGGAGTTTCTGCTCGAGGAGCGAGGCGGAGTGAGGGGTGGTCTGCTGCGCACCAAGGGTACTTATAGGCACCCTCGGGCATGGCTGGGTGCAGGCGAGCGAGGGGGACATGAGCCGACCGTGCGCGGCACGCGCAGAGAGCGGCCAGTGCGCGGCCGAGCGCTTGAGCACACGATCGAACACATGTACGTTTGTTTCTGCCCTTGTTCAAACGTCTATTGATCGACCTAAACGTGCATATATTGCCAAGGATCCTATGTATCGTCTCTTCACCGTGCTAAGGGCTCTCTGTCTTTTGTGAGTCCCAAGTGAAGATATGGCCTGGGTGAGAAGATATGGTGGTGTGAAGTCAGCTCTGTCTGCACTGTTCAAACCAAGACAAAACTCATGCCAAATCATGTCAAACGATTTTGGTTTGATTTCAAACTTCACCAGGGTGTGCCTAGGGTATTTTGGTGCCACTTTGATATTTGGACTTTGTGGATTCGAGATTTGAAAAACAGAGAACATAACTAACCTTTGGGAAGAGGTTTGAAATTCATGTTCTGAATTTCTGAATTTTCCCTAGGGGCTTTACTTCATGGGCTGTTTTGGGAATTTTGAAAAAAAATCCAAATGACCAATCTTCCTTACTACATTTTATAGTTTATTTAATGCACTATAACTTTGTTAATTGGTCCATATTGAGATTTTGTATTCTGCCCAAGTCTTTTCTCTAATTCCCCTTTTGTGCTCAAATGGCCAATTTGAATGGTGTTAGGGTTTTGGATGTTTTTCCCACTTGAGGTGCATGATGTGCTTAGTGTATGATTCTTGAGCTGAAAAAGATTTTACTTAGGCTCTAATCCTTTAAGTTTGGTGTCTCTTGCATCATTAGAGCCACATGTGATAATGGTCACAAGTTGGGGTATTGGGAAAACCCTAAGTAACACTGGGGTGTTACACGTACCTTCGTCTTCGTTCTGAGGGCACGATATGGTTGGGGATGTTCGCCAGATCGTGTGCAAGCTCATCGTGGAGTGGTCGGGCGGTGAAGGTCATCATCTCTAGCCGAATCACTCGTCGGTGTTGACGATCCACCTGGGAGACGCAGCGTAGTGTCGCATGGGTGGAACCTTCGTCGACTCAATCCAAGGTGAGATGACCTCTATATCTTTCGCTTCATCATACTCATCGTATAGCACCGTTTTGATCGGAGTTTGGATCGGCGGAGCACCGGACCGGCCGACTCCGTCCATGGTGCCATCGCCCCACGTCCTGGTGAGGGAAAGAATATGAGAGAGCGTTGCATCACCGTTAGATGGGGTTTGGGCGGCTGGGATTAAAACATAGGATATCCCTTCGCCCAATAAAATCCAGGTCATCTGGTTGTGTCTGAGCGGGTACGATTGTGTGTCGATTCAGAGTTATGAGGATCTAATCTTGGCACTTGGTTAAGGATCCAACGGCTGAAGACACCCCATACCCCTTCACCGCATAATATTTTATAAAGAGCCCCTCAGTTTGTTATTATTTAACCCGCAGCCTACACCAGTTCAAGTATCACTACAATTGAGTCCCACAATTTTCAGATTAAACCCCAAACTCCTTAAAAATGGTGATCGTCGTCCAATTTTCTTTATAAATAAAAGAAAATTCGAGAAATTGATTTCTAGCATTAAAACAATTCAATAAACTTAGTAAATCCATATCTTGATAATTTTAACTTCGATTTAATGGTTCTCGAACCCACGATCTTGTAGCGACGTGTAGAATATTACTGTGTGGTTTGTTTCCATCTTTGGTGTAATATTATTTTTCACCTATTCTTTGTCTATCTCTGTGTATTGCTACGTGTAGAAGCGAAATCGAGGAACTTGAAGCCTAACTTTTGGGGCAGCATCTAGACTATAAGGTTATCGCAAGTATAAAGCAAGTTGTGTTCTTGATCACTTTCTTGACCTAATAATGTTCATGATTGTTAATTATCGTGACACTGTTAAGTTAAGCTAATGGGACCTAATAGATTACCTAGTTTTATTTAACCGACAACTTGTATACCAATCAATTATTGTGTAGTCTTGCTATGATCTACTTGGTTTTGGGATTAATATTCTATATGATTCATGATTATGCTTCGTCATTATTGTTGGTTTAATTATTGTTCATGATAAGATTATTTTGTTAATTGAAACATGAAGAACCATATAGAAAAACAGTGCTACCACAAGGGTGGAATGAGATGATCTTGGCCAATTAATTAGAAAAGCTAGAGAGAGATTACCTTACCCGAAAGGGGCAAGCCGGGAGTGTCGCTGCAGAGTATAGGGAGGTTCTCGGGTCGAACTGTCTGTAATAGCTTTTTCGACGAGTGATTCCTATGCTCCCTCTTTCTGACACCGTAGCAGGTTTTCTCAAACTAGTAGAACTTTGAAAATGCCTCGTAGTGCTATCCTGCCTCATCTCCTCGGCAGCGCTACCCAAACTAAAAATGACCAAAACTTCTTCATTCGAACTCTGATTTTGATGATCTTATATTTTTTCGGAAAGCTTATTGAAAGGGGTACCCAATCCACTTAAGGGCATGTTTGGTTGTACTCCAATCCATATGGATTGAGGGGGATTGATGGGGTTTTAATCCCTAGTAAGTCAAAATCTCTCACAATCCGTATCAATCCCCTCCAATCCATATGGATTGAAAATAACCGAACAAACCCTAAAATAGTTCATCCAAAACACAATGTATCAACCTAGAATTCTAATACAAAGACCCAACCCTCTTTTAGGACATACCAAAAAAACTTTTTTCTAAAGCATGCCAAATCCAAATGTTCTCCCACGAGATGATCAACACTTTTAAGCCTTAGGTAGCATTTTCAAACTATTTACATGGACGAAGACTAAACAACAGAACAAATTTGTAAGCCTAACTAATCTATGATTAGCAAATATTTACTGTAGCATCATATGAACGAATTATGAACTAACTAGGCTTAATATGTTTATTTATCGTTTAGCTCTCATATATATAATTAGTTTTATAATTAGATTATATTTAATATTTCTAACTAGATAATTTTCATTTATGTAGTCAGTTTTATGACCATATTTAATATTTCTAACTAGCATCCAAAGATTCTTCGATGTGATAGAAGGGGATCCAAACATCCGTGAGGATTTATTTGGATACTCTAGTATTGATCTCAATCCATATAAGTTGAGGTGAAATAGGGTGTAAATTAGTTTAAGTTACGCCACAATCCACCTCAATATAAGTGGATTAGAGTTAATACTAGGTACCAAAACTAGACCTGAGGCTTCTACGCCGATGTGCGCTTGCGTCCTTTCAGATGCAAGTGCGCAACAAATACAACCGAGAAATCCCTTTTGAGCCTTTGATTGAGTTACAAGCTATTGATTGAGTTACAAACCCTTTGCTATTAAGTATAATTTAACTCATAAATATAGAAGACACAAATATAAAAATAACTGTTATTCTCATCCATCTATTCTGCTCACTCGTTACAACAAATACTATATACAAAGTTAGAGTTTTATATAGCTTAGCTTTCAGCTACATGGTCACATGGACCACATGGGTCTTCGAGCAAACTAGTTTCTTAACAGACACATCGTGTCCCAACTCCCGATAGAACGATGGGAACTCCCCGCTGCGGGCTGCATTGGGACGTCTGCAGACGGCTGCAGTAACAATCCATGCACGAGAAGAAATAAAGTTCAGAGGCAAACCTCCTGATGGTTATTATTAGTACTGCTGAACCGTGTCAGTTGATTCAGTTTGGCACAGCCACTCTAACGACAGTCGACAGAGAGTTAACAAAGCTCAGTGACGGGATCCGTATATCGGCTCTCAGCAGAGCGGCCGGAACGATGCCCCATACATAGGCATAGCTACTGTAATTTACAGGTCGTCCGTGCGTGGCGGCTTGCGCGCTCTTTAAAAAAATCGCCAGTCCACACGCGCTCGGCACAAGGGAAGCACGGCACTGATCAGCTAGCGGCCACGGCGTCAGCCGCCAGAGGACCCGAGCTCAGGAGCTGGCGGAGCATGGGCGCACCGTGATCCCTGCGCCGGCTGCTGCTGCCGCTGCCGCCTCTTGACGCGCCTTCGCCGTCCATCATCCAGAGGATGTTCTTGACGACGTGAGCCGACGATGGCGCCGTTGGTGTCTGGTGGCCGGCGGAAGCTTCTTGTGCTTGGTCTGATGTACTGTCCGCTAGTTTCTCCTGTGATGCGATTGCGATGCGATGTGGCGTGAGGGGTTGGGCATGTTCGTTGTTCGAAGGAAACAGAACGTCGACAAGAGTTTATGCATGGCCGCCGTTCAAGGATGTAAGTACCATCAGAGCCGAGTTCTCCATCCTTAGTTTCTGGGAGCTTTCCGTTAGCCTGCTGATCTCGCTTCGGAGGGACGTGTTCTCGGCGGTCAGTAGCTCTACTCTTCTAGCCAGTTCTTCAGTCTCAGCCTGAAACAACAGGAAAAACCAACATGAGCACTATGCAAGAAAGGTTGGAATCGAGATGTGACCGAGGCGCCCTATTAGACTCACTCACTCTACAGGCTGAATATATACGTTCTGCTGTCAAAGGTGGTACAGTACCTCTGTGAAGTGAATGGTCTCCGAAACAATTAATAGCATGGTTGGCAAAATCATCTCGGTTTACCTGCTTCCTCAGCCTTGAGCGCCGGGCAGATTCCCTGTTTGACTGCTTCCTCCTTTCACGCTTCGATTCCTTGTCGTCCTGGCAATACAGCAAGAGTTACACTTACACACACCAATTGCTTCGAGCAAACCAAGAGTTTTTAATCCTAGAAGTTGAACCCATTCTAGCCGCTCACAATAATGTCAATTAGTTCTATAAAACAACCAAGAAACCCTATAAGACACTCTACTGTACTGAGTACCGTCGTCTTTTTACGAGGTGGAGGAGAGAAAAGCGTAATTGCCCAATCCAGGTGCCACATCAAACATACCTTAGCTGGCCATTCGGTTGATGTTGCACCACTAACTTTGAAGTCACTACCGGTGCTCACACATGGTTTCATCGTTGTGTCTGGAATGCGCACACTGGACAAAGCTGGCAATCTTCCTGATTCCCCACATGTTTCTGAACCAAAAAAAAGGAGGGAATCAAGGACCTTTTGCCATATCATTGAAACTAGATACATAGTTAAAGCATGTATCGAAAAAAGCTATAATGTCTTATAATTTGCAAAGGAGGAAATATGTTGCAAAATGATAAGCAAGAATTCTGGATCGTCTGACAGAAAAATATACGATTATCATGTGTTTGATGATTGTGAACGACATAATGAATACAGGAGTAAATCAGTAGACTACCTGATGTAGTCCTATCATCTAAGCTCCTCTTCTTTGGAGTTCCGCTCACCTATATACAACGAAAAGGAATGCTTACAGTGTCAATGTCTGTTGGCTAACTCGGAACATCATGACACCATTGACCACAGAAGAGTACCTTTGGGTTGTTTCCATCGCTGGATCCTTCTAGGCTGTGATCCCCATTAAATTCACAGCAGCATCCAGATACAACAGAACTCAGTTTACACAGAGATAACAAACATGCCAGAACAGTACACTTCCAAATTCGTAGGAAAAAATATATTAGAAATATCATGTAACCACCTTGTTTTCTCACTGTTGCCACTTGACACAGCAGATCCATCAATTTCCTTTAGTTTCTTGTTTAAACTATTATCCTTGCTGTTCCCAGACTTAGCTGGCTCTGCACTCAATGGGTTTACCACCTTCACAAAAAAAAAACAGTCAACATATGTAATAAAATATAGTAACATCTTAATTAGTTACTAAAGTATGACTGTATGAGCCAAATAAAGATAGGTACACTGCAGGTCTGCAATGCCATACTTACTAGGGGCATGAGTGGATGCAGGAAACCACCAGCATGTGGGTATATTGCAGCATATGATTTTCCAAAGGCAGCCGGTGGCATAGTCTGCAAAGACGCTGGGGGAGGTTATAATTGTACAAGACAAATCAAAATGTATACAGCATTTGGTATATCAAGATTTAACTCAAAATACCTGCGGACCCCACACATATGGTGGAGGGACATGACCAGGCGCTACTCCAGGGTTAAAGAAAGCTGGTGGCAAGACCCCTGGGCCATAATATGCCTGCACCGGTGGTTCTATGATTTAGTCGGTTGCTCAATAAGAAAGGTAAACTTGATTTCAACAATAATAAGAAAAAAATCAATTATAAGGCAGTTAACCTGCATAGTCGACCAATCAAAGCATGGATAAATAGCTGGCTGATCCTGCAACACAATCAGCTATTAATTAGACACCAAATGACCAAACCAGCTAGTCGACCAATAAGTGCATGTAACTAGAAAAGTTCCTTCAGAACATTATATACATGCTTGATTGCTATTGGATGTCTAACCTTCTGTTACTTTGTAACAATCACATAGGAAAGAAAAAGAACATCCACATTCCCACAATACTAACCCTCGATAACATTTACTACCAATAAGCTTTAATGGGACTTTTCTATGCATTTGATTGTTCTTTTTTATCCTTGGTTAAATCCAATGATTGTAAAATCAGTAAGGAAAACAATTATAACTCGATGTATTTACCTTGGGTGGTGATGGTGCTTTTACTGAATTCTGAGTAACTACAGCTTCATCATGACCCATGTTTTTTTGTGAATGTCTGCATATTTTATGATAAGAGATGTGACATTAGTTAAGGAAAAATAGCATCTGCACAAATAGAACTTCCAAAATGTCTACTTCATCATTCAGTGAATATTAATTATCAAATTGTGATTAGTTGTAAGCTCTCCACCATTTTACTTCTTTATACAATATTGAGCAACTCTCCTACGTGTTCGAGGGAAAACAACATTTTGTAGTTGTAGGCTCCGCACGAATATCCAACACATCATCCTATTAAAAAACCAAGCTGTTACTGTAGCTTTTCATGAATTAGATTACTCAAATTGATATGATTATATCCCTAACATTTATTAACATACCAGAAATATGCAATAAGTTCATGTAACTTGAAAGCCCATGCTTAATTGCTTATCCCTTGTCCTTACAGATCAACACTAGATTTTTTGTGTATGTGCAGTAGAATCTTTTTCGCCATCGCGCTGAGACACGTTTTTCATTAAGCAAAAATAGAGTTTAACAATACAAAGCTTGGACGGTAACTGGTGATTACCGAGCCAAACGCCCCCTAAGCTCACTCGGTTGTGATTACAAATAAACTAGGCGACACGGCGGCAATCATCAAAGGAGGCCCTGGACTAGGCGGGCTAAAGAACATTGTGCTCTAACCCGGCAAAGTTCAACTCCATGACTACCGGATCCACACCATCAGAGAATAGTGCCTGAAGGGCCTCATGCTTGGAGGCAGACAACGGAGCAGCAGAGATAGCAAAAATAGCCTGGAATCTGTTGAAAGCCTCAGGGTCTGGGCTCTGGGCCACGTTCACGACCTCTAGCTTTTGCATCAGCATATTTTGTACCCAGACAGTAGGGTTGGAAGTCCTGGCTTGGCAGTCAGCCTTCCACCCCGACGCACCGAAACTACCGTTGAAGGTATCTTGGACTGTATCCATTGGAGACTAGATTAAGCTTATCCAGATGGTGGGGTGCCTTCTAATCCACCAGGTTACAACATTTAAATCATCTACGTTAAAAAAAACATTTAAACCCTCCGCGTTCAAAAAAAAAACATTTAAATCATCTATGTTCAAAAAACATTAATCTTGGGTGCCTGTCTCCTCCTTTACTTTCGCAAAAATTCTAATCGTGTGCCCATTGCAACAGGGGCATAGACAAGGGGGCGGGAAGGGGCTGCCCCACCTAACGTTGCATAGTTTTCACTACTATTTTATTATTTCTCACTAATCACTAGAGATTATAAATGAACATGCTTTACTAACTAATTTTAGGTTGCTTTTCTCAAACACATCTTGATCATCTAATGTTAAGTGGCTAAATAAAATAGATGTGAATTGTCGATCTACGAAGAATGTCGCTTCAATTCTTATCTTCAATTTAGATATTTACTCTGTCCTGTAATATAGTGCATTCCGAAAAAAAATAAGACAACTTAAGGGAATCCTTAAACAGTGCAACCCCATAGATTAAACTCAATAGATATCCCCAATTAAGATGTTTCTTCTCCAATTATAGTAACTTTTTTAACAAACTTTGTCAAAATCTAAGCATTGACACCATGTAGAATGCATTATATTTCAGTATAAGGTTTAAAAGTCACAATGCACTATATATTCCAGGATAATAGAGGGAATAGCATTTTTCTAAGATGAAGAGCTTAAAGATGATTTATTATATCGGTTTTTTCAAGCCAACATCAAAGTCTAGTGCTATATATTTTTGGTCGACACTTAGTGAGCCCCCCTATGTCCGGACCCATATCTGAATTCTGGCTCCACCCTGCATCGCATGGTACTTATTACTTCGATCAAAATGATACATTTTTCACCTTTGGTGAAAAGGTAGAAGGTGAAGTGATAGCCTAGATCCTTTAGTTCAGTGTTTACATCTTACAGGCTGTTCGCTGCGGCTGGATTAAAGCCGTTTGGACTGCTGCAGCTGCAATCCATAGAGAGAAAAATACTGTAGAAGCCGCAGCCGCAGCCGGATTAAAGCCGCAGCGAACAGGGCATTAATTTCTGGAATCCATTTTAGCTCCTCTCCGATGCATGAAGAATAATGAAACAAGCAACCCGTTTGCGTTGTGTCCGATATTTGTCGGTGTACCTTTCACTGTATGACAGAACCACGGAACAGTGCTAGAACCTGATAAAGCCATCCTACTATCGAACTTTCGGTTGATAAATCACATCGTAACTAATGCGGTCTCCGCCTATGGCAGACTAATCGTAACTCTGTCCAAGACCACTCATTCAAAATCGTAAACAGCATCCACGCGGAACCCCGGTTGAGAGCTGACTAGATCAGCAGTCTCGTCTGTCCAACGCATAGAAAGGCGAGGTGACGCCGGGAGACGACAAGGACAAGGATATCCTGTACGGGGACTAATTTTACATTCTTCACATCCTGTACGGGCACCCATTTACATTCTTCCATGCAGCGTATAGGGGTAGCGTGCTGATTTTGAAGATTAGAGATGCATGAGAAGAAGAGTGAACCACGCTACAGGCTACACCCACAGGTGCGAAAAAATTGCTATTTTGTCACTTCTACCGTGGGCTCTCTGCTATTATGTAACCCTATGTCTATGATTTGTGAGATCATTTGTGTCTATGATTTATGGGTTTGATGGTAAAATAGAGAAGCCACAAGATTGACAGCATCATGTATTCATGTCGTAACCGTCGCCAGCGAGTTGGCAACGGCACAGCATGAAGTAGACTAGTAGCACCGATGCATGATGCAAAGGCAGTAAGGCACTACAGGATCCTAACGGGAAGCAGCGAAATTTTATGGAACGCAGTAGAGCCGAGCATATTTCTCGACCCTTCGTGAAGGTCACAACTCCAAATGGGCTGAGTGAGGGTGCAACTGGAGGGCGCGCGCATTGCGTGGTAAGACTTAAGAGGGGGGCAGAGGGATGGATCGAGCGTACCTTGAACCGGTGGCCGCGCCGGGTCGGGTCGGGGTCGAGGAGGCCTCGCGAGGATCGGCGGACGAGCCGGATGCGGAAACACGCACCCCGGGGAGGCGGGAGTCGGAATTCGGAAAGGAGAGGCGGCGCCGCGGCGGGAAGGCAAGGAGAAGGAGATGAGGGATGCGTATGCCGTATGCGTGCGGCGGGGCTGGGTCGTTTGGTTTGGAGTTCGGACTTCGGAGTTTGAACTTTGGAGACGGGAGGAGTAGCCAAAGGAGGACCGGAGGAGGAGACTAGTCGCTCGCGCGAGGAGCGCGGAAGACGCTGCCACGTCACAGGGGTACGTGTCGGCGCCCGATAAGCTAGTGAACGCGTGGCAGTCAGTTTGGCTGCCTGGAGGCATCGGTTGGTGTCCGCCACAGGTCACATACTCCGATGCCATGTGCTCATGTCATGTGCATCGATCCTTTGCGTTCACGAACTTTACTATCATACAAGGTGTATTTGTACATGGCCCTCCCCTTCCTGAATATTTCCCTTTTTTTCCAACCTGCATACCGTACAAGTTTAGCGAGGACGTGTCGGTATTTGGTTTGGATCACGCGTAATTTATCCCTATCACAAACACATTTGTCAGTTGCCAAGTTCAGCACAGCATCGTTTACCCGTGAAACACACTTGTGAGCACATGTGAAAATGACCTGTGGGACCATGGACCACTAATATCGGGCATGATGGGCATCGGCCGGACGCAGTGCCACGAGATCTGGGCGGAGCGGGGCGGGGATGAGTTGTGCGTGTTATAAAACATGTTACAATGTTGTGACCAATCCAAGGGGCTCGATGACTTCTTCCAAGGGACACACTCCTTGGGGATGTACCCCTTCACTTTGTATATATATCTGAGTGATCTCTGCAATAAATGAATAACTGTCATTCTGTCTCTGGCATTTGCACTATCTCTCAGTCTCGTTACCACTGCGCGTTCTAACACGTTATCAGCACGAGTCTCTACACTGAGCGAAGAAGGCCAGAAAATCACCGGACGCAAGCATGGAATATCAGAAAATAACTGGCGAGATCATTATGGCGATGATCGTGATTTTCATCTTGGTAGATGACGTTAGTTGCGTCCACACCAAGACAAGATGGCATGCAGATGCAGGAACACTACGATGGCAATCAGTAGTGTTCGGATGATGGCTGGGATGAGGCGATCGGTGGCCAGTAAATCCAACTTGAGAGATCTCCAAGGTCAGTTGCTAATTTATTTGTTGCATTGGACTCCGTCGTCCAAAACAAGATGACAATCAAACAAAGCAAATCATAAAGGGTATGCAATCATTATTTCTCTCGATCTGTGAGTCGTGAATGAATCGGATTTTACTTCATCGACGAACTGGCATCCTGCACCATGTGACAACTGACAAGGCGACAGCAGTTGCACCTAGAGACGCGCCGTCAGGCCAGGGTATCGCACTGAGGCTGCTAGGGCCGGACGCCTACGAGCCGCCGGGGCTGCTGGTGCCGGACGCCAGGCCGCGCGCCCACGGGGCTGCTGGGGCCGGACGCGCCGTGCCGAGGCCGCCCCATGGCCGGATCCTGCGACGGTGTGGCGCGCGCTCACCGGGGCCTGGCCAGAGCGCCCACCCCGCCGGGGGCCCAGCCTACTCGCCGCCTGGGGGCCACGCGCCGAGTCCGTGCCCGCCTGCCGCCGCGAGGCTGCGTTCCTGGCACCGCCGCGGAACCGCGCAGGCCAGATCCACGCGCCGCCGCGAAAAATGCCGCCAGGGCTGCCGGCGGCTCTGGGAAAGGAGGAGCGGTTAGGGTTTTACCCTAACTGCCACTCTTGTATGGCCGGTTGGGCCGCTGCCTGACCGCCTGGGCCGCGCTGGCCGGCTAGGCCGCATGGGCTGTTCGCCCACATGTTTGAATGGGCTAAATTTACTCATTTTTATTTTCTGTATTTTTAAATACATGACTATGATTATTTGTATCACAGTTTTAATCAGTACTTATTATCTAAATTTAAATATTTAGACTGCTGATGATATTTTTAATTGTGATACTTGTCTGTTTTATTATAAAAAATACAGACTTGTTAGTGAATTATATTTTATTTCCATTTATAATTCACATATTTTTTCGACTTGCTTTTGTTTTTGCATTCTTTTATGTTTGCATGGATAACATAGCACATAAATAAGTCGAAACTAATGGTCCTCATGCAAAATGATATTGCATTTTTGGAAAAGCATAGGGTGATGGAGTCCTAAGCACTGGCTGCACTAAATTCTTTATAGAGTTTAGTAGCCCAGAGACCGTGCTTTAGGCCGCATTTGAAATGCCTATCACTATGAGGTCTACATCTTTCGAGATGATTACCTATACGTGTTAGCCAAAAAGATCACGGACCAAGCAGGCGTCGTGGGCTATGGAGCCAAGCTGGACGCTGCAGTCATGGTGACTGCTAAAAGAATTCTTTTAATTAAGTTCTACTTAATTAAACGATGAATTCTTGCAAAATATGACACATATCTTGAACTTGGGATTATTCAACACATGATGGAGATCTAGGCTTTGGCTGCAATAAGTTCTTGGAATTTATTTGCCCTGAGACCAAGCTTTTAGACAGCAAAAGGTTATTTGCCCATCAGTAAGAGGTCTACATCATATGTCGATGATGATTACCTATATGTGTTTTCCTAAGTAGATATGTTGGAGATGTGATGTTGGTAATTCACCTTTATGGTGATTACCATTTTATTTTTGAAATTTTGGCCAAGCACAGGGTAGTGGAGTCCTAAGCATTGGCTGCGGTATGTTCCTTGAATATATCAGCCCAGAGACCATGCTTTTAGGCAGCAAAAGTTTTTGCCCACTACTGAGAGATCTACTCCATTGTTTCATTACATGGAGATTATCTACGTTGTGTACACCAATTTTCAAAAATCTTTTGGTATACTTTATGTCATACCTGGAATTCTCCAACATATAAAGATATGATATATTTTGCGGTATATTACAACATCAGAAAATGGTTAACCCATTTGGAGGATAATTATTTAATAGAGTTTGATGAACTCGCCTACTGGGCTTAATTATCCTCAATGTTCATTGGATATCAAGATCATTTTTGCATAATATGGGGATTCACTTCTTTATTTTGGAGAAAGTGAGATGCTCGCTATCTCTTGCGGTTCTTATGAAAAGAACTTATGTGCTTTTGCGGCTTGATATGCAAGCGCAAAATGAATAGCAAAGGAAATCATAAGACTTGAGGACTTATGAATATGTGTCTACATTAAGTTGTAGACTAACACTTTGTATTCATATATTTTGCTTGAAAGCAAATATATAAGCACATTAAGAAGGGAAGGGCAATGAGTATGACAATCTCTTTTGTCATTACACTATATGTGATATAGTGTTGTATGCCCAGGCATCTAATCTTGTATATGAAATCCCAATAGATGCATACTACTCATGAAAGCTAAGATATGAAATATACTTCAATCTTCCATCTGACATGATAACAGTGGTTAGTTGTGTAATTCATGATTTGGACTAATCATGTAACAACACTTCTTTTTCTAAGAGAAGACCACTTTGTTAGATGATTTGCTTTTGAGTACCATTTAAATGATGCATGAGATTTGGTATAATCTCATAATTGATAGGTTCAACTCATGCGATGTGAGTTGAACACACTCATGTGATTTGAGTGTAAAAACTCATATGAATTTGAGTTAAACAAACTCATCGATTGGAGTTGATCACTCATGTGATTTGAGTTGGACAAACTCATCGATTAGAGTTGAACGAACTCATCAAGGGAGTTGATGACTCATTGATTTGAGTTGTGCAAACTTGTACGGGGATTCTTCCAATTGAGGAAGAAACATGCAATGTGGAGAATTGAGCCACAAACTCTATAAGTGGGGAAACAAAATATTCTCATATTCCTTTGGAAAGAGGAAAGAATATTTTGACAATCGCTTCGCGCGATATCATGATATGTTATTATCATATCCCCTTTGGTATTGGAAGTATCAAGGATGTGTTGATATATCCTAATTGTTATCTTACCATATTATAGAGATATCTATATAATTTCTATCATGTGGAAACACAAGGTGATAGTGATGGATATTGCATATGTTTCTCGGAAACATTTCTTATGGACTGTATTCTACATACATCCTCCCATACAAAGTGTTGCATATGTTATAACTTTTCAAGTGATGATACTTACCATGCTGAGAAAATTGAATTGGTCATCCCATTGTTGGGATGAAATGAAAAGTTATGAACAATTCTATTGGTCATGTTTTTCCCATAAGATGGATACTTGATGAGTATCATCGGAAATGAGATTTTAAGTCCCTCTTATCTTAAAATCTAATCTGAATTGGTTAAGTTCTTTGAATTGTTTCAAAGGAACGAGTGTGGTCCATTACAGAGATTGTATGGACATTGAAGGCTTTATATGGTTCTTTGGTGCATCTATATGATGATCTCAAGTGTGTCCTTTGGACAACACATGATCATTAAGCAATAATGTCTCAAGCTTGAGCACATTAGCCTCCACACTACTGAATTTACCAAATGTGCTTACAACAGTGATTGTTTGTCTTGGTATTCAGAATGATATCCATAAAGGATATGATGAATCTGTGATAGATTCGAAAATTTCAGATCATTAATGACCATCAGTAATGAATTGTCATTTCCAACTGGTTATGGTTGGAGTCAGGAAGTTTTGCACGCTCCTGACTTGTGATTAACTGCATGTACTGCATGTACAAGTTCCCCTATGGTTTTTAGTACGTGGAAATCCGTGAAAGATTTCCCATGCGTACATTGGGTATGTTCCCAATCTCACCACCGCAGCGTACATATATGGGCACACAAAAAACTGGGGATCTATGTGAGAATTCATTCTCCGTCGATCATTAAGTTTTAGAATCTCTTCATGAGAATCTATTTATGGCCCGTACGCTTGCTTGAATCATGAGCTTTTCCAGGCATTTGGGGGAGATTTCGAGTACCAAAATGAATGCCAGGAAATTATAATGAATGCATTAAGCATTCAGGCTCAGGATCACGGACTAAAACTGAACCTTTGAATTCGAATGATTTGCAAGAAGTTGCAAATTGACTGCCATGTGCATTTACTATGAGGTGTCACTCAAATTAATCCTATGATGAAGTGCCAGAAAGAGTGGTTACATGGAAAACCACTTAACTCCCTATTGCAACGTTGTTGTAAATAAGAGGGGGAGAAGTATGGTCACAAATTAGGATTAAGATGCTTGCAAGCAGCTGAAGGCTAGACCTTCTGAGATAGTAAATGTAGACCATCTATTCGTTGGTAACCAACCTAGTGTTGGTAGACACCTAAAGGATATTGATTATCCTGTGAATGGAAGACATTCACAACCTAGCTCAGTGCGCACTGATGAGGCTAGGTTATCGGAAGCCCTTGATTCTCGTTTTGGGATTTCACGAGGAATCATAAGGGTACATAAAAAATGACTTTATGTCAACTGGAGAATTGTGTTATTTAAAAGCTACAAGTGTCGACACGTACATCTCAGCAATTGTATATGCACTCCAAGTGATCCAAAAGACTATGGCCATAGCAGAGCACGAGTATGCTCAAACTGGATCTTGTTGAGTGATACAATGTTGCAGAGATAGCCTTGCTCACCGGAAAGAAGTGTTAAGTTATTTTCACTTCAAGGTATCTTATTGTGGATACAAGTTTGTTTTCATGGACTTGGAAACAATGAGGTGGTGAGAAAGCATGGCTAGTAGCAACTGGGTTTATACGCAAACCCAAGCATTATTTTAATGCTATAAATTCTCCTCTACTGTGAGTAGTAAAATTCCGATACAATATTATGGGCAGTAAATCATCTATCTATGCAGTTGATAGATGTAGTGACAACATATGCATATGTGATCACTGGATTATGGTATTTATGGAGTCTTGAAGGATTCCAAATACATAATCACCAATCACAAATTTGTAATGCTTGGAAAGTCTTTGTGACTTATAGCATCCTGGTCAAATATGGTACATTCGACCTAGTGAATCCTTCCTTCTGAAAGGATACACAAAGAATGGTATGTTCAGTGTAAATATGTGCAGCATATTTTAAACATACATTACTTATCGACGGAGTTCGAGATAGAGGATATGAATTGAAAGAGATTTTCAATTCAAAGTAAACTATCTTGAGTATCTTGGATACAAAAGTTGTCTATATCCAACATATATTGAAGAAATTCAATATGAGAGAATCATTGTTCTTTGATTCTTTTCGACCATGAGATGTGCTATTGTATCTTGCAAGAGCATCCGGCCGGATATTGCTTTGCAAAGATTTGCTAGCTAACAGCACATGAGATCGAGTTATGATCTCCAGGTGTACTCATGCTCTCCTTATGTTTGGATATACTGATCTTGGATATCTATAGAAGATCCCCAGGTACAAGATCAATGACATACTTCTGGTAAGTTGGACCTACTGTTTGATAAATGTTGATCAACAGAGATTAATGGTCACTTACACTAATCATTCTATAGTACACTTCGTGGGATTGTACAGAATGATATACTACATACTGAGGGTATGTGGTGGTCATGATTTTATATCATTGACCTTATTATCTATGGAGATAATATTACATTGTGTTGTTTAGATGAAAACAAGTTACGAACTAAGTCTCTACCTTACTCCACATTTTTAATGTGTTTGAGAGCAGGTATGAGATGACTTAGTGATTCGTAAAGATCAGGGGGAGTTTCCTCTTGATCAGAAGAACTTGTTTACACATCATGTTGTACTCTTTTCTTCGCATGAGTTTTTCCCTGATTGGGTTTCTCATTCAAAGTTTTTGATGAGGCAACATCAACACAAGGCCTATGTCGTATCATCTATTTTTCCCGTAGAGGTTTTCAAGGATGATACATCATGACATAGTTATTGTTGTATTTGAACTAGGTGATGAGTTTATCTCCTTAGAGTTCAAATAGATCAACAATAGAGTATGACTACTCTCCTTATTTTTCCCACTGGGTTTTTAAGGAGACTCAGCTGATATGTTGATTTCTCAGATTTTCTGGCAAGATTATCTTGGAAAAATATTAGCCTGAGTTATATGTCTCATCATTTATTTTCCCCACTGGGGTTTTTGAGATGATGGCTATAGACATATTATTGTTCTTTGGGCTAGAGGTCCATTGGAGAACAATGTCGTATTGTGGTTCAATTGAACCACTAACCATTATCCATAAGGATAATTGAGCTTGTGTTGTTCAGATGGAAACAGGAAAATGGAAACATTAACATCTTGCAAAGTCTTGTGATAATCTTGATGATCTATTCACAAAATCTCTACCATACTCAACGTTTTCAGAAATGTGTTGAGGTGATTGGTATGAGAAGACTTAAGTGCTTGCAAGAATCAGGGGGAGTAAATTCTCCGTGATATTTGACCTGTTTTGTACCATCATATTACACTCTTTTCTTTGTATGAGTTTTGCCTTGTTAAGGTTTTCTCATCCAAAGTTTTTAACGAGGTAATATCAACTAAGCTATATGCTTCATCATTGATTTTCCCCACAGGGGTTTTTATGCATGATGATTACAAGCATATTTTCCTTTTGGAATTCAAGTGAGATTATCTCATTATCCAAAAGATATTGTGTACTCCTTATTTTTCCCACAGGGTTTTTGAGGAGATAATATATTGGAAGATAGCTTGCAGATGATCAAATGGACTTGGATTGATCAAGGGGGAGTGTTACAAAACATGTTACAATGTTGTGACCAATCCAAGGGGCTCGATGACTTCTTCCAAGGGACACACCCCTTGGGGATGTACCCCTTCACTTTGTATATATATCTGAGTGATCTCTGCAATAAATGAATAACTGTCATTCTGTCTCTGGCATTTGCACTATCTCTCAGTCTCGTTACCACTGTGCGTTCTAACAGTGCGGCTGTGCAGCCAGACCACGGTGCGCGTGGGCCGCGTCACCCCTGCCGCGCGTCTTGTGCGCACGTGTCCGCTCGACAGCCGGTCTACGCGTCCCAGCGGTTGCCTCACTCGAGGGCCAGTTGGGTATCCCAGTCACGTTGGTGACGTGGTGGGTGCCGCCATCGCGGGCCCCGCAGGCCGCGGGCCTGACTGCCCGAGGAAGGAAGCTTCTCCACTTCTGTATATATTCAAATGGGCGGGCCCTGCCGGCTCGACCCGAACAGCTAGATCCGGCACGGATTAGGACCGTGCCGGCCTGGTACGGATTAGCTAGCGGGCCATGCCATGCCGGTCCATGGGCCCCAAGTGAGGTCCAATGTCACACCCGATTTTTGGAAGGTAAATCGAATGCGAACCATGTACGTCTCAGGATCAGAAATTCACGTACAC
This sequence comes from Zea luxurians, assembly GCA_029449295.1. NCBI lineage: Eukaryota > Viridiplantae > Streptophyta > Magnoliopsida > Poales > Poaceae > Zea > Zea luxurians. The sequence goes on from JAOPSE010000003.1 coordinate 28,464,466, forward strand.
AGCGATTACATAAATGACTCATCATAGCACAATGCTTCGAATAACAATAAAGAATAAATAATGATATTAAAGACTAGAGTCATTTACATAATATAAATCAAAGTGCGCATAATAGAAACGTAGCCAACGTAAATTAACCCACCACAGGTAGCTGACTGGGGAGGTCGCTAGCCTAATCCTCGAACTCGTCGAAGTCCTGAAACTCCTGAAGATCCGTCTCGATGCCTTCTTCTTTACCTAACCATAGATTGCACCAAAGGCAACCTGGTGTTTTGTGAAAGCAAGGGTGAGTCATCAACGTACTCAGCAAATGTCTCGTTTAGCTAAGGTGGACTAGCTTTTATGTGGGGTTAAGGTTAAAGCAGTTGCTTTTAGTTGGTCAGGTATTTATTATTAGTGGAAGCCAAGTTTTATCATATAACCAACCTGTGAATCATTTCCTCATCGAGGAACATCATTATCATCATCGAACCATAACATCTCGAACCATCTGTATCTCTAATCAAAGAGGATCCTAAGGCCGCTCTTAACCGTGAGTACCGCTGATATATCAGTTTCATTCTCTCTGTAGAGGTTGCACACTTTACCCATGAGTCGTGATCCCTTTCCAGTCTGGGTTTGCAAGACCCGATCTTCACTACCAAGGTGAAGGGCCAGGAATACACTATGTAGCCTTTACAAAGACTCCTCTGGTGCATAGTTGCTCGTTAGGTTTCGCCAGTCGTACAAACGCAATACACCTCCCCAAGGTGGGTGACTAACAAAACCAAATCGAATGAACCTCTGCACCCCCTTAGCAAAGCGAGCAGTACGCCCTGGCCCCCGTTGACGGCCCTCCGGCAAAGACAACTACGCCCCCCAGGTTCATCTAATTAATCAGCTAAGGGCGTCCCATTCTACCCTCATGGTTGCACTGTTATCCCGGGTGGTCACTCCACGAACAGGTCCTTACAGAGAGGTACTCAGGAAAATGGCCTGAGTCCCCTAAAGTACACAATATCATCATCAAGATAACATCATGGTATCATAAATATTCACATCATGTTCATTGATCAAGTTAAAGCAATAGCATGAAGCTAACCATAATAACCCAAAAGGTAATCAAGGACAAGGTAAATAGAAAGCTAGTCAATCCTTAGGTTGATCATGGTATGCGGGACGATAAATTATAAAGTAAATAAGATATAATGGGTCAGAGGACACTTGCCTTCACCAAACAGATGCTTAGGGTCTTCAACTTTGTAGAACTCGAAGAACTTGATCACTTGGTCGCCAACGCTTGATCGTCGATTCCTCAAAGCTCGGAAACGAATCGCGATCTAATCGCAACGTGAAGCAAAGACGAACAGGCACAAGCAAACAAACATATACTTGCATAAGAACATTACACCATACAAGATATATTATTATAAAAATGAGCAATATAAAATAGAGAGCGCTTCTATGGTTACGCGAGGATAAGAAACACGTCAATCGGAGCTACAGTCGTCAAGTTATCGTGTTTACGCTAAATAAATATTAACTATAACATTTAATTCAGTGTTATCAAATATAAATAATATCTACTACTTAGTTTTGATTAACCTGCTATACTAACAGCTGTCAGCTAAACCAGTAATTTAATTAAAACAAGAGATTCTAAGCGAGCGAATTTACGACGCACAAAACAACACGACAGCGTGCAAACGATGAGCGGACACGAGCGACATAGCATGCTGACGACACCCGAAACAGTATGCGCGACCAACGCGAACGACGCGCGAACCAGCACGCCACCACGTGCGGAACAGCACGCGCGCATGCTAGAAAAAATAAATATGTGACGCGTTTGTACTAAACAATTATTAAATAGATAAAAGTAGTTAAGTTAATATTAACCATGTCCATGTTTGTTATAAAAGCGTAAATTGAACATTACACATTTAATCTAATTGAGATATTAGTCTAATCAATATTAGTCGAGGAAACCTTAAGTTAATTATCTAAAATATGTGACCTAACGAATTAACGTTATTAACATGAGCGTTTATAAGTGAAAACAATTTATTATCACGCGCAGACGCCGCGCGACACACGTGATTGACACGCGAGATACGCGTGAGAGCACCTAGAGGGGGGTGAATAGGTGATCCTGTAAAAATCAAACACTAATAGCCACAAAACCTAGTTATAAGTGTTAGAACGGCTAAGTAGCTTGAAGCGAGTTCTTGTGAACACAAACAATCACAGAGAGAGCAACACAAGACACCCGATTTTTATCCCGTGGTTCGGCCAAGTAACACTTGCCTACTTCTACGTTGTGGCGTCCCAATAGACGAGGGTTGCACTCAACCCCTTTCAAGTGATCCGATGATCAACTTGAATACCACGTTTTTTCCTTTAGATGATTGTTCCCGTTTGCGAAGAATCTCCACAAATTGGAGTCTCTCGCCCTTACAAAGGAGATCACAAAGAAAGCACGGAGTAAGGTTAGGAAGAGCAACACACACAAGACAAAAATCCGCAGCACACCCACGCACACAAGTGAAGACTTGAGCTCAAATGACAACACAGGGAGTCCTTGACTCGAATAGAGCTAAAATCTCTAACACAACAAAGCGAATGCGCGGAAGCAGAGTCTGGATGCCTTAGAATACTTAGTGAATGCTTGGGTGACTCCTCCATGCGCCTAGGGGTCCCTTTTATAGCCCTAAGGCAGCTAGGAGTCGTTGGAGGCCAACTTGGAAGGTCAAACTTGCCTTCTGTCGGGTGGGGCACCGGACAGTCCGGTGCACAGTCCCTGTAGCTGTCCAGTGCACGATCTCCTTCCATTTCTGGCGCATCCGACCGTTGGTCCTCGGTGTCGGTTGGTGCACCGGACAGTCCGGTGCGCCCAACCGACCGTTGGCGCGACCACGTGTCACGCGAAGATTGCGCGGCCGACCGTTGGCGCAGGCGACCGTTGGCTCACCGGATAGTCCGGTGAATTATAGTCATATGTCACTGATCCTTTTCCCGAGAGCGACGAGTTCGCCGCGGACGACTCACCGGACAGTCCGGTGCACCACCGGACAGTCCGGTGAATTATAGTTGTACGCCGTCGTCGAGTCCCGAGAGCGGCCTTTTCACGCGGACCAGCCTGATGCACCGGACACTGTCCGGTGCACCACCGGACAATCTGGTGTGCCAAGCCGAGCTGAAGTTGGCTGCACACAACCACCTCCTTTTCTAATTCTTTTCTCACTGTTTCTAGCACTTAGACAAAACACATTAGTACTCAAAACAATGTACTAAGTTTAGAAACATACCTTTCTCTTTGATTTGCACTTTTCTCTTTACTTGGCACATGAGAACTTAATTAAACGTGTTGGGCACTTAATCACCAAAACACTATTGAAATTGCCCAAAGGCACATTTCCCTTTCAATCTCCCCCTTTTTGGTGATTTATGCCAACACAACAAAAAGCAACAGGAGAAGTGCAAAATCAATACAATTGAAGACCAAATTGTTTTTACTATAATTTGGCATATTTGGATCGCTCTTTACCACCACTTGGTTTGTTTTCGCAAATCAAATTCATTTTCCTATCTCTAAGTCAAACACACTTTAGGCACAAAGAGAGATATTTCAATGGAAAAAAATGATCAAGTACCAAAAACTCCCCCTTTTCCCATAATAAAAAATTCTCCCCACAAGAGACCAAATTTTGCAATAAGAGTATTTTGGACAAATCAAAAATTCTAACTCTATTGTTTTCAAAATTCACAAGTGGTAGCTGATCCATTTGCTTTTGGCCTTAATTTCTCTCCCTTTGGCATTAAGCACCAAAACGGGATCATTCTTGGCCCTTTAACCCCATTGCCTCACCAAAAATGTCAATTAAGAGCAAAAAGGCAAATAGAGCATAGGAATGAACTTGGAATTAAGTACACCAATACCGGAGTGCAGTGGAAGTCTTTGCAACGTCCAAGTCCATTTTCCTTTTTAATGCACCTTTGAGACTACATCAAGAATACTCAAACACAAAGGTTAGTCTCAAAGGGTCAAGTTGTAGCATATCTCCCCCTAAATAAGTGCACCATTTGCATATGGACTTGTGAGGTCCGGGGAGGTCTTGTACAACTTGAGCACCACAGATATACAATAAGTAATGTAAATGCTTCAAAGTAACATGATCAAAGACATAGAACACATGTATGCTATAGATCAATCTAAGTTACGCGAATCTAAGACATTTAGCTCACTACGCAACCTGCAAAATGTTTTCTCATCCAACGGCTTGGTGAAGATATCGGCTAGCTGGTTCTCGGTGCTAATATGAAAAATCTCGATATCTCCCTTTTGCTGGTGATCCCTCAGGAAGTGATGCCGGATGTCTATGTGCTTAGTGCGGCTGTGTTCAACAGGATTATCCGCCATGCGGATTGCACTCTCATTGTCACATAGAAGTGGGACTTTGCTCAGATTATAGCCAATGTCCCGGAGGGTTTGCCTCATCCAAAGTAGTTGCGCGCAACACTGTCCTGCTGCAACATACTCGGCATCAGCGGTGGATAGGGCAACAGATGTTTGTTTCTTAGAACTCCAGGACACCATGGACCTTCCTAGGAATTAGCACGTCCCTGATGTACTCTTCCTATCTACCTTGCACCCGGCATAATCGGAGTCTGCGTATCCAATTAAGTCAAAGGTAGACCCCTTTGGATACCAGATCCCGTAGCAAGGCGTAGCAACTAAATATCTAAGAATTCGCTTAACGGCCACAAGGTGACATTCCCTGGGGACGGATTGATATCTAGCACACATGCATACACTTAGCATAATGTCCGGTCTACTAGCACATAAATAAAGTAATGACCCTATCATAGACCGATATGCCTTTTGATCAATGGACTTACCTCCTTTGTTGAGGTCGACATGCCCATCTGTTCCCATTGGTGTCTTTGCGGGCTTGGCGTCCTTCATCCCAAACCGCTTGAGAAGATCTTGTGTGTACTTTATTTGGAAGAGGAAAGTGTCGTCCTTGAGTTGCTTCACTTGGAACCCAAGGAAGTAGGTCAACTCGCCCATCATTGACATCTCGAACTTTTGAGTCATCACCCTGCTAAACTCCTCACAAGACTTTTGATTAGTAGAACCAAATATTATGTCATCGACATAAATTTGGCACACAAAAAGATCACCATCACAAGTCTTAGTAAAAAGAGTGGGATCAGCTTTCCCAACCTTGAAAGCATTAGAAATTAAGAAATCTCTAAGGCATTCATACCATGCTCTTGGGGCTTGCTTAAGTCCATAGAGCGCCTTAGAGAGCTTGAACACATGGTCGAGGTACCTGTCATCCTGAGTTGGGGGATGCGCCAGTGTTGAGGAAGAAGGCTGATCTTGCTCCTGTTGTTCCCGTGGTCGCACATCACCAATCGCCATCGTGCATATTGCGGCCGTTGGAACATCATCCTCATCTATGTAATCAAGAACAACTTGCTCTCTTGGAGAGCCATTAGTCTCATCAAATACAACATCGCTAGATACTTCAACCAAACCCGATGATTTGTTGAAGACTCTATACGCCTTTGTATTTGAGTCATACCCTAGTAAAAATCCTTCTACTGCCTTGGGAGCAAACTTAGAATGTCTACCTTTCTTCACCAGAATGTAGCATTTGCTTCCAAATACTCGAAAGTAAGAAACGTTGGGTTTGTTACCGGTAAGGAGCTCATAGGAGGTCTTCTTGAGAAGGCGATGCAGATAGAGCCGGTTTATGGTGTGGCAGGTTGTGTTCACAGCTTCCGACCAAAACCGCTCGAGCATCTTGAACTCTCCAAGCATCGTTCTTGCCATGTCGATAAGCGTCCTGTTCTTCCTCTCTACCACACCATTTTGCTGTGGTGTGTAGGGAGCGAAGAACTCGTGCTTGATGCCTTCCTCCTCAAGATACTCCTCCACTTGCAGATTCTTGAACTCGGACCTGTTGTTGCTTCTTATCTTTTTCACCTTGAGCTCAAATTCATTTTGAGCCCTCCTTAAAAAGCGCTTTAGGGTCCCTTGGGTTTCTGTTTTGTCCTGCAAAAAGAACACCCAAGTGAAGCGGGAAAAATCATCAACAATAACAAGACCATACTTACTTCCCCCGATGCTAAGGTAGGCAACGGGTCCAAAAAGATCCATGTGAAGAAGCTCCAGTGGTCTTGATGTTGTCATCACATTCTTGCTGTGATGAGTGCTTCCCACCTGTTTTCCTGCCTGACATTCTGCACAAGGTCTATTTTTCTCAAAACAGACATCGGTTAGTCCTAACACATGATCTCCCTTTAGAAGCCTATGAAGGTTCTTCATCCCAACATGTGCTAGACGGTGATGCCAGAGCCAGCCCATACTAGTCTTAGCCATTAAGCATGCATCTAGATCGGCATTCTCTTTCAAAAAATCAATTAAATAGAGCTTGCCGTCTAATACACCCTTAAATGCTAATGAACCATCACTCCTTCTAAAGATAGATACATCAACATTTGTAAACAAACAATTGTAGCCCATGTGGCACAATTGACTTACAGACATGATGTTGTATCCTAATGACTCTACTAAAAATACATTTGAAATAGAGTGCTCGCTTGTGATGGCTATTTTTTCCAAACCTTTGACCTTGCCTTGATTCCCATCTCCAAAGATAATTGTATCCTGGGAATCCTTGTTCTTGATGTAGGAGGTGAACATTTTCTTCTCCCCCGTCATATGGTTTGTGCATCCGCTGTCGATGATCCAGCTTGAGCCCCCGGATGCATAAACCTGTGTTGGGGATTTGTTCTTAAACGCTAAGAGTTAAGAACAAGGCAACATAAAAGTATTAAATATTAAAGTCCTTCGTCCTTCGAAGCATTATCTCCCTTCGGGTATAATGAATTTCGGACGAAGGTCATGAAGGACAAACCTTTATGAGTACAATAAATGACAAAGAAGGATTTATACACAAGATATGAAAAAATAATATAAACACTTTGAAGGTTATTATTAACTTATTTTAAATTACATTGATGTATTTACAATGACAAGTTATGAATGTACCTTTGGCTCGAAGAAAAGCAAGGGTACAAGCGTGACGTGAGAGCAAACGCCAAGTCAACGTGTCCAGTACGGGAGTACTGTTCATCTATTTATAGGCACGGGTCGCAGCCCATGCAAAATTACATTCAGGCCCTTTACATTTGATAATAACTCTATAGTAATTTATCAGGGTCTAGATAGCCTTTTCCTCTTTAAGTCGGTTTCTTTTCCCTGTCATCATGCCGAAGCTCCTTTGCGCACAGCTTCGGCTCTGCGCCACCATTCATACTCTTCACGCTGTGGTTTTGATTTATGTCCGAATGTACCTGTTTACACATTATACTCCAGAAACATAGTTAAATCGTGTTTTTGAGGACCTTCGGAAGTCGAAGGCCCCCAACAATAGCCCCTCGCAATATTAATTTGCTGAAATAACAAATTCAAATTGTGATATGGACGAAGGCCTTAAGCCGAAGGTCCGAAAAAACACCTTACCTTTGCTAGAATAGCAACAGTGAATGACAAGTGGGGCCCTGCCACTTGCGATGTACAGGGCGTATAAATAAGAAGGCATCGCTAGCTCATTTGGCACGCTCTCTTGCCACCGGCTCCTGTCTTCCTAATTTTTAGCTCTTTGCCCACCAACGCTTGCCTGGCTTTCTACATTTTTTAAGCTTCGTCTTTGAGAGTACCTTCCTCGCGTTTTCGAAGATGTCTGAAGACAAGAAAGCTTTCGCTGAGTCGAAGCTAAGCCTTTCTGAAGAGATGAATCTCAGCTTCCTTGAATCAATAGCAAAGACAAATACAGAGAAGATTACTAGGGAGATTTTAGAGGGTTTGTCTGAAGACACTGGTGATAGCGACAGCTATGATGTGGAAAGTGGCGGTGAAGATTCCGAAGATCGACCTTGGCGACCAAGCCATACAGTTTTTGGAAAATCAAGCATCAAACAAAGTCATCTTGTCAATATGAAGGGCAGATATTTTCGGGATTTAACTATTGTAAGGGCTGACGAAGGGGAGAAAACTTGTCCGACTCCTAAGGAAAATGAAGTCATGATATTCTGAAGCTTCTTTAAGGCTGGACTTCGGTTTCCTTTGAGCAGCTTCGTGGTAGAAGTTTTGAAGATATTTGAAATCTACCTTCATCAAATTACTCCTGAAGCAATCATAAGGATGGGAATCTTCGTATGGGCCGCGAAGAGCCAAGGTTTGGAACCAAATGCAAAAAGTTTCTGCAATATGCATGAGTTATTATATGAGACGAAACCATGGGGTAAGGAACAATATCACAACAATTTTGGCTGTTATAGCTTCGGTGCCCGCTCTGGGTCAAGCTGTCCCGTGCCAACTTTTCGGAAAAGATGGCCTGGGGACTGGATGAAGGAATGGTTCTACGTGAAAAACGACTTGAAAACACGAGAAGACATTAAAGGTATCATTATGCGTCCTATCTGGCAGCGCTTCGGCCTTCGGAAACCGAAGGTAGAAATTGACGAAGCAGCTGAAGAATGCCGGAGAGCCTTCGGAGTAGTTTGCTCTTTCATTGGGACAAGGGACTTGATCCAGGAACACATTGCCTTCAGAGTATGGCCACTTGCAGATAATTGGGAAATGCCGAAAGAAACCGTCGACGAACCTAACGAAGGTGGACTAGTTAGGTTAAAATTCACCTTCAAGTATGGAGATAAGTTCGTCGAGCCAGACGACGACTGGCTAAAAAGTATTGAGGTCGTAAGCGATGAGCTGCTTGGTCCATACTCGAAGGCAGAAGATACTGCACTATCCGCAGCCTTCGGAGGCCGAAAGAAGAAAAGGCTCAACCGAGTATTTGATGCCATTGGGTTTGTGTATCCTGACTACCATTACCCAACACGGGGTCAAAAAAGGAAAGATACGACGTCTACAAAGGAAGCCGCCTCAGCTGCTCTCAGTGAGCCAGCGCCGAAGAGGAAAAAGATAAAAGTTCTTACACACCATCCACGCTATATTGAACTGGCCACAGTGCCCGAGTTTGTCGGTGAATCTTCTTCGACCCCCGAAACCAAAGATGCGACTCCCCCGAAGAATATTGAAGAGCCGATCACGATGCCGGAGACAAAGAAAGTAGAAGAACCGACGGCTGAAGAAACAAGGACATCTGAGATTCTAAGTCCTTCAGCAAAAGTTGAAGTACCAAAAAGCCAAAAGGGTCCAGCATTGACCCCCAAAAGAAAAAGGATGGTTAATGTACTGGATGTACTAGAGACAATAAAGTCTTCAAGCACTACTCCGAAGAAAATTGCCAAAACTCCCGAAATACAAATCAAAGCCCTTGAGGCCGAAACTTCAAAGCACCAAGCTGAAACTGAAGCAGGGCCTTCAGAGCCCGCCAAGGTAAAATTCTTGGAAACCAAAGAGACGGAAACAGCAGAACAACTCTTTGTTGAAGAAAGTGGCATTGCCGCCCCCGAAGTCTTTTCTGAAACTTCCGACTATATTTTAAGACATGCTTCGGGGAAAGAATTGACTGATAAAGAAAGGCAGGAGGCTCAGTTCTATGCCCAAAGACTGAAGTATCCCAAGGAGGCATTGATATTCAATGGCAGTGGAGAAGAAGACTTCTTGTATTGTCTCCCTGACAGCAAGGAAATTTCAGTCTGTCAGGAGATGAGCAGAAGCTTCGGATTCCCAACACTAGAAGACGGGCTTTCAGTGTTGTCAAAGAACGAGCTGGCTGACAGCTTAGCGTACAATAGTTTAAAGGTGAAAAAATGAAATCCCTGAATAATTTCTTGAAACCAAAGTTTTTCATTTGCTTAAACTTATTAACAAACACATTTTTTTAGGGTCTTATACTTAGCAATGCCCTCAGGACACAAAAAGACGTCGAAGACGAAGGGTATACCATAGCCTTGAGCAACCTTCATTCCGAAGTAATTGAACTAAGGAACGAAGGTCTCAAAAAAGATAAAATATTGCACTCGTTATTGAATAAAATAAAAGAAGATGAAGCTGCTTTCAAAACTCAGGCCGAAGCTCAGAAACGCGAAATTGAAGATCTTCGGAAACAACTGGCCAGAGCTAAAGAAGAGTGCACACTTGAAGAAACAAAACGAGAAATTAGTGAACAATGGGCCAATCATTTAGAAAGAAACGTTGAAGTGCTTCGTGCATCCAGGAAAAAGTGTTATGAAAAATCTATAGAATGTGTTAAGAAAATAAGAACCAGCTTCGCCAGCGTCGGCGCATTCTCAAGTGAAGAGAACTTCATAAGGGGTGACCCCGAAGGCCCAATTGGATGGATCAGCCACGAAGCTGAAGCTTTTGAAGAAGGTTTGAGTAGCCGTGGAGACATATGTGCCTTTACAGGTGCCAGAGGGATTGCCACTATTTTGGAAAAGAAAGGCTGTGATCATGTAAAATTCTTGGCACAATCCGAAGCCGCCTTGTCTCCTGAAGATATAAAAGACCTCTTGGCCGAAGCGAGCCTGGTTGGTGGGAAATTTTTCACCGACATCTGGGACAACGGTGGCCGGGAGATGGCCCAAGAAATTATACGAAAGAGCGAGAAAGGTATTCATGATGCTAGAAAAGTAGCAGAAACCGCTGAAAAGAGTGCAGATGCCGAAGTACAAATAGGTACTGACTAGCAGTTTTTGGGTCTACTGTAATTTTTGATTTCGAACTTGTTTACGCTTTGTAACACAGCCGTACTTTCTCGCCCCTCAGAGCCTGCCAGGCCATCGGTGGACCCCCACGTGAAGGGGGACGACGAAATTAGAAAAATGGCTGAAGCTATCATGGATAAAGTTGTTGATCAACTACTGAACGAAGCTGCAGAAGTTGTTCTAAGGGAAGACTAGATGTTGTAAAAACATTTGGAATGTAATATTTATTGTAATATTTTGTAACTTTGAATGTAATATATAAGCTATTTATGGTTCCATTCTTTACGATGCATGAAACTATACATACCGTTTTTTGAGCCTTCGGCGAAAAAACACCTTCCCTTCTTTTCATGCTTCGTAAAGAATATCTGTATTTCCATAAAAACGTCCAATCTTCGTAAAATCAATAACCGATAAATCTTTTCATTTCGGAGCTTTGATGAGGGTATGCTTCTTCAAAATTTACTTTTTTGTGCCTTGGCACTATTTCTTTGAAACAATCTCCAAATATCAATATCGATCCCCTTCTTGCGTCATTGATGCGATATGATGTATGATGTTATGCTATGCAAATGATGTAATGATGTGATGTTATGCAAAATGATCTTTGCCTTTTACTTCAGCGGAATCAGCGTTTATTTTTCGTTGTAAGCCTCCCTTAGGAGCTTCTTCGCCTTTTACTTTCAGCGGTATCAGCGTTTATTTTTCGCTGTAAGCCTCCCTTAGGAGCTTCTTCGCCTTTTACTTTCAGCGGTATCAGCGTTTATTTTTCGCTGTAGGCTCTGCATTCCCTTCGGAACGACTTTTGAGCAGAAAACTTACGCTGCGTTCCCTTAGGAACGACTTTTTGTTATCTCGGAAATTCCCCTTGCAATCATAAATCTTATGCTTCGGCAACTCCGCTATTCTGTGGAGAAGGTATACTTTTATTGTGGGAAAAAACGAAACTATTACAAGAGATTTGAAAAACGGCAAAAACACTTAGGCTTTCAATAATTGTTCCTTATTAAAAAAAGAAAATGATACTAAATGTAAAAACTGTTGCCGAAGTAGGATATTTGTTAGTAAATATGCTTCGATTCTGGCACAGTACTATTAACTGTGCGAGCTTCGGACTCTTCTCTGAAGTCCCGTTGGAGGTGGGGATGTTGACTCCCTTCTGGCTGGTGGCCTTGTTACATTGGCGGTGGAGGTGGAAGCTGTTGCCAGGATGCCTGAGGTTGGCTTGCCGAAGCGACAGAAGCTGCAGGGTGGTTGCATACATACTCTGGATTGTATGGCGAATGGTATGAAGCAGTGTGCATGACTTGCTTCGGCTGGCTCTGTTGGGCCGCAGCTTCTGCTATCTCCTTTTGTTTCTGGATGGTAACATGGCACATCCTGGTGGTATGGCCCTTGTCTTCATCGCAGAATAGGCAATAGATCTTCCTGGGCTGATCCCCAAATCTGCCTCCGAAGCCCCTGGCGCCTCTACCCCTTGGAGCTGGAGGTCGAGGATAGCTCTGCTACTGCCCCGAAGCCTGAGAGGAATGCTGACTTCCCTTGTCATCATTCTGAGTGGAATGAATCGATCTGACATGTCTGGGATGAAATCTCCCTCCGAAGCCCCTGGCTATTTCGGAGAACCTGTAAGCTTCCTCCCTTCTCTGTCGGAAATCATTGTCAGCGCGGATGTATTCATCCATCTTCTGAAGCAATTTCTCCAGAGTCTGAGGGGGCTTTCTAGCAAAGTATTGGGCTGAAGGTCCCGGCTGAAGCCCCTTAATCATGACTTCAATGACAATTTCATTGGGCACTGTTGGCGCTTGTGCCCTCAGGCGTAAGAATCTTCGAACATACGCCTGAAGATACTCTTCGTGATCTTGGGTGCACTGGAATAAAGCTTGAGCGGTAACCGGCTTCGTTTGGAACCCTTGGAAGCTGGTGATCAGCATATCCTTCAGCTTCTGCCATGATGTAATTGTTCCTGACCGAAGGGAGGAGTACCAGGTTTGTGCAACATTCTTGATAGTCATGACGAAAGACTTTGCCATGACTGCAGTATTGCCACCATAGGAAGATATTGTTGCTTCGTAGCTCATCAGAAACTGCTTCGGGTCTAAATGGCCGTCATACATGGGGAGTTGAGGTGGCTTGTAAGACGGAGGCCAAGGTGTAGCCTGCAGTTCTGCTGATAGAGGAGAAGCATCATCAAAGGCAAAATTTCCATGATGGAAATTCTCATACCAGTCATCTTCGTTGAAGAAGCCCTCTTGATGAAGCTCTCTATACTGAGGCCTTCGGTTCTGCTCATCTTGAGTGAGATGGCGAACTTCTTCAGAGGCTTCGTCTATCTGTCTTTGCAGTTCAGCCAGCCTAGCCATCTTTTCCTTCTTCCTTTGCACCTGCTGGTGAAGCATCTCCATATTTCTGATCTCTTGGTCCAGGTCGTCCTCCTGAGGCGTTGGACTGATGTCCTTCCTTTTCTGGCTTCGGGCCTCCCGAAGAGAGAGAGAGAGTGTCCTGGTTGGGGTCTAGCGGCTGCAGAGCGGCAACCCCTGTTGCTGAAGTTTTCTTTGGCGGCATGACGAAGGTCTACGCTTGCTGAAGGTGTTCGAAACTCAAAAAGTGGGAGTGAGTTCACCGGAGGTGGGCGCCAATGTTGGGGACTTGTTCTTAAACGCTAAGAGTTAAGAACAAGGCAACGTAAAAGTATTAAATGTTAAAGTCCTTCGTCCTTCGAAGCATTATCTCCCTTCGGGTATAATGAATTTCGGACGAAGGTCATGAAGGACAAACCTTTATGAGTACAATAAATGACAAAGAAGGATTTATACACAAGATATGAAAAAATAATATAAACACTTTAAAGGTTATTATTAACTTATTTTAAATTACATTGCTGTATTTACAATGACAAGTTATGAATGTACCTTTGGCTCGAAGAAAAGGAAGGGTACAAGCGTGACGTGAGAGCAAACGCCAAGTCAACGTGTCCAGTACGGGAGTACTGTTCATCTATTTATAGGCACGGGTCGCAGCCCATGCAAAATTACATTCAGGCCCTTTACATTTGATAATAACTCTATAGTAATTTATCAGGGTCTAGATAGCCTTTTCCTCTTTAAGTCGGTTTCTTTTTCCCTGTCATCATGCCGAAGCTCCTTTGCGCACAGCTTCGGCTCTGCGCCACCATTCATACTCTTCACGCTGTGGTTTTGATTTATGTCCGAATGTACCTATTTACACATTATACTCCAGAAACATAGTTAAATCGTGTTTTTGAGGACCTTCGGAAGCCGAAGGCCCCCAACAACCTGCAAGGAATTTAAGCTTGGGTTTTAAGTACCCAACTCTTGTTGGGTCCTACAAGGTTAGTCACAATAGTTTTTGGAACCCATATGCAAGTTTTGTCTCCCTTGCATTTGGATCCCAATTTCCTAGCCACTACTTTTGCATTCTTACATGAGAGAACAAAAGAAGTATTGCAAGCATGGAAAATAGTAGTAGATTTATTGCACATTTTCCTAGGTACATGATGCGCAACATGGTTTCTCCTAGGCCTACTTCTACCATGAACACAAGTAGAACTAGAGGCATACATAGCATGTGAATTAAAAGCATCATGATCATAACTCCTATTATAATGAGCATGATTAGCAATTTTCCTATCATAAATGAAGGCATGGTTCCTTTGAGGATTACTAACCATAGGTGCCTTCCCTTTTTCCTTGTTGGGAATGGGAGCCCTTTGGCTTGTTAAGTTTTTGGCTTCCTTTCGAAAACCAAGCCCATCCTTAATTGAGGGTTGTCTACCAATGGTGTAGGCATCCCTAGCAAATTTTAATTTATCAATATTAATTTTGCAAGTCTTAAGTTGAGCATTAAGACTTGCCACCTCATCATTTAATTTGGTAATAGAAACAAGGTGTTCATCACAAGCATCAACATCAAAATCCTTGCATCTATTACAAATAACAACATGCTCTACACATGAACTAGATTTATTAACTCCCTCTAGCTTAGTAGTAAATTCATCATTTAAACTCTTTAAACTAGATATAGTTTCCTGGCAAGCAAATAACTCAGAAGATAGCATTTCATTCCTCTTAGTTTCTAAAGCAAGAGATTTTTGAACACTAATAAATTTATCATGCTCTTCATATAAAATATCTTCTTGCTTTTCTAGCAATCTATCTTTTTCATTTAGAGCATCATTAATTCATTAATTTTCTCCACTTTCGCTCTATCTAAACCTTTAAACAAGCTAGAGTAATCTACTTCATCATCGGAAGAATCATCATCGCTAGAAGTAGTGTACTTAGGGGTATCTCGAACATGTACCTTATTTTCCTTGGCCATAAGACATGTATGGCGTTTGTTGGGGAAGAGAGAAGACTTGTTGAAGGCCGAGGCAGCGAGTCCTTCGTTGTCGGAGTCGGAAGAGGAGCAGTCTGAGTCTCATTCCTTTCCCAGGTGCGCCACGCCCTTAGCTTCCTATAGTTCTTCTTTTTCTCCTTACCGCTCTTTTCTTGTCCCTGGTCACTATCATTATCGAGACAATTTGCAATAAAGTGACCAGTCTTAACGCATTTGAAGCAAGAGTGCTTTCCCCTTGTTTTGTTCTTGTTGGGGTACTCCTTGCGTCCTTTAAGTGTGGTCTTGAAGCGCTTGATGATAAGCGTCATTTCATTCTCGTTGAGCCCGACAACCTCCACTTGTGCTACCTTGCTTGGTAGCGCCTCCTTGCTGCTTGTTGCCTTGGGAGCAATGAGTTGCGGCTCGTAGATAGGTAGTGGACCGTTCAAGGCATCATCCACGTATCGTGCCTCCTTTACCATCATGCGCCCGCTCACGAATTTATCGAGTATCTCCTCGGGCGTCATCTTTGTGTACCTGGGGTTTTCACGGATAAGATTCACAAGATGGGGGTCAATAACTGTAAATGACCTGAGCATGAGTCGGACGACGTCATGGTCCGTCCATCTTGTGCTTCCATAGCTTCGAATCTTGTTGACCAGGGTCTTGAGCCTGTTGTAGGTTGTGTTGGCTCTTCTTCCCTAATCATGGTGAATCTCCCTAGCTCGCCTTCCATCAGTTCCAATTTGGTGATCATTGTAGCATCATTTCCCTCATGTGAGATCTTCAGGGTGTCCCAGATTTGCTTGGCGTTGTCCAAGCCACTCACTTTATTGTATTCATCCCTACAAAGCGAGGCTAGTAAGACAGTAGTAGCTTGGGCATTCTTATGAATTTGTTCATTAATGAATACAGGATTATCCGTACTATCAAAATGCATCCCATTTTCCACAATTTCCCAGATGCTAGGATGGAGAGAAAACTAATGACTACACATTTTATGACTCCAAAATGAGTAATCCTCTCCATCAAAGTGTGGGGGTTTTCCAAGAGGAATAGAAAGCAAATGGGCATTTGAATTGTACAGAATACGGGAATAATCAAAGGAATAGTTTTGATTAACCGTTTTTTTCTTTGACGAGGAGTTGTTGTCGTCCCTTGGTGAAGATGAAGAGGCATCACTGTCGTAGTAGATGATTTTCTTGATATGCCTCTTCTTCTTCTCGTCTCTCTTATTGTGACTTGAGCCTGAGTCGGTAGGCTTGTCGTCTCTTGGCTCGTTGAGGAGGGACTCCTTCTCCTTGTCGTTAACCACCATCCCCTTACCCTTAGGATCAATATCTTCGGGCGGTTAGTCCCTTAAGAGAAGAGAACGACTCTGATACCAATTAAGAGCACCTAGAGGGGATGAATAGGTGATCTTGTAAAAATCAAACACTAATAGCCACAAAACCTAGTTATAAGTGTTAGAACGGCTAAGTAGCTTGAAGCGAGTTCTTGTGAACACAAACAATCACAGAGAGAGCAACACAAGACACATGATTTTTATCCCGTGGTTCGGCCAAGTAACACTTGCCTACTTCCACGTTGTGGCGTCCCAATGGACGAGGGTTGCACTCAACCCCTTTCAAGTGATCCGATGATCAACTTGAATACCACGGTTTTCCTTTAGATGATTGATGTAACACCCCTGGTGTTACTGTTACTAAAAATTGAGCATAACATCATCGGCATTAGCATTTCATATGTTTGATACACCTAGAGTGCATTCACTAGGCAAAATCTCAAACAAGTTGTATTGCTATGGCATTTTGCAAATAAAACCCTGGAGTAGGGTACTTAACACTAAATGAGGTTCAGAAGGGTAAAACAAAACCCAAATAGAGAAAACCCTAAAGCTTAAGTGAAATAGTTATAAAATGTTACCAAGAATGAATCTAAGTTGCATTCACACCCCTGAAATACCAAGAACCCTAATTGGAACCCTGGAAAACCCTAAACCTAAACCCTAGGGGGCTAAGCAAAATTAGGGCACTTTTGGACTAAAGTGTAAAAACTATGATGTTAAAGCATATAAAGTCATATGGTTCACAATCATGAAGATTTGCAAGCTAAACCCTAAATTTTGGACCTATTTGCAAAAAGACCCTATTGGTGTTCTAAAGGCTAAGTCTGAAATTCAGTGTTTGAGCTCATCTTTGAGGCTTTGTAACTTTCAAATTCTAAGGTTTTTGCCCTAGTTCACCACATCAATATTATAGAGCTATCAAAGGAGAATAACTTTGCTTAAGAGTGTAAGCTAAATCTGGGATGTCAGGCTATCTAGGGACTGAATCTGGTGTGACAGTGTGATGAAGCCATCTTTGAGCTTAAATTTGATCATGATCCAGTCATTATCTGGTTATGATCACTATAACAAGATCAAAGCTGAATAATAGAGCAACAACTTCTTTAAAGGCAGATTGTCAAGTCATTACATGGAAAATGGAGATTTCTGCTCTACAAATCAGGTTGTCAGGCCAACTGAAGCAATTGCGCCATGGTACAGTAACCTGAATTGGATCAGGCCGCCAGCACAGAGATCTCGCCGCCGGCGACCACATGCACGGATTCGTGCTCTCGTCGTGATTCACGCTGAATTAAACACCGGATAACGATCGTGGAGAGGAAAGATCTCACCGTGGATGATCTTGGGGCACAGTAGCCACTCTGTCGCTCCTCCACTTACCGGTGACGTGGACGCATGTCCATCACCGGCGTGCCGCCGTTCTTCGCGATTATGCCACGCCGTCAGCCATCTTACCACGTCGCTGTTGATCGCCACACACCGTCTTTCTATTACCTAAGGCCTTGCCACGATGGTTGCCACCAATCGCACGCGCCAGTGCACTCTCCCTCCTCCGGCCGCCACCGCGCCATCTCCAATTCACGCGCCACCACCCCCGGGGCCTATAAATTGAGTGTGTCGTCGGCTCCGCAAGGTAGTCAAGCAACCCATACACCAA
This sequence comes from Zea luxurians, assembly GCA_029449295.1. Taxonomy (NCBI): domain Eukaryota; kingdom Viridiplantae; phylum Streptophyta; class Magnoliopsida; order Poales; family Poaceae; genus Zea; species Zea luxurians. Next base: position 28,482,480 of record JAOPSE010000003.1, read on the forward strand.
CTCGTGCCTCGAATTGTCCACCAGAGAACTTCAATTTGGGATTACCCCCAAATCGGTCAAGAACACCACAAAACCAAGCTCACCGTGGGCAGCTCTCCACAGGTCCGATCATGTTGTCTTTGATCTTGTTATAGCATCCCTGTGTGTTCCTATAACTCATCGGCCCAACCAATTACGCTAAACCGAAGTAGATCATCAGGAACACCTTGAATTGTTCCCGGGGTGCGCGGTCATCGTGGCCAAAGCAAGCCAAATAACCATGGATGAAATTAAGTTGGGGGAAATGCATGGGAGGGGTTCAATTCAGTGTCAGCCATTCGGGAGCACCAGTCTTTGCTCCGTCCGGCCAGTCTAGCTTCGCCGGCGTGCAAGCCTCCGTCGTGCGACGTCGTGGGCTTCGGTCGGTAAAGAATTAGAAGTACGGGGGGATTCCTGAAAGATGTCAGTGACTCACGAAAACAATCCAAGCACCCACTTCGGGTTATCCTGAACGCCGAGGGTTTTTTCGCAAAGCTGCCAGCGCAGGGGCGGGTGCACGCACTTTCGACCTGAGTTTGGGCCGCCTGGGCTACTTTCGGCCCAGTACTGCTCATAGCTTTTCTTCTTCTTTTTCTCCTAGAACTAAAACAATTGTAGAAAAATGGTAAAAATGTCAAACCAATTTTCCTATGTTCCTTATTTTTAATAGAATTTAATAAAAATAGTTTCATGATTTTTAGGTCAATTATGGAATTTTGTAGCATTTAAAATAGCCTAAAACTTTGTTCCTGGATTTTTAGAAAATAAATAATAATTCCAAAAATCCCCAAACTTTTTAGATAACCTTTATACATTATTTAGAAGCCTTGGGTAAAGTTTGGTATGAATTGGACCTTGTTTGATAATTAGAACCCAAAACCCTACCCCCTGCCCTTTGAACTCCTATATTGACTCTAGAAACCCTAATTCTCTAGAGTAGCATGAAGGAAAATTGTATTCAAGATTTTAGATAATAAACTCTTATTATCTTTGCACTCTCATGAGCATCACATGGGCATTCATTATTATGTATGGTTATATTTAGAAAACGAAGAAGAAGTTGAAGTAGAAGGAGAGAAGACTTCACCACCACCACCTCAGGAACATCAGGCAGACAACTGTTTTTATTTTGACATCTATGGAACTGAGCCTGATTCACCTGTAAACCAAGGCAAGCCCCGGTGCATTTGCCACCTCCTTGATTCTTTTAAAAGCTTTCTCACTTGCTTGTTGCATTAGGTGATAAGAGTTGAATGCTAAAACAATTCCTGCATTACCTTCCTTGAATTTGATTACCTTCCTTTGAATCCATGTTTTATAAAAGGTTTTTACTATGCTTAGTCCTGCTCTAGCAAAACAAAAGGTTTGTTTTTATAAAAGATGATATGGCAAAGTGGGAGGGATGTTTTTAAAACTTGATGGTGGATCCATCATGGCCATGATGGGTACAACATCAGAAAAGATGTACCTCTGACAGGTACCAAACTTTGGGTTGAAATGATTAAGCTGAGACCGGGTGGGTGACTTGCACGAGAAGAGAGAGTCTCGGTGTAGTGTCTCCGTTTGAGTCGATTAAGGACCGTGTCGATGTAGGCTTGATGACCGAGGACCCTTTAACTGGTCACATGCCTCGTCATGGGTAAGCTTTGCCTCGGGTAGACTAAGGCCAGAATAAGATACCACGCAATGGGAGTGGAGAGATGGCGAGAGTAGCGTGTACCCTCCGTGGCAAGAGGCTGGACGGTGGTGTATCTGTGCTCTCGGTTGGCGTGAACCTGATCTGGTCTTAAGAACCCCGGTGGCGGGTTGACATATGCAAGGGTTAGGTGCTACATATGTCGTGTGATTGGAGATCCTCAGCTGAGTATAATCGATTCGGATCGCCGTACCTTCGCGGTTATGAAGACTTGGTCACTGCCCTATACGTAGAACTCTAGTAAAGAGTAAGGGTTGTTAAGAAATTGGCTAGTGCAGGTCAAGTGAATGAACTAGGGTAGAAAGAACTCTAGTGCAGGTAATTTCATTTAACTTGCCAAATAAAAATGGATTTTTAAGGATCCACTTTTAGTAAGCATTTCTGCAAATAGAGTCTTTGATTATTGAGAGACCTTACCTTGACTCCCTTATAACCAGCTACCCTTGAGAGTCTTTTCTTTAGTCGGGTAAGTCTTGCTGAGTAATTCCATACTCAAGGTTTTATTCCCTATTGTTTTTAGGTGAAGAAGCGACAAACTTTTGTTGTTTCTGTTCAAGGGTGGTCTCAAAAGAAGAAAACCAAGAGTAAAGCTGCGGGAGGAAGGGTTCCTCCATAAAAACTTTTGTTTAAAACTTATCGGGAGGGGTTTTTGCCTCCCTTGGCTTGTAATAATAATACTCTGCACTCGTATGTTATATCCTGGTCTGTAATAATATAACTCTGTCCTACTTTTAAATAAAGGTAAGTTTATTGTTGGGGACTTGTTCTCAAATGCTAAGAGTTAAGAACAAGGCAACATAAAAAGTGTTAAGTGTTAAAGTCCTTCGTCCTTTTAAACATTATTCCTCTTCGGGAAACAATGAGTTTCGGACGAAGGTCACAAGAGACATACCTTCGTAAATATAACAAGTAATGACGAAGGATTCATATAAAGCATGAAATAAAATATAAACATCATCATAGAATCATTTCTATTTTATTAACATGGAAAAATAGAAATGATTTCAAATTACAAATGTACCTTCGGTCCTGAGAGAAGGTAAAAAGTACAAGCGTGACGCCAAAAGCAAATGCCAAGTCAGCGTGAACAGTACGGGAGTACTGTTCATCTATTTATAGACGCGGGATGCAGCCCACGTAAAATTACATCCATGTCCATTACATTTGTCAATGACTTATGGAAATCTGTCAAGGCCCACGTAGTCTTTTCATCTTTAAGTCGGTTCCCCTCTCTGCTATCGCGACGAAGCTTCCCTGCGCACAGCTTCGGCTGTGCACCATCCTTCGTGGAGCTTGGTAATCAGCTCGTCCTTCGTCTGGTTCAGGCTTCGTCCTGACCGTGCTTCATGTTCATAATTCTGAGTCCGAAGATACCTGTTCACATAATCCACTTGGAAAACATTGTCAAATCATGTTTTTGAGGACCTTCGGAGGACGAAGGCCCCCAACAGTAGCCCCTCGCAATATTAATTTGTTAATGATAAATTCAGATTGCGATATGGACGAAGGCCTTGAGCCGAAGGTCCGAAAAAACACCTTCCCCTTGCTAGAATAGCAACATTCACTGACAAGTGGGGTCTTTCAATTTTCAACGCCCTGGGGGTATAAATAAGATCATACCGCAAACTTATTTGGTACGCACACTTGCCATCTGCTTCGGCCCACTAAATTTTTAGCTCTTGTGCACTAAGATTTACTGATCTTTTTGATTTTGAAGCTTCGGCCTTAAAAACAGTTTTTTAGCGTTTCCGAAGATGTCTGAAGGTAAGAAGATCCCTGCCGAGACGAAGCTGAGCCTCGACGAAGAGAAGAACTTGGGGTTCCTTATAGCGATGGCGGAGACCAATACGGAGAAAATCACCAAAGAGATTCTTGAAGGTTTGTCCGAAGATACTGGTGACAGCGATAGTTACGATGTAGAAAGTGGTGGGGAAGAGTCCGAAGATCGACCATGGCGGCCAAGTCACACGGTTTTCGGGAAAACCACTATTAAGCAAAGTCATATTGATAATATGAGGGGGCGGTATTTTCGAGATATATCTATTGTGAGGGCTGATGCTGGAGAAAAGACTTCTCCCACCCCCGAAGAAGATGAAGTCGTAATCTACCGAAGCTTTCTCAAGGCTGGGCTTCGATTCCCCCTAAGCAACTTTGTTGTTGAAGTACTGAAAACATTTCAAGTCTACCTTCATCAAATTACTCCCGAAGCTATCATAAGAATGGGGATGTTTGTCTGGGCTGCAAGAAGCCAAGGTTTAGAACCAAATGCTAAAAGCTTTTGCAACATTCATGAGTTGTTATACGAGACGAAGCCCTGGGGGAAAGAACAATATCACAACAACTTTGGGTGTTACAGCTTCGGTGCCCGCTCTGGGTCAAGCCGCCCTGTGCCAACTTTTCGGAAGAGGTGGCCCGGAGCCTGGATGACAGAGTGGTTTTATGTAAAGAATGACTTAGCAGCGCAAGAAGATGTCAAGAATATCATTATGCGCCCCATCTGGCAACGCTTCGGACTTCGAAGGCCGATGGTTGAAATGGATGAAGCAGCCGAGGAATGCCAGAGAGCCTTCGGCGTAATCTGCTCTTTCATTGGGACAAGGGACTTGGTCCAAGAGCATATTGCCTTCAGGGTGTGGCCACTTGCAGGTAAGTGGGAAATGCCGAAGGAGACCATCAAAGAGTCCGACGAAGGCGGACTGGTCAGACTGAAATACACATTCAAATATGCGGATAAGTTTGTTGAACCTGATGATGACTGGTTGAAAAGCATTGAAACATTAAGTGACGAACTGCTTGGGGCATATTCGAAGGCCGAGAATACTGCGTTATCAGCAGCCTTCGGAGGCCGAAAGAAGAAAAGGCTCAACCGGGTATTTGACGCAGTCGGGTTTGTCTACCCTGACTATCACTATCCGGTACTGGGTCGCAAAAGAAAAATTACTTCTCCGGCGACAGAAGCTACCACGAGTGCCACTAGTGAGCCAGCGCCGCAAAGGAAAAAGATGAAGGTGCTCACCCACCGAGCGCGCTTTATTGAGCCAGCCACAGTGCCGAAATTTATTGGTGAAGTCTCTTTGGCCTCTGAAGCTACAGAACCAGCTCCAGTGCCGAAGATAGAAGAGAAAACTGAAGCGCCTTCGGCAGAAAAAGTAGAAAATCCGAAGATTGAAGGGCCAAAAGCATCGGAAATCTTAAGTCCTTTAGCAAATGTCGAAACAATAAAAAACCAAAAGGGCCCATTGGTGACCCCAAAAAGAAAAAGAATGGTGAACGTACTAGATGTCTTGGAGACAATTAAGTCTTCAAGCACAACTCCAAAGAAGACTGTTGAACTTGCTGAAGCGTCTACCGAAACTTCGAAACAACAAGCTGAAACCGAAGCTGGGCCTTCAGAGCCCACCAAGGAACAATCTTTGGAGACCGAGAAAATATCAGAACCAGCTTTGGCTAAAGAAATTGACACTGCCGCCCCCGAAGCCCCTTCCAGCACATGCAATTACATCGTGCGACATGCTTCGGGGAAGAAATTATCTGAAGAAGAGACTTATGAAGCGAATCACTATGCTAGAGAGTTAAAGTATCCGAAGGGGGCAGTAGTGTTCAATGGGACAAATGAAGATGACTTCCTATACTACCTCCCTGATAACAAAGAATTATCTGTGTGCCGGGAGATGGCTAGAAGTATGGGTTTCCCGAAGCTCGAAGCTGGATTATGTGCTATGACGAAGGAAGATCTCGCGGACAGTCTTGCGTACAATAGCTTAAAGGTATGGGAATTAGACGCTTGAAAAAAAATTTTATTACGTAATTCATTCTTTTATTCTTATATAGATTCTTTTTCGTATAGGGTTTAATCCTAAGCAACGCATTAAGAGCACAAAAGAGCGCCGAAGATGAAAGCTACGAAATTGCGTTCAACAATTTACGTTCAGAAGTTATTAAACTGAGAAACGAAGCTCTAGACAAAGACAAAATTCTGCTTACATTAGTAGACAAGGTAAAAAAGGACGAAGCTACTGCGAAGGTTCAGGCCGAAGCTCACAGACGCGAGATTAAAGATCTTCAGAAGCAACTGGCCCGGGCGAAAGAAGAACGCATACTTGAAGAAACAAGACGGGAATGTAGCGACCAATGGGCTGATCATTTGGAAGCAACCGTGGAAGAGCTTCGGTCTTCTAAGAAAAAATGCTACGAAAAATCCATGGAATGCGTAAGGAAAATTAAAACCAGCTTCGCCAGCGTGGGCGCATTATCCAGTGAAGAGAATTTCTCAAGAGGCAATCCCGAAGGTCCACTGGAATGGATCAGTCACGAAGCAGAGGCCTTCGAGGAAATCCTGAGTAGCCGCGGCGACATCTGCGCTTTTTCGGGCGCCAGGGGAGTCGCTACTGTCTTGGAGAAGAAAGGTTGCGGGCATGTAAAATCTTTAGCTCAGTCCGAAGCTGCCTTATCCTCCGAAGACATCAAAGACCCCTCGGCCGAAGCAAGCATGGTTGGCGGCAAATTCTTTACTGATATCTGGGACAACGGCGGCCGAGAAATGGCGCAAGAAATCATTCAAAGGAGTGAAAAAGGCATCCATGATGCTAGGAAAGTAACAGAAGTTGCCGAAGGGCAAAAAGGTATTAATTAGTCGCTCTTGTTGTGTTGTAATTTTTATTTCAAACTTTGCTCGCGGTTTGTAATAGTAATGCAAAAATATTTTGCTTCCTCAGAACCTGCTGGATCGACTGTTGACCCCCACACAAAAGAGGATGACGAAATCAAACAAATGGCCGAAGCTATCATGGATAAAGTTGTTGAACAACTTCTAAATGAGGCCGCCGAAGTAGTATTAAGAGAAGACTAGGTGTTATTAGAAAAAAAACATTTGAAGTGTGATCTATGTAATATTTTGTACATTTGAATGTAATATACAAGTCTCTTTTCATTATTCAATTCTTTACGATGCATGAAATTCTACATACATACCATTTTTGAGCCTTCGGCGAAAAAACACCTTCCCTTCTTTTCATGCTTCGTGAAGAAGACATTCTCCGTTAAAACTATTCTGATGAATCACGTCCATGCTTCGTGAAAACATTCTCCGAAGCTATACAATTTCGATATTGCTTTGATGAAGCTCGTCCATGCTTCGTAAAAACATTCTCCGAAGCTGTATTCCGAAGATTATCATCGTATTCCCTCGTGACTTTACACAATTTTCACTTTTTCAAAGCGTCCTTTCGAAGGTTGATACTGTGTCCCCTTCTTTTGCCAAATGCAACATGATGTATGATGCTTATGCTATGCAAAATGATGTGATGATGTTATGTTATGCAAATGACATTTGTTCCGAAGATACACACAAAATATATTTGTAAGCTCTGCATTCCCTTAGGAACGTCTTTGGAGCTTCTTCGCCTTTTACTTAGACGGTATAAGCTCTGCATTCCCTTAGGAACGTCTTTGGAGCTTCTTCGCCTTTTACTTAGGCGGTATAAGCTCTGCATTCCCTTAGGAACGTCTTTGGAGCTTCTTCGCCTTTTACTTAGGCGGTATCAGCGTTGACTTTTCGCTGTATGCTCTGCATTCCCTTAGGAACGTCTTTGGAGCAAAAAACTTACACTGCGCTCCCTTTGGAACGGCTTTTTGTAACTTCGGCAACTTACTCTGCGTTCCTTAGAACGACTTTTTGTTGCTTCGAAGGATTTTTAATAATTCGAAGGTCTTCGTTGTTACCGCAAATTTTTAAGTTTCAGCAACTTAAGCCTGTGGAGAAGATAGGTTTTCCTCATAACCAACCACGAAATTATTATATGAAAACTGAAATGTTCTTTATTACACAGAAAATAGAACTTAAACGGAAAAGACTGCTATCAAAGTAGGATATATGTCAATAAATGTGCTTCGACTCTGGCACAGTACTATTGACTGTGCGAGCTTCAGATTGCTCTCTGAGATCCCTTTGGTGCGGAACATATTGGCTCCCTTCTGGCTGTTGGCCTTGTTGCAGCGGAGGTGGAGGCGGGGGCTGTTGCCATGAAGCTTGAGGTTGACTCGCCGAAGCTACGGAAACTGCAGGGTGGTTGCCCACGTATTCCGGGATGTAAGGCTGATGGTACGAAGCAGTATGCATGACCTGCTTCGGCTGGCCCTGTTGCGCTGCAGCTTCTGCTAGCTCCTTTTGTTTCTGGATGGTGACATGGCACATCCTGGTGGTATGGCCCTTGTTTTCACCACAGAATAAGCAAAATATCCTCCTTGGTTGATCTCCAAATCTTCCGCCGAAGCCCCTGGCGCCTCTGCCTCTTGGAGCTGGTGGCCGGAAGAAAGTTTGCTGTTGCCCCGAAGCCTGTGAGGAGCACTGCGGTCTGTTCTGCTGACTCCCCTTATCATCATTTTGAGTGGAGTTGTGGATGGACCTGACATGCCTCGGATAGAATCTTCCTCCGAAGCCCCTGGTCATCTCAGAAAATCTGAAGGCCTCCTCCCTTCTTTGGCGAAAGTCATTATCGGCACGAATGTACTCGTCCATCTTTTGGAGCAGCTTCTCCAGAGTCTGAGGAGGCTTCCTAGCAAAGTATTGAGCTGCAGGTCCAGGACGAAGCCCCTTGATCATGGCTTCGATGACAATTTCATTGGGCACCGTTGGTGCCTGCGCCCTCAAACGCAAGAACCTTCTGACATACGCCTGAAGGTATTCTTCATGATCCTGAGTGCACTGGAACAGGGCTTGAGCAGTGACCGGCTTCGTCTGAAATCCTTGAAAGCTGGTTAACAACATATCCTTCAGCTTCTGCCATGAGGTGATCGTTCCTGGTCGAAGGGAGGAATACCAGGTCTGAGCAACACTCCTGACGGCCATAACGAAAGACTTTGCCATGACTGCAGCATTGCCCCCATACGAAGACACTATTGCTTCGTAGCTCATCAAGAACTGCTTCGGGTCTGAGTGGCCGTCGAACATGGGAAGCTGGGGTGGCTTATAGGATGGAGGCCAGGGTGTAGCCTGCAGCTCAGCGGACAGAGGAGAGGCATCATCGAAAACAAAATTTCCATGATGGAAATTGTCATACCAGTCATCTTCGTTGAAGAAGCCCTCCTGATGAAGGTCTTTTTGTTGAGGCCTTCGGTTCTGCTCATCGTGGGTAAGATGACGAACTTCTTCAGAAGCTTCGTCTATCTGCCTTTGCAGCTCAGCTAGCCTGGCCATCTTTTCCTTTTTCCTCTGCACCTGTTGATGAAGCATCTCCATATCCCTGATCTCTTGGTCTAGTTCATCCTCCTGAAGCATCGGGCTGACGGCCTTCCTCTTCTGGCTTCGGGCCTCCCGAAGAGAGACGGTCTCCTGGTTGGGGTCCAGCGGTTGCAGTGCTGCAGCCCCAGTCGCTGAAGCTTTCTTCGGCGCCATAGCGAAGGTCTATAGCTTCCGAAGGTGTTCAAAAAACTCGAAGTGGAAGTGAGTTCACCGGAGGTGGGCGCCAATGTTGGGGACTTGTTCTCAAATGCTAAGAGTTAAGAACAAGGCAACATAAAAAGTGTTAAGTGTTAAAGTCCTTCGTCCTTTTAAACATTATTCCTCTTCGGGAAACAATGAGTTTCGGACGAAGGTCACAAGAGACATACCTTCGTAAATATAACAAGTAATGACGAAGGATTCATATAAAGCATGAAATAAAATATAAACATCATCATAGAATCATTTCTATTTTATTAACATGGAAAAATAGAAATGATTTCAAATTACAAATGTACCTTCGGTCCTGAGAGAAGGTAAAAAGTACAAGCGTGACGCCAAAAGCAAATGCCAAGTCAACGTGAACAGTACGGGAGTACTGTTCATCTATTTATAGACGCGGGACGCAGCCCACGTAAAATTACATCCATGTCCATTACATTTGTCAATGACTTATGGAAATCTGTCAAGGCCCACGTAGTCTTTTCATCTTTAAGTCGGTTCCCCTCTCTGCTATCGCGACGAAGCTTCCCTGCGCACAGCTTCGGCTGTGCACCATCCTTCGTGGAGCTTGGTAATCAGCTCGTCCTTCGTCTGGTTCAGGCTTCGTCCTGACCGTGCTTCATGTTCATAATTCTGAGTCCGAAGATACCTGTTCACATAATCCACTTGGAAAACATTGTCAAATCATGTTTTTGAGGACCTTCGGAGGACGAAGGCCCCCAACATTTATGTAACCACTTCCGCATTTTCGTACCTCCGATGATTTGTAATGTCTGCGTGACGGGTGAAACGCTCTTGGGAAAGGTAAGAAAAGCAGATACCGAACTTGTCAAGTGATTCAGGGGCACCTGCAGGGTTGTCTGAGGCCCGCTGGACAAGGACAACTGTAGGTGGGCCTAATGACTTGGAGGTTCTGTCATAGCTGGTATCAGAGCGAAACCCATCTCTGCAGATATTATGAGGCATCTTCAAAAAGAATTTTCTAAGATTCATCTATAAAATTTCTTCCCTTCTTACCTAAGTATCTCTGAAGAGTTTATTTTAAAGACCAGATAGGAAGAGTGCAATGTATAGAAGGTTGAATCAACTAAGGCTGATTCTGTAATTACACATGCATCATGCTAAAAAACTATGCTAATAAGATTTCCCCCTTAGAAAAATGCCGCCACGCACAAGAAAGACTGCACGCAAGTCAACCGGGCTGATCGGTGTACCTCGTCACCAACTTGCCCCGAGACATGACGACAGCAGTAGCGCTAGTAACGATCCAATCGAGGACTTAGAAGCTCAAGTTAATCAGCTTCGAACAGAACTCCGACGCAGGAACAAAATATGGGTCGCGGATGGCAAAAGAATCAATGAATTAAGAAGAGACATCCGCCAAGTGCAAGACCAGCTAGCGGATCGGGATCTAGCGCTTGACTAGGCTGTGAACTCTTGTTCACTAGCTTGGGCAAAGGAAGCTAGAGCTCGAGCCCGAGTGGAAGAGCTTAGCTCAACCGTGGATAGCTTGCAGGTATATTGCAACACACTACATGAAGAAGTTCATGTACTGTACTCGCAACTGCACCTGAACGTCCCTGCGGATCCTGTCAGGACGGAAGCCAGACCTTCTCGAGTAGCGGGAGAAGCACTTGGCGGCGAGCTGGACCTTTTCAGGCCCCCTCCCTCTATGAAGTTGGTCGATGAATGGTCTCCTACGCCTGACAGCGAGGCTACCCAGAGTGACAAAAAGAAGGAATAGTATAGTATAGAAGCAGTACTATTGTGTAATAGGTGGTGTAATCCTATTGTCAAGTACGAGTCTGTAACATTACCTTTTTAAGTAATGTGAAATGGATTGTTTGTATCGCATATCATATTGCTCCAAATGTTCTTTGCCTCAGATGCCTTCCAGGACTCGCGCTCAGGATGGGGCTGGTACCTCCCGTGGGAGGGAAGCGACCTCGAATCCACCTCCAGTACCTCCGACACTTGCCGAGGCCATTGCTGCCTTGGTAAACGCTACAGCAGACAATACCCGCTTCCTGCGGGAGATGGCAGGTCAACAACTACAACAACAAGGCGGGCGGGCATATCCGCAAGGCCCCCGTGAGACATCTTATCTGGACTTCTCCGAGACGTGCCCTCCATTGTTCGTCAAAGCAGAAGATCCTTTAAAGGCGGATGAATGGATCCGCGTCATTGAACAAAAATTCGGGCTTCTTCGGTGTTCAGAAACTCAAAAGCCCCTGTTTGCAGCCCAACAACTGCGAGGCCCTGCCAGTACGTGGTGGGGAAATTTTGTGGCCGTTCAGCCGGCCGGTCATCAGATCACATGGGATGAATTCAAGTTGGCCTTCAGAGAGCATTATATACCTGAGGGAGTTCTTCACATGAAGCAAGAGGAGTTCATGAAATTGAAGCAAGGCGGAGATACTGTCACCCAGTATCTCAATAAATTTAATCACTTATCTCAGTATGCAATCAACCAAGTCAACACAGATGTGAAGAAAAGGAATTGTTTCATGAGAGGCTTGAATGATCGGATGCAAAGAAAGATGGCCACTTGCATCGACCTTACTTATGGAAGGGCTGTCAGCACGGCGCTGGCAGTCGAGGCTAAATATGCAAGTTCCGGAAAATCCAAGGGGAATGGTGGCAACAGGCCCAATCAGGGCCACGAGAAAAGGCAAAGGTTGGTTATCCGACCTTTCAATCAGAATCGTTCTTCATCGTGCCCACCCTCCTTCCCATTCAAGCAACCAGTGTTTATCCATCCTACCCCTGCCCCCACTACTACAAATCAGCCGGGTGCCCCTGGCACTCGTTTCCCTGCTCTTCCAAGCTCATCAACCGGCTGCTTCAACTGTGGAAAGTCCGAGCATTTCATTAAGGACTGTCCATACCCGAGGCAGAATCAAGCAAATAATCAACAAAGCTCTGGAGGTTCCAAGGGAAATGCGGCAATCAGTACCGTGGGCAAGAATACAAGGAAAATTGGACGGGTTTATTACACTCAAGTGGCCACAACACCGGAAGGCGAACCGGTGATGACGGGTACGTTCCTCGTAGCCAACCACCCTACACTTATTCTCTTTGATTCTGGTGCTTCACATACTTTCATAAGCAAAAAGTTTGTGGAGAAACACTGCATTCCATATACTGAATCAAGGGAAGGGTTTAAAATACATTCGCTTGGGGGACAAATATTTACCAAAGAAGTGGCTTACCAAGTGCCCGTAACATTGGCTGGACGGGACTTTCCTACTAGTATGATTGTTCTGAAAGGCCAAGACATAGATGTGATTCTGGGCATGAATTGGTTGGCCCAGCATAAAGCAATCCTCAACACTGATCTAAGAACTATCAGGTTGAGTTATGGCCAAGAAGAGATTCTTTTGTCTATTCCCATAGCTATTCTAGCTAAACCAATTAGCAGAATTAATGAAGCCATTATACCGGGGATCAAAGATATTCCGGTAGTATATGAGTTCCCAGATGTATTTCCAGAAGATTTGCCTGGATTGCCACCTAAAAGAGATGTAGAGTTTGTAATTGAGTTGAAGCCCGGTACGGCTCCCATTTCTAGAAGATCGTACTGAATGCCTCCAAATGAGCTGGCAGAACTCAAGACCCAATTGCAAGATCTACTTGAGAAGGGATTCATCCGGCCGAGCTCGTCACCATGGGGTTGTCCAGCCATCTTCGTCAAGAAGAAGGACCAAACATTGCGGATGTGCGTGGATTATTGACCCCTTAATGAGGTCACTATCAAGAATAAGTATCCTCTTCCTCGGATTGATATTTTGTTTGATCAACTGACTGGAGCGAGGGTATTCTCCAAAATTGATCTCAGGTCGGGCTATCATCAGATCTGTATCAGGCCCGATGATATACCAAAGACCGCATTCACTACGCGGTATGGTTTATTTGAATACTTGGTAATGTCTTTCAGACTGACAAATGCTCTAGCCCACTTCACTTATCTGATGAACTCGGTATTTATGCCCGAGTTGGACAAATTCGTGGTGGTCTTCATAGGTGATATCTTAATATACTCCAATAATGAAGAGGAGCATGCTCAGCACTTGCGTACTGTATTGACGCGCTTAAGGGAACACCAATTGTATGCTAAGTTCAGTAAGTGCGCATTCTGGCTGGAAGAAATCCAATTTCTGGGACATGTGTTATCTACCAAGGGAATTGCGGTAGATCCCAGCAAAGTCAAGGATATTTTGGAGTGGAAACCCCCAACCACTGTACATCAAGTCCAAAGTTTCCTGGGACCGGCTGGCTATTACCACCGATTTATACCAGATTTTTCCAAACTTGTGAAACCAATCATGAGTTTATTGAAGAACGATATTAAATTCAATTGGTCTTTGGAATGTTATGAAGCCTTTGAAAAATTGAAGGTATTATTAACCACTGCTCTGGTATTGGCTCAACCAGATATTGAAAAGTCTTTTGATGTGTATTGTGACGCATCAGGCAGTGGTCTCGGCTGTGTATTAATGCAAGAAGGCCGAGTAATAGCTTATGCTTCAAGACAGTTGCGCCGACATGAGGAACATTATCCAACTCATGATCTGGAGCTAACTGCAGTGGTTCATGCCCTGAAGATATGACGTCATTATCTACTGGGGAATGTCTATCACATTTATACAGACCACAAAAGTTTGAAGTATATCTTTACCTAGTCCGAGCTCAATATGAGACAAAGGAGATGGCTCGAGCTTATTAAGGATTATGGACTGGAAATCCATTATCACCCAGGCAAAGCTAATGTAGTGGCAGATGCACTCAGTCGCAAGGCCTCCTGCCATTGTTTAACAATGAAAACTTCTGACATTACATTATGCCAGGAGATGGCGAATCTGAACCTGGGAATGATTCAGCATGGAACTTCAAATCACTTGAAGCTTGAGTCAGTCACCTTACAAAGGATAATTGACACACAAAAGAATGATGAAGGTATGAAACGTATCCATGAGAAGATAAAGGTTGGAAAAGCCAACTGCTTCAAAGAAGACGATCAAGGTGTTGTATGGTTCAACAACCGCATAGTTGTGCCGAAGAATGAAGGGGTCCGCCAACAAATTTTAGATGAAGCACATCTTAGTCGCTATTCTATTCATCCCAGAAGCACTAAAATGTATCAAGATCTGAAACAACATTATTGGTGGACGAAGATGAAGATTGAAATCGCACGCTATGTGGCAAGATGTGACACTTGTAAACGTGTCAAGGCCATACACCTGAAAGCTGCTGGTCCATTACAATCTTTACCAATACCAACATGGAAATGGGAAGATATTAGTATGGACTTCATTATGGGATTACCCAGAACGGCAAAAGGCTTTGACTCCATTTGGGTTATCATTGATCGACTTACCAAGGTTGCCCATTTTATTCCAGTCAAAGTAAAATATCCAGTCATCGCATATGTGGAACTGTATATTGCTCGTATTCTCAGTTTGCACGGTGTTCCAAAGACTATAGTGTCGGATCATGGACCTCAATTCGTATCCAAATTCTGGGAAGAACTTCATAAATCCCTGGGTACCAAATTGCTTCACAGTTCGGCGTATCATCCTCAGACCAGTGGACAGACTGAGAGGGTCAATCAGATACTTGAAGATATGTTACGAGCATGTGTTCTGGAGTTCCCATAGAAATGGGATGATTGTTTACCATTAGTAGAGTTCTCATATAATAACAGCTATCAAGAAAGCATTAAGATGGCACCATTTGAAGCTTTGTATGGTCGACGGTGTCGTACTCCGCTAAATTGGTCTGAACCTAGTGAAAGGAACTTCTTCAGGCCAGACATGGTAAAGGAGACTGAAGAGAAAGTTCAACGAATAATTTATTATTTGAAAAAGGCTCAAGCTCGACAGAAGAGTTACGCAGACAAACGACGAATGCCCCTATATTTTCTGGTGGGAGATTAGGTCTACCTGAAAGTCTCTCCAATGAAGGGCGTATCACGTTTTGGGGTTAAAGGGAACCTTGCACCTCGGTACATTGGTCCTTTCCTTATTCTTGAACAATGTGGACCAGTGGCATACCAACTTCAATTACCCGAAACCTTGTCTGTTGTACATAATGTGTTCCACGTGTCTCAGTTGAAGAAGTGTCTTCGGGTTCCAGATCGAACCATCAAAGTAACAGATGTTGTCCTAGAGCCAGACTTGACATATTCAGAACACCCTATTCGAGTCTTAGATCAAAAGGACAGGGTTACCCGAAGAAAAACTCTTAAGTTTTACAAGATACAGTGGAACCAACATTCTGAAGATGAGGCTACATGGGAGACTCGGGACTTTTTAGAGAAGAATTTCCCAGGCTTTCTAGCCTCATGTAAATTGTAATATGTATATAATTGTTGTAATAAAGGAGTGAACCCCAAACCACCCCTGCCTTGTACCAAAAATCAGGAAATAAAAATGTGAAGTATTTCCTTTTCCACTACTTACCCTAGGACTTTTAATCTCGGGACGAGATTCTTTTATGGGGGGAAGGATGTAACACCACTGGTGTTACTGTTACTAAAACTTGAGCATAACATCATCAGCATTAGCATTTCATATGTTCGATACACCTAGAGTGCATTCACTAGGCAAAATCTCAAACAAGTTGTATTGCTATAGCATTTTGCAAATAAAACCCTGGAGTAGGGTACTTAACCCTAAATGAGGTTCAGAAGGGTAAAACAAAACCCAAATAGAGAAAACCCTAAAGCTTAAGTGAAATAGTTATAAAATGTTACCAAGAATGAATCTAAGTTGCATTCACACCCCTGAAATACCAAGAACCCTAATTGGAACCCTGGAAAACCCTAAACCTAAACCCTAGGGGGCTAAGTGCAAAATTAGGGCACTTTTGGACTAAAGTGTAAAAACTATGATGTTAAAGCATATAAAGTCATATGGTTCACAATCATGAAGATTTGCAAGCTAAACCCTGAATTTTGGACCTATTTGCAAAAAGACCCTATTGGTGTTCTAAAGGCTAAGTCTGAAATTCAGTGTTTGAGCTCATCTTTGAGGCTTTGTAACTTTCAAATTCTAAGGTTTTTGCCCTTGGTCACCACATCAATATTATAGAGCTATCAAAGGAGAATAACTTTGCTTAAGAGTGTAAGCATGGTTGTTATAAAAAATTGGAGAAACATACACCCAAAGATGGGCTGTCAGGCTGTCTAGGACTGAATCTGGTGTGACAGTGTGATGAAGCCATCTTTGAGCTTAAATTTGATCATGATCCCGTCATTATCTGGTTATGATCACTATAACAAGATCAAAGCTGAATAATAGAGCAGCAACTTCTTTAAAGGCAGATTGTCAAGTCATTACATGGAAAATGGAGATTTCTGCTCTGCAAATCAGGCTGTTAGGCCAACTGAAGCAATTGCGCCATGGTACAGTAACCTGAATTGGATCAGGCCGCCAGCGCAGAGATCTCGCCGCCGGCGACCACACGCGTGGATTCGTGCTCTCGTCGTGATTCACGCTGAATTAAACACCGAAAACGATCATGGAGAGAAAAGATCTCACCGTGGATGATCTTGGGGCACATTAGCCACTCTGTCGCTCCTCCACTTACCGGCGACATGGCCGCATGTCCATCACCGGCGTGCCGCCGTTCTTCGCGGTTATGCCACACCGTCAGCCATCTTACCATGTCGCAGTTGATCGCCACACACCGTCTTTCTATTACCTAAGGCCTTGCCACGATGGTTGCCACCAATCACACGCGCCAATGAACTTTCCCTCCTCCGGCTGCCATCGCGCCATCTCCAATTCACGCGCCACCGCCCCCTGGGCCTATAAATTGAGTGTGTCGTTGGCTCCGTATGGTAGTCAAGCAACCCATACACCAACTCGTGCCTCAAATTGTCCACTAGAGAACTTCAATTTGGGATTACCCCCAAATCGGTCAAGAACACCGCAGAACCAAGCTCACCGTGGGCAACTCTCCACAGGTTCGATCATGTTGTCTTTGATCTTGTTCTAGCATCCCTGTGTGTTCCTATAACTCACCGGCCCAACCAATTACGCTAAACCGAAGTAGATCATCGGGAACACCTTGAATTGTTCCCGGGGTGCGCGGTCATCGTGGCCAAAGCAAGCCAAATAACCATGGATGAAATTAAGTTGGGGGAAATGCATGGGAGGTGTTCAATTCAGTGTCAGCCATTCGGGAGCACCAATCTTTGCTCTGTCTGGCCAGTCTAGCTTCACCGGCGTGCAAGCCTCCGCCTTGCGACGTTGTGGGCTTCGGTAGGTAAAGAATTAGAAGTACGGGGGGATTTCTGAAAGATGTCAGTGACTCACGAAAACAATCCAAGCACCCACTTCGGGTTATCCTGAACGCCGAGGGTTTTTTCGCAAAGCTGCCAGCACGGGGGCGGGCGCACGCGCTTTCCACCTGAGTTTGGGCCGCTTGGGCTACTTTTGGCCCAGTACTGCTCATAGCTTTTCTTTTTCTTTTTCTCCTAGAACTAAAACAATTGTAGAAAATTGTAGAAAAATGGTAAAAATGTCAAACTAATTTTCCTAGGTTCCTTATTTTTCATAGAAAAAATAGTTTCATGATTTTTAGGTCAAATATGGAATTTTGTAGCATTTAAAATAGCCTAAAACCTTGTTCCTAGATTTTTAGAAAATAAATAATAATTCCAAAAATCCCTAAACTTTTTAGATAACCTTTATACATTATTTAGAAGCCTTGGGTAGAGTTTGGTATGAATTGGACCTTGTTTGATAATTAGAACCGAAAACCCTACCCTCTGCCCTTTGAACTCCTATATTGACTCTAGAAACCCTAATTCTCTACCGTGAAGGAAAATTGTATTCAAGATTTTAGATAATAAACTCTTATATCTTTGCACTCTCATGAGCATCACATGGGCATTCATTATTATGTATGGTTATATTTAGAAAACGAAGAAGAAGTTGAAGTAGAAGGAGAGAAGACTTCACCACCACCACCTCAGGAACATCTGGCAGACAACTGTTTTTATTTTGACATCTGTGGAACTGAGCCTGATTCACCTGTAAACCAAGGCAAGCCCCGGTGCATTTGCCACCTCCTTGATTCTTTTAAAAGCTTTCTCACTTGCTTGTTGCATTAGGTGATAGGAGTTGAATGCTAAAACAATTCCTGCATTACCTTCCTTGAATTTGATTACCTTCCTTTGAATCCATGTTTTATAAAAGGTTTTTACTATGCTTAGTCCTGCTCTAGCAAAACAAAAGGTTTGTTTTTATAAAAGATGGTATGGCAAAGTGGGAGGGATGTTTTTAAAACTTGATGGTGGATCCATCATGGCCATGATGGGTTCAACATCGGAAAAGATGTACCTCTAACAGGTACCAAACTTTGGGTTGAAATGATTAAGCTGAGACCGGGCGGGTGACTTGGACGAGAAGAGAGAGTCTCGGTGTAGTGTCTCCGTCTGAGTCAATTAAGGACCGTGTCGATGTAGGCTTGATGACCGAGGACCCTTTAACTGGTCACATGCCTCGTCATGCGTAAGCTTTGCCTCGGGCAGACTAAGGCCAGAATAAGATACCACACAATGGGAGTGGAGAGATGGCGAGAGTAGCGTGTACCCTCCGTGGCAAGAGGCTGGACGGTGGTGTATCTGTGCTCTCGGTTGGCATGAACCGGATCTGGTCTTAAGAACCCCGGTGGCGGGTTGACATATGCAAGGGTTAAGTGCTACATATGTCGTGTGATTGGAGATCCTCAGCTGAGTATAATCGATTCGGATCACCGTACCTTCGCGGTTATGAAGACTTGGTCACTGCCCTATACGTAGAACTCTAGTAAAGAGTAAGGGTTGTTAAGAAATTGGCTAGTGCAGGTCAAGTGAATGAACTAGGGTAGAAAGAACTCTAGTGTAGGTAATTTCACTTAACTTGCCAAATAAAACTGGATTTTAAGGATCTACTTTTAGTAAGCATTTCTGCAAACAGAGTCTTTGATTATTGAGAGATCTTACCTTGACTCCCTTATAACCAGCATACCCTTGAGAGTCTTTTTTTTAGTCGGGTAAGTCTTGCTGAGTAATTTCATACTCAGGGTTTTATTCCCTATTGTTTTTAGGTGAAGAAGCGACAAACTTTTGTTGTTTCTGTTCCAGGGTGGTCTCAAAAGAAGAAAACCAAGAGTAAAGCTGCGGGAGGAAGGGTTCCTCCATAAAAACTTTTGTTTAAAACATATCAGGAGGGGGTTTTGCCTCCCTTGGCTTGTAATAATAATACTCTGCACTCGTATGTTATATCCTGGTCTGTAATAATATAACTCTGTCCTACTTTTAAATAAAGGTAAGTTTATGTAACTGCTTCCGCATTTTTGTACCTCCGATGGTTTGTAATGTCTGTGTGACGGGTGAAACGCTCTTGGGCAAAGTAAGAAAAGCAGATACCGAACTTGTCAAGTGATTCAGGGGCACCTGCAGGGTTGTATGAGGTCCGTTGGACAAGGACAACTGTAGGTGGGCCTAATGACTTGGAGGTTCTATCACAGTTCCCGTTTGCGAGGAATCTCCACAAATTGGAGTCTCTCGCCCTTACAAAGGAGATCACAAAGAAAGCACGGAGTAAGGTTGGGAAGAGCAACACACACAAGACACAAATCCGCGGCACACCCACGCTCACAAGTGAAGACTTGAGCTCAAATGACAACACAGGGAGTCCTTGACTCGAATAGAGATCAAATCTCTAACACAACAAAGCGAATGCGCGGGAGCAGAGTCTGGATGCCTTAGAATACTTAGTGAATGTTTGGGTGACTCCTCCGTGCGCCTAGGGGTCCCTTTTATAGCCCCAAGGCAGCTAGGAGCCGTTGGAGGCCAACTTGGAAGGCCAAACTTGCCTTCTGTCGGGTGGTGCACCGGACAGTCCGGTGCACAGTCCATGTAGCTGTCCGGTGCGCGATCTCCTTCCATTTCTGGCGCATCCGAGGTGTCGGTTGGCGCACCGGACACTGTCCGGTGCACACCGGACAGTCCGGTGTGCCCAATCGACCGTTGGCACGACCATGTGTTACGCGAAGATTGCGTGGCCGACTGTTGGCGCAGGCGACCGTTGGCTCACTGGACAGTCCGGTGCACCACCGGACATTCCGGTGAATTATAGCCGTACGTCGCTGATCCTTTTCCCGAGAGCGACGAGTTCACCGCGGTCGACTCACTGGACAGTCCGGTGCACCACCGGATAGTCCGATGAATTATAGTCGTACGCCGCTGTCGAGTCCCGAGAGCGGCCTTTTCACGCGGACCAGCCTGGCGCACCGGACACTATCCGGTGCACCACCGGACAGTCCGGTGTGCCAAGCCGAGCTGAAGTTGGCTGCATACAGCCACCTCTTTTTCCAATTCTTTTCTCACTGTTTCTAGCACTTAGACAAAACACATTATTACTCAAAACAATTTACTAAGTCTAGAAACGTACCTTTCTCTTTGATTTGCACTTTTCTCTTTACTTGGCACATGAGAACTTAATTAAACGTGTTAGGCACTTAATCACCAAAACATTATTGAAATTGCTCAAAGGCACATTTCCCTTTCAACGCGCGACACGCGAACCAGACGTGTGGCACGAACGCGCGAAGGAATGACGACGACGCACAAACAGCGCGTGAATGACACGCGAACACGCGCGCGACAACGTGCGGTGACGCGCGCAAAACAGCACGCGCGACAGCACGACAACGACGAGTGCCACACGTGCGAACAGTGCGACGACGCGCACGACACGAGTGTCGCTAACAGACATCGTGCTTATACTAAATACTTATTAATTAAAATATTTGAATAGGCATTAATCACATTAACTTGTATTTATAAATACGCAAATAAAACTATAAATTTGTTTTATTCAAATTGTTATTATAATAAATATTGGATGAACAAATAATTAACTAGTTAATTAAAACTTACGTCATGACAAAATAATGTATTAATATGATATTATCGCTGCTACAGAGTTGACGCGACCGAAACGGGTCTAAACAGGCTTACGACGCGTAACAAATTGAATAATTGACAATTCGTAGACTATAACGGCACAATATACGCGACCTGCTAAACACACATCGCTATTACACTAGGCAGGTATGGAATCAAAATATTTAATTTGGTATTACTCACGTTATCGTATTCTTATAAAAGTGTGACTTAAAACTATAGATTGGTTTTGACTATATTTAAAAACAAATGGATAAACTAGCAATTATTTAAATGCATAAAACATGTGTCATGACAGAATGATATTTTTAACATGTGCACGACATCCTTACGAAATTAACGCATACGAAACAGAATGAAACAAATATCTAACGCAAAAGTTAATATATATATTTATTAATCGTAGATTAATGACGACGTGGCACAGTCCTATCGGCTGACCACTTGCCACACCAAGGGTCACAAGGAGCACCATCACAGAAGGTCCAGACAGGTGGGATCAAATATGGCTAGGTTCTTCCCAAATCCCAATTGTACGCCGAATAGAGGAACATAGGAATTCGATGGCACCTAGTGTGGGGGCTCTTGAACTCGTGGATGGAGGCGCTGTTGGGCGGCCGGCTGGTTGCCATGTCTGGTCTTCGGTGGGGGAGGCTCGGACGGCCCTGGGCAGCTGCGCAGGAACAGGATCACACCAAGGTCAAGGGGCCGCGCTAGCAGGGGACCTCGCCTAACGCTGGCAGCCATGCAGCCGCCATGGATTCGACCATGGGTGGCTCGGCTCGGTGAAAGAGCAAAAGCAGGGTAGGGCGAGATCCAGGGAGGGGCTGCAGGCGGCCATGGAAGCTGAGAGAGATAGAGACGAGGACGACTGCTCCAGGGCTTCACGATGTCGATGGTCGAGAAGGGCGAGGTGGGTGTGCAGCTTCTGGTGGCCAACCTCCGTGCCGGATCGAGCAAGGAAGGGCAGGGCTGGACGAGGGCGAGCGGGCCCTGCACGCCGAGGCGCCGGGCTGGCTGCACGCTGGGGCTTTAGGCCGCGCGCCATGGCCTCCTGGCAGTGCTGCCTCGCCGCGCGCAGGGAGGAGCGCAGGGGCAAGGGACGAAGACACTGTCGGGGTCGGCCTGGCCTACGCGCGTAGAGACAAACACAGTGAGAGAAGGGCGAAAAGATCATACCTGGTAACCGAAGAGCTTGTACGATTTGGATCTGAGGGCGAGACGAGGGGTTATGCGATGGCTAGGGATGCATTTATAGAAAAGAGATGATGTGGAAGTTAGTTGCAAAATTTGTCGCAGGTCGCGTCCTGGTCGAGCGAAAGAGACGGTTGCGCGACGAGTTGTGCGACACGGTGTACGACGGAGACTGGGTTAGGCGGGTGGCAGACATGGTTAGATAAAATTAGACGAAGACGGTGAGAGGAGGCCCACGAGCCCAAGATAACAAGGTGGACACCGAAGGGGTAGACGGGGATAGATGAGGATTGCCGATGCGAGCAGCATGCCGTTCGCGAGAATGAGCGGTTCGGTGATCTCGTGAAAAAGGGTACGAGATCTGGAACAGTTTCGGCGAGAGGACGAAATATATATATATATATATTATCGAGTTTCCAAAATTTTGTAGTTTTAATAGATACTAAAATTTAGGTAGTTAATTAATATTATAAAAACTGAAATTCATATTTAATACTCGAAGAAACGTTTTGAAGGTTCCCGAAAGTTTTCGGAGACATTAACAAGATAATTCTATATTCAAGTATAATGTATGTATTTATATGAAAAAATAAAAAAAAATAAAATCGGACCGTGCCGGGCCTGGCCCGTCGTGCCACGCCTTCGGCCCAAGTACGACCCGGTGACCGAACCGAGCCGGCACGGGCCAGGTTCACTACGTGCCATGCGGGGTTCGTGCTGGGCTAAACCTGTGCTGGGTTTCGGGCCGCCCGGCAAACCCGGTCCGTTTGGACATCTATACACTTCTGCACACGCAGTCACGCACGCACCAAAGCCTGGGCGCCATGGCGTCGCTGCCGGTAATAGTCTAGTACTATAAGTAGTACTCTCTCAGAACATCTCGAACAGACTAGTTAAATAGCTTGTCAAACTAAATTTTAGCTACTTAAAAACATCTTCAAAAGACTCTTTATTTAATTCTTTATTTATTTCTCTGTAAAAAAATAAATTGTACACCCTCGTTAACGTGTTTTATTTAAAAAACTAATAGATGATAAATATTTAAAAACCGAGGTAATATTACTCTTGCTCTTCCTCTCTCTAAATAAATATATACTTTAAATAAATATATACGATTTGGTGAAAAAAATATTAATGGAAAACTACATGTATATATAATTCTATAAAAATATAATTATTAATGCGGTAGCTTTAGGGATCGTGATCTAAATATCTTTTTTACAAATTGTTATGGCACTAAATTAATTTTAGTTTAAAAGTAAATGAGTATAGAGTCTGGTTCTAATCAACCTGATCCTTAAATTTTATAGAGTAAACTTTAAAGCCTATTGTCACCCTAGATAGCTTTGATGTAGAATTAGGGGGCATTTGTTTGGGATTATAATCTACCCAAAATATATAATCTAACAAATTTGTTGGATTAAATGTTAGTTTAAATTTTATTGGATTATATAATCTATGCAGATTATAATCGTAAACAAACACCCTTAAGGTCTTGCCTGTACACAAGGAGCTTTGTGATAAATGCTAATCCAATTTGGCGATTTTAGATGCCTAGGACAATAACATAATTGATGTATGGCCGACTCCTTGACTGGAAGATAATTTATAAATACTCACTACGTCCTAAATTATAACATTATTCACAAGTTGGTCACTTACTTTAAGCTTGGCCTACTTGGCCTCAAGTTGGTCACGATAGTTGCATAACTTTTCAAGATCTACAAGTTCTATTTTGATAGTTTCTACATCCGAGGTTGTCGGCGTTTCGACCCCGGGGGGTCCCTGGACCGACGAGTAAATTGTTACTGCGTGTCCCAGCCCAGATGGGTCGGCGCGAGACGGGACACAAAGGGGGGATAATAGTGAAGCGTCTCCAATCCTCTAGGACTCAAATGTGATACAATTACTAGTCCCAGGAGGCTAGTAAACACATTTATACATCAGATGATACCAAATCTGCTTAAACGAGACAAACCTACAAAGGTGGCGAACAACTTTAAGAGTTGGTCCACAACTCGGGACATATCATCAGAGTGGGGCTAAAGCAGCCCGATATACGCAGCGAAGCAAATCAGCGGTCCAACAGCCACAGGCAAGGTTGGGAACAGTCGTAACTCTTACCCGATCTCATTTTTCTGAAAAACAACAAATAAGCAAGGGTGAGTACAAACGTACTCAGCAGCCCACCTTCACCCGCGGAATGGGGAAATCAGATATAATGCATGGAATATGTAGAGCTCAGGATATTTGCAGAGACAGCAATATTTTATGCAGGGTTGTTTGAAAAACATTTTGTAATTTGCAAAGCGCATCCTCTCCAAAAGGAGCAGGAAGTTTTTCAATATTAGAACAAAATCCCCTGGACTAAACTATCCAGGTATCTCAGCAGTTTTCCACTGGTTTTCATTTTCAAAAACAGCTACTGGACTTCCCGTCCACCATAGCTCACGGCTCAACCGCCGGTCCTTTTAAAAACCACTTTTCTCAAACGCACCTTTTTTTTGAAACAAAACGCTAATTGCGATACCACACCAGACTCGTCCATTCCTGTGGACACAGACTATTTGAATAGGTTTTCAAACTCTGCGCAGAGGTGTACACTTTACCCACTAGTCTGGCTCTGCGATCTCATGGCCGATGAGATCCGAATCCGAATCTCTTTCTTTCCTCGCACGTCCTAACCTTAACAGTTATACCGGAAGGAGTCAGGCCACCGCCATGTCCAAACCGGACAAAACTTTCCCCCTCCTTATCCTCCCGGTGCTCCCTAGCCTTTCATAACCCTGGGGTTGGACCGTACGAGTTCAGATTGAGTGACTGCCCACACAGTCTCAAGTGGTTGTACTTATCATGAGTACAGGTAGTGAAAGATGACAAACCAGTCCTTATAAGAGGGGACAATCCTTCTGCTAACGCCTAAACCAGCTGAGCCATCACCTTAGGCCCTCCCCTAAACCAGGGAGTCCTTGATCATCCCTACTCAAAGGTGATAAGGGTGAAAACCCTTCATCAAACACATTTTGAAAAGCATTTTCTTTTGAAAACTCACACCTTTCCTCAAATCATTTGTAACAATTATATCAGGGATTGATTGCGGCAAGCGGCTGGGTGGCCATAATAACTTGTCTCAAAATCATATTATGCATAAAATAACAGGCTGAGGGTTGTGGTTGTAAAACATAGGTAATTTATGCATCAAAGGGATCCAGTGAGCTTGCCGTGCTTATCCGGCGAAGGGGGAAGGGGAGCTCGCGGAACTAGCTTCTGGCTCCACCGCCTGGTGTAGACTTGTAGATCTGGCCTCCACGAGACGGCACGAATGCTCCGATAACTATGCAACATGAACAAGCAAACATACAAACAAGCAAGTATGCCAACAAATATTTAGTATAGTGGTCAGAATAGCGATATATGGATGGGTAGAGTCTTGAGTAGAATCTGTGTCATGTGGTGTTGTGATATTACTAGTGGTGGAGCGGAGGTGCTTACCAGGAGGGTGGACTGGAGGTGAAGCGACACTATGCATGTAGCCGGCAGAGCAGAGTAACTGAGTGGGTGGGGTGTTTGCCTTGGCTGAGGGTGTTGAGTGTGTGTGTGGAGAGGGAGAGGGTAGCTGGGTGTATTTATAGCTGGGTGTATGTGGTGTAGCACAGTGAAGTTCACTGTTGGTGAGAATAGTGACGAATGAATCGTCTGACTTAGTATGAACAGGAGAGTTATAGGTAGAATATGGGACAAGAGTATTTTGGGAGTCTTCTGAAATATGAACCATGCTCAAGGGATGACATGGTTGGATAGGGAATAATTTGATAAGAATTTAGAAACAAGAATTATTGGAATCTGAGTTTGGAAGCCTGGTTCAAAGGAATCTCAAAGTTAAGCGTGCTCAACTTGGACAAATCTGAGATGGGTGGCCAGATGGGAAGTTCCCACTGGAAGGAAAATCACAGTCACCGGAGTTTGTATGACTGGAACATGGGTCTGGCTGGTCTTAGGTGGACTGGACAGCATGATGGATGAGTAGTTGAAATTTGGGATGACTAGATGACCGATGAATAGTAACGATGATTAGTAACGATGAATAGTGGCGATGGAAAAGTAATTATAGATATCATCGATGAATAGTACCGATGATGAATAGTAATGATAAATAGTAACGATGATAAATATTGTATGTGAATAGTAACGATGAATAGTAATGGTGAATAGTAATTGTGAATAGTGATAGTGAATAGTTCGTATGAACGAACGATGAACGATGAATAGGAACTATGAACGAACGGACGAAGGAACGATCGGAATTTCGGTAGCATAACGGCAGGAAGAAGATTACTTGGACGAACGAACGGACGAACGATCGAATGGGACGAACGAACGATCGGAATTTCGGCAGCATAACGGCAGGACAAAGATTATCTGGAAGAACGATGAATAGGGACTATGAACGAACGATGAACGATGAATAGGGACTATGAACGAACGATGAACGATGAATAGGGACTATGAACGAACGATGAACGATTGAATGATCGAACGAACGAACGATCGGAATTTCGGCAGCATAACGGCAGGACAAAGATTATCTGGAAGAACGATGAATAAGGACTATGAACGAACGATGAACAATGAATAGGGACTATGAACGAACGATGAACGATCGAATGATCGAACAAACGAACGATCGGAATTTCGGCAGCATAACGGCAGGAAAAAGATTATTTGGACGAACGAACGGACGAACAATCGAACGATCGAACGAACGAACGAACGAACCATGAACGATCGGACGAACGATCGAACGATCGGACAAACGAACAAACAAACTAAGAACAGGGGGATGAACGATCGAAGAACGATCGAACGATCCTTGTGCTAGTGTGTGCTTGTGTGGAACATGGAGTGGGTGTGTGTGGGGGGGGGAGAGAGTTGCCATGAAATGGCTTGGGGTGGGATGAGAGGAGGCCCTTGCCCCTCTATTTATAGCCATGGTGGGGGATTAGGGGGAGGGATGAGAGGATTAGTGGGAGGATGAGAGGATTAGTGGGAGATTAGCATGTATTTGTCTTGTATGAGTGTAATTAGCTTGTAGAGCTCACCGTATGACACTGGAGGCATACGTATACGTATGGGCATGAGGAAAGTTATGAAGAAAATATTTGTAGGGTCTTGAAAAATGATTCTGAAGGTATTTCTCAAGAGGAAAATATCCGGAGATACATCGGTGGAATATTTGGGCAGTATTTCTGGAAAGAAATCAAGGTGGGTTACTGGGGAAATATCTGGGCAGTATTTCTAGAAAGAATTTGAGGGGGATCACTCGAAAAATATTTGTAGGATATTTTGAGGAAGATTTTGGAGATAATATAGACCACTATATTTTATTTGTTGATATCAACTCACAAACAAACATTTTGAAATGAAATTTGAAATTCATTTTGAATTTAGAGCAAGTTTGATAAAATTTTAGGATTTGAATTTTTGGGATGCTACAAATCTACCCCACTTAAAAGGAATCTCGTCCTCGAGATTCAGCTTAGAAGGGTTATGGGTATAACTTTACTTCAGCTACATATCTTCACTTTGCAGACTCTTTGAGGAGATGGAACTTCAACAAAATTCGGCCTTTGAGGAGCATCTGGCTGCTGATTGCAAACGCTGATTCTGGCTACTCAAGATCATCTTCAGGCTTCTAGCTTTCGCTTGGCAGCTAGCTTATTGAAGAAGCATCAATGCCAACACGCAAACCTTTCCCTTGCAAACTCCCATATGGATTCCTTCCTTGGTTGGTCTTCTGGTGCTTCATCAACAAAACTTGGGTGACCACTTCTTATCCAGAAACTCGTATGCTTCGATGATCTGGTCCTCCACAAGCTTGCTACAGGCCTTCTTCTTTCTCTCCATAGCAGGAACTTTACTGGAACACTACCCCACTTAAAAAGAATGAGGGTAGAACTCTTGAATCTTGGGGATTTTAACTCCTTGAAGTACCTCATAACAAGGGTGTTACGGGGCCTTCTTCTGTTGTTGCTGCTTGAGCAGGCTGCGGTGAGATGACTGACACAGGGTTGATTCTGGGACAACCTTCTTCTCATCTTTTCTTCACTATCTTCTTTTCTCTTCTCACTTCTCACTTTTCACTGCCTCTTTCTTTCTCTTTGCTCTTCCCACTCGAGGATTCTATCAAAGAGTATTACTATCATACATTGGAGGAAACCAAAGACTATGAACCATGTGCAACAGTCTTCAACCCAAGAATTACCAAGCATTGTGATCTTAGGGGCGAGGGAGTGGAAAAATGGGGTTGCTTGCGATTTGGCAGAGGGGATTTTATCGGGGCTGTTTTGCTCTGAGCGAGGTGGGGATTGAGGGAACTGGTGGGTGGATTTATAGGCGAGTGGGGGTGCTCAGGTGAGGAGTGGTGGTGATGGAGCAGGTGACACGAGGCAGCAGGTGCGACAAGGGAAGGGGGGCCTGGTGTTGCCAGCGACGATAGCGGCGGTGGGTGCGCTGCAAAGGGGGTGGGCGGCGGTAGTGCGCTGCAAAGGGGGCGTGGGTGGCGGTGGTAGTGCGCATGGAGGCAGGCACGCGTGCGAGGGGCACGGGTGAGTGGTGGGGTCAATGACCCTGATGTTTGTGGTCTCTGGTTCCAAGAATCTTTACCTCTCTGTATGGTAATAACTCCTTCTGTCCTCTTTTCCTGTTTACTTTGACTCAGGGGCAGTGCTTTGATTCTCACGATCAGCCCTTTTGACTGAGCGACTGGACTGGTTTCTTCTGTAGCTTGTTCCAGGCTTCAAGGGTAAGCTTCCCGGTATCTTCTTGGGTAAGGTGCTTTTCTCTTGAGATGGGTTAAGATGAGAATGGAAGAATAAGGTGAGGATTGGATCTAATTTGTGATCTATGTTTTTAGAGAAAACCTTTTTTTAAGACAAACGGAAAGAAAACACACAAGCTCAACAATGATAAGCACAAACAAATCAAATGTTTTGGATAGGGGAAGAATAGAGTTTTTCCAAAGCACGGACTACTCAGATTCGGGGGCTAAGCATAACTACTATTGCTTGGCTCCTGAATTGAGAACTATGCTAAATGCAACTTATGAGCACTAACGTTAAAGCATCACATATGCACTCCAAAGGGAAGAAAACATCAAGCGAAATTCATTTTGAAATGCCCTAGGGGGCCACACAATTAGAGTTTTTCAAAACACGGTCTACACGATTACCTCTCATACATGCAGTGTTCTAGCCAAAGTGAAGAAAACTTCACTACCCGATGCATGCAGAGGACTGGGCATACTAACTTCAAACCAGGCAGCTTCTCTTCTGGCAAGGCTGGCACACAACTTCAATCTGAGACATCTCCTAGATGGGTTAAGAGGGAGCTGATGTTGATGACTTCTTCTGGCGGCAACTGAGATGGCAACACGGGGTTGAACTCTTCTTCAAGCTGGACTGGCTCTTGTAGCTCCTCAGAGGGCGGCGGTGCTGGCGGGGTGCTTGCAGCTTCTTCCTTGACCTCAAGAGAGGGTGCTGGAATCTTCTTCATGGTGAGGGGCTCAAACAACTCTGGCGGGGGATCTTGGGAGGACTCGGGGTGCTCTTGCTTATCCATAGCCTGAGGGAAGACTGAAATTCCTTCCAAGACTATGGCTCCTTTCGGTAGTTCCCAAGCCTTCTTATCTCCTCTGATAGAGACCGGGTGACCTTCAAGAATCTGGGGATCTTCAGCTCTGATGGGTTGAACAGGGTTGGATGAAGCGGGCTCTTGGATCCGTAGGGCTCTACGTTGGTTATGGGTGACCAAGTAGGCCTCCATCAACTTCTGGACATGCTCATCCTTGGCTTGCTTCAGGGCTTCAACAGCAATGACTTCACGACTTTCCAAGGCAGCTACACGGGCTTGAGCTGAGGTGAGATCCACATGGAGCTTACGGTTGAGCTTCTCTACATCTTCTGCTCGGGCAATCATCTGACGGTGGTGCCGAGCCAAGAAATCATACTGTGTATCAAGGGTGAGCAGGTATGCAGTGAGGTACGTGACTGTGGGGTCGTCCTCAAGCAGCTGCTGCTCTTCCAATGCACGCATCCTGGCCATCCAAGCGGGACGGTCTCTCTGAAAGGGCGGAAAGAATCTGAGCGGGGTGTCGGCCACTTCTTCTTCATAGATCTGACATAGGGCCCTCAATGCCTTGCGGGAGACGACTTGGCAGGTGTCTTTGAATCTGTGCCCAGCAGCAGTGACACTCCATTCCATATGGTGCGGACTGGATCCAATGTATACAGTCACGACACACTTCTCTGTGCCATGCTCGACGAATTCACGACCATCATACTCTGGCTAGCTCCTGATTCCGAGGCGAACTGTGCATGCTCTCAGCAACTTGGGAAAACCATCTTTATTCTGGCAAAAGCTGGTTTGGCAGCGGACCTCCATCTGACTTCTGAGAGAAGGAAAGAGGGAAAGCATTTTTGAAATGGAGGGATGAGAGCAAGAATTTTTTTAAGAAAATAGTTTTGACTCAAAAACTTTTGGATCAGGCTAAGGGTTACGTCCTGCGGCCAACCTAACAGCTCTGATACCACCTGAAGCGTCCCCAATCCTCTGAGACTCAAATGTGATACAATTACTAGTCCCAGAAGGCTAGTAAACACATTTATACATCAGATGATACCAAATCTGCTTAAACGAGACAAACCTACAAAGGTGGCGAACAACTTTAAGAGTTGGTCCACAACTCGGGACATATCATCAGAGTGGGACTGAAGCAGCCCTATATACGCAGCGAAGCAAATCAGCGGTCCAACAGCCACAGGCAAGGTTGGGAACAGTCGTAACTCTTACCCGGTCTCCTTTTTCTGAAAAACAACAAATAAGCAAGGGTGAGTACAAACGTACTCAGCAGCCCACCTTCACCCGCGGAATGGGGAAATCAGATATAATGCATGGAATATGTAGAGCTCAGGATATTTGCAGAGACAGCAATATTTTATGCAGGGTTGTTTGAAAAACATTTTGTATTTTGCAAAGCGCATCCTCTCCAAAAGGAGCAGGAAGTTTTTCAATATTAGAACAAAATCCCCTGGACTAAACCATCCAGGTATCTCAGCAGTTTCCCACTGGTTTTCATTTTCAAAAACAGCTACTGGACTTCCCGTCCACCATAGCTCACGGCTCAA
Source organism: Zea luxurians (assembly GCA_029449295.1). Taxonomy (NCBI): domain Eukaryota; kingdom Viridiplantae; phylum Streptophyta; class Magnoliopsida; order Poales; family Poaceae; genus Zea; species Zea luxurians. The sequence goes on from JAOPSE010000003.1 coordinate 28,513,973, forward strand.
CCGCCGGTCCTTTTAAAAACCACTTTTCTCAAACGCACCTTTTTTTTGAAACAAAACGCTAATTGCCATACCACACCAGACTCGTCCATTCCTGTGGACACAGACTATTCGAATAGGTTTTCAAACTCTGTGCAGAGGTGTACACTTTACCCACTAGTCCGGCTCTGCGATCTCATGGCCGATGAGATCCGAATCCGAATCTCTTTCTTTCCTCGCACGTCCTAACCTTAACAGTTATACCGGAAGGAGTTAGGCCACCGCCATGTCCAAACCGGACAAAACTTTCCCCCTCCTTATCCTCCCGGTGCTCCCCAGCCTTCATAACCCTGGGGTTGGACCGTACGAGTTCAGATTGAGTGACTGCCCACACAGTCTCGAGTGGTTGTACTTATCATGAGTACAGGTAGTGAAAGATGACAAACCGGTCCTTATAAGAGGGGACAATCCTTCTACTCACGCCTAAACTAGCTGAGCCATCACCTTAGGCCCTCCCCTAAACCAGGGAGTCCTTGATCATCCCTACTCAAAGGTGATAAGGGTGAAAACCCTTCATCAAACACATTTTGAAAAGCATTTTCTTTTGAAAACTCACACCTTTCCTCAAATCATTTGTAACAATTATATCAGGGATTGATTGCGGCAAGCGGCTGGGTGGCCATAATAACTTGTCTCAAAATCATATTATGCATAAAATAATAGGCTGAGGGTTGTGGTTGTAAAACATAGGTAATTTATGCATCAAAGGGATCCAGTGAGCTTGTCGTGCTTATCCGGCGAAGGGGGAAGGGGAGCTCGCGGAACTAGCTTCTGGCTCCACCGCCTGGTGTAGACTTGTAGATCTGGCCTCCACGAGACAGCACGAACGCTCCGATAACTATGCAACATGAACAAGCAAACATACAAACAAGCAAGTATGCCAACAAATATTTAGTATAGTGGTCAGAATAGCGATATATGGATGGGTAGAGTCTTGAGTAGAATCTGTGTCATGTGGTGTTGTGATATTACTAGTGGTGGAGCGGAGGTGCTTACCAGGAGGGTGGACTGGAGGTGAAGCGACACTATGTGTGTAGCCGGCAGAGCAGAGTAACTGAGTGGGTGGGGTGTTTGCCTTGGCTGAGGGTGTTGAGTGTGTGTGGAGAGGGAGAGGGTAGCTGGGTGTATTTATAGCTGTGTGTATGTGGTGTAGCACAGTGAAGTTCACTGTTGGTGAGAATAGTGACGAATGAATCGTCTGACTTAGTATGAACAGGAGAGTTATAGGTAGAATATGGGACAAGTGTATTTTGGGAGTCTTTTGAAATATGAACCATGCTTAAGGGATGACATGGTTGGATAGGGAATAATTTGATAAGAATTTAGAAACAAGAATTATTGGAATCTGAGTTTGGAAGCCTGGTTCAAAGGAATCTCAAAGTTAAGCGTGCTCAACTTGGACAAATCTGAGATGGGTGGCCAGATGGGAAGTTCCCACTGGAAGGAAAATCACAGTCACCGGAGTTTGTATGACTGAAACATGGGTCTAGCTGGTCTTAGGTGGACTGGACAGCATGATGGATGAGTAGTTGAAATTTGGGATGACTAGATGACCGATGAATAGTAACGATGATTAGTAACGATGAATAGTGGCGATGGAAAAGTAATTATAGATATCATCGATGAATAGTACCGATGATGAATAGTAATGATAAATAGTAACGATGATGAATAGTGTATGTGAATAGTAACGATGAATAGTAATGGTGAATAGTAACGAACGATCGGACGAACGAACGAACGAACCATGAACGATCGGACGAACGATCGAACGATCGGACGAACGAACAAACAAACTAAGAACAGGGGGATGAACGATCGAAGAACGATCGAACGATCCTTGTGCTAGTGTGTGCTTGTGTGGAACATGGAGTGGGTGTGTGTGGGGGGAGAAGTTGCCATGAAATGGCTTGGGGTGGGATGAGAGGAGGCCCTTGCCCCTCTATTTATAGCCATGGTGGGGGATTAGGGGGAGGGATGAGAGGATTAGTGGGAGGATGAGAGGATTAGTAGGGGATTAGCATGTATTTGTCTTGTATGAGTGTAATTAGCTTGTAGAGCTCACCGTATGACACTGGAGGCATACGTATACGTATGGGCATGAGGAAAGTTATGAAGAAAATATTTGTAGGGTCTTGAAAAATGATTCTGAAGGTATTTCTCAAGAGGAAAATATCCGGAGATACATCGGTGGAACATTTGGGCAGTATTTCTGGAAAGAAATCAAGGTGGGTTACTGAGGAAATATCTGGGCAGTATTTCTAGAAAGAATTTGAGGGGGATCACTCGGAAAATATTTGTAGGATATTTTGAGGAAGATTTTGGAGATAATATAGACCACTATATTTTATTTGTTGATATCAACTCGCAAACAAACATTTTGAAATGAAATTTGAAATTCATTTTGAATTTAGAGCAAGTTTGAGAAAATTTCAGGATTTGAATTTTTGGGATGCTACAAACAGTAAGGGGAAACCGCGGCCTTCGTGTTGTCCTACGCCCAGGGTGGATGGATGCGCTTGCAGTAGGGGGTTACAAGCGTTCGCGTGGGAGAGAGAGAGAGAGAGAGCGAGAGCCTTATGCGTCGGCCCGTTCTCCCGTGCGGCCAACCTCTTTGTACGAGAGCCCTGGACCTTCCTTTTATAGGCGTAAGGAGAGGGTCCAGGTGTACAATGGGGGGTGTAGCAGTGTGCTAACGTGTCTAGCAGGGAGGAGCTAGAGCCCTAAGTACATGTCGTCGTGGCAGTCGGAGAGGTTTTGGCACCCTGTTCATGTGATGTCGTGGCCGTCGAAGGAGCGCTGGAGCCCTGCGGAAGTACAGCTGTCGGGGCTGTCGGATCCTTGTTGACGTCTCCTGGCTGACGTAAGGGGCTGGGAGCTGCCGTCGTCATGGAGCGTGCGAGGTGTCATCATTACTTGTTTGCTGGGGCAAGCGAGATGGGACGCTGGTCTTATTCCCCGTAGCCTGAGCTAGCTAGGGGCAGGGTAATGATGGCTCCCCTGGCGATGTGGCCGGTCCAGACCCGAGTTTGGGCGAGGTGGCGATTCCTCCGAGGTCGAGGTTGAGTCCGAGCCCTGGGTCGGGCGAGGCGGAGTCCATCGTCTTCCGGAGCCGAGGCTGAGTCCGAGCCCTGGGGTCGGGCGAGGCGGAGTACGTCGTCTTCCGGAGCCGAGGCTGAGTCCGAGCCCTAGGGTCGGGCAAGGCGGAGTTCGTCATCTTCCGGAGCCGAGACGGGGGCCGAACCCTAGGGTCGGGCGAGGCGGAGCTTCCTATGTCGCCCGAGGCTGGACTTAGCTATTGTCGACCTCACTCTAGCGAGTGGCACGATAGTCGGAGCGGGGCAGGCGACGCTGTTTTCTTGTCAGGTCGGTCAGTGGAGCGGCGAAGTGACTGCGGTCACTTCGGCTCAGTCGACTGAAGAGCGCGCGTCAGGATAAGGTGTCAGGCGATCCTTGCATTAAATGCTCCTACGATACGGTCGGTTGGCGTGGCGATCTGGCCAAGGTTGCTTCTCCGCGAAGCCTACCCGAGCTGAGCCTCGGGCGAGTCGATGGTGCGTCCGTTGATTGAGGGGGCCCTCGGGCGAGGCGTGAATCTTCCGGGGTCGGCTGTCTTTGCCCGAGGTCAGGCTCGGGCGAGGCGGGATCGTATCCCTTGAGCGGAGCCTTAGCCTGAATCGCGCCCATCAGGCCTTCGCAGCTTTGTGCTGATGGGGTTTACCAGCTGAGATTAGGAGTCTTGGGGGTACCCCTAATTATGGTCCCCGACAGTAGCCCCCGAGCCTCAAAGGGAGTGTTGGCACTCGCTTGGAGGCTTTTGTCGCACTTTTTTGCAAGGGGACCGGCCTTTCTCGGTTGCATTTCGTTCCAGTGGGTGGGCGCGAGCGCACCCGCCGGGTGTAGCCCCCGAGGCCTCGGAGGAGTGGTTTGACTCCTTCGAGGTCTTAGTGCCTTTCGTGATGGCTCGGCCGGTTTGGTTGTTCCCTCATGCGAACTGGTCGTTGCCCGGGTGCTTAGTCAGGTCCCAAGTTCTCGGGCTGGTATGTTGACGCTGTCAACGGTTTGGCCGGAGCCGGGTTTGCGAGAGCAGCCCCCGAGCCTCCGCATAGAGCGAGAGGACGGTCAAGGACAGACTCGGCTTTTTTTCATACGCCCCTATGTCGCCTTTCCGCAAGGAGGAGGGGGGAAAGCGCCATGTTGCCCTCGGAGGGCACCGAACATGGTGTCTCCAGTGAGTTGCTAACGGGTAATCCGAGTGGACGCCCGTGCCCCATTCGTTAGGGGTCGGCTAGTGGCCCGGAGGCGCGCTCCAAAAGTACCTCCGGGTGATTCGCCGGACCCGGTCCCCTTTTGACGGGGTCCAAGGGCTCGATGCCTCCCTCTGGTGGGATTCCGTTACAAAATCGTTCCCGCCAGTCTCGGAAATGTCCTAGGGTACCTCGGGAGCGTAGCCCGAGCCTCGGTTATGTATCGAACGTACCCAGGGTCATCCCTCGCTCTGCATGCTCTGAGGCGGCTGTCGAACCCTTCGGGGGCCAGCCTACGAACCCCTAGTCAGTAGTGGGCGCGGAGCCTGAGTGGCCTGAGGCGGCCGTTGAACCCTTCCGAGGGGCCAGCCTTCGAACCTCTGACCAGTAGTGGGCGCGGAGCCCGAGTGCTCTGAGGCGGCTGTTGAACCCTTCCGAGGGGCCAGCCTTCGAACCTCTGATCAGTAGGGGGCTCGGGGCCCACTTCCTTCGTAGAGAAGGATCCCTTTCGGAGTATCCCCTTTCCCGGTCCCTGTAGCAAGAGAGAGAAAGGGGAAGAGGAAAAGGATACAAAATTGAGCGACGTGGCGCACCTTTTTTGACGCGGTCATTATGGCGGAGGTGAAGCGTCGCCCGCTTCGCCTGACAAAGGTGTCGCCTGCCCTGCCGCAGAGTTAATGCAACGGGACGAGTGGTTCGCGGGGCAGCCGTTGTGCGTGCGCGGGCCGTTCGAGGAACGGAACACGGGCGCGTCGTCTTCACGCCGTGGGAGAGGGCTCTCTCGCTGTCCCAGGAGGGGACGTGATCCTGCAGGCAATTTGACTGCTGCATCCGCCCGCCTGCTGCCACCATTACTGCCGACCCACTTTTGGCCATATCGATCGTCACGCCTTCTCCCGCGGCTGACTGACCCGTGACCGATGTGCTCGGTTGGCACTGTTGGGTCATGCGCAGGGTCGCCTCGAGTTGTGGCACCGGTTCCGCAGTCGAGAAGGCACGGTACTGGCGCGAGTGGCGGTGCAGTTTCTCGCATGTAGTAACCGGCGCGCCGGTTACACGACGTGTGGGCCTGGGCCTCCATGCTGGACGCGTCGAAGTCGAGGGGTTACGCCCCCTTGGTGCAGTTGCATGCCGCCTGCATGGCGGTCCGTCCTTTCACCCGCTGGGCAGTTACGCGTACCGCGCGCGGCGGTTTGGCCTCTTCCATCCTGGGCTAGCTTGCATGACGCGTGGGACCCAGCCCCTGTGTCGTGGGGGGAGGACCTTGGAGCGTGTTAGAGAAGACTCAGCCCGCGACGGCTGGGGACGCAAGTGGGGAGAGTCGCCTTTAAAAGGAGGGCGACCCCCTTGGACGGCAACCATGAAGCCGTGTTTCTTCCTCATTTCGAGCACTAGGACTCGCCTGTCGGCTAGCTAAACCGCTTAACCAAGCGGGAGTTCCCTCGTGCGGAAGGTGACGAGTGAGGTATCCGTATCCCGGAGGCGTAGGAGTCCCTCGGCTCAGTCGGCCTTGCCGCCCGAGGCTTCTCTTGCTTAGTTAAAGGAAACCCTCGGTCGCTCTGCGATGAGCCGGAGCCAGAGGCAGCGGTGCCAGCACGGACAGAGGCAGAGTTGGCTCGAAAAAGGAAGCTTCATCGGCCGGGGCTTGGCCGGGTCATCCCCTGGCGGGACCAACACCGGAGTCGAGTTGTCGAGGCCACGAGCTGGGCTGGTGTCCTTAGGGGTCAGCTGGCTGAGGCTTCGGGGCGGCCGGCCGAGTCGTCTGCTCGGGCCAGGTTCCTGGAGGAGACCCTGGCGGCGATGGCCCGGGTGTGGTGCTATCGTCGTCCTTCGGAGCGAAGATCCTCCGACCGTGGTTGTCGTCCGAGGCTCGGTCGGACTTTGCCAAAGGTGGAGTTGACGCTGAGGGTGCTGCTGCTCCCCCTCCATCGACGTCTGAGCCTGTAGGATCGGTTCGCCTGTAGTATGCATATGTTTTTTGCGGCTGCCGAGGCCCAAACATACTGTCGTCGTGTTGTAAAGCTGCATTTCTTTTCCCCTTGTTTCGAGTATCAGGACTTGTTCGTCGGTAACAGAATCGTTTATCCGAGCATGAGTTACTTATCGCAGAAGGTGATGAGTGAGGTATCCGTATCCCGGAGGCGTAGGAGTCCCTCGGCTCGATCGGCCTTGCCTGCTTACGTGTACTCTTACTCGTCCGTAGGATTCTGTTATCGATATAGTCGAGACGGCACAAAAGATCATTTCAGCAGAAGAAGTTTTCGAGCGTTAAGACTTGTTCGGACAGCGGAATCCCTTATCCGAGCGTGAGTTACTTATCGCAGAAGGTGACGAGTGAGGTATCCGTATCCCGGAGGCGTAGGAGTCCCTCGGCTCGATCGGCCTTGCCTGCTTACGTGTACTCTGTCGTTTTCATGATCCCACTACCGAGGTAGTCGAAAAGCACGAAACATATTCTGGCAGAAAGACTTTTTCCGATGAAAATTTTGACGCGAAGGGGGTTCCCCCCTTCTAGCCCCCGAGGGAGGGTCGGGCTTTGCCGAGGCAAGGCTGACCCTTCCTTGATGGTTAGACTTCATTGGAGTATGTAAACGAGGTGTATGAACGACTTGAAAACATCTTAAGGGTAGAAGCGACGCAGCTGTCGAATGTTCCAAGCGTTGCTGTAGACCTCGCCTTGACTGTTGGCCAGCTTGTATGTTCCGGGCTTCAAAATCTTGGCAATGATGAATGGCCCTTCCCAGGGAGGCGTGAGCTTGTGGCGCCCTCGGCGTCTTGTCGTAGTCGAAGCACCAAGTCGCCCACCTGGAGGCCTCGGGACCGAACCCCTCAGGCGTGGTAGCGTCGCAGGGACTGCTGATACCGCGCCGAGTGTAGTAAGGCCACGTCCCGAGCCTCTTCCAGCTGGTCCAGTGAGTCTTCTCGGTTTGTCTGGTTGCTTCGGGCGTCGTATGCCCTCGTCCACGGGGAGCCGTGTTCTAAGTCTGCGGGCAAGATGGCCTTGGCCCCATAGACTAGAAAGAACGGTGTGAAGCCCGTGGCTCGGCTCGGCGTTGTCCTCAAGCTCCAGACCACCAAGGGGAGTTCCTTCATCCATCGCCTGCCGAACTTGTGGAGGTCGTTGTAGATCCTCGGCTTGAGTCCTTGCAGAATCATGTCGTTGGCACGTTCTACCTGCCCATTCGTCATGGGGTGTGCCACGGCGGCCCAGTCCACCCGGATGTGGTGATCCTCGTACAAGTCCAGGAACTTTCTGCCGGTGAATTGGGTGCCGTTGTCGGTGATGATGGAGTTCGGGACCCCGAAGCGATGGATGATGTTGGTGAAGAATGCCACCGCCTGTTCGGACCTGATGCTGTTTAGGGGTCAGACCTCGATCCACTTGGAGAATTTGTCGATGGCAACCAGTAGGTGCGTGTAGCCCCCGGGTGCCTTCTGCAAGGGACCGACGAGGTCCAGACCCCACATAGCAAACGACCAGGTGATGGGTATTGTTTGCAGAGCCTGAGCGGGTAGGTGCGTCTGCCTTGCGTAGAATTGACACCCTCGGCAGGTGCGGACAATTCTAGTGGTGTCGGCCACCGTGGTCGGCCAGTAGAAACCTTGTCGGAAAGCGTTTCCAACAAGGGCACGAGGCGCTGCGTGATGACCGCAAGCCCCCGAGTGTATTTCTTGTAAAAGCTCCTGGCCTTCGGCGATGGATATGCATCGCTGGAGGATGCCGGAGGGGCTGCGGTGGTAGAGCTCCTTCCCGTCACCTAGCAAGACGAATGACTTGGCGCACCACGCCAGTCGCCGAGCTTCGGCTCGGTCGAGGGGCAGCTCTCCTCGGTGGAGATATTGCAGGTACGGGGTCTACCAGTCTCGATCAGGCGGGACCCCATTCCGCTCTCCCTCGATGCGCAGTGCCTCACCCTCGGGGGCCGAGGGTGCCTCGGGTTGAGCCAAGGGCGCCTCGGGCAGGGCCGAGACCTTCTCGGGCTCGGGCGTGTCGTTGGTCTTGACTGAGGGTTGATGTAGGTCCTGGGAGAAGACGTTCAGGGGAACCGTTGTTCGCTCCGAAGCTATCTTCGCCAGCTCGTCCGCAGTCTCGTTGTACCGCCGGGCGACGTGGTTGACCTCGAGCCCGTAGAACTTGTCCTCCAGGCGCCGAACCTCGTCGCAGTAGACTTCCATCTTCGGGTCGTGGCAATGGGAGTTCTTCATGACTTGGTCGATAACAAGCTACGAGTCACCGCGAGCGTCGAGGCGTCGGACCCCTAGCTCGATAGCGATGCGCAACCCGTTAACCAGAGCCTCATACTCGGCCACATTATTGGACGCCGGGAAATGGAGGCGCAGCACGTAGCGGAGGTGCTTCCCGAGGGGTGAGATGAAGAGCAGGCCCGCGCCTGCCCCTGTTTTCATCAACGACCCGTCGAAAAACATGGTCCAGAGTTCCGGTTGGATCGGAGCTGCCGGGAGCTGGGTGTCGACCCATTCAGCCACAAAGTCCGCCAAGACTTGGGACTTGATGGCTTTCCGAGGGGCGAACGAGATTGTCTCGCCCATAATTTCCACCGCCCACTTTGCAATCCTACTCGAGGCCTCTCGGCACTGGATGATCTCCCCTAGGGGGAAGGATGACACCACAGTCATCGGATGAGACTCGAAGTAGTGTCGCAACTTCCGCCGCGTCAGAATCACCGCGTACAGCAGCTTCTGAATTTGTGGGTAGCGGATCTTGGTCTCGGACAGTACCTCACTGATGAAGTAGACCAGCCTCTGGACGGGCAATGCATGCCCTTCTTCTCGCCTTTCGACCACGATCGCGGCGCTGACCACCTGAGTGGTAGCGGCGACGTAGATTAAGAGGGCTTCTCCGGCAGCGGGAGGCACCAGGATGGGTGCGTTCGTAAGGAGCACCTTCAGGTTCTCGAGGGCTTTCCTCAGCCTCGGGGGTCCAAGTGAAGCACTCGGTCTTTCTTAAGAGGCGGTACAGAGGTAGGCCTCTTTCGCCGAGGCACGAGATGAAGCGGCTCAGAGCCGCAAGGCATCCCATGACCCTTTGTACGCCTTTCAAGTCCTTGATGGGCCCCATGTTGGTGATGGCCGCGATTTTCTCCGGGTTGGCCTCGATGCCCTGCTCGGAGACGATGAACCCCAAGAGCATGCCTCGGGGGACTTCGAAGACGCACTTCTTGGGGTTGAGTTTTACGCCTTTTGCCTTGAGACACTTGAATGTCGTTTCAAGGTCGGAGAGGTGGTCGGAGGCTTTCCTCGTCTTGACTACGATGTCATCGACGTAAGCCTCGATGGTTCGACCAATGTGCTCTCCGAACACGTGGTTCATGCACCTTTGGTACGTCGCACCCGCATTCCTCAAACCAAATGGCATAGTAACGTAGCAGTACATGCCAAAAGGCGTGATGAAAGAAGTCGCGAGCTAGTCGGACTCTTTCATCCTGATTTGGTGATACCCTGAGTAGGCATCGAGGAAAGACAGGGTTTCGCATCCAGCAGTGGAATCCATGATTTGATCGATGCGAGGCAGAGGGTAGGGAACCTTCGGACATGCTTTGTTTAGACCAGTGTAGTCTACACACATCCGCCATTTCCCTCCTTTCTTTCTCACAAGCACAGGGTTGGCAAGCCATTCGGGATGGAATACCTCTTTGATGAACCCTGCGGCCATCAGCTTGTGGATCTCCTCGCCTATGGCTCTGCGCTTTTCTTCGTCGAATCGGCGCAAAGGGCTGCTTCATGGCTCGGGCTCCAGATCGGATATCCAGCGAGTGCTCAGCGACATCCCTCGGTATGCCAGGCATGTCCGAGGGACTCCACGCAAAGACTTCGGCGTTCACGCGGAGAAAGTCGACGAGCACTGCTTCCTATTTGGGGTCGAGCTCGGAGCCGATCCGTATCTGCTTGGAGGCGTCGTTGCTGGGGTCGAGAGGGACGGACTTAACCGTCTCTGCTGGCTCGAAGTTGCTGGCGTGGCGTTTCGCATCTGGTGCCTCCTTGGAGAGGCTCTCCAGGTCGGCGATGAGGGCCTCAGATTCGGCGAGGGCCTCAGCGTACTCCACGCACTCCACGTCGCATTCGTACGCATGTCGGTACGTGGGGCCGACGGTGATGACCCCGTTGGGGCCCGGCATTTTGAGCTTGAGGTAGGTGTAGTTGGGGACGGCCATGAACTTGGCGTAGCATGGCCTCCTCAGTACTGCGTGGTAGGTTCCTCGGAACCCGACCACCTCGAACGTGAGGGTTTCCCTTCGGAAGTTGGAGGGAGTCCCAAAGCAGACGGGAAGATCGAGTTATCCGAGGGGTTGGACGCGTTTCCCGAGGATGATCCCGTGAAAAGGTGTCGCGCCTGTCCGGATCGAGGATAGATCGATCTGCAGGAGCCCGAGGGTCTCGGCGTAGATGATGTTGAGGCTGCTGCCTCCGTCCATGAGGACCTTGGTGAGCCTGACGTTGCCGATGACGGGGTCGACAACGAGCGGATATTTCCCCAGGCTCGGCACGCGGTCGGGGTGGTCACCCTGGTTGAAGGTGATGGGCTTGTCGGACCAGTCTAGGTAGACTGGCGCCGCCACCTTTACCGAGCAGACCTCCTGACGCCCTTGCTTGCGGTGCCGAGCCGAGGCGTTTGCCACTTGCCCACCGTAGATCATGAAGCAGTCGTGGACCTCGGGAAACTCCTCTGCCTTGTGATCCTCCTTCTTGTCGTTGTTGTGGGCCCTGCCACCTTCCGCAGGTGGCCCGGCCTTGTGAAAGTGGCGCCGAAGCATGACGCACTCCTCAAGGGTGTGCTTGACGGGCCCCTGATGATAGGGGCACGGCTCCTTGAGCATCTTATCGAAGAGATTGGCACCTCCAGGAGGTTTCCGAGGGTTCTTGTACTCAGCGGCGGCGACAAGGTCCGCGTCGGTGGCGTCGCGTTTCGTTTGCGACTTCTTCTTGTTCTTCTTCTTGGTGCCGCGCTGAGCGGACGCCTTGGGGACGTCTTCCGGCTGGCGGCCCTGGGGCTGCTTGTCCTATCGGAAGATGGCCTCAACCGCCTCCTGGCCAGAGGCGAACTTGGTGGCGATGTCCATCAGCTCGCTCGCCCTGGTGGGGGTCTTGCGACCCAGCTACCAGGTCACGGCAGGTGGTGCCAGCAAGGAACGCGCCGATGACGTCCGAGTCGGTGACGTTGGGTAGCTCGGTGCGCTGCTTCGAGAATCGCCGGATGTAGTCCCGGAGAGACTCTCCCGGCTGCTAGCGGCAGCTTCGGAGATCCCAGGAGTTCCCAGGGCGCACGTACGTGCCCTAGAAGTTGCCGGCGAAGGCTTGGACCAGGTCATCCCAGTTGGAGATCTGCCCCGGAGGCAGATGCTCTAGCCAGGCTCGAGCAGGGTCGGAGAGGAACAGGGGGAGGTTGCGGATGATGAGGTTGTCATCGTCCGTTCCACCCAGCTGGCAGGCCAGTCGGTAGTCCGTGAGCCACAGTTCCGGCCTCGTCTCCCCCGAGTACTTTGTGATGGTAGTCGAGGTTCGGAACCGGGTCGGGAACGGCGCCCGTCGTATGGCCCGGCTGAAAACCTGCGGACCGGGTGGTTCGGGCGAGGGGCTCCGATCCTCCCTGCTGTCGTAGCGTCCCCCACGCCTGGGGTGGTAGCCTCGGTGCACCCTCTCGTCGAGGTGGGCTCGACAGTTGCGGTGGTGGTGCTCGTTGCCGAGGCGACCCGGGGCCGCAGGCGCCGTGTTGCGCGTGCGCCCGGTGTGGACCGAGGCTTCCCGCACGAATCGGGAAGTCGCGGCGCGATGCTCCGAGGGGTACCCCTGCCTTTAGGAGGCAGAGCTTTCGGCCCATCGGACCACGGCATCCTCTAGGAGATTCTTGAGCTCTCCCTGGATACGCCGCCCTTCGGTGGTCGATGGTTCCGGCATCGCGCGGAGTAGTATTGCTGCTGCAGCCAGGTTCTGGCCGACCCCACTGGAAGCCGGTGGCGGCCTTGCCCTGACGTCGTCGGCAATGCGGTGCTGGATGCCTTAGGGTAGATGACGCGCTTCTCCGGCCGGAGCTTGGTCTGCCCATTCCTGCCCGGTGTTCCGCCGGAACTGCTCAAGTGTCCCTGCTCCCTCGTCGAGCCTGGCTTGCATCTCGCGGATTTGCTCGAGCTATGCGTCCTGACCCCCCGCAGGGACTGTGACCACAGCTAGCTCCCGAAGGATGTCAACGCGAGGCGTAGGCCTAGGGGGATCACCATTTTCCGGCATACCAAGATGGTTGCCTTCGTCGGTGTCGGTGTTTTGGGTCCGACCGCACACCCGGGGTTGCCCCTCGAGGCGTCTTTTAGGAGTAGGGTGGTGTCGCCGACTGTAGCAAAATGGTTCGTGCCGGATGCACGAGAGGCAAGAGACAATGTTTACAGGTTCGGGCCGCTTAGAGATGCGTAACACCCTACGTCCTGGCAAAGATGCTTTGTGTAATGGGTTACAAGGTGATTCTCTAGAGCGAGGATGTGGAAAGTGTAGGTAGATGGCTGGATAGTGTGTTCGATCGATCTGAAGGGGTGCCCCCTGGGCCTTATATATTCGGCCATGGGGCGATACATGTTGATATGATAACAACGTGCGCCTAAAGGATAGTGAACTGTTTGAGTCTATCTCCCTATGATTCTGCCGACCTATCCTCGCCTGGTTCTACTGCATGGCGCTCTAGCGCGGGAAAGTCGAATCTTCTGTTGTGATTTCTCGCTCAACGCTGTGGGGCCTATCTGGACTTGCGTCGATCCGGCTTTACATCGGTTTGCTTTGCTGATTGTCCTCCCCCCCAGGCCCATGAAGAAATGACCTTACGATTTATTGAGCCCTTGGGCCTTTCGTGAGGTCTTTTACTCTGCTAGTGGACCCGGGGGATATCTGTCCCCCACAAGCCCCCGATCTTTGGGTTGATTTTGGGATAATCGGCCTAAATATCCTAGGCCCAACTTGCAGGTTTTGTTTACAAGAAATGCTTCTCGGGTAGTCTGGTGAAAATGATTTCTTACTGTCTTCTTCTGCTTTGCTTCACTCGAAATCTGTAGTTTTGCCTCACACTTGTGCCTTAGAGGTCGGCTTCTCATTTTGTAAAACCTTGAATTTCATCAGGTGCACCAGAGGTGCACCCGATGGGTGTAGCCCCCGAGCTTCGAGTAGATTTTAGAAGATAATCTACTCGAAGGTCTTCATCAGAAATCATTTTTGTTTTCTTCTCGTGTTCTGGTTGAGGTCCAGCCTTGTCTTTTAATCTTGTCTTATGCCTTAGAAGTCGACACTACCTTGGCTTGAAATGGTGATCCATGGGGTGCACCGAAGGTGCACCCAATGGGTGTAGCCCCCGAGCTTTGAGTGGATTTTTGAAAACAATCCTCTCAAAGGTCTTTACCTCGTGTCCTTTTACCGAGAGCCATACTTTCTCTCCTTTTTCGTTTTTTGGATGCCTTAGAAGTCGGCATTATGTCATCCATATTATGCTTTAGAGGTCAGCATTATGTCATCACTATTGTGCATCTGAGGTCAGCATGTATTTTGTCTTTTGCAGCCGAGTTCGAGATCTGCCCATATCTTGCTAAATGGTGCAATTTATTTGCTCTGTGATTGATTGGACATTTGATGGACGTTCCCTGGCTAGTCTTTACGTCGCTTCCATCGGTCCGATTTTGTACTTCACCGGCTATATTTGGCTTTCCTCTGATCCTTACTGATATCTCATTTTTGTCTTGGGGTGTTCATTGCACGCCCTGCACGGATGTGACAGTTTTTTGAAAAATATACTGATAATTCCTGGGCGTCCCCCCCAATGGGTATGGGTAAGAGACCGCTTGGTACGATGAGTGTTTTAACCGGCTGCTTCTGAGTAGTAATGTGATGTGACGCCGGGTGTAATCATATCTTCTGTGCTGTTTGACTGGAGTCCCAATGGGTGTTGCATTGCGTGAAACGACGTCAGCCGCGCGTCTTCAGATGGGTTGAAGTGTGTATTGAATGCTTCGCGACTGTTCAGTGACCACGGTTGGAGGTGAGCGGTTGCCTTCTTTTTCCTATAAATAGTGCCTTTGCCTGTCTGGTTTTTTTCACATCTCTCGCTGTTCTCCACTGCCTGCTTTCTTTCTTCTACCTGCATTTCCACCATGGGCAAGAAACGCAAGCGCGAGCCAACTCCTCCGTCTGAGGACTTTGGTGACTCGGAGTATTCAGAGGAGGAGTTCTCCTCTGAATCCGAGGGGTCTCCGGCTCCCATCCCTCTGCGTGAGTCGTCTGATCCCAGGGGCTCGCGGCGGAGGTCTGGACTTACATCCGGGCTGTCGAGCGCTCCGGGCTCGCGGGCTCGGATGAGTCGGAGGACTCCTCGGACGAGGAGGACTCGTTCGAGGATGACGACGGCGACGGTGGCGAGGGTGACGACGACGATGACGATGACGACGACGACGACAGAGGCGGGTGGCGGCGACGACGAAGGTGACTGCGGCGGCGGGGGCGGCAGCAGCGGCGGCAGGGGCGGCAGCAGCGGCAGGGGCAGCAACAGCGGCAGCAGCGGCGGCAACAAGGCCGGTGGCTAAATGCCACTAGTTATTAAATATTAGTATAGATTAGAAGTAGTATAGTAAAATAATGTAGTAGTATTAGTAATGCAAAGTAGTATAGTGTAGTTAGTAGTAGTAGTAGTAGCAGTAGGGAAGTAATCAACTCATAATGAGTTGATTTGTAAGTATGAAAACTCCCTTAATGAAGAACGGTTTCGTCCCTTCTGTGCGGATTTTGAGTTCTTAATCAACTAGATTGTCGATTATGAACGACGCCGAGTTTTTGAGTCCTTCCTCCGCCCGCTTTATTTACGGAGTTGACTTCCCTGGGATAGTAACTAAATAACTCGGGCATCACGCCGATGTTTTGTGATGGCCGAGCTATTGTTGTCACCATTTGCGCTTTTAAAATAGCGTCCGAGTGATTATGGAACTGTGTCAGCGACGGAATGACCGAAGGCTACGTCGGCGTTTTTTAGAGGTAACTGCCGAGTGACCGAAGACGTTGTTGACGCTTTAGAGATAGCTGCCAAGCGAATGAAGACATCGTTGGCGCTTTAGAGGCAAATGCCGAGCCATTGGTAATAACGTCAGCGTCTTAGAAATTACAACCGAGTTAGAACGGGCCGCGTCGGCCACTTTTGAGGATAATAGCCGAGTGATGATGTGGTACATCGGGGTTTTAGAGGTAACCGCCGAGTGATGATGTGGCACACCGGTGTTTTAGAAGTAACCGCCGGGTGCTGACTGGGCGCTTTTGGAAACGGCATCCAGCTCAGGAATATCCTGCTTATACAGCGCTTTCAGCCGCCTCTGCTTTCCGTGCCATAGTTCTTGTTTTTCTGCCTCCAAATTCTCTCTGCAATTCAGCTCTCGCTCTGTTCGCCAGTAGATTCGAGATGGCGCCCAAGAGAAAGGCCTCAAGTTCATCCGCTGCGGTAATTCCCCCTGTCGACCCCAACAGCCAATTGCCTTTCGCAGGTAATCACATGTCTGTTGTCTCCGAGTCTGATCTCCTCCACCTTGTGTCCATCGGGGTTCTTCCTCCGAGGGAGCTTTGTTCTTGGTGGGTTTGCCATGGGGTCACTGTCCCGACAGAGGATACCCATGAGTCCGTGATTTATGTTCCTTTTCTTCTCCGCGGTCTTGCTCTCCCGATTTCACCTTTCTTCCACGGCCTCCTTGATTTCTATCACCTTAACTTGACCCACCTGAATCCCAATTCTATTCTTCAAATTTCTATTTACGTTCATTTGTGCGAAGCTTTCCTGGGAGTGCTGCCGCATTTTGGGTTGTGGAAGTACTTGTATCACTGCCGCCCTGGGATGGCCGGGGGTCAGCATCAGCTGGTCGGGGGTGCTAGTTTGGAGATGCGCCGTGGGAGGAAAACTGAGTATCTTGAAATTCCTCTCAAAGACAGTATCAAGGGATGGCGCTTGGAATGGTTTGAGAACCATGGAAATTCCCTCCCTCCACGGTCGGGAAGACAGCCGGATGTTCGTACTCCGAGTTGGACTGAGTCTCCCACGGATCAGGAGGTAGCTGAAGCGAGGGCTTTGCTAGCTGAAGTTGGACTGCTGAAAGAAAGGGGTATGACTGCTGAAGTTGTGGTTGCTGATTTCGTTTTCAAGAATGTTCAGCCGTTGAAGGACAGAGCATACCCGGCTTATCTGTATAGAGGCCTAACTGATCAGACTCGGGTTACCAACAGGAGAATTCCCTCTGTAGACCTGGTGAGCCGACTTGAGATGATCCTTAGAGGCAAGGTATCAAATATTGGTGCCCCAGTGGCATATTCAGCATGGAACCTGCCTTCTCCCAAGACCTTCACTCTTTTTGTGTCGAATCCACCTGTCACTGATGGCGGTTTGGGCCTTAGAGTGCGACCCTCTGTCGACGAGGTTAACACATTGGTTGCTTCGCTCGGGGAAATTCCTGACGACGAACGGCAAGTCCACTTCGAGGTGCCTTTGGATCCTAGTGATGCAGAAATAAGTGCTATGCTTGATTTGCTGGCTGAGGACTCCCCTGATGCTGCTCCTGCTGGGACATTGGTGGTGGCGCCTCCTTCAGAAGCTAGTGTAACTTTGGATGTTCAGAAGCCTGCCAGTGCTCGCTCAAGATGCCCTTGCCGAGCCAATCAACCTGGTCCTTCTGCAGATGAGCAGAAAAAGAAAAAGAGACGTCTCCGGCAAGTGTCTAGTTTGGATCGGGGTGCTGGTCCCTCGGCTCCTGCTGCTGAGGAGGTTCCCGTGCCTGATTTCACTGACGCTGACCCCAATGGGTGTGCTGCTTATGTTGTTGATGAAAATGACAGGGACGAAGAAGATGAGGTCCCTCTGACCCGGAAGAACAGTCGACGATATATTGCCAGTGGGGAGAGTAGTGGGGTTCCTTCTCCTGCTTTGTCAGCCCTCGTTGGCTTACAGGAGTTATCTCTGGCCAATTTTGATCAGACCCTAGAGGATATGGTTCCAGAAGACCTTTTGTTAGAGCCAGCGGACGACGGTGTGATGGAGGTTTGTGCCGACGTGCTCGATGCTGGGTTGAGGTCATCCCGCGCCTCATTGACCTTAGAGCGCGGTCTTGAGGGCCAGGAGACTGATTTGGATCATCTCGGTCCCATGAAAGCAACTGAGGGGCCTTTAGCCTTAGAGGTGGCCATTGCAGAGAACTCGGCTCTCAAGGATGGTGTTGACGCTTACCCAGCCCCCGAGGGTGTTGCCGAGGGTGACTCGGCTCGGGTGGAAAGTGCAAGCCACTGTCCAGCCCCCGAGGGTACTGCCGGAGATGATCCGGCTCATGTGGGTAATGAAAACTACGCCCAGCCCCCGAGGGTGTCCCAGCAAGGTCCCCCTCTTGTACTTCCATGGACGTTCATGCGGGATCGCCCCCGCACTCCGGCTGTGTGGTGGTCGCCCAAGCTTCGAACCAGGGAGTCGCTTTGGAGGGCAGCGTCCCCGCTGGCCAAGTCTTGATCCCTGTTGATGGCACTGAGTTGGTTTCTGCTGGCTTGTTGCCAACTGCTTCGGGTGGTGACCTTACGCCAGGCCATCAATTGATCTCTCATGATCTGGGAGCCCCTTCGTTCTTTTCCAATCTTCAGGTATTGTAATATATCTTGTCTTGACTTTCGCGCTGTGTGAACTGCTGTCATTACACTCATCTGTTCTTCTTATCAGGCTTTGGTAGACGGAATGGCTAGTCAGCTGAGGTTGCAGGGTGCTTCTGTTCCAGAAGGAGCTTTGTCTCTTGCACGTTGGAATCCGGTGATACTTCAACAACGTGTTTCTGACTTGGAGGTGACCAACGCTAGTTAGTGCCTCTCTGCTTCTCTTTGTTCTGCATTACTGAACTGCTTTATATCCTAATACTTTTTGTTTGATTATTTCTTGCTAGATATGACTCGGCAAATTTCCACTCTTGAAGAAAAACATTCCCGAGATCTAGCTGAGCTGGTCCAGCGGTGCTCTGACTTTGAAGAAAAGTATTCTCAAAGCCAAACCGAACTAGCTCAGGTTTCTGCTGCCTTAGATGACGCCAATACACTGAGCTCTTCTCTGCGCACTTAGCTTGATTCTGAAAAGGTGACTTGTGAAGCTGAACCTTGCATTCTTGTGTTCCTATTGTTTGTTTGATGTTTGAAAGGAATTGATTCTTGTTTGTAGGAAGAGAAACGTGCCCTTGCTGCATCTTGCGATAATCTTGACAGACTGTATCGCGATTCTAGCAACTCGCTGACCATCCTGGAGAGGAGTCATCGTTTTTCCATGGAGGAGCTAGATAATCTTCGCTACAGACTGCAGGAATCCACAGATGACGTGATCCGTCTTCGACAGTTGATATCGGCCAAGGATGCTACTATCAAAGAACTTCGTGCTTCCAAGAAATCCATCACGCAGGAGCTAGAAAACGCTCGATTAGCTGCCAAGGTTGCTGAACAAACTTCCACTACTCTGAGAGCCCAACGCGACAGGGCCATGGATAAGGCCATACGAGCGGGACGAATCTTGATGAGGAGACCTGGTGTAGTTGTTCCTAAAGACATAAGGGCTGATGTGAATGCTGCGCCTGATTCCTCAAGTCGCCCTTCCTCATCGGTGGCTCCTGAGAAAGACATCACGAAATAGAGAAATGTTTCGCGTGCTTTGAGCGCG
This sequence comes from Zea luxurians, assembly GCA_029449295.1. Classification (NCBI taxonomy): domain Eukaryota; kingdom Viridiplantae; phylum Streptophyta; class Magnoliopsida; order Poales; family Poaceae; genus Zea; species Zea luxurians. The sequence continues at coordinate 28,532,945 of JAOPSE010000003.1, forward strand.
CGGTTAGCACGATCATATATTTTTTAGAGGACACCAGTTTAGCATTTGAATGATATTGCTATTCTCCTACTGTTTTAGAGTTCAACAGTGCATAAATTTGTAGCAGTAAAAAGGCTGTGTAATGGTTTTTGAGACTTGTTTGCGGGATATAGAAGTCATCCCTCGAGTTTCATAAGCGCGAGTATGTCGCATTGCTTTAAGTGGTTGCCAACTTAAGTCGATTGCTTCGTCAGTAGGGCATAGTGGTCACCCCGAGCTATGTAAGCGTGAGCATGTTGCACCGTCTTAAGTCTTTGCCGACTTAAGCCGATTGCTCCGTTAGCAGGGCATAGTGGTCACCCCGAGTTATGTAAGCGTGAGCATGTTGCACTGTCTTAAGTCTTTGCCGACTTAAGCCGATTGCTCCGTTAGCAGGGCATAGTGGTCACCCCGAGTTATGTAAGCGTGAGCATGTTGCATCGTCTTAAGTCTTTGCCGACTTAAGCCGATTGCTCCGTTAGCAGGGCATAGTGGTCACCCCGAGTTATGTAAGCGTGAGCATGTTGCATCGTCTTAAGTCTTTGCCGACTTAAGCCAATTGCTCCGTTAGCAGGGCATAGTGGTCACCCCGAGTTATGTAAGCGTGAGCATGTTGCACCGTCTTAAGTCTTTGCCGACTTAAGCCGATTGCTCCGTTAGCAGGGCATAGTGGTCACCCCGAGTTATGTAAGCGTGCTAGTCAATCATGAACAAATTGAGTATCTTTGAAGTCTTCTTTATTGATGACATATCTCCCGTTTTACAGAGTACATTGTTGTCCCAATAGCTTTTGAAATTCAGCTAGGGGTAAAACTTCCTGAGGTGTTCTATATTCCAGGAGTTCCCAATTTCTGTGCCGTCTGTCTGGGTTAGACAATATGATCCCGGCCGAGTGACTTCCGCTACTATGAATGGTCCTTCCCATAAGGGCGATAACTTGTGCCGTCCCTCCCCCGTTAGAATTCGGCGGAGGACGAGATCTACTGAAAAGGATCGTTGTCGCACGGCTTTGTCGTGATAGCGTCTCAGAGTCTGCTGGTACCGTGCTGATTGAATTACTGCGTTCAGCCGTTCTTCTTCGAGTACATCAATGTCCTCCAGCCTAGTAGCTTCAGCTTCTGCTATGTTTTCAAAGACCAACCTCGGCGCCCCGAACTTGAGATCGGCGGGTAATACTGCTTCTGATGCATAGACCATGAAGAAGGGAGTGTTTCCATGCAGAGCTCGGCTAGGTTGAGTTCTTAGGCTCCAAATGACATAGGGCAATTCACGTATCCACTTTCCTGCGAACTTTTCATTCTTTTCGAAGACCCTTTTCCTGAGTGCCTCCAGTATCATCCCGTTAGCTCGCTCAACCTGCCCGTTGGCCCTCGGGTGTGCTACCGAAGCGTACTTGATCTGAATGCCCTTTTGCTCGCAGAAGTCGAAGAATTCTGAACTTGTAAAGTTGGATCCCAAGTCAGTTATGATATTGTTTGGTATTCCGAATCTGAATATTATGTCTTGTATGAATTCCACGGCCTTGGCTGAGGTTAAGGAAGCAATGGGTTTGAATTCTATCCATTTGGTGAACTTGTCGATTGCTACCAGTACATGAGTGTATCCTCCTTGAGCCTTCTTAAAAGGTCCAATCATATCTAGTCCCCAGCATGCAAAGGGCCAAGTTACTGGTATGGTCTGCAATTGTTGTGCTGGTAAATGGTGTTGCTTTGACAAGTACTGGCAAGCTTCGCACCTCTGAACTAACTCAGCCGCATCGCTTTTCGCTGTTGGCCAATAGAATCCTGACCTGAAGACTTTCCCGACTAGTGTCTTGGACGCTGCGTGTATTCCGCATTGCCCAGCATGGACCTCATCTAGAAGTTGCTTCCCAGTAGATGAGAGAATGCACTTCATGAGGACGCCTGATGCACCCCTTCTGTATAACGCTTCCCCAATGAGTGTGTAGTGGGCTGACTGTCTGGCGATGCGCTCGGCTGTGTTTTTGTCATCTGGTTCCTCTTCATTCTTTATGTATCTGATGATCGGCCTTCTCCAATCGTCAGAGTCTGGCTCGGGTTGATCCACGATATTACATTCTTCTGCTTGATCTGTTGTGATGCTCGGTTGTGGTATTTCTTGCACGAAGACTCCGGGTGGGACCTAAGTCCGGCTGGATCCTAACTTGGACAATACATCAGCTGCCGTGTTTCGATCTCTCTCCACAATATGAAATTCTAGACCTTCAAACTTATCTTCTAGTTTCCGGACGACAGTGCAGTATTTTCCCATTGAATCCCTCGAACAGTCCCATTCTTTGTTTATCTGACTTATGACCACCAGAGAATCTCCGTATACCATTAATCTCTTGATGCCCAATGATACGGCGATGTTTAGTCCATGGATCAGAGCTTCATACTCGGCTGCATTGTTAGAGGCTGGAAATAACAGTTGGAGGGCATATTTGAGGTGTTCGCCTCCAGGCGCGATGAAGAGAATTCCTGCGCCTGCTCCCTGCAGCTTCAGCGAGCCATCAAAATACATCCTCCATACTTCTGCAGTTTCCGGGTTCTCTGGTATTTGTTGTTCAGTCCATTCTGATACGAAGTCAACCAATGCTTGGGACTTTATGGCAGTACGAGGTCGAAATTCAATGTCATGAGCTCCCAGTTCACAGGCCCACTTGGCTATTCGGCCAATGGCTTCTTTGTTGTGGAGAATATCCCCTATCGGAAAACCGGTGACTACTATGATTTTGTGGTCATCAAAGTAGTGACGCAGCTTGCGGGCAGTTAGAAGTACTGCATATAATAGCTTCTGCACTTGGGGATACTTTTTCTTCGAGGGACCCAGTACTTCACTAATGAAATAAACGGGGTGTTGCACAGGGTAGGCATGTCCTTCTTTCGATCGCTCGACTACCAACGCGGTGCTTACCACGTGAGTCGTGCAAGAGATATATAGCAACAGATCTTCAGCCGGTTGAGTTGACGTGGCTCGCCGTGGTGGTTTCAGTACTGGTGGGGTTGTCAAGAATTTTTTCAGTGCGTCCAAGGCTTCCTGCGCTTCTGAGGTCCACTGAAACTTGTCCACCTTCTTGAGTAGCTTGTAAAACGGTAAACCTTTTTCTCCCAGCCTGGATATAAATCTGCTCAGAGCTGCCATACATCCGGTAAGTCGTTGAACCTTCTTTTGTGATCGTGGAGCTTCCATTTTCATGATAGCTTCAATCTTTTCCGGATTAGCTTCAATTCCCCGGTGGCTTACAATAAATCCGAGTAGCTTCCCTGCTGGTACCCCAAAAACACATTTTTCGGGATTAAGCTTCCACCGATACCGCCGTAGACTGTTGAAAACCAGCTGCAAGTCTTCGATGAAGTTTTCCGAGTTCTCCGTTTTGATTACCACATCGTCTATGTAGGCTTCCACACGTTTGCCTCAGTGATCGGCTAAGCATGTTTGGATGGTTCTCTGATAAGTCGCTCCAGCGTTCTTGAGGCCGAACGACATGGAGGTATAACAGAAAGCACCAAACGGAGTGATGAATGCCGTTTTTTCTTCGTCTTCCTTTGCCAAGCTGATCTGATGGTATCCGGAATAGCAATCCAGAAAAGATAGCACGGAACATCCAGCGGTGGAGTCTACCACCTGATCTATCCTTGGGAGCCCGAAGGGATCCTTCGGACAATGTTTGTTGAGATCAGTATAGTCGACGCACATGCGCCAATCCACTTTATTCTTTTTGAGTATAAGAACAGGGTTAGCTAACCACTCGGGATGTAACACTTCTCTAATGAACCCAGCTGCGACCAAGCGGGCCAGCTCAGCGCGAATGGCCTCTCTTTTGTCGGGCGTGAAACGACGTAGCTTTTGTCGGATTAGCCTTGCTTGTGGATAGACCTTCAGTTTATGCTCGGCCAGCTCTCTCGGGACTCTCGGCATATCCGCAGGTTGCCATGCGAATACGTCTCGGTTGTCTTGCAGAAACTGGACGAGCGCGCTTTCCTATTTATCATCCAGGCTAGAGCTGATGATAACAGTTTTACGTTCATCAGCAAACCCCAGATTGATCCTTTTAGTTTCTTTAGTCGGCCGCATAGAGGTCGCGGCTTGAGCTTCTTTCGCCGGTGCTGTGTGGTCTTCCTCAGGCTTAGAGTTCGCCTGGGTTGAAGAAGTCGCTGACGGTTTGGTGGTGAGGGCCGCCTGGATGGCCACTCGGAAACATTCTGCGGCGCCTTGGAGGTCAGCACGCACAGTTATGATTCCTTGCGGTCCCGACATCTTCAATATCATGTACGTGTAATGCGGGATGGCCATGAATTTTGCCAGTCCCGGCCTCCCGATGATGGCGTTGTACCCGCAGTCGAAGTTCGCCACTTCGAACCTCAGGTACTCGGTTTTGTAGTTCTCCGGAGTCCCGAAGGTGACGGGCATGTAGATGTGGCCCAGCGGGTATTCTCCCTCAGTTGACACGATGCCAAAGAAGGGATTGTCTGACTCGTGGAGTTCTTTGAGGTGAACTCCCAAGCCTCGGAGTGTCCGGGGGAAGGTGACGTTGATGCTGCTCCCCCCGTTCACTAACACCTTCTTCACCCTGCTCTCTCGGATCACCGGATCGACGAGGAGCGGGTATTTTCCCGGGTGGTCGAAGTTGAGCCATTGATCTGCCCGAGTGAAGGTGATTGGGAGCTCCGACCATCGGTACGGAGTGGGTGGACCGGTGGTTGCCACTAGTATCTGGCAATCATTGAGCTTTTGCTGTCTTTTGTTCTCCTACGATCTGTGTCCGCTGAAGATGACGTTGACCTCCCTGTCAACGCGCGGGAAAGCTCCTCCTCCTCCCTCCTCCTGCTGCTGGGGTTGTCGTGGTTCTTCTGGTCCTCCCTGCGGCGGAGGAGGAGGCAGAGGTTGGAAGGGTCGGCCATGCCCAATGGAATGCTTGAAGTCCTGGCAGTTCCGAAGAGTGTGGCGCATGTCCTTGTGGTACGGGCACTGAGCGTCGAGGATGTCGTCCAACGTGCGTTCGCCTCCGCGAGGTCCTCCCCGGGTGCGAGAGGCAGGTGGTCCGGCGGCATGCACCTCTTCGCGCGGTCTCTTCTCCCAGCGTTTGTCAGGTTGCTGGTTCGTGTCACATCGTGGTGCTGCTGGAGCGGGCTTTGCTCCTCCGATGAGGTCCTGGGCTCGCTCGTCGGCGGTGATGTAGAGGTCGGCTTCCCGGAACAGCTCCTCGGAGGTAGTTGGCGCCTTCTGTAGTACTGCTCGGACGAAGGCCGAGTCATTGGATCCTCTGTAGAAGTCCTTGATCACGGCTGCCTCCGTGACCTCGGGGATACGATTTCTCATGGTCTGGAACCTTTTGAGGTACGATCGAAGAGTTTCATCCCCTCGGCGCTTGATGGATTTGAGGTCCCATGGTTGCGCCGGTTTGTCAGAGAGGGACTGAAAATTTGCAGTGAAGCGCCGACTGAAGTCGCTCCAATCGTCGATGCAGTGTCGAGGTAGATGTCGTAGCCATTGCAGTGCGTCTTGCCCGAGGACAATGGGTAAGTACGCAGTCATCACGTCCTTGGATGCTCCGGCGGCTCGAGCGGCGGTGGTGTAGACGGCCAGCTAGCCTCCTGGGGTCCTGCTTAGGTTCATATTTATCGACATTGGATACCTTGAAGTTAGGGGGCCATTGAATGGCCCTAAGGCGTGGAGTAAGGGCAGACACTCCACATGTGTCCTCCTGTTGTCGGGGATGATGTCTGTCCCGGGGAGGGGAGTAGTTGTTGTGGTTCCTCGACCGTCCCCGGGCAGTTCCGCCAGTCGAGGCCGTCGTTGATTCGGCTCTGGTGGCTTGACTCCGAGTGGGGATGCCATGATCCCTGTCGTATTCCTCCCGGCGGCGTATCTCGTTCTCATGCCGTCGTTCACGCGAAGCGTTGATGGACTCCGCGCGTCTCGGCGACTGTTGATGGCGTGTTGCAAGTCGTTCGGCGGGTGAGCGAGAGGTAGAAGATGGTTGGTTGCCTGGGTGAGCAGGCGTCGATAGCCCTCGGCATCGGGAGTCCGAGGGAGTTCATTAGCTATCCGAGCTAGTACTCCTCCGACTTCGCTCGGCGTGTTCATGGCTCGGGCGAAGTCGGGGTTCAGGTTGCGACCGAAGAGCGGATTTTACCGGCGCTGCCTCGCGTCTTGCTCGGCTTGTTCCTGAGCTCGCCGACGATCGCGTCGCCGGGAGTTCCTTCGTTCTCTGAAGACGCGTTCTTCCGGAGTTTCTCCCATCTCCGAGACCTCGTCTCGCGAGACAGGCTGCTCCGGATCCCGTTCTCCGGCTTGGTGATGTCTCCGGACGTTTCGGCGCCGATTTCTTCGTCGGCGGGATTCCCGCTGAGGTGGTTCTTCCCCAGGCGCGGTTGGCTCGTCGTCAGAGACGGGAGGTGATTCCACTCTCCTGATGAAAAGAACGTCGGGTAGAATGGCGTGGCTGTCGTGGCGATCCTCTTTCGGAGAGCCGGAGATTGCGCTTCTCCGGTTTTTTCAGAGTTTGTTGGAGGAAGCCTCTTTCTCGGCGGATCAGCAACGCGGTGTAGAGTTCCCTCTTCGTCGGCTATGGACAAGATCGTCCCAAAGCAGAACATGGACCCGGGACAGAAGGTGATCTTGCTTTGGATGGTGACGGCCATTGAGCTAACTTAGATCGTTGACACACCCCCTACCTGGCGTGCCAGCTGTCGGTGTTTTGGGTCCGACCGCACACCCGGGGTTGCCCCTCGAGGTGTCTTTTAGGAGTAGGGTGGTGTCGCCGACTGTAGCAAAATGGTTCGTGCCGGATGCACGAGAGGCAAGAGACAATGTTTACAGGTTCGGGCCGCTTAGAGATGTGTAACACCCTACGTCCTGGCGAAGATGCTTTGTGTAATGGGTTACAAGGTGATTCTCTAGAGCGAGGATGTGGAAAGTGTAGGTAGATGGCTGGATAGTGTGTTCGATCGATCTGAAGGGGTGCCCCCTGGGCCTTATATATTCGGCCGTGGGGCGATACATGTGGATATGATAACAACGTGCGCCTAAAGGATAGTGAACTGTTTGAGTCTATCTCCCTATGATTCTGCCGACCTATCCTCGCCTGGTTCTACTGCATGGCGCTCCAGCGCGGGAAAGTCAGATCTTCTGTTGTGATTTCTCGCTCAACGCTGTGGGGCCTATCTGGACTTGCGTCGATCCGGCTTTACATCGGTTTGCTTTGCTGATTGTCCTCCCCCCCAGGCCCATGAAGAAATGACCTTACGATTTATTGGGCCCTTGGGCCTTTCGTGAGGTCTTTTACTCTGCTAGTGGACCCGGGGGATATCTGTCCCCCACAGTCGGGACCCCCTAGATCGACGCGGAAACATTCACGACTTGGGCCACAGTCCTCGTCGCCGAAGCTACGGCTACCATCGGAACAATCGGAGAGGCAGTAGTCGCATGCGGTCATGAAGTCTCGCATGGCACTGGGGTTACTGAGCCCAGAGAAATCCCAACAAAAGTCGGGCTCGTCATCTTCCTCGGAACCCGAGGGTCCGTAGGTCGAGACGGCCGTCAGTCTGTCCTAGGGCGACCGCATATGGTACCCCGGAGGGTTGGTACATGCCTCTATGAAGGCTTCTACCGAAGCGAGGTCGCTTGGTGGGTCGAAGCTGAATCCAAAAGGCACGAGATGGGAATCGGTCGGTACCTCTTGGTCGACGGGCGGTGACGAAGTCGCGTCAGGGGCGGACTGCACCGTTGTCTCAGGTACGAGGGCGACGCCCAGCAAGTCCTTCGCGAGCGTGCTGGCGTCGTTCGTCTGCTTGGGGTTGGCGTGTTGCGGGGAAACGGCGCTCGTCTTCGTCTCAGACGCAAGGTCGAAGCCCGACGTGTCCCCGCTGGGGCGCCGGCGTCGTCGACTTGCTCGACAGCCGACGAGGTGCCGCCTCCTGCTTGGCCATGGTTGCCCCGCCTCCTCCTCCGTCGACGGGGGAGGTGACGGGACAAACCCGGATGTTGTTCTTCCGCCATGTGGGGAAGACGTCGTTGATTCCGCCGCCGGTGGGCGGGTTGACGGCCGCCATTGTCGCTGTCGCGCGGCGGAGGAAGGAGTATCATGTCGTAGCTGCCATCGAGGGACATGAACTCAAGACTCCCGAAACGGAGCATCGTCCCGGGTTGGAAAGGTTGCTGGAGACTACCCATCTGGATCTTGACGGGAAGCTGTTTGTCAACACGCAGCAGGCCCCTACCTGGCGCGCCAACTGTCGGCGTTTCGACCCCCGGGGGTCCCTGGACCGACGAGTTAATTGTCGCTGCGTGTCCCAGCCCAGATGGGTCGGCGCGAGACGGACACAAAGGGGGGAGAACAGTAAGGGGAAACTGCGGCCTTCGTGTTGTCCTGCGCCTAGGGCGGATGGATGCGCTTGCAGTAGGGGGTTACAAGCGCTCACGTGGGAGAGAGAGAGAGCGAGAGCCTTATGCGTCGGCCCGTTCTCCCGCGCGGCCAACCTCTTTGTACGAGAGCCCTGGACCTTTCTTTTATAGGCGTAAGGAGAGGGTCCAGGTGTACAATGGGGGGTGTAGCAGTGTGCTAACGTGTCTAGCAGGGAGGAGCTAGAGCCCTAAGTACATGCCATCGTGGCAGTCGGAGAGGTTTTGGCACCCTGTTCATGTGATGTCGTGGCCGTCGGAGGAGCGCTGGAGCCCTGCTGAAGTACAGCTGTCAGGGCTGTCGGATCCTTGCTGACGTCTCCTGGCTGGCGTAAGGGGCTGGGAGCTGCCGTCATCATGGAGCGTGCGGGGTGTCATCATTACTTGTTTGCTGGGGCGAGCCAGATGGGACGCCGGTCTTGTTCCCCATAGCTGAGCTAGGTAGGGGCAGGGTAATGATGCCCCCCCTGGCGACGTGGCCGGTTCAGACCCGAGTTTGGGTGAGGTGGCAATTCCTCCGAGGTCGAGGTTGAGTCCGAGCCCTGGGGTCGGGCGAGGCGGAGTCCATCGTCTTCCGGAGCCGAGGCTGAGTCCGAGCCCTGGGGTCGGGCGAGGCGGAGTTCGTCGTCTTCCGGAGCCGAGGATGAGTCCGAGCCCTGGGGTCGGGCGAGGCAGAGTTCGTCGTCTTCTAAGTCGTGGTTGAGTCCGAGCCCTAGGGTCGGGCGAGGCGGAGTTCGTCGTCTTTCGGAGCCGAGACGGGGGCCGAACCCTAGGTCGGGCAAGGCGGAGCTTCCTATGTCGCCCGAGGCTGGACTTAGCTGTTGTCGACCTCACTCTGGCGAGTGGCACGGCAGTCGGAGCGGGGCAGGCGGCGCTGTTTTCTTGTCAGGTCGGTCAGTGGAGCGGCGAAGTGACTGCGGTCACTTCGGCTCTGTTGACTGAAGAGCGCGCGTCAGGATAAGGTGTCAGGCGATCCTTGCATTAAACGCTCCTGCGATACGGTCGGTTGGCGTGGCGATCTGGCCAAGGTTGCTTCTCCGCAAAGCCTACCCGAGCTGAGCCTCGGGCGAGTCGATGGTGCGTCCGTTGCTTGAGGGGACCCTCGGGCGAGACGTGAATCTTCTGGGGTCGGCTATCTTTGCCCGAGGTCGGGCTCGGGCGAGGCGGGATTGTATCCCTTGAGCGGAGCCTTGGCCTGAATCGCGCCCATCAGGCCTTCACAGCTTTGTGCTGATGGGGTTTACCAGCTGAGATTAGGAGTCTTAGGGGTACCCCTAATTATGGTCCCCGACAGAGGTCATTTACAAAATTTGAATTTTAAATTTAAAAACTTCACATGAATTTTTCTATGATAAGATAATTTCAAATATATTTCAAGGCCTACAACTTTTATGTTGGTGGTTTTTCCATCCGAGGTAGTTTAAAAAATTTAAATTTTAAAATTCAAACATAGTTTTGCATGACAAGATGATTTCAAACCAAAACATTGTCAACTACAAACTTTCATAACTTTTCAAGACCTGCAACTTTTCTGTTGGTGGGTCTTACATTCGAGGTCATTTTCAAAATTCAAATTTTCAATCTTTAAATTTCAGATGTAGTTTTCGTTGATAAGATTACTTCAAATGAAAAAAGTTGTTAACTACAAAATTATATAACTTCTCAAGATTTACAAAGTTTATGTTGGTTATTTGGTCATTTGTTAATCTCGCATGATGGTTCTAACACTATTCACAAATCTTGTACATCTCTCTTGTAGTTTTATAAACTACGAGAGAGATAGGTTTTATGAGCAAATTTACTTTTATTTTGTCATATGAAGAAATGATCAAAATATAAATTGTACACCTTGATGAATTATATAAATTTGTAGTTGAAAACTTTTTCATTTGAATTGATTTACCGCTCTAAAATATGATTTTTAAATTGTCTTTGCCTAGTGTTGAAAAAACACTCGTCAAATAAACACTTTACCTAGTATCCAAAATAATTTTTTTGACACTCGGCAAAGAAACTCTTTACCAAGTGTCAAAAATAAAACAGTTTTTTGGCCGATTGTTTTTTACCGAGTGTTTTTTGCTTGGCACTCGACAAAGAGCTTATTTGTCGAGTGCCCGAAAAAAACACTCAGCAAATCATTTGATACTCGGTAAAGAGCCGAATTCTGGCAGCGGTGTTCGCCTTCTTTTTCTAGGTCCTACCAAGTGGACTCTGATGCCTAAAGATTTTTTTGTACGTCAGCGTAAGAAGAAGAAATGTCTAACTAGTAACTACATTCGTTCAGGATTTCCTGTCAATATAATCATCATAAATGGGAACCTGCTCAACGGATCAAGGTCTAAGAAGCGTACCTGATGCTGCTTGAGGAATTCAGTAGCATATTGTTTGGCTAGTAGGTATTGCTTGAACGTGATTGAGACAGTGAGACCTCATGGTAGCCATCATCAGATGGCCTTTACATTGCGCAAGTCATCGGGTCTACACAATAGTTGGCAACCCTGAGTTCACATTAAACACACAAAGTTTCTACTCAGGATGATATACGCTCAGGATTCGGCATAGCTAGAGGCTCGGCTGAGTCGTCGCAGGTTTAGACTCCCTATATCCTATTATTCTGCTACATTAACAATATCTCTTCCTATATATATCCCCCTTTATAATGATTCCCCTAAAATCTCACATATAACTTACTATAACCATAAAATAATATTTTTCATATTTATTTATCATTTATTATTAATTTTTCTTCTATAAAAAATATAGGTGTGCACCTCAATAGAGGGAAGGGGCTGCACAAGGCTCCCCCTTTTCTAGCGTTTCTCCGTACACTCCGTTAGAACTGTTCACCATTTAGCGTTATACGTTGAACACGGAGGGAGACGCCTGTAGCCGTCACATGTAGCATAGGGGGAGGCTGGCAGGTTACGTTGAACACCATCTTAGAAGCAACATACCGGAGCTACAATAGGCTTAGCAACAGTAGCGACAAGAGTGATTAGGGGCTACAAAGGATATAAAATAGGTTACAAAGGTTCAACAGTTGGCTATATTAATTGTAAAGGGCTAACCATTATATAAATCAAATATAAAATAGGCTACAAAGATTTAACAGTTGACTATAGGTGTGTTTGTTTCCCTCCTAGATTATATAAATTGGATTATAGTGGAAGAGTAAAAGGGTAAAATATCTTTGGAATCACAAATAAGCTAAAAATAAGTTATCGACTAGTATTAGATAACTTATTCCAGCTTATTTATGATCCCAAAATAATATTTTATCGTTCTACCTTTTCGCTATAATTTAACTTATATAATATAGAAGGAAAATAAACATACCCTATATTATTAAATAAGCATGCTCTTATAGAATAGGGGGACATAAGCAAAAATGAGTTTGTAAAAGTGTCTAGTTTCACTTAACATATAAAGTGTTGAATAATTAGACAAATTTCAGATTAAATTTCGAATATAAATCATGACAAAATCACAAGCACTGAAGTAAAAAGTCAAATCAGATGATGCGAACTGATTAGACATACTGATAGATGGCGCGCGCCGGAATCAGCAGGGTCGACGACGTCGAAGTAGCGAAATCAGCAGGGTCGACGAGGTCAGAAGATCACGAGCAGTCGCGTGAAGACGCTTCCCAAAAACCTTATTCGGCCTCTCCTGGTACAGGATCTAGAAGGCGAAGGGTTCCGGAGACCTGCTCTCCTGATCGCAGATGCACCTCTGCGGTCGGGATGAAGAGAACTGGAAGGCGGCTCAGCTGTGAAGAGAGGCGAAAGCGAATTGGGATGATTTGGAGGCTGGCTGTCGGGCTCCTTTTATAGGGCCGAGTCCGCGACCCCCGATCTTATCCGCCCACAAAAATCTCGCGATCAGTTGAGATTTTATAGCGATCGGTTAGGATAAACGCAAAAGGTAGTCGCGCCCCCGCAAGGCGAGGGGTCGGATTTCAGCGGACCATTCACGCGCATGTCGTGCGCCCGCGCCCTTCGCCCCGCCCTGGCCCGGCCCGGCGAGGCGAGGCGAGCGAGTGCGCGCGCGTGTGGCTCTCCGCACTCTCTCCTCTCATCCATGACTTGGTGAGTGAGTGTGGCTTCCATATTTAAGCTAGCTCTACTCCACTAGAACTAGCAATATGGTGCTATTGGTTCCACCAATTCCCTAGCCATCCACTTGTATGGGCTTTTGAGATTTTCCTGGGATTTATTAGAATTTCTTAACTAGGCCAAGCCCATAAATCCTAACAATCCCCCACCAGATCTCAAATGCTCATCTGCAGTTTTCGCCACTGTTCACTACTGTTTAATATACTAGTTTTTCAGCAGAGACTGTTAAGTTGAACTTCCGCCTAGAACTCCAAGCTACACCAACCCACAACTTGGACAATGGACTATGTCTTGAATTGCAAGTTTTGCGTGAATGGGTTTCACTTGAAGTCATGACCAGTACTTGGCTACCAGTAGTCCCCTTCTTGGGTGGAGCATATACGTCGTACTCCAAGGTCTCTTCATGAGTTTACTAGAGATCACCCAAATCTCATAGACTGCGACGTTAGACAGTCTAACTCATATAGGTGTGTTCTTTCAAAGAATGTTCTGCAGGACAACATCTTCGCTAATACAAGCCAACAGAACACATTAAGGCACAAAGCCAACCTGCCTTACAACATTTGAGAGTATTGCATCTTTACTTAGAGAGGGTCAAAGGTTACTCTCCTCAGTTCACCAATGGCTTGTTCTTCCCAGGACCTAATTCACGGGATCTCCGATCACATAGACTGGGTTTCCACCATGGCAACTTTATTCGGGTCTCATACCCATCTCTCTCGATGCGATTTCTATCACATTACGTGGTAGTCCCTTGGTAAAAGGATCTGCCAGATTTTTATCTGTTGAAATATAAGTCACACTTATAACTCCGGAGTTTCTCAACTTTCTGACAGACTTCAATCGTCTTTTGACATGTCTTGATGACTTTCCATTATCCTTACAACTCGTCACTTTAGCAATCACTGTCTGATTGTCACAGTTTATAAGGATAGCTGGTATTGGTTTCTCAACCACCGGCAAGTCCACCAAGAGCTCACGCAACCATTCTGCCTCAACGGTTGCTGTGTCAAGTGCAGCTAGCTCGGCTTCCATGGTTGACCTCGTCAAAATGGTCTGCTTGCATGACCTCCATGATACCGCACCTCCACCAATAGTAAAGACATAACCACTAGTGGCATAAAGCTCGTCTGCATCAGATATCCAGTTCGAATCACTATATCCTTCAAGTACTGCAGGCTAACTAGAATAGTGAATTCCATAACTCATTGTACCTTGCAGGTAGCGCATAACCCGCTCAAGTGCATGCCAATGATCAGTCTCGGGGTTTGACATGAACCTGCTCAATTTGCTCACAGCAAACGAGATATCGGGCCTTGTTGCACCAGCAAGATACATGAGTGAACCGACAATCTGAGAGTATCTCAATTGGTCTAAACCAATTCTCTTGTTCTTTCGCAGTGTCACACTGGGATCATAAGGTGTTGGAGAAGGTTTGCACTCAGAGAAGCCAAATCGCTTCAAAACCTTTTCAACATAGTGAGATTGCGAGAGAGTAATCCCACCATCTGCCTTAATCAGCTTGATGTTTAGAATCACATCAGCTTCTCCCAGATCTTTCATATCAAAACTCTTTGATATAAAAGACTTGACTTCATTGATCACATCAATGTTTGTGCCAAATATTAATATATCATCAACATATAAGCACAATATAACTCCTTCGCCCCTACCACAGTGATAATATACACATCTGTCTGCCTCATTAATGGCAAAGCCTGCAGACGTTAGAGTCGTGTCAAACTTCTCATGCCACTGCTTTGGTGCTTGCTTCAGACCATACAGAGATTTCAATAACTTGCACACCTTGCTTTCTTGACCCTTTACTACAAATCCATCAAGCTGTTCCATATAGATTTCCTCGTCCAGCTCTCCATTAAGAAAAGCTGTCTTTACATCCATCTGATGAACAAGGAGACCATACGAGGCAGCCAAAGAAAGTAGTACTCGAATAGTGGTCATTCTAGCAACAGGTGAGTAAGTATCAAAGAAGTCTTCTCCTTCTTTCTGAGTATAGCCTTTAGCCACAAGCCTAGCCTTGTACTTTTCAATTGTACCATCAGGCTTGAGCTTCTTTTTAAACACCCACTTACAACCCACAGGTTTGCATCCATAGGGTCGATTAGTGACTACCCACGTACCATTTGAAAGAATGGAGTCCATCTCATTATGAACTGCTTCTTTCCAATCATCTGCATCTGGAGATGCAAATGCTTCTGCAATGGTAGGAGGAGTATCGTCCACAAGGTACACAATGAAATCATCACCAAAGGATTTTTCAACCCTTTGTCTCTTTCTCCTTTTAGGAGCATCATTGTCATCCTCCTCTAGGACAATTTCATGTGGCTGTTCAAAACTCTCAATAGGTGTACTATGTTCAGGAGTTATCTCAGAAGAGTATCTAGAATTGCTATGAATGTCTTTCATTGGAAATATATGTTCAAAGAAAGTAGCATTACGTGATTCCATAATAGTATCAACATACACATCAGGAACTTCAGATTTAACTACTAAAAATCTATATGCTATGCTACACGAAGCATATCCAAGAAAGACACAATCCACTGTCCTTGGACCAAGCTTGCGCTTTTTATTAATTGGTACATTGACTTTCGCCATGCACCCCCAAGTGCGCAAGTATGAAAGTGATGGTTTTCTCCCAACCCACTTCTCATAAGGGGTTTTCTCTTCTTTGCCCATAGGAATTCTATTCAGAACATGACATGAAGTCAGGACTGCCTCCCCCCACCATGCCTTAGATAAACCACAAGTGTCTAACATGGCATTCACCAGGTCAGTCAACGTACGGTTTTTCCTTTCAGCAATCCCGTTTGACTCGGGTGAATAGGGAGGAGTCCTCTCATGAATAATGCCATGTTCTGCACAGAAATCATCAAAGACTTTGGGAAAGAACTCGCCACCACGATCTGATCTAATATGTTTGATCTTTCTCTCTAGTTGGTTTTCAACTTCAGCCTTATAGATTTTAAAGTAGTCTAAAGCCTCATCTTTAGTTTTTAGCAAGTATACATAGCAAAATCTAGACGCATCATCAATCAATGTCATGAAGTGTCTCTTACCACCCTTTGTCAACACACCATTCATCTCACAAAGATCAGAATGTATGAGTTCTAGAGGTGCCAGGTGTCTCTCCTCAGCAGCCTTGTGAGGCTTTCGAGGTTGCTTCGACTGCACACAACTATGGCACTTAGAACCTTTGACTATGGTGATATTCGGAATTAAACTCATGGTTGCAAGCCGAGACATAGAGCCAAAATTAATATGACACAAACGAGAATGCCAAATACTCGTAAGATCATCAACATTAGCGCAAATATGGTTCACAGACTTATTATTGAAATCTAACAGAGAAAAGCGGAACAAGCCTCCGCAATCATAGCCTTTACCAATAAATTGTCCAGACTTAGACACAACTAATTTATTGGACTCCAAAACTACCTTGAACCCATCTCTACACAGAAGGGTTCCGCTAACGAGATTCTTGTGTATAGAAGGGACATGATGCACGTTTTTCAGCTGCACGATCTTTCCCGAAGTAAACTTTAGATCCATCATGCCAGTGCCATGAACAGAAGCATGTGACCCATTCCCCATTAGGACGGAAGAATCCCGGGCACCCTGATAAGAAGAGAACAAGTTAATGTCAGAACACACATGAACATTAGCACCAGTATCAAGCCACCAACTAGGTGATTGAAATACTGAGAAGATGAAAGGTAAATTACCATACCCTTTGTCTTCCTCATTGCTAGCGATCACTGTGTTGACATTGCCCTTTTTGCCACGGCGATCCGCTCGATCAGGACAATCCTTGTTAAAATGACCCGTCTCGCCACATGCGAAACATGTCAGTTCAGCCTTGTTCTTCTTCTTTTTGAAGTTGGTAGTTTTGTTGAGCTTGTTAGATTTTGGCTTTCCTTTGCCCTTGTTGTGGTTCTTCTGAACCATGTTGGCGCTGGAGTGGCCCTCGCCTCCTTTAGATCCCATGTCCTTAGCCCGAGCTTTCTCCTCAACATCCAGAGACGCTATCAGATTTTCAACTGATATCTTCTGTCTCTTATGTTTCAGAGATGTGGCGAAGTTTCTCCATGTAGAAGGCAACTTTGCAATAATGCACCCAGCCACAAATCGGTCAGGAAGGACTATCTTAAGGTGGTCGAGCTCCTTGGCTATACACTGTATTTCATGAGCTTGCTCTACAATAGAGCGATTATCAACCATCTTATAATCATGAAAGCTCTCCATGATATACAGGTCACTGCCAGCATCCGATGCACCATACTTGGTAGTAAGTGCATCCCATAACTCTTTCCCGTCTGTGTGTTGAATATTCGCATCAACCAGACGGTCAACAAGGGCACTAAGAACGGCTCCCGTAAAGATAGTATTGACATGATCGTACTCTTTCTCCTGTTCAGGAGTCAGTGGACCCTCAGGTCTGCCTTTACTAACATGGAAGACATTCATAGCAGTAAGCCAGAGCGTGGCCTTGACTTGCCATCTCTTAAAGTGCATACCATTGAACTTTTCTGGCTTCAGCGCGTCGGCAAAAGCAGCCATAGAAAAACTAGGAAATTGTCTATAATAAGGTTTTTGGATTGTTGAATAATTAGACAAATTCCAGATTAAATTCCGAATATAAATCATGACAAAATCACAAGCACTGAAGTAAAAAGTCAAATCAGATGATGTGAACTGATTAGACATACTGATAGATGGCGCGCGCCGGAATCAGCAGGGTCGACGACGTCGAAGTAGCGAAATCAGCAGGGTCGACGAGGTCAGAAGATCACGAGCAGTCACGTGAAGATAAACGTAACAGCCAAGAAACCAAAAAACCAGACGGCAAAAGGTAGCCGCGCCCCCGCAAGTCGAGGAGCCGGATTTCGGTGGACCATTCACGCGCATGTTGTGCGCCCTTCGCCCCGCCGAGGCGAGGCAAGGCGAGCGCGCGCGCGCGTGGCTCTCCACACTCTCTCCTCTCATCCATAACTTGGTGAGTGAGTGTGGCTTCCATATTTAAGCTAGCTCTACTCCACTAGAACTAGCAATATGGTGCTATTGGTTCCACCAATTCCCTAACCATCCACTTGTATGAGTTTTTGAGATTTCCCTGAGATTTATTAGAATTTCTTAACTGGGCCAAGCCCATAAATCCTAACATAAAGTGGGCGTGAACCGTTTGAGATTCGTATGCGTGACAAAACTCTTTTATTTTAGTTTGTTTCAAGTCAAATATGTTTAAACTGAACAAATTTACGCATATCTAAAAATGAAGCAACATTCTAACACTGAACAAACTGTACTATGAAAACACAAGCAGCAGAGGATTGATAAAACTTTTTCAATAGAAAAAATTGATAAAACTACACGGTTACCAGGTAAGGTTGGAGTTTCAAAATTGATTCCTAGGATTGGACAGAGAGTAACCAAAAACTTAGTTTGGTAACTCAGGTTCAAAATATTTAGGATGCCATGAATCTAAAAAAAATTGAGATAAGATAATATTCTAGATTGAATCAGAGGAGTATATAGATTTCAAAAAATTATTCAGCTTTTATACCTTTTTTGTTGGAATTTTATTTTTTTTATAGTAAATCTGATTTAGAAAGCTGTCACATCGACAAATATGAAGACTGAAGCGTTTCTGCCGTGACTGTGAGGGAATGAAGCAAAGATGCAGAATTGCAGATCACAGATCCATGGACCGGGTTCACCAAATAATGATAGCACATACAGACAATCAACGGCAACCACAGAGCCAACCCGATCACGTTGCTCCCGCGGCTAGACTAGCCCCACGACCTCCACCTCGACCATTCCCGATCCCGTGGACTCCCAATTGCCTGCCTCCTACCTGTCCGGCTGTCCCGGCTCCAGCATTTCCACCCTCGCGCGGCGGTCGCCGGAGCGAGCAGAGCTGCCGGAAGGCCCGTCGGATCCGCCGCCGCCAAGATGAATGACGCCGATGTAGCCAAGCAGATCCAGCAGATGGTGCGGTTCATCCGCCAGGAGGCCGACGAGAAGGCCAACGAGATCTCCGTCTCCGCTGAGGAGGTCAGTTTCCTTCGCTGCCGCTTCCTCACCCTCCTAGAAGCTTCCAGAATCCCCTAGATGGTTGCCTCTGTACTTTCAGCTGCCCGATGTGGCTGGCGCGCTCCATGACCCCGAAGCATATGGGAGCACCCGCCTTAGACGCTCGATTGTTTTTTCACTTGGTGTTTCACTTATTGTGCTTGTGCACGAGATCCGTAGTGCCAAGCGACAAAGATCCCCAGTTACGAGGCAGATCGAGGAGAGCTTGGAGTTGGATTAGCGGCTGCAAGGCTTTAAGCTTATGCCAATCACGGTGGGTGATGGACATTGTAGAACTTCTAGATCGCGGAGGTTTTGTGCTTCCAGCTCTCCAAGCTTTGACCTGGTATTTGGAAGTGCGCTCAGACAATTCACGCCATTCTCTACTGACTGACTGAATTCTAGGCTCCTGTATAACTGTAGTCAGACGAGGTGGTTTTCGGAGCTCACAAATGGTTCACAAGCTTCCTGATGGTTCTGGAAAGAAAATTGGAGCTTAAGCTGAATTGGGGGCATTGAAAACGTGATTCACAGCCTTCTAGATCTTCCTAGAAGTTAAATTGGAGCTTAAGCTAAATCACTCCATTTCTCGTCTAGACTAATTCTATGAGTTAGGTTTCTAAGCGAATGGCTTCAATGCCCCATGTTTCTTCTGCCTTGGTTCTACGAGTTCGGCTTCAAATAGCTTTCCAGAAATAAGAGTGTAACCCCTGATAACAGAAGTTTCAAACAACTAATCACAACTTATGTATGTTGTACCTTGTTACCTATGCCATTAACCATGGATCACCTTTTAAGGTGCCTTTTTGGTTTCTCGCTGTAGTGCGAAATGGACATTGAAGTAACTGTACTGGAAGATGCAGTCTGATAGATACAAATTTTGGGTGCTTGCTAGATGAATTGCTAGTGTACTAGACAGTTGCCAACAGATTTACTTGTGGGAAGGCTTCTACCATCGTGCACATTCTTGTCTTTTCCTGTTTGTCTTTGCTGCCTACTTGTGGACAAAGTGGTTCACTGAACTACTGATTGAGTTCAATGTATGAGATGTCGTACATGTATGATTAATTTACTCAATCTGCTAGAGTATAGTAAAATATGTTGGACCATTGTGTTCACCCTGCATTGGTAGATGCCTAGATGGTTCTAAGCGGCGTGGGATAGGCTATTGCCAAAACCTTTTGTTCGACGACCTAGAATTTAGCCTGCCAAACATGCAAAATCTTGACTAATAATGTCTAAAACTATCAAATTTTACCTATATGAAAACCACATTGCTAGGCCTATCTTGTAGAAATGTTTCCATAAAAGCGCATTTGTTAGTGTAGATTGGCATGGAGTTATAAAAAAATTAGCATGCATAGTTTAATCTTGAAGATCATAAAAACCGAACAATACAAGAAAAGATGCATTCCACGTGCTATATTTGAATTGAGGAGATGGGAGTAGTGTGCTCTCTGGATATACTTGTGCTGCGGTAATGTTTGACTTTGTGGAGCAATAGTCATGTTGAAGTGCGTGAGTCATGTATTGATTTCTTTGCACTAAATATAGATATCCACTTGTTTTTATTGCTATTTTCACACCCACGTTGTCCTTGATCATTAGACATGTTTATGCATTTGGGTGAAAGTATAATATGAGTTAATTACTAACTATAATATATGTCATCAAAACATGGCAGGGATTTAGGGTTATCATTAAAATAGTAGCATTGTCTGCATTATTATTTATATCTAGTTTAAATTTACTCTGAACTTTATCTCAGACCTGATCATGGCTCAGGTCTGGCCAGATTTGTGCCATGCTAAAAATAATTGTCCACTTTTGCTATGGCCCAAGCCCGTCGGTGGCCCGACTAGAACCTAAAGAAGTGTCCCAAGGCCACCCGCGGCATGGCCTGATGACACAACGAAGACTGGGCGAGGGCGCAGTGGCGAACGGCTGGATCCAGCGTGTCTTGTGCTCCATGGTGGCCTGGTCCTGCCAGTGGTCTCTACTCTGCTTGTCATTGGCCCTGCATGGTGCCTGACGACAATGGGATCTGGAGTGGCTGGGGAGACGGGCAGCGGATGTAGAGCTCCTTGTGGTGGACACAGTGCTCCTACCACCTTTTGACTGTTCGAGCTTGTCTGGCACTGGGCGTGTGGCATGGTCGCTAGATCGGTGAGGGATTGGAGAGGGGTATCGATGGACAGGAACGTCGGCCGGGGGCCTCTGCCCACGGCCGAGCAAGAGGAGAGTTTCTCCCTTCTAATTCTTGCCTACTTTATTTCTCATCTATTGATTACATAAATAGGTCAGCTGGCCGCCCCTATCTAACTAGAAATCTTTATCTCCTTAAAACTCTCCTAAAAACTCTCAACAACTACTAACTGATAACCTTCCTAGATAATCTCAACTAATCTTCTAATCTTATCTCTAACTATCCTTATCTAATCCCTCTTGGAGGGCCCATGGCTGCTGCTGCCGCAGCCCCTCCGTGGGTCTCCTTAGGCCCTGACAGCGTGCTTGACGACTAGTGGCTGGAGGATGGGACAAATGAGATTACGAGAGGACGAGACAGGAGGCGGGGGTGGCTGGTGGAGACGAGAGATATTATAAGAGGCTGATTTGGGCCATAGGGTTGTGCACGGTATGGGTGGCATACATGTGGTATTGATGGGCTTCTGTTATTCGGCTATTCCTGGGCTGCATGTGGGATCGTAGGTGTATGATATTTTTTTCTATTCTATTTTTATATTTGGGCCATCTGGTCGGACTGCAGGTTGAAAACTGGGCCTGACCCGGCATTTTCTTTGAGTAAAAAAGGATGGCTTGTGCCTGCCCGTAGTATCGACTTGGTTGGCTTGGGTCAGGTCAGATCGTGTTGGTCAGGTTGGGTGGCCCATGATCGGGTCTACTGTATTTAAATATGCCTATTAATTGTTTCATGCGAATGTATAAGGTTATTGTTGTGCAGGCGTTGTCTGAAACTGACCAAGAGGACTCAATGTGCAATCCAAACACTTGATTCATATTTGAATAGCACACATAGATTCATGTTTGTATCTAGCCTGCATTAGATGTAATGTGGTTTGACTTTTGAGTAAACATTTTATTCAGTTGACAATTTTTAGTGTTTTTGTCCTCCTTTTATGCATTATGTTTATTTATTGCTTCCTTTTCTTCTGATTTTGTATTAGATATAAACACTGTATTCATATGTAAAAAGGCATACACAGAGTATATTTAGTGTTGGCAGAATAAAACCCTCACCCTAGAGTTGGTTGGGAGTATATTAATATCAGAGTAATTGGGTCAAGGCCCATTACAAGACAATTACAGTTACGCTAACAGCTTGCATACACAAATTCAAATGTGATTTGATCGGACAGACAATTTCACTTATTTTTTTATGTGCATACTTGTTAATGACCATTTTTCTATGTGTCCTCAATTTTAATTTATTTTGTTTAAAAACTTACAGGAATTCAACATTGAGAAGCTGCAGCTTGTTGAAGCTGAGAAAAAGAAGATTAGACAAGAGTATGAACGCAAAGAGAAGCAGGTTGAAGTACGGAAGAAAATGTAAGACTTCAATTCTATGAATTTGTTCACCTCTTCGATAAACAGTAATTGCCATGGAATATGATGTCGTTGCCATGAAATGCATTTCGTGTTGAGAATGTTCACAACATGTAACATGCTACATTAGCATCAGAAAATATGTCATTGAGCTGGATTGCACACTAGAGCATCATTATACTCGTTGCAAGGTGGCAAGGTCTGGGATCCTAGGCAGTATTGGATCATAGGATCATATCGTAGCATCAGGATCCTATGAGATTATGAGATTTCTTTAAAAAAGAGACATACAAAGTTACAAACAAATATATTTGTCAAAAGAAAAGCACACATTATAGCTAATAGTTCCATTTAACGTATGTTCTGAAGATAAAGTGCCGAGTTTGTCCTCATACATGAACACAAAACTTCAGATAGTTATATCGATTTCTTAATTCTAACATTTTGTACAATGACGCTTAGTTGGAGACTTGGAGTCACATTGCAGCAAGGAACATCTAATAACTATCTATCAGACTATCACAATACCAGAAATTATCAATATATTCAGCTACACCATCGGAAGAGCAGGCTCCTCAGTTTCAGTAATACATTCATCATAGGAAGGCACACCATCCATATCACGAATGGTTAAGGCATCAGGTAGAGGATAAAGTACATGAGTGCTAACACTCACCTTGCTAATGCTGCAATGTTGCTACAACTAGTGCCCGGTTCCTAGAGGTATGCATGAATCATTTATAGCTTCATGGCAGAAGTGCCTTGCTTTTGGCTCTCCGCTTTGCTGCCGGTGTCCCAGCAGCCAGCACTCAAATCCCCTTCACCGAAGACATGGACACATCTAGCAACTTCCCCTCCTGCTTTGTAGACGAAGCAATTAGTCGCGCAAAGGAACAATGTTGACATCCAAATTCAAAGAGAAGGTGAAGACACTGTCAGTGTGCCTCTTTCTCTGCATAATGACACTGCTGCCAGTGCAGCTTTTTTCTATCGTACGGTTGGTACGAGCCACATCTAATCCCTGCTATTTGATCTCAAATCGAAGGATGATCTCTGACCTGTCTTTAGAGTCACTTGAGATTGTATGTGTAGTGTGGTTCTGACAATCCTGCGATACATATCACCATCCCTATCTTAGGGCTCGTTTGGTAGAGCTCTGCTCCTTGATTCTCTAGCTCCGAGAGCTGATTCTTTGATAGAGTGATTCCGAATGATTCTCTAGTAGAAGTGAATCTATCTAGTGAAAATTGTTTGGCAAATAGTGTGTAAAGTGATTCCTGGGGGTTGGAGAGTGGGGAGCAGGTTGAGAGTGGCAGGAAGAAGTTTTTCTTTGGCTCATACTCTCTAGTATAAAATGGTGACTAGATTCACTCCACTCACACCATGGAGCAGTTCACTTTTTTGCCGTTTGGCTACGTGAGAGTGATTCTCGCTGGGAGTGGAACTATGGGAGCTTCGCCAAACGCCCCCTTAGTGTCTATACTATTCTCGGCGCGCCAGACGATCCGCTATCTAACAATGATTCAAGGAGGCAACTATAAGAAAAACTTGCACTTAGGGGGCGCTCAAGTCTTCCAAATGCAAGCAGCTGGCTCAAACGCAACCGTCTGCCCCCACAAAGAAGCGATCATAAGCTGACTTGGACGAGTAAGTACCAGCCGTAGAAGGGAACCATATATGTTGATCATGAATTTCAGGGTAAAGTTGACACCCTTGCATCAAATCCCAGCACAAAAAGAATTCATAGAAAGCTTGTAGAGACAAGTCACCTCTAACATCGTTGACCCATTGATTATAAGCAAGGGCATCTCGAACTTTACGAACCCTCATAATACGATTAGGTACTGAAGAAACCAGGTTTGGGGCTAGGTCAAGTAAAGATTTGCCATGCAGCCAATGATCCAACCAAAACAATGTCGCTGCTCCATTACCCACCACTGTCGGAACTGAAGCTGCAAACATGGATGTCGCACAAGGATGAACCTGAATATTTAGCCCTGCCCAATTATGACCGAGTTTTTTTGCATCCATAACCATCTCATATTTAGGGTGCGTTTGGTTGAATGGACAAAGAGGGACGGAACGAGGCGGCCACAGTATCAGTCATGTTTGGATGAGGGTCAAGCAGGGGCGAGTTGAACCCCAGACCATTTTTCGGTGGCGGCACCGTCCCCAAAAAACAAGCGGATGAAGTCGCCCCCGCCCCTGTCGCGGTGCTGAAAAATCGTGTTGCCTCCCAACAAGTGACAAAACCACCATCCAAACAAAAACTGGGTTGGTTCCATCCAAGTTTATCCCTTCAACCAAACAAAAACAGTAGTGACTCTTAAGAATGACTCTGCCCCTAAATTAGGAATGACCCTATCCCATCCTATTTTGACTCCAAACCAAACACGACCTAAGACCACCCCAAAACCTCCAGATTGTGTATTCCAAGCCCATCAAGCTCGCGTGGGCGACATACTCTTTGCCATCCAACTAGGCAGTGACCTCCTCTAATGTCTTTCCTTCCCTTCCACAAGAACCCCCCATCTAATCTTATCAACTGCTTTGATTACCCACTTGGGACACTGAATAGCAATGAGGTGATAAATTGGGATAGCTGTTAGGACCGATTTTACCAGCGTCACTCTACCAGCAGAATTAATAAGGGTAGCCTTCCAACCAGGGAGCCGTTCAGCTATCTTATCAATGAGCGGATAGAAGTCACTCTTTGTAAGTTTCCTAACGACAATGGCATACCAAGACACTTACAAGGGAAGTGTTGCACATTGCAAGGTAGCACCTGTTGTATAATTTCCAAATCACGAAGCTCACATCTGATGGGAGTGACTGAACTCTTTCCAATGTTTGTAACCAAGTTAGAGGATTCATCAAAGACCCTAAGATTTCTTTGACCAGCAGTAATTCCTCAGCGCAAGGATGTAAGAACAGCACTATATCGTCAGCATAGAGAGAAACCCTCTGCCCTATCCTTTTAAAATGTTGATGGTCTTTTAAAGTTTTAGGTATTGGTAGTCAAAGGTAAAAGGAATTGACTTAGGATAAACAAACCTACATGAATATATGGTTGTGGTCAGAGGAGGTAGATGCTAGATAAGTTGGCTGAACATTTTATTTGGGAATTTTAGTAGTCAGTAGGTGTTATATAGTCAGGAGGTTGTTGCTGTATGACAACAAAAGTTGAAAGGAATATGCTGCGGATGAAAGACGCAAAGACAGATCTTAACACTGTAAAAGGTCATGGGAAACTGGATATGTCTCAATGGAAAAAAGAGTTTATTCCTTAGTAAATACAGCACAAAATTAACTGGATATTGATTTATAGTAATGGCATTTTAGTTTAGCTGTAGTGTTTAGGGTGAATTAGAACCATGCTGCTATAGTGAAATATGCCACTGCAACTTCTGACATCCAAAATATGCCATCATGATTTGCTTTATCTTCGAGGCATACCATTATGTCATGTTACATCAATGTTTATGATTTTTCAAACCTGTTATCTAACAAGGTTCTGTTTGCTCGTTAACAGTGAGTACTCTATGCAGTTGAATGCTTCTCGCATCAAAGTTCTTCAAGCTCAGGATGATCTAGTAAACAAAATGAAAGACGATGCGATGAAGGAACTCCTCCTTGTCAGCCACAACCACCATGAATACAAGAACCTTTTGAAAGATCTAATTGTTCAGGTTAGGACAAAACATCATACACAAATTTCAATGTTCTTTTTTTAGAAAAAAAATCTACAAGTCGATATCTAAAGTTACTAAACAAATAAAATTTATGTATATTAATGCATGCTCTAATCTTAAATTTCAACTAAGGCAAACTATAGCACAATATGCTATTTGTCATTTTTCCTAGATTTGGCTGATCTGATGTCAAATGCTCAATAGGGCCAAATATGCTATGTGCCATATCAGTACTTTCTGCATGCTGCTTCCCATTATTGTCAAACATCAATTAGACAGTTTGTTTGATCAAATTCAGGGCTTGCTCCGTTTGAAAGAGCCAGCTGTATTGCTCCGTTGCCGCAAGGAAGATCACCATCATGTGGAATCAGTACTGCATTCAGCAAAGCACGAGTATGCATCAAAAGCAGATGTCCATGAACCAGAGATATTTGTTGACCATGATGTGTACCTACCACCTGCCCCAAGCCATCATGATGCTCACGGCCAGTTTTGGTAATGTTTGTTATGCCACTGGTTGTTTGTTTGGGGACTGGGGTATTATTTGATTATTCTTGGACTCTTCGTTGCCTATCGCTGCTGCTGGTTGACATGCTACAATAGTCTTCTGCATATCAGTCCATGGTAGAATTGGCACATAGTTGTTCATATTACATTTGAATTGACATACGACTAAGCTTAAATCTGGTATTGTTGCTAGGCTTACTGTCCTATTTTCAACAGTAAAGTTACTTTCTTTAGCAAAGCCAAATATATGGGCAATACCGTGGTATTGCAAGAGACTATGCTGACATGTCTTGCATCAAGACATATCTACCTTTGTGTAGTGATGGAACTTGGAAAAGCATAGTTTCCCCCCCAATTTGATGCTCCGGATGGTTCTTTATGTGCTTGAGATACATATATCTATGTATCTTCATGAGATTTGGATTGCTGCTATAATTCTGAATATAGTCTGTTTCCAATAGTGTGTGGCTAGCTTTTCAACTCAATCTTGGCCATACTTCCAATGTTCTATTCTAAAAGTATCTGTTTATTCAGCTCTGGAGGTATTGTCTTGGCTTCTCGAGATGGAAAGATTGTGTTTGAGAGTACACTTGACGCCAGACTGGAAGTTGTTTTCCGCAAGAAATTGCCAGAGGTACCTTTGGCCATCTCATTTTTTCAATATACCATGTCACTCCAAACCTTTCATTTCACACCATGTTCAGCTCCCTTTCTTTGAAAGAAACACCAAAAAAATTACAACAATGTGCATTTTCTCATTTGTGATTTTCATTATGATTGCAAAAAAAAAATGTACGCTATTTTTCTCGACCTGCCTGTATGAACACCTTTTAGCAGTACCTTGTCATTTAGTTACTGTAAAACAGGTAGAGTTTTTTTTATAGGAGAAAACCATTCTTCTGTTTTAATGAGCAATTAATTGTTACTTTATCACGAAATCTTAATAGAACCAAGTTAACACAACGCTCCTACCCTTGCAGATCCGGAAGCTTCTTTTTGGCCAGACTGCAGCCTAATTGACTCATCCGCAGATGATGGTATGGCTCGCTTCTATCTAGTGGTTTTTGCCAAATTGATCGTTTGCGGTATTCATCCCCAATGTACAAACTACCTTATTTGTTCATTGCTGTCGCCGAGCACCGACTGTTTGTACTTTGTTCGCTCCGAGGAATAAGAATAAAGCACTGCTTGCTAGACTTCCCATTGCGAAGCTTAATAAATATTGTAAAGCCATTTGTCGTGCTGAACTTCCCGTTCCGTTCCTGTCCTGTTGATGTGTATATCTAGTTAATGTCGGATACGGTTCTTGTGGGGGGAAAAATAAAAGTTTGTGTAAAGCTCGTCAGCTCACCTCCTGTCATGTTTATCCGATTGTTTGAAGAGTGCCGCTTCTGAGCACAAACGGTACTGGATTTTGTACGTGGACCAAATGTTGGTTTCTGTTTTGCGGGGGCTTTTGTATTAACGGACGCTGCGTGTGCTGGTTGGCGCCTGGCGGGAAATGTGTTCCAGGCTTCCAGCAAAAGCGCGACGCCCCGCCACAAAGCACGTCTGATGGCTATAGACGGGAGCTTTTTCCCGAATTTCCTGAGGCGGATTTGAGTGAGAACTCTGAGGAATCGAGCGACGAGAAGTTATGTTCAGTCGACAGTTTTTCCTCTCCACACTGGAAGTGAGGTCAAGTGGGCGAGTATTGTGAACCTGGAACAGAGCTCTCAGTTTGATGCAGGTCGTGCTTGACCATCTGCCTGAGGATCGAAAGATACCAGCCGGCAGCAGCAGAGATCTGCTGTGCTGGATGACTGCGCGTGCACATGCGAGTCACTCCAGCTCGACCCAAGGTGGGGAAACTTTTTATTATCTTCCTCTCGGGTTATTTTTTTTTTCACCAGATAACAACGGCGCACCCAACGCCCGTCCATACTCCATACCTATCTCGAACCGTTGGTCAAATGGCTGGAAGTGCTCAGCGTATGCAGCAGCTAGGCTAAACTAAAGCTGCTATCAGCGCCGCCATCATTCTTAAACAAAACCCGCGGTCACAAGGCGAAGTACACATACTAATAGCGGAGCAGGGAAGAAAAGGCAAAGGTTCGTGCGGCACACGTGACGCTGCCCCCACATCATATACATGGGGAGTGCTAGCGTGGAAGCATCTGGGCGAGGCTGGACGACGAATGGACGTGATGATGCGTGTCCCGGGCCAGTCCTGCCCCCATGCAGGACAGCTAGCTCGGAAGCACACACAAAAAAAAAAAAGTGGGCGAGCGAATCTGGCTGGCCACCGTCGTTCTCGTGCTTGCAAGCGTGCCATGTCGTCACCGCCCAGAGTATTTTAGACCGCTTCCCCTGCATTTTGCTGGGCACCAGTCGCCTGAGACTGAGAGACAAGAGATCACAGGAGGAGGACAGCCGCATTAGCATACGCTCCAGTGCTCCACCACACGTTTAATCTAGTAGCGTTAAAGCACTTCCTAATAATTTCGTCGCCGCCTCGGGAGAGACACACACAGAGAGAGAGAGAGAGAGAGAGAGAGAGAGAGGGAGGGACAGTGTGCTGTGGAGGTTCCCGACGAGAGGAGAGAGAGAGAGGGCGTCGACGACGACGAGCTTGAGCTTGAGCTGTGCAGCAACTGGGAGGTATGGGGAGGAGTAAACAAAGAGGGGGCAGCATAGGAAAAGACCACCGGACGCCCTCGTGAAGCCCAGCTTTTCGTGCCGCGTTCAGCCTCCTCCGCCAGCGCGCGAGATTCTCTCCATCCGCCCAGGCCCAGCGCCCCAGGCCCCAGCACAGCAATGCCGCGCCGCTGGCTTCTTCTGGCTCCCTGCGCGCGGCGCGGCTGCCGTCGGGATCGCCGCGGCAACGGCCGCGCCCGGCACGTGTTACAAAAACCGGCCGATCCTCGGCAGTTGTCAAACTCCCCCGCGCTACATCTCGGAGAGCCACCGCCAAAGCTTCGAGGCGGGCGGCGGCTACGGCTGGTACTTTCGTGATTATTTCGCTAAACACACTTTTAAGTTGTCCGCTGTACGGCAGTAGATTACACTGTTAAATAGTAGAATAAGACAGAAGACGAGAGACAGTCTTTACAGTTCTCCAGTCTTTTTTACCAATTCGATTTTTTTTCTAAAAATAAAGTTAGTTACTATTGCTTTTTATGTGCTCAAAAGTTTTTTTTAACATAATAACATTGACCATAAGCCAGCCGGTCTACGCGTGTGCAGTCTTCCTGTGCTCTCTAGTAACCTGCTCTAAATTTCGTTTTTTTAAAAAATATTCTCTAAAATTCTCTAAAAGATTTCATTCTCTATATTTTTTTTATCTTCAACAACATTCTCTAATTTAGATTCTCTATGTCTACAGTATTAACAGACTTTATTAAGTGTATTGTTTTTTCATTTCGTCAACTATATAAACAGTAATTTTGACGACTAATAAAAATCAATTACTCATTCATTTACAGAGTCACAAAAATAAATTATTTATTCATTTACATAATTTTTTCATCATTACAACTAATTTCTAAACATTCCTCTATCACCACTGTATCCTTGTGACCCCCGTCTGGCGTCGTACACCACACTACACATACATCACATCCCGAAATGGAGTGGAATTAAATGAGGACGCTACGAGCATAATATTTACCAGACGGCGAAGCAGCCCAGTTATAGAGGACGATGGGAGTCTCCGCTATCTTACTGGACGTGATAGCGTATGTTGTTGGAGTCATTACGAACAACACCAAACGCTAAATATAGGGTACAGTATTAAAAAATAATATAATATAATAGTATTTGGTATATGACTGAGATATAGATTAAATTTAACGTTAGACAAGAACAAAATATTTATTTTAGGATAAAAATTTAGATTTATATAGGTACGAATAGCCTAGCATGATAACTGCATCTACATTACTACAGTACTACTGTCGTTATTTCTCCTACATTAGCATACGACAAGTCATTTTTATGTAAGCATACAACAGAAATCTATAGTTAGTATTATAATTTGACATTTATTCAAAACTAGTCGGTGTGGACGTGATGATACGCTCGGGCTTAGCTTGCACTGCCGGAATCCGGGTCTTTGCCGAGTGCCGGCGGCCATTTGCCGAGTGCTTTTTATCGGGCACTCGGCAAAGAAGACTTTGTCGAGCGCCGCACTCGACAAAGTCCTGCGCTCGGTAAAGAGCTTCTTTACCGAGTGCAGGACACTCGGCACAGCGAAGCACTTGGCAAAGACTACTTTGCCGAGCGGCAAACACTCAGCAAAGATGGCTCTCGGTAAAGGGCCGTTAGCGGCCGTCTACAGCTTACGGCCGTCAGTCTTTGCCGAGGGCCGAAGTCTGGCACTCGGCAAAGCATACTCTTTGCCGAGTGCTAAATATCTGATACTCGGCAAAGAAAGTCTTTACCGAGTGTCTTTAGTGGACACTCGGCAAAGCATATTTTTATTTTTTTATTTTTCCAACCAAACTTTTTGTGTTGTGTTCCTACACTATATAGACCTACATGTACCTTTTTGGGACAATTATAACAGTGTTTTCAATAGCTAGTACGTTTATTTGAATTTCTTCGAAAAATTTAGATTTGAACTGCAAGTGACTCGAAACTTGGATAATCGTGCATGCAAAAATGATACAAATGTTATTTAGCACAAGTTACGACCGATTTCAGGAGCGGACCGGAAAGTTCGAGCAACATGCTCACTAAACATGGTCGTGAACTTGTCATCCACATGTTTAAAAATTGTATAAAACACAAACAAAGTCAGAAAATCATGAAACTTGTCCACGTGTCATGATATCATATGTAGAGGTTGTGATAAAAATTTGAAAAAGTTTCGAGAAAACTGTGACACACTATGTGTAGAAACCTAAGAGATCCACATTGAAACTCTATGATTTCATGTGTAGTTCTCTTAAATTTCTACACATAGTGTCTCACAACTTTCTTCAAACATTCTTAATTTTATATCACAGCCTCTACATATGATATCATGACAAGTGGACAAGTTTCATGATTTTCTGATTTTGTTTGTGTTTTATACAATTTTTAAACAGCTGGATGGCAAGTTCACGGCCATGTTGAGTGAGCATGATGCTCGAAGTTTCCGGTCCGCTCCTGAAATCGGTCGTAACTTATGCTAAATAGGATGGGTATCATTTTTACATTCACGGTTTCCCAAGTTTCGAGTGACTTGCAGTTCAAATCTGAATTTTCCGAAGAAATTCAAATAAACGAACTAAATATACTAACTATTGAAAACTCTGTTTATAATTGTCCCAAAATGGTACATGTAGGTCTACATAGTGTAGAAATATACCACAAAAAGTTTGGTTGACAAAATATAAAAATTTTAAAATAGGCTTTACCGAGTGCCCAGGCTTGGACACTCGGCAAAGGTGTCTTTGCCGAGTGCCCACTGACAGACACTCAGCAAAGGTGTCTTTGCCGAGTGCCATCTGTGTGACACCCGGCAAAGTATTTCTAAAAACCCTAAGTCAATTCTTTGCCGAGTGGTCTGTCAGTGGGCACTCGGCAAAGCCTATTTTAAAATTTTAAAAAAATCTTTGCCGAGTGCCAGATCGCAGTAGGGTGGGCACATTTTTACCATAAATCGAAAACCGAACCGAACCGTACCGAACCGAACCGAACCGAAATTTCGGTTTTTTTGGTAGTTCGGTTCGGTTTCGGTTTTTGTATCTAAGAAGATCGGTTTTCGGTATCGTAATCGGTTTTCACCGTATACCGAACCGAAAAAACCGAATACCAAACTTTATCAATTCTCAAATTTGACTATTCGATTATGTGAACTAATTTTGTGATACAATTAAATTGTTATTCACTTATTTGTATGTGATGTATGATGTATATCTAAATATTTGTACCTATATAATTTTTACTTTTTAAAATTATGTGTAATCTATCATGTAAACTTGTTGTATATATTGTCTTGACTATAAGTTTGGTATTCGGTTTTTACCGAAAACCGAAGTAAAAAACCGAAACCGAACTTCTCGGTTTTTCATTTTCTAGAAAACCGATCGGTTTCTAATGTTTGAAAAACCGAAGTTTTTTAAAACCGAAAAACAGAACCGAAGTTTAGAAAAAAACCGAATGCCCAGCCCTAGATCGCGGGCACTCGGCAAAGAAGTGAATGTTAACCGAGCGCCAGTTCTCCTTCTTCTCTCTCACTCACACACTCACCCGCCACTGTCGCGCGCCGCCGCTGCTTCTCCCTGCCACCACCGCGCGCCGCCGCCGTCGACCTTGCGCGCCACCGCCGCAGCCCGCGCCCACGCGCGCCCCCACCGCCGCCCGCGCCCTAGCCGTCGCCCGCGCGCGCCCCCGCCCCCGAGCGCGCCCACCGCCGCCCGAGGCCCTATTGTTGCCCGCGCGCGCCCGCCACACCGTGCGCCGCCGCCATCCACGCCGCCCGAGGCCCCACCATCGCCCTGCCCCGCGCCCTGCCACACCGTGTGCCGCCGCCGCTCGCTCGCGCACGCCGTCACCGCCGCTCGCGAACGCCGCGCCATCTCCGTCAATCACCGTCGCTCCGGCCATCTCTGGACACCATGCCATCTTCGCCATCTTCCCCGGCTAAGGTATACATTTCTAATATATGCATATGGTTGGTACATAGGAAATTACATGCGATTGATTATATGTGGTTAAACGTAGTTTGCATGTGATTGGTCTATAGGAAATTACATTTCTAATATATGTGTATGATTGGTCTATAGGAAATTACATTTCTAATATATGCGTATGTGGCTATGGTTATATGTGATTGTCGGCCATCGTGCCGTTGAATTATGTGTGGATGTCAGCTATCGTGCTGATAGTTTTATTTGCAGGATTTCAAAACCTCCCCGTGCAGGGGAGGTGCTGCCGAAATTTTCTGTTGCTAGGCTTCTGTTAGAGGATGGAGGACCGTGAGTGGATGTAAACGGGCCGTAGAGGAAGGAATGATGTCACCACTGAATGGATTAGAAAGACCGATGATTTCGTGGAACGGACATATGGCGAAGCTACTAAAGGAGCAAGTCTAGTGCCATGCCCACTAGTACACAGAAGTTCTATAGTGACGGTCCTAAAACTATTTTCACTGGCCTTTTTCAGTGCCGCCAGTGCTAGGGGCCAGTGGAAATCACCATTTCCACTAGCGGTTATTCAAGAACCGCCAGTGGAAATAGCATTTCCACTGGCGGTTCTCTTAAGAAACCGCCAGTGAAAATAGCATTTCCACTGGCGGTTTGTTTTATTTAGCCGCCAGTGGAAAGGTTTCCCGCCTTTTTTTAAATTTTCGTACTGAAATTTATATATTTACACACACAAACATATATATATATATATTGATATTGATAAACATGTAGTATTGATATTAAAAGCAACATGGAATTAAATTCTATCATACATTTATATACATCAAAGTCTTGTTTACAACCATGTATGCATCACACATTATATACATCAAAGTTTTCACTTAAGCTCTAATAATTATCTCGGCTAAGAGATAGTCTACTAATTTCTGTTAGTATTCTAAACTCTGGCAAAGCTAATGTTCTGGAAGCATCGTGATATTTCCCTTCTGCGGGAATGACCTCTTTCAATATGAATGTGCACAAGTCCTCAACTATGCCATACAATGCACCTTCAGTCAAGTTCTCCGGGCTTCCTTGTTGAAATTGTTGTAAAGGAAGTTTATAAACATCATCTATTTATACTCAATAATAACACATTTGCATCTTTAATGACATAAATACATACGTGACTATTACTAATAATACCTTGCCAGGGTTCGTGATGTATCGCCCGTTCATTCTCATGAACTCGCACACGTAGAACCCACATAGGACCGATCCGGGTGGTTGCTTGTGGCACTACATAATGGGAGATTGGTTATTTAGTGGCAACATTGTCCTATGTACGTACATGTATGATATGTATTCATAAATTCACATACTTACCGGCCAGTTATAATGGATGTCTAGTGGCACGCCTTTTTTGGACGTGTCGTACTTTCCACCTTGTAGCTTATAAAACCTAAATGCCCTGTGATCTCAAATAGAATCATCATGTTATTCTACAATTCTCATCGATATAAGTATGCATGCATAGAAAAGGCTTACAGCTCTAAGATGCCGAGGAATTTTGAATAGGCCGAAGGCTCGGTGTGCAAGAAGTCAAGCACCAGCACCTTTCCAACCTTAGGATAAATGAAGAAGCATATCCAGTGGTCCCTGTATGAATCAAACTTGTGATACATGTGTATTGAAATTATTGATTTTATTTATGCAAAATCACACTTACTTAAAGTTGTACGGGGCCACTATAGATTCCCTGTCTTGAAATTGAAGCATTGCGTGTCCTATGTAGGTGGCGTATCTTGCTTCAAAATCCTTCTTCAGATCCTAGATACGCACCTTAATTTCTTCGTCTGTTAGTTCCTGTAATGCTTTGTTGCCTTTTCCGATTCTAAAAGTGTGGTTATCCTCGCATATCTTTATTGGGTTGAGATACCCAACCCTTTTACTGGCACTAGCATTGGGATTGGTACCATAAAGGATCTCCTGCTGATCATGTTGCATTCTGCAACGCACACGTGCATGTCAGATATTGAAAATTTATACAACTCACTAATAATAACACATATATGTGGAGTATGATTGACACTTACAATGCAAATATGGTTACAAGTTGCACGTCGAGTCTCTGAAGGTTCATCATTAACCACATGTCCTTGAATGCAACAACGACTTTTTGATTTGAACCAATAAAAGCATGGGCTAGTATATTAACACTGATGGTGTCGATGCCAACTGAAGATACCCGCATGTACCAATCATGCAACCTTTTAATATTAGCCGAGACCTTCCTTAGTTTCTCAAAAGTGAGTAGTGGTTTGCCCGACACATATTTTTTAGGCACGTTTTTATAATCTGCCTTAGTTGGCTTATTTATCTTTGCGGCCATGACCTTTATTGTTACCCGATGGAGCAGTAGAATGTAGTTCACCATTATTGTCAAAGTACTTATCCATCTTTCGCATGCGGTACCTGTGTCCTTCCAATAAAAAGCGTCTGTGCCTCATGTACACTATCTTCTTAGATGCAGTAAGGGACACGTAAGCAGTTTCATCAATGCATACTATGCAGCCAACCTTTCCCTTAAACTGGCCTGATAATGTGAAGAGTGCAGGGTAATCGTTGATCGTAACAAAAATAATTGCTCTCAGCGTGAATGAATCTTTACGATACTCATCCAACATTTGAACACCCGTTACCCACAATATTTTCATATCCTCCATTAAGGGCTCTAAAAATACATCCATATCAACTCCAGGTTGTGTAGGTCCAGAAATAAGCATGGTTAGCAAAATGTACTTCCGTTTCTGCATCAACCATGAAGGAAGGTTGTATATGGTGAGGATCACTGGCCATGTGCTATGCTTGCTGCTCCTTTCAGCAAATGGATTCATTCCATCAGTACTCAGTGCGAACCTAACATTTCTTGGTTCATCGGCAAAGTCTCGGTGGTTCTCATTGAAATCTTGCCACTGCTTCCCATCGGCTGGATGTCGAAGCTTCCCATCGTTTTTGTGCTCATCAGAAGCATGCCAGCTCATAAGTTTGGCATCCTCAGGGTTAGCGAACAAACACCTCAATCGATCGACGACGGGGAGGTACCACATCACCAAAGCAGGAATCTTTTTGAGCGCATAATAGTCTACTTCTTCTTTTTCTTTGCTCGTGGATTTTGAAGTCTTCTTTTTGGCTTTCTTTCGCTTCTTCCCTTTAGACACAGATGCAACACACTCTTCCTCTCGATAGTCTTTATTCGTCTTGTACCTACTTGCACCACACTTTGGGCAGCTCTCCAAGTCTTTATAATCATCACCTCGATAAAGGATACAGTGATTTCTACACGCGTGGATCTTCTCCATGCCCATAGTGAGTGGACTGATTAGTTTCTTTGCATAGTATGTGTTAGCAGGCACTTTGTTCTCCTTTGGAAGCATGTCTGCGACAATACTCAAGAACGCATCGAAGCCAGCATCAGATAGACCATATCTAGCTTTTAACATCAACAGCTTTAACACAGACCGGAGCGTCGTGAACTCTTTAGTACAGCCCTTAGACTCGTCGTACAAAGGCTCTTCTGCTGCCTTCTTCAGGGACTCCATACCATTCATGAAGAACATCGATGGATCTGTATGACGACGCAACATTGCCTCTAACAACTCTGCATCTTCCTCGTCCATAACATTTGGCAGAACATGGGTTCTTTCACGTTCATTTCCTCCGGCATAACCATGATCAGTAACATTTGGCACTACATGTTCGCTCTGTAGAAGAGGTTGTTGTGTCTCATGAACGAACTAAAAGCTGTCGTCGATGTTCGCAGGGTTTCCAGCTGTATAAGGCGAAGAGCTACCCTCTCCATGCTTTGTCCAAATTATGTAATCCTTCACAAATCCTCAGCATACCAGATGAGTTATGATTTGTTCTGTGTCATCAAATACAACAACATTTTTGCAGTCCA
The DNA here is from genome assembly GCA_029449295.1 of Zea luxurians. Lineage (NCBI taxonomy): Eukaryota > Viridiplantae > Streptophyta > Magnoliopsida > Poales > Poaceae > Zea > Zea luxurians. The sequence goes on from JAOPSE010000003.1 coordinate 28,569,900, forward strand.
TGCATGGACAATATATGTGCTTTGTCTTTGTTCTCCAAGCATGGTTCATAGTGACAACAATAAACTTATGGACCTTAGATATGTATGATGGATCTAGCCTTGATAAGTTATACATCCAGGATATCCTCTCCATCATCACCTGTAAAAAAAAGTAACATAAAACACACAAGACACACAAATTGGCAAGAGAAATATATACCAATATTTCCTAACAACTAAATATATCATGGATAAAGAAAATTGGCAAAAGAAACATGAACAATCTTAATTACCAAACCTATCATCCTCCCTCTCCATACAACACATTCACCATTCATTAAGCAACTAAACATGTGTCATGGATAAACTTATTTGAGAACTAAACATGAAAAAGGAGAGGGAATAGACAAAATCTAACCATCTTAAACAACCTCATTTGAGGAAATAGAGAAAATAACCTAGCTATACTCTTCTCTCTCACATGTAAAACCCTAGATCCAAAATGTGGCTAAAATTGAGCAAGAATGAACAAAAATTGACAAAGAAACATAAACCAACCTTTCTTATCCACCTTCTTCCAAAAAATGAAGACCAAAACCTCCCCCCTTGTATTTTGTGAAATCTGGACCTCCAAAATCGCCTCCAATGGAAGTTGGCTGCGAGCTACAGCTCCTGTCGGGGGGAGGAAGAGTGGTATTTATAACAGATAGTTCACTGGCGGTTGACTTGAAAAATCGCCAGTGGAAACCTATTTCCACTGGCGGTTCTCTTAACACAACCGCCAGTGGAAATAGGATATTTCCACTGGCGGTTCTGTTACACCAACCGCCAGTGGAAACTAGATTTTCACTGGCGGTTCGGTTACACCAACCGCCAGTGGAAATATCCTATTTCCACTAGCGGTTGTGTTAAGATAACCACCAGTGGAAATAGGTTTCCACTGGCGGTTCCCAAGCCGGGCCCACCTGGTTTTTTTTACTGGCACGCGGTAACTAAAACCGCCAGTGATAATTTATGGGTGCCGCAGGCTTTGAGCTCTTTTCTACTAGTGGCCCGTGCAGCAAATGTGTCAACCGGAAAAGAAAACCAAAGAAGGCCATGGTAGAACATATTTGGAAGAATGGATTTACGCCGGGCTATACTCGGTGGATATTTCATGGTGAAGCGCATCGTACGAGAGAGGAGGTGCTGAGACAACGTGTCGAGGATTATGACGCAGATGCGGGGGTAGCGGATATGTTGAACGACTATCAGGAGGCACAGTACATGGGAGGATGTATGGATGACGAGCCAGAGCCGACTGCAAAGGCATTCTACGACATGTTCGACGCGGCACAGAAGCCCCTTCACGGCCAGACAAAGGTTTCTCAACTGGATGCCATTGGGCGTGTAATGGCGTTCAAGTCGCAGCACAACATGAGTAGAGACGCATTCAATGGCTTGTTGACGGTTATTGGGAGCCTGCTTCCGGATGATCACGTTCTGCCAAAGAGCATGTACGAGGCACAAAAACTCCTTCGTGCACTCAAGATGACGTATGAGCAGATTCATGCTTGTCCGAAGGGCTGCGTGCTATTTAGGAAAGAATACGTAGAGGCAAAGTACTGTCCCAAGTGTAAATCGTCTAGGTTCATGGAGGTAGACTCTGGTGATGGACAGAAGAGGCAGCTCGACATCCCCTTGACAATCCTATGGCACCTTCCGTTCATACCGAGGATCCAGTGTCTGTACATGACAGAGGAATCCGTGAAACAGATGACATGGCAAAAAATGAAAAACGATACAATCCTGACAAGATGGTGCACACATCCGATGGTGAAGCATGGAAACACTTTGATGCCATTCACCGTGAGAAAGTCGAAGAGGCTCGTAATGTACGTGTTGCGTTGGCCACAGATGGGTTCAATCCCTATGGAATGAGCGCTACCCCGTACACATGTTGGCCCGTGTTTGTTATCCCAATCAATCTCCTCCCTGGTCTGTGCTTTCAAAGGCAGAATATATTCGTGTCGTTGATAATTCCCGGACACTCGGGGAATAAAATGGGCGTGTACATGGAGCCTTTGATCGATGAATTGGTACGTACCTGGGAGGAAGGGGTATGGACGTATGACCGAGCTACGAAGACAAACTTCAGAATGCATGTTTGTTACCAGTACTCCATGCATGACTTACCGGCGTATGGGCTATTCTGCCCTGGTGTGTTCACGGTAAGTTCCCATGCCTAGTTTCCACGGAAGCTCTCAGGTTCATTTGGTTGAAAAGGGTGGCAAATATTCGTCCTTCGATAAACATCAACAATTTCTCCCTCCTGACCATCCATTCCGCCTAGACATCAAGAACTTTACGAAAGGTGTCGTAGTGACAGACCGCCCACCTGCAACAATGACTGGTGCCGAAATTTGTCAATAGATAGATGGGCTCGTGGCCAATACAGAAGGTGTTTTTGTGGGATATGGTGAGCAGCATATGTGGACACATAAGTCTGGCTTGACTCGGCTCCCCTATTTTGACGACCTGCTCCTTTCACACAACATTGACGTGATGCACACTGAAAAGAATGTTGCCGAGGCACCGTGGGCAACAATTATGGACATTCCTGATAAGTCAAAGGATAACGTGAAGGCAAGAGTGGATCTGGCAGCGTTATGTGATAGACCACACCTAGAGATGAAGCCGCCAAATGGCGGAAAGACGTGGAGAAGGCCTGAGGCTGATTTCGTCCTAAGCAGGGCCCAAAGGAAGGAAGTACTTCAGTGGATCAAGATGTTGATGTTCCCTGATGGGTATGCAGCTAACCTGAGTAAGGGGGTGAACTTATCTACTATGCGAGTCTTAGGGATGAAGAGTCATGACTTCCACATATGGATTGAACGGATTCTTCCTGCGATGGTTCGAGGCTACGTCCCTGAGCATGTCTGACTAGCGCTTTCAGAGTTGAGCTATTTCTTCTGTCAGCTTTGTGCAAAAGAGTTATCTCAGACCGTGGTTGCAAACTTGGAAAGATTGGCACCCGTGTTACTGTGTAAGCTTGAGAAGATATTTCCACCTGGCTTCTTCAATCCAATGCAGCATTTGATTCTTCATCTCCCCTATGAGGCACGAATGGGGGGCCCGTGCAGGGACGTTGATGCTATCCAATCGAGAGATGTCTAAAGACTATTCAAAAGAAATGTAGAAATAAATGCAAAATCGAGGCTTCCATTGCAGAGGCATACATTCTAGAGGAGGTCTCAAACTTCAGAACAACTTATTATGGTGACAAACTGTCGAGCGTGCATAATCCACCCCCTCATTACAATGATGGCGGCAATGAATCGAACCTTAGCATATTTCGAGGCCAACTCGGAAGCGCAAGTGGCTCGACCACCAAGACCCTGACACATGAAGAGTGGCGGCATATCATGCTACATGTATTGACCAACCTTGAAGAGGTGACACCATACACGGAACAATTTCTTCATGAATTCTAGCGTCAATCAAGGGACCCCACTCCACAGGAATATGACACTCTTCTTAGAAAGGGTGCGAGAATTGGGTTGCTCGATTTCATTTCTTGGTTCAAACGTAAGGTACGTGCTTAGTTTATAAAAGAGATACATCTTTGAACTCAATTTAGCGTCTTTTAACTTGCGAATACTTGCAGGGCCAAAGAGATTCGTCTATGAGTGCCGAGTTGAGACAAGTAGCCAACGACTTTGCTTATAGGGTCAAGAAATATTCTGGGTATGACGTCAATGGATACCGTTTTCGCACAACAAACTACGACAAAAGTCGGCCCAATCAGAAAACAACGTGTTCTGGAGTCTTTACACCCGACCTTGACAATGTCGATTATTTTGGACGAATCGAAGAAATATATGAGCTCAATTTTTATGGTTCCAAACCTCTTACTCCAGTGATATTCAAATGTCATTGGTTTGACCCTCAAGTGACGAGACAGACACATTCTAATCTTGGGATAGTCGAAATTCGACAAGATTCCACCTTACTAGGAGACGATGTCTATATCGTGGCCCAACTGGCCACACAAGTGTATTATCTCCCATATGCGTGCCAAACGAAAGAACATCTTAAGGGTTGGGATGTTGTGTATAAGGTATCGCCGCACGGGAGGTTACCTGTTCCTAACGATGAAGATTACAACTTAGACCCGGACACATATGATGGAGAGTTCTTCCAAGAAGATGGGCTAGAAGGGCGATTTGAGATAGACTTAACCGAAGCTATCGAAATGGACGTAGATATTGAAATGGTTGTTGATGAGGAGGATGATGAGGTGCAAAATGATAATAACTTAGTAATCCTTGAAGGCAATGACATTAATGACGAACTTGCGTCTTCCGATGGTGTTGAGATTGAAATGGTTGATAGTGATGATGAGAGTTATGATCCGGCTAACCCCGACAGATATGAAGATTAATTTTAATCGATGTAATGCTATATGACTTTTTATTTCGCACCTATTTTTAAATACATCTTTTTATATGTGCTTATTTGTTTACTCTTAATTGCAGGTTTTTGGACAAATATGGTCGACGGTAATTGGCTGAGGAGGAGGAGGGGGAGGAGTAGGACGGCAGACAAGGCAGAGCAGGCGGCGCCTCAGGACGACCTTGTCCAGCAGCAGGCGGCGCCTCAGGACGACAACGACTAGCAGGACAACAACGACGACCAGCAGCAGGACGCCTCAGGTTCTGGCGCCTCAGGTTCGAGGAGCATCTACCTGCGAGGTCCCGCTAGTCTCCCTCAGCGACCCATACTTCAGGACAGGCGACCGCTGATTCGGCCGAATGGGGAGAGGTATGTAACTTTATGTTCTTCATTCTTGTTCATATTATGTGTTCAAAATCATAATAGAAACTAATACTTTTTATTTATCACTTGGACAGGTCTTGACGGTTGTGGATTATGCTGGGGGTCATCGTCGCCTCCCTAATGGCTATTTATGTTTGTGATGATATCTGTGATGTATATATGTGATATATGCAATGTATATGTGATATCTTTTGTTTGTGTGGATGGAATATATAAAACAAATAAAAAGGTGCCTACTAGTCACTTTGCCGAGTGTTACACTCGGCAAAGAGGTTCTTTACCGAGTGTCAAGACCATAGCACTCGGCAAAGAACCAAGACCTAGGCACCGGTATAGGTTCTTTGCCCAGTGTAATTGAAACGGAAATAGGCTTACACCTTTTCCTAATTGATTTTGGTGGTTGAATTGCCCAACACAAATAATTGGACTAACTAGTTTGCTCTAGTCTATAAGTTCTACAGGTGCCAAAGGTTCACAACAAGCCAATAAAAAGACCAAACATGGGTTCAAATAAAGAGAGCTAAAGAAATCCCAAAGGCACCCTGGTCTGGCGCACCGGACTGTCCGGTGTGCCACCGGACAGTGTCCGGTGCACCAAGTAACTCGACGCTGAACTCGCCACCTTCGGGAAAATAGAGGCCGCTCCGCTATAATTCACCGGACCGTCCGATGTATGCACCAGATAGTGTCCGGTGGCGCACCGGACTGTCCGATGTGCTAGCGGAGCAACGGCTACATCGCGCGCAACGGTCGACTACAACACATTTAATGCGCGCCTGCGCGCGCAGAGGTCAGAGCACGCGCAGCTGGCGCACCGGACAGTCTACAGGACTTGTCTGGTGCACCACCGGACAGCCCAGAGGCCCCACAAGTCAGAGCTCCAATGGTCGAACCCCAACGGCTGGCTGACGTGGCTGGCGCACCGGACAGTGTCCGGTGGCGCACCGGACTGTCCGGTGCGCCATGCGACAGCAGACTTCCAACGACCATATTTTGGTGGTTGAGGCTATAAATACCCCAACCACCCCACATTTAAGAGCATCCAAGTTTTTCAGCTTCCAACTACTTACAAGAGCTATAGCATTCAATTCTAGACACAACCAAAGAGATCAAATCCTCTCCCAAGTCCGGAATCACTCCAAATCAAATAGTGACTAGAGCGAGCGACATTTGTGTTCATTTGAGCTCTTGCGCTTGGATTGCTTCTTTTCTTTCTCATTCTTTCTTGTGACATACTCAATTGTAACCAAGGCAAGAGACACCAATTGTGTGGTGGTCCTTGCGGGGACTTTGTGTCCTGGGTGATTGAGAAGAGAAGCTCACTCGGTCTAAGTGACCGTTTGAGAGAGGGAAAGGGTTGAAAGAGACCCGATCTTTGTGACCACCTCAACAGGGAGTAGGTTTGCAAGAACCGAACCTCGGTAAAACAAATCCTTGTGTCTCATTCCTTATTTGCTTGCGATTTGTTTTTCACCCTCTCTCACGGACTCAATTATATTTCTAACGCTAACCCGGCTTGTAGTTGTGATTAACTTTGTAAATTTCAATTTCGTCCTATTCACCCCCCCTCTAGGCGACTTTCAATTGGTATCAGAGCCCGGTGCTTCATTAGAGCCTAACCGCTCGAAGTGATGTCGGGAGATCACGCCAAGAAGGAGATGGTGACCGGCGACAAGCCCACTACAAGCCTCGGGAAGGCTCCATCGGGAGAGTCCCGCAACAAAGGGGAGGAGAAGGAATCCTCTTCCCACAAGTCGCATCGGAGTGGCGACAAGAAAAAGAAGATGAGAAAGGTGGTCTACTACGAGACCGATTCTTCATCGCCATCCACCTCCGGCTCCAACATGCCGTCCATAACTTCTAAGCGCCATGAGCGCAAAAAGTATAGTAATATTCCCCTACGCTACCCTCGTATTTCAAAGCGTACTCCTTTACTCTCTGTTCCATTAGGCAAACCACCGGTTTTTGACGGTGAAGATTATAATATGTAGAGTGACAAAATGAGGCATCATCTAACCTCACTCCACACAAGCATTTGGAATGTTGTCGAGTTTGGTGTACAAGTACCATCCGTAGGGGATGAAGACTATGACTCGGACGAAGTGGCCCAAATCCACCACTTCAACTCCCAAGCCACTACTATACTCCTCGCCTCTCTAAGTCGAGAGGAGTATAATAAGGTGCAAGGGTTGAAGAGCGTAAAGGAAATTTGGGACATGCTCAAGACCGCGCACGAAGGAGACGAGGTGACAAAGATCACCAAGCGGGAGACGATCGAGGGGGAGCTCGGTCGCTTCATGCTTCACCAAGGGGAGGATCCGCAAGCTATGTACAACCGCTTGAAGACCTTGGTGAACCAAGTGCGCAACCTCGGGAGCACAAAATGGGATGACCATGAGATGGTCAAGGTTATTCTTAGATCCCTTGTTTTTCTTAACCCTACGCAAGTCCAATTAATTCGAGGTGATCCTAGATACAAGCTAATGTCTCCCGAGGAAGTTATAGAGAAGTTTGTAAGCTTTGAGCTAATGATAAAAGGCTCAAAGAAAATCATCGAGCAAGGCACCTCCTCCACGCCTGAAGCACAACCCGTCGCATTCAAGGCAACGGAGGAGAAGAAGGAAGAGTCTACACCAAGTAGGCTCCCCATCGACGCCTCAAAGCTCGACAATGAGGAGATGGCTTTAATCATCAAAAGCTTTCGACAAATCCTCAAGCAAAGGAGGGGGAAGGACTACAAACCCTGCTCCAAGAAGGTTTGCTACAAGTGTGGTAAGCCCGGTCACTTTATAGCAAAATGTTCTATTTCTAGTGACAGTGACAGGGGCGACGACAAGAAGGGGAGAAGAAAAGAAAAGAAGAGGTACCACAAAAAGAAGGGCGGCGATGCCCATGTATGCCGCGAGTGGGACTCCGACGAGAGCTCCACCAACTCCTCCTCCGACGAGGACGCCACCAACATCGCCATCAACAAGGGACTTCTCTTCCCCAACGTCGGCCACAAGTGCCTCATGGCAAAGGACGGCAAAAGGAAGAAGGTTAAATGTAAATCCTCCACTAAATATGCATCCTCTAGTGACGAAGACAATTCTAGTAATGAGGAGGATAGTTTGTTTACCCTTTTTGCCAACCTTAACATGGAACAAAAAGAGAAGTTAAATGAATTAATTAGCGCCATTCATGATAAGGATGAACTCTTGGATAGCCAAGAGGACTTCCTAATTAAGGAAAATAAGAAACATGTTAAGGTTAAGAATGCTTATGCTCTAGAAATGGAAAAATGTGAAAAATTAACTAGTGAGCTAAGCACTTGTCATGATTTGATTGCCAACCTTAGAAATGAAAATGCTAGATTAATTGCTAAGGTTGATTCAAATGTTTGTGATGATTCATATGCCAATCTTAGAAATGATCATGCTATTTCTATTGCTAAGATTGAAAAATTAAATGCCTCTCTTGCTAGCCTTAGGATTGAAAATGAAAAATTAATTGCTAAGGCTAAAGATTTAGATGTTTGCAATGCTTCCATTTCTGATCTTAGAAGTGAAAATGATATTTTACATGCTAAGATTGTTGAACTAAAAACTTGCAAACCCTCTACATCCACCATTGAGCATATTTCTATTTGCACTAGATGTAGAGATGTTGATATTGATGCTATTCATGATCATATGGCTTTAATTAAACAACAAAATGATCATATAGCAAAATTAGATGCTAAAATTGCCGAGCATGAACTTAAAAATGAAAAATTTAAATTTGCTCGTAGTATGCTTTATAGTGGGAGACACCCTGGCATCAAGGATGGCATTGGCTTCCAAAAGGGAGACAATGTCAAACTTAATGCCCCTCCTAAAAAATTATCCAACTTTGTTAAGGGCAAGGCTCCCATGCCTCAGGATAACGAGGGTTACATTTTGTACCCTGCCGGTTATCCCGAGCATAAGATTAGGAAAATTTATTCTAGGAAGTCTCACTCTGGCCCTAATCATGCTTTTATGTATAAGGGTGAGACATCTAGCTCTAGGCAATCAACTCGTGCTAAATTGCCTAGAAAGAAAACTCCTAGTGCATCAAATGAACCTAGCATTTCATTTAAAACTTTTGATGTATCTTATGTTTTGACTAACAAATCCGGCAAAGTAGTTGCCAAGTATGTTGGGGGCAAACACAAGAGTTCTAAGACTTGTGTTTGGGTACCCAAAGTTCTTGTATCTAATGTCAAAGGACCCAAAACTGTTTGGGTACCTAAAAACAAGAACTAAATTTGTTTTGTAGGTTTATGCATCCGGGGGCTCAAGTTGGATCATCAATAGCGGGTGCACAAACCACATGACAGGGGAGAAGAAGATGTTCTCTTCCTATGAGAAAAACCAAGATCCCCAACGAGCTATCACATTCAGGGATGGAAACCAAGGTTTGGTCAAAGGTTTGGGTAAAATAGCTATATCTCCTGACCATTCTATTTCCAATGTTTTTCTTATAGACTCTTTAGATTACAATTTGCTTTCCGTATCTCAATTATGCAAAATGGGCTACAACTGTCTATTTACTGATGTAGGTGTCACTGTCTTTAGAAGAAGTGATGATTCAGTACATTTAAGGGAGTGTTAGAGGGTCAGATATACTTAGTTGATTTCAATAGAGCTGAACTCGACACTTGCTTAATTGCTAAGACTAACATGGGCTGGTTCTAGCATCGCCGACTTGCACATGTTGGGATGAAGAATCTTCACAAGCTTCTAAAGGGAGAACACATTTTAGGACTAACTAATGTTCATTTTGAGAAAGACAGGATTTGTAGTGCATGCCAAGACGGAAAGCAAGTTGGCGCTCATCATACACATAAGAACATCTTGACGACTGACATGCCACTCGAGCTCCTCCACATGGACCTATTCGGGCCGATCGCTTACATAAGCATCGGCGGGAGTAAGTACTGTCTTGTTATTGTGGATGACTATTCTCGCTTCACTTGGGTATTCTTTTTACAGGAAAAATCTCAAACCCAAGAGACCTTAAAGGGGTTCTTGAGACGGGCTCAAAATGAGTTCGACTTGAGGATCAAGAAAATTAGAAGCGATAATGGAACGGAGTTCAAGAATTCACAAATTGAAGGCTTCCTTGAGGAGGAGGGCATCAAGCATGAGTTCTCTTCTCCCTACATGCCACAACAAAATGGTGTAGTGGAGAGGAAGAATAGAACTCTATTGGACATGGCAAGAACCATGCTTGATGAGTACAAGACTTTGGATCGGTTTTGGGCGGAGGCGGTCAACACCGCTTGCTACACCATCAACCGGTTGTATCTACACCGAATCCTCAAGAAGACATCCTACGAACTCCTCACCGGTGAAAAACCCAATGTTTCATATTTTAGAGTCTTTGGTAGCAAATGTTTTATACTTATTAAAAGAGGTAGAAAGTCCAAATTTGCTCCTAAGGCTGTAGAAGGCTTTTTACTAGGATATGATTCAAACACAAGGGCATATAGAGTCTTTAACAAGTCCACTGGACTAGTTGAAGTTTCTTGTGACATTGTGTTTGATGAGACTAACGGCTCTCAAGAAGAGCAAGTTGATCTTGATGAATTAGATGATGAAGAGGCTCTGTGCGTCGCGCTAAGGAACATGTCCATTGGGGATGTGTGTCCTAAGGAATCCGAAGAGCCCATTCAAACACAAGATCAACCATCCTCCTCCATGCAAGCATCTCCACCAACTCAAGATGAGGATGAGGCTCGAGATGATGAAGAAGAAGATCAAGAAGATGATCCACCTCAAAACAACGACAATGATCAAGGGGGAGATGCAAATGATCAAGACAAGGAGGATGAGCAAGTTTCAAGGCCGCCACACCCAAGAGTCCATCAAGCAATCCAACGAGATCACCCCGTGAACACCATCCTCGGCGACATTCATAAGGGGGTAACCACTAGATCTCGTATTGCACATTTTTGTGAGCATTACTCTTTTGTTTCCTCTATTGAGCCACACAGGGTAGAGGAAGCACTTCAAGATTCGGATTGGGTGATGGCGATGCAAGAGGAGCTCAATAACTTCACGAGGAATGAGGTATGTCATTTAGTTCCACGTCCTAACCAAAATGTTGTAGGAACCAAATGGGTCTTCCGCAACAAGCAAGACGAGCATGGTGTGGTGACAAGGAATAAAGCCCGACTTGTGGCCAAGGGATATTCACAAGTCGAAGGTTTGGATTTCGGTGAAACCTATGCACACGTAGCTAGGCTTGAGTCCATTCGTATATTATTATCCTATGCTACTTACCATGGCTTCAAGCTCTACCAAATGGACGTGAAGAGTGCCTTCCTCAATGGACCAATCAAGGAAGAGGTCTATGTTGAGCAACCTCCCAGCTTTGAAGACAGTGAGTATCCTAACCATGTCTATAGGCTCTCTAAGGCGCTTTATGGGCTCAAGCAAGCACCAAGTGCATGGTATGAATGCCTAAGAGATTTCCTTATTGCTAATAGCTTCAAAGTCGGAAAAGCCGATCCTACACTCTTTACTAAAACACTTGCAAATGATTTGTTTGTATGCCAAATTTATGTTGATGATATTATATTTGGGTCTACTAACGAATCTACATGTGAGGAATTTAGTAGGATCATGACACAGAAATTCGAGATGTCTATGATGGGGGAGTTGAAGTATTTTCTAGGATTCCAAGTCAAGCAACTCCAAGAGGGCACCTTCATTAACCAAACTAAGTACATTCAAGACATTCTAACCAAGTTTGGGATGAAGGACGCCAAGCCCATCAAGACACCCATGGGAACGAATGGGCATCTCGACCTCGACACAGGAGGTAAATCCGTAGATCAAAAGGTATACCGGTCGATGATAGGTTCCTTACTCTATTTATGTGCTTCACGACCGGATATTATGCTTTCCGTATGCATGTGTGCAAGATTCCAAGCCGATCCTAAGGAAGCTCACCTTAGGGCCATAAAACGAATCTTGAGATATTTAGTTTATACTCCTAAGTTTGGCCTTTGGTACCCTAGGGGATCCACATTTGATTTAATTGGTTATTCCGATGCCGATTGGGCGGGGTGCAAAATTAATAGAAAGAGCACATCGGGAACTTGCCAGTTCTTGGGAAGATCTCTGGTGTCTTGGGCTTCAAAGAAGCAAAATTCTGTGGCTCTTTCAACCGCCGAAGCCGAGTATATTGCCGCAGGACATTGTTGCGTGCAATTGCTTTGGATGAGGCAAACCCTCAGGGACTATGGTTACAAATTAACCAAAGTTCCTCTTCTATGTGATAATGAGAGTGCAATCCGCATGGCGGATAATCCCGTTGAGCATAGCCGCACTAAACACATAGCCATTCGGTATCATTTTCTAAGGGATCACCAATAAAAGGGGATATCGAGATTGCATATGTTAGCACCAAAGAACAATTAGTCGATATCTTTACCAAGCCATTGGATGAACAAACTTTTACCAAACTTAGGCATGAGCTAAATATTCTTGATTCTAGAAACTTTTATTGATGTTTTGCACACATAGCTCATATACATACCTTTGATCATCTCTTTCATGTGCTATGACTAATATGTTTCTTCAAGTCCATTTCATGCTAAGTCATAGATTAAAAGGGAAAAGGAGTCTTCGGCGAAGACAAGGCTTCCACTCCGCTCCATCGAGTCATTCATCCTTCGCCGTCACTCCGCACAATCTCTCCAACTTTGGTATAATCTTCACTCCTTTACTTCCATCCAAAGCGGGAGAGAGTAGTTTAAAAGGGCTTATATTTCACTCAAGCATCCGTTTTTGGCTATTCATGCCAAAGGGGGAGAGAGTATTAGCCCAAAGCAAAAGGACCGCACCACCACCAATTTCAAAAAATGTAGTCTTTTATTTGGTATTAAAAGAAGTTTTTTAATTGATGTCTTATTTTGATATAATTTCAAATTGGTATACCCTCTTCGAAATTAATATCTAAAACCCTCTTGAACACTAAGAGGAGGATTTCATTAAGGGGGAGTTTTGTTTAGTCAAAGAAAAAGCATTTGAAACAGGGGGAGAAAATTTCAAAACTTGAAAATGCTTCTCAAAAATCTTATTCATTTACCTTTGACCATTTGCAAAAGAACTTTGAAAAGAATTTCCAAAACATTTTGCAAAGCAAAACATGTGGTGCAAGTGTGGTCCAAAATGTTAATAAGAAGAAAAGACATCCATGCGCATCTAGGAAGTAATATTTATTTGTTTCATTCCAAGCAACCTTTGCACTTACAATTATGCAAACTAGTTCAATTCTGCACTTCTATATTTGCTTTGGTTTGTGTTGGCATCAATCACCAAAAAGGGGGAGATTGAAAGGGAAATAGGCTTACACCTTTTCCTAATTGATTTTGGTGGTTGAATTGCCCAACACAAATAATTGGACTAACTATTTTGCTCTAGTCTATAAGTTCTACAGGTGCCAAAGGTTCACAACAAGCCAATAAAAAGACCAAAGATGGGTTCAAATAAAGAGAGCTAAAGAAATCCCAAAGGCACCCTGGTCTGGCGCACCGGACTGTCCGGTGTGCCACCGGACAGTGTCCGGTGCACCAGGGAACTCGACGCTGAACTCGCCACCTTCGGGAAAATAGAGGCTGCTCCGCTATAATTCACCGGACCGTCCGGTGTATGCACCGGACAGTGTCCGGTGGCGCACCGGACTGTCCGGTGTGCCAGCGGAGCAACGACTACATCGCGCGCAACGGTCGACTGCAACGCATTTAATGCGCGCCTGCGCGCGCAGAGGTCAGAGCACACGCAGCTGGCGCACCGGACAGTCTACAGGACTTGTCCGGTGCACCACCGGACAGCCCAGAGGCCCCACAAGTCAGAGCTCCAACGGTCGAACCCCAACGGCTGGCTGACGTGGCTGGCGCACCGGACTGTCCGGTGCGCCATGCGACAGCAGACTTCCAACGACCATATTTTGGTGGTTGAGGCTATAAATACCCCAACCACCCCACATTCAAGAGCATCCAAGTTTTCCAGCTTCCAACTACTTACAAGAGCTATAGCATTCAATTCTAGACACAACCAAAGAGATCAAATCCTCTCCCAAGTCCGGAATCACTCCAAATCAAATAGTGACTAGAGAGAGCGACATTTGTGTTCATTTGAGCTCTTGCGCTTGGATTGCTTCTTTTCTTTCTCATTTTTTCCTGTGACATACTCAATTGTAACCAAGGCAAGAGACACCAATTGTGTGGTGGTCCTTGCGGGGACTTTGTGTCCCGGGTGATTGAGAAAAGAAGCTCACTCGGTCTAAGTGACCGTTTGAGAGAGAGAAAGGGTTGAAAGAGACCCGGTCTTTGTGACCACCTCAACGGGGAGTAGGTTTGCAAGAACCGAACCTCGGTAAAACAAATCCTTGTGTCTCATTCCTTATTTGCTTGCGATTTATTTTTCACCCTCTCTCACGGACTTAATTATATTTCTAACGCTAATCCGGCTTGTAGTTGTGATTAACTTTGTAAATTTCAGTTTCGCCCTATTCACCCCCCTCTAGGCGACTTTCAGTAATGTCTCTGACACTCGGCAAAGAACCTGACATGGGGACCCTCCCTGGTGGGTTCTTTGCCGAGTGTCCCAGGTGGCACTCGGCAAAGATTGATTCTTTGCCGAGTGTGTCCCGGGACACTCGGCAAAGTCGTCGTCTCCGTCAACCGGCGCCGTAACAGCTGCTTTTGTTTGCCGAGTGTCCGAGAAAAAGTACTCGGCAAAGAAGGCTTTGCCGATGTACTATATGCCGAGCCTTCTTTGCTAGTGCGACACTCGGCAAAGGCGGCGATTCCGGTAGTGTTGGCCTCTATGTGTGCCTTTTCTTGTCTAGTTTAATAGTGCAGAAATCCCTTCTAGAGTCAATCTATGGAGGCTCCTCTTATAGTTGGGGCTTGTTTGCATGGAGATAGAAGGAGATTAAGCCCACAACATAGAAATTAGCAGAGACTAAAATAAAATAAAATGAAAAAAACTAAAAATTAGTTCTCTATGCTTAATTGTCATTTGTATTATGTTTTTGATACTTTTTTTGCACTAGTCTCATCTATTGAACTAAGACATGTTTGAATACACTAAAACTAATAGTGAATAGTTAGCTGCTGAAATTAGTTGAAAACATCCAAACGATATAGCTATAGTTTACATACTAGCTAATTTTAGCGAATCAACTAATAATTAGATAGTTATTTGTCAACCAGCTATTCACAAGCAATTTTTTTAGCTAACTAAATATTAGCTCTAGTGAATTCAAACAGCTCCTTAGTGAATGTGTCCTAGGATAAACATAATTGTATTGTGTATGCGGTTAGAATATGTATTTTGCTTTGTCACATGCAATATCCATGTATAGTAGAGATGGCCAATATGTAGAGGTATCACTTTTTGGTTCTTATTATACAAGAGCATATTTTAGTACCAATGTTTTCAGGCAGCATATTTTGACTACCCTGGTATATGTCTCGGAATGGCTATTTTCTAATTCCAAACAAAAAAAGTTCTATTATTTTATTAGCCCCTCACTTGGAAACCATTACATCAATGTTGAAGATAACATATTTGGATGTTTTAAAAATTACAAACTCAAACAAACCACAATTAGAAAATACTCCCTTCGTTTTTTATTATATTCGTCGCATTTTAGTTTAAAAATAAACTAGCGGACGATAAATATTCGAGAACAGATGTAGTAACATTTAAGTGTCTTTTGTTGGACTTGCTTATAGTAATTATTTGCCGATGGAAAATACAGCACAAAATTTTCTAAGAACATTCTTTAATTTTATCTCATGGGGAAATGAATAACAATGTAAATGGGAACATATCTGATGCAAACCAATCCCTCTGTGCAATCGTGCAAACTTGCAAACTTCTAATCTAGGCTATATGATGTTGATCCAAAGAGGCGTGCGGGGGTGTGGGAGGGGAGATTTGCAAAAGTGTGATTAGAAGCGAGCGGTTAAGTGGGAGATTTGCAAAAGTGTGATTAGGAGCGCGCGGTTAAGTGCAAAATTATCCACTCGCATGTCCTCTTGGATCAACATCGTGTGGTCCAGATTAGAAGTTTGCACGGTTACACGGAATGATTGGTTTGCATAAGATATGTTCCAAATATAAGTCCAAATGTTATGTATATAACATGGAACTAAGCAAGAGCTATATGTCCTGTCTCCTATGTGTGTGTGTAAGTGTGTTCATATGAATCATGTTTTGCCATAGCCTAGAAGTATTGTCAATACCGCCAGTACCAGAAATATATACATGTTGTTAGCATTGTTAATACCGCCGATTACCAAAAATATATACATGTGGTTATGCTCGTCAAGGAATATAGAGCAACAACTCAAATAAACTTGTTGGATGACCAATTTGTCACGAATGTTTGAGCTTGTTTGAGTCTATTTAGCTACTAGTTACCTGCTAATAACTAGTTAACATAGATCTAAACCAATTGAAATAATTAGTATCTCATTGGATATATATATATATATATATATATATATATATATATATATATATAATCAATTGAGGAAAATGTGCTCCCGCTAATTGAGGGTCTATTAGTTTTAAATCCTTATTAATTCAAAATAATGTTTTCAATCCCTAATCCTTAGTAATTCTAACAATCAGGAGTAGAGGTAGGTAGCTTTAGTAAAACAACACTTCATTCGCCTGCCTATTGTCGTGCATCTAAACACCTCGCAACTAATAGTTAGCTAGATAGTAGTAATATTGGTCGGTTTTAAGAAACACCAATGAAAACCGTCGCTATAGAGCTTTTAGCCAGCTAATTCTAGTTAGATCTAGTGGCTAATATAACTATTAGCTAGTTAGTAGTTAGTGAGGCAATTTTAACTAGAATTAACTAACTATTAGCCGCAATTAGAGATCAGAGCAAAAGATGCAAACTACCCAATTACCATGCATAAGCATGAGACTACGAGCTCGTGATCAATCAAGGACACTGTTCTACGAAGCAGCATTCACAGCAAGCCGTACTCGCTCTCCAGGAGCAGGTACTGTGCATGTACCTTCGTGTTGGACCCTGGAGTCCGGCGGTCCTCCAACAAGACATGACTTGTTTGCGAAGTGGTACAAGAAAAGCAGCGGCTACACACTATTTCTGCTGAGCGACGTGTGCACGCAAAGCAAACCTATTCGGCGTCCTTTATGTCATATCAAGGCATCAGTGACGAAAACACTGAGGAGCAGAGCCCCGTGGTGGATGGAGTGGATGGAGCTCCTCCGTCGCCCGTTTGCTTGCCGTGGCTCCGACCCCATGCCATCATTTGACTATTCCTCTTAAGAGCTTGTTCGGTTATTTTCAAATCCATATAGATTAAAATGGATTGATAGTGATTGGGAAAGATTTTGACTTACTAGGGATTAAAACCCCTTCAATCCCCTCAATCTATATGGATTGGGGTAGAACCGAACAAGCCTTAAAAAATTAAACACAGGGATTGATAAAACTATTTTTAGCGACACCATTGTCCATGCAATGTTGCTGTTATCCTCAAACATGAATATCATTCTACTGATCGATCTTAAACTACTTTATCCAGTGCATACTGCATCCATGCACCAACCATATATGCTTGGCCACTACTTAGGGGGTGTTTGGTTGCCCCTGCTAAAGTTTAGCCCGGGTCACATCAAGCGTTTGACTTTCAAATAGGAGTATGAAATATAGACCCAACCAACTGGACTAGATTCGTCTCGTCTTTTAATCTTCGGCTGACAAATTTGTTTTATAATCCGACTACATTTAATACCCGAAACGGAGGTTCAAACATTCGATTGGACAGGGGCTAAACTTTAGTTTGGGGTAACCAAACGGGGCCTTAATAAGTACCTGCAAAAAAAAAAAAGGTTCGAGCCTGTTTTTACGGACAAATCCATGACTGAGAGATGTGGTGTAGTCGATGCACTCGTCATTTGAGAAGCGGACAAGACGAAGATCTCAGTACTGTTCTGGACAAACGAGAAAGTACACTGTGCCAGCAAGTACCACGCTGCGCCTGCGATAACACAAAAAATGATCCAAAATGGTCCTATTTGGTTTGAAGGATCCAGATATTTTAAGAATCCGTATTAATTTCTTATAATCAGAATCTAGATCGTTTAGCTACTTACATTTTGTAGACATTTATTTAAAATACACTTGGCTAACACTTGTTCGTGGTCTATATTTTAGAGACACTTGTGTCTTTTTAATATACCACATCCATAGTATCATCTGTTAATAGCAAGAACGTCTGAAATACTGGAATTCTGAAATCTTCATACAATCAAATGCGAAAATCGGTACATTTTAAAACTTTAGTATATAGATTATCAACATCCTTCCGCAACCAAATGGGGTTAGTTGTCGATGGATATTGATAATTTATGAACTAAAATCTGTTAAAACTCCAAACAATACTAATTCTAGCATTAGACTGTATTATCTTAATATCTAGTATCCCTGACGTCCTTAATATTTATAAATAATACTGAAGATATGATGTACTAAAAAGACAAAAATAGCACTAGGCAAGGATGTTCTAAATAAATATACATTTAATCATCCAAAAAATCTAAAGTAGGCAAACAGTTCAGATTCTGACTATCAAAAAATACGGTTCTTGAAAAATAGCTGGATTAAAAGAATGCAAAGGAAACCAAACGGGGCCTTAGCAAGCTATAAGCATAGTAGTTCATTAGTTCTAATTCGCTAGAGAAATATCCTACCATAAAAAAAGGAAGAGAAGTGCACCGTGCGAATCAAACTTTGTTTCTGCATAGGAAGAACTAACTAGCAGCAAATGAACATGTCATACAGCGATCTGACCCCAAACGATACCCTAACTAAGAATAGTTCACGAGGCAGGACCTTTTAGATATATTAAGATTTCAACAACGCTAAGAATAGTTCATGAGGCACTGCGGATTACTTTCATCTAGTGGGGAGAAAAATCTGATCAGATGGTAGAACGTACACAGCAAAGGAGAAACAGAGAAGAACAAAGGTAATAACAAGCGCCAGAATATTGTTGAGAAACTCACAAATTAACAACATAGCTGTAATAAGTGTGCACCAAATATTACAGAACAAAACTCGAGGTTATTGGTACTGAGGTAGGTGGTTTGATTTCATGCACAAGCGTTTGAGCAAACAAAAGGGAGCACCCTTCAGTCCAACCACAAACAGCGTAGAGCTTGATTTTAGCTCCCGCGCCACCCACTCGGCTACCAAGACCAGACCTGTCCATGGTTCTTGGCAGGTGAATGGATGAGTCGGCAGCTAATGAAACCCTACAGCCATTTCAGAGTGGACTGAAGAGAGCTCTCTTCCAGAGAAAACATGAACCCAAAGGCCAAACCAGCCGAACAAACACCAGCAGCACAAGTGAAACCAATAATAGGTGGCCATGCAACTGCATGTTCTTGTTCTTAACGCAGCGTATAGATGTGTATCATCATCACTGCATCCCGTGGCTAGATAGAGGAGCATGTATACACGAACGGCCGCCATGCCAGTAAAAGAAACCAGATTTTTAACATCCCAGAGGTGAACGCAGACGATGGTGTAACTCAAGAGCTTACGAGGCAACGAGAACAGGCAAGCGACATGGAGAAGATAAACTCTGAGACGATGATACCACCGGAAACGGAAGAGAGACTAGAGAGGAACAGGCCGTTCATTGGTCTTCTGGCTCTCTGGGGAATGCTAGGTATGAAATGGCTCATGGATCCAAACGCAAGGAAGAATGGTCTTAAATAGTTGAAGAGGAGGGTCTCACATCATTTCTTTTGGTATAGCTTGTTGGCACACAGCTAGCCCATACAGTATGTGCTTGTACTGCTGACCCCCTATGTACAGTATATGTTGTTGCTTGGGTGAATAATGGAGATAAAATATGTCTCGTCATACTACAAATAATTGAATGAGTTTTTTTTTATACTGGAGCAGGTATTGGAATGGATCGACAGAATTCTATCAATTACTACTAAACGGTAATTGCTAACAATCATGTATGTGCCACATCTGTCAGGAAAAACTTACTAAATTTTGACTATAAAAAATAATTTGGCACAATAAATTGCTTTTTTACTTTCTTTTGTTACTTTTTTGAAGCACGCCATAAATGTAATTACTCGTATACACACATGCAAGTTTAGCCATATGAACAAACATATTTATATCTTAACTTTATGTGCATATTCGTTCAAAAGGGTTACACTTAGTTCGCAACTCCAAAAGACTCTCTACGTTCTTCCTAAATATTAATAAGAGAGATTTTTTTTGTAAAAATATTCACAAACAGATTATTTAAATATTTATCTAAATATAGCCATCTTGTAACCTATGTTTCTTGTTAGCCAAAGATAGAAAAGGTAATTGGCTCTCTAGAGCGCAAAGCTGTTGAAGATTAGAAAGATATAGAAAATATTCACAAACAGATTATTTAAATAGTTATCTACAGAGGTTGTTGATTTAATCTAACCGTGGGTGTAAATGATTTTTCATAGGAGGATTATGTAAAAAAACACCTATGAAAATTGGTTTCTATAGATGGTTTGGTAGCATAACCGCTAGTTAATTATTTGTAAAATATTAAATTTCATGTCATGTATTTTTCCGGAAGTGAATTGTTTTTAAAAATATAACTAAATCCAAGTATACATTACATACAATTATGTTTCCATGCATGACAAAAGAAATATTTACTTTATTCTATCATAATCATCAACCCACCAGATATACACAACAAAGTTTTCAACTCATAAGTTCCATGGATTCTCTAATAATCATTTTTGCTTAGCCGTTCTAGTGTGGCAAAATCTATAAGATCTTGCTACTCTGGATTAGTAGCTAACTCAAAGGTGGCATCATGATATTTCCTTTCAAAGTGAACTACTACTCTCCTGATGACGATTCTGCACATGTTCTCTCACATGTTTATGAGTTCTCTATTTTGTGAGAAACCCTATTAGTCGAAGTGCCGTTTGGTTCACATATTGGTAACGTAATGGGTAACTAATAATGTTAGATCATGTTTGTTTAAGTCCAACCGTAATCGATACCATACTACAAATGGATACCTCCTTATTCAAATTTGTTATCGCCGATATTCGAGTGTGAATCGTTACCCTTACCATTTACGTTACATTTCGTGAACCAAACGGTACCTTAGATCTTGTGGCTATTACATCAGCACTGTATGCGTTTCCTGCAGCTACTCTACCGCTGGTGTTGCTGTTAGTATATAGTGACATGTGAGAGGTAGTGTTCAAGTCACAGCTATGATGCGGTTACTTATATCTTTGCTAATTTCTTTGAGATAACCTATCAGCCGACGAGATTTTGTTTCCACTTCTATCGGGAACGAGACATCAACGAAGACAAATGAAGTTGCATGGGCGTTGAAGCATGAGTCTGCAGTCTGCACATGCACATGCACTCCTCGTGTTTAAGCAAAACATCAGAAAAAAATGTATTCCTTGTCGTCCACCCCTTTGTCAGCTTTGAGTTCACCGGGTTATTAAATCCCTTGCTGAAGCACAACAGTTCCAAGATGAATATATTAACCTCTTAGCTCTGCTTTCCAGACAAAGTTGTTAAGTTACCAGTAAAGTATCCTTTTGGGTACTTTACTAGTGTTTCTTGGAATATTTCTCGTCGAAAGGTTGCCGCCTTGCCGCTAGGTCATTGTCTTGGAAGTACATAGGTTTATCGTACAGTTTTTAGGGCTACCATATCAACATTCATCTAGTTCCATCCCTACAAAATTCTTTAATCTTTTGTGAAACTCTCTCATATATCTCTTTATTAAATTGTATGACATATCATTGTATTTGTTTATGTGACATGTTATTTAATAAGAATAAAACTCTCATAAGATAATGGTCTGTCTACCACCTTGAAGCTGGAACGACATTGATTGTTTCCATGTAAGGGCATGTATAACCCTAATACAGCGGAATAATTTTCTAAGTAATAGATAACAAAAAATGTATGGTACATACAGCTCTAAATCACTGAATCATAAATACAGTTAATAGATAATACATGTGGAGAATCATGTATAGACGGACTTTTATCTATACTTATATATATATATATATATATTATATTATATACTTAAAGCACCAGTTTCAACGGTCGTCCCGCGTCATCTTTTTATAAAAAAGTCCCTACGTTTTTTCCAAATCAACTCAGCGTAAAATATTAAAAAGTGGTATAGGATGTAGGGTTTGAACCCACACCCTGATGGAAGAAGGGGTGGAAGAAACTGAGTGAAGCTATCAAACCAGTAGAACATCATGCTCAAGTGTTTCTAATATTTAATATAAATTGTACATATGTATATATGATTTTTTGCAAAATAAAAAAATAATCGTGCCGGGCCGGGCCAGCACTATGGGCCGAGGCTACAGACCAAGCACCGCACGGGGCTCGTGCCGGGTTGGCCCAGGCACTATTAAACGGATCGTGCCTCGGGCCGGCTTGCTAGACACGGCCCATTTGGCCATCTATACCTCCGTACCATAATGATGGTCCTCGCCTCAGTTGCCACCATCCCGTTTGCCATTCTACTTCTTTTCTCTCTCCCCTCATGCCTCCGCCTTCGCGTCGTCCCATTCTCGACAGAGGGCGTAGGAGCAGGCACCTCCTCCCCATATTCGTCTGACACCAATCCAGACACTGACTCGCGCAGTGGCTATTGCGCGTCCACGAGGACGTTTCACATCATGCGTGCACCATCGTTTTCGCTGTCATCGGACGTCCTGTTCGTCTTCCCAGCCTTCGCCCTGTTCTTCCTCCCCAACCTGCTGCCTCCGCCCACGGTCGCAGCCGACCGACGCTCGTCGATGCGGATACGGGGTGAGTCGGTCATGCTCCTGGCCTTTCTCTATGCGTGCCGTCGAGGAGGACATGGTATCGCCTGCCACGCTTAGGTTATCTTGGCGATGAGGAGTCTAAGTCTGAGATGTTGGACAACCAAGGCTCGTAGCATGGCAGCAGTTAATATATGCTACGGAGTTGGTGGTGGTGTTGTGTCGTTTTGGCGGGTCCAGGGCTGGGAAGACACTCGCATTCTATCGCTCTTCTCGAACTGACGCATGGTGTGGGTGTAGAGATGTCAATGGGGAATTCTCCACCGGGTTATAGCATCCCAGACCCATCCCCATCATATTTGATCCATCCCCATCCCCATCCCTATACCCATCATGGGTGCAAAACTCATACCATACCCATCCCCATTCGGGTTTCGAGACCCCAATGGATCCCCATTAAAAGTCGCCTAGAGGGGGGTGGATAGGCGAAACCTGAAAATTAAAACTTTATCCCCCAACTAGATCCCTTGATTAGTGGTTAGAACAAGATATACAATTATCGGAGTATAAAAATTAAGTCCTTGCTTGTAAAGAGTATTGCTTTCAAATAATGCGGAATTGATAAAACAATACAACTAATAGGTCTATGAGAATAAAGCAAAGGGGCTTAGACGAGAAGAGCAATGACACAAGTTCTTTCTTGCAATGTGTTACTTTACTAAATGAGAATTTAACTTAAAGCAACACCAAATAGTATTAGCAAAGAATAGTGCAAGAAAAACTTAGAAAGTGAAACAACAAACAAATCACAAGCAATAAGCACACGAGACACGGGTGATTTGTTTTACCGAGGTTCGGCCCTCGAAGGCCTAGTCCCCGTTGAGGAGTCCACTAAGAACGGGTCTCTTTCAACCCTTTCCCTATTTCTCCACCGATCACCAAAGACCAAAGAGCTCTTGTTCTTCTCAAGGATCACTTAAGACCCCACAAGGATCACCACACTCTTTGGTGTCTCTTGCTAGCTTTTACAAGCCTCCAACACTTTGGAGGAAATTTAATGGGAGTCAAAACTCTACGCACAAATGAACACAAAGATGAAGCACACACTATCTCTCAATGAATCTCACAAGGCACTAGTGCTAAACTCAAATGAGTAGCTCTCTTTTGCTTGCTCTCTTTTGTGGCACTTGTGTTGGTTGTAGTGGTCTAAATCTTGTGTATAGGATGGATCAATGAACATATGTGGTTGGGAGGGCTTGAGTATGTCAACTAGATGACTTGGAATGTTGCTTGGGCTCCTCTCTTTGAAGTGGCCGGTTGGGGTGGTATTTATAGCCACCAACCAAAGATGTAGTCGTTGGAGAAGGCTGCTGGCGATGGGCGCACCGGACAGTCCGGTGCGCCACCGGACAGTGTCCGGTGTGCCGCCACGTCATCCTCCCGTTAGGGCTTGGAGCTGGTCGACCATTGGAGGCTTTGTCCTTATGTGGCACCGGACAGTCCGGTGCGACACCGGACAGTCCGGTGCCCTTCTGACCGCCTGCTCTGACATCTGAATTACACTATTCACTTTGCAGAGTCGACCGTTGCGCGCAGATGACCGTTGCTCCGCTGGTGCACCAGACAGTCCGGTGAATTACAGCGGAGCTGCGCCTGGGAAACCCAAAGCTAAAGAGTTTGAAGTCGATCTTCCCTGGTGCACCGGACACTGTCCGGTGCGCCAGACCAGGGAGCACTTCGGTTTCCTTTGCTCCTTTCTTCTTGAACCCTTTTTAATCTTTGTATTGGTTTTGAGTTGAACCTTTGGCACTTGTAGAACATATACTCTAGAGCAAACTAGTTAGTCCAATTATTTGTGTTGGGCATTTCAACCACCAAAATCATTTAGGAAAAGGTTTAAATCCTATTTCCCTTTCAATCTCCCCCCTTTTGGTGATTGATGCCAACACACATCAAAGCAAATATATAAGTGAATAATTGAACTAGTTTGCATAAGGTAAGTGCAAAGGTTGCTTGGAATGAAACCAATATTATTTCAATAGATATGCATGGATTGTTTTCTTCTTAAAAATGTTTTGGACCACGCTTGCACCACAAGTTTTGTTTTTGCAAATTCTTTGTAAAATTCTTATCAAAAACCTTTTGCAAGTAGTCAAAGGTACATGAATAAGATTGAATGAAGCATTTTCAAGATTTGAAATTTTCTCCCCCTGTTTCCAATGCTTTTCCTTTGACTAGACAAAACTCCCCCTTAATGAAATCCTCCTCTTAGTGTTCAAGAGGGTTTTAGATATTAATTTTGAAGAGGGTAAACCAATTTGAAATTGTATCAAAATAAGATACCAATTGAAAAACTTCTTTTAACACCAAATAAAAGACTATAAATTTTTGAAATTGGTGGTGGTGCGGTCCTTTTGCTTTGGGCTAATACTTTCTCCCCCTTTGGCATGAATCGCCAAAAACGGATATTTGAGTGAAATATAAGCCCTCTTAAACTACTCTCTCCCCCTTTGGATGGAAGTAAAGGAGTGAAGATTATACCAAAGTTGGAGAGTTATGCGGAATACCGGCAAGGAGTAGATAATACCGATGGAGTTGAGTGGAAGCGTCGTCTTTGCCGAATACTCTATTTCCCTTTCAATTCTATGACTAAGCATGCGAATACACTTGAAAACACATTAGTCATAGACATAAAAGAGATATGATCAAAGGATATATCAAATTAAGCATGATGATAGTTCTATATAACATAGATTGCTCCCCCTAAATATGTGCATGGAGATGAACACATATTTTGGCCTTAAATGCCAATTGCACATAATTAGGTTAATGAGAACATATCTATATCATACAGAATGTGTAGTGCATTGTGTCATAGTATAAGTGTGATGCTCATGACAGTTTATGCACTTATGAAAGCATGTTACAAACATCTCAAGCATTTACCCTTAAGGATTTCAAAGAGACTTAAGGACCATCCACCTTTGGAACAAAGGCAGCTTATCCTCGTTACAAGGTTAAGCTTTAAGCTCTTTGACAATAAAATCACTTCATCTAGTTTTAACAAAGGTACATTAATCCATGAGTGAGATTATGAGAAGTTAAACTAGGTATGAAGCAGGGTTAATGCATGGGCATGCTTTCTCTTCCTTTTATACACGATATGCAAAGAATGTATAGAAAAGGAAGATTTAGGTACATATGTAAATGAATGGAAGTAGTTTTTCCGTTTTGTACCTTCTCATAGAGACGCTCTCTTCATTGTGTTTTGTCCTTTTGTCTTAGCTGCTTAAGACCTATATTCAAGACAATGTATGGAAATATTTTGCACAATAGAGAGTTCTACAACTAGTGATCCTTTTCAAGGTTATTGTTAGCATATGGCAAATGGATCACAAATTGCATAAATGTATCATGAATTCTCCTTTTAACTTAGTGCATCTCAAGAGATATTGATTGATAGTATATAAGGCACTAAGAAACATAAGATTTAATTGAAGTTATTCAATGATCAAACTGAAAGTCGCCTAGAGGGGGGGTGAATAGGGCGAAACTGAAATTTACAAAGTTAATCACAACTGCAAGTCGGGTTAGCGTTAGAAATATAATGCGAGTCCGAGAGAGGGTGTAAAAACAAATCGCAAGCGAATAAAGAAGTGAGACACAAGGATTTGTTTTACCGAGGTTCGGTTCTCTCAAACCTACTCCCTGTTGAGGTGGTCACAAAGACCGGGTCTCTTTCAACCCTTTCCCTCTCTCAAACGGTCCCTCGGACCGAGTGAGCTTCTCTTCTCAATCAATCGGGAACCAAACTTCCCCGCAAGGACCACCACACAATTGGTGTCTCTTGCCTCGATTACAATTGAGATGATCGCAAGAAGAATGAGAAAAAAGAAGCAATCCAAGCGCAAGAGCTCAAATGAACACAACAATCACTCTCTCTAATTACTAAAGCTTTGAGTGGAATTGGGAGAGGATTTGATCTCTTTGGTGTGTCTTGAAATGAATGCTATAGCTCTTGTAAGGTGTAGAAGTGTAGAAACTTGGATGCCTTGAATGTGGGGTGGTTGGGGTATTTATAGCCCCAACCACCACAAAGTGGCCGTTGGAAGGCTGGAGTCGTATAGTGTCCGGTGCGCCAGCCATGTCAGCAAACCGTTGGGGTTCAACCGTTGGAGCGCTGTCTTGTGGGCCCGCCAGGCTGTCCGGTGGTGCACCGGACAGGCCCTGTAGGCTGTCCGGTGTGCCACCCGCGCGTGCTCTGCTCCTCTGTGCGCGCAGGCGCGCATTTAATGCGTTGCAGTCGACCGTTGCGCGCGAACTAGCCGTTGCTCCGCCGTCACACCGGACAGTCCGGTGAATTTTAGCGGAGCGGATTCCCGAAGCTGGCGAGTTCAGAGTCGCTCTCCTCTAGAGCACCGGACACTGTCCGGTGGTGCACCGGACAGTCCGATGAATTATAGCGAAGCGCCTCTGAGATTTCCCGAAGGTGAAGAGTTGGCGTCGAGTTCCCTGGTGCACCGGACACTGTCCGGTGGCACACCGAACAGTCCGGTGCGCCAGACCAGGGTGCCTTCGGTTGTCCCTTTGCTCTTTTGTTTGAACCCTTTTTCTTGGTCTTTTTATTGGCTTATTGTGAACCTTTGGCACCTGTAGAACTTATAAACTAGAGCAAACTAGTTAGTCCAATAAATTGTGTTGGGCAATTCAACCACCAAAATCATTTAGGAAAGAGGTGGAAGCCTAATTCCCTTTCAATCTCCCCCTTTTTGGTGATTGATGCCAACACAAACCAAAACAAGTATAGAAGTGCATGTTTGCAAAATGTAAGTGCAAAGGTTACTTAGAATTGAGCCAATATAACTACTTATAAGATATGCATGGATTGTTTCTTTATAATTTTAATATTTTGGACCACGCTTGCACCACATATTTTGTTTTTGCAAATAAAATCATTTCAAAAACTTTTGCAAAGAGTCAAAGGTAAATAAATAAGATTCTTGAGAAGCATTTACAAGATTTGAAATTTTCTCCCCCTGTTTCAAATGCTTTTTCCTTTGACTAAACAAAACTCCCCTTCAATAAAATTCTCCTCTTAGTGTTCAAGATGGTTTTAAGATACCAATTTTTGAAGGTGCTACTTTCTCCCCCTTTAGAACACAAAGAGATACCAATTTGAAAATCATAAGTTTTTAAAATTTGGTGGTGGTGCGGTTGAAAGTCGCCTAGAGGGGGGGTGAATAGGGCGAAACTGAAATTTACAAAATTGATCACAACTACAAGCCGGGTTAGCGTTAGAAATAATAATGAGTCCGAGAGAGAGGGCGCAAAACAAATCGCAAGCGAATGAAGAGTGTGACACGCGGATTTGTTTTACCGAGGTTCGGTTCTTGCAAACCTACTCCCCGTTGAGGAGGCCACAAAGGCCGGGTCTCTTTCAACCCTTACCCTCTCTCAAACGGTCCCGCGGACCGAGTGAGCTTCTCTTCTCAAATCAAAACGGGAACAAAAACTTCCCCGCAAGGACCACCACACAATTGGTGTCTCTTGCCTCGATTACAAGTGAGTTTTGATCACAAGAACAAGTGAGAAAGAAAGAAGCAATCCAAGCGCAAGAGCTCAAAAGAACACGGCAAATCTCTCTCGCTAATCACTAAAGCTTTGTGTGGAATTGGAGAGGATTTGATCACTTGAGTGTGTCTAGAATTGAATGCCTAGCTCTTGTAAGTAGTTGAGAAGTGGAAAACTTGGATGACTTGAATGTGGGGTGGTTGGGGGTATTTATAGCCCCAACCACCAAACTAGCCGTTTGGTGGAGGCTGTCTGTCGAATGGTGCACCGGACAGTCCGGTGCACACCGGACATGTCTGGTGCGACAGTCACGTCACCAGGCCGTTAGGGTTCCGACCGTTGGAGCTCTGACGCTGGGCCCGCCTGGATGACCGGTGGTGCACCGGACATGAACTGTAGAGTGTCCGGTGCGCCACCATGGGCGTGCCTGACCCTGCGTGCGCTGGCGCGCATTTAATGCGCTTGCAGGTAGCCGTTGGCGCCGAAGTAGCCGTTGCTCCGCAGTTACACCGGACATGTCCGGTGAATTATAGCGGAGCAGCCGTTGCGAATTCCCGAGGCTGGCGAGTTTGGAGCCGCGCCTCCTTGGGGCACCGGACACTGTCCGGTGTACACCGGACAGTCCGGTGAATTATAGCGCGCCGACCCTGAGAATTTCCTGAAGGTGCGAAGTTCATCTTGTGGTTCCCTGGTGCACCGGACACTGTCCGGTGGCACACCGGACAGTCCGGTGCGCCAGACCAGGGCACACTTCGGTTGTCCCTTTGCTCCTTTGTTTGAACCCTTTCTCTTGATCTTTTTATTGGCTTATTGTGTACCTTTGCCACCTGTAGAACTTGTAAACTAGGGCAAACTAGTTAGTCCAATTATTTGTGTTGGGCAATTCAACCACCAAAATTAGTTTAGGAAATAGGTGTAAGCCTAATTCCCTTTCAATCTCCCCCTTTTTGGTGATTGATGCCAACACAAACCAAAGCAAGTATAGAAGTGCATAATTGAACTAGTTTGCAAAGTGTAGGTGCAAAGGTTACTTAGAATTGAGCCAATAAATATTACTTACTAGATATGCATGGATTGTTTCTTTATTTTTAACATTTTGGACCACGCTTGCACCACATGTTTTGTTTTTGCAAATTCTTTTTGTAAATCCTTTTCAAAGTCCTTTTGCAACATAGTCAAAGGTAAATGAATAGATTTTTGCAAGGCATTTTCAAGTTTGAAAATTTCTCCCCTTGTTTCAAATGCTTTTCCTTTGACTAAACAAAACTCCCCCTTAATAAATTCTCCTCTTAGTGTTCAAGAGGGTTTTAAGATATCAATTTTGAAAATACTACTTTCTCCCCCTTTAGAACACAAAGAGATACCAATTTGAAATTTACCAATTGAAAATCATTAAATTTAAAATTAGGGTGGTGGTGCGGTCCTTTTGCATTGGGCTCATATTTTCTCCCCCTTTGGCATGAATCGCCAAAAAACGGATACTTTGAGATATAAGCCCTTGGCTAGCTACTTTCTCCCCTTTGGCAAATAAAACATATGAGTGAAGATTATACCAAAGATGGAGAGTGATGTAGAGCGACGACGAAGGATGAGTAGTAGAGTGGAGTGGAAGCCTTTGTCTTCGCCGAAGACTCCAATTCCCTTTCAATATACCTATGACTTGGTATGAAATACACTTGAAAACACATTAGTCATAGCATATACAAAAGAGATATGATCAAAGGTATACATATGAGCTGTGTGTGCAAGTTTAGCAAAAGAAATTCCTAGAATCAAGAATATTGAGCTCATGTCTAAGTTTGGTAAAAGTTTGTTCATCTAGTGGTTTGGTAAAAATATCGGCTAATTGATCTTTAGTATTAATATATGCAATCTTGATATCCCCCTTTTGTTGGTGATCCCTAAGAAAATGATACCGAATGGCTATGTGTTTAGTGCGGCTATGCTCAACGGGATTATCCACCATGCGGATTGCACTCTCATTATCACATAGAAGAGGAACTTTGGTTAATTTGTAACCATAGTCCCGCAGGGTTTGCCTCATCCAAAGCAATTGCGCGCAACAATGACCTGCGGCAATATACTCGGCTTCGGGAGTAGAAAGAGCGACCGAATTTTGCTTTTTTGAAGCCCAAGACACTAAGGATCTTCCCAAGAACTGGCAAGTCCCTGATGTGCTTTTCCTATTGATTTTGCACCCTGCCCAATCGGCATCCGAATAACCAATCAAATCAAATGTGGATCCCCGAGGGTACCAAAGCCCAAACTTAGGTGTATAAGCCAAATATCTCAAGATTCGTTTTATGGCCGTAAGGTGTGATTCCTTAGGGTCGGCTTGGAATCTTGCACACATGCATACGGAAAGCATAATGTCCGGTCGAGATGCACATAAATAGAGTAACAAACCTATCATCGACAGGTATACCTTTTGATCCACGGACTTACCTCCCGTGTCGAGGTCGAGATGCCCATTGGTTCCCATGGGTGTCTTGATGGGCTTGGCATCCTTCATTCCAAACTTGGTTAGAATGTCTTGAGTATACTTTGTTTGGCTAATGAAGGTGCTTTCTTGGAGTTGCTTGACTTGGAATCCTAGAAAATACTTCAACTCCCCCATCATTGACATCTCGAATTTTTGTGTCATGATCCTACTAAATTCTTCACATGTAGATTCGTTAGTAGACCCAAATATAATATCATCAACATAAATTTGGCATACAAACAAATCACTGTCAAGAGTTTTAGTGAATAAAGTAGGATCAGCCTTTCCGACTTTGAAGCCATTAGCAATAAGGAAATCTCTAAGGCATTCATACCATGCTCTTGGGGCTTGCTTGAGCCCATAAAGCGCCTTAGAGAGCCTATAGACATGGTTAGGGTACTCACTGTCTTCAAAGCCGGGAGGTTGCTCAACGTAGACCTCTTCCTTGATTGGTCCATTGAGGAAGGCACTCTTTACGTCCATTTGGTAAAGCTTGAAGCCATGGTAAGTAGCATAGGCTAATAATATACGAATTGACTCAAGCCTAGCTACGGGTGCATAGGTTTCACCAAAATCCAAACCTTCGACTTGTGAATACCCCTTGGCCACGAGTCGAGCTTTGTTCCTTGTCACCACACCATGCTCATCTTGCTTGTTGCGGAAGACCCATTTGGTTCCTACAACATTTTGGTTAGGACGTGGAACTAAATGCCATACCTCGTTCCTAGTGAAGTTGTTGAGCTCCTCTTGCATCGCCATCACCCAATCCGAATCTTGGAGTGCTTCCTCTACCCTTTGAGGCTCAATAGAGGAAACAAAAGAGTAATGCTCACAAAAATGTGCAACACGAGATCGAGTGGTTTCCCCCTTATGAATGTCGCCTAGGATGGTGTCGACGGGGTAATCTCGTTGGATTGCTTGGTGGACTCTTGGGTGTGGCGGTCTTGGTTCTTCATCGTCCTTGTCTTGATCGTTTGCATCTCCCCCTTGATTATTGCCGTCATCTTGAGATGGCTCATCTCTTTGATCTTCTCCTTCATCAACTTGAGCCTCGTCCTCATTTTGGGTTGGTGGAGATGCTTGCGTGGAGGAGGATGGTTGATCTTGTGCATGTGGAGGCTCTTCGGATTCCTTAGGGCACACATCCCCAATGGACATATTCCTTAGTGCGATGCACGGAGCCTGTTCTTCACCTATCTCATCAAGATCAACTCGCTCTACTTGAGAGCCGTTAGTTTCATCAAACACAACGTCACAAGAAACTTCAACAAGTCCTGAGGACTTGTTAAAGACTCTATATGCCCTTGTGTTTGAGTCATATCCTAGCAAAAAGCCTTCTACAGTTTTAGGAGCAAATTTAGATTTTCTACCTCTCTTGACAAGAATAAAGCATTTGCTACCAAAAACTCTAAAATATGAAATATTGGGCTTTTTACCAGTTAGGAGTTCATAGGATGTCTTCTTGAGGATTCGGTGTAGGTATAACCGGTTGATGGCGTAGCAGGCGGTGTTGACAGCCTCGGCCCAAAACCGATCCGGTGTCTTGTACTCATCAAGCATGGTTCTTGCCATGTCCAATAGAGTTCGATTCTTCCTCTCCACTACACCATTTTGTTGTGGCGTGTAGGGAGAAGAGAACTCATGCTTGATGCCCTCCTCCTCAAGGAAGCCTTCAATTTGAGAGTTCTTGAACTCCGTCCCGTTGTCGCTTCTAATTTTCTTGATCCTTAAGCCGAACTCATTTTGAGCCCGTCTCAAGAATCCCTTTAAGGTCTCTTGGGTATGGGATTTTTCCTGCAAAAAGAACACCCAAGTGAAGCGAGAATAGTCATCCACAATAACTAGACAGTACTTACTCCCGCCGATGCTTATGTAAGCGATCGGGCCGAATAAATCCATGTGTAGGAGCTCCAGTGGCCTGTCACTTGTCATGATGTTCTTGTGTGGATGATAAACACCAACTTGCTTCCCGGCTTGGCATGCGCTACAAATCCTGTCTTTCTCAAAATGAACATTTGTTAGTCCTAAAATGTGCTCTCCCTTTAGAAGTTTATGAAGATTCTTCATTCCAACATGAGCTAGTCGGCGGTGCCAGAGCCAACTTATGTTAGTCTTAGCAATTAAGCAAGTGTCGAGTTCAGCTCTATCAAAATCTACCAAGTGTAGCTGACCCTCTAACACTCCCTTAAATGCTATTGAATCATCACTTCTTCTAAAGACAGTAACACCTACATCAGTAAATAGACAGTTGTAGCCCATTTGACATAATTGAGAAACGGAAAGCAAATTGTAATCTAAAGAATCTACAAGAAAAACATTGGAAATGGAATGGTCAGGAGATATAGCTATTTTACCCAAACCTTTGACCAAACCTTGGTTTCCATCTCCGAATGTGATAGCTCGTTGAGGATCTTGGTTTTTCTCGTAGGAGGAGAACATATTCTTCTCCCCCGTCATGTGGTTTGTGCACCCGCTATCGATGATCCAACTTGTGCCCCCAGATGCATAAACCTACAAAACAAGTTTAGTTCTTGACTTTAGGTGCCCAAACGGTTTTGGGTCCTTTGGCATTAGAAACAAGAACTTTGGGTACCCAAACACAAGTCTTGGAGCCCTTGTGTTTGCCCCCAACAAACTTGGCAACTACCTTGCCGAATTTGTTAGTAAGCACATATGATGCATCAAAAGTTTTGAATGAAATGCTATGATTATTTGATGCACTAGGAGTTTTCTTCCTGGGCAACGTTGCCTAGAGCTAGAGGTCTCACCCTTATACATAAAAGCATGGTTAGGGCCAGAGTGAGAGACTTCCTAGAATGAATTCTCCTAATTTTGCTCTCGGGATAACCGGCAGGGTACAAAATGTAACCCTCGTTATCCTGAGGCATGGGAGCCTTGCCCTTAACAAAGTTAGACAACTTTTTAGGAGGGGCACTAAGTTTGACATTGTCTCCCCTTTGGAAGCCAATGCCATCCTTGATGCCAGGGCGTCTCCCATTATAGAGCATACTTCTAGCAAATTTAAACTTTTCATTCTCTAAGTTATGCTCGGCAATTTTAGCATCTAATATTGCTATATGATCATTTTGTTGTTTAATTAAAGCCATATGATCATGAATAGCATCAATATCAACATCTCTACATCTAGTGCAAATAGAGACATGCTCAACAGTAGATGTAGAGGGTTTGCAAGATTTTAATTCTACAACCTTAGCATGTAATATATCATTCTCACTTCTAAGGTTAGAAATAGTAACATTGCAAACATCAAAATCTTTAGCCTTAGCAATTAATTTTTCATTTTCAATCCTAAGGCTAGCAAGAGAATCATTCAATTCCTTAATCTTAGCAAGCAAATCATCATTATCATTTCTAAGATTGGGAATTGAAACATCACAAACATGAGAATCATCCTTAGCAATTAATCTAGCATTTTCATTTCTAAGGTTGTTAATAGTCTCATGGCAAGTGCTTAGCTCACTAGACAATTTTTCACATTTTTCAACTTCTAGAGCGTAAGCATTTTTAACCTTAACATGCTTCTTATTTTCTTTAATAAGGAAGTCTTCTTGAGAGTCCAAGAGATCATCCTTCTCATGAATAGAGCTAATTAATTCATTTAATTTTTCTTTTTGTTGCATGTTTAGGTTGGCAAAAAGAATGCGCAAGTTATCCTCCTCATGGCTAGCATCGTCCTCATCGCTAGATGTTTCATATTTGGTGGAGGATCTTGATTTTACCTTCTTCCTTTTGCCATCCTTGGCCATGAGGCATTTGTGGCCGACGTTGGGGAAGAGGAGGCCCTTGGTGACGGCGATGTTGGCGGCGTCCTCGTCGGAGGAGGAGTCGGTGGAGCTCTCGTCCGAGTCCCACTCCCGGCAAACATGGGCATCGCCGCCCTTCTTCTTATGGTACCTCTTCTTTTCTCTTCTCTTGCCCTTCTTGTCGTCGCCCCTGTCACTGTCGCTAGATAGTGGACATTTTGCTATAAAATGACCAGGCTTACCACACTTGTAGCAAACTCTCTTGGAGCGGGGCTTGTAGTCTTTCCCCCTCCTTTGCTTGAGGATTTGACGGAAGCTCTTGATGATGAGCGCCATCTCCTCGTTGTCGAGCTTGGAGGCGTCGATAGGTGTTCGACTTGGAGTAGATTCCTCCTTCTTTTCTTCCGTCGCCTTGAATGCGACCGGTTGTGCTTCAGACGTGGAGGGGCCGTCAAGCTCGTTGATCTTCTTTGATCCTTTGGTCATCAACTCAAAGCTCACAAAATTACCTATAACTTCCTCGGGGGTCATTTGTGTATATCTAGGATTGCCACGAATTAATTGAACTTGAGTAGGGTTAAGGAAAACAAATGATCTTAGAATAACCTTAACCACTTCGTGATCATCCCACTTTTTGCTCCCGAGGTTGCGCACTTGGTTCACCAAGGTTTTGAGCCGGTTGTACATGTCTTGTGGCTCCTCCCCTTGGCGAAGACGGAAGCGACCGAGCTCCCCCTCGATCGTTTCCCGTTTGGTGATCTTGGTCACCTCATCTCCTTCGTGCGCGGTCTTTAGCACGTCCCAAATCTCTTTGGCGCTCTTCAACCCTTGCACCTTGTTATACTCCTCTCGACTTAGAGAGGTGAGGAGTATAGTGGTGGCTTGGGAGTTGAAGTGCTCGATTTGGGCCACTTCGTCCGCATCATAATCTTCATCCCCTACGGATGGTACCTGTACACCAAACTCAACAACATCCCATATACTTTTGTGGAGTGAGGTTAGGTGATATCGCATCATATCACTCCACCTAGCATAATCTTCACCATCAAAAGTTGGTGGTTTGCCTAATGGGATGGAAAGTAAAGGTGTATGTTCAGGAATGCGAGGGTAGCGTAGGGGGATCTTACTATACTTCTTGCGCTCTTGGCGCTTAGAAGTAACGGACGGTGCGTCGGAGTCGGAGGTCGACGTTGATGAAGTGTCGATCTCGTAGTAGACCACTTTCCTCATCCTCTTGTGCTTGTCGCCTCTCCGATGCGACTTGTGGGAAGAGGATTTCTTCTCCTTCCCCTTCCCCTTGTTGGAGGAGCTCTTCTTCTTCTCCTTCCTCTTGGTGCGGGACTCTTCCGATGAAGTGCTCCCGTGACTCGTAGTGGGCTTGTCGCCGGTCTCCATCTCCCTCTTGGTGTGATCTCCCGACATCACTTCGAGCGGTTAGGCTCTAATGAAGCACCGGGCTCTGATACCAATTGAAAGTCGCCTAGAGGGGGGGTGAATAGGGCGAAACTGAAATTTACAAAATTAATCACAACTACAAGCCGGGTTAGCGTTAGAAATAATAATGAGTCCGAGAGAGAGGGCGCAAAACAAATCGCAAGCGAATGAAGAGTGTGACACGCGGATTTGTTTTACCGAGGTTCGGTTCTTGCAAACCTACTCCCCGTTGAGGAGGCCACAAAGGCCGGGTCTCTTTCAACCCTTACCCTCTCTCAAACGGTCCCACGGACCGAGTGAGCTTCTCTTCTCAAATCAAAACGGGAACAAAAACTTCCCCGCAAGGACCACCACACAATTGGTGTCTCTTGCCTCGATTACAAGTGAGTTTTGATCACAAGAACAAGTGAGAAAGAAAGAAGCAATCCAAGCGCAAGAGCTCAAAAGAACACGGCAAATCTCTCTCGCTAATCACTAAAGCTTTGTGTGGAATTGGAGAGGATTTGATCACTTGAGTGTGTCTAGAATTGAATGCCTAGCTCTTGTAAGTAGTTGAGAAGTGGAAAACTTGGATGACTTGAATGTGGGGTGGTTGGGGGTATTTATAGCCCCAACCACCAAACTAGCCGTTTGGTGGAGGTTGTCTGTCGAATGGTGCACCGGACAGTCCGGTGCACACCGGACATGTCCGGTGCGACAGCCACGTCACCAGGCCGTTAGGGTTCCGACCGTTGGAGCTCTGACGCTGGGCCCGCCTGGATGACCGGTGGTGCACCGGACATGAACTGTAGAGTGTCCGGTGCGCCAGCATGGGCGTGCCTGACCCTGCGCGCGCTGGTGCGCATTTAATGCGCTTGCAGGTAGCCGTTGGCACCGAAGTAGCCGTTGCTCCGTAGTTACACCGGATAGTACGGTGTACACCGGACATGTCCGGTGAATTATAGCGGAGCAGCCGTTGCGAATTCCCAAGGCTGGCGAGTTCGGAGCCGCACCTCCTTGGGGCACCGAACACTGTCCGGTGTACACCGGACAGTCCGGTGAATTATAGCGCGCCGGCCCTGAGAATTTCCCGAAGGTGCGAAGTTCATCTTGTGGTTCCCTGGTGCACCGGACACTTTCCGGTGGCACACCGGACAGTTCGGTGCGCCAGACCAGGGCACACTTCGGTTGTCCCTTTGCCCCTTTGTTTGAACCCTTTCTCTTGATCTTTTTATTGGCTTATTGTGTACCTTTGCCACCTGTAGAACTTGTAAACTAGGGCAAACTAGTTAGTCCAATTATTTGTGTTGGGCAATTCAACCACCAAAATTAGTTTAGGAAATAGGTGTAAGCCTAATTCCCTTTCAGCGGTCCTTTTGCTTTGGGCTTAATACTCTCCCCCTTTGGCATGAATCGCCAAAAACGGATGTTTGAGTGAAATATAAGCCCTTTCATGAACTACTTTCTCGCCCTTTGGCAAATAATATGAGTGAAGATTATACCAAAAGACGGAGAGATGCTCGGAGCGACGGCGAAGGATTAGTTATAGAGTGGAGTGGAAGCCTTTGTTTTCGCCGAAGACTCCAATTCCCTTTCAATATACCTATGACTTGATTTGAAATACTGAAAGGGAAATGTGCCCTTGGGCC
This sequence comes from Zea luxurians, assembly GCA_029449295.1. NCBI lineage: Eukaryota > Viridiplantae > Streptophyta > Magnoliopsida > Poales > Poaceae > Zea > Zea luxurians. The sequence continues at coordinate 28,607,431 of JAOPSE010000003.1, forward strand.
ATTTCTAAGTATTTTGGTGATTGAGTGCCAACACAAGTGCTTAAGTGAAAATATATGTCAAATGTTGGACAAAGTGCAAATTAAGAGTAAAGGTATGTTTCTAAGACTTAGTACATTGTTTTGAAGACTAATGCTCTGTGTCTAAGTGCTGGAAATAGGAGAAATCGAATTGGAAAAGAGATGGCTTTGTACAGCCAAAGTCTGCTCAGTCTGAGTGCACCGGACTGTCCGGTGGTGCACCGGACTGTCCGGTGGTGCACCGGACAGTGTCCGGTGCGCCAGGTGGGCTCTGGCTAACTTACTGCTCTCGGGACTTCGACGACGGTGTACGGCTATAAAACACTGGACTGTCCGGTGGTGCACCGGACTGTCCGGTGAGCCATTCACAGGCGAACTCGTCGCTCTCGGGAGATGATTAACGGCGTACGACTATAATTCACCGGACTGTCCGGTGGTGCACCGGACTGTCCGGTGAGCGAACGGTCAGCCGGGCCAACGGTCGGCCGAGGATTCCGCGCGTAACGCGTGGCCGAGCCAACGGTCACAATGGGGCACCGGACTGTCCGGTGTGCACCGGACAGTGTCCGGTGCGCCAACGGCTCTCAATGTGCAACGGTCGGCTTCACCAAATAAGGAAGGAAATCCGCACCGGACAGTGTCCGGTGGTGCACCGGACTATCCGGTGCGTCAGGCGACTGAAGGCAAGAATTGCCTTCCTGGAATGCTCTCAACGGCTCCTAGCTGCCTTGGGGCTATAAAAGGGACCCCTAGGCGCATGGAGGAGCACACCAAGCATTCTCAAAGCATTCCTAAGCACCAAGACCTCTATTCCGCGCATTTGATTCTTTGTGAGAGCAACTAGAGCTCTATTTGAGTTGTGAACTTGTCGGGTTGTGTTGTGAGCTCTTGTTGCGACTTGTGTGCGTGTTGTCGCTGTGATTTTGTGTCTTGTGTGTGTTGCTCATACCTCCCTTACTCTGTGCTTCTTTGTGAACATCAAAGTGTAAGGGCGAGAGGCTCCAAGTTGTGGAGATTCCTCACAAGCGGGATATAGTATACAAAGCAAAACACCGTGGTATTCAAGTGGGTCTTTGGACCGCTTGAGTGGGGTTGATTGCAACCCTCGTCCGTTGGGACGCCACAACGTGGAGTAGGCAAGCGTTGGACTTGGCCGAACCACGGGATAAACCACTGTGTCTATCTGTGTTGATCTTCTTGTGGTTATCGTGTCTTGCTTAGACTCCTCTAGCCACTTGGTATTATTGTGCTAACGCTTAATCAAGTTTTTGTGGCCTTAAGTTTAAGCTTTTACAGGATCACCTATTCACCCCCCCTCTAGGTGCTCTCAATTGGTATCAGAGCTACTCTCTTCAAGAAAGGGACTAAACGCCCGAAGAGATGGATCCTAAGGGCAAGGGGATTGTGATCAATGATAAGGAGAAGGAGTCCTTCGTCAAGGAGCCGAAGGACAACAAGCCTACCGACTCGGGCTCGGGCCACAAACGAAAAGATGGGAAGAAGAAGAAGACAAGGCGCATCAAGGAGATCGTCTACTACGACGACAGCGACGAATCTTCCTCTTCCTAAAAGGATGACTACGACTACGAGAAAAAGAAAACGGTCAATTCGAACTTTTCTTTCGATTACTCTCATATTCCGCAAAGTACAAATGCTCATTTGCTCTCCATTCCACTTGGTAAACCTCCTCACTTTGATGGAGAGGACTACGGATTTTGGAGCCACAAAATGCGTAGTCACTTGTTCTCTCTCCATCCAAGCATATGGGAGATCGTAGAGAGTGGAATGAAATTTGATAGCTCGGATAGTCCTATGTTTATAAATGAACAAATCCATAGAAATGCATAAGCTACTACTGTCCTCTTAGCATCTTTGTGCAGGAAAGAGTACAATAAGGTGAGCGGCTTGGACAATGCCAAGCAGATCTGGGACACCCTCAGGATCTCAAATGAGGGGAACGACGTCACCATGCTCACCAAGATGGAGTTGGTGGAGGGCGAGCTTGGGAGATTTGCAATGATAAGGGGAGAGGAGCCAACCCAAACATACAACCGGCTCAAGACCCTCATCAACAAAATAAGGAGCTACGGAAGCACGCGATGGACGGACCACAACGTCGTTCGCCTAATGCTAAGGTCCTTTACTGTCCTTGATCCACATCTTGTGAACAATATTCGTAAAAATCCTAGGTACACCAAGATGTCACCCGAAAAAGTACTTGGGAAGTTTGTGAGCGGGAGAATGATGATCAAGGAGGCGAGATACATGGACGACGCGTTGAACGGTCCAATCCATGAGCCTCAACCCATTGCTCTCAAGGCAACGAGGAGCAAGGAGGCGCTACCTAGCAAGGTGGCGCAAGTTGAGGCAGCCGGGCTCAATGATGAAGAGATGGCCCTCATCATCAAGCGCTTCAAGACGGCGCTAAAGGGACGCAAGGGGCAGCCTAACAAGAACAAGACGAAGGGGAAGCGCTCATGCTTCAAATGTGGTAAGGTTGGTCATTTTATCGCTAACTGTCCCGATAATGATAGTGACCAGGAACAAGGGAACAAGAGGGAAAAGAAGAAAGCTTACAAGAAGGCTAAGGGCGAGGCACACATTGGCAAGGAGTGGGACTCGGATTGTTCGTCGTCCGACTCCGACAACGAAGGACTCGCCGCCACCGCCTTCAACAAATCGGCCCTCTTCCCCAACGTGCGTCACACATGCCTCATGGCAAAGGAGAAGAAGGTATGTACTCGGAATACTACTTATGCTTCTTCAAGTGAGGATGAGTCTAGTGATGATGATGAAATAGATTATTCATGTTTATTCAAGGGCCTAGATAGAACCAAGGTTGATAAAATTAATGAATTAATTGATGCCTTGAATGATAAGAATAGGTTATTAGAAAAACAAGAGGATCTTTTGTATGAAGAACATGATAAGTTTGTAGAGGCACAAAAATCCCTTGCTTTAGAAATTAAAAGGAATGAAATGCTTTCTAGTGAATTGTCTACATGCCATGACTCTATTTCTAGCTTAAAGAGTATAAATGATGATTTGAATGCTAAGTTAGAAATAGCAAATAAATCAACATCTTGTGTAGAACATGTTACAATTTGTAATAGGTGTAAAGATTTTGATGTTGATGCTTGTAGTGATCACCTAGTTTCAATTTCTAAATTGAATGATGAATTGGCTAGTCTTAATGCCCAACTTAAGACTAGCAAGAGTGAAATTGATAAAATAAAATTTGCAAGGGATGCCAATATGATTGGTAGACACCCCTCAATTAAGGATGGTCTTGGCTTTAAGAGGGAAGTCAAGAACTTAACAAGCCATAAGGCTTCCATCTCCACCAAGGAGAAAGGGAAGGCCCCTATGGCTAGTAGTGTTCAAAAGAACCATGCTTTCATTTATGGTGATAGAAAATTTTCTAGAAATGCGTATAGGACCTGTGCTTATGATTCATATGCTATGACTGCTTCTAGTTCCCATGTTGTGCATGATAGAGATTTGCCTAGGAAAAATATTCATCATGTGCCTAGAAAGAATATTGTTCATGTTCCTAGAAAAGTAATTAATGAACCTTCTACAATTTTTCATACTTGCAATGCTTCCTTTGATATTTGTAGAAAGGATAAGAAGGTAATTGCTAGGAAATTAGGGGCAAGATGCAAGGGAGATAAAACTTGCATTTGGGTCCCTAAGACCATTGTGACTAACCTTGTAGGACCCAACAAGAGTTGGGTACCTAAAACCCAAGCCTAAATTTGCCTTGCAGGTTTATGCATCCGGGGGCTCAAGCTGGATTATCGACAGCGGATGCACAAACCACATGACGGGGAAAAGAGAATGTTCTCTTCCTACGTCAAGAACAAGGATCCCCAAGATTCAATAATATTCGGTGATGGGAACCAAGGCAAGGTGAAAGGGTTAGGAAAAATTGCTATCTCATCCGAGCATTCTATTTCTAATGTGTTTTTAGTTGAGTCACTTGGATATAATTTGTTATCTGTTAGTCAATTATGCAATATGGGATATAACTGTTTATTCACAAATGTAGATGTGTCTGTCTTTAGAAGAAGTGATGGTTCATTAGCTTTTAAGGGTGTACTAGACGACAAACTTTATTTAGTTGATTTTGCAAAAGAGGAGGTCGGTCTAGATGCATGCTTAATTGCTAAGACTAGCATGGGCTGGCTGTGGCATCGCCGCTTAGCACATGTGGGGATGAAAAACCTTCACAAGCTTCTAAAGGGAGAACACGTGATAGGTCTAACTAATGTGCATTTCGAAAAAGATAGACCTTGTGCAGCTTGTCAAGCAGGAAAACAGGTGGGAAGCTCTCATCATATGAAAAATGTGATGACCACATCAAGACCTTTGGAGATGCTTCATATGGACCTCTTTGGACCTGTCGTCTATCTAAGCATAGGAGAAAGTAAGTATGGTCTTGTTATAGTTGATGATTTTTCCCGCTTCACTTGGGTATTCTTTTTGCAGGATAAATCTGAAACCCAAGGGACCCTCAAGCGCTTCTTAAAGAGAGCTCAAAATGAGTTTGAGCTCAAGGTGAAGAAGATAAGGAGCGACAACGGGTCCGAATTCAAGAATCTTCAAGTGGAGGAGTACCTTGAGGAGGAAGGGATCAAGCACGAGTTCTCCACTCCCTACACACCATAGCAAAATGGTGTGGTAGAGAGGAAGAACAGGACGCTCATAGACATGGCGAGGACGATGCTTGGAGAGTTCAAGACCCCCGAGCGCTTTTGGTCGGAAGCCGTGAACACGGCTTGCCACGCCATCAACCGGGTCTACCTTCACCGCCTACTCAAGAAGACTTCGTATGAGCTTCTAACCAGTAACAAACCCAATGTGTATTACTTTCGTGTATTTGGGAGCAAATGTTATATTCTAGTGAAGAAAGGTAGAAATTCTAAGTTTGCTCCCAAAGCTGTAGAAGGGTTTTTGTTAGGTTACGACTCAAATACAAAGGCGTATAGGGTCTTCAACAAATCATCGGGTTTGGTTGAAGTCTCTAGCGACGTTGTATTTGATGATACTAATGGCTCTCCAAGAGAGCAAGTTATTGATCTTGATGATGTAAATGAGGAAGACGTTCCAACGGCCGCAATACGCACCATGGCGATTGGAGATGTGCGGCCATAGGAACAAAAGGAGCAAGATCAACCTTCTTCCTCAACAATGGTGCATCCCCCAACTCAAGACGATGAACAGATTCATCAAGAAGAGGCGTGTGATCAAGGGGGGCACAAGATGATCATGTGATGGAGGAAGAAGCACAACCGGCACCTCCAACCCAAGTTCGAGCGACGATTCAAAGGAATCATCCCGTCGAACAAATTTTGGGTGACATTAGCAAGGGAGTAACTACTCGTTCTAGATTAGTTAATTTTTGTGAGCATTACTCTTTTGTCTCTTCTATTGAGCCTTTCAGGGTAGAAGAGGCCTTGCTAGATTCGGACTGGGTGTTGGCCATGCAGGAGGAGCTCAACAACTTCAAGCGTAATGAAGTTTGGACACTGGTGCCTCGTCCCAAGCAAAATGTTATGGGAACCAAGTGGGTGTTCCGCAACAAACAGGACGAGCACGGGGTGGTGACAAGGAACAAGGCTCGACTTGTGGCAAAAGGTTATGCCCAAGTCACAGGTTTGGACTTTGAGGAGACTTTTGCTCCTGTGGCTAGGCTAGAGTCCATTCGTATTTTGTTAGCATATGCCGCTCACCATTCTTTCAGGTTGTTCCAAATGGATGTGAAGAGCGCTTTCCTTAACGGGCCAATCAAGGAGGAGGTGTATATGGAGCAACCCCCTGGCTTCGAGGATGAACGGTACCCCGACCACGTATGTAAGCTCTCTAAGGCGCTCTATGGACTTAAGCAAGCCCCAAGAGCATGGTATGAATGCCTTAGAGACTTTTTAATTGCTAATGCTTTCAAGGTTGGGAAAGCCGATCCAACTTTATTCACTAAGACTTGCGGTGGTGATCTTTTTGTGTGCCAAATTTATGTCGATGACATAATATTTGGTTCTACTAATCAAAAGTCTTGTGAAGAGTTTAACAGGGTGATGACACAGAAATTCGAGATGTCGATGATGGGCGAGTTGAACTACTTCCTTGGGTTCCAAGTGAAGCAACTCAAGGATGGCACCTTCATCTCCCAAACAAAGTACACGCAAGACTTGCTAAGGCGGTTTGGGATGAAGGACGCCAAGCCCGCAAAGACTCCGATGGGAACCGACGGACACACCGACCTCAACAAAGGAGGTAAATCCGTTGATCAAAAAGCATACCGGTCTATGATAGGTTCCTTGTTTTATTTATGTGCTAGTAGACCGGATATTATGCTTAGCGTATGCATGTGTGCTAGATTTCAATCTGATCCAAGGGAGTGTCACCTTGTGGCCATGAAGCGAATTCTTAGATATTTAGTCGCTACGCCTTGCTTCAGGATTTGGTATCCAAAGGGGTCTACCTTTGACTTAATTGGATACTCAGATTCCGACTATGCTGGATGTAAGGTTGATAGGAAGAGTACATCGGGGATGTGCCAATTCTTAGGAAGGTCCATGGTGTCATGGAACTCTAAGAAACAAACTTCCGTTGCCCTATCCACCGCTGAGGCCGAGTACGTTGCCACAGGACAGTGTTGCGCGCAACTACTATGGATGAGGCAAACCCTCCGGGACTTTGGCTACAATCTGAGCAAAGTCCCACTCCTATGTGACAATGAGAGTGCCATCCGCATAGCGGAAAATCCTGTTGAGCACAGCCGCACAAAGCACATTGACATCCGGCATCACTTTTTGAGAGACCACCAGCAAAAGGGAGATATCGAAGTGTTTTATGTTAGCACCGAGAACCAGCTAGCCGATATCTTTACCAAGCCTCTAGATGAGAAGACCTTTTGCAGGCTGCATAGTGAGCTAAATGTCTTAGATTCGCGGAACTTGGATTGATTTATAGCATACATGTGTTTATGCCTTGATCATGTTCCTTATGCATTTTGTTGTTTACTTGTGGTGCTCAAGGTGTACAAACACTCCCCGGACCTCACAAGTCCTTTTGCAAGTGATGCACATATTTAGGGGGAGATGTGCTACAACTTGACCCTTTGAGACTAACCGTGTGCTTGAGTTGCTTGATTTAGTCTCAAAGGAGGTTTGAAAGGGAAAAGGTGGACTTGGACCATGAAAGACTTCCACTGCACTCCGATGAGAGGGTAACTTATTCCAAGTTCATCTCATGTACTCTTATTGCCTTTGTATTCTTGTTTGAAGATTTTGGTGAGGCAATGGGGTTCCAGGGCCAAGATTGATCTCGTTTGGTGCTTAATGCCAAAGGGGGAGAAAATAAGGCCAAAGCAAGAAATGGATCAGCTACCACTTGAGCAATTTTGAAAATAGTAGAATAGAGCTTTTGGTTTGTCAAAACTCTCTTACTGTCTCTCTTGTCAAAAGTTGGCCTCTTGTGGGGAGAATGGTTGATTATGGGAAAAAGGGGGAGTTTTTGAAATCTTTGATCAATTTCTCTTGGAACAACTCTCTTTATGTCTCTACAAGTGTGTTTGACTTAGAGATAGGAAATCGAGTTTGATTTGCAAAAACAAACCAAGTGGTGGCAAAGAGTGATCCATATATGCCAAATTTGAATCAAAACAATTTTGAGTTCTCATTTGTATTGATGTTGCACTTCTCTTAGTTGCTTTTTGTTGTGTTGGCATAAATCACCAAAAAGGGGGAGATTGAAAGGGAAATGTGCCCTTGGGCCATTTTTAAGTATTTTGGTGATTGAGTGCCAACACAAGTGCTTAAGTGAAAATATATGTCAAATGTTGGACAAAGTGCAAATTAAGAGTAAAGGTATGTTTCTAAGACTTAGTACATTGTTTTGAAGACTAATGCTCTGTGTCTAAGTGCTGGAAACAAGAGAAATCGAATTGGAAAAGAGATGGTTTTGTACAGCCAAAGTCTGCTCAGTCTGGGTGCACCGGACAGTGTCCGGTGGTGCACCGGACAGTGTCCGGTGCGCCAGGCTGGCTCTGGCTAACTTACTGCTCTCGGGACTTCGACGGCGGTGTACGACTATAAATCACCGGACTGTCCGGTGGTGCACCGGACTGTCCGGTGAGCCATTCACAGGCGAACTCGTCGCTCTTGGGAGATGATTAACAGCGTACGACTATAATTCACCGGACTGTCCGGTGGTGCACCGGACTGTCCGGTGAGCCAACGGTCAGCCGAGCCAACGGTCGACCGAGGATTCCGCACGTAACGCGTGGCCGAGCCAACGGTCACAATGGGGCACCGGACTGTCCGGTGTGCACCGGACAGTGTCCGGTGCGCCAACGGCTCTCAATCTGCAACGGTCGGCTTCGCCAAATAAGGAAGGAAATCCGCACCGGACAGTGTCCGGTGGTGCACCGAACTGTCCGGTGCGCCAGGCGAATGAAGGCAAGAATTGCCTTCCTGGAATGCTCTCAACGGCTCCTAGCTGTCTTGGGGCTATAAAAGGGACCCCTAGGCGCATGGAGGAGCACACCAAGCATTCTCAAAGCATTCCTAAGCACCAAGACCTCGATTCCGTGCATTTGATTCTTTGTGAGAGCAACTAGAGCTCTATTTGAGTTGTGAACTCGTCGGGTTGTGTTGTGAGCTCTTGTTGCGACTTGTGTGCGTGTTGTCGCTGTGATTTTGTGTCTTGTGTGCGTGGCTCATCCCTCCCTTACTTCGTGCTTCTTTGTGAACATCAAAGTGTAAGGGCGAGAGGCTCCAAGTTGTGGAGATTCCTCGCAAGCGGGATATAGTATACAAAGCAAAACACCGTGGTATTCAAGTGGGTCTTTGGACCGCTTAAGAGGGGTTGATTGCAACCCTCGTCCGTTGGGACGCCACAACGTGGAGTAGGCAAGCGTTGGACTTGGCCGAACCACGGGATAAACCACTGTGTCTATCTGTGTTGATCTTCTTGTGGTTATCGTGTCTTGCTTAGACTCCTCTCTAGCCACTTGGCATTATTGTGCTAACGCTTAATCAAGTTTTTGTGGCCTTAAGTTTAAGCTTTTACAGGATCACCTATTCACCCCCCCTTTAGGTGCTCTCAAATACACTTGAAAACACATTAGTCATAGCATATATAAAAGAGACATGATCAAAGGTATATTTATGAGCTATGTGTGTAAGACATCAAAAGAAATTTCTAGAATCAAGAATATTTTGCTCATGCCTAAGTTTTGTAAAAGTTTGTTCATCTAGTGGCTTGGTGAAGATATCGGCTAATTGATCTTTAGTACTAATGTATGCAATCTCGATATCCCCCTTTTGTTGGTGATCCCTAAGAAAATGATACCGAATGGCTATGTGTTTAGTGCGGCTATGCTCAACGGGATTATCCGCCATGCGGATTGCACTTTCATTATCACATAGAACAGGAACTTTGGTTAATTTGTAACCATAGTCCCTAAGGGTTTGCCTTATCCAAAGCAATTGCGCGCAACAATGGCCTGCGGCAATATACTCGGCTTCGGCGGTTGAAAGAGCCACAGAATTTTGCTTCTTTGAAGCCCAAGACACCAAGGACCTTCCCAAGAACTGGCAAGTCCCCGATGTGCTCTTTCTATTGATTTTGCACCCAGCCCAATCGGCATCGGAATAACCAATTAAATCAAATGTGGATCCCCGAGGGTACCAAAGCCCAAACTTAGGAGTATAAGCCAAATATCTCAAGATTCGTTTTACGGCCGTAAGGTGAGATTCCTTAGGGTCGGCTTGGAATCTTGCACACATGCATACAGAAAGCATAATGTCCGGTCGAGATGCGCATAAATAGAGTAATGAACCTATCATCGACCGGTATACCTTTTGATCGACGGATTTACCTTCCGTGTCGAGGTCGAGATGCCCATTAGTTCCCATGGGTGTCTTGATGGGCTTGTCATCCTTCATCCCAAACTTGTTTAGAATGTCTTGAGTATACTTAGTTTGTCTAATGAAGGTACCCTCTTGGAGTTGCTTTACTTGAAATCCTAAGAAATACTTCAACTCCCCCATCATTGACATCTCGAATTTCTGTGTCATGATCCTACTAAATTCTTCACATGTAGATTCATTAGTAGACCCAAATATAATATCATCAACATAAATTTGGCATACAAACAAATCATTGTCAAGAGTTTTAGTAAATAAAGTAGGATCGGCCTTGCTGACTTTGAAGCCATTAACAATAAGGAAATCTCTTAGGCATTCATACCATGCTCTTGGGGCTTGCTTGAGCCCATAAAGCGCCTTAGAGAGCCTATAGACATGGTTAGGGTACTCACTGTCTTCAAAGCCGGGAGGTTGCTCAACATAGACCTCTTCCTTGATTGGTCCATTCAGGAAGGCACTCTTCACGTCCATTTGGTAAAGCTTGAAGCCATGGTAAGTAGCATAGGCTAATAATATACGAATGGACTCAAGCCTAGCTACGGGTGCATAGGTTTCACCGAAATCCAAACCTTCGACTTGTGAATATCCCTTGGCCACAAGTCGGGCTTTGTTCCTAGTCACCACACCATGCTCATCTTGTTTGTTGCGGAAGACCCACTTGGTTCCTACAACATTTTGGTTAGGACGTGGAACTAAATGCCATACCTTATTCCTCGTGAAGTTGTTGAGCTCCTCTTGCATCGCCATCACCCAATCCGAATCTTGGAGTGCTTCCTCTACCCTGTGTGGCTCAATAGAGGAAACAAAAGAGTAATGCTCACAAAAATGTGCAACACGAGATCGAGTGGTTACCCCCTTATGAATGTCGCCGAGGATGGTGTCGACGGGGTGATCTCGTTGGATTGTTTGGTGGACTCTTGGGTGTGGCGGTCTTGGTTCTTCATCCTCCTTGTCTTGATCATTTGCATCTCCCCCTTGATCATTGCCGTCATCTTGAGGTGGCTCATCCTTTTGATCTTCTCCTTCATCAACTTGAGCCTCATCCTCAATTTGAGTTGGTGGAGATGCTTGCGTGGAGGTGGATGGTTGATCTTGTGCATTTGGAGGCTCTTCGGATTCCTTGGGACACACATCCCCAATGGACATGTTCCTTAGCGCGATGCACGGAGCCTCTTCATCACCTATCTCATCAAGATCAACTTGCTCTACTTGAGAGCCGTTAGTCTCATCAAACACAACGTCACAAGAAACTTCAACTAGTCCTGAGGACTTGTTAAAGACTCTATATGCCCTTGTGTTTGAATCATAGCCTAATAAAAAGCCTTCTACAGTCTTAGGAGCAAATTTAGATTTTCTACCTCTTTTAACAAGAATAAAACATTTGCTACCAAAGACTCTAAAATATGAAATGTTGGGCTTTTTACCGGTTAGGAGTTCATAGGATGTCTTCTTGAGGATTTGGTGTAGATACAACCGGTTGATGGCGTAGCAGGCGGTGTTGACTGCCTCGGCCCAAAACCGATCCGGCGTCTTGTACTCATCAAGCATGGTTCTTGCCATGTCCAATAGAGTTCTATTCTTTCTCTCCACTACACCATTTTGTTGTGGCATGTAGGGAGAGGAGAACTCATGCTTGATGCCCTCCTCCTCAAGGAAGCCTTCAATTTGAGAATTCTTGAACTCCGTTCCGTTGTCGCTTCTAATTTTCTTGATCCTCAAGCCGAACTCATTTTGAGCCCGTCTCAAGAACCCCTTTAAGGTCTCTTGGGTTTGAGATTTTTCCTGCAAAAAGAACACCCAAGTGAAGCGAGAATAATCATCCACAATAACCAGACAGTACTTACTCCCGTCGATGCTTATGTAAGCGATCGGGCCAAATAAATCCATGTGTAGGAGCTCCAGTGGCCTGTCAGTCGTCATGATGTTCTTATGCAGATGATGAACACCAACTTGCTTCCCTGCTTGGCATGCGCTACAAATCCTGTCTTTCTCAAAGTGAACATTTGTTAATCCTAAAATGTGCTCTCCCTTTAGAAGCTTATGAAGATTCTTCATTCCAACATGGGCTAGTCGGCGGTGCGAGAGCCAACCCATGTTAGTCTTAGCCATTAAGCAAGTGTCGAGTTCAGCTCTATCAAAATCTACTAAGTATAGCTGACCCTCTAACACTCCCTTAAATGCTATTGAATCATCACTTCTTCTAAAGACAGTGACACCTACATCAGTAAACAGACAGTTGTAGCCCATTTGACATAATTGGGAAACGGAAAGCAAGTTGTAATCTAATGAATCAACAAGAAAAACATTGGAAATGGAATGGTCAGGAGATATAGCTATTTTACCCAAACCTTGGTTTCCATCCCCGAATGTGATAGCTCGTTGGGGATCTTGGTTTTTCTCGTAGGAGGAGAACATCTTCTTCTCCCCTGTCATGTGGTTTGTGCACCCGCTATCGATGATCCAACTTGAGCCCCCGGATGCATAAACCTACAAAACAAATTTAGTTCTTGACTTTAGGTACCCAAACGGTTTTGGGTCCTTTGGCATTAGACACAAGAACTTTGGGTACCCAAACATAAGTCTTAGAGCCCTTGTGTTTGCCCCCAACAAACTTGGCAACTACCTTGCCAGATTTGTTAGTCAAAACATAAGATGCATCAAAAGTTTTAAATGAAATGTCATGACCATTTGATGCATTAGGAGTTTTCTTCTTAGGCAACTTAGCACGGGTTGGTTGCCTAGAGCTAGATGTCTCACCCTTATACATAAAAGCATGATTAGGGCCAGAGTGAGACTTCCTAGAGTGAATTCTCCTAATCTTGCTCTCGGGATAACCGGCAGGGTACAAAATGTAACCCTCGTTATCCTGAGGCATGGGAGCCTTGCCCTTAACAAAGTTAGACAATTTCTTAGGAGGGGCATTAAGTTTGACATTGTCTCCCTTTTGGAAGCCAATGCCATCCTTGATGCCAGGGCATCTCCCACTATAAAGCATACTACGAGCAAATTTAAATTTTTCATTTTCAAGTTCATGCTCGGCAATCTTAGCATCTAATTTTGCTATATGATCATTTTGTTGTTTAATTAAAGTCACATGATCATGAATAGCATCAATATCAACATCTCTACATCTAGTGCAAATGGAAACATGCTCAACGGTAGATGTAGAGGGTTTGCAAGATTTTAATTCTACAACCTTAGCATGTAATATATCATTTTCACTTCTAAGGTTGGAAATAGTAACATTGCAAACATCAAAATCTTTAGCCTTAGCAATTAATTTTTCATTTTCAATCCTAAGGCTAGCAAGAGAATCATTTAATTTTTCAATCTTAGTACGTAAATCAACATTATCATCTCTAAGATTGGGAATTGAAACATTAGAATCAACCTTAGCAATAAATTTAGCATTTTCATTTCTAAGGTTGGCAATCAAATCATGGCATGTGCTTAGCTCACTAGTTAATTTCTCACATTTTTCAACTTCGAGAGCATAAGCATTTTTAACCTTAACATGCTTTTTGTTTTCCTTGATTAGGAAGTCCTCTTGGGAGTCCAAGAGTTCATCTTTCTCATGGATGGCACTAATTAGTTCATTTAGTTTTTCTTTTTGTTGCATGTTGAGGTTAGCAAAAAGAGTATGCAAATTATCCTCCTCATCACTAGCATTATCATCACTAGAGGACTCATATTTAGTGGAGGATTTGGATTTAACCTTCTTCTTTTTGCCGTCCTTTGCCATGAGGCACTTGTGGCCGACGTTGGGGAAGAGAAGTCTCTTGGTGACGACGATGTTGGCGGCGTCCTCGTCGGATGAGGAGTCGGTGGAGCTCTCGTCGGAGTCCCACTCGCGGCACACATGGGCATCGCCGCCCTTCTTCTTGTGGTACCTCTTCTTTTCCTTTCTTCTCCCTTCTTGTCGTCGCCCCTGTCACTGTCACTAGAAATAGGACATTTGGCAATAAAGTGACCGGGCTTACCACACTTGTAGCAAACCTTCTTGGAGCAGGACTTGTAATCTTTCCCCCTCCTTTGCTTGAGGATTTGGCGGAAGCTCTTGATGATGAGCGCCATTTCCTCATTGTCGAGCTTGGAGGCGTCAATGGGTTGTCTACTTGATGTAGACTCCCCCTTTTTCTCCTCCGTCGCCTTGAATGCCACCGGTTGTGCTTCGGGCGTTGAGGAGGTGCCTTGCTCGATGATTTTCTTTGAGCCTTTAATCATTAGCTCAAAGCTCACAAATTTTCCTATAACCTCCTCGGGAGACATTAGCTTGTATCTAGGATCACCTCGAATTAATTGAACTTGCGTAGGGTTAAGAAAAACGAGGGATCTAAGAATAACCTTGACCATCTCATGGTCATCCCATTTTTCGCTCCCGAGGTTGCGCACTTGGTTCACCAAGGTCTTCAAGCGGTTGTACATAGCTTGTGGATCCTCCCCTTGGTGAAGCATGAAGCGACCGAGCTCCCCCTCGATCGTCTCCCGCTTGGTGATCTTTGTCACCTCGTCTCCTTCGTGCGCGGTCTTGAGTACGTCCCAAATTTCCTTTGCACTTTTTAACCCTTGCACCTTATTATACTCCTCTCGACTTAGAGAGGCGAGGAGTATAGTGGTGGCTTGGGAGTTAAAGTGGTGGATTTGGGGCACTTCGTCCGAGTCGTAGTCTTCATCCCCTACGGATGGTACCTGTACACCAAACTCAACAACATTCCAAATGCTTGTGTGGAGTGAGGTTAGATGATGCCTCATTTTATCACTCCACATATTATAATCTACACCGTCAAAAACCGGTGGTTTGCCTAATGGAACGGAGAGCAAGGGAGTACGCTTTGAAATATGGGGATAGCGTAGGGGAATCTTACTATACTTCTTACGCTCATGGCGCTTAGAAGTAACGGACGGCGCGTCGGAGCCGGAGGTCGATGGTGATGAAGTGTCGGTCTCGTAGTAGACCACTTTCCTCATCTTCTTGTGCTTGTCGCCTCTCCGATGCAACTTGTGGGAGGAAGATTTCTTCTCCTTCCCCTTGCCTTTGTTGCGGGACTCTTCCGATGAAGCTTTCCCATGGCTTGTAGCGGGCTTGTCGCCGGTCTCCATCTCCCTCTTGGCGTGATCTCCCGACATCACTTCGAGCGGTTAGGCTCTAATGAAGCACCGGGCTCTGATACCAATTGAAAGTCGCCTAGAGGGGGGTGAATAGGGCAAAACTGAAATTTACAAAGTTAATCACAACTGCAAGCCGGGTTAGCGTTAGAAATATAATGCGAGTCTGAGAGAGGGTGTAAAAACAAATCGCAAGCGAATAAAGAAGTGAGACACAAGGATTTGTTTTACCGAGGTTCGGTTCTCTCAAACCTACTCCCCGTTGAGGTGGTCACAAAGATCGGGTCTCTTTCAACCCTTTCCCTCTCTCAAACGGTCCCTCGGACCGAGTGAGCTTCTCTTCTCAATCAATCGAGAACCAAACTTCCCCGCAAGGACCACCACACAATTGGTGTCTCTTGCCTCGATTACAATTGAGATGATCGCAATAAGAATGAGAAAAAAGAAGCAATCCAAGTGCAAGAGCTCAAATGAACACAACAATCACTCTCTCTAATTACTAAAGCTTTGAGTGGAATTGGGAGAGGATTTGATCTCTTTGGTGTGTCTTGAAATGAATGCTATAGCTCTTGTAAGGTGTAGAAGTGTAGAAACTTGGATGCCTTGAATGTGGGGTGGTTGGGGTATTTATAGCCCCAACCACCACAAAGTGGCCGTTGGAAGGCTGCAGTCGTATGGCGCACCGGACAGTCCGGTGCGCCACCGGACACTGTCCGGTGCGCCAGCCACGTCAGCAGACCGTTGGGGTTCAACCGTTGGAGCGCTGTCTTGTGGGCCCGCCAGGCTGTCCGGTGGTGCACCGGACAGGCCCTGTAGGCTGTCCGGTGTGCCACCCACTCGTGCTCTGCTCCTCTGCGCGCGCAGGCGCGCATTTAATGCGTTGCAGTCGACCGTTGCGCGCGAACTAGCCGTTGCTCCGCCGTCACACCGGACACTGTCCGGTGACTCACCGGACAGTCCGGTGAATTTTAGCGGAGCGGATTCCCGAAGCTGGCGAGTTCAGAGTCGCTCTCCTCTGGAGCACCGGACACTGTCCGGTGGTGCACCGGACAGTCCAGTGAATTATAGCGAAGCGCCTCTGAGATTTCCCGAAGGTGAAGAGTTGGCGTCGAGTTCCCTAGTGCACCGGACACTGTCCGGTGGTGCACCGGACAGTCCGGTGCGCCAGACCAGGGTGCCTTCGGTTGTCCCTTTGCTCTTTTGTTTGAACCCTTTTTCTTGGTCTTTTTATTGGCTTATTGTGAACCTTTGGCACCTGTAGAACTTATAAACTAGAGCAAACTAGTTAGTCCAATAATTTGTGTTGGGCAATTCAACCACCAAAATCATTTAGGAAAGAGGTGGAAGCCTAATTCCCTTTCACAAACAAATAATAGGTGTGATCAAAAGAACAACATATGCATTCGACAAGATAGGAGAATCCAGTAGATATGCTACTTTAGCAAAGAAAGCTACAATCCTTGATAAAGATGACATTGTTCTAACAAGGTGGATTGATATGTAGTAGCATACATCATGAGAAACTTATTCTCATGCAAGAGACTATATGAGATTACTAAGAAAAAGCGATAGTCTCACATAATCAAGATATAGAAATAGACTCCCCCTAGAGATATGCATCAAGAATTTGAATGAGATGAATAGATGCATTTATTTTAGAGATGTGTAGGGAGAAGCATTATACATCTTGATCAAGGCTTATAAGATTTGCAATCAGCACCTTATGCCTGACATTTTCTCAATGAAAAGGATTTGGAATACTCACAACCACACCATTGATTGTTTTGTAGAAGTAGGTGGTGTTGTTCTTGATGTCCTCCTCGTTCATTTGAGAGTCCTCCCTTTACAGTGGCTTCTTTTTCCTTCCAAACTTATTGAAAATACTCAAGAAAGATGTTAATAACACAAGGGAGTATATAATGAAGGATGATTTCTTTAGATAGGAAATAAACACAATTCATCATCCATATTTCACATATACATAAAGTAAATTCCTTAACGTTATAGCACAACAATATGCATCCTTTAAGCATTTTGATCAATCATAGGAAATTTACTTCTTCATATTGAGTTTAGTAATCATTACTTGGAAGCAAATCAATATGATAACACACACACACACACACACACACACACACATATATATATATATATATATATATATATATCGCAAAGGCATGAATTAGATTCTAATGGACATGCGCATTTAAAAGAATGAGATTGAATGCACGTCTAGCTGATTTAGGTCCAATAAAGAATCTATTCCTCACATGGGTAGGATATGATAATTTAGATTAAATAGCCATTGAGATGGGAACTAAATTTGATTAAGAAGATGAGTTCCCATACCTTTGCTTTTACCTTTCTTCCTTTGGGTGAAGAGCAACCCATGAGGCTTGTGCACTTTCCTTTTTGTAGATATTCATAAGTAGGCTTAAGAGATACTTTGTTAGTAACACAAGCACTAGTTTCCATTTTCGTAATCATTTTTGATAAGGAATGAAAAGCTGGATTACTAAAACATGGAAACTTCATAGCATGAACTAGATTATCCATAGATGATGTTATGCTTAATTTTAACTCATAAAATAAGCATAAATAATCCTTTAAGATTACGGGTATAAATCTAATTCGTGATATGGAAAGCGATAAATGTGAAAGAATCAAATCCAATTTAAGCAAGTAGAAACATACCATAAATCATTGGATTGGTTTCTCTTTTCATGTTAGATTACGCATTTCCAAAGAGAAACTTATTCTCTACAAGTGAGACTACTTGGAATACTTGGATAAAAGCATTGGTCCCACTATTGTAGTTATAGAGAGAGTTTTCCTTTTATAAGTGTTTTAAGGATTTGAATTCCTTATATGGCACCATATTCTTTTAGGAACTTGAAAAATCTCTTTATATCTAGAATCATGGCAATAATAGAATGACTAGCGAAAAACATGCCATGAGATACTTGCAACAATTTAAAGCATGTAGATTGCCATAGGATGGAAATGATGAGTATGCAATCTACCATATGAGAGAAAATTCTTCAAAGAATGGTAATATAAATTTAGAGATATCTGAAGTGCTTCTTTTTCTATGTGACTACACAAGACACATGAGAAATCATAATTTTTTAAAAAAACATGCACTTAAAACATAAGTGTTACCATCCTTTGGCTTTCCTCCATGTTGTAGGCCTTGATTTTTCCGCACAAGATAATTCCTCATTTCCTACAACATCGATATCTTCCTCGAGATGATATGAGTTTAAGACATAGTAATTTGAAGAATAACCTTAGGTCAATCACGGATATAGATCATTGAAGATTGATAGCTTGAGTTGATAAGAATTGAATGGACTCTCTCAAGCACCCCAAGGCTTCATATCATCTCCTTCTCCTGCAAAGCTTGTCAAGTACATTTTGGTACCCATCGCTTGATGGGTCCATCACGGTTAGTCAACAAAGATTTAGGAACCCAAAAGTCCTTTGTGTTAGCACTAGGTAAACTCATTACCTTTCTAGCACAAGTTGCAATTTTGAGTTGCCTAGTTACATGAGAATTAATTGACAAGCTAGGAGTGGGGTTGTTACCAATGGGACAATCTTTACATTGATGTCCCTTCTTTCGGCATATGTAGCATAGGCGATCTTCGAGCTTTGAAGATTTCTTCCTTCCTTGCTTCTTGCTTGCTACATGGTTAGTGAATATTTTCTTTTCTAACATTATGCCTTTTTGTTTTAAATGGGGACAAGATCTAAATAAGTGTCCCTTCTTGGAGCATTTAAAACACAATTTATCATCCTTGCTAGTAATCAAGTCATTTTGTATATAGGTACATGACTTAATCGAGTGTCCCTTTTCAAAGCATTCACTACACTTCTTACTTCTCTTAGTGTGAAGTGTGGCTTGATTATTACCTTGGATGTTACCTTTTGTGGAGGCATGGTTGAGGCTTTTCGAAGAGGTATTGATTTTCTTCTTTTGTTCCTTCCTCTTGGTAATCCTCAAGTCCTTGACACTTTCTTCAAGGGATTTAGTGCATGTCACGGTTGTTCCCGTCTCAAGCTTCTTCACCATGTGATCACGGTTATCTTGAGAAGGTTGAGCAAAGCACTTCCCTTTTAGTTGTGTCAAGCTCACTTTTAGCCTCTCATTTTCTTCTTTGAGCTTTTGATATGTATCATCATTTGTTCCTGCAAATTCTAGCTCAAAGGAAGATTTGCTTGTCGACAGACAACAAGCATTAGCACATGGTAATGTAGTTTCAAATTGAATACATGTGCATGAGTGAGGTTGTTGGGATTTTAAGTTTTCTTTCACAACCTCATGAGCAATATTCAATATGATATGACCATCCATAAGATTTTCATGAAAACATAGGAGCATATCATATTTTTCTTGAAAAGCTAGATTTTCATCTTTTAGCTTTTCTACTTGGTCCTTAAGCAAGGCATTTCTATTTACTAATTGAGTGATACAATGTAAAGCATTATCTTGCTCAATTGAAATAGTTTCATACCTTTGGACCAAATCTACATGAGATCACTTTAGCTCCTCATGTTCTTTAGTCAACTCGTCAAAGTGTAGCATTTTCATGGAGAGAACATTTTCTAGCCTTTGACGAGCTTCGCTTTGCTCTCTCGCTCTTTCTAGAAGTTTGAGCATGACTGCCTTATCTTCTTGGCTTAGGCGAGCGTAGAGTTGCATGAAGCTTCTTTCTTCCTCCTCATCCTCATTTGTGCTTCCGCTATCATTTTCATTAGCCACACATTATATGTGGGAATCGAGATGGGAAGACAAACCTTTTGGAGAGGTGGATTCATCGTTTGGTCTCCATCGTTCATTTTCTTCTTCTTCCTTCAAAGGGTTAGTTTCACAAATACCAAAGGAAGTAGAAGCACAAAATTAACTATCATGTTTGGACTCATCAACTTTACTTTTAATTCTAGTCCAATATCATGCGCATCAGGAATGTTTTCATAACGATTAATTATGAAGGCATGATAATCTTCTTTGCTAAGAGAATTACCTAAGATGTCAAGAGCAAGACAATTTAGGCTTAAACATCTTTGATCTTCCTCGGAAATATTTTTTCTATCATAATTGAAGGGCATGATACTCTTGTCTATAATTTGTTCTAATCGGGAGTCTACGATTCTAAAAGCATTTATCACACTAGTAGACCATGAAGCATAATTAGAAAAATCATCAAATAGAATCTCAAGAGTTACCTCCTTCTGAGTTGACTTCTTGTTCTTTTGGGATCTTCTATGAGCCATCACTTCGAGTTGTAAGACTCAATATGAAGTGCCTAGCTCCGATACCAATTGAAAGTCGCCTAGAGGGGGGGGGTGGATAGGCGAAACCTGAAAATTAAAACTTTATCTCCCAACTAGATCCCTTGATTAGTGGTTAGAACAAGATATACAATTATTGGAGTATAAAAACTAAGTCCTTGCTTGTAAAGAGTATTGTTTTCAAATAATGTGGAATTGATAAAACAATACAACTAATAGGTCTATGAGAATAAAGCAAAGGGGCTTAGACGAGAAGAGCAATGACACAAGTTCTTTCTTGCAATGTGTTGCTTTACTAAATGAGAATTTAACTTAAAGCAACACCAAATAGTATTAGCAAAGAATAGTGCAAGAAAAACTTAGAAAGTGAAACAACAAACAAATCACAAGCAATAAGCACACGAGACACGGGTGATTTGTTTTACCGAGGTTCGGCCCTCGAAGGCCTAGTCCCCGTTGAGGAGTCCACTAAGGACGGGTCTCTTTCAACCCTTTCCTTCTTTCTCCACTGATCACCAAAGACTGGAGAGCTCTTCTTCTTCTCAAGGATCACTTAAGACCCCACAAGGATCACCACACTCTTTGGTGTCTCTTGCTAGCTTTTATAAGCCTCCAACACTTTGGAGGAAATTCAATGGGAGTCAAAACTCCACGCACAAATGAACACAAAGATGAAGCACACACTATCTCTCAATGAATCTCACAAGGCACTAGTGCTAAACTCAAATGAGTAGCTCTCTTTTGCTTGCTCTTTTTTGTGGCACTTGTGTTGGTTGTAGTGGTCTAAATCTTGTGTATAGGATGGATCAATGAACATATGTGGTTGGGAGGGCTTGAGTATGTCAACTAGATGACTTGGAATGTTGCTTGGGCTCCTCTCTTTGAAGTGGCCGGTTGGGGTGGTATTTATAGCCACCAACCAAAGATGTAGCCGTTGGAGAAGGCTGCTAGCAATGGGCGCACTGGACAGTCCGGTGCGCCACCGGACAGTGTCCGGTGTGCCGCCACGTCATCCTCCCGTTAGGGCTTGGAGCTGGTCGACCGTTGGAGGCTTTGTCCTTATGTGGCACCGGACAGTCCGGTGCCCTTCTGACCGCCTGCTCTGACATCTGAATTGCACTGTTCACTTTGCAGAGTCGACCGTTGCGTGCAGATGACCATTGCTCCGCTGGTGCACCGGACAGTCCGGTGAATTATAGCGGAGCTGCGCCTGGGAAACCCGAAGCTGAAGAGTTTGAAGTCGATCTTCCCTGGTGCACCGGACACTGTCCGGTGGCACACCGGACAGTCCGGTGCGCCAGACCAGGGAGCACTTCGGTTTCCTTTGCTCCTTTCTTCTTGAACCCTTTTTAATCTTTGTATTGGTTTTGAGTTGAACCTTTGGCACCTGTAGAACATATACTCTAGAGCAAACTAGTTAGTCCAATTATTTGTGTTGGGCATTTCAACCACCAAAATCATTTAGGAAAAGATTTAAAGCCTATTTCCCTTTCACCCATCCCCAATTAAGAGAAAACTAGGTACTAACAGCTAGCACAAACTATCTAGATTTTAGTCATCATCACATCGGCAAGCACTCATCCATGAACCATGATTCATTCATCCATCCATCAGAAAAGAAATAAGTACTTCAGGACCGATAGAAGAAATAGAGAAATAGAGTCTACTCATCTTCCTTGGTCACCATCTGAGTTCGTTGGCACCTGAGAATCCATGGTCGTCACTTTCGTCCTAGGCTCCTAGCATTCGATGGTGCTCCTCGTCGTGGTGAAGTCGCCAATGTGCACTGCCAGCGTAACTGTCCAGGCGTGCGGCGGTTAGCCGGATGGGCAGGGCGTAGCATATGGCTGGTTATTTTAGGGTTTTTTTGCTAGTCTACTAGTTGTCTTTTCGTGTTGCCTTGTTGGGCTAGGACCTGGGGCCTGGTGCGCTGCTGTGCTGGGCTTGATGGCTAGCTCGGCCTCGACGCATTCATACAAACACGATATATGTACACATATTAAATACCTATGGGTAATCGGGTTCGGATTATTGCTTCCCAAACCCATACCCGTTTACCCAATGGGTAGAGATTTTGTACCATATCCATACCCATGGGGACAATTTGTGTCTCATACTCGTACCCTAATAGGGGAATTCCCCATGGGTTAGCGGGTATCGGGTCACCGTTGACATCTCTATGTGGGTGCCTCTTGGTTTAGAGCTGCTCCGGCTGGGCTTCTTTCTCCGCTTGCGTGCTCTCTCACTATATATCTAGCGGTATACTACCTATGTCGCCTCCAGATGCCCAAGTCTTCGTCGTGTCCTTCTTCGGCAACGAACAAGTATGTCCATCTCTTTTCTTCCCCTCCTACTCTACGAAACCTTGGAAGTGTGGGTGGCGAGGGATGGGGTCTCTGATTTGCTGCATATGGTACCCGTTCATTTATAAAAAAATAGTATGTGAAGACCAGAGGCAATCAATAAAAAATCTTGAGATCTTTTTTTGGATAATTTATGTTGGTATTGTTGTGAGCCATCATAACGCACGGGTAACCTACTGTTGGGGCGAAGGCAAAGACGCCATCCTTCGCTCGGGGCCTTCGCCGTAAACGCTGGCCCGACAGAGACAAGACAACGGTCAGGGACACCCTTCGCCCCATACGACATCGGACGAAGACCCGTAGCGAGGTCATCCCACTGTGCGGCCTCGTCCAGCGCGGAGGCCCACGTGTGATCCGGCCCATTGTAACAGGCCCTGCGTTGCCGCTGCGTGTTACGGGCCTAATTTATAAAGGCGTCCCTGTAATTACAGTCTGTAACCCTGCTTTATGGGAATATTCCGGGGATAACCTAGGTGTCTGAGGGCACATGCGTCCTTAACACGGGACGCTGGGTACCCGGACACCTATAAATACCCTCGCACAGTGCCCTTGAGAGGCTGGCTGAACAGTGCTTTTGCCATCACGTGCTAAAACCCTGTTTGTGCTATCACCCCCTGTTGGATCAACTTGCGCCCGTGTGCAAGTTTCAACATTTGGCGCCCACCGTTCGTGCTACGAAGAAACACCCGCGATGGCACCCAAGAAAACTAGCTCGAAGGCTGACGAGGCTGCGAAGGCAGCACTGCTGGCCGCAAGAAAGGGCAAGGCCCTCGCACTCACCCACTCCACCCACCAAGAGGCCGCTGCAGACGGTGTTCCCCGCACCGGCGAAGACGATGCCCCCCCGCACCGGCGGCCTCGGACAACCGCAACCTCCCCCAGGCTTCGCCCCACCGGAGGGCGCGGACCTCGCCGAGGACGGTGAAGTCCTCGGCTTTGCCCCACCGGAGGGCGCGGACCTCACCGAGGACGGTGAAGTCCTCGGCGTTTCAGCGGAAGAACAGCTGCAGCTGCGCGCCCTGCGCCTCAAGAACCGCAATCTCCAGAGGCAAAAAGAGATATTGGAGGCCAAGCGCCAGCGCATGTCTGCACTAGCCAAGGTGCGGCAAATGATACGCGACGAAGAGCAGAAGGCCTAGGACCTCGAGCGGGAGATCACGCTGATGCAGCGCGAAGGCCACCTCGGCCTGCAGCACGGGCCACCCCTGCAACAGCGCGCGCAGGCGGAAGACCCGCACTTCCCCCAGCGCGACTACGCCTTCCCACACGCCGCGCCATTTCAAGGGGTCAACTACCTCGACGAGCGAAGTCCCCTGGCACCACATCTGCAAGTGACACCCTGGCCTGCCAATTTCCGGGCAGGGACCTATCCCAAGTACAACGGCAGCACGGACCCTGCACAATACATCATGAGTTATCAGATCGCCGTTGCATCTTCCGGAGGGGACGACGCCACAATGGCCAAGTCTTTCATCATCGCCCTCGAAGGCCCAGCTCTCACCTGGTTCACCAGGTTGCCCCCGCTGTCCATTGACTCCTGGAGAAGCCTAAGGGACAAATTCCTGCTCAACTTCCAAGGGTACCGCCCAGACACCGACGCCTTGGCCGAACTCTCACTCTGCAAGCAGCTGGAAAAAGAGACTCTGCGGGAATATTACCGCAAGTTTCTAACACTCAAGTCACAGCTGCCCTCAGTTGATGACCAGATCACCATTCACTACGCCATCAGTGGCCTTCATGCCGGCGTCCTTTACAGTCATTGCATCAGGGACCCGCCCAAGAACCTCCAGGAGTTATATCAACTATTTGAAAAATACGCCAAATCCGAAGAGCTCCACCAGCGCAAGGTTGAGTCCCAGAGAAAGCCCAAAGATGCTCCACAGTCCAGCCGCACGTGGACGAGGACTCCGCAGCCAGACTCTGGCCGAGACGGCCGTAACCAGCAGCAGGTGCACAACATCGCCAACCAGCACCCCGCTGGTGATGCCCCTCACCGCCAGGAGTATCCCCCCCAGGGCCGCGGAGGTGGAACTCGCGGTAGGGGCCGGGGACGCGCGCAGCCGCCGTGCCGATTCTACTGTCTCTTCCACGGCGAAGACTGCGCCCACCAAACAAAAGACTGCCCAGAAACGAAGGCCACCAGAGACAGGATGGCACGGGCGCAACCGGCCGACAACCCAAGGGTCGTCGCACACACTTATCAGCAACACCCTCCACCATATATCCACGCCCCCGCTCCGCATCCACCGCACCACGCTTACCAACACCATCAGGAAGTTCAAATCGTACCTCCCCCACCCCCGCCTCCACACCAGCAACAACAAAACATCCCCCACCCCACGCCCCCAAGCAAGAAGACTTCGCTGATCAGCCGTATTGCGGAGTCATTCATATGATCACTGGTGGGTCCAGTGTCGACTTCGACACCAAGCGACAAAAGCGGGACCACTACCGCAGCATCAACCACGTCGCCATCACCGGTCCAGTCGTGCAGACGAAGTGGTCCCATGTACCGCTAACTTTCGATGCCCGAGACGTCGACCTGCGCAGCGCCCCCACATCGACGCCATGGTCATCAACTGTAGCGTGGCAGGCTGGGACCTGCACAAAGTCCTCGTTGATAATGGCAGCCAGGCAGACATCATATTCCTCCATGCCTTCGACCGCATGGGCATAAGCCACAGCTTGCTCAAGCCTTCGGACAATCCATTGTACGGCTTTGGCGGCAAGGGCACTTTTCCTATCGGCAAAATAGAATTGCCTCTCTCCTTCAGTGTAGCGCCCAATGCCCGAAGTGAGCAAATAACCTTCGACATCGTCGACATGGTGTATCCGTACAACGCTATCATGGGCTGGGGCTCCATCAACAAGTTTGAGGCAGCCATTCACGGATTGTACCTGTGCATGAAGATACCAGGTCCGTTGGGAGCCATCTCGATCTACGGCAATTAGCAGACTGCACGCAACATAGAGCGGGACTTCGTCCCCGGGCAAAGAAATGTCCACTGCCTCACGGCCCAGCGCGAAGTCCCAGTGCCCGCCAGCTCAACTGAAAAACAGCACAAGGCGCAGCTGCAAAGCAACGACGGGACCAAGACTGTCCCCCTCGACCTGGCCACACCCAAGCAAACAGTCACGATCAGCGAAGACCTCACCTCGCATGATGAGGAAAAGCTCCTGTGCTGCTTGTCCAAGAACAAGGACGTCTTCGCTTGGTTAGCCCTTGACCTGGTCGGGGTCAGCCGGTCCATAATTGAGCACAGCCTGGGAATCGACCCCTCGGTAAGACCGAAAAAACAACGTCTTCGCAAAATGTCCGACGAGAAGACAGAGGCCGCCAAGGCAGAGGTACACTGCCTCCTGGAAGCCAAATTTATCGAGCCAGTGGCTTACCCCACGTGGCTCTCCAATGTGGTAATGGTCCAGAAAAAGAGCGGCAAGTGGCGAATGTGCATAGACTTCACCAGCCTCAATAAGGCCTGCCCAAAGGACAACTTCCCTTTGCCCCGGATCGACGAAATAGTCGATAGCGCGGCCGGGTGCGAGGTCATGTCACTCCTCGACTGCTTCTCTGGGTATCATCAAATATACATGAAGGAGGAGGACAAGGCCAGCACCAGCTTCATAACACCCTTCGGCACATATTGCTTTATCAGAATGCCGGAGGGACTCAAGAACGCCGGGTCCACCTTCTCCCAGCTCACCAAAACAGTGCTCGAAGGGCAAGTCGGCAGAAACGTATTCACATACGTGGACGACATCGTCGTCGCCAGCAGGAATAAAGAGGACCGCCTCGCAGACCTCGCCGAGACATTCACGAACATGCGGGACGCACGACTTCGCCTGAACCCCGATAAGTGCGTCTTCGGTGTTCGCTAGGGGAAAATATTGGGTTATCTGGTATCACACCGCGGCATCGAGGCCAACCCAACCAAAATCCAGGCCATTATTAACATGACGCCCCCGCAGTCACCCAGAGAGGTCCAGCGTCTGACGGGCAGATTGGTCGCCCTCAACAGGTACATTTCCAAATCCACTGAGCGAAGTCTTCCCTTCCTCAAAACACTCCGCGGCGCAAAAGACTTCGTTTGGGGACCAGAGCAGGCGGCGGCCTTCGCCTCACTAAAACAGTACCTAATGGAGTTGGCCGTTCTTACGAGCCCCGACTCTTTGCTACCACTGTTGCTTTACGTCGCGGCTTCGTCGCACGCGGTCAGTGCGGCACTGGTTCAGGAGCAGACAGTAGAGGGCGTGATCAGGCAGTGCCCAGTATATTATGTCTCCGAAGTGCTCACACTGTCAAAGTGTAACATGACGGAGCTCGAAAAGATTGCATATGCAGTTGTCATGTCTTCGCGCAAATTGCGCCACTATTTCGAAGCATTCAAGGTCCGCGTCACCTCAGATAGGGGACTCGGCGAATTATTCAGAAACCCGGAGGCATCGGTGCGGATCACCAAATGGGTGGCCGAGCTCTCCGGCTACCACATCACTTTCGAGCCCAGGACAGCGATCAAGTCACAAGTTCTAGCAGACTTCGTCGTCGACTGGACCGGGCCAATAACACAGCCGAAGCCGTTCGCAGAGAAGGTTCAGACAATCCACTGCGACGGCGCCTGGTGCCATGCGGGGGCAGGCGCTGCTGCAGTCATCACCTCACCCGCCGGGGTCAAGCATAGATACGTGGCACGCTTAAGCTTCACCCTGGAATCTGACAGATGCACAAACAACATCGCAGAATACGAAGCTGTCATCCTCGGCCTCCGCAAATTAAGAGCCCTCGACGTCACCACCTGTATAGTCCGAACAGACTCCAGGGTAGTCGCCGGCCAAGTCGAGAAAGACTATGCAGCAAAGGACCCCGCACTTATGCAGTACCTCGCGGCCATCCGAAGCCTCGAGAAACAATTCAAGGGATTCACTTTGCAGCATGTGGACCGGGCCAAGAATGAAGAAGCTGACGCATTGGCCAAGGCAGCCGCCAGGGGCGAAGCCCTACCCTCCGACGTGTTCTATCACGTCATCGGCACGCCAGCCGTCCGCAGTCCCGAAGGGCTCCAAATAACCAACGACAGCGAGGGCCAACGCATGATCAACCTTATCATGACCGAGGACTGGCGGGCGCCAATAACCCTGTACCTGCAAGGGTACTATCATCCAGTCGACAGCAACGAGGCCAAGCGCCTCCACCACTGAAGCCGGGACTTTGCATTGATCGAGGGCCAACTGTACAAAAAGGGGGTCAGCCAGCCGATGCTTAAGTGCGTCACCGAGACCGAAGGCATTCAAATCCTGCGCAAAGTCCACAGGGGGACCTGCGGCTCCCACGAAGGCCCCAGGGCCCTAGCGGCAAAGGTGATACGCCAAGGCTTCTACTGGCCCGCCATTATCTGTGCCGCAAATCGGGTTGTCAGATCCTACGAAGCCTGTCAGAAATTTTCCCCGCGTTTGGGACGCCCCTCGCAGTTCACGAAGCTGATCGCCCACACGTGACCCCTTCAGCGTTGGGGCCTAGACATCGTCGGGCCCCTGCCCACGGCTCAGGGGAACCTCAAGTTCACCTTTGTAGCCGTTGAATACTTCACCAAATGGATTGAAGCGAGGGCAGTCTCCACCATCACATCAAAGACGGCCCAGAAATTTTTCTGGCAAAATATTGTTTGCCGCTTCGGAGTACCATCCGAACTCACGGTCGACAACGGCAAGCAGTTCGACAACCAAGATTTCAAAGACTTCTGCTTCTCCATCGGCACCAAGCTTGCCTTCGCCTCCGTGTACCATCCCCAGTCCAACGGAGTCGTGGAGCGCGCCAACGGCAAAATTTTCACAGCTGTCAAGAAAATGCTCCTCGACGACAAAAAAGGCAAGTGGCCCGACCTGTTACCCGAAGTGGTCTGGGCACTAAATACAACTGAGTGCAGGGCGACTGGGTTTACCCCCTTCCGCCTATTATACGGATCGGAGGCCATGACTCCGCAAGAAATAAAGCACGGGTCGCCTCGGACAGCCGCGTCGGTCGTCCCAGACGTAGATGAGCCAACTTCGAAGGATCTCATCGACGGAGACCGCGTCTTCGCCCTGCAGGCTCTGGACAAATACCAAGCCCAGACAAAAGCATGGCGCGACCAGGCAGTCATCCCAAGGGAATTCAACAAAGGGGACCTCGTCCTCATCCGGACAGCTCGAACGGAGTCCAGAGGCAAGCTGGAGCCCGTGTGGGAGGGCCCTTACATTGTCAAGTCGAAGGCCTCCCCCAGCGCATACAGGCTTGCAACGCCAAACGGCGAAGACTTAGAGCATTCCTGGAACATTGATAATCTGCGCAAATTTTTTGTTTGGCTCATCAGGGCCAGCCCGCCCTTGTAATTTGTAAAAACAATTTTGTTCTGGCCCGCACTCTTTTCCTCCTGGGGGGTGAGGTTTTTAACAAGGCGGAGTCATATAATATACAAGAGAAAAATCCCCCGCAAAATCCACATCGAAAAAAGACCACATCAACGGTCTTCGACATTCGACTAATACAAAGTCACCGCGAGGCCCAGCAGCAGCCGCCCTCGCGTGCGACAAATCCGCGCAGAAGTCGCCTAAGGGTGCAGCCGGACTAGCACATCAAGTGCGAAAAATCGAAGTCTTCCACGAAGACTATCCGCGCAGAAGTCGCATAAGGGTGCAGCCAGACTAGCACAATAAGTGCGAAAAATCGAAGTCTTCCACGAAGACTATCCGCGCAGAAGTCGCCTAAGGGTGCAGCCGGACTAGCACTATAAGTGCGAAAAATCGAAGTCTTCCACGAAGACTATCCACGCAGAAGTCGCCTAAGGGTGCAGCCGGACTAGCACATCAAGTGCGAAAAATCGAAGTCTTCCACGAAGACCATCCGCGCAGAAGTCGCCTAAGGGTGCAGCCGGATTAGCACATCAAGTGCGAAAAATCGAAGTCTTCCACGAAGACTATCCGTGCAGAAGTTGCCTAAGGGTGCAGCCGGACTAGCACAAATAGTGCGAAAAATTCTAGTTTGCCGCAAGCACTATCCCTGCAGAAGTCGCCTCAGGGTGTAGCAGGGACAGCGCAACAAGTCCGACGAACTGATTACAATGGTACAGCCGCACGAAGCCTAACAAGTGCAAAAACGGCTACACCAAACTGTCCGCTCAAAGGCCGACTACATGCGCACCAGACCAACATAAGAAACACACCAGACCAAGCACTTAACGCCCTCGCGAACATAGCCGAGTGTGCGAAGGCACACAACCTCATCATACAAGCCATTACACATGTACAAGCGAGGGCATCGCATTCTACATCGGCTCGACCTTCGGAATAATTCCCATCTCCCTATAGTTAAATAACATTATCCTAAGCTCCTCACCCGCAAAAAGACTTCACAACTCCCCCTCACCTGCACTCACAGCGGCCGGCAAGGACAACAGTTCCTGCCTGCCAGCGCCACCCACACGAAGCCGACCGACGTCCGCTCCACTCACTCTACGCTTCGCAACCGCCCTTCGCCGCCTACGCCTAGTACTCAGACCAGACACAACATTAGCATCCGCAGCTTGCGACGAAGCCTCCGCCACTGCCACATCCAAGGCCGCAAAGTAGTCCAAGTCCTCATCCAATGACTCTTCGGTCCATTCAACAGAGCTCCCAGAGTCACCAAACTCGGAAAATTTAGACGCAGACTCATCCGATTTATTCCCATCATCCACGGTCGAAGCCGCCAAAAAATTAGCAGTAGCGGTTGCGTGCGCAGGCCCAAAATCTTGAACCTGCGCAGCAACCAAAGTTCAGCAACAATATCCAAAATTTCCTAACTACCCACACCAACTAGGCCACCTGCGAAGACCCAGCCGTCGCGGGAGCCTCCGCTGTCGCCTCCGCAGCCACCGCCACAGGATCCTTAGCCCTCGGCGCAGCAGTTGACGATGGGTCTCCGCCGGCCGCAGTGGCTACAAGGGCATCGGGAGCGCCTTCGGCGATTTCCGGGGTGGCTCCGGTGCGGCCTCGGACACAGCCGCCGCCGGGTTTGGCTCCGGGTCAGGGAGCGCGCTGTTCAAAGCCCCGAAGTCATCCACCCTCTTGCCACGCGCCGCCTGCGGCACAGCACACAGACTCAGCAAACCCACATTTAACCCACATTAAACAAACACCAAACAAAAGCCAAACATTACCTGACTCCTCGCCGTCTCAGCCCGCTCCCTGACCACCTCTCGGCCGTGGGGGCCCCACATCCGGTCGTAGAGGGCTCCGGCGGATTCCTTCACTATAGGTTCCTCAACCTTGTAGATATCACGCTCCAAATCCTCATCAGCTTGGTCGAAGACCTCATAGTGCCGGCACCCTTCGCGAGAGAGCGCGTTCATCGCCCCCTCGCAGGTGACCAGAGAGGCATAAGACATAAACCCCTCCACGATGGTGGGGAGCGCCTGCAGCTCCTCCTGCACCCACTCAAGGCAGCGAAGTCCGGGCTCTCGGTCCGGCACTTCAAACTCAGCGGTCCGTGCGCCCAGCTCACGGTATGAATCCATAAGCTGTTTGCGCGTCCGCTCAGCCTCCGTGCGCACCGAGGCCTCGACCCTCTCCACACGGCTCTGCAGCGCGCTGAGCCGCTCCTCCAGCTACTCGGCGCGCTGCCTGGAAAGGCTCCCCTCCGCCCGCGCCAAATTGGCCTCCGCCTGCGCAGCCTGCGCCTTGGCGAGGGCCTCATTAGCCTCCTCCCTCTTAGCCGCCAGTTGACGCCAGAGGTCAGCCTTCTCACCCTCCAGCACAGCCACCTTGTCGGCCAGCTTGCGGCACTTACTGTCAGCGGCCGACTTTTCCCGGACGGCGTTGCAGACACAACTGCCATCAGGGCCCCCGACGCCGCGCGGTTTGCGAAGTCAGCCGCCTACAAGACACACATAAGACCACAGCCCCGACGAAGCCGTTTAACAAAAAAAAAGAAAAAAAACCGAGGCCTAGCTCAACGCACCTGACTTAGTGCCTCATTCATCTCCTCAAGCCGGCGGGACACGGCACCCGCCTCGTCCCTGACGGCAGTGAGTGCCGGTATTTCGCCGCCGGCACAAAGAGCACTGCCCTTCGCCCTTGGCACCACGGCAGCCGCCGCGGCAAGAGGAACAACAGCAAGCAGGTCTTCGTCCGACCCTGCGACGCGTCAACAAATCAAAAAAAAAAGAAAAAGAAAAACGAGCCAACGACTTACCAACAAGATAATCGTCCACACTAATCACTACAAGAAACTGGTTAAAGAACGTGGGTGAAAAACCGTCGAACTTAATGTAATAGGCCGTCGAACTTAACATAAGAACGTGGGTTTACCCACGTTCATAGCCGACGGCGTTTTTTTTGACGAACTTAAAGAAGTAAGTTCGACGGCCCCCACGTTCTTAAGGTTAAGAACGTGGGTACCGTCGAACTTAAGGTTAAGAACGTGGGTACCGTCGAACTTAAGGTTAAGAACGTGGGTTTTTAAGTTCGACGGGGGCCGTCGAATGTTTTCCCATAAGTTCGACGGCACCCACGTTCTTAACCTTAAGTTCGACGGGGCCACGTGGCCGTCGAACTTATGGATCGTGCGTGGGTCGGCGAGGGCTGCCCATTAAGTTCGACGGTACCCACGTTCTTAACCTTAAGAACGTGGGTACCCACGTTCTTAACCCTTTTTCAGAAAAAAAATAAAAAATACAAAAATGAAAAATTAGACACACATAATATCACATGCAACACAATATATCACATACAATACAGATTTCAAACACATTGATATATGTTCATATCACAAATTCACACAAGTCCAAATATATAAGTTCACAAATTCACATAAGTCCAAATACATAAGTTCACAAATTCACACAAGTTCACATTTTTAGTTCATAAGTTCAAACACACAAGTTCAAACATTAACTCCATCGCTCTCGATCAGGACATCAGATTGTTGTTCGTAGCTCCACCACTAGAATTGAGACATCTGTCCGCAAAGTCAACGTGAGGGGGAGGAGTCACTTGATGAGAGCCGGAATCCTACAAAATAAACCAAAATTCTCATAAATACACAACTAGCATTAAATCACATGTACATAAAGATATAGGAAAGCATGATAAACACAAAATGTGGCTTCCATATTTGTGCATGAACATGAACATGAGAGTGAAAACAGACTTCATTTCAAGACGCAGCACCGTGTTATTTAAAATGATGCATCGTGCAAAGGATCTGCGATGTTAACTATCCAAGAAACTACTTTGGAAATTCAGACTTAGACGCTATTCCAAATCTGAAAATTCAGAATTCAGCCACCTAATAGTCCAAAGCATGTCACAACAAAACAACTCTCACAACACTAAACTGCGTATGTAAAGTCTTAACATAAATATAGTAGTTCAATGTCTCAAATATATGGCATCAAATCCTCCAAGGTACAACGATTTAACAATGACTTACCAGTTGCTTACAAAGTTTTTGGAAGCCACACAACTTGACCAGACCCTCTTAACAGCTGAGCATCATATTGAGAACACCATGGTAAACGGCTCGCTCAACCTTCAGAAGTAATTTGTGTTGAATGATACATCCAAACCCACCTAACAGTCCAAAGCATCCAGTTGAGCTCTATACTCTCTCATCATTTTGTCTTTGTCAGCCTCCAGCTCGCCCCTTTTCAGTTCCTCTTCCTGACAGTGAACATGAATACCATCAATAACTACAGAACTGCTTATAAAAAAGCGTTGGCAATTAGAATAGATCTTGGAGTAACAATAAATGTTGCTAACATTAAAAGGCACAATATGCTTATCCAAATAGTGGTACTGAGTGCTGGAAACCTGGAATCTGTTACAAAATAAAACCGAGAACCTGAAAATGCTAAATAGGCCCTGTTTGGAATTACTAAGGTTTGTCTATAAAGACACTACGGTTGGGACTTACTACTTACGAGTGACTCAATAGTCAACATATGAATCACCCAAGCAAAAACATCAAAACCAAGATGGAATACTGTTATTTTGAGTGAGGGCATGCAAAAGATGTGAATGTTTTATATAAAGGCTTCTGATATTAGATTATGGCGAGGTGACCAAAGTGGACGACACATAAAATGAGCATGATACTAGTCTGCCAGGGCAAAATTTCAGGATGCTAAGTATCCAATTATGGCAGTTGCATTGCATTTTCATCTAAAGCAAATTACTAATGCAATCTAGCATGAGTAGTGCATTAGAATTTACAACAAAGGGAGATATAGCTTCAGAAGAACCAAAGGACATGATTTCCTTGTCAAAGAATGGATTGGATATTCAAGAGTGAACAGGTAATTACCCCATAGAAGGAGATGACTTCATCATCCGCTGAGTTAGAGCCAAAATTCTTCGCCAGATCAGAGATGCACACATGGGCATCTTCCATGTAATCGCGACCTCCAATATCAGACCACTCCCCTTAACGGATGAACGGGATGAAGTTGTTTGGCTTAGTTTGCTTGAGCTCAGCAGACACCGTGTTCTCACAAACCCTCTCCATCTGCACATTATCCAAGGATGATTAGAACCCAGCGGAAAAGAAAGGTTTTTTAAGATAAACCACTCAACCAAAATACAAGCACTATATAAGATTCGATTGAAGAAACCCTTAAAATGAACAGGTTATTAGTTCCAAGGCAATGAATAAAAAATCCTACTCCAGCACTCCCACCCTGCTGCCAAGAACTAGAATTCCCTAGACATACTTGTTGCCACCACAGATAGAACGCAGTAGTTAAGTAGTGATACAGCTAGCTGGTTGTTGATAGCGACGTGGAATCAGAAGTCCGATCTAGTAAAACTAAGTGATAGGAGGCAAATCATTATTGGACAGGAAATGCTACATGTAACAATTTCTAGAGAGGGGCAAATGATAAAGAAAACACCCAATTGTCCTTCCAGCCAAAAAGGTTATAACATCGTATATAAACTTGGCAAAGGAGCAAACAGTTGTGGCAATATGATAGGACATCAGCAACCCCGGCTGTTCGTCTCTGTTGACCCCAGCGGCGAGGGAGCGTCGACGCGGTCCGGCCATCCGATCAAATAACAAAAAGAATTCAAAAGACAGTTGGTTGTGCAGGAAAACTTGTGCAGGAGTAACATAAAAATGGAAGTGTTTGCATCATCAGAACACAAATCACAAAAACAGAAACCAGAGAATATAATGTAAAACCAAATGCTCAAGATTGTTTGAGCTTTATGACTGCAACTGCAGTTCAGGCACATTAAACATCAACTGGACTATGCAAGTACCTTACGAAGGAAAGCTGTGAGCTCAGAAACAACATGATCTAGGACACACGAGAGATCAATAAGTAGAGGTGAATTCGCAATAACTGAAAATGCCTGTCAAGTGAAATAGTTTAGGTACCACAGAAGAAAATAAGAAATAAACAAAAATTAGACAACGTATTCTCATGCATAAGCAGACAGAAATTGGTATGACTAAATTATGCAACATTAGATATCCTTAATCAAGAGTTTCCGCATTTGTTCTTTAATATTAAATATGCCATAAACAAGCATTGCACGAGACAAAACAAACAGGTCATTACTACCAAGCAAGCAGCTGACAATGCAGAGAAGACAGGGGCAGGATGCGCGTCCTTACCTGGATGGAGACAGTGGTCTGCTGGTCCTGGTAGGTGGTGAACACCTGCGACTTCTTGGTCGGGATGCAACACAACATAACTCATCACAAGCAGATGCAAATTTATTCCTAACAAATGCTTCAGTTTAATCTAGCTCACCTTAATTGATTTTTTGGCCTCTTCCACTCTGTCTTCAAATTCTTTCTGGTACACAAAGTTTTATCACATCATGATCTAGTCACGTAAAACAGGGTTAAAAGCATCGACCCTTGATCACGGACCTAGGTATACGAGGTCATTTTCAACCCTGCAGTGTAAAAACCTCTCATGGCAAACATAACAGAAAAAACCTCTCATGGTAAATAATCAATAGAAACATAAACATAACAGAAAAAGAAGTTGTCGTCTCATGGCAAACAAACCACAATATGACATCGTAACGTTGTACATGAGAAATAAAATTAAATGGCACTTACCAAAACAAGCATTCACATTTTTAGAAGTGGAAAAGTTGTATTAGGCAAGCATGCACATTTACTGTATGTAGAAAATTTCTTAAATAAGCATACAAACCAGTCAGATAAGATCTCTATCATGTTGTTTAGCTGATCAGGTGTAAGATCTCTTCTAGCTGCAAATTGTACCTAAAACGAATGCAGTATGCAGATAAAAATATCATTGGACAGATAGATAATGATGCTGCAGATACAGGCTGCAAGCATCTTACTTCAAAGCATCTTCTCAGCTGATCTAGTTTGCCTCTGACAATACCCTACATGAACATGCATAATATTATGGATATGATGCCAAAAATACTTTAGGCAACACTAGATACTAAAGACCAATGTAAAACCACTAAAAATAAGAAGAAAAAATACTACCATTAGTGGTAAATGACATATTTACGAGTCTCACAGGAATGGTTTATACAAATCTTGATTAGAAAATCTTCGAGTTCTCTTACGTTGGAAACATCCAACTCTTGCATGAGCTGATCATATGGTAGTATCTGAAGAAAAAATTATAGTAAAAAAAGGAGTACATTAGAATTCTACAGGAAAAATATAGTATGGAATAGAAAGTAAAAGATTTTGCTACAAGAACGCTTCTCCCAATGTTAAACTAAGAATAATATAGGTCCCTGTATTTCATAGATTTGGCGTACATATAAGGTTAAATTTTCAACCTTTGGTTAACTGATTGACTAAAGAAAATAACACTTTCCCCCTTCAGAATTGGTTCCTACACTGAGTTGCTTTAGCTTTCGGACTTGGTCAGGCAACAATGCTGGAAGGGATCCCGAATTACCTAAACTTGCTTAAAGATACATTAGCAAACAAAATAATGTGCATATCTTGCTATATAGAAGTACCAATAAGTAAGCCAAACTTAGGCATTAACTACTAAATAATAAATAATATGCACACTGACAGCAACGGTATATCAAACAAGCAGAAAAATCCAGAAATGACAAGTGGAGTGCACAGTTGAATATAGACATAAAAAGTAAGAAGCTCTTGTAGCTCAGCTCTTGTAAGAAGCTCAGCTCAGCTCTTGTAAGAAGCTCTGCAGCACCTAGCTAAAAGAAGGAGGTTCCCTGCAACAGAAGGAGGTGATCTTATTGGTGATTTACTTAACGGCTAGGAGTGATCTCTTAAGTGTGTCATGTCAACTTAAGTTGAGCAGTTACCATATTGCCTCATGATTAGTTGGTTACATTTTCAGTAACTCTGGAAAAAGTAAAGTGAACATAATAATACTTTACTGGCTCTACTGCTACATATTTTTAGCTCAATAAAATCACAATATCCAGGAGCCTTGCAAGATATCATCCAGGTTATGCCAGGATTTTTGTCCATGGGAGTAAAGAACTACTGTATACAGTAGGGCCACTTCAAGAATTCGTAAACACACGGTTTGACATTTGACAAAAAAACAAGGCGCATTAGATAACATGCGAGTTCATATTGTGGTTTCAAGTTTTGATCACAAAGGCACATACCCTTTCCCGTTTGTTTAGCTCAGCTTCCTTTGCCTGCAGTTCTTTCTCCTTTTTACTTAGGTCCTACATTCACATACAAGCATAGTCACCACATGATCAAACAACCATAAACACACCAATGAAAAAATCTCTGGAATTTATTTTCAATCCAATGTCTAAAATAAATAGCATGACCTCCACCCTTGATCAATAACATTGTATGTGACCTTCAGAAAAATTAATCCAAAAGGGAACACCGATTAATCTAAAAGGGATTACATAGTTAC
Source organism: Zea luxurians (assembly GCA_029449295.1). Classification (NCBI taxonomy): domain Eukaryota; kingdom Viridiplantae; phylum Streptophyta; class Magnoliopsida; order Poales; family Poaceae; genus Zea; species Zea luxurians. Next base: position 28,645,027 of record JAOPSE010000003.1, read on the forward strand.
ATACTTAAGAGTGTTGGAATGAAAGAGCATGGTAATAATTTTTTTTCTTAGGCATTACAGATATTGTAAATACAGAATCCTACAATAGTAACAGAAACAGTGGAAGTCTGCTTACCTTCGTTGAATCAAGAGGTATGTCCACTATTGCACCATGATCATTGTAGAAGCCAGCTGGTTCATGAGGAAGTGCTGACATCCGAGAATTAAAAGCACGAGGTACACTTCCTCCCTGCAGAAAGGATGCAATTGGAGGATCGATCAAATAATAGCTAATGGAAACAGGTGGAAGATTAGAACTAGCTGGAAGCCAGGTTTGCGCGGACTTTGGTGTCGGGCTCCTGCCTCCTGGGGCAGTGGCCGCCGCCAATCCTCGGGTAGCAAATGAGTGCGCAGCATCAGCGGCAGATGGGCGCGCGGTAGTTGGCAACTCCGGCGCTCGGCAGCGGCAATGCGGGCTTCGTTGCGGGCGGGCGGCGTGTGAGGATCGAGGACCGAGGAGCGGCAAAGGGCGAACGCGACTGTGAGATGTTGGCAGATGTTAGGTTCTTGCGGGTCAATGAGTTGACCAAGATTCGAAGAGTGCATCCAGGCGTGCAGGCGCGCGGTGGGGCGGCGGGGCGCGGTGGGTCGGCTGCGCGCGACCAGGTGGAGGCGGGGGGCGTGGTGGGCCGACGAGGTTGTGGCGGCGGGCGCTGGTTAAGGCGGGCGAGCCTGCGCGCAGTGGGGCGGGCGCGGGGCGCGCGTGGCGGCGGGCGTGCGCGGCGAGGGGCGGCGGGGCGGGCACGGAGTGGAGGCGGGGAGCGCGCGGCGAGGTTGTGGAGGCACGCGGCGCCGGCGAAGTTGTGGCGGCGGGTGCACGCGGTGAGGTTGTGGAGGTGGGTAGCTTCGGGCGCACGCGTGCGGTCTCGACAGGGAAAAGAATACAGCCGCGCGGGGAGAGAGAAATTTAGGTTTTAGGTTAAGTTCGACGGGGTCCACGTGGCCTACGAATTTAAGTTAAGAACGTGGGTACCCACGTTCCTAATACTATAAGTTCGACGGTTTTCCCATGGGCCCACGAATTTAACATAAGAACGTGGGTACCCACGTTCTTAAATTAACCCACGACCATAACTCAATTAAGAACGTCGGTACCCACGTTCTTAAATTAACCCACGAACTTTTATTAGTTTCTTGTAGTGAATATCGGTGGCAAAGTCAGCAACGCGCTTGCCAGGGGGCGGCAACCCTCGAGCCGCCTTCGTAGCCTCCGGCAGCCCGCCGGACGAAGGGGCAGCCTTCGCTGACTTGGGACCACCGGTGACAGCCGCCTTCGCAGCGTCCGGCGCCCTACTGGATGCAGGGACGGCCGACTTAGCCGCCAGCGGCGGCTGGCCTCCGTCGGGGGCAGTAGCCTTCGCAGCCCCCCGCTGCCTCTTCGGCCTGGCTTCATGAAGCCTGACGACCGCCTGGCGCTTCTGTGCAGCTCCCTGGCGATCCTTGTCCATCACTGCCGACACAACAGCAGCAATATTCCGCCCGTAAGGAAACACTTTCCAAGCACGAACCATGCGAGAAGTAAAAAAGTCTTCGCCGGCCGCGCGAGGGACAGGAACATTCTTAGGCCACCAACCCCCGGTAACCCTCAGCATCCGCGCCGAAGACTCCCGGAGCTCGGGCGAAGACATCCTTCCCCCCGGGGCCGCGCATGTCCTCATCAATTCTCTAGCAAAACCATCAGAAACCCCAAGTCCTCCCATAGCAGTACCTAGTTTCTTCTTCTTAGAGGACGGGGCGGCCGCCGGCGTGGGGTCGTCTCCAGACTCCACCACCGGTTTCTTCCCGCGACGATCCACATCGTCTTGGCCAGGATAACCGCCATACGGCAGACGATTCAACTCAAAAACCCTGTTCAAGCGGTCATTTGACCCGCGAATGTCCCAACTACGCTGGCCCTCTGTCCTAGGCACATACCGACCCACGATCCGCACCGCCCCATCCTCCGCCTCACGCACAAAGGCGGCCGGATCGCGACTCTGCAGATCCAGCGCGAAGGCAGGGCTTCGCACCAGCTTCCCACCGTGGGAAGGCATCTGGCGAGGGCACACTTCGCCCAGCGCCCAGCCATGCGCCAAAGGCCATACCCCGAACGCCACAAACTCCTCAACCAAATTGCACCCGCTGCTCAGGCCGGCGGCGCACCGAAGGGCCCCTTCGTCCGCATCCTCATCCGCCACTTCAAAAGGCGGGTATGCTGAGTAAAAATGCGAGCACATCTCGGACACGGGGAGCCCCGGATGGTCTTCGGCTGTACCCTCCGCGACGTAGAACCAAAAATCCTGCCAATTGCCCCACTTGTTGCGGGCGCAAGGAACCAACTCAACTACTTGCATCGTGGTCTTGCCGGTCTTCGGCGTAAATGTACAGGACCCAAACTGGGCAACTTCACTTCCAATCATCCTCTTCTGCCAGTGCAGGCAATAATACTTCGCGAAGACTTCGACTGATGGCTGTCCGCCGTACGAAGTCGTCGCCCAGACATACTTCGACAGAGCCACCACGGCATTCGGAGTCAGCTGATGGATCTAAACATTAAATCTGCGCAGGACTTCTCCAACAAATCGGTGCGCAGGCAGGCGGAGACCAGCGACAAAGAACGCCTCGAACACAACCAACTCGCCTTCCGGCTCGGGGACTTCCTCCGTCCCCGGGACACGAGCGACCCCGCCGCCAAAGTAACCAAGCCGCTGCATATCCTGCACGCGGGCCGACGACATCCGCGACACACCAAAATCCACAGTATCGCCGGCGTGCAACTCCTCCGCCGCCACAGTACTCAGCGTTTCCTCAGACGACGCGTCGGTCGGCGGCGAAGCGGCAGCAGAAGAAGAAGAGGTCGGCATCGCTACGTACCGTCGGCGGCGGCGGGCGGTCTGCTTCACTCGAGCCAGATCTCCGGCGAACAAGAGCAAGGAGGGCAGACGAGCGGCAGAGACGGTGGAGAAAGCGGCTAGGGTTTTCACGGAGCGCGGAACAATAAATTTCAAAACGCGCCGCCCCCGCCCCTTTTATACACAGGGCGCGGCGCTTCGGGAAACCCGCAGTCCCACAGTACGGCGTCAATCAACGGTCATGTCAAAAACCCCCGCGGAACCACTTCGAGCGAGGGCAGCGTCTCCGCCAGATGACTTAGTCGAACTGGTCCCTCGGAGGGCAAATGTTGGGGCGAAGGCAAAGACGCCACCCTTCGCTCGGGGCCTTCGCCGTAAACGCCGGCCCGACGGAGACAAGACAACGGTCAGGGACACCCTTCGCCCCATACGACATCGGACGAAGACCCGTAGCGAGGTCATCCCACCGTGCGGCCTCGTCCAGCGCGGAGGCCCACGTGTGATCCGGCCCATTGTAACAGGCCCTGCGTGGCCGCTGCGTGTTACGGGCCTAATTTATAAAGGCGTCCCTGTAATTACAGTCTGTAACCCTGCTTTATGGGAATATTCCAGGGATAACCTAGGTGTCTGAGGGCACATGCGTCCTTAACACGGGACGCTGGGTACCCGGACACCTATAAATACCCCCGCACAGTGCCCTTGAGAGGCTGGCTGAACAGTGCTTTTGCCATCACGTGCTAAAACCCTGTTTGTGCTATCACCCCCTGTTGGATCAACTTGCGCCTGTGTGCAAGTTTCAACACCTACTAGTATTTTTTAAGTTAACCCCTAGAGACCCTTAAAAAAACTTGGTCACTATTAAATAGAGGCTGTGCGCGCCCTAAAGTTTGCAATATATTCTACCATCTTTTTCCTCCTCGGCGAGACGAGACGAGGGGCAGGAGTACAAGTGCAAGTGCAAAAAAACAAAGCTGGAACAGACCCTCTATGCGTATTTGGTCCTAGTACATAGGGACACGCATATCTTCTTGGTTGGTAGTAGGTCATTCCCAATCCTAGATTCGTTAGCAAGTTCCAACAAAAAGCGCATAATTCTAAGCAAACTCCTCGACGTTAGTAGTACTACTACTTCATTATGGATCTAAAATCATTTATTAAAATCAAGAACCAGAATTTCTGCATGGGTGCTGAATGCTGAGTAGATGAGGACGATGACGAGGAACGGGCAGCTAGGCTCCCCAGCTGGTGAGACGGAATCAAATCGACGGATCAAAGAGCAAGGGAGATTTTGTCGGGAGCAAAAGACAAAGCAGTAGAGACTTGTAGGGGCATATACAACCTACTAGTATACTATATTACTCCTATGTTACAGTTCTCTAAGTATTATATACATCTAATAAACTATTTCATACAAATAAACAAATCTAAACATTGTATCTTAGGATACGTACAACCTTGACACTGATGCATGGTACGTTAAGTATAAGACACAGCTAAAACATAATATAATAATACAGTGGACGTATTTAAAACATGTGTTTTGTTATATTCATTGCACCAATCAAATCATTTAATAAATTAAATTGATCAATCAGTTAGTCCTCTGTCTCAAGCATAGAGCCAAACCACAATGCCTTTGTTAAGATACGTGTCTTAATTTTTTTTATATTTACCCATTTATTCATATTCAAAGACACACCTCAACACATCCATTGTACTCTCGTACATGTCCTTATTCTATAGAATCCTTTAATATATGACCTTAGATCGATCTCTCTCTTTCTTCATAGCGGATGTACCCGTGTTCTCAGTTTTCACTATAGTGTTCTTTGGATGGATGTCCCTTTGATTCAACATAAGATTCCATACGCCTGGAATGGTTCGATCAATAGAAAGGTGGTGTGAACTCCCTTTTATGACTGCAGGAAATGGGATCTCTGCAGCCATGCATCTCCCCTTTGTACGAGGAGTTTTTTTCCCTTAAAAAAAGAATTCGCCAGCCACTGATATCTCTTTGTTCGTTCGCGAAAGAATACAATTCTACCAAATTTTAAATGTTATCCTAAAACCAATATAACTCTATTTTTCTGTCCCGAGACAGTACACTTTTGCTTTTCAAAAAGCTAATTAATTCTAAACTTAACTAAATTTATAAAACATAGCATTAATATGTAAAATTAGTTTGCTTGAGGGCTTCTGACCCTCAAATATATTCTGTTTTGTGGTTTTTAAAAGGTTTACTTGAAAATAAAACTTTGGTTAAGCTAACAATACCTATTTTTCATTATAAATATTCGTTTTTTATTTAGTTAGTTAAATTTGAATTGTTATAGTTCATGCACAAACCAACATTAACATTCTCCTAGCCACGTAAGTTTTAGGTTCGCTAACCAGTGCCTACCTGTTATTAGATATGTCCAAACGGGCCGCCCGGCCCGGTCCGGCCCGGGCCCGGTGAAGCCCGGCCCGTTTTGGGCCCGGCCCGCCAGGCACGATTAAAAAACCGGGCCGGGCCGGCTAAGCACGCGGGCTCAATTTCTTGTCCGAGCCCGGCCCGCAACGGGCCTAAACGGGCCGGGCCGGCCCATTTAGCACGAAAAAACGGGCCGAAAAGCGGGCTATACGGGCCGAAAAGTACGTGTTAGTGTAAAAAAAGCGGGCTTAACGGGCTTAGAGCTAAACGGGCCGTGCCGGGCTAGCCCACCGTGCCTAATTTCCTGTCCGAGCCCGGCCCGCTTATTCGTGCCGGGCCGGTCCGGGCCCGCATATAACCGGGCCGTGCCGGGCTCGGACCGGACCTAAAAAGCGGGCTTCGTGCCGGGCTCGCGGGCCTCGTGCTTATTGGACATCTATACCTGTTATCTAGCTAGTCTGCCATGATCCGCAGCTACAACTTATAATAATAGAGGATTACCCATAAATGCAATTAGCACTCTAATATATTCCATCCGTCCTAAAATAAAAATAAATATCGCTATGATATTTAGCCGATCAAACTTTCTTAAGATTGAACTATATTTTTAGAAAATGCTAGCAATATTAAATAAATAAAATCAATGGTCTATCTATATATTATAAATAGCAATATATTTTTATATACATTTGATCGAAGCTAAAACTTTTTGGCAAATGGAAATGACACTTATTTTGGGATGAAAAGAGTATGAGTACTAGTTGTATTGCACAAACACAAATTAAAACTTAAGTACTTAACTGAATATCTGTTACAATCTTTAACTAACAATTTTAACTATTAGAATATAAAATTGATACAACTACATTTATAATTACTATAATATAAACTTGATATGGCTACATTTGTAATTACTATCCAATGAACATAAACTATAAATCATAAAAAATATAATTAATATATAACTAATGAATAATTTGATTATAGTTTAGGAGATCGTGCTATGTCTGACTACTCAACCAAAGCGAGCCAGTTTGGGCTCTAGACTCGGGACTTTCGAGGAATGACGAAGTTCAGCTCCGCATAACCTTGTTTTTGCCTCATCTCAACATCAAACTTTTCATCAATTAGGTCATCAAGAGCACTAAACCCGTAACCTAGATTTCCTCTTTCAGGCCTATTTGATGCTATTCTAATCAACTTTGTACAAGCCAAGAGTACGCGACATTATCACACGTTTGATTTCTTAAGCCTAAGTTGGATGTTGACATGTTGTCCTCTTTACGTTAACCTTGAAGCCATGGTGCAAAGAGAACACGCCTTCCATCGACACCAACGTCTGTTATATCTACAAAGGCACTAATGACACGGGTTTGATGTTCATGTTTCTAAGATTCTTGGGTATTTGAAACAATGTAAACAAGTTTCATCCTCATAAAACTCATTTTATCACGTAAAACTTTTATCATCTCCTTTTATTTATAATATGACATGTCATCTTATTAATTTAATGCTAAAAAACTCCTATTGAGATTGGTCTGATTTTGCGAAGTGTACATGTCCTTGACCACATTTAGGCTATCCAAGATCCTTTTATTTGTTAGATCAATGTTTTTATAATCCTAAAAACTACCATAACCAATGTTAATGTTAAGTAATGTCCGTACTACTAGTTGGGTTGGCTACTTTTGTATATCACTATCATTCGAAAAATAATACAATTCTAATACAATATAAAGTCAAACTTTTTAAAAATTAATTAAATTTATGTAAGATATGAATATTTATATCCCCAAATAAGTGTCATTGCATACACCATGAGATATATTTTCATAGCGTACATGTTTGTGTTATAAGATCTGTATAAAATTTTCAAACTTTAGAAAGTTTAACTAGACAGAGCTAGAGTTATATTTTTTCGAGATAGAGATAGCATACAGGTCTAAAATTTATACTAGCTCAGTCCCTAAACAATTGTTATTCTTGCTTTCAAAAAATATCAATATATAATATTTATAATGTATAATTAGTATCAATAATGTATTATTGAATCTATTTTTACAATAAGTTTATTTGAAGATGCAAATGATGATAATATTTTCTATAAATATAGTTAAACTTTAAGAAAATCCGACAGTCAATGATAAGAGAGGAGCGGAGGGAGTATACATATATAGTTTGGGAACTCTTATTTTCCAAGAATTTTCATTTTTTTCTAAAAAAATTAGTTTAGTTTTTTAATAAATTAGAAATCTTTTGGAAAAAAAGAGTTTACAAACTAGGCCTCAAACTGTACTAGCTATATACCCGTGCGTTACAACGGAGGACACTTATATACACATAGGTCATTGTTTAGTGATGCTATCAAGAATCAACTCAACAATCATAACAAATGTCAAAATCTGCCATTTTGAACGACCAAAATTTGGTTCAATGTAACTATTAATCGAAATAGTTAAACCCTAAGTTGAATACATGATATGATGGTATATCATGACCTCCAAAGAAAATTTTGCATTGTAGGGTCAAAATTATAAAAAAGAGATCCTAAGGCTATCGAAAGGAGATGGTGAGTTGTGACTATCAAAATTATTTTAGCTCATAAATATGGCCCTCTTATCTTTTATGTCGTGGGGAAATGTGTTTTGGAGTGATTTCTACATTACTTACATAAATACAAGTAGCCATCAAAACAAAGCAATCATGCTGAGAGCCGGCACACGCAATGGGCACATAACACCATAAAGGCATAAACGATAAAAAAAGAAACAAATTAGAGAAAGGCACAGACCTGAGAACACGGTGGTGCTGGTGTGTGTGGCCGGTTGGGTGGTGCTGGGCAGCTGCGGCCGCGGCGCGGTGCTGGCTGATGGCGGCCTTCTTGACGGCCGTGGTGGCGGCGGCCTCGTCGCGGCGCTGCACCTTGATACAGCACAGGCGCTTCCGGTTGCCCCACTGTAACACCAGGTCGCGCTCGGCAGCGGTGCCACCGTCGCCGCGTGAGGAGCCCCGCGTGTGGTAGTGGTTCCTTGTCTCCTTCATTTCACGACGAGCTGAAATTACATGTAGAGGAACTGAGGAAAGGATAAAATGCTGGCAAAGTTTAGCTCATAACATATCAGGTCATCCAAAAAAAATCTCAAGATCAAAGGAGACATCATCTGCTTTAATTCTCTGCATAGATTGATGCAAAGCCATGCTAAGGAGGAGAAACTGAAAGGTAGAAGACCGATTGCAAGGGGACGAGCCATCGCCGAATTTCAATTTGATTTTACCCCCAAAAAGTTTTTTGGAACCGGATAGTGAGGCAACCATGTAATTTGTATCGGAGAGCAGCTGGCAATATTTAGAGAAGTAAATACATAATATATTGGACATAGCTAGTTAAATGGTTAGGATGACATTTCACTATTAAAACCAACAACCAGTGCCATCTTTTGTATAGATCAAACAACCACGTCAGTTTGTTTAAGCAAACTGTTAACTACTATGAATCTACCTGTGAGGTTCCCAACTATATAGTTTTGTGAATCAGGGACATGCTCGGTTGGGCAAACCATCGTACTTACGTTGATGCCGGAGGAATTCACCAGAGCTTAGCTGACAGAAGAGATAAAGTACAATCCCAATCAAGCACGCGAGTCAACTCATCAGAGAACATTTTGCTGCCAGTGAGGCCATCTTGAGGAGCGACTGGCACACTGGAGACAACATTTTTTCGTATAAGTAGACGTAGAGCCAACATTTTTTCGCATAAAGTTCTGAACCGATGGCTATGAATTATTCTAAAAATTGATTTGCTAATTTGCATATGGATATATATTTCATTATGATGTGAAAACAATTTGCAAGTATGTGCCCTATGTTGTTTTACTAAATGACTTGACCAATCTATATTTTCGGTACAAAACAACTAAAAATTAGTTATCATAGTTATAATTGATAGTAAACGCAAAGAAAATCATACAGAGCATCGATGTAGCAAACTCACATAAAAAGTATCATGGTTGGTGTTGGACGAAGGCGAAGACGCCACCCTTCGCTCGATGCCTTCGCCAAACTCGCTGCAACAACGGAGACAAGACGACGAGTGATCCAGCGAAGTTTTACGTGATAACACAGACTCTACCCTTCGTCCCACGCATCGGAAGACGAAGGCCTACGGCGAAGTCGTCTGGTCCCGCGGTGTAAAACCCAAATTGTAAAGAAGAATAAAAGTAGAAATTTCTCTCCTTTATATATGTGGGTGAATCTCTATTTATCATCACATGTGACTAATCATGTTTAAAAATGAGTAAAACTTTACTAAGACACAAATAAACCACTGCATCATATTGGATCTTTGTTTGTGCATTTAAAACAATAATAATATGAATAAAAATAAAATAAAAGTGAGGAGAAGATTTGAGGAAAAAGGAGAAAAAGAGAAGGATATGAAGAAAAATATAAATAAATAATATGTATGTAATTATATTTCTAAAATTGGAACTTCTAACTTCACGATATAATTTAAGGATAATTTGACACAATATTCGAATTTAAAGTTGAAGTTAAAGTGGAATTTTGGAAATAAAGAAAAAAAAGAAAAGAAACCAGAAAAGAATAAAGGAAAGTGTAAGGAGACGTCGTGTGGGCTCAAACTCCTTGCGCCGGCCCAAATAGCCGCTTCTCTGCGCAGCCCAGCTAATGCGCGCCGATGGGTGGGACCTGGGGGTCAGACACTCTCGCCCGGCGCTGGTGAACCTCCTGCTGACTGCGCGGCCCCACGACTCAGCGTCTGTGCGCCGCGGACTCCGCTCTCCCGGTTGTGCGCCCTCCCCGTCAGCGTCACCGCTTTAAACAGGTCCGCATTCTCGCTATGGCTGACAAATGGGCCCTGGGCGCCGGCTCCACCCTCAACCACCGTGCAATGTGAGCTCCGCGGAACTCGGAACCGAAATCGACCTGTGCGCCGTGAGCTCCTCCGCGTCGATCGGGGTTAGTTCGCCGACTCGCATGGACTCGCCCTAGACTATAAAATTTGTGGCTCTACGACTCTCTCCTCTCGCAGCGCACACCAGCCACCACCTGCTTCAACGACGGGATTGAGCGCCACAACACGAAATTCACGCCTACACCGCCATCGGGGCTCCGATTTGTGCTCGGGAGCTTCGCTGGCGCTCGGTGGAGGTTCCTGGGGCAACCGGGGGGGGGGGGGGGTGCGACAACTCGGAGCCGGGGGAATTCGTCGCCGTGGCTCAGGATCCATCGCCGTGCCGCCATTACTCGTGGCCAGAACTACTGTCGTGGTGAACCAAGGTGAAAAGTCCCTGTTAATACTCGTACGGATCTCCTCTTCGTATTGCCGCGTTAGATTTGAGCTGCGGGGGTCTGATGCCGGGGGGATTGCACGGCGGCAATGGCGCGCCGCCGCGGACTGCTCTGCTCCGTCGTCGGGGCGTGGTTGTGTTAGGGTGACGACGTCAGGGCCGTCCGATTGGCATCGCGCGGCTGTGAATAGATGGAACAAACCTATACGCGATATTGAATTAGAAGCGTTGATCGGGGATCCTACGGTTTAGGTTAGGTCAAGCATCATTGAATCTGGGCGGTTGGATCAAGATCCTGCGGCTCGGGTTCAATACCGGTTCATAACGCTTGATCTATTTTGAACCCTAGATTCCTGATCGGAGGGCTCAGATTAGAAGATACCCCTTCGCGGGTACACTTTATAAAAGAAACCTTATGTTTTTAGGATTTAGAACCCGCAGTCCACGGCCTGGTTCTGCTGTGTCTCAGGATCTTTTGCGCCTGGGCCCCTGCTGTTCTCAGATTTTGACGCCTAGTCCAGACAGTGATAAAACTTATAAAATAATTTAGAAAATAGATTTTTATGTGTAAAAATAATCCTAGAACTTGTTTAATCCATAGAAAATCCATTTTTAGTCCAAATTAATCCATTCCACTTCCTATAATTTTGTAATATTATTGTTTATCAATTAGTGCCACTGGTTTTACATAAAAGTCACATTAAAATTGTTATCTTAACTAATCTTATAATAAGCACATATAATCTTTGGAAAATCATAACTTAAAATCTACAACTCCAAATTTAGTGATTCCAGTTCCTGTGATCTTATTTTAATATGTAGATTATTAATATGTATTTTGGCATACATGTTTGGTGTAATGTTAATCTTGCCTATACACTGTTTGTTTGTACTGCTACGACTAGTGCGAGGTCACGAGTCATCTGAAGATCATCCTGGTACCTGGAATCTCAAGACCCAGGCAAGTTGTGCCCTTGATCACTTCTTTTCACCTACTCATGTTCTAATTAATCATAATGATCTGCATAGGTTAATTTTGATGGGACCCAATAGGTTACCCTAGTTTGTCTATCTTTATACCTTGTTTACCACTGAACTTTCTGGGTAGTACTTGCTAGTGCTATATGTGGTTTTGGGTATGGAGATACACCAATCATGATTATACTTTTGTTATCAGTTGTTATTTATGGTTCATGTTGAGATCATTATGTTAATTGGAACATGGAGAACCACCCGGGAAAACAGTGCTACCACGAGGGTGGAATGGGACGCCCTTGGCTGATTAATTAGGAAAGCTAGTGGAAGACTACCTTACCCGAAAGGGGCAAGGGCAGTAGGGGAGAGGTCAGTGTAGGGAGGCCCTCGGGAGGATTTTGCTGCGATGGCGGTCCTGCAAGGGATTCTTGCACTGGATCTTCCTATAAACTGTAGCGGGTTTTCGGAAGCTAGTGGAACTTTGTAAAGGCCTCGTAGTGGATCCCTAGCCATTCACCTCGGAAGTGTCTAAGGGCTTTGCAAACCCTGGCGACATGGGATACACGACTTGTGGGTAAAGATGCGCAACCTCTGCAGAGTGTAAAACTGGTATACTAGCCGTGCTCACGGTCATGAGCAGCTCGGACACTCACATGATTAAATTATGGAACTAAATTCAATTTGTCATATGCATTGCATTGCAGGTGATGTTGTTACTTTTGTTCTACTAATTAATTGGGTTGGTATTTACTTACACTTAGTAATTGCTAATAAAACTTTGACCAACTTTAAAAGCAATGCTCAGCTCTAACCATCTTCTTTGGTAAGCCTTACACTTCACGTGAGCTCCCACCTTTGGCGAGTTCATGCACATTATTCCCCACAACTTGTTGAGCGATGAACGTATGTGAGCTCACTCTTGCTGTCTCACACACACCACAGGTCAAGAACAGGTACCGCAGGATGAAGCGCTTGGAGGATGCTGCGATGAGTTCGTGAGAGGTCTAGGTCGTCGTCTCCCAGTCAACTTTGGGTTGCTGGACCGTTGTCTCCTTATAATGTAATTATTTATTTTGTATAGAACTCCTGTTTTATGTAAAGATGTGACATTCGATCCTGTGCCACTATACATCATATGTTTGAGACTTGGTCCCAGCATACCTGGTGTTTATGTTAACCCCGGGTTTTGGATCCCTAAAATCCGGGTGTTACAGAAGTGGTATCAGAGGAATGTTGACTGTAGGACGAAACCTAGATAGAACTGGACAACCATTATCTACTTACCTTTGCTACTCTGATCATTTCTAAACTTATCTTAATCTTTTCTCATCTATTTCCGCTTCACTCTGATTATTCTTACCTTTTCATTCTAAAGACAAATGTGGATTTCACACTTTGAAATCCTGTGCCTAAAGTGACCTTTAGGAATAGGAGACCTACTCTTAGGAACAAAAACAAAACTATTTTCATAGATATCTATGAACTTGAATGTTTGTTCTTATGATACTTGTATGATTTGGATCTTTGATTGAGTGTGATTAGTTGTGGAGTAATGTCCACAATTATATCTACATATACATCTAGGCATAAGGGATAGCATTTGTAAAATAACTAGACAACCTAGATTGTCCCCATTGGAACATATCTAGCTTAAGAGATTTATCTTATCCTAAAAAAAAAAGATCTCATTCTAACCAAATCATCTTATCTTAAAAGATTCTCCCCTACCTTAATAGATTCATCTCATCTTAAAGAAATTCTATCCTACACTCATAGATCTATCTTATCTCAAAAGGTCTTAACTTATCCTAATGTATCTAGATCCATCTTATCTTAAGAGGTTTTCTCTTAATAAATTTATCTTAGCTTGAAGGATTCATCTTATCCTAACCACTTTACTTATCCCATCTTGATAGAACTAACTGACCTTAAAAGACTTTACCTTATCCTTATGGATTCATCTTGCCCTAATTAGCATATTGACCCCACTCTAGAATAACAACCATGATCTAATCCAAAGTAATTAGATATTATCTAACCTAATCTAGTTACACCCAACCTAATCCAGATTCTAACTAATCTAAATATGACCCAATCTAAAGTGTGTTATTAACAGGTCAGATAATTTGGTTAGACACTGCCTCTACAAACATATCTTAACCTAAATTAATGTCTTACACCAACTCATCCTTGAGCAATGGCCTACCTATATCATATAATCCATCCTATCTTAAAAGATTCTATCATATTCTAATAATATTTATCCTACCCTGGTAGATCTAGCTAATCTTAACTAGTTTAATCTAGTCATACCAACCTAATCTGGACTCTATCTAATCCAATATGATCTAAGCTAGATTGAGTTACTTAATGCAGATACAAAGGATAAGGCCATACTCCTAAATCACTTAAGCCTAAGTTAGTGTCATAGATCAACTCAGCCATACACTCCCAATAAGTTGCACAATCCATTTGTGTGAACCTATTGATTAAAAAAAAATCTCCTACTTATAGACCCACCTATCTTAACTATATCTCCCTAGCTCAAATGAAGACACCAAGATTGGAGACCGAAGAAGATCAACCTCATTAAGAAAAGACAAACACCAACTCAAGTCTTCAAGGATCAAGCAGGATCACCAGATGAGTCAAAAGTCACAATCTAGGATGGAATCTTTTCTTATCCTACTCTTTCTTACCCAAACCTATATATGCCCTAAAGACATCTTCTATCCTACATAATAAAGTGGACATACATATAATACCCATGCTCTCCTATCACTTACTAATAATAAAAAGAGAGACTCTTGATTTTGAACTAATTAGAAACTAAAAAAAAAGCTAGATTTCAAATCACTTTTCCTATATCCTCTTTCTTACAAATCTCGAGGACGAGATTATTTTTAAGGGGGGTAGGATTTGTAAAACCCAAATTGTAAAGAAGAATAAAAGTAGAAATTTCTCTCCTTTATATATGTGGGTGAATCTCTATTTATCATCACATGTGACTAATCATGTTTAAAAATGAGTAAAACTTTACTAAGACACAAATAAACCACTGCATCATATTGGATCTTTGTTTGTGCATTTAAAACAATAATAATATGAATAAAAATAAAATAAAAGTGAGGAGAAGATTTGAGGAAAAAGGAGAAAAAGAGAAGGATATGAAGAAAAATATAAATAAATAATATGTATGTAATTATATTTCTAAAATTGGAACTTCTAACTTCACGATATAATTTAAGGATAATTTGACACAATATTCGAATTTAAAGTTGAAGTTAAAGTGGAATTTTGGAAATAAAGAAAAAAAAAAGAAAAGAAACCAGAAAAGAATAAAGGAAAGTGTAAGGAGACGTCGTGTGGGCTCAAACTCCTTGCGCCGGCCCAAATAGCCGCTTCTCTGCGCAGCCCAGCTAATGCGCGCCGATGGGTGGGACCTGGGGGTCAGACACTCTCGCCCGGCGCTGGTGAACCTCCTGCTGACTGCGCGGCCCCACGACTCAGCGTCTGTGCGCCGCGGACTCCGCTCTCCCGGTTGTGCGCCCTCCCCGTCAGCGTCACCGCTTTAAACAGGTCCGCATTCTCGCTATGGCTGACAAATGGGCCCTGGGCGCCGGCTCCACCCTCAACCACCGTGCGATGTTTGCTCCGCGGAACTCGGAACCGAAATCGACCTGTGCGCCGTGAGCTCCTCCGCGTCGATCGGGGTTAGTTCGCCGACTCGCATGGACTCGCCCTAGACTATAAAATTTGTGGCTCTACGACTCTCTCCTCTCGCAGCGCACACCAGCCACCACCTGCTTCAACGACGGGATTGAGCGCCACAACACGAAATTCACGCCTACACCGCCATCGGGGCTCCGATTTGTGCTCGGGAGCTTCGCTGGCGCTCGGTGGAGGTTCCTGGGGCAACCGGGGGGGGTGCGACAACTCGGAGCCGGGGGAATTCGTCGCCGTGGCTCAGGATCCATCGCCGTGCCGCCATTACTCGTGGCCAGAACTACTGTCGTGGTGAACCAAGGTGAAAAGTCCCTGTTAATACTCGTACGGATCTCCTCTTCGTATTGCCGCGTTAGATTTGAGCTGCGGGGGTCTGATGCCGGGGGGATTGCACGGCGGCAATGGCGCGCCGCCGCGGACTGCTCTGCTCCGTCGTCGGGGCGTGGTTGTGTTAGGGTGACGACGTCAGGGCCGTCCGATTGGCATCGCGCGGCTGTGAATAGATGGAACAAACCTATACGCGATATTGAATTAGAAGCGTTGATCGGGGATCCTACGGTTTAGGTTAGGTCAAGCATCATTGAATCTGGGCGGTTGGATCAAGATCCTGCGGCTCGGGTTCAATACCGGTTCATAACGCTTGATCTATTTTGAACCCTAGATTCCTGATCGGAGGGCTCAGATTAGAAGATACCCCTTCGCGGGTACACTTTATAAAAGAAACCTTATGTTTTTAGGATTTAGAACCCGCAGTCCACGGCCTGGTTCTGCTGTGTCTCAGGATCTTTTGCGCCTGGGCCCCTGCTGTTCTCAGATTTTGACGCCTAGTCCAGACAGTGATAAAACTTATAAAATAATTTAGAAAATAGATTTTTATGTGTAAAAATAATCCTAGAACTTGTTTAATCCATAGAAAATCCATTTTTAGTCCAAATTAATCCATTCCACTTCCTATAATTTTGTAATATTATTGTTTATCAATTAGTGCCACTGGTTTTACATAAAAGTCACATTAAAATTGTTATCTTAACTAATCTTATAATAAGCACATATAATCTTTGGAAAATCATAACTTAAAATCTACAACTCCAAATTTAGTGATTCCAGTTCCTGTGATCTTATTTTAATATGTAGATTATTAATATGTATTTTGGCATACATGTTTGGTGTAATGTTAATCTTGCCTATACACTGTTTGTTTGTACTGCTACGACTAGTGCGAGGTCACGAGTCATCTGAAGATCATCCTGGTACCTGGAATCTCAAGACCCAGGCAAGTTGTGCCCTTGATCACTTCTTTTCACCTACTCATGTTCTAATTAATCATAATGATCTGCATAGGTTAATTTTGATGGGACCCAATAGGTTACCCTAGTTTGTCTATCTTTATACCTTGTTTACCACTGAACTTTCTGGGTAGTACTTGCTAGTGCTATATGTGGTTTTGGGTATGGAGATACACCAATCATGATTATACTTTTGTTATCAGTTGTTATTTATGGTTCATGTTGAGATCATTATGTTAATTGGAACATGGAGAACCACCCGGGAAAACAGTGCTACCACGAGGGTGGAATGGGACGCCCTTGGCTGATTAATTAGGAAAGCTAGTGGAAGACTACCTTACCCGAAAGGGGCAAGGGCAGTAGGGGAGAGGTCAGTGTAGGGAGGCCCTCGGGAGGATTTTGCTGCGATGGCGGTCCTGCAAGGGATTCTTGCACTGGATCTTCCTATAAACTGTAGCGGGTTTTCGGAAGCTAGTGGAACTTTGTAAAGGCCTCGTAGTGGATCCCTAGCCATTCACCTCGGAAGTGTCTAAGGGCTTTGCAAACCCTGGCGACATGGGATACACGACTTGTGGGTAAAGATGCGCAACCTCTGCAGAGTGTAAAACTGGTATACTAGCCGTGCTCACGGTCATGAGCAGCTCGGACACTCACATGATTAAATTATGGAACTAAATTCAATTTGTCATATGCATTGCATTGCAGGTGATGTTGTTACTTTTGTTCTACTAATTAATTGGGTTGGTATTTACTTACACTTAGTAATTGCTAATAAAACTTTGACCAACTTTAAAAGCAATGCTCAGCTCTAACCATCTTCTTTGGTAAGCCTTACACTTCACGTGAGCTCCCACCTTTGGCGAGTTCATGCACATTATTCCCCACAACTTGTTGAGCGATGAACGTATGTGAGCTCACTCTTGCTGTCTCACACACACCACAGGTCAAGAACAGGTACCGCAGGATGAAGCGCTTGGAGGATGCTGCGATGAGTTCGTGAGAGGTCTAGGTCGTCGTCTCCCAGTCAACTTTGGGTTGCTGGACCGTTGTCTCCTTATAATGTAATTATTTATTTTGTATAGAACTCCTGTTTTATGTAAAGATGTGACATTCGATCCTGTGCCACTATACATCATATGTTTGAGACTTGGTCCCAGCATACCTGGTGTTTATGTTAACCCCGGGTTTTGGATCCCTAAAATCCGGGTGTTACACGCGGCCTCGTCCAACATGGAGGCCCACGAGTGATCCGACCCATTATAGCAGGCCCTGTGTGGCCGCTACGCATTACGGGCCTAATTTGTAAAGGTTTCCCTGTAATTACAGTCTGTAACCCTGCTTTATGGGAATATTCTGGGGATAACCTGGGCTCCTGAGGGCACATGCGTCCTTAACTCAAGACGCTGGGCACTCAGGCACCTATAAATACCCCCGTACAGTGCCCTTGAGAGGGCGGATTGAACAGAGCTATTGCCATCTCGAGTTGAAACCTTGTTTACACTGTTTTCGCTCCCCCGTTGGATTAACTTGCCCAAGAGAGCAAGTTCCAACATTTGGCGCCCACCGTTCGTGCTACGAAAACACCACCCGCGATGGCACCCAAGAGAACCACCTCGAAGGCTGACGAGGCTGCGAAGCAGCACTGCTGGCCGAGAAAAAGGGCAAGGCCCTTGTCGACACCACCCATTAAGAGCCCTGCGAAGACGACGCAAACAGCAAGAGGCAGTGCAACGAACAACCCCCTACCGAAGGCAGCCTCCGCACCTGCAGCTCTGGAGGACAACCGCAACTTCCCACAGGCTTCGCTCCACCAGAGGGCGCGGACGCCACCGAGGACGGCGAAATCATCGGCGTTTCGGCCGAAGAGCAGCTACAGCTGCGCGCCTTGCGCATCAAGAACCGCAACCTCCAGAAGCAAAAGGAGATCCTCGAGGCTAAGCGCCAACGTGTGTCTGCACAAGCCAAGGTGCGACAGATGATATGCGACGAAGAGCAGAAGGCTCAGGAGCTCGAACAAGAGATCGCGCTCATATAGAGCGAAGGCCAATTCGGCCTGCAACACGACCCACCCCTCCAACAACGCGCACAAATCGTCAAGACGAAGGCGTCTCCCAGCGCGTACAGGCTCACAACGCCATCCGGCGAAGACTTAGAACATTCTTGGAATATTGATAATCTTCGCAAATTTTTTGTTTAACTGCTCAGGGCCACTTCGCCCTTGTAATCTGCAAAACAGTTCTATACCGGCCCGCACTCTTTTCCTCCCGGGGGGTGAGGTTTTTAACGAGGTGGAGCCATGTAATATACACACAAAAAATCCCCCGCAAAAATTACGTCGAAAAAGACCGCATCAACGGTCTTCGGCATTCGACCAACACAAAAGTCACCGCGAGGGGCAGCACTGGCTACCTTCGCGTGCGACAGTCCGCACAAAAGTCGCCTAAGGGTGCAGCCGGACTAGCACAACAAGTGCACAAAAATCGAAGTCTTCTTCAAAAGACTATCCGTGCAAAAGTCGCCTAAGGGTGCAGCCGGACTAGCACAACAAGTGCGCAAAATCGAAGTCTTCTTCAAAAGACTATCCGTGCAAAAGTCGCCTAAGGGTGCAGCCGGACTAGCACAACAAGTGCGCAAAAAACGAAGTCTTCTTCAAAAGACCATTCGTGCAAAAGTCGCCTAAGGGTGCAGCCGGATTAGCACAACAAGTGCGCAAAATCGAAGTCTTCTTCAAAAGACTATCCGTGCAAAAGTCGCCTAAGGGTGCAGCCGGACTAGCACAACAAGTGCACAAAAAACGGAGTCTTCTTCAAAAGACTATCCGTGTAAAAGTCGCCTAAGGGTGCAGCCGGATTAGCACATCAAGCGCGCAAAATCGAAGTCCTCTTCAAAAGACCATCCGTGCAAAAGTCGCCTAAGGGTGCAACCGGACTAGCACAACGAGTGCAAAAAAAAATCGAAGGCGCATTACATCAGTGCAAAAGCCTACAGGCGCAGCCGGACCGACATAATAAACGTGCTAGACCAAGTGCGCAACGTCCGATGAACACAACCAGATGCGCGAAGGCACACAGCCTCATCATACAAACTATAGTTACACGCGTACAGCGAGGGCATCACACCTTACATTGGTTCAACCTTCGAAATAATTCCCATCTCCCTATAGTTAAAAAGCATTATCCTCAGCTCCTCACCCTCAAAAAGACTTCGCAGCTCCCCCTCACCTATACTCGCCCCAACCGGCGAGGACAACAATTCCCGTCTGCCAGCCCTACCCACACGAAGCCGACCACCATCCAATTCACTCACTCTACGCTTCACCACCGCCCTTCGCCGCCTACGCCCAACACTCGGACCAGGCAAAACTTCAGCATCCGTAACACGCGGAGAAGCCTATGCCTCAGCCACATCCAAGGCCGCAAAGTAATCGAAGCCCTCATCCGAAGACTCTTCCGTCCACACAACCGAACTCCCAGAGTCATCAAACTCAGAAAACTTAGACGTAGACTCATCCGATTCATTTCCAGCGACCACGGTCGAAGCCGCCACAAAATTAGCAGTAGCGGTTGTGTGCGCAGGCCCAAAATCCTGAACCTGCGTAGCAACCAAGGTTCAGTAACACAGACAAAATTCCCTAACTACCCCACACCCACTAAGCCACCTGCGAAGACCCAGCCGCCGCCACGGGATCCTCCGCTGCTGGCTCCGTCGCCGCCTTCGGGGGATCCTCCGCCATCGGCACAGTGGCTGACGGCGAGCCTCCACCAGATACAGTAGACGTAGGGGCAGCGTGGAAACCTTCACCGGTTTCCGGGAGCGGCACCAGGTCGACCTCAGCCTCGGCCACCACCGGGTTGACCTCCGCTCCGGGCAGCGCGCTGTTCAAGTGTCCGAAGTCCTCTACGTCCTCAGCACGCGCCATCTACAACACAACACACCGATTCAGCAAACCCGCGTATACCCACATTCAATAACACAAAACAAAAAACAAATTTTACCTGATCCCTTGCCCGGTCAGCCCGTTCCCTAACCGCCTCCTGACCGTGGGGACCCCACATCCGGTCGAACAGGGCCCCCGTAGCGTCCTTCACCATAGGGTCTTCGACCTTAAAAATCTCGCGCCTGAAGTCCTCATCGGATCGGTCGAAGCCCTCATAGTGACTGCACCCCTCGCGGGACAGCGCATTCACGGCCCCCTCGCAGGTGACGAGGGAGGCAAAGGACATGAAGCCTTCCACGATGGTCGGAAGCGCTAACAATTCCTCTTGCAGCCACTCGAGGAAGCGAAGGCCTGCCTCTCTATCGGGCACCTCGAAGTCAGCAGTCCGCGCACCCAGCTCGCGGTATGAGTCCACGAGCTGTTTGCGCGTCCGCTCAACTTCCGCGCGCGTAGAGGCCTCGACCCTCTCCATGCGGGCCTGCAGAGCATTGAACCGCGCCTCCCATTCCTCGACGCGCTGGCTGGCGAGACTCTCCTCCGCCCTTGCCAATTTGGCCTCCGCCTGCGCCGTCCGCGCCTTGGTGATGGCTTGGTTGGCCTCCCTCCTTTCCTCCACCAGCTGGCGCCGGAGGTCCGTCCTCTCGCCCTCTAGGGCGGCCACCTTCTCTGCCAGCCTGCGGCTTTTGCTCTCCGCAGCCGACTTTTCCCGGATAGCATCCGCGTGCTGCGCCCGAAGTCTCTCGACTTCGGCAGCCACGTCTGCCATAAGGGCACCCGACGCCACGCGGTCGGTGAAGTCGGCCGCCTAACAGACACACATGAGACCACAATCACCATGAAAGCGGCACACAACGAAGCCTACCTCAACTTACTTGATTCAGCTGCTGCGTCAGCTGCAGCGACGCATCCCACAGCCGGCGGGACATAGTACCCGCCTCGTCCTTGACGGTAGTGGCCGCTGAAACCTCGCTGCCAGCGCTGAAAGCGCCACCCTTCACCCCAAAAACCGCGGTAGACGCCGTGGTTGCCACCGCAGGCGAGACGGCAACAAGTTGCCCTTCGCCCGACCCTGCAATGTATCACCGGTCAAAAAAAAAACTTACCAACGAGATAGTCGTCCACGCTAATATTTGTGCCGAAGTCGGCAACGCGTTTCCCCGGCGAAGGCTGCTCCCGGACCTTCGCAGCTCCTTCTGGGGCGGACTTGGTTCCGCCAGCGCCGGCCGCCGTCGTGCTCTCCGACAACTTGCTAGATCCGGGCGCGGCCGGCCTCGCAGCCAGCGAAGGTTGGCTACCGCCGGGGACGACAGCCTTCGCACTCCCCCACGCTCTCTTCGGCCTAGCCTCAGGGAGCCTGACGACTGCCCGGCGCTTCTGCGCAGCATCCTAGCGATCCTTGTTCATCACTGCCGACACAACAGCAGCAATATTTCGTCCGTAAGGAAACACTCTCAAGTCACGAGCCATGCGAGATGTAAAAAAGTCTTCGCCAGCCGCGCGGGGGATAGGAACGTTCTTGGGCCATCGACCCCCGGTAACCTCCAACATCTGCGCCGAAGACTCCCGGAGCTCGGGCGAAGACATCCTTCCCCTGGGGGCCGCGCATGTCCCCATCAACTCCATAGCAAAACTATCGGAGACCCCCAGTTTTTCCACCGCAGTACCTAGTTTCCTCTTCTTAGTGGATGGGGCGGCCTCTGGCGCGGGGTCGTCTTCGATCACTGCCGCTGGTTTTTCCCCTAGCGGTCGACAACGCCTACCCCAGGATAACCGCCATACGGCAAACCATTCAACTCAAAGACCCTATTCAGGCGGTCGTTGGATCCACGTATGTCCCAGCTCCGCTGGGCCTCCGTCCTCGACACGTAGCGACCAACGATTCGCACCGCCCCATCCTCCGCCTCACGCACAACCACGGCAGGATCCCGCCCTCGCACATCCAAAGCAAAAAGCGGACTTCGCACTTTCTGCCCACCCAGGGAGGGCATCTCACGAGGGCATACTTCGCCCAGCGCCCATCCATGCGCCAAGGGCCACACCCCATACCCTATGAATTCCTCAACCAGATCACGCCCGCTACTCCTACGGGCAGCGATCCGAAGGGCCCTTTCATTCTCATCATCCTCCGCCACTTCAAATGGCGGGTACGCCACATAATAATGAGAACACATGATGGCAGCAGGGAGCCCAGGGTGATCTTCGACTTCGGCCTCTGAAACATAGAACCAGTAGTCCCACCAGTTGCCCCACTTATTTCGGGCACAGGGGACCAGCTCCACAACTTCCATCGAAGTCTTCCCGGACTTCGGCGTGAAAGTGCACGATCCGAATTGCGCAATCTTATGTCCAATTCTTCTCTTCTGCTAGTGCAGACAGTAGTGCTTGGCGAAGACTTCCACCGAAGGCTGACCGCCATACGACGTTGTTGCCTAGACATACTTCGCTAATGCCACCATGGCGTTCGGTGTCAGCTGATGAACCTTGTCGGCGTTCCGAGACCGGGGGGTCCCCGAGCCGACGAGTGAGTGTGCCGCGTGCCCCAGCCCAGATGGGTCGAGCGCGTGGGCGAGCGCGAAGGGGGGAACAGAGAGAGCGGTCGGTGGCCGGAGCCGGGTCGTGAGGGAGTCGGAGAATTCCCGCGGCCTTCGTGTTCGTCCCGCGCCCAGGTCGGGTGCGCTTGCAGTAGGGGGTTACAAGCGTCCGCGCGGGGTGAGGGGAAGCGAGCGGCCCCGAGAGAGCGCCTGCCCCTGCCCTTCGTCCCCGCGAGGCCAACCTTCTCTAAGAAGGCCCTGGTCCTTCCTTTTATAGTCGTAAGGAGAGGATCCAGGTGTACAGAATGGGGGTGTAGCAAGGTGCTACGTGTCTAGCGAGGGAGAGCTAGCGCCCTATGTACATGCCAAGGTGGCAGCCGGAGAGATCTTGGCACCCTGTTGGTGTGGCGTCGTGGCTGTTGGAGGAGTAACGGAGCCGGACGGAGGGACAGCTGTCGGAGTGGCTGGACCCTTGCTGACGTCCTCCTGCTTTCGTAAGGGAGCTGAGAGCCGCCGTCGTCATGGTCTAGGGGGGTGCCATCATTTGCCTATCTGGCGTAGCTGGCCAGATGGGACGCCGGTCTTGTTCTCTGCAACCCAAGTCGGCTCAGGGCAGGGTGATGATGACGCTTCCTGTCGACGTGGCGGTCTCGTGTCCTAGGTCGGGCGTCGTGGAGGTTCCTCCGAAGCCGAGGTCGAGTCCGTCCTGCAAGACAGAGGCAGAGTCCGAGCCCTGGGTCGGGCGAGGCGGAGATCGTTCGGCAGAGGCTGAGGCGGAGTCCGAGCCCTGGGTCGGGCGAGGCGGAGTTCGTCGTCTTCCGGGGCCTTAGCCCGAGTCCGAGCCCTGGGTCGGGCGGAGCGGAGTTCGCCGTCTTCCGGGGTCTTAGCCCGAGTCCGAGCCCTGGGTCGGGCGGAGCGGAGTTCACCGTCTTCCGGGGCCTTAGCCCGAGTCCGAGCCTTGGGTCGGGCGGAGCGGAGTTCGCCGTCTTCCGGGGCCTTAGCCCGAGTCCGAGCCCTGGGTCGGGCGGAGCGGAGTTCGCCGTCTTCTGGGGCCTTAGCCCGAGTCCGAGCCCTGGGTCGGGCAGAGCCTCCTATGGCACCTCTGGCGAAGTCTGGTCGCCCGTCGGTCTTACCTTTTGTGTTAAACGCCCCGGTGACTGGGTCGGTTGGCGCGGTGATTTAGTCAGGGTTTCTTCTTATCGAAGGCGGGGCCTCGGGCGAGCCGGAGATGCGTCTGCCGTGAAAGAGGAGGCCTCAGGCGAGACGGAGTCATCTTAGGGTCGGCTGCCCTCGCCCGAGGCTAGGCTCGGGCGTGGCGTGGTCAAGTCACTCGTATGGACTGATCCCTGACTTAATCAAACCCATCAGGCCTCTGCAGCTTTATGCTGATGGGGGTTACCAGCTGAGAATTAGGCGTCTTGAGGGTACCCCTAATTATGGTCCCCGACAGTAGCCCCCGAGCCTCGAAGAGAGTGTTAACACTCGCTTGGAGGCTTGCGTCGCACTTTTTTGCAAGGGGACCAGCCTTTCTCGGTGGTACTTTGTTCCGGTGGGTGCGCGCGAGCGCACCCGCCGGGTGTAGCCCCCGAGGCCTCGGAGGAGTGGTTTCACTCCTTCGAGGTCTTAATGCCTTGCGTAATGCCTCGGCTGGTCTAGCGGTTCCCTCATGCGAGCAGGGCGTAACCCAGGTGCACTGTCGGGGCCCAAGTTCTCGGGCTGGTATGTTGACGCTGTCAACGGTTCGGCCGGAGCCGGGTTTGCGAGAGCAGCCCCCGAGCCTTCGCACGGAGCAAGAGGACGATCAGGGACAGACTCGACTTTTTATATACGCCCCTACGTCGCCTTTCCGCAAGGAGGAGGGGGGAGTGCGCCATGTTACCCTCGACGGGCACCGAACATGGTGTCTCCGGTGAGCTGCAATCGGGTAATCCGAGTGGACGTCCGTGCCCCGTTCGTTAGGGGTCGGCTAGGGGCCCGGAGGCACGCCCAAAAGTACCTGCGGGTGATCTGCCGGACCCGGTCCCCTAGCGACGGGGTCCGAGGGCTCGTTGCCTCCCTCCGATGGGATTCCGTTACAGAGTCGTTCCCGCTGGTCTCGGAAATGTCCTAGGGTACCTCGGGAGCGCAGTCCGAGCCTTGGTTATGTATCGAACGTACCCCTGGTCATCCCTCGCTCGGCGTCTGAGGCGACTGTGAACCCTTCGACAGGCCAGCCTTCGAACCCCTGATCAGTAGGGGGCACGGAGCCCGAGTAGCCTGAGGCGGTCGTGGGACCTTTCGGGGGCCGACCTTCGAACCCCTGACCAGTAGTGGGTGTCGGGCCCACGCGATCTGAGGCGGCAGTTGAACCCTTCGGGGGGCCAGCCTTCGAACCCCTGATCAGTAGGGAGGCTCGGAGCGTAGTTCCTTCGCGGGGAAGGATCCCTTTGGGGTTATCCCCCTTCTCGATCCCTGTTGCAAGAGATAGAGAAAGAAGGAAAAGGGAAAAAGGGATTCGAAATTGAACGTCGTGGCGTACCTTTTTTCGGCGTGGTTGTTTTGGCGAAGGCGAAACGTCACCAGCCGCTCCCGCCCGTAGCGCTGTCCGTCGAGCCGCGGAGTTAATGCGCCGGGGTAAGCGGTCGGCGAGGCTGCCGTTGCGTGCGCGAGCCGTTCGAGGAACGGCTGTTTCGCTTCGCGTTTTTTGAACCCCGCGCCCGGTTCGGGCGGTACGTTGGAACCGTCTCGACCTTGGCCTTTATGTGCCCCGGAGAGGGTCCAGTGGCGGTTCTCGACTCCACTTCTCGCCTCCTCCTCAGGTTTTTTGCAGCCCGAGAGATCCAGCCAGGGAAAGGAAACCGCCCTCCCCTGTCCTTCACGCCGCCACCCCTTCTGCCTTGGCGATGGCTGACCGGGTGACCATCCTCCCGCCGCGCGACCCGTGGCCCTTCTCCACGGTGACGGCGGGTGATCTGGAGGACCTCGTCGGCGAGGGTTTGCTCCGCCCCCTCACTGATAAGGAACAGCCGGAATGGATTCCTCCCGCGGGCGGAGTCACTCCATCCCCTCCGCCGGGGTATGTCGTGAGCTTCATCTCCTTCCATGAGCGGGGATTTGGAGTGCCGTCGAGCCGCTTCATGCGGGCCATCCTGTTCCACTACAGGGTGGAACTGCACAACCTCACTCCCAACTCCATCGCGCAAGCCGCTATCTTTGTAGCGGTGTGCGAGGGGTATCTGGGGATCGCCCCCCATTGGGATTTGTGGACTCACCTCTTCTTTGCCGAGCTTTTTGCTTCGTCGACGAGGGAGAGGAAGGTCCGTGCGGCGGTGCGGGCCGGCGGCTGCACCCTCTTGCTGAGGCAGTTGCGGTCGTTGCAGTATATCCCTGCCGTCCTTTCATCCTCAAACAAGGGTTGGCAGCGCCGGTGGTTCTACCTCCGGAATGACGGAGGGTCGCTCCCGCCGTTCTCTCAGCGGGTTGTCACCGCCGCCCCCGACGCCTGGCGCCACGGGACTCCACACGAGAGGCAGAAGAAACTCGAACCTCTTCTCCAGGCCCTGAAGGCGTTGCGGGAGGAAGGGCTCACCGCCGCGGGAGTGGTTGCCGCCATCCACCGCCGGAGGGTGCTCCCCCTGGCGGAGCGGCGGTTGTCGCTTTGGGAGATGACCCAGGAGGCCGACTGGGAGGGGTCACTGATGTCCCCTGATCCTCTTCCCTACGATGCCCTCCACCGGCGGGTGTCGGCCGCGATGGGGAAGCCGGACCCCCACGCCTTCTCCCAGCCTCGAATGCGCCCCGACCAGGGGTGCGTCGCTCTGGTGAGTGTTCGTCCCTTCTTTCTTCACCTACCGGGTTGCTTCTGATTCTCACTATCGGGCTTCTTTCTCCCCCCCTTTTTAGGAGGTGGGGCGGCACAAACCCTCCCTGCCGCCGGTCCCGGAGGACGCGGCGGGTCGGGCGGCGCGGCGGGTCGCCGCGGAGGAGGAGAAGAAGAAAAAGGATGCGGAGAAGGCCCGGGCCCGCAGGCGGAGGCGGGCTCGGGACGCCCTGGAGAAACGCCGTCGTCAGCAGGAGAGGGAAGGACTTCCCAGGGAGCTGTCGCCGGAGACGTCCGATGATGACGATGACGACGACGAAGAGGAGGAGGACGACATGGCCACTCGTCTCGGCCTCAGCCCCGGCTTGGGATGTGGCCGGGAGTCGTCGAGTCAGCCCCCGAGCGGGCCTACGTCGTCGGCCCCTGGGGCCGAGGCGCCGGATCCCCGACCTGAGGGGCGGGGGCAACCCGAGAGGGTTCTTGACCCCTCGGCTGGAGGAGCTGACGCGACTCCAGGGAGCCGGGCCGAGGGGTCCGTCCCTCGGGAACCGTCGCCCGCGCCGGCAGCATGGGGGAGCAGCCCCCAGGTTGCCATGGCGGCGCCTGGGCAGTCCGCCTCCTGGGCCTCAGGGGCGTCCGAGGCGAGGGTGGCGCCGGGGCTGTTGGTGAGGCGGACCTCGGCGGCGGTTCCAGGAAGCGGGAGCCAAGAGACCTCCCCCCAGACACCGTGGATCATGGTCCGGAGCGGGTAGGTACCTTGGAATGTCTCCGTCCCGGCGCTTCATTCATAAGTCTGGGCCGTGATTTTCCCTTTCTTGTTTTCTCTAGCAAACGGAGCCATGGCCCTACTGACCTGGCGCCTCGGAAGGCCCTCAAGACGGCGTTGGTCCAGGCAGCTGGCGCCACCTCGGGCCCTGTCGCTCGGCCGACCCTTTCGCAGGGTGCTCCGCCGCACGGGGCTCAGGCGTCACATGTTCTGGGGGAGCAGGTCCCCGAGGCGGGCTCCTCTGCCGAGGTGGCCATCGTGATCGGGGAGGCGGCCGGCGCCGGCGTGGTCCCGAGCTCGCCTGCCATGCCGGCGTCCGCCGCTACCGCAGTTGGCACCGTCCCAGTCGGAGAGCGTGCGGTTGCCGCCGGCGTCGAGACGGCCACGGCGTCGGCGCCCGGAGCCTCGGAAGAGGTGGGCGCGGACGCGCAGTGCTCCCAGGCGGGCGGCAGCCTTGTCGCTGTGGGGCGGAGCCCCGAGGCCCGGGGCCAGTTGCTCCGATTCCGGACCCGTGAGGCTTCGGGCCCTATCTTCGTTCTTGACGACGAAGAGGAGGACCAGTCCTAGGACGAGCTCCGCGAGCGTGCGGAGGCGACAGTGGGGTTGCTCCGATCGTCGCTGGAGGTTCTCTGCGGGGATGTCCCCAAAATCCTCCAGGTAATGGTTTCAGGCATACCTTCTCGCTTCCGCGAGCGAGGCGTTCGTCGTGATGTCTTGTTTTCCTTTCTAGGACCTGACGGACCGGAGCGCTGCCAAGTCGTCGTTTATTCGCCGCGAGGCCGTCGTCTGGGGCTCGCTGCGGTCCCTGAGGACTTCGCTCGCTGGGGCTTCCGCGCGCCTTTCTCAGCAAGACGCTAAGATAGCGGACCTCCAGTTGCTCTGCGCTGACCTGAAGGCCGAGGCGGCGGCAGCGCGCATGGAGGTGCTACAACGGCGGTCGGAGCTTGCCCAGGTTGCCGAGGAGCGGGACCAAACTCGGGGCCAGGCTGCCGAGGCCGAGAGCCGGGCCAAGATCCTTGCGGCCGATCTGGCCGCAGCCCAAGTCGCAGCCTCGGAGCAGCACGTCCGAGCCAGAGGTATGGCTCGACCGTCCTCGGTTCACGATCTTGTCCGTTTCTCCCGCTTGGGTTTGAGGTCTTTCTTCTGGTTGTTCGCAGAGCTCGAGTCTGCCCTCGACGAGTCTGCTAGGGCGCTTGCCGAGGCGCTCGACGGGGCTGCTGAGCAAAGGGAGGCCGATCTCGCGGCCATGTCCGAGGCCGTCTCGGAGGTCTATCGGAAACTCGGTCCCGGCGACGTCCCTTCAGGGAGCTCTCCCCAAAGCCGTCTTCAAGCCCTAGGTGATTACGCGCGCGATAAAGTCTGTGGGGCGCTGCACCACGGCGTCAGGCGGGCCTTCGCCGTGCTCGCTTCCCACTACGTCGTGGACTTGGAGCGGGTCAGCGAGGGGTACTGCCTGCCTGACGAAGACGAGGCGGCCCTGGCGGAGGTTCAGCGGCTCGACGCGGTCGCTGCGGGTCCGAGCGCGGCGCTGGCGACCGTCTTCGAAGCGGAGATTCTTCCTCCTGCGCCGCCGCCGGAAGCGGAGGTGGACCTTACCGATGGCGGGGGTGGAGTTGAGGGCGCGGCTCCTGCCCGAAGCGACGCCTGATTCTTGTTGGGACAATTTCTGTTGGATGTGTGATTTGCCGCGGCCACCGAGGCCTGGACATTTTACTTTTCTTCCGTGAAGTCATGCTCCTTTTCGTTTCGATTTTCGCGCCTGGCCCGTAGTGTCGACAACAGGGTGATTTCCCGAGCTGGGTCCTTTTTCGTGGCAGGCGACGAGTGAGGTGTCCCTAGCCCGGAGGCATAGGCGTTCCCCAGCTCAGTCGGTCTCGCCATTTACTCGTACCCAAGTTCGCTCCTCAGGACCCTGCTTCTGACGCATCCGGGAGAACGCAAAAAACCCTTCTTGACCGAAAAAAGAGTTTTTCTGACGCGGAACGGTACGTCCAAACTCGACGAGAGGGGTTCCCCCTTTTTAGCCCCCGAGGGAGGGTCGGGCTCTGCCGGGGCGAGGCCGACCCTTCCTTGATGACTAATTCTTATGTGTGAGTAGGGAAAGGGCGCAGCCCCCGGGCGTCATTCGCGCAGAGGCCGTTTGGCGAGTCAGGCTCCTGCCCAGATATCCGGCGAGTGCTCGGTGACATCCCTCGGTATGCCGGACATGCCCGAGGGACCCCACGCAAAAACGTCGACGTTTGCGCGAGGGAAGTCGACGAGTACTGCTTCTTATTTGGGGCCGAGCCCAGAACTGATCCGGACATGCTTGGAGGCGTCACCACTGGGGTCGAGAGGGACGGCCTTAACCGTCTCCGCTGGCTCGAAGTTGCCGGCATGTCGCTTCACGTCCGGCACCTCTCGGGAGAGGCTTTCCAGGTCGGCAATGAGGGCCTCGGACTCGGCGAGGGCCTCGGCGTACTCCACGCACTCCACATCGCATTCGAATGCGTGTTTGTACGTGGGGCCGACGGTGATGACCCCGTTGGGGCCCGGCATCTTGAGCTTCAGGTAGGTGTAGTTGGGGATGGCCATGAACTTCGCGTAGCATGGCCTTCCCAACACTGCGTGGTAGGTCCCTCGGAACCCGACCACCTCGAACGTCAAAGTCTCCCTTCGGAAGTTGGAGGGTGTTCCGAAGCAGACAGGGAGGTCGAGCTGTCCGAGGGGCTGGACACGCTTCCCGGGGATGATCCCATGGAAGGGCGCAGCGCCTGCTCGGACGGATGACAGATCGACGCGCAGGAGCCTGAGGGTCTCAGCGTAAATGATGTTGAGGCAGCTGCCCCCATCCATCAAGACCTTGGTGAGCCTGACGTCGCCGATGACGGGGTCGACGACGAGCGGGTACTTCCCCGGGCTCGGCACGTGGTCGGGGTGGTCGTCCCGGTCGAAGGTGATGGGCTTGTCGGACCAGTCTAGGTAGACTGGTGCCGCCACCTTCACCGAGCAGACCTCCCGACACTCTTGCTTGCGATGTCGAGCCGTGGCATTCGCCGCATGCCCTCCGTAGATCATGAAGCAGTCGCGGACCTCTGGGAACTCTCCTGCTTGGCGATCCTCCCTTTTGTCGTCGTCGCGGGCCTTGCCACCCTCTGCGGGTGGCCCGGCCCGATGGAAGTGGCGCCGAAGCATGACGCACTCCTCGAGGGTGTGCTTGACGGGCCCCTGATGGTAGGGGCACGTCTCCTTGAGTGCCTTGTCGAAGAGGTTAGCACCTCCGGGGGGCTTCCGGGGGTTCTTGTGCTCGGCGGCGGCGACAAGGTCTGCATCGGGAACGTCGCGTTTCGCTTGCGACTTCCTCCTGCCTTTCTTCTTGGCGCCGCGCGGAGTAGATGCCTCGGGGGCATCTTCCGACGGGCGGCCCTGGGGCTGCTTGTCCTTTCGGAAGATGGCCTCTACCGCCTCCTGGCCGGAGGCGAACTTGGTGGCGATGTCCATCAGCTCGCTCGCCCTGGTGGGGGTCTTGCGACCCAGCTTGCTCACCAGGTCACGGCAGGTGGTGCCGGCGAGGAACGCGCCGATGACATCGGAGTCGGTGATGTTGGGCAGCTCGGTGCGCTGCTTCGAGAATCGCCGGATATAGTCTCGGAGAGACTCTCCCGGCAGTTGCCGACAGCTTCGGAGGTCCCAGGAATTCCCGGGGCGCACGTACGTGCCCTGGAAGTTCCCGGCGAAAGCCTGGACCAGATCTTCCCAGTTGGAAATCTGCCCCGGGGGCAGGTGCTCCAACCAGGCTCGAGCGGTGTCGGAGAGAAACAGGGGGAGGTTTCGGATGATGAGGTTGTCATCGTCCGTCCCACCCAGTTGACAGGCCAGGCGGTAGTCCGCAAGCCACAATTCCGGTCTCGTTTCCCCCGAGTACTTCGTGATAGTAGTCGGGGGTCGGAATCGGGGCGGAAATGGCGCCCGCCGAATGGCTCGGCTAAAGACCTGCGGACCGGGTGGTTCGGGCGAGGGACTCCGATCCTCCCCGCTGTCGTAGCATCCCCCACGCCTGGGGTGATAGCCTCGGCGCACCCTTTCGTCGAGGCGTGCCCGACGGTCGCGATGAGGGTGCTCGTCGCCGAGGTGGCCCGGGGCCGCAGGCGCGGTGTTGCGCGTGCGCCCGGTGAAGACCGAGGCTTCCCGCGTGAGTCGGGAGGTCGCGGCACGAGGTTTCGAGGGGTACCCCTGCCTTCGGGAGGCAGGGCTCTCGGCCCGCCGGGCCGCAGCGCCTTCCAGGAGATGCCTGAGTTCTCCCTGGATTCGCCGACCCTCGGTGGTTGATGACTCCGGCATTGCGCGGAGGAGCATCGCTGCGGCGGCCAGGTCCTGACCGGTTCCGCCGGACGCGGGTGGCGGTCTGTCCCTGGCATCGTTGGCGATGCGGTGCTGGAGACCTTGGGGCAGGTGACGTATTCCTCCGGCCGGGGGTTGGCTCGCCCATACCTGCCCGATGTTCTGGCGGATTGCCTCGAGCGCTCCTGCTCCCTCATCGAGCCCGGCCTGCGCCCCGCGGACTTGCTCGAGCTGTGGGTCGTGACCCCCCGCCGGAACGGGGACCACAACTAGCTCCCGCGGGATGTCGGCGCGAGGCGCTGGCCTATGGGGATCACCATCCTCCGGCATGCCGAGACAGCCGCCTCCGGAGGGATCCCCTAGCTCGATGTGGAAACATTCGCGACTCGGGCCGCAGTCCTTGTCGCCAAGGCTGCGGCTGCCGTCGGAACAGTCGGAGAGGCAGTAGTCACATGCGGTCATGAAGTCCCGCATGGCACTAGGGTTGCCAGATCCGGAGAAATCCCAGCAGATGCTGGAGTCGTCATCTTCCTCGGACCCAGAGGGTCCGTAGGTCGAGACACCCGTCAATCGGTCCCAAGGCGACCGCACACAAAACCCCAGAGAGGTTGCACTCGCCTCAATGTGAGTGCCCGCCAAAGCGAGGTCGCCAGGCGGGCTGAGGTCGAGTCGAAATAACGAAAGATGGGTAGCATTCGGTACCTTTTTGTCGACGAGGAGCGATGAAGTCACGTCGGGGGCTGATCGCGCCGTCGTCCTGGGTACGAGGGCGACGTCCTGCAGGCCCTCCGTGAGCGTGCTGGCGTCGTCCACCTGCTCGGGGTCGACGTGTTGCGGGGGGTTGGCACTCGCCTTCGCCTCGAACGCAAGGGCGACGCTTGGCGTGTCCTCTGTTGAGGCGCCGGGGATGTTGATTTGCTCGACAGCCGTCGGAGCGCGGCCTCCCGCTCGGCCCTGGTTGCCCCGCCTCCTCCTCCGATGGCGAGGGAGAGGACGGAGCGAGCTCGAAAGCTGTCCTTCCCCCACGCGGGAAAGGCGTCGTCGATTCCGCCGCTGGCGGGCGGGTTGTCCGCCACCATTGTCGCTGTCGCGCGGCGGTAGAAGGAGTATCATGTCGTAGCTGCCGTCGAAGGACATGAACTCGAGACTCCCGAAACGGAGCACCGTCCCGGGTCGAAGAGGTCGTTGGAGACTGCCCATCTGGAGCTTGACGGGAAACTGCTCGTCAACACGCAGCGTGCCCCTACCTGGCGCGCCAACTGTCGGCGTTCCGAGACCGGGGGGTCCCCGAGCCGACGAGTGAGTGTGCCGCGTGCCCCAGCCCAGATGGGTCGAGCGCGTGGGCGAGCGCGAAGGGGGGAACAGAGAGAGCGGTCGGTGGCCGGAGCCGGGTCGTGAGGGAGTCGGAGAATTCCCGCGGCCTTCGTGTTCGTCCCGCGCCCAGGTCGGGTGCGCTTGCAGTAGGGGGTTACAAGCGTCCGCGCGGGGTGAGGGGAAGCGAGCGGCCCCGAGAGAGCGCCTGCCCCTGCCCTTCGTCCCCGCGAGGCCAACCTTCTCTAAGAAGGCCCTGGTCCTTCCTTTTATAGTCGTAAGGAGAGGATCCAGGTGTACAGAATGGGGGTGTAGCAAGGTGCTACGTGTCTAGCGAGGGAGAGCTAGCGCCCTATGTACATGCCAAGGTGGCAGCCGGAGAGATCTTGGCACCCTGTTGGTGTGGCGTCGTGGCTGTTGGAGGAGTAACGGAGCCGGACGGAGGGACAGCTGTCGGAGTGGCTGGACCCTTGCTGACGTCCTCCTGCTTTCGTAAGGGAGCTGAGAGCCGCCGTCGTCATGGTCTAGGGGGGTGCCATCATTTGCCTATCTGGCGTAGCTGGCCAGATGGGACGCCGGTCTTGTTCTCTGCAACCCAAGTCGGCTCAGGGCAGGGTGATGATGACGCTTCCTGTCGACGTGGCGGTCTCGTGTCCTAGGTCGGGCGTCGTGGAGGTTCCTCCGAAGCCAAGGTCGAGTCCGTCCTGCAAGACAGAGGCAGAGTCCGAGCCCTGGGTCGGGCGAGGCGGAGATCGTTCGGCAGAGGCTGAGGCGGAGTCCGAGCCCTGGGTCGGGCGAGGCGGAGTTCGTCGTCTTCCGGGGCCTTAGCCCGAGTCCGAGCCCTGGGTCGGGCGGAGCGGAGTTCGCCGTCTTCCGGGGTCTTAGCCCGAGTCCGAGCCCTGGGTCGGGCGGAGCGGAGTTCGCCGTCTTCCGGGGCCTTAGCCCGAGTCCGAGCCCTGGGTCGGGCGGAGCGGAGTTCGCCGTCTTCCGGGGCCTTAGCCCGAGTCCGAGCCCTGGGTCGGGCGGAGCGGAGTTCGCCGTCTTCCGGGGCCTTAGCCCGAGTCCGAGCCCTGGGTCGGGCAGAGCCTCCTATGGCACCTCTGGCGAAGTCTGGTCGCCCGTCGGTCTTACCTTTTGTGTTAAACGCCCCGGTGACTGGGTCGGTTGGCGCGGTGATTTAGTCAGGGTTTCTTCTTATCGAAGGCGGGGCCTCGGGCGAGCCGGAGATGCGTCTGCCGTGAAAGAGGAGGCCTCAGGCGAGACGGAGTCATCATAGGGTCGGCTGCCCTCGCCCGAGGCTAGGCTCGGGCGTGGCGTGGTCAAGTCACTCGTATGGACTGATCCCTGACTTAATCAAACCCATCAGGCCTCTGCAGCTTTATGCTGATGGGGGTTACCAGCTGAGAATTAGGCGTCTTGAGGGTACCCCTAATTATGGTCCCCGACAAACCTGGACTTCGAACTTCTGCAGAACCTCCAACACGAACGATGCGCAGGCAGGCGAAGGCCGGCAATGAAAAATGCCTCAAAGACAACCAATTCACCCTCGGGCTCGGGAATCTCCTCTGCCCCCGGCACACGCCCGACCCCACCGCCAAAATACCCCAACCGTTGCATATCTTGCACGCGGACCGACGATATCCGTGAAACACCGAATTCCACCGTATCACCCGGTCGCAATTCCGCCACCGCCACACTGCCCGAGAGATCCTCGGAAGGCGTCTCGGCCGTCGGCATGGTCGCAGCAGACGAGGAGGAAGACGACATGGCTACGTACCGTTGACGGCGGCGCGCGGTCTGCTTCACGTGGGCCAGTTCTCCGGCGAACAGGAGCAAGGAGGGCAGACGAGCAAGAGAGCAGTTTGAACAAGGGAGGTTAGGGTTTTCGCGGCGCGCAGAAAGGTGAATTTCAATCCGCGCCGCCCCCACCCCCTTTTTATACACAGGACGCGACGCTTCGGGAAACCCGCAATCCAACAGTGCGGTATCAATCAACGGTCATGTCAAAAACCTCCGCGGAACCACTTCGAGCGAGGGCAGCGTCTCCACCATCTAGCGACGCCTTCGGCACCAGATGACTTAGTCGAACTGGTCCCTCGGATGGCAAATGTTGGGGCGAAGGCGAAGACGTCACCCTTCGCTCGATGCCTTCGCCAAACTCGCTGCAACAACGGAGACAAGACGACTGGCAGACTCTACCCTTCGTCCCACGCATCGGAAGACGAAGGCCTACGGCGAAGTCATCTGGTCCCGCGACCTCGTCCAACATGGAGGCCCACGAGTGATCCGGCCCATTATAGCAGGCCCTGCGTGGCCGCTACGCATTACGGGCCTAATTTGTAAAGGTTTCCCTGTAATTACAGTCTGTAACCCTGCTTTATGGGAATATTCCGGGGATAACCTGGGCGCATGAGGGCACATGAGTCCTTAACTCAAGACGCTGGGCACTCAGGCACCTATAAATACCCCGTACAGTGCCCTTGAGAGGGCGGATTGAACAGAGCTATTGTCATCTCAAGTTGAAACCTTGTTTACACTGTTTTCGCTCCCCCGTTGGATTAACTTGCCCAGGAGAGCAAGTTCCAACAGTTGGCCGGAACACGACCCACTTTTAATTTTTCCCCTATTTTTTAAATAAAAGTCTATATTATACTTGAGTATAAAATATAAAACGAAAAATATGTGTGTCATGTTGGCTAGATAGATGTGAGTTTAAAGCAAACAACCATGGTTTACGTACTTGCACGGTTGCGCATATGCAAGCTTTGCATGGAGCGGAGGCGTTTGTATGCATGGTTGCATGCACCAGTTTAGTTGCATACTTGCATGCGTAATACATGTGCAGGTTCAGGGGTTGCATGCAGACTGGGACTGGCTGCATGCGTGGCCACGTACAGTGATGCCGCGCAGAGGATTGCATGCACGCAGAGGATGGAGCGGGGGTACGGCTGTGGTCTATATTAGACTCTTAATAGTTAGTAGAGATATACGTCGACGCCAACAGCATCATAAGCGCTCGTGAGTCGTGACATCTCTTCGATTCGCCTTGCCGCTATGATTCTTGGCCTTGACTAGCGTTTGTCCTCCTCGCATTTTATAATGAACTTGCAGCAAAAGGAGGAGATATGGACCACAGACCATTTTCTGCAGGCACACTGTAAGAACGGTTTCGCACGCACCTTTGTAGGAGCTGAAAGATTTGAATACCCCAGGGCCAAGGGCTATGCGTGGTAGATCATGGAGTACAAACAGGGTGTCATGCACTGCAAGTTCCCATGCACGTCCGTTTGCGGGCAAAGTGCGGCGTTGCATGCATGGGTAAACCCTAGTCGTCCAACACCAGCTATGTGGCTATCTAGTAAAACCTAGATGATGATCAGCATTCAGCAGCAGGGAGGGAGATGATGCTACTGTGCTCCTCGCCGCCGACAAGTTCTTCCAGGTCCTGTCCGCGAGAGTACCTGAGCCTGACGGCCGGGACCAGTACGTGGCTGCGGATGGTCCTGCCTGCCTGCCATTGGGGCCAGCCGCCTGCCCCCATGCAAAAGCAGTCTCTCGTCTCTGCGAGAGGATGAGGCGCGCTCTGTCTCTGTCCGCTCCGGCGATATTCAAATGGAAGCGGTCGAGGTGGTGGCCCCTGTGAGAAGATCTGTCCCTGACAGTTTAAACTGGAGCTGAGAATTGACAATTCGAGACACCCATGCATTTGTACTTGTCGGTACTTTAACTTGCAGACGCAGTTTTGCGCCATAATTTTGCAGCTATCACCAAGATCTCTTCCCACTTTCAAAAAAGGAGTTACGAGATTACTCGGCAAGGGAATGGGTCGGCGAACCGGCGGCAATGAGGCTTCAAGGCCAATTTGCAAGGGCATGTGGTTTCCATTAGAGTTGAAATTTGGGTCGTGCTCTAGACTCATCATATTTTAGGCTAAATTTTTAGAACAGGCACAACATGATTAATTTTGCTCTAGATGGGAGCATGCCTAAAATATAAAAACCTAGACACGATAGGGTCCAAAAGCATGACTAGCCCATGCCATTGCGTGCCAACCCAAACAAGACATAGAGAAAAATTTATATATCTCTTTAAAATGTATCTTTAAATTATTCATAACTTTAATATAGAAAGGGCAAGCCTTTACAAATATTTTGGTAGGACTAGCAACTTGACTATTATATATATATATATATATATATATATATATATATATATATATATATATATATATATATATATATATATATATATATATATATATACGGCGCTGCTAAAATGCACCTGGGTGCATTCTCTATATTGAATGCACCCAGACGTTTTCGCGCGCCTCCCTGCCCCGCCGTCGCGCGCATCCCTGTCCCCGCGCCGTCGCCGTCTCCTCGATGCTCCTCCCCTAAATCCCACCGCCGCCGAGCGCCTCCCTGTCCCCGCGCCGCCGTGCGCCTCTCTGTCGGCGTGCCTCCCTGTCCCCCGCATTAGGTGGGATTGCAAGCCCGCATTAGGTGTGATTGCAACTGTTGTATAATTTTACCCAAATATCTGTTAAAAAAATGTAAACAAAATGATTGCAACCGATGGTGTGTTGTAATTGCAACTGCTGGTGTAGTGTGGATGCAACTGCTGAGTTGCTCTGATGTGATTGCAAGTACTAAATAACTCTGAGAAATTTTGTTAAAAAATATGATTGCAACTGCTGGTCTGGTGTAATTACAACTGCTGGTCTGGTGTGATTGCAACTTCTATATAACTATGTCCAAAAATCTGTTAAACAAACAAGATTGCAACTGCTGGTCTGGTGTAATTGCAACTGTGGGTCTGGTGTGATTGCAACTTCTATATAACTATGTCCAAAAATATGTTAAATAAACAATGATTGCAACTGTTGTCTGGTGTAATTGCAACTTCTGGTCTGGTGTGATTGCAACTTCTATATAACTATGTCCACAAAATCTGTTAAACAAACAATGATTGCAACTGCTGTCTGGTGTGATTGCAACTGCTGGTCTGGTGTGATTGCAACTCCTATATAACTATGTCCAAAAATCTGTTAAACAAAACAATGATTGCAACTGTGTCTGGTGTAATTGCAACCGCTGGTCTGGTATGATTAGCAACTTCTATATAACTATGTCCAAAAATCTATTAAACAAAACAATGATTGCAACTGCTACCTGGTGTAATTGCAACTGCAAGTCTGGTGTAATTGCAACTTATGTGAAGAGGTTGAGCCGTTCACGGAGGAGCCATTCGCGGAGAAAGAGGAGCGGGGGCGGGAAAGTGAAAATGTTCTGTCGGGAGCGTACGGGAGGAACGAAGACGGCCTGGGTGGAACGGTTGGCTCGGACCTGGCACGTAGGTTCGGCCTGGGTGCATTCTCTATATTGAATGCACCCAGGTGTAATATATAAATACAATATATATATATACACACACACACACATATATATATATATATACACACACACACACACACACTTTCAATAACTAGAGGAATCAACGGTCCAACGGTGCCATCTGGTTCAGCCGCACCACGTGCAGACGGCTATAAAAGGACCCACAGGCCGCTAGGGATCACTACAGGAAAACGCCCAGTTTCTGACGGCCTAAACCGTCGGAAATAAGTCCTGAACCGTCGGAAGTAGTTACTTCCGAAGGCTTAAGGCGGGTCCCGTCGGAAGTAACACCGTAGGGGATACCCAATCGGAAGTACCCGCGCTTCCGACAGGGCCGTCGAAAGTAACTTTATTTCCGACGGCCAGGGTGGGGCCGTCGGAAATAAAGCGAGGTGGGCCCCGCAAACGGCCGGCAGCCGGCGCCTGACGCCGTCACAGCTTATTTCCGACGGGGCCGTCGGAAATAAGAGGCCGTCGGAAGTTATTAAAAAAACAGAGAAACAGAATTTTCCTGCCTTTTGTTTTACAAACAACCACACAAATTCAATCTCATACAATATCCAGTTTCCAATAATTCATCGAGAATCACATACAATACCACAAATATCCATAATTCATCGTTTCACATGAAACACACATTTAAATTCACAAAAAGTTCACCCGTCCACAAATTAAAGCACAATTTCACAAGTTCACATGTCCACAAGTTCACAAGTTCACATGTCCACAAGTTCACAAGTTCACAATACCACCATGCATAGTACGAGAAAAACACAAGGAGACAGGCTACTCAAATGGAGGAGGTTGATCAAATTTGAAGAACATAACTTTCAGATTTTCCCCCCAGCGAAGTCGAATTCCAATATATCTTTGATAGTTCCATAATAATTCATCTCCCTTCCTTGCTCATCAAAAGACCAACATACCACACCAGTATTTGTTGTCGCAGCTAAAGGTCAAGTACATTCAAATTTGGTTGAACGAAAACGATATCCCTTGACATCATAACGACCATAGCTTCTGACTTTGACAAGTGCACGTGACATCTGACGTAAGTCCTCATCAACGTTGGAAGTTTTTTCGCACTGTCAGTTACGAATATAGATCAATAGGAGGAACTATTAAAAAGATAAACTATGAACACATAAGAAAACGGATGTGATATTTACATGAACTCGAAACCAATTAATGAAATTGGGAGTGCCTTCTTTTCCTTAGCGAAGCATGATTTCATACAGCCTCGTCGACAGTTTACCCTTATTCTGTCGTTCGTACTCTCTGTTGAAAAAAAAGTAAATAAAAGAGTTACGAGGAGTAATGAGCACATGTTGCTCTTCAATTTTGAAAATCTATGCTTACTTGAAGTATGGAGTCATCTCTTCCATGTTTTCATACACGTAGAGTAATGCATCCAACTTTTCTTCACGTCCAATGTGATATTCAGTTGATGCTCCAACTGTCTTTCCCTCGAATGACAAAATTTTGAGTTTACTGCATGGACCAGCTTGATCAACATTATACCTTAATGTAGGTGCATTTACATTGTGTTCTTCTGCAAAGTATACACTCGTGAAGGCTGATATCTCTTTATATTTAAATTCTTCAGCAATACACCCTTCAACTCTTCCCTTGTTGCCAACCATTGCACTAAGCTTCTTAAGTGCCCTTTCTATGTGATACATCCATCTATACTGTACAGGACCCCCAATCTTAGCTTCATATGGAAGGTGTACAAGTAGATGTTGCATCGGATTGAAGAATCCAGGGGGAAATATTTTTTCCAATTTGCAAATAAGGACCGGAATCTCCTTCTCTAATTTCTCCATCACATCTTTTTTAATTTCTTTAGCACAAAGTTGTCTATAGAAGTAGCTTAACTCAGCTAACGCCGTCCACACATCATTATTCAAGTAACCCTGAAACATTACAGGAAGTAATCTTTCCATAATAATGTGATAGTCATGACTCTTCAATCCATTCATTTTTCCTGTCCTCAAATTCACGGACCTTCTGAATCCCGCAGCATACCCATCTGGAAATTTTAAGTTTTGCAACCACACCATCACCTCTTTCTTTTGCTTAGATTTTAGACAAAATGACGCACGTGGCTTAGCACCACTCTGAAGCAAGACCAGGCTTGGTCGGTTACAAATTTTCTCTAAATCTTTTCTGGCCTTTATATTATCTTTGGTTTTATCGGGAAAATCCATACATGTACTAATAATGCTTTCAGCAACATTCCGCTCTTGGTGCATGACATCAATGTTGTGCATCAGAATCAAGGCCTCCGTATAAGGAAGTTCCCACAAAGAACATTTATGTGTCCAATTATGTTCTATTCCAAATCCCAGGTAACCAGTACCGTCTGGTTTCAAATTATCGAGCGCAGCATGAATCTCTGCGCCACTCAAACGCTTCGGTGGGCCTTTGGTAACAATGGTGTCTTTTCTGAATTGATTTGCCTCAAATCTGAACGGGTGATCGAGAGGCAAGAAACATCTGTGGCAATCAAAGTAACAGATCTTCCCACCAAACTCAAGACGAAAACAATCTGTATCCTTACCACATATTGGACATGTCAACTTTCCATGACAACTCCATCCAGCAAAAATACCGTAGGCCATGAAATCATGAATCGACCACAAGTATGCAACTCGAAGATTGAATCTCTCTTTCTTGTAGCAATCGTAAGCTTCGACTCCTTCCCACAATTTTTTCAACTCATCGACTAAAGGTTCCAACATTACATTGAGATGTTTTCCAGGGTGTTCTGGTCCGGGAATGATTAGACACAAAAACATATAATCGTATTTCATGCAAAGGTGAGGTGGAAGATTGTATGGAACTGCAAATACAGGCCAACAAGAATACGACGATGCGGTCATATTGAAAGGTGAGAACCCGTCCGTCGCCAACCCGATTCGAATATTTCTA
Source organism: Zea luxurians (assembly GCA_029449295.1). Taxonomy (NCBI): domain Eukaryota; kingdom Viridiplantae; phylum Streptophyta; class Magnoliopsida; order Poales; family Poaceae; genus Zea; species Zea luxurians. Next base: position 28,686,597 of record JAOPSE010000003.1, read on the forward strand.
GCTTCACTAGCAAAATCCGAATCAAAATCATCAAGCGCCTTCCACGCATCACTATCAGATGGGTGCATCATAACTTGAGGGTTCTCGCGTTCACGTTCTTTGTGCCATCTCATCTGTTTAGCGGTGTTTTTTGAGAGAAACAACCGTTTTACACGAGGCGTGAGAGGCATGTAACGAAGTTGCTTCTTTGCTACTTCTGTTGTCAATTTTTCTCCATCTTCATTTACGACCTCAACGAACCTTGATTTGCTGCATCTCAAACATTTGTCTAATTTTTCATTTTCCTTCCAGAAAAGCATACAGTTATCTGGACAAACATCAAATTTTTGATACTCCATACCTAAGCCAGAGAGTAACTTTCTTGACTGATACACGTCTTTGGGCATTTTGTGATTTGGTGGTAATACGTCGCTGATCAAATTCAAAAGTTCATTTAAGCAGTTGATGGAGAATGCGAACTTAGACTTGATCGCCATAAGTCGCGTCACAAAAGCAAGAATGGTTACTCTCGTGTGTTCGTGTAACGGCTCTTCTGCTGCCTTGAGAAGTTCAAAGAATTTTTTAACTTCCGGTGGTTGAGGATCCTCAGGATTATCTGGAAACACTAAATCGGGATCCTCTCTTAAATCCTGAACCATCTCCTCCATTCGGTCTAAATTCGGGTCAAAATCGTCTTGACCTTCTGGAGCATATCCACGGGGAAGCTCCTCACCATGATGCACCCAAACTTCATATTTTGGCACGTAGCCATTTTTGCAAAGATGACCCGACATCTCTTTCTTGGTTTGACGTTGATAATTTTTGCAAACACTGCATGGGCACCACACTCGACCATTTCTTGACGAAGAAAAAACACGGTTGATAAAATCTTCGGTTTTCTGTATCCACTCAAGCGAAGGATCATTTTCTCGCCAGCCTTCATACATCCAGCGACGACTATCATCCATCGTTCGACTAATTAAAGATCAAGACAAGTTCATTAATTTCTAGATATATTATCAGCCGGTGGTCCTACAATTATAGGAAAGGATAGGTCCTAAACCCACCTAAGAGTGAACGACATATCACAGATTTATGATAAGTCAATGAGTTTGAACGAAATTTCGGCAGCATAACCCCGTTGTTCTCCATTGCACGCCCGTAATGGTGCAACGGAGAACAAGAGGGTTATGCTGTCAAAATCTCGCTCAAACTCATTGACTCATCATAAATCCTATTTGATATGTCGTTCACTCTAAGGCTGTCCAAAAAGGGACAATTTCGGTACAACACACTACTTTATTAAGCAATGTGTTGGACCGAAACGGGTGACACATAAGTTTAGACCTATTTTAGTTAAGTATCGCCTATAGGCTCTACTCGACAAAACACTTCCTAAAAATTTCTACATCAAATTATACTACAACATCACATTATACTACAACATCACATTAATAAAGTTAGAAATTACCTGAATTGCCCACAGGAGTGACGGTTGGCGACCGGTGTGAAGCTGCGTGCGCGCGCTCACGTGCGGCCGCGTTCGGCCCCGTGCGAATGGCCGCGTGCGCGCGCTCACGTGAGAAGACTCGACGACGGCCTCGGGCGGCCTTGCCGACAGCGTGCGGCGAGGTGGCCCGGGCCTCGGGCGGCGCCGGGGGGCAAGGGGCGGCCGGGGCCGGCCGTAGACGGCCTTAGGCGTGGGCGGCACTGGCCCAAGGCGGGGAGGTGCCGGCGGCCATGGGCGGCGCTGGCCAGGGACGGGGAGGCGGCGGCGTCCACCGGGCAGCGCTGGCCAGGGGCGACGGGCCCGGGCGGCGGCTCTGGCGAGTGCGGGCCGGCGGCGGCGGCTCTGGCCCAAGGCTGTGCGGCGGCGCTCGCCCAAGGCTCGGGCGAGTGCGCTGTGTGGCGGCGCTGGCCCAAGGCTGGCGAGTGCGCTGTGCGGCGGCGGCTCTGGCGAGTGCGGGCGAGTGCGCTGTGCGGTGTGTGTGAGGCCGGGGTGCCGCGCGGGGTAACGCCCGTTAGGTGGCCTCCCGTTATTTCTGACGGCTGGCCGTGGGCCGACGGAAATAGCGTTATTTCCGACGGTACCCTAGGAACCGTCGGAAATAGTGGCGACCGTCGGAAATATAGCATTTTTCTGTAGTGGATTAGATTTTAGCGAGGTGGCGATTCCCTCGGGCGTGCGAGCGGCAGCGGCGGTTTCCTCGGTCGTGCGAGCGGCGGCGATTCTGGGGGCTAGCGGTTGTGGTGCATCGAGGCTAGCGACCGGTGGTGACGCTCCTATGGCGGGTGGTCAAGCACTGACAGTGCTCCCGAACCGGACGAGCGGCGGCGGTGCACCCTAGGCCCGGTGGTGACGGTGGTTGCACGAGGCGCGATAGGATTCAGCAGCAATGACGACGGATCTTGGAGAAGCGCACACAGCGGTGAATCCCGGAGGCGCACACCGCGGAGTAGCGTCCGCTGGCGTCCCCCCTCCCGCGACGACGTCGGCCTTCCCTAGACGCGAGCGACGACGACGGACTTCCCTAGGCAGCGAGCGGTGGTGTTTCGACGACCATGTTTTTATGCTATTTTGTATACATATTTATGCCAACGTCAGTAGGTTTTTATGATATTTCTATTCATATTTTATGTAAACGTTGTTGATTTTTGTGTAGTATACCGCAAAGCATAAATACCTTCGACATGTAGCATAATTGAGAGCACCTAGAGGGGGGGGGGGTGAATAGGTGATCCTGTGAAACTTGAAACTTAAGCCATAAAAAACTTGGTTAAGCGTTAGCACAATTATGCCAAGTGGCTAGAGAGGAGTCTCAACAAAACACAATAACCAAAAGGATATCAACACAGAGATGGCACAGTGGTTTATCCCGTGGTTCGGCCCAGACCAACGCTTGCCTACTCCACGTTGTGGCGTCCCAACGGACGAGGGTTGCAATCAACCCCTCTCAAGCGGTCCAAAGACCCACTTGAATACCACGGTGTTTTGCTTGCTTTACTATATCCCGTTTGCGAGAAATCTCCACAACTTGGAGCCTCTCGCCCTTACACTTGAAGTTCACAAAGAAGCACAGAGTAAGGGAGGGATGATCAACGCACACAAGACACAAAAATCAGAGTGTCAACACGCACACAAGTCGCAACAAGAGCTCGCAACAAAACCCGACGAGTTCACAACTCAACTAGAGCTCTAGATGCTATCACGAAGAAACAAATGCGTGGAATCAAAGTCTCGGTGCTTAGGAATGCTTTGAGTATGCTTGGTGTCATCCTCCATGTGCCTAGGGGTCCCTTTTATAGCCCCAAGGCAGCTAGGAGCCGTTGGAAGCATTCCAGGAAGGCAGATCTTGCCTTCTGTCGCCTGGCGCACCGGACAGTCCGGTGCACCACCGGACACTGTCTGGTGCGGATTTCCTTCCTTATTTGGCGAAGCCGACCGTTGTTGATTGAGAGCCGTTGGCGCACCGGACACTGTCCGGTGCACACTGGACAGTTCGGTGCACCAATGTGACCGTTGGCTCGGCCACGCGTCACGCGCGGAATCCTCGGCCGACCGTTGCCCTGGCTGACCGTTGGCTCACCGGACAGTCTGGTGCACACCGGACAGTCCGGTGAATTATAGCCGTACGCCGTTGATGGTTTCCCGAGAGCGATGGGTTCGCCTGTGAATGGCTCACCGGACAGTCCGGTGATTTATAGCCGTACAACACCGTCGAACTCCCGACAGCAGCAAGTTCGCTAGAGTCTGCCTGGCGCAGCGGACACTGTCCGGTGCACCACCGGACAGTCCGGTGCACCCAGACTGCTCTGACCTTGGCTGAACAACGCCATCTCTTTTCTCAACTCAATTTTTCCTGTTTCCAGCACTTAGACACAATACATTAGTCCATAAAACAATGTACTAAGTCTAGAAACATACCTTTTGACATGATTTGCACTTTGTCCACCACTTTGCATAGATTAACACAAAAGCACTTGTGTTGGCACTCAATCACCAAAATACTTAGAAATGGCCCAAGGGCACATTTCCCTTTCAATCTCCCCCTTTTTGGTGATTTATGCCAACACAACATAAAGCAACTAGAACAAGTGCAATATCAATGCAAATGAAAACTCAATATAGTTTTGATTCATATTTGGCATATATGGATCATTCTTTGCCACCACTTGGTTTGTTTTTGCAAATCAAACTCAATTTCCTATCTCTAAGTCAAATCCACTTGTAGAGACATAAAGAGAGGTATTCCAAAAGAAATTGATCAAGAATTTCAAAAACTCCCCCTTTTTTCATAATCAACACTTCTCCCCACAAGAGGCCAACTTTTGACAAAAGAGATAATAAAAGAGTTTTGACAAACCAAAAGCTCTATTCTACTATTTTCAAAATTTCTCAAGTGGTAGCTGATCCATTTATTGCTTTGTCCTTATTTTCTCCCCCTTTGGCATCAAGCACCAAAACGGGATCAATCTTGGCCCTTAAACCCCATTGCCTCACCAAAATCTTCAAATGAGAATACAAAGGCAATAAGAGTACATGAGATGAACTTGGAATTAAGTTACCCTCTCATCGGAGTGCAGTGGAAGTCTTTCATGGTCCAAGTCCACCTTTTCCCTTTCAAACCTCCTTTGAGACTAAATTAACACATGGTTAGTCTCAAAGGGTCAAGTTGTAGCACATCTCCCCCTAAATATGTGCATCACTTGCAAAAGGACGTGTGAGGTCCAGGGAGTGCTTGTACAACTTGAGCACCATACATAAGCAACAAAATGCATAAGGAACATGATCAAAGGCATAAACACATGTATGCTATAAATCAATCCAAGTTCCGCGAATCTAAGACATTTAGCTCACTACGCAGCCTACAAAAGGTCTTCTCATCTAAAGGCTTGGTAAAGATATCGGCTAGCTGGTTCTCGGTGCTAACATGAAACATTTCGATATCTCCCTTTTGCTGGTGGTCTCTCAAAAAGTGATGCCGGATGTCAATGTGCTTTGTGCGGCTGTGCTCAACAGGATTTTCCGCTATTCGGATAGCACTCTCATTATCACATAGGAGTGGGACTTTGCTCAGATTGTAGCCAAAGTCCCGGAGGGTTTGCCTCATCCAAAGTAGTTGCGCGCAACACTGTCCTGCGGCAACATACTCGGCCTCAGCGGTGGATAGGGCAACAGAAGTTTGTTTCTTAGAGTTCCACGACACCATGGACCTTCCTAAGAATTGGCACGTCCCCGATGTACTCTTCCTATCGACCTTACATCCAGCATAGTCGGAATCCGAATATCCAATCAAGTCAAAGGTAGACCCCTTTGGATACCAGATCCCGAAGCAAGGCGTAGCGACTAAATATCTAAGAATTCGCTTCACAGCCACTAAGTGACATTCCCTTGGATCGGATTGAAATCTAGCACACATGCATACGCTAAGCATAATATCCGGTCTACTAGCACACAAATAAAGTAAAGACCCTATCATAGACCAGTATGCCTTTTGATCAACGGACTTACCTCCTTTGTTGAGGTCCGTCGGTTCCCATCGGAGTCTTTGCGGGCTTGGCGTCCTTCATCCCAAACCGCTTTAGCAAGTCTTGCGTGTACTTCGTTTGGGAGATGAAGGTGCCGTCCTTGAGTTGCTTCACTTGGAACCCAAGGAAGTAGTTCAACTCGCCCATCATCGACATCTCGAATTTCTGCGTCATCACCCTGCTAAACTCTTCACAAGACTTTTGATTAGTAGAACCAAATATTATGTCATCAACATAAATTTGGCACACAAAAAGATCACCATCGCAAGTCTTAGTGAAAAGAGTTGGATCGGCTTTCCCAACCTTGAAAGCATTAGCAATTAAAAAGTCTCTAAGGCATTCATACCATGCTCTTGGGGCTTGCTTAAGTCCATAGAGCGCCTTAGAGAGCTTACACACGTGGTCGGTGTACCGTTCATCCTCGAAGCCAGGGGGTTGCTCCACGTACACCTCCTCCTCGATCGGCCCGTTGAGGAAAGCGCTCTTCACATCCATTTGGTACAACCTGAAAGAATGGTGAGCGGCATATGCTAGCAAGATACGAATGGACTCTAGCCTAGCCACAGGAGCAAAAGTCTCCTCAAAGTCCAAACCTGCGACTTGGGCATAACCTTTTGCCACAAGTCGAGCCTTGTTCCTCGTCACCACCCCGTGCTCGTCCTGTTTGTTGCAGAACACCCACTTGGTTCCCACAACGTTTTGCTTGGGATGAGGCACCAGTGTCCAAACTTCATTCCTCTTGAAATTATTGAGCTCTTCCCGCATGGCCAACACCCAGTCCAGATCTAGCAAGGCCTCTTCTACTCTGAAAGGCTCAATAGAAGAGACAAAGGAGTAATGCTCACAAAAATTAACTAATCTAGAACGAGTAGTTACTCCCTTGCTAATATCACCGAAAATTTGGTCGACGAGATGATTCCTTTGAATCGTCGCTCGAACTTGGGTTGGAGGTGCTTGAGGTGCTTCTTCCTCTTCAACTTGAACATCCTGTGCTCCCCCTTGATCACACGCCTCCTCCTGATGAACCTGTTCATCGTCTTGAGTTGGGGGATGCACCATTGTTGAGGAAGAAGGTTGATCTTGCTCCAATTGTTCCTGTGGTCGCACATCGCCAATCGCCATGGTGCGCATTGCGGCCGTTGGAACGTCTTCTTCATCTACATCATCAAGATCAACAACTTGCTCTCTTGGAGAGCCATTAGTCTCATCAAATACAACGTCGCTAGAGACTTCAACAAAACCCAATGATTTGTTGAAGACTCTATACGCCTTTGTATTTGAGTCATAACCTAACAAAAACCCTTCTACAGCTTTGGGAGCAAATTTAGAAGTTCTACCTTTCTTCACAAGAATATAGCACTTGCTCCCAAATACACGAAAATAAGACACATTGGGTTTGTTACCAGTTAGTAGCTCATACGAAGTCTTCTTGAGGAGGCGGTGAAGGTAGACCCGGTTGATGGCGTGGCAAGCCGTGTTCACAGCTTCCGACCAAAACCGCTCGGGGGTCTTGAACTCTCCAAGCATCGTCCTCGCCATGTCGATGAGCATCCTGTTCTTCCTCTCTACCACACCATTTTGCTGTGGTGTGTAGGGAGCGGAGAACTCGTGCTTGATCCCCTCCTCCTCAAGAAACTCCTCCACTTGAAGGTTCTTGAACTCGGACCCGTTGTCGCTCCTTATCTTCTTCACCTTGAGCTCAAACTCATTTTGAGCTCTCCTGAGGAAGCGCTTGAGGGTCCCTTAGGTTTCAGATTTATCCTGCAAAAAGAATAACCAAGTGAAGCGGGAAAAATCATCAACTATAACAGGACCATACTTACTTCCTCCTATGCTTAGATAGGCGACGGGTCCGAAGAGGTCCATATGAAGCATCTCCAAAGGTCTTGATGTAGTCATCACATTTTTGGTGTGATGAGAGCTTCCCACCTGTTTCCCTGCTTGACAAGCTGCACAAGGTCTATCTTTTTCGAAATGCACATTAGTTAGACCTATCACGTGTTCTCCCTTTAGAAGCTTGTGGAGGTTCTTCATCCCCACATGTGCTAAGCGACGATGCCACAGCCAGCCCATGCAAGTCTTAGCAATTAAGCATGCATCTAGACCAGCCTCTTCTTTTGCAAAATCAACCAAATAAAGTTTGCCGTCTAGTACACCCTTAAAAGCTAGTGAACCATCACACCTTCTAAAGACAGACACATCTACATTTGTGAAAAGACAATTATATCCCATATTGCATAATTGACTAACAGATAACAAATTATATCCAAGAGACTCAACTAAAAATACATTAGATATAGAGTGCTCGGATGAAATAGCAATTTTACCTAACCCTTTTACCTTGCCTTGGTTCCCATCACCGAATATTATTGAATCTTGGGAATCCTTGTTTTTGACGTAGGAGGTGAACATCTTCTTCTCCCCCGTCATATGGTTTGTGCATCCGCTGTCGATAATCCAGCTTGAGCCCCCGGATGCATAAACCTGCAAGGCAAATTTAGGCTTGGGTCTTAGGTACCCAACTCTTGTTGGGTCCTACAAGGTTAGTCACAATGGTCTTAGGGACCCAAATGCAAGTTTTATCTCCCTTGCATCTTGCCCCTAACTTCCTAGCAATCACCTTCTTATTCTTTCTACAAATGGCAAATGAAGCATTGCAAGCATGATATATTGTAGAAGGTTCATTAACTTTCCTAGGAACATTAACAACATTTTTCGTAGGCATATGATGAGCAACATTTTTCCTAGACATATCTCTACCATGCATATAGGAAGAACTAGAAGCAAACATGGCATGAGAATCAAAAGCATCATAAGCATTACAATTCTTATAAGCATTTCTAGATTGTCTCCTATCATAGTACATAAAAGCATGGTTCTTTTTAGCACTACTAGCCATAGGGACCTTCCCTTTCTCCTTGGCGGAGATGGGAGCCTTATGGCTTGTCAAGTTCTTGGCTTCCCTCTTGAAGCCAAGTCCATCCTTAATTGAGGGGTGTCTACCAATAGTGTAGGCATCCCTTGCAAATTTTAGCTTATTGAATTCACTTTTGCTAGTCTTAAGTTGAGCGTTAAGACTAGCCACTTCATCATTTAATTTAGAAATACAAACTAGGTGTTCACTACAAGCATCCACATTAAAATCTTTACACCTAGTGCAAATCACAACATGTTCTACACAAGATGTTGATTTACTAGATTTTTTTAACTTAGTATTTAAATCATCATTAACACCTTTTAAAGTAGAAATGGTTTCATGACAAGTAGATAGTTCACAAGAAAGCATTTCATTCCTTTTAACTTCTAGAGCAAGTGAATTTTGTGCACTAACAAATTTATCATGCTCTTCATATAAAAGGTCCTCTTGTTTCTCTAAAAGTCTATCCTTTTTATTCAAAGCATCAATCAATTCATTGATTTTATCAATTTTAGTTCTATCCAATCCCTTGAATAAACTAGAGTAATCTATTTCTTCATCACTAGACTCATCATCACTAGAAGAATCATAAGTGGCATTGTTTCGAGTACATACCTTCTTCTCCTTCGCCATGAGGCATGTGTGATGCTCGTTGGGGAAGAGGGATGACTTGTTGAAGGCGGTGGTGGCGAGTCCTTCATTATCGGAGTCGGAAGAGGAGCAATTCGAATCCCACTCCTTTCCAAGATGTGCCTCGCCCTTGGCCTTCTTGTAATTCTTCTTCTTCTCCCTCTTGCTCCCTTGTTCCTGGTCACTTCCATTATCGGGACAGTTAGTGATAAAATGACCAATCTTACCACATTTGAAGCATGAGCGCTTCCCCTTGGTCTTGGTCTTGCTTGGCTGTCCCTTGCGACCCTTTAGCGTCTTGAAGCGCTTGATGATGAGGGCCATCTCTTCATCATTGAGCCCTGTCGCCTCAACTTGCGCCACCTTGCTAGGTAGCGCCTCCTTGCTCCTCGTTGCCTTGAGAGCAACGGGTTGAGGCTCATTTATTGGACCATTCAGCGCATCGTCGATGTATCTCGCCTCCTTGATCATCATTCGCCCGCTTACGAACTTCCCAAGAACTTCTTCGGGCGACATCTTGGTGTACCTAGGATTTTCACGAATATTGTTCACCAGATGTGGATCAAGTATAGTAAAGGACCTTAGCATTAGGCGGACGACGTCGTAGTCCGTCCATCTCGTGCTTCCGTAGCTCCTTATCTTGTTGATGAGGGTCTTGAGCCGGTTGTATGTTTGAGTTGGCTCCTCGCCCCTTATCATCGCAAATCTTCCAAGCTCACCCTCCACCAACTCCATCTTGGTGAGCAAGGTGACGTCATTCCCCTCATGAGAGATCTTGAGGGTGTCCCAGATCTGCTTGGCATTGTCCAAGCCGCTCACCTTATGGTACTCGTCCCTGCACAACGAGGCTAACAACACAGTAGTAGCTTGTGCATTTTTATGTATCTGTTCATTAATAAATATGGGACTATCCGAGCTATCAAATTTCATTCCATTCTCAACAATCTCCCATATGCTTGGATGGAGAGAGAACAAGTGACTACGCATTTTGTGACTCCAAAATCCGTAGTCCTCCCCATCAAAGTGTGGAGGTTTGCCAAGAGGAATGGAAAGCAAATGTGTATTTGAGCTATGCGGAATACGCGAATAATCGAAAGAAAAGTTTGAGTTAACCGTCTTTCGTTTGTCGTAGTCGTTGTCGTCGTTGTCCTTGTGGGAAGAAGTGGACTCATCGCTGTCGTCGTAGTAGACGATCTCCTTGATATGTCTCGTCTTCTTCTTCTTCCCATCTTTGCGTTTATGGCCCGAGCCCGAGTCGGTAGGCTTGTCATCCTTCGGCTCGTTGATGAAGGACTCCTTCTCCTTATCGTTGATCACGATTCCCTTCCCCTTAGGATCCATCTCTTCGGGCGATTAGTCCCTTCGTGAAGAGAACGGCTCTGATACCAATTGAGAGCACCTAGAGGGGGGGAGTGAATAGGTGATCCTGTGAAACTTGAAACTTAAGCCACAAAAACTTGGTTAAGCGTTAGCACAATTATGCCAAGTGGCTAGAGAGGAGTCTCAACAAAACACAATAACCACAAGGATATCAACACAGAGATGGCACAGTGGTTTATCCCGTGGTTCGGCCAAGACCAACGCTTGCCTACTCCACGTTGTGGCGTCCCAACGGATGAGGGTTGCAATCAACCCCTCTCAAGCGGTCCAAAGACCCACTTGAATACCACGGTGTTTTGCTTGCTTTACTATATCCCGTTTGCGAGGAATCTCCACAACTTGGAGCCTCTCGCCCTTACACTTGAAGTTCACAAAGAAGCACGGAGTAAGGGAGGGATGAGCAACGCACACAAGACACAAAAATCAGAGTGTCAACACGCACACAAGTCGCAACAAGAGCTCGCAACAAAACCCGACGAGTTCACAACTCAACTAGAGCTCTAGATGCTATCACGAAGAAACAAATGCGTGGAATCGAAGTCTCGGTGCTTAGGAATGCTTTGAGTATGCTTGGTGTCATCCTCCATGCGCCTAGGGGTCCCTTTGATAGCCCCAAGGCAGCTAGGAGCCGTTGGAAGCATTCCAGGAAGGCAGATCTTGCCTTCTGTCGCCTGGCGCACCGAACACTGTCCGGTGCACCACCGGACACTGTCCGGTGCGGATTTCCTTCCTTATTTGGCGAAGCCGACCGTTGCTGATTGAGAGTCGTTGGCGCACCGGACACTGTCCGGTGCACACCGGACAGTCCGGTGCACCAATGTGACCGTTGGCTCGGCCACGCATCACGCGCGGAATCCTCGGCCGACCGTTGCCCCGGCTGACCGTTGGCTCACCGGACAGTCCGGTGCACACCGGACAGTTCGGTGAATTATAGCCGTACGCCGTTGATGGTTTCCCGAGAGCGACGAGTTCGCCTGTGAATGGCTCACCGGACAGTCCGGTGCACACCAGACAGTCCGGTGATTTATAGCCGTACAACGCCGTTGAACTCCCGAGAGCAGCAAGTTCGCCAGAGTCAGCCTGGCGCACCGGACACTGTCCGGTGCACCACTGGACAGTCCGGTGCACCCAGACTGCTCTGACCTTGGCTGAACAACGCCATCTCTTTTCTCAACTCAATTTGTCCTGTTTCCAGCACTTAGACACAATACATTAGTCCATAGAACAATATACTAAGTCTAGAAACATACCTTTTGACATGATTTGCACTTTGTCCACCACTTTGCATAGATTAACACAAAAGCACTTGTGTTGGCACTCAATCACCAAAATACTTAGAAATGGCCCAAGGGCACATTTCCCTTTCAATAATTAGTGTCAGTATATTTCATAAACTGGTTCTAACGAGCCTAATTGCATGGATGTTGGAGAGATCCTATATTTATGGACGAAATAAAACATTGAAAATCAGATTTTTGTTTCCATGCATGTCGATCCATTTCCTCTCAACTTACATTCTTGTCATCCTAAATTTATGCGCATGCAATAGTAAACAGATTTTGTACACAGTGTACAACATTGCATAAATACCTTCGACGTGTAGAATAATTAGTCTCAGCGTATATCATAAACTGGTTTTAACGAACTAAGATGCATTCCTGTTGGAGAGATCCTATATTTATGCATGAAATTAAGCAATTAAATCAGATTTTTTTGTTTCCTTGCATGTCAATCTATTTTCTTTCAATGCACATTGTTGTCATCCTAAATTTGTACGCATGTAGTAGGAAACAATTTTTTTCGTGCTGTAACGCAGTCCATAAATATCTATATACGTGTAGCATAATTAGTGACAGTATATATCATAAACTGGTTCCAACGATCATACATGCTTGGCAGTATATTTCATAAAATGTTTCCAACGGTTCTACCTGCATGGTTGTTATTGAGATTCTATATTTATGTAAGGAATAAAGTATTCAAATCAGTTTTTTTATTTCCATACATGCAACAGTTAATGGATACACTTCCTAATTTCTGGCGCGTGCAATTGGAAACGAACTACGCGCATGCAAGAAATGAACGCATGCGGGAGGTGGGCTCGCGGGCACGCTGCCGTGGTGCATGGCTGGCTCGTTGTGGGCTGGTGGGCACTGCGGTGGTGCATGGCTGGCTGGTTGGGGCTTCTTGCTTGCTATGGAAGCCCAGGGCTCCCAATAGCCATACCATATATATATATATATTACGAGCTCTGGACTTCCAATAACTAGAAGAAGTCCATGTCAAACGGTGCAATCCAGTCGAGCCGGACTAGGTCCGGACGTCTATAAAATAAGATTCAGAGTGCTAGGTTTCAGTTTTTCACGTCCCATCCCGATTCATTAGCGACGACGCCCACCCAGGCGCGTGCGATGGCAGCGGTTGGCCGAGAGCGCGCGGTGGCGGATCCCCGTCGACGGCTCCCCGACGCGTGGTGGTGGCGGTTCCTCGATCCAGAGTAGTGGCGGCGGTTCCCAGGTCGGTGGGGCAAGCGACGGCGTCCCCGGGGACCCGAGGCGGCGACACTTCCAAGGCAGGCAAGCAAGCGGCGTCCCCCGACGTGCGAGTAGCGACAGCGCCGCACGAGGCACGAGGTTCGAGCGGCGTCATGGAAGGCACGAGGTGCACACAGCGACGATTGCGTGTGACAGCCTCTGATCCGGCACAGTTCGGGCGCCCTGAGTGACGACCTCCATATATTCTTGTGTCGTCGACGACGTCCTCCAGCGACTAGCTCCTTCTATTCGTGTTATCTTTTCGATTATTGTATTTTATGCCTATCACAAGCACTAGTTACGCTAAAAACTTTATGATTTTATGCTTGAACACGGAGTTCGTATATCAGTTTACTGCATGCATATTTTTACATGCACATTGAAAAGGCAATTCCTTGATTTATGTTGTTGGTAATTACCATAAAAAATCAAATTAAATCATTTATATTCGTAAATGCCAGATTCTTACATCTGCCATAAAATTGTCCCTAATTCCCGCCTATTCGTAATTATTATAAAAAATCAAATCAAATCACTTATGTTCGTAACTTCTAGATTTTTACGTCTGCCATAAAATTGTCCCTAATTCCCGCTGGCGTTCTTAGTGAGATCGATATTAGGTTTTTTTATCGATTATGCTACACGGAGTAAGTATTTATACGATGTTGTATAAAAATTTGTGCTCTGTGTGGCTCATGTCATCCATTTTTTGCGCACGTGCAGTGGAAAGGAAAATATAATCCAAAATTTTGCGCCCATGCAATGAAAACTCTCACAATTTGCCATAATTTTTTGATATGAAAATATAAACCGCATGCATGCGACTCCCATGTTTTTCGAATCTATCACAAAAATAGGATCATAATTATAACCCACTAGAGCTATCAACCTCTCACATTGGCTCGGTATTTACGATTATAACTGAGTGGTTTTATGCTCAAAACTTAAGGTTTTTACGCTCGAACGTGGAGATGCGTCCACTAGTTAACAACCTGCCAGATTTTTTTACGGAGTGTACTGCATTACATAAATACTTACACCGTATTACATGATTTGTATAAGTATATATCATAAACTAGTTCTAACGAGCCTAGTTGCATGACCGTTGGACTGATCATATATTTATGGAGAAAATAAAACATTTAAATAAGATTTTTTGTTTCTATGTATGCCAATCCATTTCATTTCATCGCACTTCTTGCCATACTAAATTTGTGCGCATGCTTGAGGAAACAGATTTTTATGCGGTGTGCCGAATTGCATAAATATCTACATCGTATAGCATAATTAGTATGAGTATATATCATAAACTAGTTCTAACGAGTTTAGCTATATGGCTGTTGTAGGGATCCTATATTTATGGAGGAAATAAAGTATTAAATACAATTTTTTTGTTTCTATGTATGCCAATTCATTTTCTTTCATTGCACACTCTTTCTATCCTAAATTTGTGCGCATGGCGTGGGTAACAGATTTTTACGTAGTATACCAAATTGCATAAATATCTACACCATGTAACATATACATATTTAGTATCAGTATATATCATAAACTGGTCCTGACGAGCCTAAATGCATGGTTGTTGCAGCGATCCTATATTTGTAAAGAAAATAAAGTGTCAAAATTTGGGGCAGAATGAGAACTCGAACCCAGCGCCCGCAAAATATAGTGCAGAATGAGAACTCGAAGCCATACCCCTCCGCCCGCTCGGGAAATTTGGGGCTAACCATCAAACCACACATTCCTTAGGGCTTGTTTGTTTCGGTTTCTGGTAGCTTCTGGCCATCAAAAGCTGCTGCGGACTGGCAAACGCTCAACTTTTCAGCCAGCTTCTATAAAATTCGTTGGGGCAAAAACCATCCAAAATCAACATAAACACATAATCGGTTGAGTCGTTGTAATAGTAGGAATCTGTCAATTTCTAGATTCTGAACCCTATGAACAACTTTATCTTCCTCCACACGAAATCGTAATAATACTCAGATTCTCTCTACAGCCAGATTCTCCCCACAGCCAAATTTTCAGAAAAACTGGTCAGAAAAAAGCTGAACCAAACAGACCCTTAGTGTTTAGAAATAAACAAAAAATATATTTATAGTTTAGGAGCCCCTCTCATGCTCCCCATCTCGTGGCAACGCACAAGCGTGTATATATATATATATATATATATATATATATATATATATATATATATATATATATATATATATATATATATATATATATATATATATATATATATATATAGGGCAGGTATAACGGGAGCCCTGGGCTTCCAATAGTTAAAGGAAGCCTAGGCCGACCACCCCTGCAAACTGGTTCAACCAGCGCGCCCAAACAGGCTGTCGGGTGCGCCACCTGCCCCACATCTATTAGCGCAAAAAAAGGAATGCATGCATGAGTCAAACACGATCCAATGCATGCGCATAAATTTAGGAAAGATGCATGCGCATAAATTTAGGGAAGATATGTGCGGCAGTTTCTGTTTTTAAAATCCTTTATTTCCTCCATAAATTTAGGATCGCTGCAACAGCCATGCAGCTAGACGCGTAAGGACCATTTTATGATATATACTGAGACTAAATATGCTACACTGTGTTAATAATTATGCAATTCGATATACTGCGTAAAAATCTGTTACCAGCTGCATGCACACGAATTTATGATAAAAATAATGTGCAATGAAAGGAAATGAATTACACGCATAGAAACAAAAAATCGTATTTAATGTTTTATTTCCTTCATAAATATAAGATCTCTCCAACAGCCATGCAGCTAAAACACATTAAATCTAGTTTATGATATATACTGATACAAATTATACTACATGGTGTAGGTATTTATGCAATTCGTTACACTGCGTAAAAAATCTGGCATGTTGTTCACTAGTGGATGCACCTCCGGGTTGGAGCGTAATAACCTTAAGTTTTGAGCATAACATCCCTCAATTATAAGCGTATATACCGAGCCAATGTGAGAGGTTGATAGCTCTAGTAGGTTGTTATTACGATCCTATTTTTATGGCAGATTCGAAAAACATGGCAGTCGCATGCATGCGGTTATACAGATCCTAAAATTATGGCAAAATGCATGTATGCGCGTAAATTTAGGAAAGTTATGTGTGGCGGTTTCTATTTTAAATGCTTTATTTCCTCCATAAATTTAGGATCGCTGCAACAGACATGCAACTAAAACTCGTAATGACCATTTTATGCTATATACTTATACTAAATATGCTACATTGTGTAGATAATTATGCAATTCGGTATACTGCGTAAAAATCTGCTACAGGCTGCATGCACACGAATTTATGATGGAAAGAATATGCAATGAAAGGAAATGAATTGCATGTATAGAAACAAAAAATCACATTTAATGTTTTATTTCCTTCATAAATATAGGATCCCTCCAACAGCCATGCAACTAAACGCATTAGAACTAGTTTATGATGTATACTGAAACAAATTATACTACACGGTGTAGGTATTTATGCAATTCCTTACACTGCGTAAAAAATCTGGCATGTTGTTCACTGGTGGACGCATCTCCGGGTGGAGCGTAAAAACCTTAAGTTTTGAGCATAAAATCCCTCAATTATAAGCGTAAATACCGAGTCAATTAGAGGTTGATAGCTTTAGTAGGTTGTTATTACGATCCTATTTTTATGACAGATCCAAAAAACATGGCAGCCGCATGCATGCGGTTTCTATTTTTATACAGATCCAAAAATTATGGCAAAATCGTGGGAGTTTCCATTGCATGCGCGCAAATTAAGAACAACATAAATCAAGGAATTGCCTTTCCAATGTGCATGCAGTAAACTGATATACGAACTCTGTGTTAAATCATAAAATCATACAGTTTTTAGCGTAAATAATACATGTGGTAGGCATAAAACACAATAAACGAAAAGAAAAATGCGCCGGATCAGAGGATGTCACGCGCGATCATCGCTGCGCGCATCTCGCCCCTTCCGTGACGTCGCTCGCTCGAACATCGCGTCTCATGCGTCGCCGTCGCTACTCGCACGTCGACGGGCGTCGCTTGCTCGCCGGCCTTGGAAGTGCCGCCTCCTCGGGGCTTCAGGGACGCCGCCGCTTGCCTGCACAAGGGCCTCGCTGCGGATCGAGGAACCTCCGCCACCGCGCGTCGAGGTAATGGAGTTGCGGCCACCGGCATGGGATCCGCCGCCGCTCGCCCTCTGGATCGGGGGCCGCCACCGCCGGCCTAGGAACCGCCGCCACCGCATGTCGAGGTCGGGGAGCCACTGGCCGGGGTCCACCGCCGCGCGCGCTATCGGGCAACCGTCGTCGCTAATGAATCGAGATGGGGCGTGAAAAACTGAACCCTAGCACTCCGGGTCCTGTTTTATAGACGTCCGGATGTGGTCCGGCTCGACCGGATTGCACTGTCTGGTCCGGGCTTTCTTTAGTTATTGGAAGCCCAGGGCTCCTCCAACTCAAGCTCGAGACCCAGCTGCATGCCTGCATGCAAAAATCTCTCACATATCACTATCGTGGGCTCCCTCGTGCATGCATTTAAAAATTTATATCTCTTAAATAAAGTATCAAAATTGAAAACCGATTTGACCATTAGATTCGTCACGACGAAATCTTCAAAACTAGACCCATTTGATATACTTTTTGGTTTAGCTATTTTTGTTTTTTTAATCATTTCTAATTTTGTTTGGCCATTCACGATACTCAACATTTTTTATTTTTGGTTCCGCCATTTCTAATTTTATTCAGCCATTCGCGTTTGTTCAGCTATTTCATATAATTTCTTTCCGTTGTTCTTGATATGTTCAATCATTTTCAGTTTTTTCAGTTATTCGTGTTTGTTCAGCCATCCCATAGTCCGCCATCTTGACTAATGCCACCCACCTCATTTTTTGTTCAACATTTTTTTATTTTTGGTTCAGTCATTTCTAATTTTGGTCAGTCATTAGCGCTTGTGAGCCATTTCATGTAATTTCTCTGTGATGTTCTTGATCTGTTCAGTCATTTTTTATTTTTTATTTAGCTATTTTTGTTTATTTTGTTTAGTCATTTTAGTTTTTCAGCTATTCGTGTTGTTCACCAATTCTTGATATGTTCAGCAATTCTTCGCAAAATAAAAGTGAGATAAATATGGCATGTGGGATCTAGTTTTGAAGCTTTAATCGCGACTAATACAAAGTACAACCGATTTTCAATTTTAACCTTTAATTTAGGAGATATTATTTTTTTAAACTTTGCATGCATGTTGGGGCCCATGAAAGTGACATGTGAGTGGGGTGAGAGGGGCGGGAGGCGCGGTGCGTAAGATCCGGCGCGTGGTTGATGGGTCTGTTTGGTTCAGCTTTTTTCTGACCGGCTTTTCTAAAAATCTGGCTGTGGGGAGAATCTGGCTGTGGAAAGAATCTGAGTATCATTACGATTACATGTGGAGAAAGATAAAGTTGTTCATAGGACTCAGGATCTAGAAAGTGACGGATTCCTACTATTACAACGACTCAACCGATTATATGTTTACGTTGATTTTGGATGGTTTTTGTTCCAACGAATTTTATAGAAGCTGGTTGAAAAACTGAGCGTTTGGCAGTCCGTAGCAGCTTTTGGTGGCCAGAAGCTGTCAGAAGCCGAAACAAACAGGGCCGATGTGTGCAGTCTGACTTAGGTGATAGACCGTTGGGTCCATCACCCTAAGTGATGAATAGAGCTGCCACATATTATATATATATATAATCTTCTAAGATAAATATAAGTATCAATGTTTTCTATAATTTTTGTGAAGAGATAAAACTTGTTGGAGCATGAAATAACCATTGAAACATTAGTTTTCTAATTTGTCCCACACTTCTGTCGTGCCGACCCAAGCACGATCCATCTAATCATGTTGTACAGTACCATAAATCGTGACTAAGTTTGAGGCACGACGTGTCCAAATTTTTTCCATGTTGGGCCATGCTTCAAACTTCTATTTTCAAGTTTGTGTCTCGCAACCAAATTGGCCCGACCCAAACTTCAATGTATAGCCTTGATAGGACCTTTTGAAAGTTGCCTAAAGGGGGGTGAATAGGCAGAATCTGAAAATTATAAACTTAAAGCACAACTACAAGCTGAGGTTAGCGTTAGAAATAAATTCGAGTCCGTGAGAGAGGGCGAAAAACAAATCAAAGCCAAATGAAGCGGATGACACGATGATTTGTTTTACCGAGGTTCGGTTCTTGAGAACCTAGTCCCCGTTGAGGTGGTCACAAAGACCGGGTCTCTTTCAACCCTTTCCCTCTCTCAAACGGCCACCTAGACCGAGTGAGCTTTCTCCTTAATCAAACGGGTCACTTAGACCTCTACAAGGACCACCACAACTTGGTGTCTCTTGCTTTGATTACAAGTGTCTTGAGAACAAGAATGAGGAAGAAGAAAGCCAACCAAGCAACAAGAGCAACAAAAGAACACAAGTCAATCTTCTCACAAGTCCTAAAAACTAGAGTTGAATTGTGGACTTTGATTTGATCGGAGGCTTTGATTTGTGTCTTGGAGTGTTGTGTATTGCTCTTGTATTGAATGAGGAGTAGTGAATGCTTGGATGGTTGGTGTGGAGGTGGTTGGGGGTATTTATAGTCCCAACCACCAATTCAACCGTTGGAGATGGCTGCTGTCGATGGGCGGTGCGCCAGCCACGTCACCCAACCGTTAGGGTTCTGATGGTTTTGACCGTTGAAGCTCTGACATCTTGGGGCATCGGACAGTCCGATGTCGTACCGGACAGCCACTGTTCACTGTCCGATGTGCCCTCTGGCGCCTGCTCTGACTCTGCACGAACTGTCCGCGCACTGTTCACTTTGTCAGCCGACCGTTGGAGTCGACCGTTGTGCTGGCAGTCGTTGCTCCGTTGGTGCACCAGACAGTCTGGTGGCACACTGGACAATCCATTGAATTATAGCAGAGCGCGGCCTCAGAAACCCGAAGGTGAAGAGTTTGAAGTCGATCCACTTTGGTGCACCGAACACTGTCCGGTGCGCTAGACTAGGGTCCTCTTCGGTTTCTTTTTGCTCCTTTGTTTTGAACCCTAACTTGATCTTTTTATTGGTTTGTGTTGAACCTTTGGCACCTGTAGAATATATAATATAAAACAAACTAGTTAGTCCAATAGTTTGTGTTGGGCATTTCAACCACCAAAATCATTTAGAAAAAGGTTTAATCCTATTTCCCTTTCAATCTCCCCCTTTTTGGTGATTGATGCCAACACAAACCAAAACAAATGTATAAGTGCAGAATTGAACTAGTTTGCATAATGTAAGTGCATAAGTTACTTAGAATTAAACCAATTTATAATTCCACTAGATATGCATGGATAGCTTTCTTTTAATTAACATTTTGGACCATGCATGCACCACGATTTTGTTTTTGCAAATTCTTTTGAAAAGTCTTTTCAAAATCCTTTTTGCAAATAGTCAAAGGCATATGAATAAGATTGCAAGAAGCATTTTCAAGATTTTGAAATTTCTCCCCCTGTTTCAAATGCTTTTCCTTTGACTAAAACAATACTCCCCCTGAATGAAATTCTATATATCAATTTGAAATATAGATACCAATTGGGATATAATTTCTAGAGGAATACTAATATGAAAGAAACTAATTGAAAACTTTATTTCAAAAATTTTGAAATTGGTGGTGGTGCGGTCCTTTTGCTTTGGGCTAATACTCTCTCCCCCTTTGACATTAATTGCCAAAAACGAAGACTATGTGAGCCCGTAAATTCTCTCCCTCTTTGGCAAACAATATATGAGTGAAAGATTAGACCAATATGGAGAGATGACGGAATACCAGCAAAGAGTAAATGAAATCAATGGGGTTGAGTGGAAGCGTTGTCTTTGCCGAATACTCCATTTCCCTTTCAATCTACGACTTAGCATAAAAATACACTTGGAAACACATTAGTCGTAGCAAATGCAAGAGAGAAGATCAAAAGTATGTAAATGAGCTATGTGTGCAAAGTGTTAGTCAAAGTTCCGAGAATCAAGTATATTTAGCTCATTCCTAAGTTTGGTAAAGGTTTTCTCATCTAAAGGCTTGGTGAAGATATCAGCTAATTGATCTTTGGTGTTAATATAGGCTGTCTCAATATCCCCCTTTGTTGGTGATCCCTGAAAAAGTGATACCGAATGGCTATGTGCTTAGTGCGGCTGTGTTCAATGGGATTCTCCGCCATGCGGATAGCACTCTCATTGTCACATAGGAGAGGGACTTTGCTCAATTTGTAGCCACAGTCCCTAAGGGTTTGCCTCATCCAAAGTAATTGCGCACAACAATGGCCTGCGACAATGTACTCGGCTTCGGTGGTAGAAAGTGCTTCTGAATTTTGTTTCTTTGAAGCCCAAGACACCAGGGATCTCCCCAGAAACTGACAAGTCCCTGATGTGCTCTTCCTATCAATTTTACACCCTGCCCAATCGACATCGAAATATCCTATCAAATCAAAGGTGGATCCCCTGGGGTACCAAAGCCCAAACTTAGAAGTGTATACTAAATATCTTATGATTCGTTTCACGGCCCTAAGGTGAACTTCCTGAAAGTTCCCTTTGCCCGGGAACAGGATCTGGATGTCGCCTAGAGGGGGGGGGGGTGAATAGGTGAATCAAAATTATCACTTTAAAACTTAAATTCTTACTCTACTCGAAGACTAGAACGCAGTGGAATGAGAAGACCCTTCGAGTAGGTTGCAGCGGAGTAGAAGATCCTGTCTCAAAATGTCCTGCACTTCAAATATAACTTGTACCACAGATAAGTGTTGAAGTGCAGATATAAAAGCAAGTAAGACAGAAAGTCAGAACACAATACAGAACAGAGCACACAGACGCAAGGATTTATCCCGAGGTTCAGCCAAGCCTGAAACGCTTGTATAGTCCTCGTTTGAGTTAGCCACACCTGGGCTTGGAGTCTGTTTCAACTCCTTCCTCCGTTTGCTCAGATCTGTCAGAATGACAGATAGAGCCTTTCACTATGTTGAGTTGGTTACAACGAAACCGCGGCTGCTCACAATCTTCTTGGCAGCACTCCGACAGAGTAACGATATGCTCAAGACCTTGCTCTAGCTCTTAACAGCCCTTCTCCACTCTCTCAAGGCTTATAGCGTTGCCTTTACACAAACTAGAGAGATATACACGAGAGGGAGAGAGAGAATTGATCCGAGTGATGTCTACACTTGTTGGCTATGCTTGGTATATTCCTCCATGCGCCTAGGGGTCCCTTTTATAGCCCCAAGGCAGCTGGGAGCCGTTGAGAGCAATCCAGGAAGGCAATTCTTGCCTTCTGTCGACTGGCGCACCGGACAGTCCGGTGTACCACCGGACACTGTCCGGTGCGGATTTCTTTCCTATTCTGGCGCAGCCGACCGTTGGAGACTTGGAGCCATTGGCGCACCGGACACTGTCCGGTGCACACCGGACAGTCCGGTGCCCCCATCTGACCGTTGGCTCATCCACGCGTCACGAGCGGATTGCGCGGCCGACCGTTGGCCCAGCCGACCATTGGCTCACTGGACAGTCCGGTGCCCCCATCTGACCGTTGGCTCATCCACGCGTCACGCGCGGATTGCACGGCCGACCGTTGGCTCGACCGACCGTTGGCTCACCGGACAGTCCGGTGCACCACCGGACAGTCCGGTGAATTTTAGCCAAACTCCTTCGACGAATTCCTGAGAGCGGCCAGTTGACCAGACGCCAGCCTGGCGCACCGGACACTGTCCGGTGCACCACCGGACACTGTTCGGTGCACCATTGGACAGTCCGGTGCACCCAGACTGCGCATAGTCATGGCTGTACCAGCCAAGTCTTTTTCTTTTTGTATTTTCTCTTCTTTTCTTCTTCTCTCTATTTCTAACACTTAGACAAATATGTTAGTACACAAAAACCAATGTACTAAGTCTAGAAACATACCTTCTCTTGGATTTTCACCTCTCTAGCATTTGACATGCTTAAGATTGATGTTGGACTCATAAATCATCAAGTTAGCTTAACTTGATCTAGACTGACATTTCTGAGCTCCAACATCCTGCAAAGGTTACATAGAATATCTCCAAACTAGGAACAACCCAAACTAAGGATCAAGGTGCACTTAGCTCATTTGGGCTGCTTCCAGTTCTGGCTTTGATACTGGTTCTTTCTTCTATTGACCTTGTTCACTTCTTAGAGCTTGATCTTGAGCCTTATGACTTATACCACATAACTATAGATGTTTCCCCATTGGTTGTAAGTCACGTCCTTATGTAGTGATCCTTGATGTGCTATAGCTCTTCTCAACTTGATCACCCTTGACTTTGCAAGTCTTCTTCTTCACCCTTGGCTTTGGGTTCCTCAGCCTCTTTGACCTTCTCCCGTGCACTTGGTACCTCGAAGCTCTTCTTGCCTCCATCCTTGGCTTGATCAGTTGTCTCCGAGCTACGCACCCGAGTCTCACTTTATGCAATGTCCTTCTTACTTGTGATGCCCATTATCTATCCATCATCTAGTCCTTGGACCATCACACTTGTTCACTTGTGTTGAACCCTGTTAGCTTTACATTAAGCACCTGTTCAACACTTAGCACACTTGTTAGTCCTTTAATTGAGTTGTCATCCAAACACCAAAACCCACGAGAGAGCTTTCACTTCCTTAGGATCAGCTTGGAACCTTGCACACATGCATACGAAAAGCATAATATTCGATCGAGATGCACATAAATAGAGTAAAGATCCTATCATCGACCGATATACCTTTTGATCTACGGTTTTACCTTCCGTGTCGAGGTCGAGATGCCCATTAGTTCACATGGGTGTCTTGATGGGCTTGGCATCCTTCATTCTAAACTTGTTAAGAATGTCTTGTGTATACTTTGTTTAGCTGATGAAAGTGCCCTCTTGGAGTTGCTTGATTTGAAATCCTAGGAAATACTTCAACTCCCCATCATAGACATCTTGAATTTTTGAACCATGATCCTACTAAACTCTTCATAAGTAGATTTGTTAGTAGACCCAAATATGATATCATCAACATAAATTTGGCATACAAACAAATCTTTTGCAATAGTCTTAGTAAAGAGTGTAGGATCGGCTTTTCCGACTTTGAAGCCATTAGTGATAAGAAAATCTCGAAGGCATTCATACCTTTACCATGTAGTGTTGTACTTTCCATCTTGAGAGTTTAATCTCTAGGAGGCTCCTTCACACTTGTGCCTCTAAAAGGTTCCTTCACACTTATGCCTGATCCTTTATCCTAACCTTTTCTTGTTGCTAAGACACCAAACTTAGAACAAGTTATAGTATTGCGGCACAAGATGAAGCTTCTATTCTAGTGATTACCAAAAGTTATCAATTGAAGCATACTACCAAGGCTATAAATTGAAAGATCATTACTGTCATAGTTCCATGATATTTAAAGATAAGCATCTAGTATCACCAAATATTATAGAGCACGAGCAATCTAAAAATATGCAATTACTCATGACTTAAGATACCAATTACTTGACTTACGGAGGTACCCAAGTCCTGATTGCTCCATTTCTTGCTCATCTTCTCTTTTCCACCATGAGACTATACAAGATCACTCAAGAAACAATTAGTCTCAAAAGACACAAGTTATGTGTGCTCCCCCTAAAGTTATGCATCAAGTATTTGAATGACTTGCACTTTGCACATTCTAGCTTCCTCAGAATTAGAGGGGATCACAACATATCTTGGTCAAGGCATACTTTATCAATTTCATCACAAGGAGATACCAATTGAATAGTTGACTTAATACAACAATGCATGCCTCAAGGAGTATAACATTTTACACGCAACCTAGACATGCTTCATACATGACAATCATTGCACCACATATACAAATTGAAAAACAACACGATTATGCATATGAAGCGCAATGTCTAAGCGCACCATGATTAAGAAGGTTTATTAGGTACACCAAAAGAAACAACATTTTAAAGTAAGGAGCACCTATGCCAAGAAACTACCAATTCAAATGCAAGAACATAGCTGTGATCACAATCAATGGAACTTCAAGATATTTAATGAAATTGCATAGTTCCATATACCTTTGCCTTTTTACCTGAATGGCCATGAGAGCACCAGTTGCCACCAAATGAGGACTCCTTTTGCTCATGCACCCCATAGCTCAAGAGGGTGCATTGAAGGCGCATACCATTGTTATACATAGAGTGCCAATACCAAGTACTTATGTGAACATGGACTAAACAACAGCTATCATGTTTGCACTTAGGTTAATCATCACATAGCATGACTTACAAAAAGATACATGTTTATCCATATACACCAAGAGAGTTAATCATGGTGGATATATCAAATGAAAAGCTACCCATTGAATGATTCAAAAGATATATCCTATAGAGCACCTAGTCATGATTAAGCAAACATGATTATGCTCTTAGAAATCATGGATCATTATTTGACAGAAACACAAGTAATCTAAAAAGCACAACTGCTCCAAGGATAGATAGCACGACAATCCAACTTAAGAGCAATGCTGATAATGCACTTAAGAAACACAGGTACCATCCTTTGGAGAGCCAGATGCAGATTCTCATCAAAGTCCTTTGCTTGATTCACTAGTAATGATTAAGGACTTCTACAACTTATTTAACTCGAGATGAACATGGGATTAATATTGCACAATAATCCAGCCTTGAGTTAACGAATAGACAATAAAGATTAACAGCTTAAGCATAGAGTTTGAAATAACCATCTTAAGCTCTCCTAGGGTCTCCATTCCATCTCGAGGCACCTGCATGGTCTAGTTGACAAAGTTTGGTACCCATCTCGGGATGGGTCCATGACGTTCAACTAAAAGTGCCTTTGGTACCCAAATAGCCTTTGTGCTAGTTCTAGGTGATCTCATTATAGATCTAGCACAAGTGTATGATTTGGGTCTCCTAAGCGAATGAGATTGAGACAAATTTACTTGCTTAGGAACCTTACCTTTATTACATACCTTGGATAGATGACCCTGCTCACCACACTTGTAGCAGAAGCGTCGCTCATCCTGACATGATGCTTGCTGTTTGTCATTTTTCTTGGTGAGAGTCATCTTGGAGAATGCACATCTTTGATTCTTTATGACCGGACATGAAATGATCATGTGGTCCTTGTTGTTGCATCCAAAACATCTCATTTCCCCTTCATCTTTGTCGTTGTACGGACAAGACGCGATGAGGTGGCCTAATGCTTTGCACTTGAAGCATCTCCTTTTTCCTCTTCTCTTTTTACTTTTGGATGACATAGAAAGATTATTAGTGTAAACAACATGACTAATTAAATCGTTACCTTTCTCTTGTATCATGTTGATTTCTCCATTTATTACTTTAGGGACATCTTTCTCAAGGAGGTTGACCCTTGCTGCGGTTTCTCCTTCCTCATGTTTCTTCACCACGTGTTCGTAGATATCTTGAGGAAGTCGAGCATGGCGTCTTCTCCTTAGTTGTCTTTGTTTCTTGTTCCCAAGCAATTTTCTTCTAGACCCTACAACTTGTTGCTCAATCAAGGATTGGCTTTCTTTTGAGGAGCGGGGGTTAGAACATGGTGATATACAATTTGAATGCGTACACTTGCAAGAATGAGGTTCACATGAATTTAAGTTCGCAAAGACAACCTCATGAGCAATATTGAGCATGATATGGTCATCAACCAATTCATTATGAGAATTTGACAACATATCATACTTTTCATTTAGAGCAAGTTTTTCTAGATTTATCATCTTTACTTGACTCCTAAGCATAGAAT
The DNA here is from genome assembly GCA_029449295.1 of Zea luxurians. Classification (NCBI taxonomy): domain Eukaryota; kingdom Viridiplantae; phylum Streptophyta; class Magnoliopsida; order Poales; family Poaceae; genus Zea; species Zea luxurians. The sequence goes on from JAOPSE010000003.1 coordinate 28,713,321, forward strand.
TTTCAGTTTTAAGTTGAGCAACACAAGATAAAGTATCATCATTATTTCTTTGCTCAATTAAAATTGAATCATACTGTTGGACCAAATCATTATGAGAGCACTTTAGCTCCTCATGTTCTTTGGTCATCTTCTCCAGGCGGTTGTTTGTGTTGATGAGTGTCTCCTCTACCCTGAGAAGCATCTCGCCTTGTTCCTTGTTCCTTCTCAACAGCTTAACCAAGAGTGCTTTGTCCTCTTTGTTGAGATGGATGTAGAGACGGCGAATCTCCTCTTCTTCCACATTGTCGGTCTCATTTTCCCTGTCATTAATATTAGTGGAAGCAATACAGGAAAATGTACCTTGTGGTGATGAAGATTCATCCTCGCTATCAGCCTTATATTCATCCTCATCATGGCTTTCATCTCCATCATCATTGTTAGCAATAAGACACTTATTATTGGTGGATGACAAACCTATCGATGAGGTGGATTCATCGTTTGGTGGCCAACGCTTTTCTTCTCCCCTTGAAGGGTTAGTATCACAAGCAATATAGGGAGTAGGAGCAGCACAATTTGCCACAGAATATTTTACTTTAATTCTATTCCATAAATCATGAGCATCAACAAATAAATCACTATCACTACTCATGATGGCAAAATAAGCACTTCTAGACAGTGAGTCAACTAAGATGTTGCAAGCATGGTGATTAAGAGACAGACATCTTAGTTCATCATTAGAAGGATTTTGACTCAAATTGGAGGGAAAAATACTTCTACTAAAGATCTGTCTCAAATCAGGATTAATACGCATGAAGGCATTATAAATAGAGACAGACCAAGATTTATAATTAGAGCCATCGCCTAAAAAGAAGTTCTACAGTTACCTCTTGTGACGACATCGTCATCTCCGGACGGCTAAGCCCACACTGGAGAGGCCTAGCTCCGATACCAATTGAAAGTTCCCTTTGCCCGGGAACATGATCTGGATGTCGCCTAGAGGGAGGGGGGTGAATAGGCGAATCAAAATTATCACTTTAAAACTTAAATTCTTACTCTACTAGAACGCAATGGAATGAGAAGACCCTTCGAGTAGGTTGCAGCAGAGTAGAAGATCCTGTCTCAAAATGTCCTGCACATCAAATATAACTTGTACCACAGATAAGTGTTGAAGTGCAGATATAAAAGCAAGTAAGACAGAAAGTCAGAACACAATACAGAACAGAGTACATAGACGCAAGGATTTATCCCGAGGTTCGGCCAAGCCTGAAACGCTTGCCTAGTCCTCGTTGGAGTTAGCCACACCTGGGCTTGGAGTCTGTTTCAACTCATTCCTCCGTTTGCTCAGATCTGTCAGAATGACAGATAGAGCCTTTCACTATGTTGAGTTGGTTACAACAAAACCGCGGTTGCTCACAATCTTCTTGGTAGCACTCCGGTAGAGTAACGATATGCTCAAGACCTTGCTCTAGCTCTTAACAGCCCTTCTCCACTCTCTCAAGGCTTATAGCGTTGCCTTTACACAAACTAGAGAGATATACACGAGAGGGAGAGAGAGAATTGATCCGAGCGATGTCTACACTTGTTGGCTGTGCTTGGTATATTCCTCCATGCGCCTAGGGGTCCCTTTTATAGCCCCAAGGTAGCTGGGAGCCGTTGAGAGCAATCCAGGAAGGCAATTCTTGCCTTCTGTCGACTGGCGCACCGGACAGTCCGGTGCACCACCGGACACTGTCCGGTGCGGATTTCTTTCCTATTCTGGCGCAGCCGACCGTTGGAGACTTGGAGCCGTTGGCGCACCGGACACTGTCCGGTGCACACTGGACAGTCCGGTGCCCCCATCTGACCGTTGGCTCATCCACGCGTCACGCGCGGATTGCGCGGCCGACCGTTGGCCTAGCCGACCGTTGGCTCACCGGACAGTCCGGTGCCCCCATCTGACCGTTGGCTCATCCACGAGTCACGTGCGGATTGCGCGGCCGACCATTGGCTCACCGGACAGTCCGGTGCACCACCGGACAGTCCGGTGAATTTTAGCCAAACTCCTTTGACGAATTCCCGAGAGCGGCCAGTTGACCAGACGCCAGGCTGGCGCACCGGACACTGTCCGGTGCACCACCAGACAGTCCGGTGCACCCAGACTGCGCATAGTCATGGCTGTACCAGCCAAGTCTTTTCTTTTTGTATTTTCTCTTCTTTTCTTCTTCTCTCTGTTTCTAAACTTAGACAAATATGTTAGTACACAAAAAACCAATGTACTAAGTCTAGAAACATACCTTCTCTTGGATTTTCACCTCTCTAGCATTTGACATGCTTAAGATTGATGTTGGACTCATAAATCATCAAGTTAGCTTAACTTGATCTAGACTGACATTTCTGAGCTCCAACATCCTGCAAAGGTTACATAGAATATCTCCAAACTAGGAACAACCCAAACTAAGGATCAAGGTGCACTTAGCTCATTTGGGCTGCTTCCAGTTCTGGCTTTGATACTGGTTCTTTCTTCTAGTGACCTTGTTCACTTCTTAGAGCTTGATCTTGAGCCTTATGAATTATACCACATAACTATAGATGTTTCCCCATTGGTTGTAAGTCACATCCTTATGTAGTGATCCTTGATGTGCCATAGCTCTTCTCAACTTGATCACCCTTGACTTTGCAAGTCTTCTTCTTCACCCTTGGCTTTGGGTTCCTCAGCCTCTTTGACCTTCTCCCGTGCACTTGGTACCTCGAAGCTCTTCTTGCCTCCATCCTTGGCTTGATCAGTTGTCTCCGAGCTACGCACCCGAGTCTCACTTTATGCAATGTCCTTCTTACTTGTGATGCCCATTATCTATCCATCATCTAGTCCTTGGACCATCACACTTGTTCACTTGTGTTGAACCCTGTTAGCTTTACATTAAGCACCTGTTCAACACTTAGCACACTTGTTAGCCCTTTAATTGAGTTGTCATCCAAACACCAAAACCCACAAGAGAGCTTTCACTTCCTTAGGATCAGCTTGGAACCTTGCACACATGCATACGGAAAGCATAGTATCCGGTCGAGATGCACATAAATAGAGTAAAGATCCTATCATCGACCGATATACCTTTTGATCTACGGATTTACCTTCCGTGTCGAGGTCGAGATGCCCATTAGTTCCCATGGGTGTCTTGATGGGCTTGGCATCCTTCATTCCAAACTTGTTAAGAATGTCTTGTGTATACTTTGTTCGGTTGATGAAGGTGCCCTCTTGGAGTTGCTTGATTTGAAATCCTAGGAAATACTTCAACTCCCCATCATAGACATATTGAATTTTGAACCATGATCCTACTAAACTCTTCATAAGTAGATTTGTTAGTAGACCCAAATATGATATCATCAACATAAATTTGGCATACAAACAAATCTTTTGCAATAGTCTTAGTAAAGAGTGTAGGATTGGCTTTTCCGACTTTGAAGCCATTAGTGATAAGAAAATCTCGAAGGCATTCATACCATGCTCTTGGGGCTTGCTTGAGCCCATGAAGCGCCTTTGAGAGTTTATACACATGGTTAGGATACTCACTATCTTCAAAGTCGGGAGGTTGCTCAACATAGACCTCTTTCTTGATTGGTCCATTGAGGAAGGCACTTTTCACGTCCATTTGATAAAGCTTAAAGCCATGGTAAGTAGCATAGGCAAGTAATATACGAATTGATTCAAGCCTAGCTACGGGTGCATAGGTTTCACCGAAATCCAAACCTTCGACTTGTGAGTAACCCTTGGCCACAAGTCGGGCTTTGTTCCTTGTCACCACACCATGCTCATCTTGCTTGTTGCAGAATACTCACTTGGTACCTACAACATTTTGATTAGGACGTGGAACAAAATGCCATACCCCATTCCTCGTGAAGTTGTTGACTTCCTCTTGCATTGCCAACACCCAATCCGAGTCTCTTAACGCATCCTCCACCCCCTTATGGATATCACCAAGAATGGAGTTCACGGGGTGATCTCTTTGAATCGTCTGGTGGACTCTTGGGTGTGGCGGTCTTTGATCCTGATCGTCTTCCTTGTCTTGATTTTCTTCATGTCCCCCTTGATCATTGCCTTCTTCTTGAGGTGACCCATCTTCTTGATCTTCTTCTTCATCACCTTGAGCCTGTTCCTCATCTTGAGTTGGTGGAGATGCTTGTATGGAAGATGATGGTTGATCTTGTGCTTGTGGAGGCTCTTCGGATTCCTTAGGACACACATCCCCAATGGACATGTTCCTTAGCGCGATGCATGGAGCCTCTTCATCATCTAGCTCATCAAGATCAACTTGCTCCACTTGGGAGCCATTAGTCTCATCAAACACAATGTCACAAGAAATCTCAACTAATCCAGTGGATTTGTTGAAGACTCTATATGCCCTTGTGTTTGAGTCATATCCTAGTAAAAAGCTTTCTACAGCCTTAGGAGCAAATTTAGATTTTCTACCTCTTTTAACAAGAATAAAACATTTGCTACCAAAGACTCTAAAATAAGAAACATTGGGCTTTTTACCGGTAAGGAGTTCATATGATGTCTTCTTGAGGATTCGGTCAAGGTAAAGTCGGTTGATGGAGTAGTAGGCGGTGTTAATCGCCTCGGCCCAAAACCGGTCCGATGTCTTGTACTCATCAAGCATGGTCCTCGCCATGTCTAGTAGAGTTCAATTCTTCCTCTCCACTACACCATTTTGTTGAGGTGTGTAGGGAGAAGAGAACTCATGCTTGATGCCCTCTCCTCAAGAAAGCCTTCTATTTGAGAGTTCTTGAACGCCGTCCCATTATCGCTTCTTATTTTCTTGATCCTTAATCTGAACACATTTTGAGCCCATCTCAAGAATCCCTTTAAGGTCTCTTGCGTTTGTGATTTATCCTACAAAAAGAACACCCAAGTGAAGCGAGAATAATCATCCACAATTACTAGACAGTACTTACCCCCGCCGATGCTTATGTAAGCTATCGGGCCGAATAAATCCATGTGGAGTAGCTCGAGTGGCCTGTCCGTTGTCATTATATTTTTATGTGGATGGTGGGCGCCAACTTGCTTTCCTGCTTGACATGCGCTACAAACCCTGTCTTTCTCAAAATGAACATTTGTTAGTCCCAAAATGTGCTCTCCCTTTAGAAGTTTGTGGAGATTCTTCATCCCACCAACTTGCTTTCCTGCTTGACATGCGCTACAAACCCTGTCTTTCTCAAAATGAACATTTGTTAGTCCCAAAATGTGCTCTTCCTTTAGAAGTTTGTGGAGATTTACCTTCCGTGGAGTTCTTAGCAATTAAGCAAGTGTCGAGTTCAGCTCTATTGAAATCAACCAAATACAGCTGACCCTCTAACACTCCCTTAAATGTTATTGAATCATCACTTCTTCTAAGGACAGTAACACCTACATCACTAAAAAGACCGTTGTAACCCATTTTGCATAATTGAGATACAGAAAGCAAATTGTAATCTAAAGAATCTACAAGAAAAACATTGGAAATAGAATGGTCAGGTGATATTGCAATTTTACCAAGTCCTTTGACCAAACCTTGATTTCCATCCCCGAATATAATAGTTCTTTAGGGATCTTCGTTTTTCTCATAGGAGGAGAACATTCTTTTCTCACCTGTCATGTGGTTTGTGCATCCGCTATCAATTATCCAGCTTGAGCCCCCGAATGCATAAACCTGCAAAACAATTAATGCCTTGTTCTTAGGTACCCAAACGGTCTTGGGTCCTTTCACATTAGAAACAAGCACCTTGGGTACCCAAACACAAGTCTTTGAGCCCTTGTGTTTGGCCCCAACATATTTGGCAACTACTTTGCCTGATTTGTTAGTCAACACATAAGAAGCATCAAAAGTCTTAAATGAAATAATTGGCTCATTTGATGTAGTTGGAGATTTCTTTTTAGGCAATTTAACATGGGCTGATTGCCTAGAGCTAGATGCCTCATTCTTATACATAAAAGCATGATGAGAAACAGAATGAGACTTCCTAGCATGAATTCTTCTAATCTTGTGCTCAGGATAACCAGCAGGATATAAAATGTAACCTTCGTTATCCTGAACCATGGGAGCTTTGCACTTAACAAAGTTAGACAATTTCTTAGGGGCATTAAGCTTGACATTGCCTCCCTGTTGGAAGCCAATGCCATCCTTAATGCCAGGGCGTCTCCCATTATAAAGCATGCTACGAGCAAATTTAAATTTTTCATTCTCTATCTCATGCTCATTTATTTTAGTAGTTAGTTGAGCTATGTGATCATTTTGTTGTTTAATTAAAGCAAGGTGATCATGAATAGCATCAACATTAATATCTCTACATCTCATGCAAATAGAAACATGATCAACAGTGGATGAAGAGGTTTTGCAAGATTTTAATTCATCCATCTTAGATTTTAGCATGGCATTTTCATCTCTAAGACAGGAGATGGAATCATTGCAAACAATCAAATCTTTAGCCTTTGAAATTAACCTATCATTTTCATTCTTAAGGCTAGAAAGAGATTCATTCAATTTATCAATCTTTGCAATTAAACTAGTATTTTCATTCCTAAGATTGATAATTGATTCATTGCAAACATTTGATTTTTCCACCTTAGCAATTAAACTAGCATTCTCATTTCTAAGGTTGGAAATGGTGTTATGACAAATGCTAAGCTCATTAGTCAATTTTTCACATTTTTCTATCTCCTGAGCATAAGCATTCTTTACCTTAACATGCTTCTTGTTTTCCTTAACGAGAAATTCCTCTTGGCTATCCAAGAGTTCATCCTTCTCATGAATAGCACCTATCAATTCATTTAATTTCTCTTTTTGTTGCATGTTAAGGTTGGCAAAGAGACTAAGCAAGTTTTCTTCATCATCACTAGAACTACCCTCATCACTAGATGTAGTATACTTGGGGGTGCTTCTATCTTGTACCTTCTTTTTCTTGCCGTCCTTCGCCATGAAGCATTTGTGGTCAACGTTGGGGAAGAGGAGGCCTTTGTTGACGGTGATGTTAGCGGTGTCCTCGTCGGAGGAGGAGTCGGTGGAGCTTTCATCGGAGTCCCATTCCCAACATACGTGGGCATCGCCGCCCTTCTTCTTGTAGTATCTCTTCTTTTCCTTCCTCTTTCCCTTCTTGTCGTTGCCCCTATCACTATCACTAGATAATGGACATTTAGCAATGAAATGACCGGGCTTACCACATTTGTAGCACACCCTTTTGGAACGAGGTTTATAATCCTTCCCCTTCCTTTGCTTGAGGATTTGACGAAAGTTTTTGATGATAAGCGCCATTTGTGGGGGACAGATATCCCTCGGGTCCACTAGAAGGCTAAAGGGCCTCGCGAAAGGCTTTGGGCCCATTACTTCGCAAGGCCATCCCTTCTTGGGCCAAGGGAAGAATCACTGGCAGAATGGATCGACACAAGATTGGATAGACTCAAGCCCAGGCGGATCACTGGGTTTAAGCATTATCCACAGTATTGATTCGATTCTCCCGCGCAGCGCCCTCAAACGTTGGAACTAAACGAGGATAAGTCGGCAAGATAGTAGGAAGATAAGTTCAGTCGGTTCACTATTATTTAGGAGCACGTGGTTATCATACCCGCATGTAACGCCCCACGGTCGAGTATATAAGGCCTAGGGGGCACCCCATCGAAGAACAAGTCACTCATTAGCCATCTACCTCATTCTCTAGTATCCATCGTGCTAGGGAACCCCCCTGTAACCCACCACATAAAAGTTCCACACCAGGAAGTAGGGTGTTATGCCTCTCTAAGCGACCCGAACCTGTATAAAATTGTCCATCGTCTCTCGTGCACCTAGCACGAACCATCGAGCTACAGTCGGTAACACTGTCCTACCCAAAAGCACCTCGAGGGGTAACCCCGGGTGCGCGGTCGAGTCCTAAACACCGACAGCTGGCGCGCAAGGTAGGGGGTGTGTCGCTGATCCAAGCTAGCTCAATGGCCATCACTTTTCAGCACAAGATCACTCTCCGCCCTGGATCCATGTTCTGCTTTGGAACCATCTCATCCGTGGTAGATGAAGAAGGGATTCTGCATCGTATAGCGGATCCACCAGAGAAAAAGCCTTCCTTGAAAAACTCCGGGAAAGCCGGAACGAAGCAGGAAATAGCGCAACCTCCAGCGCCCCGGGCGAAGAATACCTCCTGCAAGACGGGAACAGAGAATTCGTTCACCCGGAGATCCCCGTTGTCCACCTCATCCACGGAAAGATGGACACGAATTACAAGGAAAAAAGAAACAAATGAGATAAAGGCCCATCCAGTTGCCAATCTGGTACCTTCGCCTTCAAAGGAGAACAGAAAGAAGCTTGTCGTCACAGCAACTCCATTCTACCCCGACGTCCTCTTCATCGGGGGGAGAGTGGAATTGTCCCCCATCTCCGATGATGAACCAATTGTGCCTAGGGAAGAACCTCCTCAGCGAGAAGCTCGCCGATGAAGGAACCGACGCCGTAATGCACGGCGACATCATGCAGCCGGAGAACAAGACCCGGCGTAGCCTGTATCATCAGATGAGATCATGGAGGTAGGAGAAACTCTAGACGAATGAGTCTTCAGGGAAAGGAGGAACTCCCGCCGACGTGACCGTCGGCAAGGTCAAGAGCAAGCTGAGCAGGAGGCGAGACAGCGTCGAGAGAACCCTCTCTTCGGTTGAAACCTGAACCCCGACTTCGCCCGAGCTATGAACACACCGAGCGAGGTCGGTGGAGTATTGGCCCGGATAGCCGATGGCCTCCTTCGGACTCTAGACGCCGAGGGATATCGACGGCTACTCACCCGGGTAGCTAATCACCTTCTGCCTCTCGCTCATCCTCCGAGCGATTTATGACACGCCATCAACAATCAGCGGGACGCACGGAGCTCCATCAATGCTTCGCGCGAACGACGACATGAGAATGAGATCCGGCGCCGAGAGGAGTATGATCAGGATCACAGCATCCCTGCACGAAGTCAGGCCACCAGGGTTGAGTCGGCAACAGCTTCAACTGGCGGCACAACTCAGGGGCGGTCGAGGCAGCACATCGGTAACTCCCCTCCCCGGGACCGACACCACAATCGTCGATAGGAGGACATGTGTGGAGTATAAGCGCTCACTCCGTGTCTCAGGGCCATTCAGTGGCCCCCAAACTTCAAGGTCTCCAACATCGATAAGTACCAGCCTAAGCAGGACCCGGGAGCCTGGTTGGCTGTCTATACCACCACTGTCCGAGCCGCTGGGGCAATAAAGATGTGATGACTACGTACTTGCCCATCGTCCTCGGACAAGATGCGCTCAATGGCTACGACACCTACCCTGACATTGCATCGACGATTGTGAAAGCTCTCTTGTGGGTTTTGGTGTTTGGATGACAACTCAATTAAAGGACTAACAAGTGTGCTAAGTGTTGAACAGGTGCTCAATGTAAAGCTAACAGGGTTCAACACAAGTGAACAAGTGTGATGGTCCAAGGACTTGATGATGGATAGATAATGGGCATCGCAAGTAAGATGGTCATTGCATAAAGTGAGACTCAGGTGCGTAGCTCGGAGACAACTGATCAAGCCAAGGACGGAGGTAAGAAGAGCTTCGAGGTTCCAAGTGCACGGGAGAAGGTCAAAGAGGCTGAGGAACCCAAAGCCAAGGGTGAAGAAGAAGACTTGCAAAGTCAAGGGTGATCGAGTTGAGAAGAGCTACGGCACATCAAGGATCACTACATAAGGACGTGACTTACAACCAATGAGGAAATGTCTATAGTTATGTGGTGTAAGTCATAAGGCTCAAGATCAAGCTCTAAGAAGGAGATCAAGGTCACTAGAATGAGAACAAATGTCAAAAATAGAACTGGAAGCAGCCCAAAAGAGCTAAGTGCACTTTGACCTTTAGTTTGGGTTGTTCCTATGTTTGGAGACATTCTATGTAACCTCTGCAGGATGTTGGAGCTCAGAAATGTCAATGTAAATCAAGTTAAGCTGACTTGATGATTTATGAGTCCAACATCTATCTTAAGCATGTCAAATGCTAGAGAGGTGGAAATCCAAGAGAAGGTATGTTTCTAGACTTAGTACATTGGTTTTTGTGTACTAACATATATATCTAAGTGCTGGAAACAGAAAGAAAAGAAGAAGAAAAGAAAAGGAAAAGTGTTGGCTATGAGCAGCCAATTTCAGCTCGGCTGGGCACACCGGACTGTCCGGTGGTGCACCGGACAGTGTCCGGTGCGCCAGGCTGAACTCTGGTTAACAGACCGCTCTCGGGAGAAGTCGGCGGCATACGGGTATAAATCACCGGACTGTCCGGTGGTGCATCGGACAGTGTCCGGTGAGTCGGCTGCGGCGAAGTCGTTGCTCTCGGGAGAAGTCTGGCATGTACGGCTATAATTCACCGGACTGTCCGGTGAGCCAACGGTCGGCTAGGCCAACGGTCGGCCGCGCAATCCGCGCGTTACGCGTGGCCGAGCCAACGGTCAGATGGGGGCACCGGACTGTCCGGTGTGCACCGGACAGTGTCCGGTGCGCCAACGGCTCCAAGACTGCAACGGTCGTCTGCGCCAGTTATGGAAGGAAATCGGGCACCGGACAGTGTCCGGTGGTGCACCGGACTGTCTGGTGCGCCACCCGACTGAAGGCAAGATTTGCCTTCCTGGATTGCTTCCAACGGCACCTAGGCCCCTTGTGCCTATAAAAGGGACTCCTAGGCGCCTCAAGCAAGAGTACAAGCGCAGCCAACAAGTGTAGGCATCACTCTGATCAATTCTCACTCTCCCTCTTGTGTGTATCTCTCTAGTTTGTGTAGAAGGCAAAGCTATAAGCCTTCAGAGAGTGGAGAAGAGCTGCTAAGAGCTAGAGCAAGGTCTTGAGCATATTGTTACTCTGCCGGAGTGTTGCCAAGAAGATTGTAAGCAGCCACGGTTTTGTTGTAACCCAACTCAACATAGTGGAAGGCTCTATCTGTCATACTGACAGATCTAAGCAAACGGAGGAAGGATTTGAAATAGACTCCAAGCCCAGGAGTGGCTAACTCCAACGAGGACTAGGCAAGCGTTTCAGGCTTGGCCGAACCTCGGGATAAATCCTTGCGTCTGTGTGCTCTATTCTGTATTGTATTCTGACTCTCTGTCTTACTCGCTTTTATATCTGCACTTCAACACTTATCTGTGGTATAAGCTTTGTTTGAAGTGCAAGACATTTTGAGAGAGGATCTTCTATTCCGCTGCAACCTACTCGAAGGGTCTTCTCACTCCACTGCGTTCTAGTCTTCGAGTAGAGTAAGAATTTAAGTTTTACAGTGATAATTTTTATTCGCCTATTCACCCCCCCTCTAGGCGACATCCAGATCCTGTTCCCGGGCCAAAGAGAACTTTCAATTGGTATTAGAGCTAGGCCTCTCCAGTGTGGGCTTAGCCGTCCGGAGATGACGATGTCGTCACAAGAGGTAACTGTAGAACTTCTTTTAGGCGATGGTTCTAATTACAAATCTTGGTCTGTCTCTATTTATAATGCTTTCATGAGTGTTGATCCTGATTTGAGACAGGTCTTTAGTAGAAGTATTTTTCCCTCTAATGTTAGTAAAAATCCTTCTAATGATGAACTAAGATGTCTATCTCTAAATCACCATGCTTGCAACATCTTAGTTGATTCTCTTTCTAGAGGTGCCTATTTTGCCATCATGAGTAGTGGTAGTGACTTATTTGTTAATGCTCATGATCTATGGACTAAACTTAAGTTGAAATTTTTTAAGTCCATATGCACTTCCTCTGCTCCCTCTATTATTGGTGATACTAACTTGTCCAAGGGAGAAGAACAAGAACGATGGCAACCAAACGATGAATCCTCCTCATCAACAGGTTTGTCTTCCACTAGTAATAAATGTCTTATTGCTAACAATGATGGTGGAGACAAAAGCGATGATGAGGAAGAGGATGAGGAGTCTACATCATCACAAGGTACATTTTCCTGTTTTGCTTCCACTGATATTAATGACAGGGAAAATGAGATCGGTGATGTGAAAGAAGAGGAGATTCGCTGTTTCTACATCCATCTCAACAAAGAGGACAAAGCACTCTTGGTTAAGCTGTTGAGAAGGAACAAGGAACAAGGCGAGACGCTTCTCAGGCTAGAGGAGTCCCTCATCAAAACCAACAACAGCCTGGAGAAAATGACCAAAGTACATGAGGAGCTAAAGTGCTCTCATGAGGATTTGGTCCAACGGTATGAATCTGTTTTAATTGAGCAAAGAAATAATCTTGATGCATTATCTAATGTTGCTCAACTTAAAACTGAAAATCTCATGCTTAGGAGTCAAGTAGAATTGTTAAGTCATGATAACCTTGCTCTAACTGAAAATATGACTTATTGTCCTGTTATCATGATAATCTCTTGGATAGACATATCATGCTTGAAGTTGCTCATGAGGTCATGATTACGAACTTAAATTCATGTGAACCTCATTCGTGCACAAGTACACATTTGGATAATCTATCACCATGTGCTAACCCCTGTCGCTCAAAAGGAAGCGAGTGTTTAAATGAGCAAAAAGTTGTAGGGTCACAAAAGAAACTGTGTTGGAACAAGAAGCAAAGACAATTAAGGAGAAGACGCATTGCTCAACTTTCTCAAGATACCCACGGGCGCGTGGTGAAGAAGCTTGAGAAAGGAAAAACTGCAGCAAGTGTTAAGCTCCATAAGAAGAATGTTCCTAAAGATGAAGAAATCAACATGAGCTTGGAAAAATGTAAAGATTCAATTAATCATGTTGTTTGCACTGACCATTTCTCTATGTCATCAAAGAACAAAAAGAGAAAAGGGGGTGCTTTAAGTGCAATAAGGCAGGACACCTCATTGCGTCGTGTCCATACAACGACAAGGGAGAAGGGATAAGGAGATGCTTCGGATGCAATGACAAGAACCACACGATCACTTCTTGTCTGCTATTGATGAACCAAGCATGTGCATTCTCCAAGATGACTCTCTCCAAGGAAAATGACAAACAACAAACGTCATGTCAGGTTGAGCGACGTTTCTGCTACAAGTGTAGTGAGCAGGGTCATCTATCCAAGGTATGTAATAAAGGTGAGGTTCCTAAGCAAGTAAATTTGTCTCAATCTTATTCGCTTAGGAGACCCAAATCATACTCTTGTGCTAGATCAATCATGAGATCACCTAGGACTAGCACAAATGCTATTTGGGTACCAAAGGCTTTTTTGGATGATCGATATGGACCCATCCCGAGATGGGTACCAAATTGTGCTAACTAGACCATGCAGGTGCCTTGAGATGGACTAGAGACCATGGGAGAGCTTAATACGGTTAACTCAAACTCTATGCTTAAGCTGTTAATTGTTTTGGTGTTTATTCATTGACCCAAGGTTGAATTATTGTGAGACACTAATCCCATGTTCATCTCAAGTGAAATAAGTTGTAGAGGTCCTTAATCATCATTGGTGAATCAAGCAAAGGACCTTGATTGTGCATCTGGCTCTCCAAAGGACGGTACCTGTGCTTCTTAAGTACATTATTAGTACTGCTCTTAAGTCTGATTGTTGTGCTACCTGTCCTTGGAGCAGTTATGCTTTTTTGATTGCCTGTGTTGAGTACCTTTCAATGAATGATTAATGATTTCCAAAATCGTAACCATGCGTGCTTAATCATGATTGTGTGCTTTAGAGGTTATGTCTCTTGAATCATTTAATGGGTAGTTTTTCATTAGATATATCCACCACGATTAACTCTTTTTGTGTTCGTGAATAAACCTATATCCCTTTGTGGGTTATTCTTTATGGTTTTAATGATTAACCTTTGTGCAAATATGACATTTTGTTTAGTTTATGTTCACATGATTACTCTAGTCTGGTATGGTGTGAATACCAAAATCCATGTTGTGCCTCTAATGCACCCTTTTGAGCTAAGGTGCATAATCAAAAGGAGCCCTCAATTAGTGACAACTGGTGCTCTCATGGCAATTCAGGAAAATGCAAAGGTATGGAGAATGGAACTATGCAATTTCATTAAATATCTTGAGGTTCCATTGATTGTGATCACAACTATGGTCTTGCCTCTGAATTGGTAGTATCTTGGCTTAGGTGCTCCTTACTTTAAAATGTTGTTTCTTTTGGTGTACCTAAGGAACCTTCTTAATTATGATGTGCTTAGACATTGCGCTTTATATGCATGATCGTGTTGCTTTTCAATTGGTATATGTGGTGCAATGATTGTCAAGTATGAAGCATGTCTAGGTTGCTTGTAAAATGTTATACTTCTTGAGGCATGCATTGTTGTATTAAGTCAACCCTTCATTTGGTATTCAATTGATATCTCTTTGTGATGAAATTGAGAGTATGCCTTGATCAAGAGATGTTGTGATCCCCTCTAGTTCTGAGAAAGCTAGAATGTGCAAAGTGCAAGTTATTCAAATACTTGATGCACAAGCTCAGGGGGAGCACACATAACTTGTGTCTTTTGAGACTAATTGTTTCTTGAGCGATCTTGTGTAGTCTCAAGGTGGAAAAGAGAAGATGAGCAAGAAATGGAGCAATCAGGACTTAGGTACCTCTGTAAGTCAAGAATTTGGTATCTTAAGTCGTAAGTAAATGCATATTTTTAGATTGCTCATGCTCTACAATATTTGGTGATACTAGATGCTTATCCTTAAATATCATGGAACTATGATAATAAATGACCTTTCAATTGGTAGCCGTGATAATTGACCTCTTTTGATAATCACTAGAATACAAGCTTCATCTTGTGCCACTATACTATAACTTGCTCTAAGCTTGGTGACTTAGCAACAAGAAAAGGTTAGGATGAAGAATCAGACACAAGTGTGGAGAAGCTACCGAGAGATTAATACTTTCAAGATGGGAAGTACACCACAACATGGTAAAGGTACAAAAGGAAGTATTGATCTTTTTGCGTATATGTATCTTCTTAAATGTTGGTAGTGCATATGTTCAATAAGTAAGGGGGAGTTTTGATAGTGTGTTTTTCCTCCTTAACACCCTGCTGTCCCTTGACATCATCCTATGTTCTTGCTTGTATATGGTTTTGGTGTTTGATGTCAAAGGGGGAGAATTTGTGCATTAAAGCTTATCTCAACCTGAGAGGAAAGCTTAACCTAAGGGGTGATGTGTTAGTTTGAGCATTGTTAGTGTGTTATTGTGTTATTGACAATTCTTATCATATGCCTCTTGCAGTAATATATGTGTTGCATCATATGGACTAGTGTTTCCGCTGCTATGAATTTATTGGCATCTATAGTGTTTATTCTGTAATAGATATTCATGTGGTTAATGGTGCCTCAAGAATAATGGTGCTTTAAGATTAACGGTGCTTTAAGATTGCTTTAAATTGGTATCTTAGTTTAATGGTGGTATCTTAATGGTGAATAGTGGTAGGTTGATATTCCTGTGAGATATCCACTCAAGTGAATGGTGTTTAACTCTGATTCTGTGCATTTGTGTGTTATACGCATCATGGTTTGATCCTTGACACAATGCATCCCATAGGTGCTAAGGCGTAGAAATGCTTCGATTTAGCCTAAGTATGTGCATTTCGGCATTTAAGGCCAAAGCTAAGATTTTAATGTAAGCACATATTTAGGGGGAGCATTCTACAATCTTAGAACTCAAAATTTGTGCTTTAAATTTCACTTTTATGTAAGCTTTAATTGTGTTGCCATCAATCACCAAAAAGGGGGAGATTGAAAGCTCTCTTGTGGGTTTTGGTGTTTGGATGACAACTCAATTAAAGGACTAACAAGTGTGGAAAGTGTTGAACAGGTGTTCAATGTAAAGCTAACAGGGTTCAACACAAGTGAACAAGTGTGATGGTCCAAGGACTTGATGACGGATAGATAATGGGCATCACAAGTAAGATGGTCATTGCATAAAGTGAGACTCAGGTGTGTAGCTCGGAGACAACTGATCAAGCCAAGGACGGAGGCAAGAAGTGCTTCGAGGTACCAAGTGCACGGGAGAAGGTCAAAGAGGCTGAGGAACCCAAAGCCAAGGGTGAAGAAGAAGACTTGCAAAGTCAAGGGTGATCGAGTTGAGAAGAGCTATGACACATCAAGGATCACTACATAAGGACGTGACTTACAACCAATGAGGAAATGTCTATAGTTATGTGGTGTAAGTCATAAGGCTCAAGACCAAGCTCTAAGAAGGAGATCAAGGTCACTAGAACGAGAACAAATGTCAAAAACAGAACTGGAAGCAGCCCAAAAGAGCTAAGTGCACTTTGACCTTTAGTTTGGGTTGTTCCTATGTTTGGAGACATTCTATGTAACCTCTGCAGGATGTTGGAGCTCAGAAATGTCAATGTAAATCAAGTTAAGCTGACTTTATGATTTATGAGTCCAACATCTATCTTAAGCATGTCAAATGCTAGAGAGGTGGAAATCCAAGAGAAGGTATGTTTCTAGACTTAGTACATTGGTTTTTGTGTACTAACATATCTGTCTAAGTGCTGGAAACAGAAAGAAAAGAAGAAGAAAAGAAAAGGAAAAGTGTTGGCTATGAGCAGCCAATTTCAGCTCGGCTGGGCACACCGGACAGTGTCCGGTGCGCCAGGCTGAACTCTGGTTAACAGGCCGCTCTCGGGAGAAGTCGGCGGCGTACGGGTATAAATCACCGGACTGTCCGGTGGTGCACCGGACAGTGTCCGGTGAGTCGGCTGCGGCGAAGTCGTCGCTCTCGGGAGAAGTCTGGCGATGTACGGCTATAATTCACCGGACTGTCCGGTGGTGCACCGGACTGTCCGGTGAGCCAACGGTCGGCCGTGCAATCCGCGCGTGACGTGTGGCCGAGCCAACGGTCAGATGGGGGCACCGGACTGTCCGGTGTGCACCGGACAGTGTCCGGTGCGCCAACGGCTCCAAGACTGCAACGGTCGTCTGTGCCAGTTATGGAAGGAAATCGGGCACCGGACAGTGTCCGGTGGTGCATCGGACTGTCCGGTGCGCCACCCGACTGAAGGCAAGATTTGCCTTCCTGGATTGCTTCCAACGGCTCCTAGGCCCCTTGTGCCTATAAAAGGGACTCCTAGGCGCCTCAAGCAAGAGTACAAGCGCAACCAACAAGTGTAGACATCACTCTGATCAATTCTCACTCTCCCTCTTGTGTGTATCTCTCTAGTTTGTGTAGAAGGCAAAGCTATAAGCCTTTAGAGAGTGGAGAAGAGCTGCTAAGAGCTAGAGCAAGGTCTTGAGCATATTACTACTCTGCCGGAGTGCTGCCAAGAAGATTGTAAGCAGCCGCGGTTTTGTTGTAACCCAACTCAACATAATGGAAGGCTCTATCTGTCATACTGACAGATCTGAGCAAACGGAGGAAGGAGTTGAAATAGACTCCAAGCCCAGGAGTGGCTAACTCCAACGAGGACTAGGCAAGCGTTTCAGGCTTGGCCGAACCTCAGGATAAATCCTTGCGTCTGTGTGCTCTGTTCTGTATTGTATTCTGACTCTCTGTCTTACTCGCTTTTATATCTGCACTTCAACACTTATCTGTGGTATAAGCTTTATTTGAAGTGCAGGACATTTTGAGACAGGATCTTCTATTACGCTGCAACCTACTCGAAGGGTCTTCTCACTCCACTGCGTTCTAGTCTTCGAGTAGAGTAAGAATTTAAGTTTTATAGTGATAATTTTTATTCGCCTATTCACCCCCCTCTAGGCGACATCCAGATCCTGTTCCCGGGCCAAAGGGAACTTTCAGATTGGAGCGACTTCAGTCGGCGTTTTATCGCCAACTTCCAATCCCTCTCTGACAAGCTGGCGCAGCCATGGGACCTCAAATCCATCAGGCACCGAGGGGATGGGACTCTCTGGTTGTACCTCAAAAGATTTCAAACCATGAGGAATCGTATTCCCAAAGTTGCGAAAGCAGCCGTGATCGAGGACTTCTACCGAGGATCTAATGACTCGGCTTTTGTCCGAGCCATACTACAAAAAGCGCCAACCACTTCTGAATAGCTGTTCAGGGAGGCAGACCTCTACATCACCACCGATGAACGTGCCGAGGACCTCATCGGAGGAACGAAGCCCGCTCCGTCCGCACCACGGCGTGATACAAACCAGCAAACCGACAAGTGCTGGGAGAAGAGGCCTCGCGAAGAAGTCCATGCCGCTAGACCACCCGTCTCTCGTGCCCAAGGGGCACCTCGCGGAGGCGAACGAACATTGGACGACATCCTCGACGCCCAGTGCCCGTACCATAAGGATATGTGTCATACTCTTTGGAACTGCAGAGATTTCAAGCACTCCGTCGGGAATGGCTGGCCCTTCCAACCTCTACCACCTCCCCCACCACGAGGAGGACCCGGACAACCTCGACAACCTCAACAACAGGAAAAGGGAGGAGGCGGAGCTTTCTCGCACGTTGATGGAGAAGTCAACGTCATCTTCGGTGGACACGGGTCGCAAGAGAACAGAAGGCAGTAGAAGCTCAACGATCGTCAGATATTGATGGTGGCCACCAGTGCTCCCGCCCTGTATCGATGGTCTGAGCACCTGATCACCTTCACTCAGGCGGATCAATGGCTCAACTTTGATCATTTGGGCAAGTACCCGCTCCTCGTCGATCCGGTGATCTGAGAAAGCAGGGTAAAAAAGGTGTTGGTGGACGGGGGAAGCAGCATCAACGTCACTTTCCCCCGGACGCTATTAGGCTTGGGAGTTGCACTCAAAGAGCTCCACAAGTCAGACACTTCTTTCTTCGGCATTGTGCCGACTGAAGGAGAATACCCACTCGGACACATCTACATGTCGGTCACCTTCAGAACTCTGAAAAACTACAGAACCGAGTTCCTGAGGTTCGAGGTAGCAAGCTTCGATTGCGGATACAACGCCATCATCAGCAGGCCGGGATTGACGAAATTCATGGCTTGTTGGGGGTCTGCTTCGAAGCCGAATGTCCTGTAGGAAGAAACACCTTCGGAAGATCAGCACGGAAATAACGCCGAAGCTACCTTACAGGGAACTTCAGCATTGCAGCATACCTAAGACGAAGGGTTGCACCGACTTAAAGATGAAAAGACAGATTGACCCATGATAGTTTATGTCATGAATGTAATCAATTGTAGAGAGTATAAATGTAATTTCACACAGGCTGCGTCCTGTGCCTATAAATAGATGAACAGCACCGCCGTACTGTTCACGCTGATTTGTACCCACTCGGGCATCACGCTTGTACCATCTCCTTCCGTCAAGCTGAAGGTATAAATGTAATTCTATATTGTTTCTGTTTATTCATGATAGTATAATAGAAAATGAGTTGATAATGTTATATAATCATTCATGTTGTTTTTATGTTTCACATGCTTCTTCTTTCATTAATGTATACTGCGATGATGAAGGTATGTCCATCATGACCTTCGTCCGAAGATCATTATATCTTAAGGGAAATAATGCTTCGAAGGATGAAGGGCCTTAACCTTTAACATTTTGTGTTGCCTTGTTCTTAATTCATAGCATTTGAGAACAAGTCTCCAACATTGGCGCCCACCTCCGGTGAACTCACTTCCACTCTTGAGCTGATGGCTTCGTTCAGCAACCAAGCCGAAGCATCTTCGGCTATGAAGCTGGTGCTACCGATAACAGGCGGCTTAGGTTTAGAGCCGGCTAACAAGAAGCAGAAGAAGGAGGCACAGATAAGGGTACAACATGTTGGGGTGCAGGGACCCTTCATCAAGTCAAAATGGTCCCACATCCCAATCACCTTCTCCTAGGAGGACCTTCAGCTCAAAGATTACCCTCATAATGATGTTATGGTCATATCTTGTGTCATTAAGGGATTTCTGGTCTATAATGTTCTGGTTGATACAGGCAGTGCAGCGAATATCATATTTGCTAAGGCCTTCAGACAGATGCAAGAGCCAGAAGATAAGATTCAGGATGCTACACATCCTTTATGTGGCTTCGGAGGAAGGCAAATTGTAGCACTTGGCAAAATCACAATGCCAATAACCTTCGGTGTTGGGGCCATGCTTTGTTGCGCCGAAGGTCTTACACGAAGAAGCAGCTTCGGCTGAAGTTGTCCCCAGGAGATGGCCGAAGGTTCCTTTTCATGGAGCTTCGGCGTTACAAACCGACATAGAGATAGAATGACCTTTTTATCCATAGAGGTCTGAGTCAATGTTGTAAACTTTTGTAAGGGGCATAATTGTAATTCGTCACAGGCTGTGTCCTGTGTCTATAAATAGATGAACAGTACCCCTGTACTGTTCACGCGAACCTGTCATTTGCTTTCGCATCACACTTGTATTTTTGCCTTCCTCAGGACCGAAGGTACATTTATAATTTAAAGTCATTTATATTCATCCATGATAATATAAATAGATATGATTTTGTGATAATATTTAGATACCTGTTTTATATTATCATGGTTTGTATGAATACTTCGTTGCTTAATGTTATACTCTTGAAGGTACGTCTTTCGTAACCTTCGTCCGAAGTTCATTATATCCTGAAGGGGTATAATGTTTTGGAGGACGAAGGACTTTAACACTTAACATTTTCTATGTTGCCTTGTTCTTAACTCTTAGCATTTGAGAACAAGCCCCCAACATTGGCGCCCACCTCCGGTGAACTCACTTCCACTTTTCTGAGCTGATGGCTTCGTTCAACAATCAAGCTGGAGCTGCTTCGGTTTCGAAGCTGGTGCTCCCGATAACAGGCGGTTCTTGCTCAGAACCGGCTAACAAGAAGCAGAAGAAGGAGGCTCAAAGAAGGGTGCAGCATGTTGGAGTGCAGGGACCCTTCATCAAGTCAAAATGGTCCCACATTCCAATTACTTTCTCTCAGGAAGATCTTCAGCTTAAGGATTATCCTCACAATGATGCCATGGTTATCTCTTGCGTGATCAAAGGATTTCTGGTCCACAATGTCTTAGTTGATACAGGCAGTGCAGCTGATATTATATTTGCTAAAGCCTTCAGACAAATGCAAGAGCCCGAAGACAAGATTCATGATGCTACGCACCCTCTTTGTGGCTTCGGAGGGCGGCAGATTGTAGCACTTGGGAAGATTACCATGCCGGTAACCTTCGGATTTGTTAACAACACAAGGACTGAGCAAATTGTGTTTGATATTGTTGACATGGAGTTTCCTTACAATGCTATCATTGGTCGCGGTACTCTTAATGCCTTCGAAGCAATTCTTCACCCAGCTTATCTCTGCATGAAGATACCTTCGGACCAAGGGCCTATTGCTATTCATGGAAGCCAGGAAGCTGCTAGAAGGGCCGAAGGAAGCTGGACTGACTCCAAAGCAATCCATAGCATAGATGGAGCTGAAGCTTGTGAACAGTACAAATTCAGAAGGGAGAAAGCAGCTTCAGCAGATCAGCCGAAGCCCATGCTATTGTGTGAGGACATAGCAGAGCAGAAGGTGCTGTTGGGCTCGCAATTATCTGAAGACCAGGAGAAAACCTTGATAAGGTTTTTATTCAACAACAAAGATGTTTTTGCATGGTCAGCTAATGATCTCTGTGGAGTAAATCGGGATGTTATTGAACATTCGCTCAATGTTGACCCATCCTTCAGACCCCGAAAGCAGAGGCTTCGGAAGATGTCGGATGACAAGGCCGAAGGGGCTCGCAATGAAGTAAAAAGACTCCTCAGTGCAGGAGTTATCAGAGAAGTAAAATATCCAGAGTGGCTAGCTAACACTGTTATGGTGAAGAAGGCCAATGGCAAGTGGAGAATGTGTATCGATTTCACAGATCTCAACAAGGCTTGTCCGAAGGATGAATTCCCGCTGCCAAGGATAGACTCTTTAGTCGATGCAGCAGCTTCTTCAGAGCTCATGAGTCTCCTGGACTGCTACTCAGGCTATCATCAAATCTGGATGAAGAAGGAAGATGAGCCGAAGACTAGCTTCATAACCCCAAGTGGCACATATTGCTATCTTCGGATGCCTGAGGGGCTCAAAAATGCTGGAGGAAGTTTCAGCAGAATGACAGCGAAGGTCCTCCAGTCTCAGATAGGCAGAAATGTGTTGACTTATGTAGATGACATCATTGTAAAAAGCACGAAGCAGGAAAATCATATTGCTGATCTGCAGGAGACCTTCGCCAGTTTCAGACAAGCTGGTCTGAAGCTGAATCCAGAAAAATGTGTCTTCGGAGTAAAGAAGGGAAAATTTCTTGGATGCTTGGTTTCAACAAAGGGAATCGAAGCTAATCCAAATAAAATCGAAGCTATACTTCGAATGGAGCCACCAACCACAAGAAAGGGGGCCCAAAGATTGACAGGAAGGCTGGCATCTCTCAACAGATTTATATCCAGATCAGCAGAAAGAAATTTACCATTCTTCGAGGTGCTGAAGTCAGCTGAAGTCTTTCAATGGGGCCCAAGTCAACAAAAAGCCTTCGAAGAGCTGAAGCAATACTTGATAGATCTAACAACATTAACTCCACCAACGCCAGGGGCTCCTTTATTGTTATATGTGGCAGCTTCGCACTCGGCGGTAAGTGCGGCACTTGTCCAGGAGAAGCTTGATGGACAAGTCAAGAAGCAGGTTCCAGTATATTTTGTATCTGAAGTCCTTAGTATATCAAAGAAAAATTATACGGAGTTGGAGAAGGTATTATATGCCGTCTTAATGGCATCCAGGAAGCTTCGGCATTATTTTCAGGCATACAATATTATTGTTCCTTCTTCGCAGCCGTTGAAGGATATCATGAGAAATAGAGAAGCTACTGGACGGATTGGAAAATGGGCTGCAGAGCTCAATGAATTTTACATTGATTATGTGCATAGATCCTCGATCCAGTCTCAAGCATTGGCAGATTTCATTGCCGATTGGACGCCAGGGGCTCAGGATGAAGAAGCAAATAAAGATGCCGAAGTGTGGACAGTGTTTTGTGATGGCTCTTGGGGAACCTTCGGAGCAGGTGCAGCTGCTGTGTTGGTCTCACCATCCAAGGTTAAAACTTGTTATGCAGCAAGACTTGACTTCAGCTGTACAAACAATATTACTGAGTACGAAGCCCTGCTCCTGGGCCTTCGGAAATTAAAGGCAATGGGAATCAGAAGGGCGATTCTTAAAACTGATTCCCAGGTTGTTTCGGGTCATATTGACAAAAGTTGCAAGGCTAAAGATCCGAAGCTTGAAAAATATCTAGACACGGTCCGAAGGATCGAAGCCTCCTTCGAAGGATTTTCTGTCAAGAATATCCCTCGAGGACAAAATGAGCACGCTGATTTGCTAGCCAAGTCTGCAGCACAGGGGCTGTCGTTACCTTCGGATGTGTTCTTCGAAACAATAAAGGCACCTTCAGTGGAGCTCCTGGAAAGAGCAGTCCTCAACATATCTCCTGTTTACAGCGAAGATTGGAGAACTGAAATCATCTCTTACCTTCAGGGTAAGTTCCTTTCAGATGACGAAGCTTATAATAAAAGGATAGAGGCAAGAGCTCGTCCGTATGTCATGATAGAAGGGGAGTTATACAAACATGGAGTTTGCGCTCCGCTGCTCAAGTGCTTATCTAGAACCGAAGGTATAGAGTTGATGAAAGAAATACATGGAGGCCTGTGTGGGTCCCACATTGGGTCTAGGCCGTTACTTGGAAAAGTCTTCCGCCAAGGGTTTTATTGGCCGAAGGCAGCTTCGGATGCAGCGGAGTTAGTTCAAAAGTGCGAAGGTTGTCAGAAATGTGCAAGAGATCAAAAGCAACCTTCGTCTTTGACACAGCTGATACAACCCATCTGCATCAGTCAGGCATCCGGAGTCAAATGGGCTCGTTGAAAGGGCCAACAGCATTATAATGACAGGAATAATGAAGTTAATCTTCAATCAACCCAGGGGAAAGTGGCCAGATCAGTTAACCAAAGTGGTGTGGAGCCACAATACAACAACATCAAGGTCTACAGGCTTTACTCCATTCAAATTATTATTCGGCGACGAAGCAGTAACTCCGGAAGAAGCAAAAGCTGGATCAATAAGAGTAGTAGCTTCGGCAGAATCAGGTCCCGAAGATGCTTGTCTTGTGGAAAAAGATGCCTTAGAGGGGATCAGGCTTTAGGCCGTGGAGAATATCAATAAATACCAAGCTGAAACAGTCAAATGGCGAGATAGAAAGGTCCGGTTAAAAAATATTGAGCCGGGACACTTGGTGCTTCGGAGAGTGGCCAACCCAGACACAGTGGGCAAGCTACAGTTGAAATGGGAAGGACCTTTCTTAGTAGTATCTTCGTCAAGGCCTGGTTCGTACAGATTGAAGGACATGGATGGCAACGAAATTCCAAGATCTTGGAATGCGGATGAGCTTCGGCGATATTATGTATAACTTGATGTAACTTTTTATGTTTTTTCTTTTCTTTTTCATGGCACCCTTTTCCTTTCTAAAGGGGGAGAAAGGTTTTTAATGGGGCCATCATGTGTAATTTTCTTTTTAGTCTTATAAGAGCAAAATCCCCCAAAAAATGTAAATGTAAAAACTGAGAACGCACCATCGAGTGCCGAAATTGAAAAAGCGAAGAAGCTCCAAAGACGTCCCTAAGGGGATGCAGAGCTCACAGCGAAAAGTCAACGCTGATACCGCCGAAAGTAAAAGGCGAAGAAGCTCCAAAGACGTTTCTAAGGGAATGCAGAGCTTACAGCGAAAAGTCAACGCTGATACCGCCTAAGTAAAAGGCGAAGAAGCTCCAAAGTCGTTCCTAAGGGAATGCAGAGCTAATGTGTGGTTGTTTCTAAGGAAATAATGGCTGAGAGTGTGGCTTCGGACATATGTTTTGGACATTCATTCGCACATTACATTACATCATAACATTTGCATTCATAAGCATTCATTCATAGCATTTGTGTTCCTAAGTGGTTGTTTCGGCAAAAAGAAGAAGCGGTCTTTTATGCTTCGTTGTGTACAAAAAAGAAAAGCTTCGGCAAAAAGAAGAAGCGGTCTTTTATGCTTCGTTGTGTACAAAAAAGAAAAGCTTCGGCAAAAAGAAGAAGCGGTCTTTTATGCTTCGTTGTGTACGAAAAGAAGGGAAGGTGTTTTTTCGCCTTCGGCTCAAAATACTAATTTCGTCCACATCAAAGCGCCTCAATAGAAGGGTAAGAATATATTACAAGGTATATACAAAGTTCATTGAGAACAGTTTAATTGTATTTACAAAAATTGTTACAAAAGTCTCCTGAGTTTTTTCTATAGTATACTCCTACTGATCTTCACTGAGTTTCAGCTTCGGCGATATATCTTAAGCATCATCTTCAGCTTCGTCATCCTACATGAATCAAGGTATCGCGAGTAAAAATCAAGTGCGAAGGAGAAGGTAAGTACGAAGTATCATTTCTTACTGGTTCAAGATGACTTCGAGCTTCGTCTCCAGCCTTCTCTCGCCCGCCTTTTGTCCATATCATTTTTATAAATCTATTTGAGATGCTTCGGGCGAGGTCAGGAATATCGTCTAGAATTGATGGAGACAGGGTGAAGTTGGGCCTGTTGACGATTTTTCCATGCTCGCAGCCGGCCTTCAGGAACGCTGCAGCGGTACCCCGAGAAGCTACCCAGGCACAGAAGTCACCGTGCCCGGCTATAACTTCGTCAAGCTCTTCAATTTCAGCTTCAATATGATCGAAGGCTTTTGGTAAATTTTCAGCTGAAGGGTTAAACTTTCCACTGCTGGCTCCAACTGAGTGAAAGATCTTCTTTAATTGTCGGATACAGTTGTTACTAAATTTCAAACATTTATCCTGAAGGCTTGTTAATGATTTCTTCAATTCTGAGTTGGTTTGGACTTCGGCTTCAAGTTTCGAATTAAGCTCTAGCTTCTCTTGTTCAAATTGTTTTGATTGGCAGATAAGCTTCGAATTCAATTCTGATACTTTAGCTTCAGTCTCTGCCAGCAAGCCTTCAGTCGTTTGGAGTTCAAAGTCTTTCTTTTCAAGAATAGCTGATTGCTCTTTTATCTTGCTCTCTAGATTTTCGATTATAGCTTCGTGTTTCTTATCCTCTAGATCTTGCTGCATCCTCAAAGCTTTGCTTAGAAGCATGCTCTGCAAATAAACAACCTTCGTTAGGAATATTTCCATTATTAAAAAACAATAGAAGTCAGAGAAAACTTGTTTACCTTGAAATTGGAATAAAATAAGCTGCCGACGATATGTTGTCGTCGGTAGCGGCTGATATCTGTTTCTAGCTTCGGAAAACCGATACTCTTTGATAGAGTACCGATGACCTTAGCTCCAGTTTGGTCTCGGATGCAGCCTAGTTTTTCATCGTCCACACCTCCGAATAGAAGAGCTCCTGGCCTATATCCGCAAGATTTGGCATAGTCTTTAAGCTCTTCTATTTCGTCCTTCGACAGTTTTTGCCCAACTAAATTTTGAAATATGTAGGCTTCGTCTTCCAAAGTATCTTCGGCTATTTCTTTTCCTTTTCCAGGCTCTGTGGCCGTGGTTTCTTCAGCAGCAGTGGCAGCTTCTTCTGCGGCCATGTCTAGTAAAATTTTGTCGATGTCTTCAATGGTAGTTTCTAAGTTCAAACCTTCGGCTGAAGCGGCTTCGGTAGCCGCAACCTCCGAAGGTGCGACTTCGACATTCGTTGTGCCCTCAACAGTTGGCGTTTTCTGAATTGACGCCCTCGGTGGCGTCTTGTCAATAACTTCGGTCACTGCTATAATTCTTTGCCTCTTTGCTTTGGTTATCTTCGTTTTTTCCGGCTCTTCCACCTTTCGAAAAAGCTTCGTCAGTTGAGGCCCTAATGGACTTAGCTTCGTGGGCACGGGTTCAGTCATTACCTTTAAGATTTCCTCCACGTCGCTGGTAGAAGGTGGTGCGGGGGTCCCCTCTTCATCGGATAATTTTCGCTTTGGAGTTGATATTTTTCTCTTCTTGGGAATTTTCTTCTCTTTTGCTGGTTTTTCTTCATCCTTGTTCAAAGTTTCGGCCACTCTTTTCCTTTTTTGGCCCTCAGCACCCTTGTTCAGCCGCTCATAGTCAGGGTACTCGAAGCCCAGGGCATCAAGCACTCGGTTCAGCCTTCGCTTCGGACGGGTGCCGAAGGCCGCGGTCATCAGTTGATCTTCTTTTTTGGAATAATTCCCAAGAATTTCATTGCACATCACCTCAACTGTGTCCAGCCACTCTTGGCAAGGCTTTTTAAAGTATTTCTTGAATTTGAAGTGATAAGGAAGCCAGACAAGTTCCCCCTTCTTCTTCTCCCCCTCTAGCTTTGGCATTTCCCATTCTTTCAGAGTAGGGAAGACTCTGAACGCCAAGAATTCTTGAACCAGATCCCTGGTACCGATATGCTCTGAAATAATTTCAAACTCACCTAGTGCAGCCCAGGTGGGACCCTCCAATGTCATGTGGCACCGTGGCCTTGTTTCTCCGAAGATCAAGTCAAGTGGGCTTTGTACCAATTTTTCTTCATCTTCGTCAACCTTCACATAAAACCACTCAGACTTCCAGCCTGCCGGCCATTTGCTTCGGTAGCTAATAACAGGGAACTTTGTTGTTTTCCGGTAGGCAAAATTGTAGCAGCCGAAGTTATCATGTAATCCATCTTTTCTGGCCTTCGTTTGATAATGTAACTCATGAACTCGACAGAAACTGTCGGCAAATGGCTCCACTGCTTGGCTTCGGAGGGCCCAGATATAAACATTAAGCCTAACGATAGCGTTAGGAGTCAATTGATGAAAGTAAATACCAAATTTTTTCAATACATCTGCAATAATTCCATGAAGAGGGAATCTCAGCCCAGCCTTTAAAAAGCTCTTGAAAATGACAATCTCGTTCTTCTCTGGCTTCGGGGTAGTTTCTTCTCCCCCGAAGCGAAGTAGCTTCTTCTGATTTTCACTGAAATAACCTGCCTTCACCATCTTGGAAAGATCAGCCTTTGAAACAGTTGACTTTCCGAAGTCTAAGTGGCTGGGCTTGCTGGGCATGGCAATGCGATAGTCATCTTCGGAGTCAGTTTCTTCAATGTTCTCTTCTCCTTCGGCAGTTGTCGGGTCTGCTTCAGCAGCGGGCATTTCTTCCGCAGTCACCAGTCCGGAGCGCTGCATTGCTTCGGAGATGGGCACAGTATTCGAACCTTCGGCTTCGTCTCCTTCACGTACAACTCTGGCAGTAGATCGCACTCTGGCCATTTAATTCTGAGTTTGGGGAAGTTAGATACTTTTTTCTTTTTCCTTTTCTCCCGAAGCTTTTCTTTCTGACGAAGCAGACTTCGAGATGGACCTTCGTTCGATTCTGAGAATCAATCTTCGGCTATAGTTAAAAATTTTGGCAGCAAAACAGTGCAAGTAGCAATGAATGCTGTGGTAACTTCACACCTACTCGTCTGTTTATATAGTGCTGCAGGTAAGAAGGCGAAGCGGCAGGATTTTTACACCAAGCGGGCAGTCACTTGTACTCGCTGCGCAGTGGACCGCAAAGATCAAACAGTAACTCTGCAAGGTGGGTCCGACACGAGCTCGGAAATTGAATCGTTTCTCGGCAACGAGCTCAGGGAAGGTGTTTTTTAGACCTTCGGCTTCCCGAAGCTTAAGAGGCTTTTTTCACGGATCAAGCTCGTTACGAAAAACGATCTAGCGCCGCGAAAGGGGCTACTGTTGGGGCCATGCTTCGTTGCGCCGAAGGTCTTACACGAAGAAGCAGCTTCGGCTGAAGTTGTCCCCAGGAGATGGCCGAAGGTTCCTTTTCATGGAGCTTCGGCGTTACAAACCGACATAGAGATAGAATGACCTTTTTATCCATAGAGGTCTGAGTCAATGTTGTAAACTTTTGTAAGGGGCATAATTGTAATTCGTCACAGGCTGTGTCCTGTGTCTATAAATAGATGAACAGTACCCCTGTACTGTTCACGCGAACCTGTCATTTGCTTTCGCATCACACTTGTATTTTTGCCTTCCTCAGGACCGAAGGTACATTTATAATTTAAAGTCATTTATATTCATCCATGATAATATAAATAGATATGATTTTGTGATAATATTTAGATACCTGTTTTATATTATCATGGTTTGTATGAATACTTCGTTGCTTAATGTTATACTCTCGAAGGTACGTCTTTCGTAACCTTCGTCCGAAGTTCATTATATCCTGAAGGGGTATAATGTTTTGGAGGACGAAGGACTTTAACACTTAACATTTTCTATGTTGCCTTGTTCTTAACTCTTAGCATTTGAGAACAAGCCCCCAACATTCGGCTTTGTTCATAATACAAGGACTGAACAGGTTGTGTTTGACATTGTTGACATGGAGTACCCCTACAATGCAATCATTGGACGTGGAACACTTAATGCTTTCGAAGCAATACTTCATCCAGCATATCTATGCATGAAGATACCTTCAGAACAAGGGCCCATTGCTGTTCATGGCAGTCAAGAAGCTGCCAGGAAGTGAAAGGGAAATGTGCCCTTGGGCCATTTCTATAAGATTTTGGTGATTAAGTGCTAAACACAAATGCGTTGAGTAATATGTGTTCCAAAGACCTAAGAAGTGCAAATCAAGATTAAAGGTATGTTTCTAGACTTAGTACATTGTTTTGAAGACTAATGTATTGTGTCTAAGTGCTAGAAACAGGAGAAATCGCGTTGGAGTTAAGTTGGCTGTGTTCAGCCAAAAGGCAGCTCGGTCTGGGTGCACCGGACAGTGTCCGGTGTGCCAGGACCAGTCTCGGTGAACAGCCTGCTCTCGGGTCTCGACGGCGGCGTACGGCTATAAATCACCGGACTGTCCGGTGGTGCACCGGACTTTCCGGTGAGTCGTCTGCGGCGAAGTCGCTGCTCTCGGGAACCAAGTCAACAGCGTACGGCTATAATTCACCGGACTGTCCGGTGAGCCAACGGTCGGCCGCGCAATCCGCGCGTGACGCGTGGCCGAGCCAACGGTCATATGGGGGCACCGGACTGTCCGGTGTGCACCGGACTGTCTGGTGTGCACCGGACAGTGTCTGGTGCGCCAACGGCTCCAAATCTTCAACAGTCGGCTGCGCCAAATTTGGAAAGCAATCTGCATCGGACTGTGAACAGGGGATGTCCGGTGGTGCACCGGACTGTCCGGTGCGCCACCCGACAGAAGGCAAGATTTGCCTTCCTAGATTGCTTCCAACGGCTCCTAGCTGCCTTGGGGCTATAAAAGGGACCCTAGGCGCATGGAGGAGTACACCAAGCATTCTTTGATCAACTCTAAGCACCAAGACTCCATTTCCGCGCATTTGATTCTTTGCGATAGCAACTACAGCTTCATTTGAGTAGAGAACTCTTTGAGTTGAGTTGCGAGCTCAAGTTGTGACTAGTGTGCGTGTTTGTGCTCTGATTTTGTGTCTTATGTGCATTGCTTTTCCCACCCTTACTTCCGTGCTTCTTTGTGATAATCAAATTGTAAGGGCGAGAGGCTCCAAGTTGTGGAGATTCCTCGCAAGCGGGATATAGTAAAACCAAGAGAAACACCGTGGTATTCAAGTGGGTCTTTGGACCGCTTGAAAGGGGTTGAGTGCAACCCTCGTCCGTTGGGACGCCACAACGTGGAGTAGGCAAGTGTTGGACTTGGCCGAACCACGGGATAAACCACTGTGCCTCTCTGTGTTGATTTCTTTATGGTTATCGTGTTTAGCAAGAACTCCTCTCTAGCCACTTGGCTTTATTGCTCTAACACTTAATCAAGTTTGTGGCTTTAAGTTTCAAGTTTTATAGGATCACCTATTCACCCCCCCCCCTCTCTAGGTGCTCTCAATTGGTATCAGAGCCGTTCTCTTCAAGAAAGGGACTAATCGCCTGAAGGGATGGATCCTAAGGGAAAGGGGATGGTGATCAACGACAAGGAGAAGGAGTCCTTCATCAATGAGCTAAAAGACGATAAGCCCACTGACTCGGGCTCAAGTCATAAGAAGAAGGACGTGAAGAAGAAGAGGCATATCAAGAAGATCGTCTACTACGACGACAGCGACGAGTCTTCTTCTTCCCAAAAGGACGATGACAACGACTACGAGAGAAAGAAAATGGTCAACTCAAACTTTTCTTTTGATTACTCTCGTATTCCGCATAATTCAAATGCACATTTGCTTTTCATTCCTCTCGGTAAACCTCCACACTTTGATGGAGAGGACTACGTATTTTGGAGTCACAAAATGCGTAGTCACTTGTTCTCTCTTCATCCAAGTATATGGGAGATAGTAGAGAATGGAATGCATTTTGATAGTTTGGATAATCCCATGTTTATAAATGAACAAATTCACAAAAATGCACAAGCTACCACTGTTCTTTTAGCATCCTTGTGCAGGGAAGAGTACCATAAAGTGAGCGGCTTGGATAACGCCAAGCAGATTTGGGACACCCTCAGGATCTCGCATGAGGGAAATGATGTCACCATGCTCACCAAGATGGAGTTGGTGGAGGGCGAACTAGGGAGGTTTGCAATGATCAGGGGGGAGGAGCCAACCCAAACATACAACAGGCTCAAGACCCTGGTCAACAAAATAAGGAGCAATGGAAGCACGAGATGGACGAACCACGACGTCGTCCGACTTATGCTAAGGTCCTTCACTGTCCTTTATCCTCATCTTGTTAACTCTATTCATGAAAATCCTAGGTATACCAAGATGACGCCCGAGGAAATACTTGGGAAGTTTGTAAGCGGGCGAATGATGATCAAGGAGGCGAGATACGTTGATGAGGCGTTGAATGGCCCAATCCACGAGCCTCAAACCGTTGCTCTCAAAGCAACAAGTAGTAGGGAGGCGCTACCTAGCAAGGAGGCGCAAGTTGAGGCGGCGGGGCACAACGAGGAAGAAATGGTCCTCATCATCAAGCGCTTCAAGACGCGCTAAAGGGTCGCAAGGAGCATCCCAAAAAGAACAAGACGAAGGGAAAGCGCTCCTGCTTCAAGTGTGGTAAGACTGGTCACTTTATTGCTAATTGTCCCGATAATGATAGTGACCAGGGACAAGAGAAAAGCGAGAAGAAGGAAAAGAAGAAGGCGTACAAGAAGGCTAAGGGCGAGGCACACCTTGGCAAAGAGTGGGACTCGGATTGTTCTTCGTCCGACTCCGACGACGAGGGACTTGCCGCCACCGCCTTCAACAAATCGTCGCTCTTCCCCAACGAGCGCCACACTTGCCTAATGGCAAAGGAAAAGAAGGTAATCACTAGAGAAACTCCTAAGTACTCTACTTCTAGTGATGAGGACTCTAGTGATGATGATGAAATTGATTATACTAGTTTATTCAAAGGTTTAGAAAGAACTAAACTTGATAAGATCAATGAATTAATCGATGCTTTGAATGAGAAAAATAGATTGCTAGAAAAGCAAGAGGATCTTTTATATGAAGAACATGATAAATTTGTAAGTGTGCAAAAGTCTCTTGCTTTAGAAGTTAAAAGAAATGAAATGCTTTCATGTGAAATTTCTGCTTGTCATGAGACCATTTCTAGTTTAAAGAGCATTAATGATGATTTAAATGCTAAATTAGTAGAAGCAAATAAGACTAGTTCTCATGTGGAACATGTAGTAATTTGCAATAGGTGTAAGGACTTTAATGTTGATGCTTGCAATGAACATTTAATTTCCATTTCTAAATTAAATGATGAAGTAGCTAGTCTTAATGCCCAACTTGAGACTAGCAAAAATGATTTTGATAAACTAAAATTTGAAAGGGATGCCTACACTAGTGGTAGACACCCCTCTATTAAGGATGGGCTTGGCTTTCGAAGGGAAGCTAAGAACTTAACAAGTCATAAGGCTCCCGTCTCCGCCAAGGAAAAAGGGAAGGCCCCTATGGCTAATAGTGTTCATAAAAATCATGCTTTCTTGTATCATGATAGGAAATATTCTAGAAATGTTCATTATGATAGGAGTTATAATGCCTTTGACTCTCATGCCATGATTGCTTCAAGTTCAAACTTTAATGGTAGATCTAGGAAGAATTTTGTGTCTCATGCTCCTAGGAAAGTGTTTAATGGATCTACCACTGTCTTTCATGCTTGCAATGCCAAATTTATTCTTTCATGTAAAAATAAAAAGGTGATTGCTAAAAAGGTGGGAGCCAAATGCAAGGGAGACAAGACTTGCATTTGGGTCCCTAAGGCTATTGTAACTAACCTTGTAGGACCCAACAAGAGTTGGGTACCTAAAACCCAAGCCTAATTTGCCTTGCAGGTTTATGCATCCGGGGGCTCAAGTTGGATTATCAACAGCGGATGCACAAACCACATGACGGGGGAGAAGAAGATGTTCACCTCCTACGTCAAGAACAAAGATTCCCAAGACTCAATCATATTCGGTGACGGGAATCAAGGCAAGGTTAAAGGACTAGGAAAAATAGCTATTTCTTCCGAGCATTCCATTTCTAATGTGTTTTTAGTAGAATCGCTCGGATATAACTTGTTGTCCGTTAGTCAATTATGTAATATGGGTTACAACTGCTTATTTACAAATGTAGATGTGTCTATCTTTAGAAGGAGTGATGGTTCATTAGCCTTTAAGGGTGTACTAGACGGCAAACTCTATTTAGTTGATTTTTCGAAGGAGGAGACCGGTCTAGATGCATGCTTAATTGCTTAGCCTAGCATGGGCTAGCTGTGGCATCGCCGTCTAGCACATGTTGGGATGAAGAACCTTCACAAACTTCTAAAGGGAGAGCATGTGTTAGGTCTAACAAATGTAACTTTCGAATAAGATAGACCTTGTGCAGCTTGTCAAGTAGGAAAACAAGTGGGAAGTGCTCATCACATCAAGAATGTGATGACTACATCAAGACCTCTAGAGCTATTGCATATGGACCTCTTCGGACCTGTCGCCTACCTCAGCATCGGGGGAAGTAAGTATGGTCTTGTTATTGTTGATGATTTTTCCCGCTTCACTTGGGTATTCTTTTTGCAGGATAAATCAAAAACCCAAGGGACCCTCAAGCGCTTTCTAAGGCGAGCTCAAAACGAGTTTGAGCTCAAGGTGAAAAAGATTAGAAGCGACAACGGGTCCGAGTTCAAGAACCTGCAAGTGGAAGAGTTTCTTGAGGAGGAAGGAATCAAGCACGAGTTCTCTGCTCCCTACACACCACAGCAAAACAGTGTGGTAGAGAGGAAGAACATGACGCTTATAGACATGGCGAGGACAATGCTTGGAGAATTCAAGACGCCTGAGCGGTTTTTGTCGGAAGCTGTGAACACGGCTTGCCACGCCATAAACCGGGTCTACCTTCATCGCCTCCTCAAGAAGACGTCATACGAGCTACTAACCGGTAACAAACCCAACGTTTCGTATTTTCGAGTTTTTGGGAGTAAATGCTACATTCTGGTGAAGAAAGGTAGAAATTCAAAATTTGCTCCCAAAGCTGTAGAAGGGTTTTTGTTAGGTTATGACTCAAATACAAAGGCGTATAGAGTCTTCAACAAATCATCGGGTTTAGTTGAAGTCTCTAGCGACGTTGTATTTGATGAGACTAATGGCTCTCTAAGAGAGCAAGTTGATCTTGATGATGTAGATGAGGATGATGTTCCAACGGACGCAATTCGTACCATGGCAATTGGAGACGTGCGACCACAGGAACACAAGGAGCAAGATCAACCTTCTTCCTCAACAACGGTGCACCCCCCAACTCAAGATGATGAACAGGTTCCTCAAGAGGAGGCGTGTGATCAAGGGGGAGCACAGGATGTCCAAGTTGAGGAGGAAGAAGTACCACAGGCCCCTCCAACTCAAGTTCGAGCGATGATTCAAAGGAATCATCCCGTCGACCAGATTTTGGGTGACATTAGCAAGGGAGTAACCACTCGCTCTAGATTAGCTAATTTTTGTGAGCATTACTCTTTTGTCTCTTCTATTGAGCCTTTCAGGTAGAAGATGCCTTGCTAGATCCGGACTGGGTGTTGGCCATGCAGGAAGAGCTCAACAACTTCAAGCGAAATGAAGTTTGGACACTAGTGCCGCGTCCCAAGCAAAATGTTGTGGGAACCAAGTGGGTGTTCCACAACAAACAGGACGAGCATGGGGTGGTGACAAGGAACAAGGCTCGACTTGTGGCAAAAGGTTATGCCCAAGTCGCAGGTTTGGACTTTGAGGAGACTTTCGCTCCTATGGCTAGGCTAGAGTCGATTCGTATTTTGTTAGCCTATGCCGCTCACCATTCTTTCAGGTTGTTCCAAATGGACGTGAAGAGCGATTTCCTCAACGGGGCAATCAAGGAGGAGGTGTACGTGGAGCAACTCCCTGGCTTTGAGGATGAACGGTACCCCGACCATGTGTGTAAGCTCTCTAAGGCGCTCTATGGACTTAAGCAAGCCCCAAGAGCATGGTATGAATGCCTTAGAGACTTTTTAATTGCTAATGCTTTCAAGGTTGGGAAAGCTGATCCAACTCTTTTTACTAAGACTTGTGATGGTGATCTATTTGTGTGCTAAATATATGTCGATGACATAATATTTGGTTCTACTAACCAAAAGTCTTGTGAAGAGTTTAGTAGGGTGATGACACAGAAATTCGAGATGTCGATGATGGGCGAGTTGAACTACTTCCTTGGATTCCAAGTGAAGCAACTCAAGGACGGCACTTTCATCTCTCAAACGAACTATACGCAAGACTTGCTCAAGCGGTTTGGGATGAAGGACGCCAAGCCCACAAAGACTCCAATGGGAACCGACGGACATGTCGACCTCAACAAAGGAGGTAAGTTCGTTGATCAAAAGGCATACCAGTCTATGATAGGGTCTTTACTTTATTTATGTGCTACTAGACCAGATATTATGCTTAGCGTATGCATGTGTGCTAGATTTCAATCCGACCCGAGTGTCACCTTGTGGCCGTTAAGCGAATTCTTAGATATTTAGTCGCTACGCCTTGCTTCGGGATCTGGTATCCAAAGGGGTCTACCTTTGACTTGATTGGATATTTAGACTCCGGTTATGCTGGATGTAAGGTCGATAGGAAGAGTACATCAGGGATGTGCCAATTCCTAGGAAGGTCCCTAGTGTCGTGGAGTTCTAAGAAACAAACTTCCGTTGCCCTATCCACCGCTGAGGCCGAGTACGTTGCCGCAGGACAGTGTTGCGCGCAACTACTTTGGATGAGGCAAACCCTCCGGGACTTTGGCTACAATCCGAGCAAAGTCCCACTCCTATGTGACAATGAGAGTGCAATCCACATGGCGGACAATCCTGTTGAACACAGCCGCACAAAGCACATAGACATCCGACATCACTTTTTGAGAGACCACCAGCAAAAGGGAGATATCTAAGTGTTTTATGTTAGCATCGAGAACCAGCTAGCCGATATCTTTACCAAGCCTTTAGATGAGAAGACCTTTTGCAGGCTGCTTAGTGAGCTAAATGTCTTAGATTCGCGTAACTTGGATTGGTATAGAGCATACATGTGTTTTATGCCTTTGATCATGTTCCTTTATGCATTTTATTGCTTATTTATGGTGCTCAAGTTGTGCAAGGGATCCCCCGGACCTCACAAGTCCATGTGTGAATGTGCACATATTTAGGGGGAGAAATGCTACAACTTGACCCTTGAGACTAACCGTGTGCTTGAGTTTTCTTAATTTAGTCTCAAAGGAGGATTGAAAGGGAAAAGGTGAACTTGGACCATGCAAGACTTCCACTGCACTCCGATGAGAGGGTAACTTACTCCAAGTTCATCTTCGTGTTCTTATTGCCTTCTTAATCTTAATAGAAGATTTTGGTGAGGCAATGGGGTTCAAGGGCCAAAAATGATCCTGTTTTGGTGCTTGATGCTAAAGGGGGAGAAATTAAGGCCAAAGGAAGAAATGGATCAGCTACCACTTGAGAATTTTGAAAATAGTAGAGTAGAGCTTTTGTTTTGTCAAAATACTCTTGTTGTCTCTTATTGTCAAAAGTTTGTCTCTTGTGGGGAGAATGGTTGATTATGGGAAAAAGGGGGAGTTTTTTGAATCTTTGATCAAGTTATCTTAGAATACCTCTCTCTATGCCTCAACAAGTGATTTTGACTTAGAGATAGGAAATTGAGTTTGATTTGCAAAAATAAACCAAATGGTGGCAAAGAATGATCCATATATGCCAAATTTGAATCAAAAACATTTTTGTTCTCATTTGCATTGAAGTTGCACTTATTTTAGTTGCTTTTTGTTGTGTTGGCATTAATCACCAAAAAGGGGGAGATTGAAAGGGAAATGTGCCCTTGGGCCATTTCTATAAGATTTTGGTGATTAAGTGCTAAACACAAATGCGTTGAGTAATATGTGTGCCAAAGACCTAAGAAGTGCAAATCAAGATTAAAGGTATGTTTCTAGACTTAGTATATTGTTTTGAAGACTAATGTATTGTGTCTAAGTGCTAGAAACAGGAGAAATCGCGTTGGAGTTAAGTTGGTTGTGTTCAGCCAAAAGGCAGCTCGGTCTGGGTGCATCGGACAGTGTTCGGTGGTGCACCGGACAGTGTCCGGTGTGCCAGGACCAGTCCCGGTGAACAGTCTGCTCTCGGGTCTCGATGGCGGCGTACGACTATAAATCACCAGACTGTCCGGTGGTGCACCGGACTGTCCGGTGAGTCGTCTGCGGCGAAGTCGCTGCTCTCGGGAACCAAGTCAACAGCGTACGGCTATAATTCACCGGACTGTCCGGTGAGGCACCAGACTGTCCGGTGAGATAACGGTCGGCCGAGCCAACGGTCGGCCACGCAATCCGCGCGTGACGCGTGGCCGAGCCAACGGTCATATGGGGGCACCAGACTGTCCGGTGTGCACCGGACAGTGTCCGGTGCGCCAACGGCTCCAAATCTTCAACGGTCGGCTGCGCCAAATTTGGAAAGCAATCCGCACCGGACTATGAACAGGGGATGTCTGGTGGTGCACCGGACTGTCCAGTGCGCCACCCGATAGAAGGCAAGATTTGCCTTCCTAGATTGCTTCCAACGGCTCCTAGCTGCCTTGAGGCTATAAAAGGGACCCCTAGGCGCATGGAGGAGTACACCAAGCATTCTTTGATCAACTCTAAGCACCAAGACTCCATTTCCGCGCATTTGATTCTTTGCGATAGCAACTACAACTTCATTTGAGTAGAGAACTCTTCGAGTTGAGTTGCGAGCTCAAGTTGTGACTAGTGTGCGTGTTTGTGCTCTGATTTTGTGTCTTGTGTGCGTTACTTTTCCCACCCTTACTTCCGTGCTTCTTTGTGATAATCAAATTGTAAGGGCGAGAGGCTCCAAGTTGTGGAGATTCCTTGCAAGCGGGATATAGTAAAACCAAGAGAAACACCATGGTATTCAAGTGGGTCTTTGGACCGCTTGAAAGGGGTTGAGTGCAACCCTCGTCCATTGGGACGCCACAACGTGGAGTAGGCAAGTGTTGGACTTGGCCGAACCACGGGATAAACCACTGTGCCTCTCTGTGTTGATTTCTTTGTGGTTATCGTGTTTAGCAAGAACTCCTCTCTAGCCACTTGGCTTTATTGCTCTAACACTTAATCAAGTTTGTGGCTTTAAGTTTCAAGTTTTACAGGATCACCTATTCACCCCCCTCTAGGTGCTCTCAGGAAGGCCGAAGGAAACTGGACAGATTCAGAGGCAATCCATAACATAGATGGAGCCGAAGCCTGTGAGCAGTATCGATACAAAAGAGAGAAGGCTGCTTCGGCGGATCAACCGAAGCCTATGCTTCTATGTGAAGATATAGCATAACAAAAGGTACTGCTGGGGTCTCAGTTATCTGAAGAACAGGAAAAGAATTTGCTAAGATTTCTATTCAACAACAAAGATGTCTTTGCTTGGTCAGCCAATGATCTTTGCGGTGTCAACAGAGATGTCATTGAGCATTCACTCAATGTGGATCCATCTTTCAGGCCAAGAAAACAAAGGCTTTGGAAAATGTCTGATAACAAAGCTGAAGGTGCTCGGAACGAAGTAAAGAGGCTTCTTAGCGCTGGAGTTATCAGAGAGATCAAATACCCAGAGTGGCTAGCTAATACTGTTATGGTAAAGAAGGCCAATGGTAAATGGAGAATGTGCATTGATTTTACAGATCTTAACAAAGCTTGTCCAAAAGATGAGTTCCCATTGCCAAGGATAGATTCTCTAGTAGATGCAGCAGCTTCGTCAGAGCTCATGAGTCTACTAGATTGTTACTCAGGCTACCACCAAATCTGGATGAAGAAGGAAGATGAGCCAAAAACTAGCTTCATAACTCTCAGTGGCACATATCACTATCTTCGGATGCCTGAGAGGCTCAAAAATGCTGGAGGAAGCTTCAGCAGAATGACAGCCAGAGTCCTCCATTCTCAAATGGGCAGGAATGTGTTGACTTATGTTGATGATATCATAGTTAAAAGCACAAAGCAAGAAAATCATATTGCTGATTTGCAAGAGACATTTGCTAATTTCAGGCAAGCTGGTTTGAAATTAAATCCAGAAAAATGTGTTTTTGGGGTAAAGAAGGGCAAGTTCCTTGGCTGTTTAGTATCAACGAAGGGAATTGAAGCTAACCCAAGCAAGATTGAAGCCATCCTTCGTATGGAACTGCCGAGCACAAAGAAATGAGCTCAACGGCTGGCAGGTAGATTAGCATAATTGAACAGATTTATATCCAGATCAGTAGAAAGAAATCTGCCTTTCTTTGAAATACTAAAGTCAGCCGAAGTCTTCCAATGGGGTTCGGCTCAACAAAAGGCCTTCGAAGAGTTGAAGCAATATTTGATTGATTTAACAACGTTAACTCCACCTTTGCCAGGGGCTCCATTGCTCTTATATGTTGCAGCCTCACATTCTGCAGTAAGTGCGGCACTTGTACAGGAGAAGCTAGATGGTCAAGTCAAAAAGCAAGCTCCAGTGTACTTCATCTCCGAAGTTTTGAGTCCGTCAAAGAAAAACTACACAGAATTGGAAAAGGTGCTATATGTTG
This sequence comes from Zea luxurians, assembly GCA_029449295.1. Lineage (NCBI taxonomy): Eukaryota > Viridiplantae > Streptophyta > Magnoliopsida > Poales > Poaceae > Zea > Zea luxurians. Next base: position 28,753,081 of record JAOPSE010000003.1, read on the forward strand.
TGTTAATGGCCTCCAGAAAGCTTCGGCATTATTTTCAAGCATATCACATAATTGTTCCTTTGTCACAGCCTTTGAAGGATATTATGAGGAACAGAGAAGCTACTGAAAGGATTGGAAAATGGGCTACAAAACTTAATGAATTCACCATTGATTATGTGCATAGATCCTCAATCCAGTCCCAAGCATTAGCAGACTTCATCACCGACTGGACGCCAGGGGCTCCCAAAGAAGAAGTAAACAAAGATGCCAAAGCTTGGACAGTGTTCTGCGATGGTTCTTGGGGAACCTTCGGTGCAGGAGCGGTTGCAGTCCTAGTGGCACCTTCAAAAGTCAAAACATGTTATGCAGCCAAGCTTGATTTCAGTTGCACAAATAATATTGCTGAGTACGAAGCACTTCTGTTGGGGCTTCAGAAGTTAAGGGCAATGGGAATAAGAAGGACCATTCTGAAAACTGATTCTCAAGTTATTTCTGGCCATGTGGACAAAACTAGCAAGGCAAGAGATCCGAAGTTTGAAAGGTATCTGGATACAGTTCGAAGGTTGGAGGCTTCTTTCGAAGGTTTTTCTGTTAAGAATATCCCAAGAGGTGAAAATGAGCACGCAGATTTACTAGCCAAATTAGCGGCCCAGGGGCTCCCTCTACCTTTGGAAGTATTTTTTGAAACAATAAAGGCACCTTCGGTTGAACTCATGGAGAGAGCAGTGCTTACTATTTCTCCGGTACACAGTGAAGATTGGAGGACTGAAATTATATATTTCCTCCAAGGTAATTGTTTTTCAGATGATGAAGCTTATAATAAGAGAATGGAGGCAAGAACAAGACCATATGTGATAATAGAAGAGGAGTTATACAAACATGGAGTTTGCTCTCCACTTCTCAAGTGTTTATCCAGAACCGAAGGTATAGAGCTGATGAAGGAAATACATGCAGGTTTGTGTGGATCTCATATTGGGTCTAGGCCTTTGCTGGGGAAGGTCTTCAGACAAGGATTTTATTGGCCGAAGGCAGCTTCGGATGCAGCAGATCTGGTTCAAAAGTGCAAAAATTGTCAAAAATGTGCAAGAGACCAAAAACAACCTTCGTCGCTAACCCAGTTAATACAGCCAACCTGGCCATTGCAAAGATGGGGTCTGGATTTGTTAGGTCCACTTCCACCAGCACAAGGCAATTTAAGATATGTTGTGGTGGCTGTAGAATATTTTTCCAAGTGGATTGAAGCGAAGCCTTTGGCCACGATAACTTCGGTCACAGTCCAGAAATTCTTCTGGCAAAACATTGTTTGTCGCTTCGGTGTGCCGAAGGCTATAACTATGGACAACGGAACACAGTTTGATGCCGAAGCTTTCAAGGAATTATGTGATCAAATTGGCACGAAGATTCATTTTGCGTCAGTCAGACATCCAGAGTCAAATGGGCTTGTCGAAAGAGCAAATGGTATTATAATGACAGGAATAATGAAGCTAATCTTTAATCAGCCCAGAGGAAAGTGGCCAGATGAGTTGATTAAAGTGGTGTGGAGCCACAATACAACCGTATCAAGATCAACAGGTTTTACGCCATTCAAGTTGTTATTTGGTGACGAAGCTATAACCCCAGAAGAAGCTAAAGCGGGGTCAATAAGAACAACAGCTTCGGCAGAAGACGAAGCTGATTATCACGTGATAAAAGACACTATAGAAGGGACCAGACTTCAGGCTGTGGAAAATATTAATAAATATCAAGCCAAAAAAAATAAAATGGTGCGACATAAAAGTCAGGTTGAAAAATATGAAGCCAGGGCATTTGGTGCTTTAGAGAGTGGCTAATCCGGACACAGTAGGCAAATTACAGCTGAAGTGGGAAGGACCTTTTCTAGTGGTATCTTTGTCAAGGCCCGGTTCTTACAGGTTGAAGGATATGGACGGCAACAACATTCCTAGACCTTGGAATGCGGATGAGCTTCGACGATACTATGTGTAATCTGATGTAATCTTCTTTCATTTTTTCCTATGACACCCTTTTCCTTTCCAAAGGGAGAGAAAGGTTTTTAATGGGGCCATAGCTTGTAATTTTTCCTTTCTTATTTAGCTCTACGACAGCAAAGTCCCCCAAAACATGTAAAATGTAAAATCTGAGCATGCACCATCGAGTGCAGAGAGAAAAAAATAGGAAGAAGCTCGAAAGTCGTCCCTAAGGGGATGCAGAGCACGACGAAGCTACAAAAAGTCATTCCCAAGGAAGCGCAGCGTAAGTTTTCTGCTCAAAAAGTCGTTCCTAAGGGAATGCAGAGCCAAATACCGCTGAAATATAAGGCGAACAAGTTCAAAAGACGTTCCTAAGGGGATGCAGAACTTACACCAAAAAGTCAACGGTGATACTGCCGAAATAGAAGGCGAAGAAGTTCAAAAGACGTTCCTAAGGGGATGCAGAACTTACACCAAAAAATAAGCGGTGAAGCCGAAAAATAAACGACAGAGATTTCAATCATTCCTAAGGGAATGCAGGGTCTGGATGTGGATTCGTATGCGTGTGTTTGGACATTCATTTGCACATTACATCACATCATACATTGCATTTATATACATTCATTTAGACATTTGTAGGATCATCATCATCACATCATACAGTACAGACAATTGCTTCGGCTCTAATGACAAGGCTTCGGCAAATGCAAAAGAAGCAGATTTATGCTTCGTTGTGTACGAAAAGAAAGGAAGGTGTTTTTCGCCTTCGGCTCAAAAAGAACAAGTTTCGTCCACATCAAAGCAGTTCATACATGGATGGAAAGGTAAAATATATTACAAGGTATCGATAAATTTACAGAGTAATGTTTGATTCCTAAATTACAGTATTTTTTACAAGGATAATTCAAAAGATTCCCTAGAGTTCTTTTACAGCAACTTCATCATTTCATCATTGCCCATCAAGCTTCGATTCTTTGTTCTTCAGCTTCGTCATCCTGTACATAACAGCAGTATAAGGAAAGTGCAAATTTTAAGGAGAAGGAAAATTAACAGGTACAACTTTATTACCGGCTTGAGGTGGCTTCGAGCTTCATCACCAGCTAAGTTTCGCCCACCCTTCGCCCAAATTTGAGTTACAAATCTGTTCCTAATGCTTCGGGCCAGGCTGGGGATATCATTCAAGTCCGCTGGTGACAGGCTGATGTTTGGCCTGTTTACAATATTTCCATGCGTGCAGCCAGCCTTCATAAAAGCAACAGCTGTGCCATGAGAAGCTAGCAAAGCACAGAAGTCACCGTGTCCAGCTATGACTTCGTCAAGAGCATCAACTTCACCTTCAATATGATCAAAAGTGCCTGGCAGGTCTTCAACCGAAGGTTTAAACTTTTCAGAACTGGCTCCAACTGAGTTGAAGACCTGCTTCAGCCGCTGCACACATCGGTTGCCGAAGTCTAGCCATTTATCTTGAAGCTCTTTCAATGATTTCTGTAAATTTGAACTTTTTTCAACTTCAGCCTCAAACTTTGCATCGAATTTCTGCTTTTCTTGTTTGAAGCTTTCTGTTTTTGCGAGGAGTTCTCTATTCAATCTGGCAATTTTAGCTTGGGCTTCTGCTAGTAAGCCTTCCATTGATTGAAGTTCAAAATCCTTCTTCTCAAGAGCAGCTTCGTGATCTTTTATTTTGCTCTCTAAGCCTTCAATTATAACCTCATGTTTTTTTATCTTCAAGGTCCTGTTGCATTCCCGAGGCTTTACTTAATAGCATGCTCTACGCAGAAACAACCTTCGTCAGAAAACACCTTCGTTGTTAAAAACAATGAAAAGCTGAAGTAAAGTTTTTACCTTGAAATTAGAATAGAATAAATTACCGACGATATGCTGTCGACGGTAGCGGCTGATGTCGGCCTCAAGCTTCGGGAAACCAATACTCTTCGACAGAGTATTGATAACCTTCGCTCTAGTTCGGTCTCGAAGACATCCTAAGCTTTCGTTGTCAATATCGCCGAAGAGCAATGCTCCTGGTTGATAGCCGCATGATATTGCATAATCTCTTAGCTCTTTTTTCTCAGCCTTAGACAACTTTTGACCAATTATGTTTAGAAAATTGAAATCCTTTTCCTCTAAAGTATCTTTGGCGATATCTTTTTCTTTCCCAAGCACTATGGCTAGGGCCTCTTCGACAGTTGTAGTAGTTTCTTCCGTGGCCATATTCAAAAGCATTTTATCAATGTCAAAAAACGTGCCCTCCAGATTTGTATCTTCAGCTGTTGCAGCTTCGGTATTTGCAGCATCGGTGGGGGTAGCTTCGGTAGCTGTAGCGTCTTCGGCAGCTGGTGTTTTTGACGCCGAGGCCGGCGGTGGTGTTCCTTCAATAGCATCGATTACAGTAATTATCCTCCGCTTTTTCGGCCCAGCAGACTTCTTCACTATCGAGGGCTCCTCCTCCTTCTGTAAAAGCTTCGTTAGATGTGGCCCCAGTAGACTTAGCTTGATAGGCAAGGATTCAGTCATTACCTTTAAAATTTCTTCCACGTTAGCAGCAGAAGGTGTTGAAGGAGTCTTTTCCTCTATCTCAATCGTTTTTGGCTTCGAAGCCGCAGCTTTCCTCTTCTTCGAAGCAGCTACCTTTGGCTCAAGGCTCGATTTTCTCCTCTTCAGAATCTCTTCATCTTCTTTCACCATTCTAGCAGCTTGTCTGCTCACAACACTGACAATCCTTTTTCTTTTTTTCCCTTCAGCACCCTTGTTCAATCGCTCATAATCAGGATATTCGAAGTTCAGGGCATCCATCACCCGATTCAACCTTCGTTTCGGTCGGGTAGCAAAGGCTGCAGTCATCAACTGATCTTCTTTTTTAGTGTAATTCCCCAAAATTTCGTTGCACATGGTTTCTATCATTTCTAACCATTCTTGACATGGCCCTTTGAACTGCTTCTCAAATTTGAATTTATAAGGTAGTCGCACAAGTTCTTTCTTCTCCTTTGTCCCCTTTAGCTTCGGCATGCTCCATTCACTCAGCGTCGGGAACACCCTATAGTCCAGATATTCTTGGATTAGATCTCTTGTGCCGATCTGCTCGGCTACCACCTGAAATTCTACCACAGCTTGTTGGCATGGTGACCCCGGCTCCATACGGCACAACGACCTAGTCAGCCTGAAGCTTAAGCTCAGAGGGCTCAGCATTAGCGTCTTGAGTTTCTCCCTCTTCTTCTCATCAGCCTTCACATAAAACCACTCATTCTTCCAACCAGTTGGCCACTTGGTGCGATAGCTAACTACCGGAGTCTTCATATCTTTGCGATAGGCAAAATTGTAACAACCAAAGTTCTCATGAAGACCATCTGCTCTGGCCTTCGTCTGATAATGAAGCTCGTGCACTCGGCAGAAGGCTTCGGCATTCAGGTCTGTTCCTTGGCTTCGAAGAGCCCAGATGAAGACGCTGAGCCTAATGATAGCATTAGGAGTCAGCTGATGAAGATAGATCTCATAGTTTTCCAAAACCTCTCTAATCATTTCATTCAAAGGAAACCTCAATCCCGCTCTGAAGAAGCTCTTGAAAACTACCACCTCATATTTTTCCGGTGTCGGAGTGGTTTCTTCTCTGCCAAAACAAATCAGCTTCTTCTCAGCTTCTCCGAAGTAGCCTAGCTTTACCATAATAGGCACATCAGCCTCAGAAACGGTAGAATTTCTAAAGTCCAAGTGACTGGGTTTGGCTGGCATGAGAGTATTATAATCTTCCTCTTCTTCATCAACAACATCTTCTTCAATGTCAGCATATTTAGCTTCGGCAGCAGGTGCACCTTCCTCAGCAGCTACCTCTGTCACAACCATTCCTGATTGTTCCATCACTTCAGAGATCAGAGCAGTCTCTGTAGTATCGGCCTCTTCTCCGTGATGGGTCACCCTAGCGGTTGAACGTACTCTAGCCATCAGGTGTTCAATTCCTTGCAGTTCTTACGAATGTTAATGATTTTTATGGTTGTGACGAAGCTCTCTCTTATGACAAAGCTAGTTCAAAACGATGTTTTGCTTGAGATTGCGATGGGGAAGCTTCGGCTATGGTTAAATTTTTTAGCAGCACAATAGTGCAATGACAATGAATGCTGTGGTAACTTCACACCTACCCGTCTATTTATATAGTGCTGCAGTTGTGAAGGTGAATCGCCAGGTCGCCCGTACCCGCTCAACAGTCACCCGCATTCACTGAACAGTGGACCACGGTGCATGCAAGATGAATCGGCAGATCATGCATACCCGTTGTATGGTGGGACCCCTCCCGCGCTCGGATTGTTTTAATCATTTCTCGGCGACGAGCTCAGGGAAGGTGTTTTTCGGACCTTCGGCATTCCGAAGCCTAGGTCAATTTTTCACGGATCAAGCTCGTTACGAAAAACGATCTAGCACTACGAAGGGGCTACTGTTGGGGGTCTACTTTGAAGCCGAAGGTCCTGTAGAAAGAAACACCTTCGGAAGATCAGCATAGAAATAACGCCGAAGCTACCTTACAGGGAACTTCGGCATTGCAGCATACCTAAGACAAAGGGTTGCATCGACTTAAAGATGAAAAGACAAATTGACCCATGATAGTTTGTGTCATGAATGTAATCAATTGTAGAGAGTATAAATGTAATTTCACACAGGCTGCGCCCTGTGTCTATAAATAGATAAATAGTACCCCCGTACTGTTCACGCTGATTTGTACCCACTCGTGCATCACGCTTGTACCATCTCCTTCTGTCAAGCCGAAGGTATGAATGTAATTCTATATTGTTTCTGTTTATTCATGATAGTATAATAGAAAATGAGTTAATGATGTTTTATAATCATTCATGTTGTTTTTATGTTTCACATGCTTCTTCTTTCATTAATGTATATTGCGATGATGAAGGTATGTCCTTCATGACCTTCGTCCGAAGATCATTATATCTTAAGGGAAATAATGCTTCGAAGGACGAAGGGCCTTAACCTTTAACATTTTGTGTTGCCTTGTTCTTAATTCATAGCATTTGAGAACAAGTCTCCAACATGGCCATTCCACACTATTCATACATGATATTGAAGATGTCGGGACCGCAAGGAATCATCACCGTGCGCGCTGACTTCCAAGGCACCGCAGAATGCTTCCGAGTGGCCATTCAAGCAGCTGTCACCACCAAACCACCGACGACTTCCTCCGCACAGGCGAACTCAAAGCCTAAGGAAGACCTCGCGATACATGCGAATGAAGCTCAAGCCGTGACCTCTATGCGGCCGACTGAGGAAACAAAGAGAATCAACCTCGGGTTCGCTGACGAACGCAAGACTGCCATCATCAGCTCCAGCCTGGATGATAAATAGGAAGGCGTGCTCATCCAATTTCTGTAACATAACCGAGACGTATTCGCATGGCAACCTGCGGATATGCCGGGAGTCTCGAGAGAATTGGCCGACCATAAACTGAAGTTCTATCCCTATGCGAGGCCGATCCCACAAAAGTTGTGTCATTTCACGCCTGACAAGAGAGAAGCTATTCATGCCGAGCTAGCTCGCTTAGTCACGGCAGGGTTCATTAGAGAAGTACTGCATCCTGAGTGGTTAGCAAATCCTATTCTTGTACTCAAAAAGAATAAAGTGGATTGGCGTATGTGCATCGACTATACAGACCTCAACAAACACTGTCTGAAGGATCCCTTCGGACTTCCTAGAATAGATCAGGTGGTAGATTTGATAGCTGGGCGTTCTATGTTGTCCTTCCTGGATTGCTACTCTAGATACCATCAGATCAGCCTGGCAAATGAAGACGAGGAAAAAACTGCATTCATTACCCTGTTTGGAGCTCTCTGCTATACCTCCATGTCGTTTGGCCTCAAGAACGCTGGAGCGACTTACCAGAGAGCTATTCAAACATGCTTAGCCGATCATTGGGGCAAGCGGGTAGAAGCTTATGCTGATGATGTGGTGATTAAGACAGAAACCTCAGAAAACTTCATTGAGGATCTGCAGCTGGTCTTCAACAGCCTGAGGCGGTACCGATGGTGTCGGCGTTTCAACCCGGGGGGGGGGTCAATAGACCAACGAGTAAATTGTCGCTGCATGTCCCAGCCCAGATGGGTCGGCGCGAGACGGGACACAAAGGGGGGAGAACAGTAAGGGGAAACCGCGGCCTTCGTGTTGTCCTGCGCCCAGGGCGGATGGATGCGCTTGCAGCAGGGGGTTACAAGCGTTCGCGTGGGAGAGAGAGAGAGCGAGAGCCTTATGCGCCGGCTCGTTCTCCCGCGTGGCCAACCTTTTTGTACGAGAGCCCTGGACCTTCCTTTTATAGACGTAAGGAGAGGGCCCAGGTGTACAATGGGGGGTGTAGCAATGTGCTAACGTGTCTAGCAGAGAGGAGCTAGTGCCCTATGTACATGCCGTCGTGGCTGTCGAAGAGGTGTTGCTGCCCTTTTCATGTGATGTCGTGGCCGTCGGAGGAGAGCTGGAGCCCCGCGGAAGTACAGCTGTCGGGGCTGTCGGATCCTTGCTGACGTCTCCTTGCTGACGTAAGGGGCTGGGAGCTGTCGTCGTCATGGAGCATGCGGGGTGTCATCATTACTTGTTTACTGGGGCGAGCCAGATGGGACGCCGGTCTTGTTCCCCGTAGCCTGAGCTAGCTAGGGGCAGGGTAATGATGGCCCCCTGGCGACGTGGCCGGTCCGGGCCCGAGTTTGGGCGAGGTGGCGATTCCTCCAAGGTCGAGGTTGAGTCCGAGCCCTGGGGTCAGGCGAGGCGGAGTCCATCGTCTTCCGAAGCCGAGGCTGAGTCCGAGCCCTAGGGTCGGGCGAGGCGGAGTCCATCGTCTTCTGGAGCCAAGGCTGAGTCCGAGCCCTAGGGTCGGGCGAGGCGGAGTTCGTCGTCTTCCGGAGCCGAGGCTGAGTCCGAGCCCTGGGGTCGGGCGAGGCGGAGTTCGTCGTCTTCCGGAGCCGAGGCTGAGTCCGAGCCCTGGGGTCGGGCGAGGCGGAGTTCGTCGTCTTCTGGAGCCGAGGCTGAGTCCGAGCCCTAGGGTCGGGCGAGGCGGAGTTCGCCGTCTTCCAAGTCGTGGTTGAGTCCGAGCCCTGGGGTCGGGCGAGGCGAAGTCCATCTTCCGAGGCCGAGACGGGGGCCGAACCCTGGGGTCGGGCGAGGCGGAGCTTCCTATGTCGCCCGAGGCTGGACTTAGCTGCTATCGACCTCACTCTAGCGAGTGGCACGGTAGTCGGAGCAGGGCAGGCGGCGCTGTATTCCGGTCAAGTCGGTCAGTGGAGCAGCGAAGTGACTGCGGTCACTTCGGCCCTGTCGACTGAAGAGCGCGCGTCAGGATAAGATGTCAGGTGATCCTTGCATTAAACGCTCCTGCGATATGGTCGGTTGGTGTGGCGATTTGGCCAAGGTTGCTTCTCCACGAAGCCTACCCGAGCTGAGCCTCGGGCGAGTCGATGGTGCGTCCGTTGCTTGAGGGGACCCTCGGGCGAGGCGTGAATCTTCTGGGGTCGGCTGTCTTTGCCCGAGGTCGGGCTCGGGCGAGGCGGGATCGTATCCTTTGAGCGGAGCCTTGGCCTGAATCGCCCCCATCAGGCCTTCGCAGCTTTGTGCTGATGGGGTTTACCAGCTGAGATTAGGAGTCTTGGTGGTACCCCTAATTATGGTCCCCGACAGGTGGAAACTCAATCCAGAAAAATGTGTCTTTGGAGTGCCAGCAGGGAAGTTGCTCGGATTCATTGTCAGCCACTAAGGAATTGAAGATAACCCAGAGAAAATCGAGGCTATCATGAGGATGGAAGCACCACGATCACAAAATAAAGTGCAAAGGCTTACCGGATGCATGGCAGCTTTAAGCAAGTTCATATCAAGGTTAGGAGAAAAAGGCCTACCATTCTACAAATTGCAAGAAGTTGGACAAGTTCTAGCGGACCTCAAAAGCTCAGGAAGCTCTCGATGCACTGAAGAAGTTCTTGACCACGCCACCAGTGCTAAAGTCGCCACGCCGAGCCATGCCAGGTCAACCAGCGGAAGATCTGCTGTTGTACATCTCCTGCACGACTCACGTGGTGAGCACCGCGTTAGTAGTCGAGCGGGCAGAGGAAGGGCACACATATCTAGTATAGCATCCCATCTATTTCATCAGTGAAGTTCTGGGACCCTCCAAAAAGAAATATCCTCAAGTTCAAAAACTATTGTACGTAGTACTTCTAACTACTCGCAAGCTTCGTCACTACTTCGACGACCACAAAGTCATAGTAGTCACCGAGTTTCCAATAGGGGATATTCTTCACAACAAAGAAGCCATTGGAAGAATAGCCAAGTGGGCCTATGAACTGGGAGCTCACGACATTGAGTTTCGGCCTCGCACTGCAATAAAGACTCAAGCACTAGTTGACTTTGTATCATAATGGATCGAGCAGTAAGTACCAGACAACTCGGAGGCTGCAGAAGTATGGCGAATGTATTTTGATGGCTCACTGAAACTGTAGAGAGCAGGCGCAAGGATTCTCTTCATTGCCCCTAGAGGTGAACAACTCAAATATGCTCTCCAGTTGTTATTCTCAACATCAAATAATGCAGCAGAATATGAAGCTCTGATCCACGGATTGAACATTGTCATATCACTAGGCATTAAGAGGTTGATGGTATACGGAGATTCACTGGTGGTCATAAGTCAGGTAAATAAAGACTAGGATTGCTCGAATGATTCCATGGGCAAGTACTGTACAGTCGTCCGAAAACTGGAAGACAAATTCGAAGGGCTAGAATTTCATCATGTGGAAAGAGATTGCAATGTAGTAGCAGACGCGTTGTCAAAACTAGGATCCAGTCAAGCTCAGGTCCCACCTGGAGTTTTCGTCTAAGAGGTGCCACGCCCAAGCATTTCCTCAGATCAGGCAGAAGAGTGCAATGCTTTGAGCCAGCTAGAGTCAGATTCTAATGACTGGAGGGGGCCTATTATCAGGTATATAAAGAATGAAGAAGAACCGGATGATAAAGCCACAGCAGAACGCCTCGCAAGACAGACAACCCACTACACCCTAATAGGGGACGCACTGTACAGAAGGGGTGCAATAGGAGTCCTCATGAAGTGCATTTCCTCGGTTACTGGGAGACAACTGCTATATGAGATTCACGCCGGACAGTGCGGAATACACGCAGCATCTAGAACTATGGTTGGGAAGGTCTTCAGGTCTGGTTTCTACTGGCCGACAGCAAAGAGTGATGCAGCCGAGTTAGTCCAGCGATGTGAAGCTTGCTAATTCTTATCAAAGCAACAATATTTACCAGCACAGCAACTGCAGACCATACCCGTAACATGGCCATTTGCGTGTTGTGGACTGGACATGATTGCACCCTTCAAGAAAGCTCAGGGAGGCTACACTCACGTGTTGGTCGCCATTGACAAATTCATCAAATGGATAGAATACAAACCCATTACTTCTCTAACTTTAGCCAAGACAGTGGAATTCATACGATATATAATATTCAGGTTTGGAATACCAAATAGCATCATAACCGACCTAGGATCCAATTTCACTAGCTCTGAATTCTTTGATTTCTGCGAACAACAGAGCATCCAGATCAAATATGCGTCAGTAGCATATCCAAGAGCTAATGGTCAGGTGGAAAGAGCTAATGGAATGATACTAGAAGCACTCAGGAAGAAAGTCTTCGACAAGAATGAAAAGTTCACAGGGAAGTGGATCGGAGAATTGCCTTATGTGGTTTGGAGCCTAAGAACTCAACCCAGTCGAGCTCTACATGGAAACACCTCATTCTTCATGGTCTATGGTTCAGAGGCAGTGCTACCTGCCGACCTCAGGTTTGGGGCACCAAGGCTGGTCTTTGAAAGCATAGCTGAAGCAGAAGCTACCAGGCTAGAAGATATTGACGTACTGGAGGAAGAGCGATTGAATACAGTAATTCAATCAACTAGATACTAGCAGACCTTGAGGCGCTATCATGATAAGACTATACGACATCGATCCTTCATAGTGGATACTTGGTCCTTTGCGAATTCTAACAGGAGAAGGACGGCACAAATTATCGCCGCTATGGGAAGGGCCATTCATGGTGTCAGAGGTCACTCGGCCAGGATCATATCGGCTTACTCAAATGGATGGCACGGAAGTGGGGAATTCATAGAATATAGAGCACCTCAGGAAGTTTTACCCTTAGTGAGAGCTATCGGAGCAACATTGTACTCTGTAATTGGAAAATATGTCATCAATAAAAGATTTCACTCTCAAAGGCATTCAAACTATTGGTTATCCATTGACTTCGACTTGATTAAACTTGGAATCAACGCACTTACTCAACTAAGGGTGACCACTATACCCTACTAATGGAGCAATTGGCTTAAGTCAGCGATGACTTAAGAAGGTGCAACATGCTCGCGCTTACTCGACTTAGGGTGACCACTATACCCTACTAATGGAGCAATCGGCTTAAGTCGGCAATGACTTAAGACGGTGCAACATGCTCGCGCTTACTCGATTTAGGGTGACCACTATACCCTATTAACGGAGCAATCGGCTTAAGTCGGCAATGACTTAAGACGGTGCAACATGCTCGCGCTTACTCGACTTAGAGTGACCACTATACCCTACTAACGGAGCAATCGGCTTAAGTCGGCAATGACTTAAGATGGTGCAACATGCTCGCGCTTACTTGATTTAGGGTGACCACTATACCCTACTAAGGGAGCAATCAGCTTAAGTCGGCAATGACTTAAGACGGTGCAACATGCTCGCGCTTACTCGACTTAGGGTGACCACTATACCCTACTAACGGAGCAATCGGCCTAAGTCAGCAATGACTTAAGATGGTGCAACATGCTCACGCTTACTCGACTTAGGGTGACCACTATACCCTACTAACAGAGCAATCGGCCTAAGTCGGCAATGACTTAAGACGGTGCAACATGCTCACAACTACTCGTCATAGGGCGACCTCTATACCTTACCAGCTGATCAATTGGCATAAATTAGGAAAAGACTCCAAAACCAGCACGCCGCACTTACTTCTGCAATCGTTCATGACGACTGTTGAATTCTAACAACAGAAACAAAATGTTATAGTTTTCAGCACCAAGAACACATTCTAGTACCCTATCCACCGAGTATCTGAGCACACTGATCACGCACACATATAATTCATGAATGCATTCAGTATCTTCTAAACACATCACTACTGCGAAACATCTCTATTTGGTAATGTCTTTCTCAGGAGCAACTGAAGAAGAAGGGCGACTCGAGGCATCAGGAGCATCCTTGACATTAGTAACTATGTCATCAGGAACAACCACACTAGGTCTTCTCATCAGGATCCGCCCCACGTGAATGGCTTTGTCCATAGCCTTGTCGCGCTGAGCTTTCAGAATGGCGCAGTTGTCCTCTACAACTTTGGTAGCCAGTCGAGCAGCCTCTAGCTCCTAGGTAACTGACTTCTTGGAGGAACGCAGGTCTTTAATGATGGAGTCCTTGCTTGACACCAGCTGTCTAAGCCGCAGGACTTCATCTTGGGACACTTGCAGTTCGCGGCGATGATGATCCAGATCTGACATATTAAAGCGATGACTTCTTTCCAAGATGGTTAAGGAATTGCTGGCATCACGATACAACCTGTCCAGATTGTCACGAGAAGCTACAAGTGCTCGTCTCTCCTCCTACAAACAAGAGTCAACTCTCAAGCATCCAGTAAATAGTAAGCACAGTGGAGCCAGTTAAGTAAGTTTACCTCGTGAGCCGCCCTTTCAGAGTCAAGCTGAGCATTGAGAGAAGAATTCAAAAAATGTGCATCATCCAAAGAAGCAGACACCCGAGCTAGGTCGATCTGACCTTGGGAATACTTCTCCTCAAGCTCGGAGTACCGTCGGGTTGAGTCGGCTTGATGTTGAAGATGTTTCTCCTCAAGCTCAGAGTACCGCTGGGCCATATCTGACAAAAAGCAGTCGAAGAAGGATACACGGTTAAAAACAAGTTGATCAATTAGCCAAGGAAGAAACAAAGTTACCAACCAGCACTTGACGCTTTCAAATCAGCTATCTGTTTCTGAAGCAGCAATGGATTCCACTGCGTTAGAGACAGCTCCTTCTAGGATAGTGGCACCATGTGATCTCAATTGGGCGGACATCCCATCAACCAAAGCCTGTTATTAAAGACAAATGAGTATAGAGAAAATGATTTACCAGGAGGAGCAACAGAACAAAAAGAGCTAAGTTACCTGAAGATTAGAAAAGAATGAGGGTAATCCCAAGTCATGAGAAGTTGCGTTGTAGCTCAACGAAGGAAGATCAACTGGAACAATCTGAAGAGCATCGTTGGGGGTTGATTCAGCTCCACTAGCAGATATCAGAATTCTGGCATCCGGCTCGCTGACCTCCAAGGCGACTCCCTCGCCTGAAGTTAAAGAAGCATGCATCGCTATCACTCCATCAGATCATGGTGGAGACGACCCGACGTGGACGTCCATGGAGGTGTGGGAAGGAGAGCTCACTTGGACACCCTCGGGGGCTGGGTTGTAGCTCGCGCTACCCACCAGAGCCGGATCACTACCGACAACACCCTCAGGGGCTGGGTTGCAGCTTGCGCTACCCACCCGAGCCGGATCATTACCGGCGACACCCTCAGAGGCTGGGTAACCGCTAGCACCACCCTTGGAGGCTGGGTTTTCTGCAACAACCACCTTTAAGGCTGAAGGATCCTCAGTCACCTCCATGGGAGTCGGGCAATCCTGACCAACCTCTTGACACTGAAGACTGCCTTCCAAGGTCGACGATGCGCGAGATACTGCCTGGGATACCTCTAATTCCATGTCTAGAATGTCAGATCAAACATCCATCATATCACCATCAGTCGGTCCCGACAACATATCTTTAGGAATGACATCCTCAAGGGCCCGATCAAAATCTATTATGGATAATTCTTGAAGACTAACAAGAGCAATAGAGCTAGAGAAGGAATATCGCTATCCCCCCTACTACCTTTGTAACGGCGACTATTCTTACAAATTAGCAGAATTTCTTTTTCCTCTTCTTCGTCCTCGTCAAAAATACGAACAACAGCTGGTGCACAATCACACCCATTAGGTTCAGTTTCTGCACGGTTACACCCATTGGGGTCAGTTTCAACAAGGTCACACCCATTGGGGTCAGCTAGTGCAAGGTTACACCCATTGGGTTCAGCTTCAACAAGGTTACACCTATTGGGGTCAGCTTCAACTGGTACACCATCATTGGGATCAACCTCAGTAAAGACCTCTACTGGTACTTCTTCACAAACAGGAGCAGAAGGGCCAGCATCCTGGTCCAAGAATGACAGTCACCGAAGTCGTCTTTTCTTCTTCTTCTTCTCCTCAACAGGCGCAGTTGGGCGGCTGACTTGGCGAGGATGCTTTGGGCGAATACCCTAAGGCTTTCGGATGTCCACTATTTTGTCAAGCTCTGGTATAACCGTAACAACCATTGTTTCAGCAGGGGCCGAGTCAGAAGATTCTCTAGCCAACATATTGAGCACAACATCTACTTTTGCATCATCCGGACTAGCTGGCATCTCAAAATGAACTTGCCTCTCATCATTGGGAAGATCACAAAGAGAAGCAACCAGGGCCTCAATATCTTCAGGAGAGGGTCACACTCTAAGACCCAGACCACTACCACCAGCAGGAGGATTGGACACGAAATTGAAAAAGGACTTAGGAGGTGGCAGATTCCAAGCAGAGTAGGCAATAGGAGCACCAACATTTAACACTTTTCCTCACAAGATCCTGTCTAGTTGGCTCACCAGATCCTCAGCAGGAATTCTCCTATTGGTAACTCGAGTCGAGCCAGTAACACCACTGTACAAATAAGTTGGGTATGCTCTGTCTTTCAAGGGCTGGACATTCTTAAAAACAAAGTCAGCAACCACAACTTCGGTGGTTAAACCTCTCTCCTTCAGCAGACAGATTTCAGCAAGCAGAACCCTAGCTTCTGTTACCTCCAAGGCAGTAGGAGACTCAACCCAACTCGGAGTGCGCACATCTGGCTATCTTCCCGACCGAGGGGGGAGTGACTTCTCGTGGTTTTCCATAATAAACCACTCAAGGCGCCACCCTTTAATGTTGTCCTTGAGGGGAATGTCGAGGTATTCTGTTTTCCATTAGCGGCGCATCTCCAGACTTGCACCACCCACGAGCTGGTGCTACCCCCCCAGCCATCGCAGGTCGATAGTGATACAAACACTTCCACAAACCGAAGTAAGGAAGAATTCTGAGGTAGGCCTCACACAGATGTACAAAGATAGAAATTTGCAAGATGGAATTGGGATTCAGATGGGTCAGGTTTAGATTGTAAAAGTCAAGGAGACCACGGAAGAAGGGAGAAATGGGAAGAGCAAGGCCGCGGATGAGAAAAGGAACGTAAACAACGGACTCATGGGTATCTTCTATCGGAACAGTGACCCCATGGCAAATCCGCCAAGAACAAAGCTCCTTCGGAGGAAGAACTCCAACATCGACAAGGCAGAGGAGATCTGATTCCGAAACAACAGACATATGGATACCTGCGAACAACAACTGGCTGTGGGGGTCGATGGGAGGAATGACTACCGCAACAGAATTCTGGTTCTTCCGCTTGGGCGCCATCGCAATCTCGCCGGTGGATTGAACAGAAGCGAAATTAGAGGGAAACAGAGTAGTGGCTTGAGGCGGAAATATGAAGTTAGGGCTCAGAACTCAGAGGCGTGCGCGACATGATATAAATGGGGTTTTCCCGGGTTGGGCACCGTTTCTAAAAAGTGCCAAGTCATCACTCAGAAAACAAGATTTTCGACATAACTCGGTTGTTACCTCTAAAATGCCGATGTGGCCTACGTAACTTGGTTGTTGCCTCTAAAACGCCGACAGCATCAAGCACCACTCGGTTGTTACCTCTAAAACGCCGGCATGGCCTAGCGTAACTCGGTTGTTGCCTCTAAAACGCCAACAGCATCAAGTACCACTCGGCTGTTACCACTAAAGCGCCACCAGTGTCTGTCCTAACTCGGCAGTTACCTCTAAAACGCCGACGTGGCCCAGTGTAACACCCGGCTTTAAGGAACAAAGCCAGGTGCATCTCATACATGCGCCAAGAAGACAACATATATAATAACAGAGTGTATAGAGATAAATGTCATAAAACATCAGAGTAATTATTACATAGCGGAAGTCTTATTACAAAATAAAGATAAATATAAAACGAACTAAGGATCGTCGGCGCCAATGTCGACTGAGAAACGCCACCTAGATCAGATCGAACTCCTCAGTGTTAGGCGGCTCCTCTTCGACCACCTGTTCTTCTCCTGTGGGGGGGGTGTGAGACAGCAAGAGTGAGCTCACATACGTTCATAGCTCAACAAGTCGTGGGGAATAATGTGGCATGAACTCACCAAATGTGGGAGTTCATGTAGTGTAAGGCTGATCAATGAAATAAAGGCTGAGGCTGAGCATTGCTTTTATAAGTTGGTCAAAATTTTATTAGCAATTACTAAGTGTAAGTAAATACCAAACCTTAATAATAATAAAGAACAGTAATAGTAAAATAATCCCAAATGCGATGCAAATGTCAAATTAAACTTAAGTTCCATAGTTAATCATGTGAGGGTCCGAGCCGCTCATGACCGTGAGCACGGCTAGTATACTAGTTTTACACTCTGCAGATGTTGCGCATCTTTACCCACAAGTCGTGTATCCCATGTCGCCTGGGTTTGCAAGGCCCTTAGACACTACCGAGGTGAATGGCTAGGGATCCACTACGAGGCCTTTACAAAGTTCCACTAGCTTCCGAAAACCCGCTACAGTTTATAGGAAGTTCCAATGCAGGGTTCCTGGCTGACCGCCATCGCAGCAAAATCAACCAGGGACCTCCCTACACTGACCACTCCCCTACTGCCCTTGCCCCTTTCGGGTAAGGTAGTCTTCCACTAGCTTTCCTAATTAGTCAGCCAAGGGCGTCCCATTAAACCCTTGTGGTAGCACTGTTTTCCCGGGTGGTCGCTCCATGTTCCCATTAATTTAATGATCTTAACATGAACAGCAATAATAACAAGATAATAACAGAATAATCATGAATAGTGTATCTCCATACCCAATCCACATAAAGCAATAGCAAGTACTACCCAAAAATATTTCAGGGGTGAACAAGGTATAGAGGTAATCAAAACTAGGGTAACATAAAGGCTCCCATCAAAATTAACCTATGCAGATCATTAAAATTAATAAGAACATGGCTGGGAAAAGTAAGTGATCAAGGGCACAACTTGCCTTCAATGAGCTCCTGCTCAGCTATCTCTACTTGTTGAACCTCAGTTTCCACAGTGGCTTGCTCGTCTACTCGCATCAACACAATACATACATGGTATAGCCAAAATCAACATCACACCAAACAGATGAATAAAATATACAGTAAAAATCTACACATTAAAATGAAATCATAGGAACTGGAATCACTGAATTTGGAGTTATAGATTTCAAGTTATGAATTTCCTAAGATTTAATGTGCTTGAAATAGGATTAAATGATAAATTAATTTTCTAACTGTTTTCATGTCAAAACAGAGATACAGGGTGATAGAGAACATTATTACAAAATTTTAGAAACTGGAATGGAGTAATTTGGGGTTCATATGCATTTTCTATGAATTAAACAAGTTTTTGTAATTAATTTAATACTAAAAATCTATTTCTAAATTAATTTCTCTGATTTTCTAATTCCCTGGACTGGGCCTCAATTTTCAGAAAGCTCAAGGGTCTCTGTGCAAGATAACCGAGACATAGAGAATAGGAAATGTGGATGGCGGGTTGATTCTTATGAAGTGCGGGGTCTCTTTAGCAAATTTACCCGGCCGAAGGGGTACGGTGGTATTCTGGCCGTCCGATCCCAGATCTAGGGTCTGGATTAGAACGACGTGATCTCGAAGCGGTACGCAATGAGATCCGTTGGATGCAAAAGTGACGGGGAGGATTTTATTAATCTAGATTTGTTTCCACCCGTCCGATCCAAATGAACGGTCCGAATCACTCAACGCGAAAGGGTATCTCCTATCTAATCCGAGCCGCACACGCTAGATCCAACGGTCCGCGGCCGTCTCCCCCAAATCGCCGCTATCGACGGCGGCGCCGCCCACCATTCACGGCGAACCTCGCCGGTGAAATTCCAATCAAGTGTTCCAGTGCCCTAAAACTCAATTAAAGACTGCTACACGATGCCTAGGGGATGGCGAATACACTGAGACGTACCTTACTGGTAGGGACGAAGCACAGAAGCCCGACCACGGCGCGAGGCGGACGGTCGCGGAGAGCAAAATCCGGTGAGAAATTCCAAGGCGTTGGAGCGTGACTTGACCCAAGCAAGGCGTCGACTACCTAACCTAGGGCCGGGCGAACCCCTCTGGACACTTGCCGCGAGTACGGTTGCGCCGAGTTCACGATTCCGGTGCGGCGGCTATCTACGGGTTCCAAGCTTGCCGATGGGATTCACGGTGGTGCAGCAGTGCGCGCAAGACGGATATCGAGCTACGGCTCTTGATTCTTATAGCCCGAGGTCGCAACGGTGGTTACACGGGGTTTGTTGGAGTCGTCGCTCAGATTCCCCGCGAGGTGCGGTCGCGATGCCCGCCATGCTCGGAGGTGCTGTTGGGAGGAGAATCTGACGAAGCGGGCCCACGCGTCTGTGGGAGTAAGGGGAGCAGGCGCGAGGCGGGTGCAGCTGGCAAGAAGGGCCCAGGTGTCGGCGCGCGCTTTAGGTGTGGGCTGCGCGGGTGGGAAGCTGGAGCGGGCCGAATTGGAGGCAGGCGGCCCAAGTAAGCTTTTTATTCTTTTTCTTTTTATTTTTCTGTTTTCTTTCTTCTAGGTTTAAATTTGAATTTGAATTTAGTTTTCAAACCTTGTGCACATTTGTTATCAAATCATATTCTGGAATATAAAATACAAATTTTTGGAATATATTTATATTATTTTTATTTTCATAACATTTCTCTTCTTCCTTTTAAACCCTAGTTTCCAATGTAGGGCTTAATCCAATTTTTAGTCATTTTATATTATTGTTATTTTTATTTAATGCACCAACATAAAAACTCCAACAAATGCACTTTTTCTTTATTTTAGAATAATTGTTTTATTTAGTCACTCTCAATTACATAGGTGCTCTTTTTATGATGCATATGAGACACACAAAATGAGGAGCTCTCTCTATTACTCTTGGTATACAACTTTGAGTATTACAAATCCTACCCCCCTTAAAAATAATCTCGTCCTCGAGATTTAGGAAGATCTAGGGAAAAGGTGGGGAAAATCTATACGAAGCTCTTCTTCTCTTTCCCAAGTTGCTTCATCTTCACCGTGGTGGCTCCATTGAACTTTGCACATCTTTATAACCTTATTCCTCGTAACTCGAGTCAGAGTATCCAAAATCTTGATGGGGTACTCAGCATAAGTCAAGTCCTCTTGAACACTAAGGTCTTCCATTGGTAACTGTTCTTCAGGCACCCTGAGACATTTCTTCAGCTGAGATACATGGAATACATCATGAACATCCGCGAGATGATCCGGTAACTCCAATTGGTATGCAACTTCTCCCACTCGCTTTAAGATTAAGAAGGGTCCAATAAAGCGAGGGGACAACTTTCCTTTGACTTTGAATCTCCTCATACCCCGGAGTGGTGACACCTTCAAATAAACATAATCTCCCTCCTTAAACTCAAGTAGTCTTCTCCGGGTATCAGCATAGCTTTTCTGCCTGGACTGTGCAGTTCTCAAATTCTCCCTTATTTGCTGAACTTGTTCTTCTGCTTCCTGTATAATCTCAGGCCCAAACAACTGCCTTTCACCAGTTTGATTCCAATACAAGGGAGTCCTGCACTTTCTGCCATACAAAGCCTCAAACGGTGACATCTTCAAACTGGCCTGATAGCTATTATTATAAGAGAACTCCGCATAATGTAAACTCTTATCCCAACTTCCACCATGCTTAAGAGCACAAGCTCTTAACATATCTTCAAGCACTTGGTTAGTCCTCTCAGTCTGCCCATCAGTCTGGGGATGGTAAGCCGAACTAAAATTCAATCTCGTATCCAATGACTCGTGCAACTTCTTCCAATACCGAGAGGTAAACTGTGATCCTCGATCAGATACAATCTTCTTTGGCACACCATGTAGGCATACAATCCGCGCCATGTACAACTCTGCCAACTTAGCTCCTGAATAAGTGGTCTTCACTGGAATAAAGTGGGCTACCTTAGTTAGCCTGTCCACAATCACCCATATAGAATCATATCCAGCAGACGTGCGGGGTAATCCAACAATGAAGTCCATGCCAATCTCTTCCCATTTCCACTCAGGTATCTTCAGTGGATGCAGTAGTCCGGCTGGCCTCTGGTGTTCAGCTTTAACTCTTTGGCATACATCGCACATAGCCACATGTGCAGCCACATCTCTCTTTAAACCATACCACCAATACTTTTGCTTCAAATCCTGATACATCTTAGTGCTCCCAGGGTGGATAGAATAAACTGAATCATGTGCCTCCTTCAATATGGTTTCCCGAAGACTATCAATATCGGGAACACAGATCCGATTCTTGAACCATATCGTGCCTTGCTCATCCTCCGTGAACTCTGGGCCTCTGCCCTCTGTTATCAGATCCTTGATCTCCTGAATCTTAGCATCACCAATCTGACCTTTACGAATTTCTTGCTCCAAGGTAGGTTCCAATTCAATAGTCACTCCTTCCGTATGTGTAACAATCCCCAGGTTGAGTCTCTCAAAATCTTTTGCTAATTCATCAGGTAGCTGGACAACGGAAGCGGAGTGAACATGCTCCTTCCGACTCAAGGCATCTGCAACCAAATTTGCCTTGCCCGGATGGTAATGAATCTCCAAATCATAATCCTTAATGAGCTCCAACCAACGGCGTTGCCTAAGATTGAGATCCTTCTGAGTGAATATGTACTTCAAACTCTTATGATCCGTGTATACTTGGCACTTAGTTCCCATAACGTAGTGTCTCCAAATCTTAAGTGCATGCACAACCGCTGCCAATTCCAAGTCATGAGTGGGGTAGTTCAATTCATGCTTCCGCAACTGACGAGATGCATAGGCAATCACATGACCATCTTGCATGAGCACACATCCAAGTCCTTGGCCACATGCATCACAATAAATGTCAAATCCCTTCTGCAGATCTGGCATAATCAATACTGGAGGTGACATCAATCTCTCCTTCAACTGATCAAAGCTTTCTTGGCATTTCTCATCCCACTTGAATTCTCTTCCTTTCTCCAAAAGCGAAGTCATGGGCTTAGCAATCTTAGAAAATCCCTCAATAAATCTCCGATAATATCCTGCGAGTCCCAAGAAACTCCGAATCTCAGTAACTGTAGTGGGCACTCTCCACTCCATAATCTCCTTCACCTTAGCAGGATCCACTGCTATTCCTCCATTAGAAATAATATGACCAAGGAATGGCACCTTGTCAATCCAAAACTCGCACTTACTGAACTTAGCGTAGAGTTGATTATCTCGTAACTTCTGTAGCACCAACCTTAGATGTAGTTCATGATCACTTTCATTCTTAGAATAGATAAGAATATCGTCGATAAACACCACGACGAATCTGTCCAAATAATCCATAAACACTTTGTTCATCAAATTCATGAAATAAGCCGGTGCATTGGTTAATCCAAATGACATAACAGTAAACTCATATAATCCATATCGAGTCGAGAATGTTGTCTTGGGAATATCCGATGGTCTAATCCTCATCTGATGGTACCCCGATCGGAGATCAATCTTCGAGAACACCCTAGCACCCCTCATCTGATCAAATAAATCCTCAATACGGGGCAACGGATACTTATTCTTCACCGTGACATCATTAAGAGATCTATAATCCACACACATCCGTTGCGATCCATCCTTCTTCTGCACAAATAACACCGGTGCTCCCCAAGGTGAGGAACTTGGACGAATGTAACTAGCCTCTTGTAACTCCGTCAACTGCTTCTTAAGTTCCTTCAACTCTTCTACGGACATTCTGTATGGCCGTTTAGAAATAGGGGCGGTTCCAGGTAGGAGATCAATAACAAACTCAACTTCTCTATCAGGTGGCATCCCTGGTAACTCCTCTGGAAAGACATCCGGAAAATCTCTAACCACCCGGATGTTGTCACCAACAAACTCCTCAGGCATAAAGAACATTGCACACATGGATGAGGAGGTTACTGCAATATTAACTTGAAACTTTTCTCCTTTAGTGGTAGTGAGTTCTATGGTACCTCTACCACATGCTATAACGGCCTTTGCCTTTCTTAGCCATGACATACCAAGGATCAGATCTATACTGCTTGACTCTAATATTATAGCAGTAGCTCCAAATTCTCTACCCATAATGGTTAATGTCAATCTACGTGTCATTTGATTCGCCTCAACAGGCTCTTTAGGTGTAATTACTATCAGTGGTTTTCTCTTATTTAGCAGTGGTATTTCATTTGTGTTGGCATATCTAGCAAACATGAATGAATGTGTAGCACCAGAATCAAATAATATGGTTGCAGGAATTGCATTAACATAAAACATACCAATTACGAGGTCCCCACCATCAGGAGTATCATCAACGCTGACTTGATTCACCCTGGCTATAGAATATCCCTTGCCAGGGGTCTGTTGCTTGTTCTGAACTGGAGTAGTAGCAATCCTCTGTGGGCAGACATTTGCATAGTGACCAATCTTCCCACACTTGAAACATTGAGTGCCCGGACTCTGTCCTGCAAACTTCGTCGGGGTGCCCGTGGGAGTAGCCTGTCGAGGAGGTGGAGTCCTCAGTGGTGATTGCTGAACTGGGCGTGGTCCTCCCGGTCGAGTTGGTGTACCCTGTGGGGAACTGTATCGAGGACGAACACTGCTGCTACCCTGTCCCTGTGAGATAGCCTTCCTCTTCAAATCGCCCAGTTGAACACGCTTGTGTTCAATAGCCAGGGCCTTATCCAACAGTCTCTGAAATGATGGAAATGTGTGTGCCACTAGAGCATACTGCAGTGGTCCATTAAGTCCTTCAATGAAATGCTCCTGCTTCCTCTCGTCTTCAGCAACTTCTTCAGGGGCATATCTGGATAACTGAATAAACTTGTCGTGGTACTCGCTGACTGACATACTTCCTTGCTTCAGCGACAGAAACTCCTTCTTCTTGATCTTTATCATACCAGCTGGAATATGGTAGTTCCTGAACTGTGTACTAAACTCTGCCCAAGTAATAGTATCCGCAGCATCATGGGCAGCAGTATAAGAATCCCACCAGTCAGCAGCAGGACCCGTCAGACGTCCAGAAGCATATAAAACCTTCTCCCGGTCAGTGCATTGTGCAATGTTGAGCATCTTCTCAATTGCTTTCAGCCAATCATCTGCATCAAGTGGATCTGGCGAACTTGCAAATGTAGGTGGCTTATGACTCATGAACTCTCGGTGCTTATCACGAGGTGGAACTGGTGGTGGTGGTGGAGGCAATGGCACTTGTTGCTGTTGCTGCTGTTGTTGAAACTGTTGTTGTAGCTGCTGTTGTTGCGCCCTCCTTTCTTGGCGTATCTCATCTCTCTCCTGGCGCAACTCCTGGCGTATATCTTCTCTTTCCTGACGCATCTCTTGGCGTTCTTGCTGCATCTCAGCACGCATGTCAGCCATAGTGTCCGCCATTTGCTGCATCACCGCCATCTGAGCAGCAACCAGTGGGTCAACTCCGCCTGGTGGAGGATTAGGAGGATTCATCTCTGCAGGTTGTGGCTGAGGTTGTCTATAAATTCTTCGAGTGTGTCGGTTAGGAGGCAAATCAATTCCACCACCCCTCCTGGTATTGACCATCTGAGTTAGATACATATGGTAAGAAAGAGCAGTAGACAAGGCAGTAATTACAATCATGTTACTTTGGGGGATTTATTAGCTAAGCAGATTAATATTTCACCTACTATAGCTAATTCAATACCTTATGTTGGTACATGCTAAGATGTCCATCTATAATAATTCAATCAATCAAAGAAGCAAATCAGACATTTAGCATCAGCACAATCAACCAACATTTTTTTTTAAGAAAATAGTTTTAACTTTTGTTTTGGGTTCCCTAACTCTTAAGAATGCCATAGGGGTAGGGATTCCAAGGTTTGAAATCCATCTTGTCTCAGAGTAGAAAAGGTAAGAATGATCAGAGTAGAACAGTAGAAGGTGAGACAGGATCAAGATAAGGTAAGTATGGAATGAATCAGAGTAAGATAAGTAGATAAGGGTTTTGTCCATTTCTATCTAGGTTTCGTCCTACAGTCAACATTTCCTTTGATACCACTTCTGTAACACCCGGCTTTAAGGAACAAAGCCAGGTGCATCTCATACATGCGCCAAGAAGACAACATATATAATAACAGAGTGTATAGAGATAAATGTCATAAAACATCAGAGTAATTATTACATAGCGGAAGTCTTATTACAAAATAAAGATAAATATAAAACGAACTAAGGATCGTCGGCGCCAATGTCGACTGAGAAACGCCACCTAGATCAGATCGAACTCCTCAGTGTTAGGCGGCTCCTCTTCGACCACCTGTTCTTCTCCTGTGGGGGGGGGGTGTGAGACAGCAAGAGTGAGCTCACATACGTTCATAGCTCAACAAGTCGTGGGGAATAATGTGGCATGAACTCACCAAATGTGGGAGTTCATGTAGTGTAAGGCTGATCAATGAAATAAAGGCTGAGGCTGAGCATTGCTTTTATAAGTTGGTCAAAATTTTATTAGCAATTACTAAGTGTAAGTAAATACCAAACCTTAATAATAATAAAGAACAGTAATAGTAAAATAATCCCAAATGCGATGCAAATGTCAAATTAAACTTAAGTTCCATAGTTAATCATGTGAGGGTCCGAGCCGCTCATGACCGTGAGCACGGCTAGTATACTAGTTTTACACTCTGCAGATGTTGCGCATCTTTACCCACAAGTCGTGTATCCCATGTCGCCTGGGTTTGCAAGGCCCTTAGACACTACCGAGGTGAATGGCTAGGGATCCACTACGAGGCCTTTACAAAGTTCCACTAGCTTCCGAAAACCCGCTACAGTTTATAGGAAGTTCCAATGCAGGGTTCCTGGCTGACCGCCATCGCAGCAAAATCAACCAGGGACCTCCCTACACTGACCACTCCCCTACTGCCCTTGCCCCTTTCGGGTAAGGTAGTCTTCCACTAGCTTTCCTAATTAGTCAGCCAAGGGCGTCCCATTAAACCCTTGTGGTAGCACTGTTTTCCCGGGTGGTCGCTCCATGTTCCCATTAATTTAATGATCTTAACATGAACAGCAATAATAACAAGATAATAACAGAATAATCATGAATAGTGTATCTCCATACCCAATCCACATAAAGCAATAGCAAGTACTACCCAAAAATATTTCAGGGGTGAACAAGGTATAGAGGTAATCAAAACTGGGGTAACATAAAGGCTCCCATCAAAATTAACCTATGCAGATCATTAAAATTAATAAGAACATGGCTGGGAAAAGTAAGTGATCAAGGGCACAACTTGCCTTCAATGAGCTCCTGCTCAGCTATCTCTACTTGTTGAACCTCAGTTTCCACAGTGGCTTGCTCGTCTACTCGCATCAACACAATACATACATGGTATAGCCAAAATCAACATCACACCAAACAGATGAATAAAATATACAGTAAAAATCTACACATTAAAATGAAATCATAGGAACTGGAATCACTGAATTTGGAGTTATAGATTTCAAGTTATGAATTTCCTAAGATTTAATGTGCTTGAAATAGGATTAAATGATAAATTAATTTTCTAACTGTTTTCATGTCAAAACAGAGATACAGGGTGATAGAGAACATTATTACAAAATTTTAGAAACTGGAATGGAGTAATTTGGGGTTCATATGCATTTTCTATGAATTAAACAAGTTTTTGTAATTAATTTAATACTAAAAATCTATTTCTAAATTAATTTCTCTGATTTTCTAATTCCCTGGACTGGGCCTCAATTTTCAGAAAGCTCAAGGGTCTCTGTGCAAGATAACCGAGACATAGAGAATAGGAAATGTGGATGGCGGGTTGATTCTTATGAAGTGCGGGGTCTCTTTAGCAAATTTACCCGGCCGAAGGGGTACGGTGGTATTCTGGCCGTCCGATCCCAGATCTAGGGTCTGGATTAGAACGACGTGATCTCGAAGCGGTACGCAATGAGATCCGTTGGATGCAAAAGTGACGGGGAGGATTTTATTAATCTAGATTTGTTTCCACCCGTCCGATCCAAATGAACGGTCCGAATCACTCAACGCGAAAGGGTATCTCCTATCTAATCCGAGCCGCACACGCTAGATCCAACGGTCCGCGGCCGTCTCCCCCAAATCGCCGCTATCGACGGCGGCGCCGCCCACCATTCACGGCGAACCTCGCCGGTGAAATTCCAATCAAGTGTTCCAGTGCCCTAAAACTCAATTAAAGACTGCTACACGATGCCTAGGGGATGGCGAATACACTGAGACGTACCTTACTGGTAGGGACGAAGCACAGAAGCCCGACCACGGCGCGAGGCGGACGGTCGCGGAGAGCAAAATCTGGTGAGAAATTCCGAGGCGTTGGAGCGTGACTTGACCCAAGCAAGGCGTCGACTACCTAACCTAGGGCCGGGCGAACCCCTCTGGACACTTGCCGCGAGTACGGTTGCGCCGAGTTCGCGATTCCGGTGCGGCGGCTATCTACGGGTTCCAAGCTTGCCGATGGGATTCACGGTGGTGCAGCAGTGCGCGCAAGACGGATATCGAGCTACGGCTCTTGATTCTTATAGCCCGAGGTCGCAACGGTGGTTACACGGGGTTTGTTGGAGTCGTCGCTCAGATTCCCCGCGAGGTGCGGTCGCGATGCCCGCCATGCTCGGAGGTGCTGTTGGGAGGAGAATCTGACGAAGCGGGCCCACGCGTCTGTGGGAGTAAGGGGAGCAGGCGCGAGGCGGGTGCAGCTGGCAAGAAGGGCCCAGGTGTCGGCGCGCGCTTTAGGTGTGGGCTGCGCGGGTGGGAAGCTGGAGCGGGCCGAATTGGAGGCAGGCGGCCCAAGTAAGCTTTTTATTCTTTTTCTTTTTATTTTTCTGTTTTCTTTCTTCTAGGTTTAAATTTGAATTTGAATTTAGTTTTCAAACCTTGTGCACATTTGTTATCAAATCATATTTTGGAATATAAAATACAAATTTTTGGAATATATTTATATTATTTTTATTTTCATAACATTTCTCTTCTTCCTTTTAAACCCTAGTTTCCAATGTAGGGCTTAATCCAATTTTTAGTCATTTTATATTATTGTTATTTTTATTTAATGCACCAACATAAAAACTCCAACAAATGCACTTTTTCTTTATTTTAGAATAATTGTTTTATTTAGTCACTCTCAATTACATAGGTGCTCTTTTTATGATGCATATGAGACACACAAAATGAGGAGCTCTCTTTATTACTCTTGGTATACAACTTTGAGTATTACACCCAGCGTAACTCGGTTGTTACCTCTGGAACGCTGACGTCATCAAGCACCACTCGGCATTTACTTCTAAAAGACGTCGGCAATGTCTATCATAACTCGGCCATTTTCTCTAAGTAAATGCCGGCAAAACCAAATACGACTCAACAATTACCATTCGTTACTCGGGCGTTATCTCTAAGAACACCAGCAGCGCTAGGCATGAAGACAAACTATCAATCGACTATAAAAGAAGAACGATGGAAAAGCGAAAGGACACCCAAAACAAGCTGAAATTTTCTTCAATATATGGAAGAGGGAAGTTTTTCCATAAACTTAAAGACCGACTCATTATGAGTTGACCTTTCTTCCCTTTCTTGCTACATTACTTCATCCTACACTACACTACATTACATTACCTTATACTACATCACTACACTACTTACACTACATTATACTACTAACTACCACTACATTATTCTACTACTACTAATACTACTCCTACTACTACTTATCTATACTAATATTTAAAACAGTGGCGCTTTGCCACTGGCCTTGCCGCTGTCGCCCTTGCCGCCGCTACTGTCGCCCTTGCCGTCGCCATCGCCGTCATCGCCGTCGTCACCTCCATCACCGCCGCTCTCCTCCTCGGACGAGTCAGAGGAGTTCTCCTCGTCCGAGGAGATCTCTGACTCATCTGAGCCCTCGAGCCCAGAGCGCTCGATGGCCCGGATGTACGTCCACACCTCGGCGGTGATCCCCTAGGAATCGTCCGAGTCATCGGACGACACCGGGGGAGAGGCGTAGACCGGCAACCCCTCAGACTCGGAGGAGAACTCCTCCGAGTACTCGGAGTCACCGAAGTCCTCCGAGGGAGGACTTGGCTCGCGCTTCTGCTTGTCGCCAGAGTGGTGCGACGAACTTCCACCTTTCTTGTTCTTGCCCATGGCCGGTTGGAAGAGAAGAGAGAAGTGGAGAAATAAGCAACAAATGGCCAGGAGACGTGTGAAGACACCAGCGAGGCAAGCGGTCTATTTATAGAGGCTGGAGGCAACCGCTCATCTCCTACCACGGTCACCGAACAGTCACAAGTATTCAATAAGCAATTCAAATCGTCTGGAAACAAGTCAGGCGGCAGACGCCATTTCACGTAACACGACAACATTTGGACTGAGGTCAACTGCATGGACGATATGATTACACCTCGCAGTCACGTCAAGTTACTACTCAAGGGCAGTTTACTAAATGCTCAGCGTACCAAGCTGTCCCTTGGTTACACTCATTAGGGAGGGGACGTCCAGAAATTTTCAATAGATTTTCCTAAACAGTCACATCCATACAGTATACGCAATGAATGTATCAAGACAGAAGAAAGATATCGATGGAGATTGGAGGAAAGCCAAATATAGCTACTAAAAGTACAAGTCTAATCAACAGAAGCATTGAAGCACAAAGCGAAAAGAAGACCAGCCAAGAGCCATCTACCAAACGTCCAATCTGTCGCCGATCAAATAAATTTCAAACCCAATAGAACATGGACAGATCATGCTGATATTCTCTAAAGACAGAAAATGAAGGCGACGTGCTGATCTCTATAGCACAAGCTGATGATGTAATGCTGAGTTCTAAGGCATGAGACGATGATAAGACAATAACTTCTGAAAGAAGGAGATGAAGACCTTTGACTAGATTATCTTCAGTAATCCACTCAAAGCTCGGAGGCTACACCCATTTGGGTGCACCTTCGATGCACCCAATGAATCCTTAACCCCTAAAAATAGAACGCTGATCTCTAAAGCATGGACCGACGACAAAATGCCGATTTCTAAGGCACAAGTCGAAGATCAACCAATGACTTCTGAGAGGCATAAGATGAAGACCTTTGAGTGGATTATTTTCAGTAATCCACTCAAAGCTCGGGGGCTACACCCATTGGATGCACCACCGGTGCACCCAATGGATCCTCAACCCCTATAGACAAAATGCTAATCTCTAAAGCATAAGCTAGTAACCGAGCACTAGTTTCTGTAGTATAAAGCGAAGACTATTGGAAGATCTGAAGAAGGATAACATAAGCTTGTTTTTACTGGGATGATCAGAGTTCAGAAGCAACAATTTGGAAGGTGTGCTTTCAGAGCACCCATTACCTAAAATCAAAACTGCAAGCTGGACCTAGAATCTTTGGGCCGATTATTTCAAAATCAACTCAAAGATTGGGGGCTTGTGGGGGACAGATATCCCTTGGGTCCACTAGAAGGCTAGAGGGCCTCACGAAAGGCTTTGGGCCCATTACTTCGCAAGGCCATCCCTTCGTGGGCCAGGGGAAGAATCACTGGCAGAATGGATCGACGCAATATTGGATAGACTCAAGCCCAGGCGGATCACTGGGTTTAAGCATTATCCACAGTATTGATTCGATTCTCCCGCGCAGCGCCCTCAAACGTCGTAACTAAACGAGGATAAGTCGGCAAGATAGTAGGAAGATAAGTTCAGCCGGTTCACTATTACTTAGGAGCACGTGGTTATCATACCCGCATGTAACGCCCCACGGTCGTGTATATAAGGCCTAGGGGGCACCCCATCGAAGAACAAGTCACTCATTAGCCATCTACCGCATTCTCTAGTATCCATCGTGCTAGGGAACCCCCCTGTAACCCACCACATAAAAGATCCACACCAGGAAGTAGGGTGTTACGCCTCTCTAAGCAGCCCAAACCTGTATAAAATTATCCATCGTCTCTCGTGCACCTAGCACGAACCATCAAGCTACAGTCGGTAACACCGTCCTACCCAAAAGCACCTCAAGGGGTAACCCCAAGTGCGCAGTCGGGTCCTAAACACCGACACCATTTCCTCATTGTCAAGGTTGGAGGCGTCGATTGGAATCCTACTTGGTGTAGATTCCTTCTTTTCTTCCTCTGTCGCCTTGAATGCAATGGGTTGCACCTCGGGTGTGGAGGTGCCGCCTTGCTCCAAGTTGATGATTTGTTTGGAGCCTTTGATCATCAATTCAAAGCTCACAAACTTCCCTATTACTTCCTCGGGAGACATTAGCTTATATCTAGGATCACCAGAATTAATTGAACTTGCGTAGGATTACAAAAAACGAGTGATCTTAGAATAACCTTGACCATTTCATGGTCATCCCACTTGGTGCTCCCGAGGTTGCGCACTTGGTTGACCAAGGTCTTGAGCCGGTTGTACATCACTTGTGGCTCCTCTCCTTGGTTGAGGACAAACCGACCGAGCTCCCCTTCGATCATCTCCCTTTTAGTAATCTTTGTCACCTCGTCTCCTTCGTGCGCAGTCTTGAGCACGTCCCAAATCTCTTTGGCACTCTTCAATCCTTGCACCTTATTATACTCCTCTCGACATAGAGAGGCGAGGAGTATAGTAGTTGCTTGGGAATCAAAGTGTTTGATTTGGGCGACCTCGTCTGAATCATAGCCTTCATCCCCCACGGATGGTACCTGTGCTCCAAATTCAACAATGTCACAAATACTTGCGTGGAGTGAGGTTAAGTGATGCCTCATTTTATCACTCCACATACAATAATCTTCACCATAAAAAACTGGTGGTTTTCCTATTGGGACGGAAAGTACTGGAGTGCGTTTAGAAATGCGAGGATAGCATAGGGGGATCTTACTAAACTTCTTGCGCTCATGGCACTTAGAAGTGACGGACAGAGCGTCGGAGCCAGAAGTGGATGGCGACGAAGAATCGGTCTCGTAGTAGACCACTTTCTTCATTTTCTTCTTCTTGTCGCCACTCCGATGTGACTTGACGCGGGGAGGGGATTCCTCCTTGCCTTTGGCACCGGACTCCCTTGATGGAGCCTTCCCGTGGCTTGTGGCGGGCTTGTCGCCGGTCACGATCTCCCTCTTGGCGTGATCTCCCAACATCACTTTGAGTGGTTAGACTCTAATGAAGTATCGGGTTCTGATACCAATTGAAAGTCGTCTAGAGGGGGGGTGAATAGGCGGAATCTGACAATTATAAACTTAAAGCACAACTACAAACCGGGATTAGCGTTAGAAATAAATCCTAGTCCGTGCAAGAGGGCGAAAACAAATCAAAGCCAAATGAAGCGGATGATACGATGATTTGTTTTACCAAGGTTTGGTTCTTGAGAACCTAGTCCCTATTGAGGTGGTCACAAAGACCGGGTCTCTTTCAACCCTTTCCCTCTCTCAAACGGTCACCTAGACCGAGTGAGCTTTCTCCTTAATCAAATAGGTCACTTAGACCCCTACAAGGACCACCACAACTTGGTGTCTCTTTCTTTGATTACAAGTGTCTTGAGAACAAGAATGAGGAAGAAGAAAGCCAACCAAGCAACAAGAGCAACATAAGAACACAAGTCGATCTTCTCACAAGTCCTAAAAACTAGAGTTGAATTGTGGACTTTGATTTGATCGGAGGCTTTGATTTGTGTCTTGGAGTGTTGTGTATTGCTCTTGTATTGAATGAGGAGTAGTGAATGCATGGATGGTTGGTGTGGAGGTGGTTGGGGGTATTTATAGCCCCAACCACCAATTCAACCGTTGGGGATGGCTGCTGTCGATGGGTGCACCGGACAGTTCGGTGCGCCACCGGACACGGTCCGGTGCGCCAGCCACGTCACCCAACCGTTAGGGTTCTGATGGTTTTGACCATTGGAGCTCTGACATCTTGGGGCACCGGACAGTCCGGTGTCGCACCGGATAGCCACTGTTCACTGTCCGGTGTGCCCTCTGGCGCCTGCTCTAAATCTGCGTGAACTGTCCGTGCACTATTCACGTTGTTAGCCGACCATTGGAGTCGACCGTTACGCTGGCAGCCGTTGCTCTGTTGATGCACCGGACAGTCCGGTGGCACACTGGATAGTCCGGTGAATTATAGTGGAGCGCGTCCTTAGAAACCCGAAGGTGAAGAGTTTGAAGTCGATCCACTCTGGTGCACCGAACACTGTTCGGTGGTGCACCAGACAGTCCGGTGCGCCAGACCAGGGTCCTCTTCGGTTTCTTTTTGCTCCTTTCTTTTGAACCCTAACTTGATCTTTTTATTGGTTTGTGTTGAACCTTTGGCACCTGTAGAATATATAATCTAGAACAAACTAGTTAGTCCAATAGTTTGTGTTGGGCATTTCAACCACCAAAATCATTTAGAAAAAGGTTTGATCCTATTTCCCTTTAACCTTTTGGCTTTAGGATCTCCCCGATTTTCTTTGTATCAGATTAAGTTCTTTCGGTTTAAAAATAATGAACCAATTACTTGTGCGCTAGTAGGGTGGAGGAATAGAGAGATAATATCTAGACTATATATTTGGGCTTGAGTTGGATGTCGTTTGCGATGGCTATCAGGGGTCACAAACGAATCTAGGAGTAAAGCAACTCCATCTTGACTTATCTCTCTCCTCGTTGCGCATTAAACCTTTAGGTGGAGCATCAGTGGCTGGTGGCATAGAACCATTACGATTTATGGGCACCATAGATAAGTTGGAAGATTTTTTGTCACTGTACACTAGATAAAATATTAGATCCCTTTTGAGTGTGGTGGCAAGGGTTTGGCAGAAGTATGAGAGCATTGCCTTCCATGTTAGCCCCTGCCTTATTATTACAGTGCTTGTGATTGGAGTCCACAACTATGAAAAGGTTTATGTCCCCGATCAGGCCGTGAGCTAGCTCTAGACTAAGACCCTTGACAGAGTTCAAGAACATATCATACATTCTCCCATTTATTCTCGGTTTTATTGTTCTTTAACTTTATATGTTTCACTCTTTGATAAATCGACACATTAAGCTCAATGCATTACATAAACCAATTATGCACTACGAACTCATTAACTAAAACACACCCTTCTTCGTCAAGGCAAGGTAACTTTCTCAATCTTGTGAGATGGTTGTCTAATAGCACTCAATACAAAATCATATGCTTTGCTTTAATTTTATGTCGGCTACATGTTCTCTAACATGTTGGATGGAAGACCTTTTATGAGCAGATATTTTAACATCTCATGGGTTCTAATATGCTTAACTTTAATAGTTTGATACTCGATCTTCTCCTTAACAACCTAACACTTGATGTTAATGTACTTAGCAACCCCACTTGATTTATTATTGTAGAGTAAAATATTGATGACTCGCTGTCATTGTATATTCTCAGTGGTCTTTATATGCTTTCCACCACTCTTAATTTGGTTATACCTAAAAGTTTCCTTTGAGGGGAACACGGAGCTGGATATTAACTAGAGGGGGTGAATAGGCAATTTAAAAATTTAATAAAAAACTTAGAATTTTCTTACTGCACTAGAAGTATGGATCGCAGCGAAATGAAGATCAAGTCGAGTAGATTGCCGCAAAGTACCACTCTCTGTCTTAAAAGATTCTACGCTTCAAGAACAGTTTATACCAAATATAAGTATAGAAGTACAAATCAAAGCAAATAGGAAACATAAAGAGATCTAGAAACACAAATATTTATGCGGTGGTTCGACCAAGCCTGAAATGGTCACCTACATCCACGTTGGAGTTAGCCAACCTGACTTGGAGTCTATTTTAACTTCTTCCTTGTTTGCTCAGGTTTATAACTAGGTGACAAATCGTGACTTCCACTATGTCGATGATGAGTTACAACAGAGTTGCGGTTGTTTACAGGTCTTGACTCCGACAGAGTAACACTACTTGCTCAAGATCACTTTAGCTTGCAGCGGCACTTTCACTCTCTCTTTTGGCTTATAACTACGCCAACACCTAATCTAGAGATAAATACACAAGAGATGGGTAGAGAATAGTTTCACAATGTTTCTACATGAAATGGAAATGGTCTTGACCATTTCCTCAAATTTATTTTGGCACTTGATGACCATCACAACCTAATGGACTAATGTGTTTGACTAGTGTTTGATTCGCAGGTGCATAAGTTCACTCAACTCAGTTTGAAGTCAGAAATAGCTCAAAACTAGCCATTGAGGAATAAAATTGGGAAAACATAAAGATTACCTGACTTCATACTTTGGACAAGTTGCTTACACCCCCTAGGAACCTCTTGACATATCAAGAGAGGTTGGATAGATCAATTTGAAATAATCAATCTTTTAGTGCTAGTTTGAGCAAAATCAGAGTCATAAGTTGGAGAAAGCAAAAAAGTTCAAGAAATGAGACTTGGACTAGTTTGATTGTTAGCACATGTGTTAGTCTAAGTCTTAGGAACTTCCTTGAAGATAGCCAAAATGATTTGAAGAAACTTTGGAGAAAAGAGGAAAATCAGCTTAGTGCCAGAGGGGCACCGGATGGTCCGGTGAGTGCCTGAGTTTAAACAGAAGAGCCAGAAGGAAACACCAGACGGTATGGTATGCACCAGACTGTCCGGTGATAATTATAGTGGCGGCCAACGAACTCAGCAGCTTCGGGTTTTTGGGAGGCAAGAGCACCGGACTGTCTAGTGTGCACCAGATAGTCTGACATCAGCGGCAACTGCTGCCTACCAAGTCAGAACGACAACTTGACAGTCTAGAAAGGTAACCTGTTAGTGCACCAAATAGGCACTGTAGAGTGGTCGATGTGCATGAGGTAAGTACTATTCACTATTCGGTGCACCACCCGCTGGATAGCTTTTTGCCCATTTACTCCAATGACTATTTGAGTGGTTGAGGGATATAAATACCCTCAACTAGTAAATGAAGGTATAATGGATATACTAGAGGTGTACATTTAGGTCGGGTCTGGTGGGCTGGCCCAAGGCACACAAAAAAACACGACCCAAGCAGGACACGAACCGAAATAATTTTGGGTCGGGAAGACCCGAAATTATGCATTTGGTTGGGCTTGGGCCGAGGTCACAACCCATGGGCGTGCACGAGCACGACCCGTTTATAGAGGTACGAAATGGTCCATTTACAGACACGAGAAGGCCCATATTCATTTGGTCATTTGCTTCTAATCATGGAAACCATCCACTCCAATTTAGCTAGTCGCATGTTTAATCATGGATTGAGGTGTCAACCACCCATTGGTTTCGTGTTCTTTGGTTTTTTAATTATAAAGTTTGAAATGTTAATATATATTAAATGATATGCGTGTTTTGAATTTCAGGCTTTGTTGCGAATTTCGGGCATTGATGTGAATTTCGAGCTTTGATATGAATTTTGGCCCCTGTGTGAATTTCGGGCCAGAATTTGAATTTCAAGGCTTTTATAATTTCGGGCCACCTGAAATAAGCCCAACACGTTTAACCAGTAACGTGTCGGACCATGGACCAAGGGCTAAGCCCCTAGGTCGGGCCGACCCAAAATTCAACCGTGTCGGGCCTTTTCAGGCTTAGGTCGGGCTGGGCCGGATGGCCTGAATGTACACCTATTATACATCAAGTGCAATAACTCCCAACCTTCCAAAGCCATATAAGCGTGGATTTGATCATTTCGAGAGATTAGAAACTTGTACTTATGCAGAGTGTTGCATTCTCTTGCGCTCTTGATTTGGATTTCCACTCTCACTTTCGCTTCCCATTATCATTGTTGTAAAGCAAGGCAAGAGACTCCGAATACTTCATGTGGAGGTCCTCGCGGGACTTTGGTGAAGTAAACTCAACCGGTCTATGTGACCGTTTGAGAGAGGAAAAGGGTTGAAAGAGACCCGGCCTTCGTGGTCTCCTCAATTGGGACGTACATCCTTTGGGGTGGAACCTTGGGAAACCAATCACTGTGTCTTTGTGTTGATCACAATCTTTTTGTGATTTGCTTGTTCCCTCTTCCATCTCTAGTTCTCTTGCTTGCGATTGGTTCGAGTTGCCTCCCAAAGTAATCCACAAATTGATTGAGAAACTCTTAGCAAGAATAACTCTCTTCCACACTCTGGTTTCATTTATTCTCGTTCTAACGCTAACCTCGGGTGAAGTTTGTGTCCTAAGTTTATAACTTTCAGGTTTTGTCTATTCACCCCCCTTTAGACAACTTTCACTACACTTGCTAGCTGCATTGGTTTTCTTGTTAGAGGCGTCTGAGACCCCCTTTATATAGCCACAAGCCTCAAATAGCCGTTGGAAGCTTGCTCTCAAAATCAGATTGTCAGGTGGCACACCGGACTGGGCCACGTCTGCTAGCTGTTGCGCTAGCCTGTAGTAGCCGTTGGGCCATGGTCCGGTGCACCACTTGACCCTGCACTGTTCACAGTCCGGTGAATTTTAGCTAAAATTTATGAGACCATATTGTCAGTGTTTCGAATATTGCTCCGATAAGTAAATTTATTGTGCGCGTTATGGGATCCGGACGGTGTGTGCGGTGGGTGCAAGATTTATACTTGTTCGGGCAGAACGTTCCTACTTCCAGTCATCGGTGGCTTACGTTACCAACACTATTGATGATCAAAGTTTGTAGTAGGGGTTACAAGCGAGCGAGAGAGGTAGGAGAGGCTCACAAGTCTCTTATTTATGGTGGAGGTGGTTATAAAGTAGAATCCTAGCTAAGTCTTGGCTTAGCGGTGGGACTCCGACCTCTGGGTCCTCCTTCTGTTCATCGGTCCTTCTAGGTGTCTCCACATCTGGGGTCTGTCCTTGTGGGTGCGTCCGTCTGTCCGTTTGGGATCGGATCCCACCGTCCGCCCCCTATCGTGGGGACGAACTCCTCTTTTTTATAGACCAAGGAGGGGGCGATCAGCGGTGGCTTCCTTAGGAAGAAGCCAACGGGTAACGGTAAAACTGATTGTTCTAACCTTAATATCCAATTAACCGAAAATAGAAACAACAAAAGGAAGTTTTGCCCTTGAATATTGGCGGAACATTCATACGTATGGCGTGCACTCTTCGCCCCAACGAGGCGATCGTGCACATATGGCACTTCGTTCTTGTCGATGTTTCGAAACCTGGGGGGTCCCTGGACCGACGAGTGAACTGTCGCCGCGTGCCCCAGCCCAGATGGGTCGGCGCGAGGCGGAACGCGAAGAGGGGAGAGAGCAGCCGGAGGGAGATAGGCGTGGTAGGTGGAACCCGCGGCCTTCGTGTTAGCCCCGCGCCCAGGTCGGGTGCGCTTGCAGTAGGGGGTTACAAGCGTCCACGCGGGAGGGAGCGACCTGCCTTGCGCGAGCGCCGTCCCGTCCTTCCCCACGCGGCCAACCCTCTGTAAGAGGGCCCTGGACCTCCCTTTTATAGGCGTAAGGAGAGGATCCAGGTGTACAATGGGGGTGTAGCAGTGTGCTAACGTGTCTAGCGGGGGAGAGCTAGCGCCCTAAGTACATGCCATCGTGGCAGCCGGAGAGGTCTTGGCACCCAGTTCGCGTGGTGTCGTGGCCGTCGGAGGAGCGCTGGAGCCTGGCGGAAGGATAGCTGTCGGAGTTGTCGAGTCCTTGCTGACGTCCTCTTGCTTCCGTAAGGGGGCTAAGAGCCGCCGTCGTCACAGGGCATGCGGGGCGCCATCATTGCTCGTATGGTGGAGCGAGCCAGATGGGACGCCGGTCTTGTTCCCCGTAGCCTGAGTCAGCTCGGGGTAGGGTAATGATGGCGCTTCCTGTTGACGTGGTCGTTCCGTACCCTAGGTTGGGCGAGGTGGAGGCTCCTCCGAGGTCGAGGTCGAGTCTGTCTTCCAAGGTCGAGGTCGAGTTCGAGCCCCCGGGTTGGACGAGGCGGAGACCGTCGGCTGAGGCCAGGGCTGAGTCCGAGCCCTGGGGTCGGGCGAGGCGGAGTTCGTCGTCTTCCGGGGCTGAGCCCGAGTCCGAGCCTTGGGGTCGGGCGAGGCGGAGTTCGTCGTCTTCCGGGGCTATGCCCGAGTTCGAGCCCTGGGGTCGAGCGAGGCGGAGTTCGTCGTCTTCCGGGGCTGTGCCCGAGTCCGAGCCCTGGGGTCGGGCGGAGCGGAGTTCGCCGTCTTCCGGGGCTGTGCCCGAGTCCGAGCCCTAGGGTCAGGCGAGGCGGAGTTCGTCGTCTTTCGGGGCTGTGCCCGAGTCCGAGCCCTGGGGTCGGGCGGAGCGGAGTTCGCCGTCTTCCGGGGCTGTGCCCGAGTCTGAGCCCTAGGGTCGGGCGAGGCGGAGTTCGTCGTCTTTCGGGGCTGTGCCCGAATCTGGGCCCTAGGGTCGGGCGGAGCGGAGTTCGCCGTCTTCCGGGGCTGAGCCCGAGTCCGAGCCCTGGGGTCGGGCGGAGCGGAGTTCGCCGTCTTCCGGGGCTGAGCCCGAGTCTGAGCCCTGGGGTCGGGCAGAGCGGAGTTCGCCGTCTTCCGGGGTTGAGCCCAAGTCCGAGCCCTGGGGTCGGGCGAAGCGGAGTTTCCTATGACGCCTGAGGCCGGACTTGGCTGCTGTCAGCCTCACTCTGTCGAGTGGCTCAGCAGTCGGAGCGGCGCAGGCGGCGCTGTCCCCTTGTCAGACCGGTCAGTGGAGCGGCGAAGTGACTGCGGTCACTTCGGCTCTGTCGACTGGAGGGCGTGCGTCAGGATAAAGGTGTCAGGCCACCTTTGCATTAAATGCCCCTGCGATTTGGTCGGTTGGCGTGGCGATTTTGCCAAGGTTGCTTCTTGGTGAAGACTGGGCCTCGGGCGAGCTGAAGGTGTGTTCGTTGCTGGAGGGGGTCCTCGGGCGAGACGTAGATCCTCCGGGGTCGGCTGCCCTTGCCCGAGGCTGGGCTCAGGCGAGGCGTGATCGCGTCCATCGAATGGACCGATCCTTGACTTAATCGCACCCATCAGGCCTTTGCAGCTTTGTGCTGATGGGGGTTACCAGCTGAGATTTAGGAGCCTTGAGGGTACCCCTAATTATGGTCCCCGACATTAGCCCCCGAGCCTCGAAGGGAGTGTTAATACTCGCTTGGAGGCTTTTGCCGCACTTTTTTGCAAGGGGACCAGCCTTTTCGTGGTTGCATTTTGTTCCGGTGGGTGCGCGCGAGCGCACCCGCGGGGTGTAGCCCCCGAGGCCTCGGAGGAGTAGTTTGACTCCTTCGAGGTCTTAGTGCATTTCGCAACACTTCGGTTGGTCTGGTTGTTCCCTCATGCGAGCTGACCGTAGCCCGGGTGCACGATCGGGTCCCAAGTTCTCGGGCTGGTATGTTGACGCTGTCAACGGGTCGGCCGGAGCCGGGTTTGCGAGAGCAGCCCCTGAGCCTCTGCACAGGGCGAGAGGACGGTCAAGGGCAGACTCGACTTTTTTACATACGCCCCTACGTCGCCTTTCCGCAAGGAGGAGGGGGGGAAAGCGCCATGTTGCCCTCGGAGGGCGCCAAACATGGTGTCTCCGGTGAGCTGCTGGCGGGTAATCTGAGCAGACGCCCGTGCCCCATTTGTTAGGGGTCGGCTAGAGGCCCAGAGGCGCGCTCCAAAAGTACCTGCGGGTGATCTGCCGGACCCGGTCCCCTTTGACGGGGTCCGAGGGCTCGATGCCTCCCTCTGATGGGATTCTGTTACAAGATCGCTCCCGCTGGTCTCGGAAATGTCCTAGGGTACCTCGGGAGCGTAGCCCGAGCCTTGGTTATGTATCGAACGTACCCAGGGTCATCCCTCGCTCTGTGTCTGAGGCGACTGTGAACCCTTCGAGGGCCAGCCTACGAACCCCTGATCAGTAGTGGGTGCGGAGCCCGAGTGGCCTGAGGCGGCCGTGGAACCCTTCCGAGGGGCCGGCCATTGAACCTCTGACCAGTAGTGGGCGCAGAACCCAAGCGCTCTGAGGCGGCCGTTGAACCCCTCCGAGGGGCCAGCCTTTGAACCTCTGATCAGTAGGGAGGCTCGGGGCCTGTTTCCTTCACGGAGAAGGATCCTTTTCGGGGTATCCCCCTTTCCCGGTCCATGTTGTAAGAGAGAGAAAGAGGAAAAGGAAAAGGATACTGAAAGGGAATTAGGCTTACACCTATTTCCTATACTAATTTTGGTGGTTGAATTGCCCAACACAAATAATTGGACTAACTAGTTTGCCCAAGTTTATAAGTTCTACAGGTACAAAGGTTCACCATAAGCCAATAAAAAGACCAAGAAAAGGGGTTCAAACAAAGGAGCAAAGGGACAACCGAAGGCACCCTGGTCTGGCGCACCGGACTGTCCGGTGTGCCACCGGACAGTGTCCGGTGCACCAGGGAAGACCGACTTCAAACTCTTCACCTTCGGGAATTCTCAGAGCCGGCGCGCTATAATTCACCGGACTGTCCGGTGTACACCGGACTGTCCGGTGTACACCGGACAGTGTCCGGTGCTCCAAGAAGTCGCGGCTCTGAACTCGCCAGTCTCGGGAATTTGCTTCGGCTGCTCCGCTATAATTCACCGGACATGTCCGGTGTACACCGGACTGTCCGGTGTAACTGCGAGGCAACGGCTACTTCTGGCGCCAACGGCTACCTGCAACGCAATAAATGCGCGCCAGCGCGTGCAGTGGTCAGGCACGCCCATGCTGGCGCACCGGACACCCTACAGTTCATGTCCGGTGCGCCACCGGTCATCCAGGCGGGCCCAGCGTCAGAGCTCCAACGGTCGGAACCCTAACATTCGGGTGACGTGGCTGGCGCACCAGACATGTCCGGTGTGCACCGGACTGTCCGGTGCACCATGCGACAGACAACCTCCACCCAAACGGCTAGTTTGGTGGTTGGGGCTATAAATACCCCCAACCACCCCACATTCAAGTCATCCAAGTTTTCCCACTTCAACTACTTACAAGAGCTCTAGCATTCAATTCTAGACACACCAAAGTGATCAAATCCTCTCCAAACTCCACACAACGCCCTAGTGATTAGTGAGAGAGATTTTCTTGTGTTCTTTCGAGCTCTTGCGCTTGGATTGCTTTCTTCCTTCTTTGATTCTTCATTGCGATCAAACTCACTTGTAATTGAGGCAAGAGACACCAATCTTGTGGTGGTCCTTGTAGGAACTTTGTGTTCCAAACATTTGAGAAGAGAAAGCTCACTCGGTCCGAGGGACCGTTTGAGAGAGGGAAAGGATTGAGAGAGACCCGGTCTTTGTGACCACCTCAACGGGGAGTAGGTTTGCGAGAACCGAACCTCGGTAAAACAAATTCGTGTGTCACACTCTTCATTCGCTTGCGATTTGTTATGTGCCCTCTCTCTCGGACTCATTATTATTTCTAACGCTAACCCGGCTTGTAGTTGTGATTAATTTTGTAAATTTCAGTTTCGCCCTATTCACCCCCCCCCCCTCTAGGCGACTTTCAATTGGTATCAAAGCCTGGTGCTTCATTAGAGCCTAACCGCTCGAAGTGATGTCGGGAGATCACACCAAGAGGGAGATGGAGACCGGCGACAAGCCCACTA
Organism: Zea luxurians; assembly: GCA_029449295.1. Lineage (NCBI taxonomy): Eukaryota > Viridiplantae > Streptophyta > Magnoliopsida > Poales > Poaceae > Zea > Zea luxurians. The sequence goes on from JAOPSE010000003.1 coordinate 28,795,714, forward strand.
CGAGTCACGGGAGCACTTCATCAGAAGAGTCCCGCACCAAGAGGAAGGAGAAGAAGAAGGACTCCTCCAAACAGAAGGAGAAAAGATCTTCTTCTTCACACCACAAAGAAAAGAAGGAAAAATCCTCTTCCCACAAGCCGCATCGGAGTGGGGACAAGAAAAAGAGGATGAGGAAGGTGGTCTACTACGAGACCGATTCTTCATCGACATCCACCTCCGGCTCCGACGCGGTGTCCGTCACTTCTAAGCGCCAAGAGCGTAAGAAGTATAGTAAGATCCCCTTACGCTACCCTCGCGTTTCTAAACATGCACCTTTGCTTTCCGTCCCATTAGGCAAACCACCAACGTTTGATGGTGAAGACTATGCTAGGTGGAGTGATTTAATGCGATTTCATCTAACCACACTCCACAAAAGTATATGGGATGTTGTCGAGTTTGGTGCACAGGTACCATCTGTAGGGGATGAACACTATGATGTGGATGAAGTGGCCCAAATCGAGCACTTCAATTCCCAAGCCACAACCATTCTCCTCGCCTCTCTAAGTAGAGAGGAATATAACAAGGTGCAAGGATTGAAGAATGCGAAGGAGATTTGGGACTTACTCAAGACCGCGCACGAAGGTGATGAACTCACCAAGATCACCAAGCGGAAAACGATCGAGGGGGAGCTCGGTCGCTTCCGTCTTCGCCAAGGGGAGGAGCTACAAGATATGTACAACCGGCTCAAAACCTTGGTGAACCAAGTGCGCAACCTCGGGAGCAAGAAATGGGATGACCACGATGTGGTTAAGGTTATTTTAAGATCACTTATTTTCCTTAACCCTACTCAAGTATAATTAATTCGTGGTAACCCAAGATATACACTAATGACTCTCGAGGAAGTAATCGGGAATTTTGTGAGCTTTGAATGTATGATTAAAGGCTCAAAGAAGATCAACGAGCTTGATGAACCCTCCACGTCCGAAGCACAACCGGTGGCATTTAAGGCGACGGAGGAGAAGAAGGAGGAGTCTACACCGAGTAGACAACCAATTGACGCCTCCAAGCTCGACAATGAGGAGATGGCTTTAATTATCAAAAGCTTTCGCCAAATCCTCAAGCAACGGAAGGGGAAGGATTACAAATTCCGTTCCAAGAAGGTTTGCTACAAGTGTGGTAAGCCCGGTCACTTTATTGCTAAATGTCCATTATCAAGTGACAGTGACAGGGATAACGACAAGAAGGGCAAGAGGAGAGAAAAGAAGAGGTACCACAAGAAGAAGGGCGGCGATGCCCACGTGTGCCGCGAGTGGAACTCCGACGAGAGCTCCACCGACTCCTCCGACGACGACGAGGACGCCGCCAACATCGCCGTCACCAAAGGACTCCTCTTCCCCAACATCGGCCACAAGTGCCTCATGGCAAAGTACGGCAAAAAGAAGAAGGTTAAATCTAAATCCTCCACTAAATATGAGTCTTCTAGTGATGAAAATGCTAGTGATGAGGAGGATAACTTGCGTACCCTTTTTGCCAACCTTAACATGGAACAAAAGGAAAAATTAAATGAATTAATTAGTGCTATTCATGAAAAGGATGACCTTTTGGATTCCCAAGAGGACTTCCTAATTAAGGAAAACAAGAAACATGTTAAGGTTAAAAATGCTTATGCTCTAGAAATAGAAAAATGTCAAAAATTACCTAGTGAGCTAAGCGCTTGCCATGACACTATTGCCAACCTTAGAAATGAAAATGCTAAATTAATTGCTAAGGTTGATTCTCATGTTTGTAATGTTTCAACTTCCAAACCTAGAGATGATAATGTTGATTTACTTGCTAGGATTGATGAGTTGAATATTTCTCTTGCTAGCCTTAGAGATGAGAATGAAAAATTGTTTGTTAAGGCTAAAGAATTAGATGTTTGCAATGTTACAATTTCCAATCTTAGAGATAACAATGATATTTTGCGTGCTAAGATTGTTGAACTTAATTCTTGCAAACCCTCTACATCTACTATTGAGCATGTGTCTATTTGTGCTAGATGTAGAGATATTGATATTGATGCTATTCATGATCACATGGCTTTAATTAAACAACAAAATGATCATATAGCATTATTAGATGCTAAAATTGCCGAGCATAACTTAGAAAATGAAAATTTTAAATTTGCTAGAAGTATGCTCTATAATGGGAGACGCCCTGGCATCAAGGATGGCATTGGCTTCAAAAGGGGAGGCAATGTCAAACTTAATACCCCTCCTAAAAATTTGTCTAACTTTGTTAAGGGCAAGGCTCCCATGCCTCAGGATAACGAGGGTTACATTTTGTACCCTGCCGGTTGTCCCGAGAGCAAAATTAGGAGAATTCATTTTAGGAAGTCTCACTCTGGCCCTAATCATGCTTTTATGTATAAGGGTGAGACATCTAGCTCTAGGCAACCAACCCGTGCTAAGTTGCCTAAAAAGAAAACTCCTAATGCATCAAATGATAATAATATTTCATTTAAAACTTTTGATGCATCTTATGTTTTAACTAACAAATCCGGCAAGATAGTTGCCAAGTTTGTTGGGGGCAAACACAAGGGCTCTAAGTCTTGTGTTTGGGTACCCAAAGTTCTTGTATCTAATTCCAAAGGACCCAAAACCGTTTGGGTACCTAAAGTCAAGAACTAAACTTGTTTTGTAGGTTTATGCATCCGGGGGCTCAAGTTGGATCATCGATAGCGGGTGCACAAACCACATGACGGGGGAGAAGAAGATGTTCTCCTCCTACGAGAAAAACCAAGATCCCCAACGAGCTATCACATTCGGGGATGGAAACCAAGGTTTGGTCAAAGGTTTGGGTAAAATAGCTATATCTCCTGACCATTATTTCCAATGTTTTTCTTGTAGATTCTTTGGATTACAATTTGCTTTCCGTTTTGCAATTATGTCAAATGGGCTACAACTGTCTATTTACTGATGTAGGTGTCACTGTCTTTAGAAGAAGTGATGATTCAATAGCATTTAAGGGAGTGTTAGAGGGTCAGCTATACTTGGTAGATTTTGATAGAGCTGAACTCGACACTTGCTTGGTTGCTAAGACTAACATGGGTTGGCTCTGGCACCGCCGACTAGCTCATGTTGGAATGAAGAATCTTCATAAGCTTCTAAAGGGAGAGCACATTTTAGGACTAACAAATGTTCATTTTGAGAAAGACAGGATTTGTAGCGCATGCTAAGCCGGGAAGCAAGTTGGCACTCATCATCCACACAAAAACATCATGACAAGTGACAGGCCACTGGAACTCCTACACATGGATTTATTCGGCCCGATTGCCTACAAAAGCATCGGCGGGAGTAAGTACTGTCTTGTTATTGTGGATGATTATTCTCGCTTCACTTGGGTGTTCTTTTTGCAGGAAAAATCCCATACCCAAGAGACCTTAAAGGGATTCTTAAGACGGGCTCAAAAAGAGTTCGGCTTGAGGATCAAGAAAATTAGAAGCGACAACGGGACGGAGTTCAAGAACTCTCAAATTGAAGGCTTCCTTGAGGAGGAGGGCATCAAGCATGAGTTTTCTTCTCCCTACACGCCCAACAAAATGGTGTAGTGGAGAGGAAGAATCGAACTCTATTGGACATGGCAAGGACCATGCTTGATGAGTACAAGACGCCGGATCAGTTTTGGGCCGAGGCGGTTAACACCGCTTGCTACGCCATCAACCGGTTATATCTACACCGAATCCTCAAGAAGACATCCTATGAACTCCTAACCGGTAAAAAGCCCAATATTTCATATTTTAGAGTTTTTGGTAGCAAATGCTTTATTCTTGTTAAGAGAGGTAGAAAATCTAAATTTGCTCCTAAAACTGTAGAAGGCTTTTTACTAGGATATGACTCAAACACAAGGGCATATAGAGTCTTTAACAAATCTTCAGGACTTGTTGAAGTCTCTTGTGACGTTGTGTTTGATGAGACTAACGGCTCTCAAGTAGAGCAAGTTGATCTTGATGAGATAGGTGAAGAACAGGCTCCGTGCATCGCGCTAAGGAACATGTCCATTGGGGATGTGTGTCCTAAGGAATCCGAAGAGCCTCCACATGCACAAGATCAATCATCCTCCTCCACGCAAGCATCTCCACCTACCCAAAATGAGGATAAGGCTCAAATTGATGAAGGAGAAGATCAAGGAGATGAGCCACCTCAAGACGACGGCAATGATCAAGGAGGAGATGCCAATGATCAAGATAAGGAGGATGAAGAACCAAGACCGCCACACCCAAGAGTCCACCAAGCAATACAACGAGATCACCCCGTCGACACCATCCTCGGCGATATTCATAAGGGGGTAACCACTCGATCTCGTGTTGCACATTTTTGTGAGCATTACTCTTTTGTTTCCTCTATTGAGCCACACAAGGTAGAGGAAGCACTTCAAGATTCGGATTGGGTGATGGTGATGCAAGAGGAGCTCAACAACTTCACGAGGAACGAGGTATGGCATTTAGTTCCACGTCCTAACCAAAATGTTGTAGGAACCAAGTGGGTCTTCCGCAACAAGCAAGATGAGCATGGTGTGGTGACAAGGAACAAAGCTCGACTGGTGGCCAAGGGATACTCTCAAGTCGAAGGTTTGGATTTTGGTGAAACCTATGCACCCGTAGCTAGGCTTGAGTCCATTCGTATATTATTAGCCTATGCTACTTACCATGGCTTCAAGCTTTACCAAATGGACGTGAAGAGTGCCTTCCTCAATGGACCGATCAAGGAAGAGGTCTATGTTGAGCAACCTCCCGGCTTTGAGGATAGTGAGTACCCTAATCATGTCTATAGGCTCTCTAAGGCGCTTTATGGGCTCAAGCAAGCCCCAAGAGCATGGTATGAATGCCTTAGAGATTTCCTTATTGCTAATGGCTTCAAAGTCGGCAAAGCCGATCCTACTTTATTCACTAAAACTCTTGGCAATGATTTGTTTGTATGCCAAATTTATGTTGATGATATCATATTTGGGTCTACTAACGAATCTACATGTGAAGAATTTAGTAGGATCATGACACAAAAATTCGAGATGTCAATGATGGGGGAGTTGAAGTATTTTCTAGGATTCCAAGTCAAGCAACTCCAAGAGGGCACCTTCATTAGCCAAACAAAGTATACTCAAGACATTCTAACCAAGTTTGAATGAAGGATGCCAAGCCCATCAAGACTCCCATGGGAACAAATGGGCATCTCGACCTCGACACGGGAGGTAAGTCCATGGATCAAAAGGTATACCGATCGATGATAGGTTCCTTGCTTTATTTATGTGCATCTCGACCGGACATTATGCTTTCCGTATGTATGTGTGCAAGATTCCAATCCGACCCTAAGGAATCTCACCTTACGGCCGTAAAACGAATCTTGAGATATTTGGCTTATACTCCTAAGTTTGGGCTTTGGTACCCTCGGGGATCCACATTTGATTTGATTGGTTATTCGGATGTCGATTGGGCGGGGTGTAAGATTAATAGAAAGAGCACATCAGGGACTTGCCAGTTCTTGGGAAGATCCTTGGTGTCTTGGGCTTCAAAGAAGCAAAATTCGGTTGCTCTTTCTACCGCCGAAGCCGAGTATATTGTCGCAGGCCATTGTTGCGCGCAATTGCTTTGGATGAGGCAAACCCTGCGGGACTATGGTTACAAATTGACCAAAGTTCCTCTTCTATGTGATAATGAGAGTGCAATCCGCATGGCGGATAATCCCGTTGAGCATAGCCGCACTAAACACATAGCCATTCGGTATCATTTTCTTAGGGATCACCAACAAAAGGGGGATATCGAGATTGCATACATTAACACTAAAGATCAATTAGCCGATATCTTTACCAAGCCTCTTGATGAACAAACTTTTACCAAACTTAGGCATGAGCTCAATATTCTTGATTCTAGAAATTTCTTTTGCTAATTTGCACACATAGCTCTTAAGTATACCTTTGATCATGTCTCTTTTATATGCTATGACTAATGTGTTTTCAAGTGTGTTTCAAACCAAGTCATAGGCATATTGAAAGGGAATTGGAGTCTTCGGCGAAGACAAAGGCTTCCACTCCACTCTCCTAATCATCCTTCGCCGTCGCTTCGCATCACTCTCCGTTTTTTTTGTATAATCTTCACTCATATGTTTTATTTGCCAAAGGGGAGATAGTAGTTAAAAAGAGCTTATATCTCACTCAAAGTATCCGTTTTTGGCGATTCATGCCAAAGGGGGAGAAAGTATAAGCCCAAAGCAAAAGGACCGCACCACCACCCTAATTTTAAAATTAATGATTTTCAATTGGTAAATTTCAAATTGGTATTTCTTTGTGTTCTAAAGGGGGAGAAAGTAGTATTTTCAAAATTGATATCCTAAAACCCTCTTGAACACTAAGAGGAGAATTTATTAAGGGGGAGTTTTGTTTAGTCAAAGGAAAAGCATTTGAAACGAGGAAAGAAAATTTCAAAACTTGAAAATGCTTCTCAAAATCTTATTCATTTACCTTTAACTATCTTGCAAAAGGACTTTGAAAAGAATTTACAAAAGAATTTGCAAAAACAAAACTTGTGGTGCAAGCGTGGTCCAAAATGTTAAAAATAAAGAAACAATCCATGCATATCTAGTGAGTAATATTTATTGGCTCAATTCTAAGTAACCTTTGCACTTATATTTTGCAAACTAGTTCAATTCTGCACTTCTATATTTGCTTTGGTTTGTGTTGGCATCAATCACCAAAAAGGGGGAGATTGAAAGGGAATTAGGCTTACACCTATTTCCTATACTAATTTTGGTGGTTGAATTGCCCAACACAAATAATTGGACTAACTAGTTTGCCCAAGTTTATAAGTTCTACAGGTACAAAGGTTCACCATAAGCCAATAAAAAGACCAAGAAAAGGGGTTCAAACAAAGGAGCAAAGGGACAACCGAAGGCACCCTGGTCTGGCGCACCGGACTGTCCGGTGTGCCACCGGACAGTGTCCGATGCACCAGGGAAGACCGACTTCAAACTCTTCACCTTCGGGAATTCTCAGAGCCGGCGCGCTATAATTCACCGGACTGTCCGGTGTACACCGGACAGTGCCGGTGCTCCAAGAAGTCGCGGCTCTGAACTTGCCAGTCTCAGGAATTCGCTTCGGCTGCTCCTCTATAATTCACCGGACATGTCTGGTGTAACTGCGGGGCAACGGCTACTTCTGGCGCCAATGGCTACCTGCAGCGCAATAAATGCGCGCCAGCGCGCGCAGTGGTCAGGCACGCCCATGCTGGCGCACCGGACACCCTACAGTTCATGTCCGGTGCGCCACCGGTCATCCAGGCGGGCCCAGCGTCAGAGCTCCAACGGTCGGAACCCTAACGTTCGGGTGACGTGGCTGGCGCATCGGACATGTCCGGTGTGCACCGGACTGTCCGGTGCACCATGCGACAGACAGCCTCCACCCAAACGGCTAGTTTGGTGGTTGGGGCTATAAATACCCTCAACCACCCCACATTCAAGTCATCCAAGTTTTCCCACTTCAACTACTTACAAGAGCTCTAGCATTCAATTCTAGACACACCAAAGTGATCAAATCCTCTCCAAACTCCACACAACGCCCTAGTGATTAGTGAGAGAGATTTGCTTGTGTTCTTTCGAGCTCTTGCACTTGGATTGCTTTCTTCCTTCTTTGATTCTTCATTGCGATCAAACTCACTTGTAATTGAGGCAAGAGACACCAATCTTGTGGTGGTCCTTGTAGGAACTTTGTGTTCCAAACATTTGAGAAGAGAAAGCTCACTCGGTCCGAGGGACCGTTTGAGAGAGGGAAAGGGTTGAGAGAGACCCGGTCTTTGTGACCACCTCAACGGGGAGTAGGTTTGCGAGAACCAAACCTCGGTAAAACAAATTCGTGTGTCACACTCTTCATTCGCTTGCGATTTGTTATGTGCCCTCTCTCTCGGACTCATTATTATTTCTAACGCTAACCCGGCTTGTAGTTGTGATTAATTTTGTAAATTTCAGTTTCGCCCTATTCACCCCCCTCTAGGCGATTTCAGATACGAAATCGAATGACGTGGCGTACCTTTTTCGATGCGGTCATTATGGCGAAGGCGAAGCGTCGCTTGCTTCTCCCGCCTAAGGCGCCGCCTGTCCCGCCGCGGAGTTAATACGACGGGGCGAGTGGTTCGCGAGGCGGTCGTTGCGCGTGTGCGAGCCGTTCGAGGAACGGATCACGGGCGCGCCGTCTTCACGCCATGAGAGAGGGTTCCCTCGCTGCCCCTGGATGGGACGTAAGCTTGGCTGACGACGTGTCCGCTGCTCCTGCCCGCCTGCCACCGCCATTACTGCCGGCCCATTTTTGACCGCATTTGACCGTCGTGCCTGGCTGGCACTGCTGGGTCACGCGCAGGGTTGCCTCGAGTCACGGTATTGGCTCCGTAGTCGAGGAGGCGCGGTAGTGGCGCGAGTGGCGGTGCAGTTGCTCGCACGTAGCAAACGGCGCGCCGGTTGCATGACGTGTGGGCCTGGGCCTCCATGCTGGGCGCGTTGGAGTCGAAGGGGCGCACCCACTTGGCGCGGTTGCATGCCGACTGCATGGTTGTCCACCCTTTCACCCGCTGGTCTGGGCGAAAGTGGAGGAATGCTTGTAACCGCTGGGCAGTTGCATGCCCTGCGCGCGGCGGTTTGGCTCCTTCTGTCCTGGACCGGCTTGCATGACGCGTGGGGCCCAGCCCTCGTGCCGTAGGGGGAGGACCTTGGAGTGTGTTGGAGAAGACTCAGCCCACGACGGCTGAGGACGCAAGTGGGGAGAGTTGCCTTTAAAGGGAGGGCGACCCCCTTGGAGGGCAACCATGTCTTCGCGCTCCCCTCATGCATCGTGTCTTTCCATCTTCCGAGCCCCCGGATGGGGGGACGCCCGCAATCCTTTCGTCTTGTCGTCGGAGGAACGCAACTTCGTGGAAGTTGGTACCTTTCAGCCATCGTTCGGCTTCAAGGATTTTCATCATGCAGCCCGGCTGCATCCCCTCGTCGGTGGTCACCCAAGACGGTGACCCCCAGCTTGATGGTGGGGAGAAGTGAACCGGGTTGCGGCCTCTGCCCCTCCCTCAGCTTCAAGGATGTTCATCATCAGTGCTGGGGAGGGGAGTGTGCCGAGTTGGGGTCGGTCCCTGCGCGGGCGGCAGCCCGCTCCTTCCCTCAGTGATCGGGGGGAAGGGCGTTCGCCGTTCGTGGCGTTGGCAGCTGCCGCGTGCCTGGCTCTCTGAGCCGGGTGGCTTCGAAGCCACTCCCGGCGCCGCCTTCCGCCACGGCAGCCGGAAGAGGTTTCTCCGCCGACGAGCTAGCCGATGCCGCTCACGGACTGACCTCCAACTCTATGGCCTTCTGCCCATCCTTGCCTCTCGAGTTGGGGGCATGGGCGAGGGCCTCATGGCAGCAGCATCCGCCCTGAGGTCATCGCTGCTGCTGTTCGGCCCTCCGGAGCAGAAGTCGTCGTCGTCGCCACTGCTGGGGCGGGCGACGACGAGCCGTTTGTCGGTCTTCTGTTGCTCCGCAGGCCCCCCAATCGTGTGGGGTTGTTCGTACCTGCGGAGGTGGAACCGGAGTTCCGTTTGTAATGGCACCTTGAATGCCGGTGTTTTGTTTATTGCGGCTATCGGGCCTGAACATGTATGTATTTTCGGCGCGGAGCCGTGTTTTTTCTTCATTTCGAGCACTAAGACTCGCTTGTTGGTTATCTGAACCGCTTCACCAAGCGTGAGTCACCTCGTGCGAAGGTAACGAGTGAGGTATCCGTATCCCGGAGGCGTAGGAGTCCCTCGGCTCGGTCGGTCTTGCTGTCCGAGGCTTCTCTCGCTTAGTTAAAGGAACCCCTCGGCCGCTCTTTGATGAGCCGAAGCCGGAGGTAGCGGTGCCAGCACGGGCAGAGGCGGAGTTGGCTCGAAAAGAAGACTTGGTCGGCCAGAGCCTGGCCGGGTCGTCCACTGGCGGAACCGACGCTGGAGCTGAGCTGCCGAGGCCACAAGCCGAGCTGATGTCTTCGGGGGACAGCTGGTCGAGGCCTCGGGGTGGCCGGCCGAGCCGTCTGCTCGAGCCGGATTCCTGGAGAAGACCCTGGCGGCGATGGCCCGGGTGTGGTGCTGATGTCGTCCTTCAGAGTGGGGATCCTCCGACTGCGTCGCCGTCCGAGGCTAGGTCAGACCCCGCCGAAGGTGTAGTTGACGCCGAGGGTGCTGCCGCCCCCTTCAACTGTCGACGTCCGAGCCTGCAGGATCGGGTTGTCTTGTAGCGTGTGTATGTTTTCTGCGGCCGCCGAGGCGCAAACATACCATCGTCGTGTTGTAAAGTTGTGTCCCTTTTCCTCTTGTTTCGAGTATCCGGACTTATTTGTCGGTAACAGAATTGTTTGTGCGGGCGAGAGTTGCTTCTCACGGAAGGTGATGAGTGAGGTATCCGTATCCCGGAGGCGTAGGAATCCCTTGGCTCGGTCAGCCTTGCTGCTTACGCGCACTCTTACTCGTCCATAGGATTCTGTCACCGACGCAGTCGAGAAGGCCCGAAAAATCGTTCCGGCAGAGGAGCTTTCGAGCGTGAAGACTTGTTCGGTCCGCGGAATCACTTATCCGAGCGTGAGTTACTTATCGCAGAAGGTGATGAGTGAGGTATCCGTATCCCGGAGGCGTAGGAGTCCCTCGGCTTGGTCAGCCTTGGCTGCTTACATGTACTCCATCGTTTTCAGGACCCACTTTCGAAGTAGTCGAAAAGCACGAAAGGTATCCTGGCAGAAAAGATTTTTTTTCTTTTTTCGAGGAAAAATTTTGACGCAGAGGGGTTCCCCCCTTCTAGCCCCCGAGGGAGGGTCGGGCTTTGCCGAGGCAAGGCTGACCCTTCCTTGACGACCAGACTTTGTGTGTGAACGAGGTATACGATCAACTTGAAAGCATCTTAAGGGTAGAAGCGATGTAGCTGTTGGATGTTCCCAGCGTTGTTGCAGACCTCGCCTTGACTGTTGGCCAGCTTGTATGTTCCGGGCTTCAGAATTTTGGCGACGACGAACGGTCCTTCCCAGGGAGGCGTAAGTTTGTGCCGCCCTCGGGTGTCTTGTCGCAGCCGAAGCACCAGGTCGCCCACCTGGAGGTCTCGGGACCAAACTCCTCGGGCGTGGTAGCGCCGCAGGGACTGCCGGTACCGTGCCGAGTGTAGTAAGGCCACGTCCCGAGCCTCTTCCAGCTGGTCCAGCGAGTCTTCTCGATTAGCTCGATTGCTTTGGTCGGTGTAGGCCCTCGTCCTCGGGGAACCGTATTCTAAGTCTGTGGGCAAGATGGCCTCGGCCCCATAGACTAGAAAGAACGGTGTGAAGCCCGTGGCTCGGCTCGGCGTTGTCCTCAGACTCCAGACCACCGAGGGGAGCTCCTTCATCCATCGCTTGCCGAACTTGTTGAGGTCGTTGTAGATCCGAGGCTTGAGTCCTTGCAGAATCATGCCGTTGGCACGTTCTACCTGCCCATTCGTCATGGGGTGAGCCACGGCGGCCCAGTCCACCCGGATGTGGTGATCCTCGCAGAAGTCCAGGAACTTTCTGCCGGTGAACTGGGTGTCGTTGTCGGTGATGATGGAGTTCAGGACCCCAAAGCGATGGATGATGTTGGTGAAGAACGCCACCGCCTGTTCGGACCTGATGCTGTTTAGGGGTCAGACCTCGATCCACTTGGAGAATTTATCGATGGCGACCAGCAGGTGCGTGTAGCCCCCGGGTGCCTTCTGCAAGGGGCCGACTAGGTCCAGACTCCACACAGCAAACGACCAGGTGATGGGTATGGTCTGCAGAGCCTGAGCGGGCAGGTGGGTCTGCCTTGCGTAGAACTGACACCCTTCGCAGGTGCGGACAATTCTAGTGGCGTCGGCCACCGCCGTCGGCCAGTAGAAACCTTGTCGGAAGGCGTTTCCAACAAGGGTTCGAGGTGCTGCGTGATGGCCGCAAGCCCCCGAGTGTATCTCTTGTAAGAGCTCCTGACCTTCGGCAATGGAAATGCATCGCTGGAGGATGCCCGAGGGGCTGTGGTGGTACAGCTCCTTCCCATCTCCCAGCAAGACGAAAGACTTGGCGTGCCGCGCCACTCGCCGGGCTTCGGCTTGGTCGAGGGGTAGCTCTCCTCAGTGGAGATATTGCAGGTACGGGGTCTGCCAGTTTCGATCAGGCGTGACCTCGCTCCGCTCCCCCTCGATGCGTAGTGCCTCACCCTCGGGGGCCGAGGGTACCTCGGACCGAGCCGAGGGTGCCTCGGGCTGGGTCGAGGCCTTCTCGGGCTCGGGTGTGTCGTCGGTCTTCACGAAGGGCTTCCTCGGCCTCAGGGGTCCAAGCGAAGCACTCGGCCTTCCTTAAGAGGCGGTACAGAGGCAGGCCTCTTTCGCCGAGGCGCGAGATGAAACGGCTCAGAGCCGCGAGGCATCCCATGACCCTTTGTACGCCTTTCAGGTCCTTGATGGGCCCCATACTGGTGATGGTTGCGATCTTCTCCGGGTTGGCCTCGATGCCCCGCTCGGAGACGATGAACCCCAAGAGCATGCCTCGAGGGACCCCGAAGACACACTTTTCGGGATTGAGCTTCATGCCTTTCGCCTTGAGACATCGGAATGTCACTTCAAGGTCGGAAAGGAGGTCGGAGGCCTTCCTCGTCTTGACTATGATGTCATCGACGTAGGCCTCGACCGTTCGGCCAATGTGTTCGCCGAACACATGGTTCATGCATCGCTGGTACGTTGCACCCGCATTCCTCAAACCAAACGGCATGGTAACATAACAGTACATACCGAAGGGCATGATGAAAGAAGTTGCGAGCTGGTCGGACTCTTTCATCCTGATCTGGTGATACCCTGAGTAGGCATCGAGGAAAGACAGGGTTTCGCACCCAGCAGTGGAATCCACGATTTGATCGATGCGAGGCAGAGGGTAGGGAACTTTCGGACATACTTTGTTTAGACCAGTGTAGTCTACACACATCCGCCATTTCCCCCCTTTCTTTCTCACAAGCACAGGGTTGGCAAGCCATTCGGGATGGAATACCTCTTTGATGAACCCTGCCGCCATTAGCTTGTGGATCTCCTCGCCTATGGCTCTGCACTTTTCTTCGTCGAATCAGCGCAGAGGCTGCTTCACGGGTCGGGCTCCAGCTCGGATATCCAGCAAGTGCTCGGCGACTTCCCTCGGTATGCCGGGCATGTCCGAGGGACTCCACGCGAAAACGTCGGCGTTTGCGCGGAGAAAGTCGACGAGCACTGCTTCCTATTTGGGGTCGAGCTCGGAGCCGATCCGGATCTGCTTGGAGGCGTCGTTGCAGGGGTCGAGAGGGACGGACTTAACCGTCTCCACTGGCTCGAAGTTGCCGGCGTGGCGCTTCACGTCTGGCGCCTCCCTAGAGAGGTTCTCCAGGTCGGCGATGAGGGCCTCGGACTCGGCGAGGGCCTCGGCGTACTCCACGCACTCCACGTCGCATTCGTACGCGTGTCGGTACGTGGGCCCGACGGTGATGACCCCGTTGGGGCCCGGCATCTTGAGATTGAGGTAGGTGTAGTTTGGGACGGCCATGAACTTGGCGTAGCATGGCCTCCCCAACACTGCATGGTAGGTTCCTCGAAACCCGACCACTTCGAACGTGAGGGTCTCCCTTCGAAAGTTGGAGGGCGTCCCGAAGCAGACGGGTAGATCGAGTTGTCCGAGGGGTTGGACGCGCTTCCCGGGGATGATCCCGTGGAAAGGCGCAGCGCCCGACCGGACCGAGGACAGATCGATCCGCAAGAGCCCGAGGGTCTCGGCGTAGATGATGTTGAGGCTGCTGCCTCCGTCCATGAGGACCTTGGTGAGCCTGACGTTGCCGATGATGGGGTCGACAACGAGCGGGTACTTCCCCAGGCTCGGCACATGGTCAGGATGGTCGGCCTGGTCGAAGGTGATGGGCTGGTCAGACCAGTCTAGGTAGACTGGCGCCGCCACCTTTACCGAGCAGACCTCCCGACGCTCTTGCTTGCGGTGCCAAGCCGAGGCGTTCGCCACTTGCCCGCCGTAGATCATGAAGCAGTCGCGGACCTCAGGGAACTCTCCTGCCTTGTGATCTTCCTTCTTAACGTCGTCGAGAGCCTTGCCACCCTCCGCGGGTGGCCCAGCCTTGTGGAAGTGTCGTCGAAGCATGGCACACTCCTCAAGGGTGTGCTTGACGGGCCCCTGATGATAAGGGCATAGCTCCTTGAGCATCTTGTCGAAGAGGTTGGCACCTCCAGGAGGTTTCCGAGGGTTCTTGTACTCAGCAGCGGCGACAAGGTCCACGTCGGCGGCGTCGCGTTTCGCTTGCGACTTCTTCTTGCCCTTCTTCTTGGTGCCGCGCTGAGTTGACGCCTCGGGAACATCTTCCGGCGGGCGGCCCTGGGGCTGCTTGTCCTTCCGGAAGATGGCCTCAACCGCCTCCTGGCCAGAGGCGAACTTGGTGGCGATATCCATCAGCTCGCTCGCCCTGGTGGGGTCTTGCGACCCAGCTTGCTCACCAGGTCACGGCAGGTGGTGCCGGTGAGGAACACGCCGATGACATCCGAATTGGTGACGTTGGGCAGCTCGGTGCACTGCTTCGAGAATCGGCGGATGTAGTCCCGGAGAGACTCTCCCGGCTGCTGGCGGTAGCTTCGGAGATCCCAGGAGTTTCCAGGGCGCACGTACGTGCCTTGGAAATTGTCGGCGAAGGCTTGGACCAGGTCGTCCCAGTTGGAGATCTGCCCCGGAGGCAGGTGCTCCAGCCAGGCCCGAGCGGTGTCGGAGAGGAACAGGGGGAGGTTGCGGATGATGAGATTATCATCGTCCGTTCCACCCAGTTGGCAGGCTAGTCGATAGTCCGCGAGCCACAGTTCCGGTCTCGTCTCCCCTGAGTACTTTGTGATAGTAGTCGGGGTTTGGAACCGGGTCGGGAACGGCGCCCGTCGTATGGCACGGCTGAAAGCCAGCGGACCGGGTAGTTCGGGCGAAGGACTCTGATCCTCCCCGCTGTCATAGTGTCCCCCACGCCTGGGGTGGTAGCCTTGGCGTACCCTCTCGTCGAGGTGGTGCTCGTTGCCGAGGCGACCCGGGGCCGCAGGCGCTGTGTCACGCGTGCGCTCGGTATGGACCGAGGCTTCCCGCATGAATCGGGAAGTCGCGGCGCGATGTTCCGAGGGGTACCCCTGCCTTCGGGAGGCGGAGCTTTCGGCCCGTCGGACCACGGTGTCCTCCAGGAGATTCTTGAGCTCCCCCTGGATACGCCGCCCCTCGGTGGTTGATGGCTCCGGCATCGCGCGGAGAAGTATTGCCGCTGCAGCCAGGTTCTGGCCGACTCCACTGGAATCCGGTGGCGGCCTTACCCTAACGTCATCGGCGATGTGGTGCTGGATGCCCTGGGGGAGATGACGTGCTTCCCCGGCCGGAGGTTGGCCCGCCCATTCCTGCCCGACGTCCCGGCGGATCGGCACAAGCGTTCCTGCTCCCTCGTCGAGCCTGGCCTGCCTCTCGCGGATTTGCTCGAGCTGTGGGTCAGGACCCCCCGCCGGGACGGGGACCACAGCTAGCTCCCGAAGGATGTCAACGCGAGGCACGGGCCAGGGGGATCACCGTTCTCCGGCATATCAAAATGGTTGCCTTCACCGGGTCCCCCTAGATCGACGTGGAAACATTCGCGACTTGGGCCGCAGTCCTCGTCGTCGAGGCTGCGGCTACCGTCGGAACAGTCGGAAAGGCAGTAGTTGCATGCGGTCATGAAGTCCCGCATGGCACTGGGGTTACTGAAAGGGAATTAGGCTTACACCTAGTTCCTAATTAATTTTGGTGGTTGAATTGCCCAACACAAATATTGGACTAACTAGTTTACTCTAGTGCATAAGTTATACAGGTGCAAAAGGTTCACATTCAGTCAATAAAAAGACCAAGTGTTGGATTCAACAAAGGAGCAATGAGGCAACCGAGGGCACCTCTGGCTGAAGGCACCGGACTGTCCGGTGTGCACCGGACATGTCCGGTGCGCCCAGAGGACTTCGACTCAAACTCTTCGCCCTCGGGAATTCTCGGAAGCCGGCACGCTATAATTCACCGGACTGTCCGGTGTGCACCGGACATATCCGGTGCTCCAAGGAAACGCGGCATCCGGAACTCGCCAGCCTCGGGTTCGCTCGGCAGCCACTCCGCTAAAATTCACCGGACTGTCCGGTGTGCACCGGACTGTCCAGTGTACCAGCGGAGCAACGGCTCCCTGCGGCGCCAACGGCTCCCTGCGGTGCATTTAATGCGCGCGCAGCGCGCGCAGACGTCAGGATCGCCCATACCGGTGCACCGGACATCAAACAGTACTTGTCCGGTGTGCACCGGACACCCAGGAGGGCCCAGAAGTCAGAAGCTCCAACGGTCAAAATCCAACGGCAATGGTGACGTGGCAGGGGCACCGGACTGTCCGGTGTGCACCGGACTGTCCGGTGTGCACCGGACTGTCCGGTGCGCCATCGAACAGACAGGTTCCAGCAACGGTCACTTTTGGTGGTTGGGGCTATAAATACCCCAACCACCCCACATTCATTGCCATCCAAGTTTTCCACTTCTCAACTACTACAAGAGCTCTAGCATTCAATTCTAGACACACCAAATAGATCAAGTCCTCTCCAAATTCCACACAACTCCATAGTGACTAGAGAGAGTGATTTGCTTGTGTTCTTTCGAGCTCTTGCGCTTGGATCGCATTCTTTTCTTTCTCACTTGTTCTTGTGATCAATCTCAATTGTAACCAAGGCAAGAGCACCAATTGTGTGGTGGCCCTTGCGGGGAAGCTTTGTTCCCGTTTGATTGAGAAGAAGAGAAAGCTCACTCGATCCGTGGGATCGTTTGAGAGAGGGAAGGGTTGAAAGAGACCCGGCCTTTGTGGCCTCCTCAACGGGGAGTAGGTTTGTGAGAACCGAACCTCGGTAAAACAAATCCTCGTGTCACACTCTTATTTGCTTACGATTTGTTTTGCGCCCTCTCTCGCGGACTCGTTTCTTTATTACTAACGCTAACCCGGCTTGTAGTTGTGATTATTTTTGTAAATTTCAGTTTCACCCTATTCACCCCCCCTCTAGGCGACTATCAATTGGTATCAGAGCCCGGTGCTTCATTAGAGCCTAACCGCTCGAAGTGATGTCGGGAGATCACACCAAGAGGGAGATGGAGACCGGCGACGACAAGCCCACTACAAGCCAAGGGAGCACTTCATCGGAAGAGTCCCGCACCAAGAAAAGGGAGAAGAAGAAGAACTCCTCCAAGCGGAAGGAGAAAAGATCTTCCTCTTCTCACCACAAGGAGAAGAAGGAAAAATCTTCTTCTCACAAGCCGCATCGGAGTGGGGACAAGCACAAAAGGATGAGGAAGGTGGTCTACTACGAGACCGACACTTCATCGACCTCCACCTCCGGCTCCGACGCGCCATCCGTCACTTCTAAACGCCAAGAGCGTAAGAAGTATAGTAAGATTCCCCTACGCTACCCTCGCATTCCTAAACATACACCTTTACTATCCGTCTCATTAGGCAAACCACCAACTTTTAATGGTGAAGATTATGCTATGTGGAGTAATTTGATGCGATTTCATCTAACCTCTCTCCACAAAAGATTATGGGATGTTGTTGAGTATGGTGTACAGGTACCATCCGTAGGGGATGAAGACTACGACACGGACGAAGTGGCCCAAATCGAGCACTTCAACTCCCAAGCCACAACCATTCTCCTTGCCTCACTAAGCAAGGAGGAATACAACAAAGTACAAGGGTTGAAAAACGCCAAGGAGATTTGGGACCTACTCAAGACGGCGCACAAGGGTGATGAACTCACAAAGATCACCAAGCGGGAAACGATCGAGGGGGAGCTCGGTCGCTTCCGTCTTCGCCAAGGGGAGGAGCCACAAGACATGTACAACCGGCTCAAAACCTTGGTGAACCAAGTGCGCAACCTCGGGAGCGCAAAATGGGATGACCACGAGGTGGTTAAGGTTATTTTAAGAGCACTTATTCTCCTTAACCCTACTCAAGTACAATTAATTCGTGGTAATCCTAGATATCCACTAATGACCCCCGAGGAAGTTATCGGGAATTTTGTGAGCTTTGAATGCATGATTAAGGGCTCCAAGAAGATCAACGAGCTTGATGAACCCTCCACATCCGAGGCGCAACCCGTGGCCTTCAAGGCAACGGAGGAGAAGAAGGAGGAGTCTACACCAAGTAGACAACCGATTGACGCCTCCAAGCTCGACAATGAGGAGATGGCCCTAATCATCAAAAGCTTTCGGCAAATCCTCAAGCAACGGAAGGGGAAGGACTACAAATCCCGTTCCAAGAAGGTTTGCTACAAGTGTGGTAAGCCCGGTCACTTTATTGCTAAATGTCCATTATCAAGTGATAGTGACAGGGGCGACGACAAGAAGGGCAAGAGGAAGGAGAAGAAGAAGTACTACAAGAAGAAGGGCGGCGATGCCCATGTTTGTCGGGAGTGGGACTCCGACGAAAGCTCAAGCGACTCCTCCGACGACGAGGACGCCGCCAACATCGTCGTCACCAAGGGCCTCCTCTTCCCCAACGTCGGCCACAAGTGCCTCATGGCCAAGGACGGCAAAAAGAAGGTAAAATCAAAGTCCTCCACTAAATATGAAACATCTAGTGATGAGGATGATGATAAAAATGAAGAGGATAATTTGCGTATTCTTTTTGCCAACCTTAACATGGAACAAAAGGAAAAATTAAATGAGCTAATTAGTGCCATCCATGAAAAGGATGATCTCTTGGATTCCCAAGAGGACTTCCTAATCAAGGAAAACAAGAAACATGTTAAGGTTAAAAATGCTTATGCTCTAGAGGTAGAAAAATGTAACAAATTAACTAGTGAGCTAAGCACATGCCATGACACTATTGCCAACCTTAGAAATGAAAATGTTAAATTAATTGCTAAGGTTGATTCTCATGTTTGCATTGATCCTAGAAATGATAATGTTGATTTGCTTGCTAGGATTGATGAGTTGAATTTTTCTATCGCTAGCCTTAGAAATGAAAATGAGAAATTAATTGCTAAGGCTAAGGATTTTGATGTTTGCAATACTACCATTTCCGACCTTAGAACTAAAAATGATATGTTGCATGCTAAGGTTGTTGAACTTAAATCTTGCAAACCCTCTACATCTAATGTTGAGCATGTTTCCATTTGTACTAGATGTAGAGATATTAATGTTGATGCTATCCATGATCACCTAGCCTTAATTAAAAAACAAAATGATCACATAGCACAACTTAATGCTAAAATTAGAGAGCATGACTTAGAAAATGAAAAATTTAAATTGGCTAGAAGCATGCTCTATAATGGGAGACGCCCTGGCATTAAGGATGGCATTGGCTTCCAAAGGGGAGACAATGTCAAAATTAATGCCCCTCCAAAGAACTTGTCTAACTTTGTTAAGGGCAAGGCTCCCATGCCTCAGGATAACGAGGGTTACATTTTGTACCCTGCCGGCTATCCTGAGAGCAAGATTAAGAAAATTCATTCTAGGAAGTCTCACTCTGGCCCCAATCATGCTTTTATGTATAAGGGTGAGACATCTAGATCTAGGCAACCAACCCATGCCAAGTTGCCTAGAAAGAAAACTACTAGTGCATCAAATGATCATACCATTTCATTTAAAACTTTTGATGCATCTTATGTTTTAACTAACAAATCAGGCAAGGTAGTTGCCAAGATTGTTGGGGGCAAACACAAGGGCTCCAAGACTTGTGTTTGGGTACCCAAAGTTCTTGTATCTAATGCCAAAGGACCCAAAACCGTTTGGGTACCTAAAACAAAGAACTAAACTTGTTTTGTAGGTTTATGCATCCGGGGGCTCAAGTTGGATACTCGACAGCGGGTGCACAAACCACATGACAGGGGAGAAAAGGATGTTCTCCTCATATGAGAAAAACCAAGATCCCCAACGAGCTATCACATTCGGGGATGGAAACCAAGGTTTGGTCAAAGGTTTGGGAAAAATTGCTATATCCCCTGACCATTCCATTTCTAATGTTTTTCTTGTAGATTCCTTAGATTACAATTTGCTTTCCGTATCCCAATTATGTCAAATGGGCTACAACTGTCTTTTTACTGATATTGGTGTTACTGTCTTTAGAAGAAGTGATGATTCAATAGCTTTTAAGGGAGTGTTAGAGGGTCAGCTATACCTAGTAGATTTTCATAGAGCTGAACTCAACACTTGCTTGATTGCTAAGACTAACTTGGGTTGGCTCTGGCACCGCCGACTAGCCCATGTTGGAATGAAGAATCTTCACAAGCTTCTAAAGGGAGAACACATTTTGGGACTAACCGATGTTCATTTTGAGAAAGACAGGATTTGTAGTGCATGCCAAGCCGGGAAGCAAGTTGGTGTTCATCATCCACACAAAAACATCATGACTACCGACAGGCCACTGGAGCTCCTACACATGGATCTATTCGGCCCGATCGCTTACATAAGCATCGGCGGTAGTAAGTATTGCCTTGTAATTGTGGATGACTATTCTCGCTTCACTTGGGTATTCTTTTTACAGGACAAATCTCATACCCAAGAGACTTTAAAGGGATTCTTGAGACGTGCTCAAAATGAGTTCGGCTTAAGGATCAAGAAAATTAGAAGCGACAATGGGACGGAGTTCAAGAACTCTCAAATAGAAGGCTTTCTTGAGGAGGAGGGCATCAAGCATGAGTTCTCTTCTCCCTACACTCCACAACAAAATGGTGTAGTGGAGAGGAAGAATCGAACTCTATTGGACATGGCAAGAACCATGCTTGATGAGTACAAGACACCGGATCGGTTTTGGGCCGAGGCGGTCAACACCGCCTGCTACGCCATCAACCGATTATATCTTCACCGAATCCTCAAGAAGACATCTTATGAACTCCTAACCGAGCAAGTTGATCTTGATGATGTAGGTGAAGAACAGGCTCCATGCATAGCGCTAAGGAACATGTCCATCGGGGATGTGTGTCCTAAGGAATCCGAAGAGCCTCCAAATGCACAAGATCAACCATCCTCCTCCACACAAGTATCTCCACCAACTCAAGTTGAGGATGAGGCTCAAGATGTTGAACAAGAAGATCAAGAAGATGAGCCACCTCAAAATGACGGCAACGATCAAGGGGGAGATTCAAATGATGAAGACAAGGAGGATGAACAACCAAGGCCGCCACACCCAAGAGTCCACCAAGCAATCCAACGAGATCACCCCGTCGACACCATCCTCGGCGATATTCATAAGGGGGTAACTACTCGATCTCGTGTTGCTCATTTTTGTGAACATTACTCTTTTGTTTCCTCTATTGAGCCACACAGGGTAGAGGAAGCTCTTCAAGATTCGGATTGGGTGATGGCGATGCAAGAGGAGCTCAACAATTTCACGAGGAATGAGGTATGGCACTTAGTTCCACGTCCTAACCAAAATGTTGTAGGAACCAAGTGGGTCTTCCGCAACAAGCAAGACGAGCATGGTGTGGTGACTAGGAACAAAGCTCGACTCGTGGCCAAGGGATATTCACAAGTCGAAGGTTTGGATTTTGGTGAAACCTATGCACCCGTAGCTAGGCTTGAGTCAATTCGTATATTATTAGCCTATGCTACTTACCATGGCTTCAAGCTTTATCAAATGGACGTGAAGAGTGCCTTCCTCAATGGACCAATCAAGGAGGAGGTCTATGTTGAGCAACCTCCCGGCTTTGAAGACAGTGAGTACCCTAACCATGTTTATAGGCTCTCTAAGGCGCTTTATGGGCTCAAGCAAGCCCCAAGAGCATGGTATGAATGCCTTAGAGATTTCCTTATTGCAAATGGCTTCAAAGTCGGCAAGGCCGATCCTACTTTATTCACTAAGACTCTTGACAATGATTTGTTTGTATGCCAAATTTATGTTGATGATATCATATTTGGGTCTACTAACAAATCTACATGTGAAGAATTTAGTAGGATCATGACACAAAAATTCGAGATGTCAATGATGGGGGAGTTGAAGTATTTTCTAGGATTCCAAGTGAAGCAACTCCAAGAAGGCACCTTCATTAGCCAAACAAAGTATACTCAAGATATCCTAAGCAAGTTTGGGATGAAGGATGCCAAGCCCATCAAGACACCCATGGGAACAAATGGGCATCTCGACCTCGACACGGGAGGTAAGTCCGTGGATCAAAAGGTATACCGGTCGATGATTGGATCATTGCTTTATTTATGTGCATCTCGACCGGACATTATGCTTTCCGTTTGCATGTGTGCAAGATTCCAAGCCGACCCTAAGGAATCACACCTTACGGCCGTGAAACGAATCTTGAGATATTTGGCTTTTACTCCTAAGTTTGGGCTTTGGTACCCTCGGGGATCCACTTTTGATTTGATTGGTTATTCGGATGCCGATTGGGCAGGGTGTAGGATTAATAGGAAGAGCACATCGGGGACTTGCCAGTTCTTGGGAAGATCCTTGGTGTCTTGGGCTTCAAAGAAGCAAAATTCGGTCGCTCTTTCTACCGCCGAAGCCGAGTACATTGCCGCAGGTCATTGTTGCGCGCAATTGCTTTGGATGAGGCAGACCCTGCGGGACTACGGTTACAAATTAACCAAAGTCCCTTTGCTATGTGACAATGAGAGTGCAATCAAAATGGCCGACAATCCCGTCGAGCACAGCCGCACTAAGCACATAGCCATTTGGTATCATTTTCTTCAGGATCACCAACAAAAGGGGGATATCGAGATTTCTTACATTAACACTAAAGATCAATTAGCCGATATCTTTACCAAGCCTCTTGATGAACAATCTTTTACCCGACTTAGGCATGAGCTTAATATTCTAGATTCTAGGAATTTCTTTTGCTAGTCTTGCACACATAGCTCATAAATATACCTTTGATCATGTCTCTTTTATATATGCTATGACTAATGTGTTTTCAAGTGGATTTCAAACCAAGTCATAGGTATATTGAAAGGGAATAGGAGTCTTCGGCGAAGATAAAGGCTTCCACTCCACTCTACTACTCATCCTTCGCCGTCGCTCCGCATCATCTCTCCAACTTTGGTATACTCTTCACTCATTCATTTCATGACCAAAGGGGGAGAAAGTACCTCATTGGGCTCTAATGATTCCGTTTTTGGCGATTCATGCCAAAGGGGGAGAAAATATGAGCCCAAAGCAAAAGGACCGCACCACCACCTAATTTTATAAATTTGTTGATTGGAAAATTTCAAAATTGGTATCTCTTTATGTTCTAAAGGGGGAGCAAGTAGTATTTTCAAAATTGATGAAAACCCTCTTGAACACTAAGAGGAGGATCTCATTCAGGGGGAGTTTTGTTTAGTCAAAGGAAAAGCATTTGAACAAAGGAAGAAAATTTCAAATCTTGAAAATGCTTTGCAAAATCTTATTCATTTACCTTTGACTATCTTGCAAAATGACTTTGAAAAGGATTTACAAAAGAGTTTGCAAAAACAAAACTTATGGTGCAAATGTGGTCCAATATGTCAAAAACAAAGAAACCATCCATGCGCATCACATAAGTATTTATATTGGCTCAATTCCAAGCAACCTTTGCACTTACATTATGTAAACTAGTTCAATTATGCACTTCTATATTTGCTTTGGTTTGTGTTGGCATCAATCACCAAAAAGGGGGAGATTGAAAGGGAATTAGGCTTACACCTAGTTCCTAATTAATTTTGGTGGTTGAATTGCCCAACACAAATATTGGACTAACTAGTTTACTCTAGTGCATAAGTTATACAGGTGCAAAAGGTTCACATTCAGTCAATAAAAAGACCAAGTGTTGGATTCAACAAAGGAGCAATGAGGCAACCGAGGGCACCTCTGGCTGAAGGCACCGGACTGTCCGGTGTGCACCGGACATGTCCGGTGCGCCCAGAGGACTTCGACTCAAACTCTTCGCCCTCGGGAATTCTCGGAAGCCGGCGCGCTATAATTCACCGGACTGTCCGGTGTGCACCGGACATATCCGGTGCTCCAAGGAAACGCGGCATCCGGAACTCGCCAGCCTCGGGTTCGCTCGGCAGCCACTCCGCTAAAATTCACCGGACTGTCCGGTGTGCACCGGACTGTCCGGTGTACCAGCGGAGCAACGGCTCCCTGCGGCGCCAACGGCTCCCTGCGGTGCATTTAATGCGCGCGCAGCGCGCGCAGACGTCAGGATCGCCCATACCGGTGCACCGGACATCAAACAGTACTTGTCCGGTGTGCACCGGACACCCAGGAGGGCCCAGAAGTCAGAAGCTCCAACGGTCAGAATCCAACGGCAATGGTGACGTGGCAGGGGCACCGGACTGTCCGGTGTGCACCGGACTGTCCGGTGCGCCATCGAACAGACAGGTTCCAGCAACGGTCACTTTTGGTGGTTGGGGCTATAAATACCCCAACCACCCCACATTCATTGCCATCCAAGTTTTCCACTTCTCAACTATTACAAGAGCTCTAGCATTCAATTCTAGACACACCAAATAGATCAAGTCCTCTCCAAATTCCACACAACTCCATAGTGACTAGAGAGAGTGATTTGCTTGTGTTCTTTCGAGCTCTTGCGCTTGGATCGCATTCTTTTCTTTCTCACTTGTTCTTGTGATCAATCTCAATTGTAACCAAGGCAAGAGGCACCAATTGTGTGGTGGCCCTTGCGGGGAAGCTTTGTTCCCGTTTGATTGAGAAGAAGAGAAAGCTCACTCGATCCGTGGGATCGTTTGAGAGAGGGAAGGGTTGAAAGAGACCCGGCCTTTGTGGCCTCCTCAACGGGGAGTAGGTTTGCGAGAACCGAACCTCGGTAAAACAAATCCTCGTGTCACACTCTTATTTGCTTACGATTTGTTTTGCGCCCTCTCTCGCGGACTCGTTTCTTTATTACTAACGCTAACCCGGCTTGTAGTTGTGATTATTTTTGTAAATTTCAGTTTCGCCCTATTCACCCCCCTCTAGGCGACTATCAGTTACCAAGTCCAGAGAAATCCCAACAGAGGTCGGGCTCGCCATCTTCTTCGGACCCCAAGGGCCCGTAGGTCGAGACGGTCGTCAGCCGGTCCCAGGGTGACCGCACACGATACCCCAGAGGGTTTGGACTCGCCTCTATGAGAGTGTCCACCGAAGCGGAGTTGCTTGGCGGGTCGAGGCCGAATCCAAAAGACACGAGATGGGAATCGGTCGACACCTTTTGGTCGACGGGCGGTGACGAAGTCACGTCGGGGACTGACTGCACTGTCGTCTCAGGTACGAGGGTGACGCCCAGCAAGTCCTTCGCGAGCATGCTGGCGTCGTCCATTTGCTTGAGGTTGGTGCGTTGCGGGGAGATGGCACTCGTCTTCGTCTCAGACGCGAGGCCGATGCCCGACGCGCTCCCCGTTGGGGCGCCGGCGCCGTCAACTCGCTCGACAGCCAACAAGGTGCCGCCTCCTGCTTGGCCTAGGTTGCCCCGCCTCCTCCTCCGTCGGCGGGGGAGGGGACGGGACAAGCCCGAATGTTGTCCTTCCAACACGTGGGGAAGGCGTCGTCGATTTCCCCGCCGGCGGGCGGGTTGTCGACCGCCATTGTCGCTGTCACGCGGCGGGAGAAGGAGTATCATGTCGTAGCTGCCGTCGAGGGACATGAACTTAAGACTCCCGAAACGGAGCACCGTCCCGGGTTCGAGAGGTTGCTGGAGACTGCCCATCTGGAGCTTGACGGAAAGCTGTTCGTCAACACGCAGCAGGCCCCTACCTGGCGCGCCAACTGTCGGTGTTTCGAAACTCGGGGGGTCCCTGGACCGATGAGTGAATTGTCGCCGCGTGCCCCAGCCCAGATGGGTCGGCGCGAGGCGGAACGCGAAGGGGGGGGAGAGAGCAGCCGGAGGGAGACAGGCGTGGGAGGTGGAACCCACGGCCTTCGTGTTAGCCCCGCGCCCAGGTCGGGTGCGCTTGCAGTAGGGGGTTACAAGCGTCCACGCGGGAGGGAGCGAGCGGCCTTGCGCGAGCGCCGTCCCGTCCTTCCCCACGCGGCCAACCCTCTGTAAGAGGGCCCTGGACCTCCCTTTTATAGGCGTAAGGAGAGGATCCAGGTGTACAATGGGGGTGTAGCAGTGTGCTAACGTGTCTAGCGGGGGAGAGCTAGCGCCCTAAGTACATGCCATCGTGGCAGCCGGAGAGGTCTTGGCACCCAGTTCGCGTGGTGTCGTGGCCGTCGGAGGAGCGCTGAAGCCTGGCGGAAGGACAACTGTCGGGGTTGTCGAGTCCTTGTTGACGTCCTCTTGCTTCCGTAAGGGGGCTAAGAGCCGCCGTCGTCACAGGGCATGCGGGGCGCCATCATTGCTCGTATGGTGGAGCGAACCAGATGGGACGCCGGTCTTGTTCCCCGTAGCCTGAGTCAGCTCGGGGTAGGGTAATGATGGCGCTTCCTGTTGACGTGGTCGTTCCGTACCCTAGGTTGGGCGAGGTGGAGGCTCCTCCGAGGTCGAGGTCGAGTCTGTCTTCCAAGGTCGAGGTCGAGTCCGAGCCCCCGGGTTGGACGAGGCGGAGACCGTCGGCTGAGGCCAGGGCTGAGTCCGAG
Organism: Zea luxurians; assembly: GCA_029449295.1. Classification (NCBI taxonomy): domain Eukaryota; kingdom Viridiplantae; phylum Streptophyta; class Magnoliopsida; order Poales; family Poaceae; genus Zea; species Zea luxurians. Next base: position 28,822,256 of record JAOPSE010000003.1, read on the forward strand.
CCCTGGGGTCGGGCGAGGCGGAGTTCGTCGTCTTCCGGAGCTGAGCCCGAGTCCGAGCCCTGGGGTCGGGCGAGGCGGAGTTCGTCGTCTTCCGGGGCTGTGCCCGAGTCCGAGCCCTGGGGTCGGGCGGAGCGGAGTTCGCCGTCTTCCGGGGCTGTGCCCGAGTCCGAGCCCTGGGGTCGGGCGAGGCGGAGTTCGTCGTCTTCCGGGGCTGTGCCCGAGTCCGAGCCCTAGGGTCGGGCGGAGCGGAGTTCGCCGTCTTCCGGGGCTGAGCCCGAGTCCGAGCCCTGGGGTCGGGCAGAGCGGAGTTCGCCGTCTTCCGGGGCTGAGCCCTGGGGCCGGCAGAGCGGAGTTCGCCGTCTTCCGGGGCTGAGCCCGAGTCTGAGCCCTGGGGTCGGGCGAAGCGGAGTTTCCTATGACGCCTGAGGCCGGACTTGGCTGCTGTCAGCCTCACTCTGTCGAGTGGCTCAGCAGTCGGAGCGGCGCAGGCGGCGCTGTCCCCTTGTCAGACCGGTCAGTGGAGCGGCGAAGTGACTGCGGTCACTTCGGCTCTGTCGACTGGAGGGCGTGCGTCAGAATAAAGGTGTCAGGCCACCTTTGCATTAAATGCCCCTGCGATTTGGTCAGTTGGCGTGGCGATTTTGCCAAGGTTGCTTCTTGGTGAAGACTCGGCCTCGGGCGAGCTGAAGGTGTGTTCGTTGCTGGAGGGGGTCCTCGGGCGAGACGTAGATCCTCCGGGGTCGGCTGCCCTTGCCCGAGGCTGGGCTCGGGCGAGGCGCGATCGCGTCCCTCGAATGGACCGATCCTTGACTTAATCGCACCCATCAGGCCTTTGCAGCTTTGTGCTGATGGGGGTTACCAGCTGAGATTTAGGAGTCTTGAGGGTACCCCTAATTATGATCTCCGACAGTTCTCTTTCTGAGACCATGATTTGGTGGGACAGGGAAGCCTCCACGTATAAATTTTTATTACTTCAGATAGACTAGTAATGGATATTATTGGTTTGACCATTTTTTTGTTAGACATGGGATTTTGTGATTCTTATAGAGTTCAATTGAAATTGTCTATTAGACCAAGATCATAAATCCAACATCCTGTATGCCCACTACTGTGACAGTTCAGTAGCACCTGTTTGGTCGGTGCACAGTGCACTGCAACGTCGGACGGGGAGCAGGCGCCTACGTCTACATGGCACGCCTGGGCCGGGCGCCACCGCTGGAGCCTGGAGCACCGCGTACGGCCCGACCTGATGCTGATGGGAGGCAACGCTGCACTGCCCAGCCAGCGTGGAACGAGATAGTCTGCACTCTGCAGTCAGCCAATACGACTTGCCTCTGCAGTCGCTTCATCCGAGCCGTTTGTTGTGGATCCAACCGTTAACAAGTGTCAGGCTCTCCATTTCTCTTTAAGCTGGATGTCCTTGTTTGCACTTCTATGTTTTTTGTCCAACCGAGTTCTTCTATGCGCGGATTTCCTTCCAATTCAGATGCGCGGATTTCCTTTTTTATGCAACAAGCTGAAGTTGATGTCCCCTTCCAAGTTAATTCGATTTCTCATGGGAAGAAAAATAAGAGAATGCCAGAGCTGTGGCACAAGTCACCGTCGCGCCAAAAAAAAAACAGAACCGGCGCCAAAAATACTTAGCTTCAGCGCCAGCCGTGGCTAATGACGTGTTGGGCCGGGAATTAATGGGCCGGAAGCTAGCTTGGAAGGACAAAGCACATAGAAGGCATAGCTGTTCGATCTGTGATAGACGGCAGGCACGGATCGCGTGACTGCACAGGCAAGTCGTATCGGCTGACCCCATCCCTGCAGCTGCGGCACGGCGCGCGGCTCCGCTTTCCCGGCGCCGAGGGAATCCCCGCGCTCGGCCGCATGGGCCATGGCCGCGTGGCTGCCGGCTACCGCGCGCGGCGCGGGCCCGTGCCCAGCCACGAGTTGTCTTGTCTACTACCACGGGGTGCTGGCGGTGGGTGATGGTAGTAGGGTGGCGACGGGACGTCGGAGTGGAGTGTTGCGTGCGTCCTGCTGCCGCCCCCCGCCCGTCCTGGCGTCCTCTGGTGTGGGTCAGCCGACCGTGGTGCTGTGGTGTGGTGTGGCGTGGGGATCTTTGTGCTTTGACGGGGTCGTGCAGCAGAGCACTCACACGTCCCATCCGGTCTCGTCGTGGGCTCGCGGCTCGCCGCTCCGGTCCGGCCAGGGATGGATGGGATGCCGCCGAGTCCTGCGATTCCGCTGTGCTGCCCGTTGTTTCATTGGCCGATCAAATCAGTGGAGGGGCCCTCGACGCGACCACACGGCTTGCAAAGAATTCGAGGGACGACCAGGGCCCACGGGCGGTGTTCCAGCTGCCCATCTTGCACCGAGTTGCAGACCGTGCTTGCAAATTGCATCCAGCGCACCGCGCTCACAACTCACAAGAAACGTAGTAGTAAACATATTCTATGGTCCCTGGAGGATCAGAAAAATGTTACTTGATCGCTGTGCACGAGCGTCTCCTTGCTCCAACAGCGGCTGTGATCGATGCCCGTTCACGGTTCACCAGGGTCGTAGACTCCAGCCGTCCAGCGTCTCCTTGCTAGAGCAACTGCATCAGGACCCAAAAAAATCTTCTCCCAATCCTATTTTAGAGGGAAAAAAAGAAAAAAATGGTCACCAACAACTCCCTAAAACTTGTCATCCATTCTCGGTGTGAGTAATAAAAAGAAAAAAACTTGTCATCCAACTCTCTGATCCGGACACCCACGCTCCATTTGTCATCGTCATGACGCCGATACATTTGATGGGCCTCATCTCGCTCGCCACGACCATGCGATCCATTCTCGATGGTCATCAAGCTTGGTGAACCAGCCCATTCTCGATGGTCATCAAGCTTGGTGAACCAGCGAGTCCTAACTTCATGTCGGAGAGGCCGCCTGACACCGTTCCTTTTCCGGTGCCCCTGTTCAAGGAGATACACATTCAACAGATAAGTATGGCTTTGATTCGGTCAGCAAGAACTTACGTCCCGTTTGGATCACTGGAATTGAATTCCATTATAATAATAGTAATTTAAGCATATGTCAATTAAGCTAATTCAATTTTATGCAAAATATATTTGTATACTATTATTAGCAAGATTGAGAGCACCTAGAGGGAGGGGTGAATAGGTGATCCTGTAAAATCAAACACTAAATAGGCACAAAACTTAGTTATTAAAGTGTTAGTGCGACTAAGTAGCTTTGAAACGAGTTCTTGTAAACAAAACAATCACAGAGAAAGCAACACAAGAGACACACGGTTTTTATCTCATGGTTTGGCCAAGTAACACTTGCCTACTTCCACGTTGTGGCGTCCCAATGGACGAGGGTTGCACTCAACCCCTTTCAAGTGATCCGATGATTAACTTGAATACCACGGTCTTTTCTTTTTGAGTATTTTCCCGCTTGCGAGAAATCTCCACAATTTAGAGTCTCTCGCCGTTACAGTGATGATCACAAAAGAAACACATAAATAAGGGAGGGAAAATCAACACACACAAGATTCAATCTGCAGCACACCCACGCACACAAGTGAAGACTTGAGCTTAAATGACAACACGAGGAGTTCACAACTCGAATGGAGCTCAAATCACTAACACGACGAAGCAAATGCGTGGGAGCGGAGTCTGGATGTCTTAGTATGCTTAGAGAATGCTTGGTGCCTGCTCCATGCGCCTAGGGGTCTCTTTTATAGCCCCAAGACAGCTAGGAGTCGTTGGAGATCAACATGTAAGGCTATCCTTGCCTTCTATCGAGTGCCGCACCGGACAGTCCGGTGCGCCACCGGACAGCCACTGTAGCATGTCCGGTGTGCGATTTCCTTCCAAATCGGGCACAGTCGACCGTTGCTTCTCGGAGCCGGTTGGCGCACCGGACACTGTCCGGTGCACCACCGGACAGTCCGGTGAATTATAGCCACGTCGCCTTGTTCTTTTTCTCGAGAGCGACGAGTTCGCCGCGGATGACTCACCGGACAGTCCGGTGCACCACTGGATAGTCCGGTGAATTATAGTCGTACAACTCCATCGATTCCCGAGAGTAGGTAGTTCACCGGAGGCTCACCTGGGGCACTGGACACTGTCCGGTGCACCACCGGACAGTCCGGTGTGCCAGGCCGACTCTTTTCCAATTCATTTCTTCTCTCCTCGGCACTGTTTCTAGCACTTAGATAACCATGTTAGTACTCAAAAACAATTCACTAAGTCTAGAAACATAACTTGTCTTTGATTTGCACATTTTGCTTGTTTAGCACATAAGAGTTCAAAATATTTGTGTTGGACACTTAATCACCAAAATAATTATAGAAATGGCCCAAGGGCACATTTCCCTTTCAATCTCCCCATTTTTGGTGATTTATGCCAACACATCAAAAAGCAACAAAAAGAGTGCAACATTAATGCAATTGAAGACCAAATTAATTTTTGCTTATGATTTGGCATATTTGAATCACTCTTTGCCACCACTTGGTTTGTTTTTGTAAATCAATTTCGTTTTCCTATTTCGAAGTCAAACACACTTGTTTAGGCACAATGAGAGATATTCCAAGAGTGAAATTGATCAAGTGCCAAAAACTCCCCCTTTTTCCCATAATCAAAATTCTCCCCCATAAGAGACCGAATTTTGCAATAAGAGCATTTTGGGCAAAATGCAAATTCTAGCTCTACTATTTTTGAAATTCACAAGTGGTAGCTGATCCATTTGCTTTGGCCTTAATTTCTCCCCTTTGACATTAAGCACCAAAACAGGATCATTTTTTGCCCTTTTAACCCCATTACTTCACCAAAAAATGTCAATTCAGAGCAAAAGGCAAATAGAGCATAAGAATGAACTTGGAATTAAGTACATTAATACCGGAGTGCAGTGAAAGTCTTAGCATCATCCAAGTCCATTTTTCCCTTTCAATGCACCTTTGAGACTGCATCAAGGGTACTCAACCAAACAGGTAAGTATCAAAGGGTCAAGTTGTAGCACATCTCCCCCTTAATATGTGCACCATTTGCATATGGACTTGTGAGGTCTGGGGATGACGTATACAACTTGGGCACCACAAATAAACAATAATGGATTTAATTGCATAAAGTGACATGATCAAAGACATAGAACGCATGTATGCTAGAGATCAATCCAAGTTACGCGAATCTAAGATATTTAGCTCACTACGCAACCTGCAAAACCTTTTCTCATCTAAAGGCTTAGTGAAGATATCGGCTAGCTGGTTCTCGGTGCTAATATGGTACACCTCGATATCTCCCTTTTGCTGGTGGTCTCTTAGGAAGTGATGCCGGATGTCTATGTGCTTAGTGCGACTGTGTTCAATAGGATTATCCGTCAAGCGGATTGCACTCTCATTGTCACATAGGAGTGGGACTTTGCTCAGATTGTAGCCAAAGTCCCGGAGGGTTTGCCTCATCCAAAGTAGTTGCGTGCAACACTGTCCTTGAAAGGGAATTAGGCTTTCACCTAGTCCCTAATTAATTTTGGTGGTTGAATTGCCCAACACAAATATTTGGACTAACTAAGTTTGCTCTAGTGTATAAGTTATACAGGTGCCAAAGGTTCACACTTAGCCAATAAAAAGACCAAGTATTGGGTTCAACAAAAGAGCAAAGGGACAACCGAAGGCACCTCTGGCCTGGCGCACCGGACTGTCCGGTGTGCCACCGGACATGTCCGGTGCACCAGAGGACTCCAGCTCAAACTCGTCACCGTCGGGAAAATCCAGAGGCAACTCCACTATAATTCACCGGACTGTCCGGTGTACACCGGACTGTCCGGTGTACACCGGACTGTCCGGTGTACACCGGACTGTCCGGTGTACACCGGACTGTGTCCGGTGCTCCAAGGAAGAGCGGCCTCCGGAACTCGGCAGCCTCAGGAATTCGCTTCGGCTGCTCCGCTATAATTCACCGGACATGTCCGGTGTACACCGGACTGTCCGGTGTAACTGCGGGGCAACGGCTACTTCGCGCCAACGGTCACCTGCAACAGCAATTAATGCGCGCCAGAGCGCGCAGAAGTTAGGCACGCGCGTAGTGGCGCACCGGACACTCTACAGTACATGTCCGGTGCACCACCGAACATCCAGGCGGGCCCAGAAGTCAGAGCTCCAACGGTCGGAACCCTAACGGCCTGGTGACGTGGCTGTCGCACCGGACTGTCCGGTGCGCCATTCGACAGACAGCCTCCACCCCAACGGCTAGTTTGGTGGTTGGGGCTATAAATACCCCCAACCACCCCCCATTCAAGTCATCCAAGTTTTCCCACTTCAACTACTTACAAGAGCTCTAGCATTCAATTCTAGACACACCAAAGTGATCAAATCCTCTCCAAATTCCACACAACGCCCTAGTGATTAGTGAGAGAGATTTGCTTGTGTTCTTTCGAGCTCTTGTGCTTGGATTGCTTTCTTTCTTCTTTGATTCTTCATTGCGATCAAATTCACTTGTAATTGAGGCAAGAGACACCAATCTTGTGGTGGTCCTTGTGGGAACTTTGTGTTCCAAGCATTTGAGAAGAGAAAGCTCACTCGGTCCGAGGGACTGTTTGAGAGAGGGAAAGGGTTGAAAAAGACCCGGCCTTCGTGGCCTCCTCAACGGGGAGTAGGTTTGCTAGAACCGAACCTCGGTAAAACAAATCCGCGTGTCACACTCTTCATTCGCTTGTGATTTGTTTTGCGCCCTCTCTCGGACTCATTATTATTTCTAACGCTAACCCGTCTCGTAGTTGTGTTTATATTTGTAAATTTCAGTTTCGCCCTATTCACCCCCCCCCCCCCTCTAGGCGACTTTCAATTGGTATCAGAGCCCGGTGCTTCATTAGAGCCTAACCGCTCGAAGTGATGTCGGGAGATCACACCAAGAGGGAGATGGAGACCGGCGACAAGCCCACTACGAGCCACAGGAGCACTTCATCGGAAGAGTCCCGCACCAAAAGGAAGGAGAAGAAGAAGGACTCCTCCAAACGGAAGGAGAAAAGATCTTCTTCTTCACACCACAAAGAGAAGAAGGAAAAATCCTCTTCCCACAAGCCGCATCGGAGTGGGGACAAGAAAAAGAGGATGAGGAAGGTGGTCTACTACGAGACCGATTCTTCATCGACATCCACCTCCGGCTCCGACGCGGCGTCCGTCACTTCTAAGCGCCAAGAGCGCAAGAAGTATAGTAAGATCCCCTTACGCTACCCTCGCGTTCCTAAACATACACCTTTGCTTTCCGTCCCATTAGGCAAACCACCAACGTTTGATGGTGAAGACTATGCTAGGTGGAGTGATTTAATGCGATTTCATCTAACCTCACTCCACAAAAGTATATGGGATGTTGTTGAGTTTGGTGTACAGGTACCATCTGTAGGGGATGAAGACTATGATGTGGATGAAGTGGCCCAAATCGAGCACTTCAACTCCCAAGCCACAACCATTCTCCTCGCCTCTCTAAGTAGAGAAGAATATAACAAGGTACAAGGATTGAAGAATGCGAAGGAGATTTGGGACTTACTCAAGACCGCGCACGAAGGTGATGAACTCACCAAGATCACCAAGCGGGAAACGATCGAGGGGGAGCTCGGTCGCTTCCGTCTTCGCCAAGGAGAGGAGCCACAAGATATGTACAACCAGCTCAAAACCTTGGTGAACCAAGTGCGCAACCTCGGGAGCAAGAAATGGGATGACCACGAGGTGGTTAAGGTTATTTTAAGATCACTTATTTTCCTTAACCCTACTCAAGTACAATTAATTCGTGACAACCCAAGATATACACTAATGACTCCCGAGGAAGTAATCGGGAATTTTGTGAGCTTTGAATGTATGATTAAAGGCTCAAAGAAGATCAACGAGCTTGATGAACCCTCCACGTCCGAAGCACAACCGGTGGCATTTAAGGCGACGGAGGAGAAGAAGGAGGAGTCTACACCGAGTAGACAACCAATTGACGCCTCCAAGCTCGACAATGAGGAGATGGCTTTAATCATCAAAAGCTTTCGCCAAATCCTCAAGCAACGGAAGGGGAAGGATTACAAATCCCGTTCCAAGAAGGTTTGCTACAAGTGTGGTAAGCCCGGTCACTTTATTGCTAAATGTCCATTATCAAGTGACAGTGACAGGGATAACGACAAGAAGGGCAAGAGGAGAGAAAAGAAAAGGTACCACAAGAAGAGGGGCGGTGATGCCCATGTTTGCCGGGAGTGGGACTCCGACGAGAGCTCCACCGAGTCCTCCTCCGACGAGGACGCCGCCAACATCGCCGTCACCAAGGGACTCCTCTTCCCCAACGTCGGCCACAAGTGCCTCATGGCAAAGGACGGCAAAAAGAAGAAGGTTAAATCTAAATCCTCCACTAAATATGAGTCTTCTAGTGATGAAAATGCTAGTGATGAGGAGGATAACTTGCGTATCCTTTTTGCCAACCTTAGCATGGAACAAAAGGAAAAAATAAATGAATTAATTAGTGCTATTCATGAAAAGGATGACTTTTTGGATTCCCAAGAGGACTTCCTAATTAAGGAAAACAAGAAACATGTTAAGGTTAAAAATGCTTATGCTCTAGAATTAGAAAAATGTCAAAAACTATCTAGTGAGCTAAGCACTTGCCATGACATTATTGCCAACCTTAGAGATGAAAATGCTAAATTAATTGCTAAGGTTGATTCTCATGTTTGTAATGTTTCAACTTCCATTCCTAGAGATGATAATGTTGATTTACTTGCTAGGATTGATGAGTTGAACATTTCTCTTGCTTGCCTTAGAGATGAGAATGAGAAATTGTTTGCTAAGGCTAAAGAATTAGATGTTTGCAATATTACAATTTCCAATCTTAGAGATAACAATGATATTTTGCATGCTAAGATTGTTGAACTTAATTCTTGCAAACCCTCTACATCTACTATTGAGCATGTGTCTATTTGTGCTAGATGTAGAGATATTGATATTAATGCTATTCATGATCACATGGCTTTAATTAAACAACAAAATGATCATATAGCAATATTAGATGCTAAAATTGCCGAGCATAACCTAGAGAATGAAAAGTTTAAATTTGCTAGAAGTATGCTCTATAATGGGCGACGCCCTGGCATCAAGGATGGCATTGGCTTCCAAAGGGGAGACAATGTCAAACTTAATGCCCCTCTAAAGAACTTGTCTAACTTTGTTAAGGGCAAGGCTCCCATGCCTCAGGATAACGAGGGTTACATTTTGTACCCTGCAGGTTATCCTGAGAGCAAAATTAGGAAAATTCATTCTAGGAAGTCTCACTCTGGCCCTAACCATGCTTTTATGTATAAGGGTGAGACATCTAGCTCTAGGCAACCAACCCGTGCTAAGTTGCCTAGAAAGAAAACTCCTAGTGCATCAAATGATCATGACATTTCATTCAAAACTTTTGATGCATCCTATGTTTTGACTAACAAATCCGGCAAGGTAGTTGCCAAGTTTGTTGGGGGCAAACACAAGGACTCCAAGACTTGTGTTTGGGTACCCAAAGTTCTTGTTTCTAATGCCAAAGGACCCAAAACCGTTTGGGTACCTAAAGTCAAGAACTAAAATTGTTTTGTAGGTTTATGCATCCGGGGGCTCAAGTTGGATACTCGACAGCGGGTGCACAAACCACATGACAGGGGAGAAGAAGATGTTCTCCTCATATGAGAAAAACCAAGATCCCCAACGAGCTATCACATTCGGGGATGGAAACCAAGGGTTGGTCAAAGGTTTGGGAAAAATAGCTATATCTCCTAACCATTCCATTTCCAATGTTTTTCTTGTTGATTCACTGGATTACAATTTGCTTTCCGTTTCGCAATTATGTCAAATGGGCTATAACTGTCTATTCACTGATGTAGGTGTCACTGTCTTTAGAAGAAGTGATGATTCAATAGCTTTTAAGGGAGTGTTAGAGGGTCAGCTATACTTGGTAGATTTTGATAGAGCTGAACTTGACACTTGCTTAATTGCTAAGACTAACATGGGTTGGCTCTGGCATCGCCGACTAGCCCATGTTGGAATGAAGAATCTTCATAAGCTTCTAAAGGGAGAACACATTTTAGTACTAACAAATGTTCATTTTGAGAAAGACAGGATTTGTAGCGCATGCCAAGCCGGGAAGCAAGTTGGCACTCATCATCCACACAAGAACATCATGACAAGTGACAGGCCACTGGAGCTCCTACACATGGATTTATTCGGCCCGATCGCTTACATAAGCATCGGCGGGAGTAAGTACTATCTAGTTATTGTGGATGATTATTCTCGCTTCACTTGGGTGTTCTTTTTGCAGGAAAAATCCCATACCCAAGAGACCTTAAAGGGATTCTTGAGACGGGCTCAAAATGAGTTCGGCTTAAGGATCAAGAAAATTAGAAGCGACAACGGAACGGAGTTCAAGAACTCTCAAATTGAAGGCTTCCTTGAGGAGGAGGGCATCAAGCATGAGTTCTCTTCTCCCTACACCCCACAACAAAATGGTGTAGTGGAGAGGAAGAATCGAACTCTATTGGATATGGCAAGAACCATGCTTGATGAGTACAAGACACCGGATCGGTTTTGGGCCGAGGCGGTCAACACCGCCTGCTACGCCATCAACCGGTTATATCTACATCGAATCCTCAAGAAGACATCCTATGAACTCCTAACCGGTAAAAAGCCCAATATTTCATATTTTAGAGTTTTTGGTAGCAAATGCTTTATTCTTGTTAAAAAAGGTAGAAAATCTAAATTTGCTCCTAAAACTGTAGAATGCTTTTTACTAGGATATGACTCAAACACAAGGGCATATAGAGTCTTTAACAAGTCCTCAGGACTTGTGGAAGTTTTTTGTGACGTTGTATTTGATGAGACTAACGGCTCTCAAGTAGAGCAAGTTGATCTTGATGAGATAGGTGAAGAACAGGCTTCGTGCATCGCGCTAAGGAACATGTCCATTGGGGTTGTGTGTCCTAAGGAATCCGAAGAGCCTCCACATGCACAAGATCAACCAACCTCCTCCACGCAAGCATCTCCACCAACCCAAAATGAGGACGAGGCTCAAGTTGATAAAGAGGAAGAACACAATGATGAGCCACCTCAAGATGACGGCAATGATCAAGGGGGAGATGCAAATAATGAAGACAAGGAGGATGAAGAACCAAGGCCGCCACACCCAAGAGTCCATCAAGCAATACAACGAGATCACCCCGTCGACACCATCCTCGGCGACATTCATAAGGGGGTAACCACTCGATCTCGTGTTGCACATTTTTGTGAGCATTACTCTTTTGTTTCCTCTATTGAGCCACATAGGGTAGAGGAAGCACTTCAAGATTCGGATTGGGTGATGGCGATGCAAGAGGAGCTCAACAACTTCACTAGGAATGAGGTATGGCATTTAGTTCCACGTCCTAATCAAAATGTTGTAGGAACCAAGTGGGTCTTCCGCAACAAGCAAGACGAGCATGGTGTGGTGACAAGGAACAAAGCTCGACTCGTGGCCAAGGGGTATTCACAAGTCGAAGGTTTGGATTTTGGTGAAACCTATGCACCCGTAGCTAGGCTTGAGTCCATTCGCATATTATTAGCCTATGCTACTTACCATGGCTTCAAGCTTTATCAAATGGACGTGAAGAGTGCCTTCCTCAATGGACCAATAAAGGAGGAGGTCTATGTTGAGCAACCTCCCGGCTTTGAAGACAGTGAGTACCCTAACCATGTTTATAGGCTCTCTAAGGCGCTTTATGGGCTCAAGCAAGCCCCAAGAGCATGGTATGAATGCCTAAGAGATTTCCTTATAGCTAATGGCTTCAAAGTCGACAAGGCCGATCCTACTTTATTCACTAAAACTCTTGACAATGATTTGTTTGTATGCCAAATTTATGTTGATGATATTATATTTGGGTCTACTAACGAATCTACATGTGAAGAATTTAGTAGGATCATGACACAAAAATTCGAGATGTCTATGATGGGGGAGTTGAAGTATTTTCTAGGATTCCAAGTCAAGCAACTCCAAGAGGGCACCTTCATTAGTCAAACAAAGTATACTCAAGACATTCTAACCAAGTTTGGAATGAAGGATGCCAAGCCCATCAAGACACCCATGGGAACCAATGGGCATCTCGACCTCGACACGGGAGGTAAATCCGTCGATCAAAAGGTATACCGATCGATGATTGGTTCATTGCTTTATTTATGTGCATCTCGACCGGACACTATGCTTTCCGTTTGCATGTGTGCAAGATTCCAAGCCGACCCTAAGGAATCTCACCTTACGGCCGTAAAACGAATCTTGAGATATTTGGCTTATACTCCTAAGTTTGGGCTTTGGTACCCTCGGGGATCCACATTTGATTTAATTGGTTATTCGGATGCCGATTAGGCAGGGTGTAAGATTAATAGGAAGAGCACATCGGGGACTTGCCAGTTCTTGGGAAGATCCTTGGTGTCTTGGGCTTCAAAGAAGCAAAATTCGGTCGCTCTTTCTACCGCCGAAGCCGAGTATATTGCCGCAGGTCATTGTTGCGCGCAATTGCTTTGGATGAGGCAAACCCTGCGGGACTATGGTTACAAATTAACCAAAGTTCCCCTTCTTTGTGATAATGAGAGTGCAATCCGCATGGCGGATAATCCCGTTGAGCATAGCCGCACTAAGCACATAGCCATTCGGTATCATTTTCTTAGGGATCACCAACAAAAGGGGGATATCGAGATTGCATACATTAACACTAAAGACCAATTAGCCGATATCTTTACCAAGCCTCTTGATGAACAAACTTTTACCAAACTTAGGCATGAGCTCAATATTCTTGATTCTAGGAACTTTTTTTGCTAACTTGCACACATAGCTCATAAGTATACCTTTGATCATGTCTCTTTTATATATGCTATGACTAATGTGTTTTCAAGTGTATTTCAAACCAAGTCATAGGTATATTGAAAGGGAATTGGAGTCTTCGGCGAAGAAAAGGCTTCCACTCCACTCTACTACTCATCCGTCGCCGTCGCTCCGCTTCACTCTCCATCTTTGGTATAATTCTCACTCATATGTTTTATTTGCCAAAGGGGAGAAAGTAGTTAGAAAAGGGCCTATATTTCATTCCAAGTATCCGTTTTTGGCGATTAATGCCAAAGGGGGAGAAAGTATTGGCCCAAAGCAAAAGGACCGCACCACCACCCTAATTTTAAAATTAATGATGTTCAATTGGTAAATTTCAAATTGGTATCTCCTTGTGTTCTAAAGGGGGAGAAAGTAGCACCTTTTCAAAATTGATATCTTAAAACCCTCTTGAACACTAAGAGGAGAATTTATTTGAGAGGGAGTTTTGTTTAGTCAAAGGAAAAGCATTTGAAACAGGGGGAGAAAATTTCAAATCTTGAAAATGCTTCGCAAAATCTTATTCATTTACCTTTGACTGTTTGCAAAAGAACTTTGAAAAGGATTTACAAAAATAATTTGCAAAAACAAAACATGTGGTGCAAGCGTGGTCCAAAATGTTAAAAATAAAGAAACAATCCATGCACATCTAGTAAGTAACATTTATTGGCTCAATTCCAAGCAACCTTTGCACCTACATTATGCAAACTAGTTCAATTATGCACCTTTATATTTGCTTTGGTTTGTGTTGGCATCAATCACCAAAAAGGGGGAGATTGAAAGGGAATTAGGCTTTCACCTAGTCCCTAATTAATTTTGGTGGTTGAATTGCCCAACACAAATATTTGGACTAACTAAGTTTGCTCTAGTGTATAAGTTATACAGGTGCCAAAGGTTCACACTTAGCCAATAAAAAGACCAAGTATTGGGTTCAACAAAAGAGCAAAGGGACAACCAAAGGCACCTCTGGTCTGGCGCACCGGACTGTCCGGTGTGCCACCGGACATGTTCGGTGCACCAGAGGACTCCAGCTCAAACTCGTCACCGTCGGGAAAATCCAGAGGCAACTCCACTATAATTCACCGGACTGTCCGGTGTACACCGGACAGTGTCCGGTGCTCCAAGGAAGAGCGGCCTCCGGAACTCGGCAGCCTCAGGAATTCGCTTCGGCTGCTCCGCTATAATTCACCGGACATGTCCGGTGTACACCGGACTGTCCGGTGTAACTGCGGGGCAACGGCTACTTCGCGCCAACGGTCACCTGCAACAGCAATTAATGCGCGCCAGAGCGCGCAGAAGTCAGGCATGCGCGTAGTGGCGCACCAGACACTCTACAGTACATGTCCGGTGCGCCACCGAACATCCAGGCGGGCCCAGAAGTCAGAGCTCCAACGGTCGGAACCCTAACGGCCTGGTGACGTGGCTGTCGCACCGGACATGTCCGGTGTGCACCGGACTGTCCGGTGCGCCATTCGACAGACAGCCTCCACCCCAACGGCTAGTTTGGTGGTTGGGGCTATAAATACCCCCAACCACCCCCCATTCAACTCATCCAAGTTTTCCCACTTCAACTACTTACAAGAGCTCTAGCATTCAATTCTAGACACACCAAAGTGATCAAATCCTCTCCAAATTCCACACAACGCCCTAGTGATTAGTGAGAGAGATTTGCTTGTGTTCTTTCGAGCTCTTGCGCTTGGATTGCTTTCTTTCTTCTTTGATTCTTCATTGCGATCAAACTCACTTGTAATTGAGGCAAGAGACACCAATCTTGTGGTGGTCCTTGTGGGAACTTTGTGTTCCAAGCATTTGAGAAGAGAAAGCTCACTCGATCCGAGGGACCGTTTGAGAGAGGGAAAGGGTTGAAAAAGACCCGGCCTTCGTGGCCTCCTCAACGTTGAGTAGGTTTGCAAGAACCGAACCTCGGTAAAACAAATCCACGTGTCACACTCTTCATTCGCTTGTGATTTGTTTTGCGCCCTCTCTCGGACTCATTATTATTTCTAACGCTAACCCGTCTCGTAGTTGTGTTTATATTTGTAAATTTCAGTTTCGCCCTATTCACCCCCCGTCTAGGCGACTTTCAGTCCTGCGACAACATACTCGGCCTCAGCGGTGGATAGGGCAACGGATGTTTGTTTCTTGGAACTCCAGGACACCAGGGACCTTCCTAGAAATTGGCACGTCCCCGATGTGCTCTTCCTATCAACCTTGCACCCGGCATAATCGGAGTCTGAGTATCCAATCAAGTCAAAGGTAGACCCCTTTGGATACCAGATCCTAAAGCAAGGCGTAGAAACTAAATACCTAAGAATTCGCTTAACGGCCACAAGGTGACATTCCTTGGGGTCGGATTGATATCTTGCACACATGCATACACTCAGCATAATGTCCGGTCTACTAGCACATAAATAAAGTAATGAACCTATCATGGACCGGTATGCCTTTTGATCAACGAACTTACCTCCTTTGTTGAGGTCAACATGCCCATCAGTTCCCATCTGTGTCTTCACGGGCTTGACGTCCTTCATTCCAAACCTTTTGAGAAGATCCTGAGTATACTTCGTTTGGGAGATGAAGGTGTCGTCCTTGAGTTGCTTCACTTGGAACCCAAGGAAGTAGGTCAACTCACCCATCATAGACATCTCAAATTTCTGCATCATCACCCTGCTAAACTCCTCACAAGACTTTTGGTTAGTAGAACCAAATATTATGTCATCGACATAAATTTGGCACACAAAGAGATCACCATCACAAGTTTTTGTAAAAAGAGTGGGATCAGCTTTCCCAACTTTGAAAGCATTAGCAATTAAGAAATCTCTAAGGCATTCATACCATGCTCTTGGGGCTTGCTTAAGTCCATAGAGTGCCTTAGAGAGCTTATACACGTGGTCGGGATACCTGTCATCCTCAAAACCAGAGGGTTGTTCCACGTATACCTCCTCCTTGATTGGCCTGTTGAGGAAAGCGCTCTTCACGTCCATTTGGAATAGCATAAAGGAATGGTGAGTGGCATAGGCTAATAATATTCTAATAGACTCTAACCTAGCCACAGGAGCAAAAGTCTCCTCGAAATCAAAACCTGTGACTTGGGCATAACCTTTTGCCACAAGTCGAGCCTTGTTTCTTGTCACTACCCCGTGCTCGTCTTGCTTGTTGCGGAACACCCACTTGGTTCCCACAACGTTTTGCTTTGGACGTGGCACCAGGCTCCAGACTTCATTTCTCTTAAAGTTGTTGAGCTCTTCCTGCATGGCCAACACCTAGTCCAGATCCTGCAAGGCCTCTTCTACCCTGAAAGGCTCAATAGAAGAGACAAATGAGTAATGCTCACAAAAATTAGCTAAGCGTGAGCGAGTAGTTAGTCCCTTGCTGATATCACCCAGAATCTGATCGACGGGGTGATGTCTTTAAATCGTTGCTCGGACTTGAGTTGGAGGGATGAAAGCTCTCTTGTGAGTTTTGGTGTTTGGATGACAACTCAATTAAAGGACTAACAAGTGTACTAAGTGTTGAACAGGTGCTTAAGGTAAAACCTACAGGATTCAACACAAGTAAACAATTGTGATGGTCCAAGAACTGAATTATGGATACATGATGGACATCACAAGTAGGATGGACATTGCATAAAGTGAGACTCGGGTGCGTAGCTAGGAGACAACTGATCAAGCCAAGGACGGAGGCAAGAAGAGCTTCGAGGTACCCAAGTGCACGGGAGAAGGTCAAGGAGGCTGAGGAACCCAAAGCCAAGGGTGAAGAAGAAGGCTTGCAAAGTCAAGGGTGATCGAGTTGAGAACAGCTACGGCACATCAAGGATCACTACATAAGAACGTGACTTACAGCCAATGAGGTAACAGCTACAGTTATGTGGTGTAAGTCATAAGGCTCAAGATCAAGCTCTAAGAAGGAGATCAAGGTCACTAGAAGGAGAACAAGTGTCAAAACTAGAACTGGAAGCAGCCCAAAAGAGCTAAGTTCACCTTGATCTTTAGTTTGGGTTGTTCCTATGTTTGGAGATGTTCTATGTGACCTTTACAGGATGTTGGAGCCAAGTAATGTCAATCTAGATCAAGTCAAGCCGACTTGATGATTTATGAGTCCAACATCAAAGCTCAAGCATGTGGAATGCTATAGATTTAATGATTAAGATAAAGGTATGTTTCTAAGCCTTAGTACATTGGTTTTGTGTACTAATATATTTGTCTAAGTGTTAGAAACAGAAAGAAGAAGAAGAGAGAAGAGGAGGAAATGACTTGGCTGTGTGCAGCCAAGACCCAGCTCGGTCTGGAGCACCGGACTGTCCGGTGTGCACCGGACAGTGTCCGGTGCGCCAGGCTGACTCGGCTCGAACTGGCCGCTCTCGGGAATTCGCCGACGACGTACGGCTAAAATTCACCGGACTGTCCGGTGTGCACCGGACTGTCCGGTGAGCCAACGGTCGGCCAGGGCCAACGGTCGGCCGCGCAATCTGCGCGGGACACGTGGCGGAGCCAACGGTCGGAAGACGGCACCGGACTGTCCGGTGTGCACCGGACTGTCCGGTGCGCCAACGGCTCTCAGATCTCCGCCGGTCTGCAACGGTCGGGAAGCGCTGGATAAGGAAACAAATCGGGCACCGGACAGTGTCCGGTGTGCACCGGACTGTCCGGTGCCCCCGACGACAGAAGGCAAGATTGGCCTTCCAGAATTGCCTCCAACGGCTCCTAGGCCCCTTGTGCCTATAAAAGGGACTCCTAGGCGCCTCAAGCAAAATAGAAGAGCAGCCAACAAGTGTAGACTTCATTGGAATCAATTCTCGCTCTCCCTCTTGTGTGTAACTCTATAGTTTGTGTAGAAGGCACAGCTATAAGCCTTTAGAGAGAGGAGCAGTGCTGCTAAGAGCTAGAGCAAGGTCTTGAGCGTATCGTTACTCTGCCGGGGTGCTGCCAAGAAGTTTGTAAGCAGCCGCGGTTCTGTTGTAACCCCACTCAATAGTGAAAGGCTCTATCTGTCATACTGACAGATCTGAGCAAACGGAGGAAGGAGTTGAAATAGACTCCAAGCCCAGGTGTGGCTAACTCCAACGAGGACTAGGCAAGCATTTCAGGCTTGGCCGAACCTCGGGATAAATCCTTGCGTCTGTGTGCTCTGTTCTGTATTGTACTCTGCTCTCTGTCTTACTCGCTTATATATCTGCACTTCACTACTTACTTATGGTACTAGCTTTCCTTGAAGTGCAGGATATTCGTAAGACAGGAACTTCAATTCCACTGCAACCTACTCGAAGGGTTCTTCACTCCACTGCGATCTTGTCTTCGAGTAGAGTAAGATTTAAGTTTTAAAGTAATAAGTTTTATTCGCCTATTCACCCCCCCCCCTCTAGGCGACATCCAGATCCTGTTCCCGGGTCAAAGGGAACTTTCAATTGGTATCAGAGCTAGGTTTCTCCAGTGTGGGCTTAGCCGTCCGGAGATGACGATGTCGTCACAAGAGGTAACCGTTGAACTTCTTCTAGGCGATGGTTCTAATTATAAATCCTGGTCTGTCTCTATTTATAATGCTTTCATGAATGTTGACCCTGATTTGAGACAGATCTTTAGTAGAAGTATTTTTCCCTCTGATTTTAGTAAAAATCTTTCTAATGAAGAACTAAGATGTTTATCTCTCAATCACCATGCTTGCAACATCTTAGTTAACTCTCTTTCAAGAGGTGCTTATTTTTCCATCATGAGTAGTGATACTAATTTATGTGCTGATGCTCATGATTTATGGAATAGAATTAAAGTAAAATATTTTGTGGCAAATTGTGTTGCTTCTACTCCCCATATTGCCTGTGATACTAACTCATCAAAGGGAGATGAAAAGCGTTGGACACCAAACGATGAATCCACCTCATCAACAGGTTTGTCTTCCACTAGTAATAAATGTCTTATTGCTAACAATGATGGTGGAGACGAAAGCGATGATGAGGAAGAATATGAGGATGAGGAATCCACATCATCACAAGGTACATTTTCCTGTTTTGCTTCCACTGATAATAATGACAGGGAAAATGAGACCGACGATGTGGAAGAAGAGGAGATTCGCCAGTTCTATATCCATCTCAACAAAGAGGACAAAGCAATCTTGGTTAAGTTATTGAGAAGGAACAAGGAACAAGGCGAGACGCTTCTCAGGCTAGAAGAGACTCTCATCAAAACAAACAACAGCCTGGAGAAGATGACCAAAGAACATGAGGAGCTAAAATGCTCTCATGATGTCCTGGTCCAACGGTATGATTCAATATTGATTGAGCAAAGTAGTAATGATGATGCTTTATCTTGTGTTGCTCAACTTAGAATGAAAAATGCCATGCTTGAGAGGCAAGTAGAATTGCTAAGTCATGATAAATTAGCTCTCACCAAAAAATATGATTCATTATCTTATTCTCATGATAATCTCTTGGATAGACATATCATGCTTAATGTTGCTCATGAGGTTATAATTGCAAACTTAAATTCATGTGAACCTCATTCTCGCACGTATGCACATTTGAATTATATATCACCTTGTGCTAACCCCTGTTGCTCGAAAGAAAGCCAATCATTGATTGAGCAACAAGTTTTAGGGTCACAAAAGAAATTGAGTGGGAACAAGAAGCAAAGACATCTAAGGAGAAGACGCATTGCTCAACTCTCTCAAGATATCCACGGGCGCGTGGTGAAGAAGCTTGAGAAAGGAAGAACTGCAGCAAGCATCGAACTCCATAAGAAGGATGTTCCTAAAGCTATAAATGAAGAAATCAACATGAACAAGGAAAAAGGTAAAAATTCAATTAGTCATGTTGTTTGCACTGATCATCTCTCCATGTCATTAAAGCACAAAAAGGGAAGAGGAAAAAGGAGGTGCTTCAAGTGCAAGAAGTTAGGCCACCTCATCACGTCTTGTCCGTACAAAGACAAGAATGAAGGGACAAGGAGTTGTTTTGGATGCAACAATAAAGACCACATGATCACTTCATGTCCGGTCATGAAGAATCAAGAATGGGCATCCTCCAAGGTGACCCTCACCAAGGAAAATGACAAACAGCAAGCATCATGTCAGGTTGAGCGACGCTTCTGCTACAAGTGTGGTGAGCAGGGTCATCTATCCAAGGTATGTAATAAAGGTGAGGCTCCTAAACAAGTAAAGTTGTCTCAATCTCATTTGCTTAGGAGACCAAATTCATATACTTGTGCTAAATATGTAGCAAGATCACCTAGAACTAGCACAAAGAATATTTGGGTGCCAAAGGCATTTTTAGTTGATCGTTATGGACCCATCCCGAGGTGGGTACCAAATTGTGCTAATTAGACCATGCAGGTGCCATGAGATGGACTGGAGACCATGGGAGAGCTTAAGACGGTTATCTAAAAAAACTCTATGCTTAAGCTGTCAATTGTTTTGATGTTTATTGACCCAAGGTTGAATTATTATGAGACACTAATCCCATGTTCATCTCAAGTAAAATGTGGAATAGGTCCTTGATCATTATTGGTGAATCAAGCAAAGGACCTCGATTTCGCATCTGTCTCTTCAAAGGACGGTACCTGTGTTTCTTAAGTGCATTATCATTATTGCTCTTAAATTTAAATGTCGTGCTTAGAGTAGTTATGCTTTATGATTGCCTGTGTTAAATGGATCATAATAATGTTTGCCTAATCATGACTAGTGCACTATAGGATATATCTTTTGAATCATTCATGGGTAGCTCTTTCATTTGTTATATCCACAACGATTAACCCTCTTGGTGTATATGGATAAACATGTAACTTTGTGTAAGTCATGCTATGTGCAAATATGACATACTGTTTAGTCCATGTTCACGTGATTACCCTAGTTTGGTATTGTGTGAATTTCAAATCCATGTCGTGCCCTTTTGAGCTGTGAGATGCGTAAGCAAAAGGAGCTCTGAATTGGTGATAACAAGTGCTCTCATAAAGGCAAAGGTATGGAAAATGGAACTGTGCAATTGTATTGAATATCTTGAAGTTCCTTTAATTGTGATCATAGCTATGTTCTTATCTTTCAATCGTAATATCTTGGTTTAGGTGATTTATGCCTTTAAAATGTTGTTTCTTTTGGTGCATCTAAGAAATCTTCTTAATTATGGCATGCTTAGACATTACGCTTTATATGCATGATTGTGCTGTTTTTCAATTGGTACATGTGGTACAATGTTTGTCATGCATGTAGCATGTTTAGATTGCCATGTATGTGGTACAATAATTGGCATGCATTGCTGTATTAAGTCAATCTTTCTTGTGGTACCCAATTGGTATCTCATTGTGATAAAATTAAGAGTATGCCGTGACCAAGATATGGTGTAATCCCCTCTAGTTCTGAGGAAGCTAGAATGTGCAAAGTGCAAGTTATTCAAATACTTGATGCACAAGTTTAGGGGGAGCACACATAACTTGTGTTTTTTGAGACTAATTGTTTCTTGAGTAATCTTGTGTAGTCTCAAGGTGGAAAAGAGAAGATGAGCAAGAAATGGAGCAATCAGGACTTGGGTACCTCCGTAAGTCAAGCGATTGGTATCTTAAGTCGTGAGTAAATGCGTATTTTTAAGATTGCTCATGCTCTACAATATTTGGTGATATTAGATGCTTATCTTTAAATATCATGGAGCTACGATAATAAATGATCTTGAAATTGGTATCCATCAATTAGTAGCCATGGTAGTTTGCTTTAATTGACATCTTGTGATTAGAATAGAAGTTTCTTCTTGTGTCCAATACTATAACTTGTTCTAAGTTTGGTGTCTTAGCAACAAGGAAAGTTAGGAGAAAGAATCAGGCACAAGTGTGGCGATGCTCTCGAAAGATTAACTACTTTCAAGATGGGAAGTACACTACAACATGGTAAAGGTACAAAAGGGAGTATTAATCTTTTTGCATATATGTATCTTACCTAAATGTTGATAGTGCATATGTTCAATAAGTAAGGGGGAGTCTTTGATAGTCGTTTTTCCCCTTGACACCCTGCTGTCCCTTGACATCATCCTATGTTCTTGCTTGAGTATAGTTTTTGGTGTTTGATGTCAAAGGGGGAGAATTTGTGTGTATTAAAGCTTATCTCAACCTGAGAGGAAAGCTTATCCTGCTCATCCTAAGGGGTGACGTATTAGTTTGAGCTTTGTCAAGTGTGATATTCATATGCTTCTTGCAGTTATTATATGTGTTGCATCATATGGACTAATGCTTCCGTTGCTATGAATTAATTGGCATCTATTGTGTTCATTCTGAAATAGACAGTCATGTGGTCAATGATGCATGTGGTTAATGGTGCTAAGATTGCCTTAAATTAGTATCTAAATTGGTATCTTAATGGTGAAAAGTGGTAGGTTGATATTCCTGTGATATAGCCACTCAATGATGGGTGTTTAACTCTGGTTCTTTGCATTTGTGCGTTATAGTATCATGGGTTGATCTTTGACAATGCATTCCAAAAGGTGCTAAGGTGTAGAAATGCTTCGAATTGCCTAAGTATGTGCAAATTGGCATATAAGGCCAAAATTATGATTCTAAAGTAAGCACATATTTAGGGGGAGCAATTCTATAAACTTAGAATTCAAATTTGTGCTTCAAATCTTATTCTTATGTAAGCTTTAATTGTGTTGCCATCAATCACCAAAAAGGGGGAGATTGAAAGCTCTCTTGTGAGTTTTGGTGTTTGGATGACAACTCAATTAAAGGACTAACAAGTGTACTAAGTGTTGAACAGGTGCTTAAGGTAAAACCTACAGGATTCAACACAAGTAAACAATTGTGATGGTCCAAGAACTGAATTATGGATACATGATGGACATCACAAGTAGGATGGACATTGCATAAAGTGAGACTCGGGTGCGTAGCTAGGAGACAACTGATCAAGCCAAGGACGGAGGCAAGAAGAGCTTCGAGGTACCCAAGTGCACGGGAGAAGGTCAAGGAGGCTGAGGAACCCAAAGCCAAGGGTGAAGAAGAAGGCTTGCAAAGTCAAGGGTGATCGAGTTGAGAACAGCTACGGCACATCAAGGATCACTACATAAGAACGTGACTTACAGCCAATGAGGTAACAGCTACAGTTATGTGGTGTAAGTCATAAGGCTCAAGATCAAGCTCTAAGAAGGAGATCAAGGTCACTAGAAGGAGAACAAGTGTCAAAACTAGAACTGGAAGCAGCCCAAAAGAGCTAAGTTCACCTTGATCTTTAGTTTGGGTTGTTCCTATGTTTGGAGATGTTCTATGTGACCTTTACAGGATGTTGGAGCCAAGTAATGTCAATCTAGATCAAGTCAAGCCGACTTGATGATTTATGAGTCCAACATCAAAGCTCAAGCATGTGGAATGCTATAGATTTAATGATTAAGATAAAGGTATGTTTCTAAGCCTTAGTACATTGGTTTTGTGTACTAATATATTTGTCTAAGTGTTAGAAACAGAAAGAAGAAGAAGAGAGAAGAGGAGGAAATGACTTGGCTGTGTGCAGCCAAGACCCAGCTCGGTCTGGAGCACCGGACTGTCCGGTGTGCACCGGACAGTGTCCGGTGCGCCAGGCTGACTCGGCTCGAACTGGCCGCTCTCGGGAATTCGCCGACGACGTACGGCTAAAATTCACCGGACTGTCCGGTGTGCACCGGACTGTCCGGTGAGCCAACGGTCGGCCAGGGCCAACGGTCGGCCGCGCAATCTGCGCGGGACACGTGGCGGAGCCAACGGTCGGAAGACGGCACCGGACTGTCCGGTGTGCACCGGACTGTCCGGTGCGCCAACGGCTCTCAGATCTCCGCCGGTCTGCAACGGTCGGGAAGCGCTGGATAAGGAAACAAATCGGGCACCGGACAGTGTCCGGTGTGCACCGGACTGTCCGGTGCCCCCGACGACAGAAGGCAAGATTGGCCTTCCAGAATTGCCTCCAACGGCTCCTAGGCCCCTTGTGCCTATAAAAGGGACTCCTAGGCGCCTCAAGCAAAATAGAAGAGCAGCCAACAAGTGTAGACTTCATTGGAATCAATTCTCGCTCTCCCTCTTGTGTGTAACTCTATAGTTTGTGTAGAAGGCACAGCTATAAGCCTTTAGAGAGAGGAGCAGTGCTGCTAAGAGCTAGAGCAAGGTCTTGAGCGTATCGTTACTCTGCCGGGGTGCTGCCAAGAAGTTTGTAAGCAGCCGCGGTTCTGTTGTAACCCCACTCAATAGTGAAAGGCTCTATCTGTCATACTGACAGATCTGAGCAAACGGAGGAAGGAGTTGAAATAGACTCCAAGCCCAGGTGTGGCTAACTCCAACGAGGACTAGGCAAGCATTTCAGGCTTGGCCGAACCTCGGGATAAATCCTTGCGTCTGTGTGCTCTGTTCTGTATTGTACTCTGCTCTCTGTCTTACTCGCTTATATATCTGCACTTCACTACTTACTTGTGGTACTAGCTTTCCTTGAAGTGCAGGATATTCGTAAGACAGGAACTTCAATTCCACTGCAACCTACTCGAAGGGTTCTTCACTCCACTGCGATCTTGTCTTCGAGTAGAGTAAGATTTAAGTTTTAAAGTAATAAGTTTTATTCGCCTATTCACCCCCCCCCCTCTAGGCGACATCCAGATCCTGTTCCCGGGTCAAAGGGAACTTTCAAGGGACTCATGGTGCTTCTTCCTCCATTGCTTGATCTTCTTGTGCTCCCCCTTGATCGTGCCTTCTTCTTGTGGTACCTGTTCATAATCTTGAGTTGGGGGATGCACCATCGTGGAGGAAGATGGCTGATCTTGCTCCTGTTGTTCCTATGGTCGCACAGCACCTATTGCCATCGTGCGCATTGCGGCCGTCGGAACTTCATCTTCATCTATGTCATCAAGATCAACTTGCTCTCTTGGAGAGCCATTAGTCTCATCAAATACAACATCGCTGGAGACTTCAACCAATCCTGATGATTTGTTGAAGACCCTATACGCCTTTATATTTGAATCATACCCTAGTAAAAACCCTTCTACTACCTTGGGAGCAAATTTGGAATATCTACCTTTCTTCACCAGAATGTAGCATTTGCTCCCAAATACACGAAAGTAAGAAACATTGGGTTTGTTACCGGTAAAGAGTTCGTAGGAGGTCTTCTTTAGGACGTGATGCAGGTAGAGCCGGTTTATGGTGTGACAGGCTGTGTTCACAGCTTCCGACCAAAACCGCCCTAGCGTCTTGAACTCTCCAAGCATCATTCTCGCCATGTTGATTAGCATCCTATTCTTTCCCTCTACTACACCGTTTTGCTATGGTGTATAGGGAGCGGAGAACTCATGCTTGATGCCTTCCTCCTCAAGATACTCCTCAACTTGCAGATTCTTGAACTCGGACCCATTGTCGCTCCTTATCTTTTTCACCTTTAGCTCAAATTCATTTTGAGCCCTCCTTAGAAAGTGCTTTAGGGTCCCTTGGGTTTCTGATTTGTCCTGCAAAAAGAACACCCAAGTGAAGCGGGAAAAGTCATCAACAATTACAAGACCATACTTACTTCCCCCGATGCTGAGGTAGGCGACGGGTCCAAAGAGGTCCATGTGAAGAAGCTCCAGTGGTCTTGATGTTGTCATCACGTTCTTACTGTGATGAGTGCTTCCCACCTGTTTCCCTGCCTGACAAGCTGCACAGGGTCTGTTTTTCTCAAAACAGACATTGGTTAGTCCTAACACATGTTCTCCCTTTAGAAGTTTATGAAGGTTCTTCATCCCAACATGTGCTAGACGGGATGCCAAAGCCAGCCCATACTAGTCTTAGCTATTAAGCATGCATCTAGATCGGCATTCTCTTTCGAAAAATCAACTAAATAGGGCTTGCCGTCTAATGCACCCTTAAAAGCTAATGAACCATCACTCCTTCTAAAGACAGATACATCAACATTTGTAAACAAACAATTGTAACCCATGTGGCACAATTGATTTACAGATAGTAGGTTGTACCCTAGCGACTCTACTAAAAATACAATTGAAATGGAGTGCTCGCTTGTGATGGCTACCTTTCCCAAACCTTTGACCTTGCCTTGATTCCCATCTCCAAATATGATTGTATCCTGGGAATCCTTGTTCTTGACGTAGGAGGTGAACATCTTCTTCTCCCCCGTCATGTGGTTTGTGCATCCGCTGTCGATAATCCAGCTTGAGCCCCCGGATGCATAAACCTGCAAGGCAATTTAAGCTTGGGTTTTAGGTACCCAACTCTTGTTGGGTCCTACAAGGTTAGTCACAATAACTTTTGGAACCCAAATACAAGTCTTGTCTCCCTTGCATTTGGATCCCAATTTTCTGGCCACTACTTTTGTATTCTTACATGAAAGTACAAAAGAAGTGTTGTAAGCATGAAAAATAGCAGTAGGTTTATTGCACATTTTCCTAGAAGCATGAGTAGCATAATTTATTCTAGGCGCATGAGACACGACATGATTGTGCCTAGGCCTATTTTTACCAAAATCATAAGTAGAGCTGGAAGCAATCATAGCATGATCATAGTGTCTATTCCTAGTAAATTTTCTATCATAAATGTAAGCATGATTCTTTTGGGGACTATTAGCCATAGGGGCCCTCCCTTTCTCCTTGTTGAGAACGAGAGTCCTTTGGCTCGTCAAGTTCTTGGTTTTCTTTTGAAAACCAAGTCCATCCTTAATTGAGGGGTGTCTACTGTGACGGAACCTCCCAAGTAATTAGGCCCACCTACAGTTGTCCTTGTCCAACGGACTTCAGACAACCCTGTAGGTGCCCCTGAACTACTTGATAAGTTCGGTATCTTTTCTTACCTTACCAGGAACGTTTCACCCGTCTTGCAGACATTACAGAACATCGGAGATAAAGAATTGCGGAAGCGATTACATAATTCACATTTATTTAAAAGCAAGCTCAAGTTGTTTTAATACAGACCAGAACTAAAAACGAGTGTAGAGTAATAATATTATACAAACCAAGGGAGGCAAAAACTCCTCCCGAAAAGTCACAAGCAAAATATCTATATGGAGGACCAAGTCCTCCCGCACTTCAGTCTTGGGTTTCTTCTTTGGGAACCACCCTGGCACAGAAGCAGCAGAAATCTGCTACTTCCTCACCTAAAAACAACGAAGGGATAAACCCTGAGTATGGAATTACTCAGCAAGACTTACCCGACTAAAGAAAAGACTCTCAAGGGTATGCTGGGTATATGGGAGTCAAGGTAAGGCTTTTTCAATAATCAAAGACTCTGTTTTGCAGAAATGCTTACTAAAGTGGATCCTTAAAAATCCAATTTTATTTGTCAAGTTAGGTTCAATTACCTGCAACTAGAGTTCTTTCTACCCTAGTTCAATCACTGGTCCTGCACTAGCCAGTTTCTTAACAAAAACCCATCATCTTTAGTGGAATGCTACGTGTAGGGCAGTGACCAAGTCTTCATAACCGCGAAGGTACAGCGATCCGAATCGATTATACTCAGCTGAGGATCTCCAATCACACGACATATGTAGCACTTAACCCTTGCATATGTCAACCCGCCACCGGGGTTCTTAAGACCGGATCAGGTTCACGCAAACCGAGAGCACAGATACACCACCGTCCAGCCTCTTGCCACGGAGGGTACACGCTACTCCCGCCACCGCTCCACGCCCATTTCGTGTTATCTTATTCCGGCCTTAGTCTGCCCGAGGCAAGGCTTACCTATGACGAGGCATGTGACCAGTTAAAGGGTCCTCGATCATCAAGCCTACATCGAGACGGTCCTTAATCGACTCAGACGGAGACACTACACCGAGACTCTCTTCTCGTGCAAGTCACCCGCCCGGTCTCAGCTTAATCTTTTTAACCCAAAAACTTGGTACCTGACAGAGGTACATCTTTTCCGATGTTGAATTCATCACGGCCGTGATGGATTCACCATCAAATTTTATTTTTGAAAACAACCCACCCACCTTTGCCACATCAACTTTTGTAAAAACAAACATTTTGTTTTTCTAAAGCAATGCTAAGCATCAAAATCTTTTGTAAAACAGGTGATCAAGGAAGGTAATCAAATTCAAGGAAGGTAATGCAGGAATTGTTTTATCAATCAGCTCCTATTACCTAATGCATCAAGCAAGTGAGAAAGATTTTAAAAACGACAAGGAGGGTGGCAAATGCACTGGGGCTTGCCTTTGTTATCAGGTGAGTCTTGCTCGGATCCACAAATATCGAAATAAAAGCAGTTGCCTGTTTGAGGATCTGAGGTTGGTGGAGTTCCCTCTTCAGTGACTTCTTCTTCTTCTTCGTGTTCTAACATAACCATATATATGCATAAGAATGGATGCCATGGGATGCTCATGAGGATGCAAAGATAATATGAACTTATTATCTAAGTCTTGAGTACAACTTTCCTTCACGGTACTCCGAGAACCTAGGGTTTCCGGAGTCAGTAAAGGAGTTCATAGGGCAGGGGGGTGGTTTTGGGTTTAGTGATCAAACAAGGTCCAAATCAACCCAAATTCTACCCAAGGCTTCTAAATATTGGTTTAAGTGCCCATAAAAAGTTTGGGCATTTTTGGACTTACCAATTATTTTCTAAAAATCCATAACTAATACTTTTAACTACTTTAAATACCCTAAAATTTCTTATTTCCACCAAAAATCACCAAACTATTTTTACTAAATACTAGGGAAAATAACAAGCCTAGGAAAATTAGTTTCACAATTTTAGCATTTTTCTACATTTTTCTTCATATTTCTAAAGCTTTATTGAAAAAGAAAAAAAAGAAAAGGCTGAACAGGACTGGGCCAGTTCTAGCCCAGTCGGCCCAACCCAGAGTGGAAACGCGCCCGCGCGCCCCTGCGCCCTGGCAGCCTTATAGGAAGGCCCCTGTTTTCTTGAATATCCCGACAAAGCCCAAAGCACTATTTAACACAGCCGCTGACAATTTCAAAGACACCCTCGTACTTCTATCTATTCTCGGTTTGTAGTCCCCGACGACGGTGAACGTGGCCGCGCTCCGGTGAGCCACTGTACCGGCCGAACGGGTCCATGATCGGCGCTCCCGAGTAGCAGAAATGAAATAGGACCCGTCCTAACCCCTTTCCCCAACCCAATTTCACTAATGGTCAAATATGGAGCTCTGGCCACGGTGGCCGTGAGCATCGTGGCAAGACAGCCGTGTTCCCGGCGATGGGTGGCGGTCCGGTTCGATTGGAAGGGTCGGAGAGCATCACCAATACGTAAGTATGCTAGAACAGAGATGAAAAAGGAATGAGCAGACCTTGGGACGGCTGGCCGCGGTGAGGGTGTTTTTGCGGTGGCGGAAACCGAATTGGGGAAACTGTGAAATTCAAGCTCTCAGGTGAACGATTGAGGACGATATCTGGTGGCTGGGTGCGTGATGACCTTGCGGAGCTCACGGTGGCTTCAATTTATAGGGAAGCTAAGCGGTGGTGCCCAATTCTGAGTAGAGAGACCGGCGGTCGAGACGAAGGGTGAGTCACTGGTGGCCGCGCAACGTGGCTTTTACCGTGGCGGCACCTCCGGCGATCACCGGATATGTGTAGCACGGTTAGCCGCGACGTGGTAAAGCGTCAGGACACACGGCGGGCGGCAGTGATGGCTCAACGGCGGCGGAAATCTATCCGGGTGACCGATGAGCAAGGGGAGGGGGTACGGCGACTAGCCAGAATAGTTTACTGACCGGGCTTATCCACGGCGATGGTCACTGGGTGCTATCCGATCAACCCGAGCATGAATCGAAGCGGCGACGGCACGAATCGCGGCGGAGGGAGTCATCGGCGGCGAGGATAGTCGTGCTAGCGACCTGATCCACTCGGGTTACTGTACCATGGGGAAATGGTATTCAGACAGCCTGACAGTCATAGTTTAGGACCAATTTTCTCTAAAGTTTCTCTAGTAACTTGCTCCACTCTCTGTAGCAATGTTTCAGAGCTACAAACCAGCTACAATTCGACTATAGAGGTTGAACTCATTTGAGCACCGGATCAAGGTTCAATTCACACTCAAAGTTGACCCAGTTACACTGAAAAGCTGAATTTCAGAATGAATCCAGCCTGACAGCCAAGGTTTGAGCATGATTATCTCCAAATTTTTCTTAACAACTGAGCTCACATCCTTAAGCAAAGTTGTTCTCCTATAATTGGGTTACAAACTTGTTGTGGTCACTTTGGGCAAAAACCCTATGCTTTGAAAGTTACAAAGCCCCAAAGTTGAGCCAATATTACTGAAATTTCAGACTTAGTATAGAATTCAAATGAGGTCCATTTTGCAATTGAGTCCAAAACTTAGGGTTTGGCTTTCAAGTCCACATATTTGTGAACCAAAGGACTTAAGAAACTTATTTGACTTAGTTTTTGCACTTTAGTCCAAAAGTGGACTAATTTTGCACATAAGCCACTAGGGTTTGGTTTTAGAGTTTTCCAGGGTTCCAATTAGGGTTTTTAGTATCCCAGGGGTATAAATGAGATTCAACTTTGTTTTTGGGGATATTTAATAACTATTACCCTAAAATATTTGGATTTTCTCAAGTTGGGTTAAGTTTTACCCCTTTAATCCCTGTTGAGGGTAAAGCTTCCCATCCAGGGTCCTATTTGCAAAATCCTTAAAACAGTGCAACTTGTTTAAAATTTTTGCCTAATGAATGCACTCTAGGTGTATCAAACATATGCAATGCCAATGTTATGATGTCATGCTCAAGTTTTAGTTATAGTAACACCAGAAGTGTTACATCCTTCCCCCCATAAAAGAATCTCGTCCCGAGATTTAAAGTCCTAGGGTGAGTAATGGAAAAGGAAATGTGTCACATTTTTATTTCCTTATTTCTGGTACAAGGCAAGGTGGTGTGGGGGTTTATTCCTTTATTGCAATAACTATATACACTTTACAAATTACATGAGGCTAGAAAGCCTGGGAAATTCTTATTCAAGAAGTCTTGAGTCTCCCACGTAGCCTCTTCCTCAGAATGCTGGTTCCATTGTACCTTGTAGAATTTGAGAATCTTTCTCCGGGTAACCCTGTCCTTTTGATCCAGAACTCGAATAGGATGTTCCGAGTACGTTAAGTCTGGTTCCAGGACAACATCTGTTACTTCAATGGTTCGATCGGGAACCCGTAGACACTTCTTCAATTGTGATACATGGAACACATTATGCACAGCAGACAATGTTTCGGGAAGTTGAAGTTGATACGCCACTGGCCCATATCTTTTGAGAATAGGAAATGGACCAATGTACCTGGGTGCAAGCTTCCCTTTAACCCCAAAACGCGATACTCCTTTCATTGGTGAGACTTTCAGGTACACATAGTCTCCTTCCAGGAAATATAAGGGCATTCGCCGTGTGTCTGCATAACTCTTCTGACGAGCTTGTGCTTTCTTCATATTATGAATAATTTTCTGAACCTTATTCTCGGCTTCTTTCACCAGATCAGGTCTAAAGAAGCACCTTTCACCAGGTTCAGACCAATTTAGCGGAGTCCGACACCGTCATCCATATAAAGCTTCAAAGGGTGCCATCTGGATACTGTCTTGATAGCTATTATTATATGAAAACTCCGCCAAAGGTAAACATTCATCCCATTTCTTTGAGAAATCCAGGACACATGCCCGCAGCATATCTTCAAGTATCTGATTCACTCTCTCAGTTTGTCCACTGGTTTGAGGATGATAGGCCGAACTGTGGAGCAGTTTAGTACCCAGGAATTTATGAAGTTCTTCCCAGAATTTAGATACAAATTGTGGTCCACGATCCGACACTATAGTCTTTGGAACACCATGCAAACTGAGAATACGGGCGATGTACAACTCCGCATAGGTAATGACGGGATATTTTACTTTGACAGGGAGGAAGTGGGCGATCTTGGTCAGTCGATCAATGATAACCCAAATAGAGTCATATCCTTTTGCGGTCCTGGGCAATCCCACAATGAAGTCCATGCTTATGTCTCCCCATTTCCATGTTGGTATTGGTAATGACTGCAATGGACCGGCAGTTTTCATGTGTATGGCCTTGACACGTCTGCAAGTGTCACACTTAGCCACATAGCGTGCAATTTCAATTTTCATCTTCGTCCACCAGTAGTACTGCTTTAGATCATGGTACATCTTAGTGCTTCCCGGATGAATAGAATAGCGACTAAGATGCGCTTCATCTAAGATTTGCTGGCGGAGTTCTTCATTCTTTGGCACTACTATGCGGTTGTTAAACCATAACACACCTTGATCATCTTCCTTGAAACATTTAGCTGTTCCAGCCCTTATCTTCTCTCGTATGTGCTTCATACCCAGATTGTCCTTTTGAGCATCAATTATCTTTTGCAGAATGATTGACTCAAGCTTTAGCTGATTTAGAGTCCCTTGCTGGATTATCCCTAGGTTTAGCTTCTCCATTTATTGACATAAAGTGCTCTCGGAGGTCTTTGCCATAAGACAGTGGCAGGAAGTCTTACGACTCAATGCATCTGCCACCACATTGGCCTTGCCTGGGTGATAATGGATCTCTAGTTCATAGTCTTTAATGAGCTCAAGCCATCGTCTTTGCCTCATATTTAACTCTGACTGGGTAAAGATGTACTTCAAACTTTTATGATCTGTATATATGTGACAGATATTTCCCAGCAGATAGTGACGCCATATTTTCAGGGCATGAACCACAGCAGCTAGCTCCAGATCATGAGTTGGATAATGCTCCTCATGTCGGCGCAACTGCCTTGAAGCATATGCAATTACTCGGCCCTCTTGCATCAGCACACAGCCGAGCCCACTGCCAGATGCATCACAATATACATCGAAAGGCTTAGTGATGTCCGGTTGAGCCAATACCGGAGCTGTGGTTAATAATGTCTTCAATTGCTCAAAGGCTTCATTACACTTAGAAGACCAATTGAACTTAATGTCATTCTTCAATAAACTTGTGATTGGCTTCACAAGCTTAGAAAAATCGGGTATGAATCTGCGATAATATCCAGCTAGTCCAAGAAAACTCTGGACTTGATGAACAGTGGTTGGGGGTTTCCACTCCAGAATATCTTTGACCTTGCTAGGATCTACCGCAATTCCTTTAGCTGATAACACGTGCCCCAAAAATTGAATTTCCTCCAGCCAGAACGCGCACTTGCTGAACTTGGCATACAGCTGATGTTCCCTCAGGCGCGTCAATACAATCCGTAGATGCTGAGCATGCTCCTCTTCATTTTTAGAGTATATCAAAATATCGTCGATGAAGACCACCACGAACTTGTCCAACTCGGGCATGAATACCGAGTTCATCAAATAGGTGAAGTGGGCAGGAGCATTAGTGAGCCCGAAAGACATTACCAAGTATTCAAACAATCCATACCGCGTAGTAAATGCGGTCTTCGGTATATCCTCGGGCCGAATACGGATTTGATGATAGCCCGACCTGAGATCAATTTTAGAAAATACCCTCGCCCCAGTCAGTTGATCAAATAAGATGTCGATCCTTGGAAGAGGGTACTTATTCTTGATGGTGACCTCATTCAGGGGCCGATAATCCACGCACATGCGCAAGGTTTGATCCTTCTTCTTAACAAAAATGGCGGGACAACCCCATGGGGACGAGCTTGGCCAGATAAATCCCTTATTCAGTAGATCTTGTAATTGAATCTTCAATTCTGCCAATTCATTAGGGGGCATACGGTACGATCTTCGGGAGATGGGAGTCGTACCGGGCTTTAGTTCAATTACGAATTCTACATCTCTTTCAGGGGGCAGTCCAGGCAAATCTTCCGGAAATATATCTGGAAACTCACATACTACCGGAATGTTCTTGATCTCCGGTACAATGGCTTCAAATATTCTACCAGAAGCTTTGGCTGGATTGGTCACGGGAAGAGACAAAAGAATTTCTTCTTGATTATAGCTCAACCTGACGGTTCTGAGTTCAGTGTTGAGTATTGCCTTGTATTGGGTTAACCAATTCATTCCCAAAATTACATCTATATCCTGGCCTTTCAGAACAATCATATTAGCAGGAAAGTTCCGTCCGACCATTGTTACTGGCACTTCATGGGCCACTTCTCTAGTAAAAATGTGTCCCCCAGGTGAATGAATTTTAAATCCCTCTCTTGATTCATGGCATGCAATGTGACGTTGCTCCACAAATTTCTTGCTAATGAAGGTATGCGAAGCACCAGAATCAAAAAGAATAATTGCAGGGTGACTGGCCACGGGAAACGTACCCATCATCACCGGCTCTCCTTCCAGTGTAGTGGCCACTTGAGTGTAGTATACACGCCCCGTTTTCTTGGTATTTCTCCCCACAGCATTTCCCTTGGGCTGAGTGGACTTCCCAGTTCCTTGCTGAGCATTGGATTGATTTTGCTTGGGGTATGGGCAGTCTTTGATAAAATGTCCTGACTTGCCGCAGTTGAAACACCCAGTTGAAGAGCTGGGCAAGGCGGGGAATCGAGTGCCTGGGGCACCCGGCTGATTTGGGGAAGTGGAGGTATTGTTGGGGCGGATAATAATGGGCTGTTTGAAAGGGAATGCTGATGGACGAGAAAAAGTACGGTTTTGGCTAGAAGGCCGGATGACGAACCGTTGCCTCTTCGCCTGGCCCTGATTAGGCCTCTCACCACTGAATCCCTTATTTTTCCCAGAACTTGCGTATTTTGCTTCCACAGATAAGGCTGTACTGACAGCCTTTCCATATGTGAGATCAATGCATGTGGCCATCTTTCGCTGCAACCGGTCATTTAGACCTCTCATGAAACAGTTCTTTTTCTTCAAATCAGTATTCACCTGGTCGATGGCATACTGCGACAGGTGATTAAACTTATTCAGGTACTGATTGATGGTGTCTCCTCCTTGTTTCAGCTTCATGAATTCCTCTTGTTTCATATGCAGCACCCCTTCAGGTATGTAGTGCTCACGGAAGGCTGCTTTAAATTCTTCCCAAGTGATTTGATGGTTATCGGGTTGGATAGCCACAAAATTTCCCCACCAAGTACTGGCAGGGCCACGGAGTTGCTGTGCCGCGAACAATGGCTTCTGCGTTTCAGAACAACGAAGAAGACCAAACTTCTGTTCAATGACCCGTATCCATTCGTCAGCTTCCAGTGGGTCTTCTGCTTTGGTGAATAAAGGTGGACAAGTTTCCGAGAAATCCAAGTAAGTAGTTTTGCGGGGGCCTTGCTGAAAACCCCTTCCTGCCTGCTGCTGGAACTGCTGCTGACCTGCCATTTCCCTAAGGAAGCGGGTATTGTCTGCGGTGGCATTCACCAAGGCGGCAATCGCCTCGGCTAGCGTGGGTGGAACCGGAGGTGGATTTGGGGTGACATCCCGACCCCCAGACGTTCCAGCTGCGTCCTGTCCGCGAGTCCTGGTCGGCATCTGAGGCAAAAACATTTGAAATAAACATAATATGCCAAAGAGACCTTCCATTTTACATTACTATAAAAAGTAATGATACAGACTCGATATTACATAACAGGATACATTACCCATTATACAAAAGTTCAACCTATTATACAACCGTACATTCTACAATACACTACTCTACTTCTATTACACCATTAGTCCTGCTTTCCGTTACTTTTGGCGGCCTCTTCGTCAGGTGTGGGAGTCCAGACGTCAACCAACCTCAAAGAAGGAGGGGGTTCAAAAAGGTCTAACTCCCCACCCAACGCGCGTCCCGCAACGTGAGAGGGTCCGGCTTCCGCCTCAGCAGAGTGTGCAGGCACACTAGGGTGTAATTGCGAGTATAGTATATGGACTTCCTCATGCAACGTATTGCAGTAGACCTGCAGGTTGTCGACAGCTGAGCTAAGTTCTTTAATTCGGGCCTGAGCCCTTGCTTCCTTAGCACATGCCAGCATATGAGACTGTACTGCCCAGTCAAGTGCTAAGTCCCGATCAGCAAGCTGATCCTGCAGGTGACAGATGTCCCTTCTTAGTTCATTGATTCTATCTCCGTCTGTGATCCAAGCATTGGTCCTGTGTTGCAACGTTGCTTGAAGTCGACTCACTTGGGCTTCAAGGTCTCCTATGGGGTCATTACTTCCGCTGCTGCTGCTTTCGTGTCGAGGGGCTAGTTGATGCCGGGGTACTCCAATTGGTCCCGTTGACTTACGTGCTGTTAGCCTTGTGCGTGGCGGCATCTTTCTAAGGGGAAAATTTATTAATATAATTCTTAGCATGATGCATGTGTAAATACAGAATCAACCTTAGCCGATTCAACCTTCTATACATTGCACTCTTCCTATCTGGTCTTTAAGATAAACTCTTCAGAGTACTTAGATAAGAAGAGAAAAGAGTTTTTGGGTAAGATTTTCGAAAATCCTTTTGAAGATGCCTCATAATATCTGCAAAGAAGGGCTACGCTCCGATACCAGCTGTGACGGAACCTCCCAAGTAATTAGGCCCACCTACAGTTGTCCTTGTCCAACGGACTTCAGACAACCCTGTAGGTGCCCCTGAACTACTTGATAAGTTCGGTATCTTTTCTTACCTTACCAGGAACGTTTCACCCGTCTTGCAGACATTACAGAACATCGGAGATAAAGAATTGCGGAAGCGATTACATAATTCACATTTATTTAAAAGCAAGCTCAAGTTGTTTTAATACAGACCAGAACTAAAAACGAGTGCAGAGTAATAATATTATACAAACCAAGGGAGGCAAAAACTCCTCCCGAAAAGTCACAAGCAAAAGATCTATATGGAGGACCAAGTCCTCCCGCACTTCAGTCTTGGGTTTCTTCTTTGGGAACCACCCTGGCACAGAAGCAGCAGAAATCTGCTACTTCCTCACCTAAAAACAACGAAGGGATAAACCCTGAGTATGGAATTACTCAGCAAGACTTACCCGACTAAAGAAAAGACTCTCAAGGGTATGCTGGGTATATGGGAGTCAAGGTAAGGCTTTTTCAATAATCAAAGACTCTGTTTTGCAGAAATGCTTACTAAAGTGGATCCTTAAAAATCCAATTTTATTTGTCAAGTTAGGTTCAATTACCTGCAACTAGAGTTCTTTCTACCCTAGTTCAATCACTGGTCCTGCACTAGCCAGTTTCTTAACAAAAACCCATCATCTTTAGTGGAATGCTACGTGTAGGGCAGTGACCAAGTCTTCATAACCGCGAAGGTACAGCGATCCGAATCGATTATACTCAGCTGAGGATCTCCAATCACACGACATATGTAGCACTTAACCCTTGCATATGTCAACCCGCCACCGGGGTTCTTAAGACCGGATCAGGTTCACGCAAACCGAGAGCACAGATACACCACCGTCCAGCCTCTTGCCACGGAGGGTACACGCTACTCCCGCCACCGCTCCACGCCCATTTCGTGTTATCTTATTCCGGCCTTAGTCTGCCCGAGGCAAGGCTTACCTATGACGAGGCATGTGACCAGTTAAAGGGTCCTCGATCATCAAGCCTACATTGAGACGGTCCTTAATCGACTCAGACGGAGACACTACACCGAGACTCTCTTCTCGTGCAAGTCACCCGCCCGGTCTCAGCTTAATCTTTTTAACCCAAAAACTTGGTACCTGACAGAGGTACATCTTTTCCGATGTTGAATTCATCACGGCCGTGATGGATTCACCATCAAATTTTATTTTTGAAAACAACCCACCCACCTTTGCCACATCAACTTTTGTAAAAACAAACATTTTGTTTTTCTAAAGCAATGCTAAGCATCAAAATCTTTTGTAAAACAGGTGATCAAGGAAGGTAATCAAATTCAAGGAAGGTAATGCAGGAATTGTTTTATCAATCAGCTCCTATTACCTAATGCATCAAGCAAGTGAGAAAGATTTTAAAAACGACAAGGAGGGTGGCAAATGCACCGGGGCTTGCCTTTGTTATCAGGTGAGTCTTGCTCGGATCCACAAATATCGAAATAAAAGCAGTTGCCTGTTTGAGGATCTGAGGTTGGTGGAGTTCCCTCTTCAGTGACTTCTTCTTCTTCTTCGTGTTCTAACATAACCATATATATGCATAAGAATGGATGCCATGGGATGCTCATGAGGATGCAAAGATAATATGAACTTATTATCTAAGTCTTGAGTACAACTTTCCTTCACGGTACTCCGAGAACCTAGGGTTTCCGGAGTCAGTAAAGGAGTTCATAGGGCAGGGGGGTGGTTTTGGGTTTAGTGATCAAACAAGGTCCAAATCAACCCAAATTCTACCCAAGGCTTCTAAATATTGGTTTAAGTGCGCAAGGGGAGGGGGTACGGCGACTAGCCGGAATAGTTTACTGACCGGGCTTATCCACGGCGATGGTCACTGGGTGCTATCCGATCAACCCGAGCACGAATCGAAGCGGCGACGGCACGAATCGAAGCGGCGACGGCACGAATCGCGGCGGAGGGAGTCATCGGCGGCGAGGATAGTCGCGCTAGCGACCTGATCCACTCGGGTTACTGTACCATGGGGAAATGGTATTCAGACAGCCTGACAGTCATAGTTTAGGACCAATTTTCTCTAAAGTTTCTCTAGTAACTTGCTCCACTCTCTGTAGCAAAGTTTCAGAGCTACAAACCAGCTACAATTCGACTATAGAGGTTGAACTCATTTGAGCACCGGATCAAGGTTCAATTCACACTCAAAGTTGACCCGGTTACACTGAAAAGCTGAATTTCAGAATGAATCCAGCCTGACAGCCAAGGTTTGAGCATGATTATCTCCAAATTTTTCTTAACAACTGAGCTCACATCCTTAAGCAAAGTTGTTCTCCTATAATTGGGTTACAAACTTGTTGTGGTCACTTTGGGCAAAAACCCTATGCTTTGAAAGTTACAAAGCCCCAAAGTTGAGCCAATATTACTGAAATTTCAGACTTAGTATAGAATTCAAATGAGGTCCATTTTGCAATTGAGT
The DNA here is from genome assembly GCA_029449295.1 of Zea luxurians. NCBI lineage: Eukaryota > Viridiplantae > Streptophyta > Magnoliopsida > Poales > Poaceae > Zea > Zea luxurians. The sequence continues at coordinate 28,860,902 of JAOPSE010000003.1, forward strand.
CCAAAACTTAGGGTTTGGCTTTCAAGTCCACATATTTGTGAACCAAAGGACTTAAGAAACTTATTTGACTTAGTTTTTGCACTTTAGTCCAAAAGTGGACTAATTTTGCACATAAGCCCCTAGGGTTTGGTTTTAGAGTTTTCCAGGGTTCCAATTAGGGTTTTTAGTATCCCAGGGGTATAAATGAGATTCAACTTTGTTTTTGGGGATATTTAATAACTATTACCCTAAAATATTTGGATTTTCTCAAGTTGGGTTAAGTTTTACCCCTTTAATCCCTGTTGAGGGTAAAGCTTCCCATCCAGGGTCCTATTTGCAAAATCCTTAAAACAGTGCAACTTGTTTAAAATTTTTGCCTAATGAATGCACTCTAGGTGTATCAAACATATGCAATGCCAATGTTATGATGTCATGCTCAAGTTTTAGTTATAGTAACACCAGGAGTGTTACATATACCAACGGTGTAGGCATCCCTAGCAAATTTCAATTTATCAAAATCAATTTTGCAAGTCTTAAGTTGAGCATTAAGACTTGCCACCTCATTGTTCAATTTAGTAATAGAAGCAAGATGTTCATCACAAGTATCAAAATCCTTACATATATTACAAATAACAACATTCTCTACACATGAACTAGTTTTGTTGACTTCCTCTAGCTTAGCATTTAATTCATCATTTAAACTCCTTAAACTAGAGACAGATTTATGGCAAGTAGATAACTCAGAGGATAGCATTTCATTTCTCTTAATTTCTAAAGCAAGAGATTTCTGCACACTAACAAATTTTTCATGTTCCTCATATAAAATATCCTCTTGCTTTTCTAGTAGTCTATCTTTTTCATTGAGAGCATCGATTAATTCATTAATTTTCTCTAGTTTAGCTCGATCTAACCCCTTAAATAAATCTGAGTAATCTACCTCATCGTCAGAAGATTCCTCATCGCTAGAAGAAGTGTACTTGGGGGTATCCCGAATGTGTACCTTCTTTTCCTTGGCCATAAGGCATGTATGGCGTTCGTTGAGGAAGAGTGAGGACTTGTCGAAGGCCGAGGCAACAAGTCATTCATCGTCGGAGTCTGATGAAGAGCAGTCAGAATCCCATTCCTTTCCTAGATGCGCCTCGCCCTTTGCCTTCCTGTAATTCTTCTTCTTCTCCTTCTTCCCATGTCTTTCTTGTGCCTGGTCATTTTCATTATCGGGACATTGAGCAATAAAGTGACCAGTCTTACCGCATTTGAAGCAGGAGCGTTTCCCCTTGTTTTATTCTTGTTGGGGTACTCCTTGCGTCCTTTGAGTGCGGTCTTGAAGCGCTTGATGATAAGCACCATCTCATCTTCATTTATCACAGCAGCCTCCACTTGTGCTACCTTGCTTGGTAGCGTCTCCTTGCTGCTAGTTGCTTTGAGAGCAACGGGCTGTGGCTCGTAGATGGGTAGTGGACCGTTTAGTGCATCATCCACGTATCAAGCCTCCTTCACCATCATACGTCCGCTTACGAATTTTCCGAGGATCTCCTCGGGCGTCATTTTGGTGTACCTAGGATTTTCACGATTAAGGTTGACAAGATGGGGGTCAATTACAGTAAATGACCTTAGCAAGAGTCGGACGACATCATGATCCGTCCATCTTGTGCTTCCGTAGCTTCGTATCTTGTTGACCAGGGTCTTGAGCTTGTTGTAGGTTTGTGTTGGCTCTTCTCCCCTGATCATCGCGAACCTCCCTAGCTCACTCTCCACCAGTTCCATCTTGGTGATCATGGTGTCATCATTTCCCTCATATGATATCTTGAGTGTGTCCTAGATCTGTTTAGCGTTGTCCAAGCCACTCACCTTATTGTACTCATCCCTGCAAAGAGATGCTAGCAAAACAGTAGTAGCTTGGGCATTTTATGGATTTGCTCATTTATGAAAACAGGATTGTCAGTACTATCAAAATGCATTCCGTTTTCAACAATCTCCCAGATAATAGGATGGAGGGAAAATAAATGACTGCACATTTTATGACTCCAGAAGGAATAGTCTTCTCCCTCAAAGTGTGGGGGTTTCCCAAGTGGAATTGAGAGCAAATGAGCATTTGAATTATATGGAATACGGGAATAATCAAAGGAATAATTTTGATTAACCGTTTTCTTCTTTGACGAGGAGTCATCGTCGTCGTCCCTTGGTGAAGAAGAAGATGCATCGCTGTCATAGTAGATGATGTTCTTGATGTGTCTCTTCTTCTTCCCGTCCCTCTTCTTGTGACTCGAGCCTGAGTCGGTAGGCTTGTTGTCTCTTGGCTCGTTGAAGAGGGACTCCTTCTCCTTGTCGTTAATCACCATACCCTTACCCTTAGGATCCATCTCTTCGGGCGGTTAGTCCCTTAAGTGAAGAGTACGACTCTGATACCAATTGAGAGCACCTAGAGGGGGTGAATAGGTGATCCTGTAAAATCAAACACTAAATAGCCATAAAACTTAGTTATTAAAGTGTTAGTGTGACTAAGTAGCTTTGGAGTGAGTTCTTCTGAACAAAACAATCACAGAGAAAGCAACACAAGAGACACACGGTTTTTATCCCGTGGTTCGGCCAAGTAAACTTGCCTACTTCCACGTTGTGGCGTCCCAATGGACGAGGGTTGCACTCAACCCCTTTCAAGTGATCCGATGATCAACTTGAATACCACGGTCTTTCCTTTTAGAGTATTTTCCCGCTTGCGAGGAATCTCCACAATTTGGAGCTTCTCGCCCTTATAGCGATGATCACAAAAGAAACACATAAGGGAGGGAAAAGCAACACACACAAGATTCAATCCGCAGCACACACACACACACACAAGTGAAGACTTGAGCTCTGAAAGGGAAATAGGGTCAAACCTTTTTCCTAAATGATTTTGGTGGTTGAATGCCCAACACAAATAATTGGACTAACTAGTTTGCTCTAGATTATGTATTCTACAGGTGCATAAAAGTTCAACACAAACCAATAAAAGATCAAAGTTAGGGTTCAAAAGAAAGGAGCAAACGAAACCGAAGTGTGCCCTGGTCTGGCGCACCGGACTGCCTGGTGTGCCACAGGACAGTGTCCGGTGCACCACCGGATAGTGTCCGGTGCCCCAGGGACCGTACATTCTGAACTCCTCAGCTTCGGGTTTCTCCAGGCGCACTCCGCTATAATTCACCGGACTGTCCGGTGCACCAAGCAGAGCAACGGCTACTAGCGCAATGGTCGACTGCATAGTGCCTTGACAGAGCTACAGTTCGCGGCACAAGTTAGAGCAGGCGCAGAAGACGCACCGGACAGTGAACAGTAGCAGTCCGGTGCACCAAGATGTCAGAGCTCCAACGGTTGAAACCGTCAAAACCCTAACAGTTGGGGATGTGGCTGGCGCACCGAACAGTGTCCGGTGGCGCACCGGACTGTCCGGTGCGCCCATTGACATCAGCCTTCCCCAACGGCTACTAGATGGTTGGTGGCTATAAATACCACCACAACCGGCCATCATAAGGTGTGGGAGCCCAAGCAACATTCCAAGTCATATAGTTGACATATCTAAGCCCTCCCAACCACTTCCATTCATTGATCCATCTCATACACAAGATTTAGGTCACCACAAGCAACACAAGTGCCACAAAAGAGAGATCAAGCAAAAGAGAGCTACTCGTGTGAGTTTAGCCTTAGTGCCTTGTGAGAATCATTGAGAGAAAGCGTGTGCTATATATTGAGATCATTTGAGGGTGGAGTTTTTGACTCCCATTGAACTTCCTCCAAAGTTTTGGAGACTTGTAAAGCTAGCAAGAGACACCTAAGAGTGTGGTGATCCTTGCGGGGTCTTAGTGATCCTTGAAAAGAAGAAGAGCTCGCCTCGCCGGTCTTGGTGATCGGTGGAGAGAGGGAAATTGCCCAACGCAAATATTGGACTAACTAGTTTGCTCTAGTGTATAAGTTATACAGGTGCAAAAGGTTCACACTCAGCAAATAAAAAGATCAAGTTTTGGATTCAACAAAGGAGCAAAGAGGCAACCGAAGGCACCTCTGGTCTGGAGGCACCGGACTGTCCGGTGTACACCGGACAGTGTCCGGTGCGCCACCGGACAGTGTCCGGTGCACCAGAGGACTCCAACTCGAACTCGCCACCTTCGGGAATTTCTCAAGGCGCTCCGCTATAATTCACCGGACTGTCCGGTGTACACCGGACAGTGTCCGGTGCTCCAAGGGAGCGCGGCCTCAGCAACTCGCCAGCCTCGGGTTCGCGCAGCAGCCGCTCCGCTATAATTCACCAGACATGTCCGGTGTGCACCGGACTGTCCGGTGTAACCACGGAGCAACGGCTATTTCGGCGCCAACGGCTACCTGCGGTGCATTCAATGCGCGCTCTACGCGCGCAGAAGTCAGGCGCGCCCATACTGGCGCACCGGACAATGAACAGGTGATGTCCGGTGTGCACCGGACATCCAGGCGGGCCCAGAAGTCAGAAGCTCCAACGGTCAGAATCCAACGGCATTGATGACGTGGCGGGGGCACCGGACATGTCCGGTGTGCACCGGACTGTCCGGTGCGCCATCGACAGACAGCCTCCACCAACGGTCAAGTTTGGTGGTTGGGGCTATAAATACCCCAACCACCCCACCATTCATTGCATCCAAGTTTTCCAACTTCCAACCACTATACAAGAGCTAGCATTCATTGCAAAGCACACCAAAAGAGATCAAATCCTCTCCCAACTCCACACAAAGCCCTAGTGACTAGAGAGAGTGATTTGTAGTGTTCATTTGAGCTCTTGCGCTTGGATCGCTTCTTTTTCTTTGGCATTCTTTCTTGTGATCAAACACTCACTTGTAATTGAGGCAAGAGACACCAATTGTGTGGTGGTCCTTGCGGGAAGTTTGATTCCCAAGTGATTTGAGAAAGAGAAGCTCACTCGGTCCGAGGGACCGTTTGAGAGAGGGAAGGGTTGAAAGAGACCCGGCCTTTGTGGCCTCCTCAACGGGAAGTAGGTTTGAGAGAACCGAACCTCGGTAAAACAAATCCGCGTGTCTCACTTCATTATTCGCTTGCGATTTGTTTTGTGCCCTCTCTCGCGGACTCTATTATATTTCTAACGCTAACCCGGCTTGTAGTTGTGATTATTTTTTAGAATTTCAGTTTCGCCCTATTCACCCCCCCTCTAGGCGACTTTCAGTATTGATTTGACACTTCCACATTCTTTGAAAGCAACTCTCTTTGCAAACAAAGAACTTAGTTTTATACTCCGATAATTGGGCATCTTGTTCTAACCACTAATCAAGGGATCTAGTCGGGTTCAAAGTTATATTTTTTGGTTTCGCCTATTCACCCCCCTCTAGGCGACTTTTAAGCTCAAATGACAACACGGGGAGTTCACAACTCGAATGGAGCTCAAATCACTAACACGACGAAGCAAATGCGTGGGAGCGGAGTCTGGATGTCTTAGTATGCTTAGAGAATGCTTGGGTGCCTGCTCCATGCGCCTAGGGGTCCCTTTTATAGCCCCAAGGCAGTTAGGAGCCGTTGAAGATCAACATGGAAGGTTATCCTTGCCTTCTGTCGAGTGGCGCACCGGACAGTCCGGTGCGCCACCGGACAACCACTGTAGCATGTCCGGTGCGTGATTTCCTTCCAAATCGGGTACAATCGACCGTTGCTTCTCGGAGCCAGTTGGCGCACCGGACAGTCCGGTGCACACCGGACAGTCCGGTGCACCGAGCCGACCATTGGAGCAGCCATGTGTCGCGCATTGATCGCGTGGACGACCGTTGGCGCGGGCGCCGTTGGCTCACCGGACAGTCCGGTAAATTATAGCCACGTCGCCTTGTTACTTTTCCCGAGAGCGACGAGTTCACCGCGGATGACTCACCGGACAGTCCGGTGCACCACCGGACAGTCCGTTGAATTATAGACGTACGACTCCGTCGATTCCCGAGAGTAGGTAGTTCACCGGGGGCTCGCCTGCACCACCGGACACTGTCCGGTGTACCATCGGACAGTCCGATGTGCCAGGCCGAGCTGTAAACTCTTTTCCAATTCATTTCTTCTCTCCTCGGTACTGTTTCTAGCACTTAGATAACCATGTTAGTACTCAAAAACAATTCACTAAGTCTAGGAACATACCTTGTCTTTGATTTGCACCTTTTGCTTGTTTAGCACATAAGAGTTCAAAACATTTGTGTTGGACACTTAATCACCAAAATAATTATAGATATGGCCCAAGGGCACATTTCCTTTTCAAAGATGTCGAGAATATTTATGTGCTACATTACTATAGAGAAGTGTGACGAAGATTGTCATGTAAGTTATATAGTAGAAACAAATTCTACTAATGCATAAAATCATTTACCATCATCCACCCTATAAATTTGAGATAGACTTATATCTGAACTTCAGAAAGTGGTTGAATGTTAAATTCCAAACTAAATAAGTTATTTTGTTGAGTGAATTTCAATTTCTTTAAAATAAAAGGATCCAAACGCCCCCATAGCGTCATGTTTGATTCTTTTGTCTATATAGGTTTCTAATTTTAACTTGTAGTATAGTATATTGATATAAAACTTGGATTTAATGTAACATTAGTCTTTCAATTTTGCTTAATTTTGTCACGTAGTTTTTTTTGACCTCCATAAATTCTACTTCTGTGTGACTGTGTCCGCCACCAGCCCAGCACCTAGACTCGGCATGGCTTGATTTGCTTTCCTGTACTCGCTCAGCCACCGGCCAATCATGGGGAGGGCGAGCACTACTCCGTTCCGCTGGACAGCGTGCCTTGCTTGTTTAGGAAAATTGACAAGCGGAGTGCAGTATAATGAAAATCAAAATATAACAGTGTAGCATCCTTGTTATTTGGAAAATTATTGGGACTTGATAGAGTTACACCTTATTTTTTAGATTTCATACTTTTAAGGAGATTCCAGTTACTATGTTTTGGGACCTTGGTTTTTTTGGTTACTGTTGGAGTTGTTCTTAGCTGGCTATATCATTATATGGGCTGGATCAACGGAAACCGGAGCAATGGCCCAACCGTATTGGAAGGTTCTCCAAAGCGGGCCGTTTTGTTAGGTTCCTCCTCATTGGGTCGGGCCAAGCACGGCCGAAGCTCAGAATTCAGCGGACGCAGCTGGCAGCCATCACCGCTTCATCATTTCATCAAAGTTCGAACGTTGGCCCCTGGCGGGACTCGTTCATAACCTTCCGATCCAGCAGCCACGGCTTGCATCAGGCCGTCCGTTCAAATCCCCGTAACCGTGAGACCCCAAATCCGACCACCCGCCCGCCCGCCCAAGCCCTCCGTCGTCTCGCCCTCCCGCACCCGATCGAGAAATCCTAGCTCCGTCGCTCGCCGGCGATGGAGGCGCCGGACGAGGAGGCCGGGCTGGGGCTCCCTGAGGGCGAGCGGCTTCTGGAGGTGGCCCTCATCTCCGCGCAGGGGCTCAAGCCCCCGTCCGGCGTGCGGCGGCGGCTGCAGGCGTACGCAGTGGCCTGGGTCGACGCGGGGCACAAGCTCCAGACCCTCCCCGACGCCACGGGCGGCCTCGACCCGGCGTGGCACGCGCGCCTCCTCTTCCGCGTGCGCGAGGCCTCGCTCGCCGACGACTCGCCCGCCGCCGTCTCCGTTGAGATCTACGCCGCCGCCGCCGCGGGATCCTGGCACTTCGGCGGGGACTCGCTCGTCGGCTCGGCGCGCTTCCTGATTGGCGACCACCGCCTCCTGTCCCGCCCGGTCGGCTCCCCCTCCATGTTCGCCGTCGGCGTGCGCCGCCCCTCCGGCAGGGTCCACGGCCTCCTCAACGTGGCCGCGAGCCTCGTCGCGGTGCCCCCGTCCCCGGCCGCCTGCCACGCCCTCCGCCTCTCGCCGGCCGTCTCCCTCAGCGGGCCCTCCGTGGCGCCGACCCCAAGCCGCGTGCTCCGCGTCCTCAACCGCGCGCACCGGACACCTCCACCGTCCCCGAGGCTTCTTACGCCCAAGAAGCAGCAGATGGTGGACGACGGCAGCGACGAGGTCGAGGAAGACGCGAGGGGGATGGGCGGGGTCGTGTTCTGCGGGCCCTGCGTCGGACCATTACCAAGAAAGATACGCACGAGCCCCTCAGACGAGAACCTGCAGGCCTTCGCTAACATCTTCTCTGGCGGGCTCAGGCATTGCCGGACAGAGCCCTCATTTTTGAGGAGTCCAGGCAAGTAGGCTTTATGCTCTCAATTGGTTTCCTGTGGAGTTAGCCCGTTTCCTCTTGAGATCAGGGTAAATCTGAGTTGTATCATAGCACCTCTTGTTATCATCAGAAATATGTTACATCAAATTTTCTGTAGATTCATTGGAATTAGAATATTCGAGCCACATATATCAGCGTTGAAATTCTTTGCTGGTCTCTAGTATATCATGTTGGAAGAAAGCTGCTTCTTCCTCAATACATATATTAGATTGGTAATTTCAGTGGGGAACAATGCTTGCAGCATTGACAAAGTCTTATGATTTACTATCTCTCTGTCCAGATATTTTGAGATTCAAAATTTGGACACAAATTTAAGCATTTTTGGCACAATCCACCCCTCTGTCCTCCCTATTCCGCACACACGAAGCCTTATTTGCTCAGCAAGCAGCTGCGAGGCATTTCCACCCTCCCTCGTGACCTTCTGCACACACACAGCAGAGGGATGCTGTGGCCGCCACAGCTACCATTTATTACCTTGACAGCAGTTTCTCTGAATGCCACTGAACACAAGATGATTCAGGCCCTTCAATGAGTGACACAAAGTCTTTTATCTTGTCGCTTATTGACTATTGAGTTATTCACTGAATGCTCATCTTATAGAGTATAAGTGGACTGAGGACTGAAGGTGAATGTTCTTATCTTCATGGTACGTATTCTCTTATGTTTAACTATGTTTTCCAGCAGTGATGCCTGTGGGTGTTCAGTGCCAAGGAATTGGAGATTGATGATTTTGGTTATGCATGGTCGTTTGAATTTTTTATATGATGTAACCCATACTGTGAATTGTTGTGGGTTGATTGAACTTTAAAGGAATTGCAGAATCTTGAGTTAGCCAGTTCATTTTTCTTTTTGAGTAACGGGTGAAACTGGGGCATGAATATGATAGTTGGCTCCCACGCAGTGTTCTATGGTGTTTTCCCTACTCACATCTTTCATATAACAGCTGTAGGAAACTAGACATGTCTTGTGAAGCACAATTTTGTTTGTGAGCTCCTCGTTTGTTGATCTAATGATGTAACTATTGATACTTGATAGACTGCCTATTGCTGGTCATATAATTTTGAATCTAATACAGTGATGAAAAGCTAAAATCATTCAGTTGTCGTTCTTTGATTACCCTGGGACGGTAAATATGCACAAATATACTTAAGTTTATCTGCAGAGAGCATCGTTATCAAACAAAAACAGAGGTGGATCCACCAATGCGGCCTGGCATGGAGCTGCCATAGCCCATAGGTGCCCACCGATTGGAAACCCCCACTGCCCTGCATTGCTCAGTTCCTTTGCTCGCCAGCACCTAGCCTTAAGCAATGAATGGATGGGGGTCATGGTCCTCATGGACTGCGGAATGTGCGATGCCGTGTATGTAATTGGACCGCTAACTCCTCGATGAATAGCGATTGTTTCAGTATGAATTTCTAATTATACATCAAGGTTGACGAGAGGAAACTTGTGAAAAGTCATACTTGAGAACTTTCCCCCTTGAATAACTGTTAGTACTGCTGTGCACAACTCCTAGCAGAAGAGCCCTAGCTAATTGCATTGGATTAGAAAGACGAGATGTCGAGGTGTGCTTTAGGCATATAGCAGATGATGAACTTGTCATGCCAAAGGTTTTCATTTGATTGGTTTATAGATTTTTTTGTGATATTTTCCCCATCTTTATTTGCCACAAAAAATAATTTGATAAATTAAGCAGTCCAATGGTCTTTTAAAAAAGGTGAAAGATTTTGAAGCATGGGCCGTAAAACATAGCGAGCGTAAAGAGCGGGGAAGGATAAACAGAATGCTCAAATGCCAAGAGTCGAGTGATTTAGCGTGAAGGAAATACTGTTATTTGTAACAGGGCTGTGCACTAGTTCAGTATCTGCAATATTACAAATATTGTCATCTGGTTGGTTGCCCATTTGTGTTTTCCTCTGGAAACATTTGACCAAAATGTTTGTCATTTTCTCATACATTTCGTCCATTGTTCTTGAGCTCTGTAATGCATGGGTGTTTTGTGCTACTAGTTCCTGCATTGTTGCGTTGAACTTGTGCTACTAGTTCTCTGGTTTTTTCCCTATTTCTTTCTATTTGTGCTACTAAACTGTGACATTATTCAAGTACAATAACAAGAAATCTAGTGATAGTTGCCATATGTTCGAACTTGTTTTTTTTTTAAAAAAAAAACATTAGAAGCAGTAGTGCAGTGTAGTATAGCCGTTGCAGCAGATACTTGGCCTTTCTAGCCGGTCACTTGCCTGTTTTTTTTTGGAGGGCTTCTGAATGGCCGAAGCGTGCTCACTTGTCCGCAATTTGGTCCACAATTAGAACAAGTGTAGCATGTTTGTTACTAACTGTCAGCTGTCAGAATGCCATGTGAAGTGAGCCACAGCAGTAATCCCTGGCATTGTACATCTCGCACATACTGTTCCCATCCCAGCAGCCTTTCTTGGACACCAAAGCCGGCATCATGGTCTGATATGGCCGATCCATCCCGTCCACGGTCCACTTCTCTATGGTAGTAGGACTAGGATCCTATGCTCTGATCTCACGGGACGGACGGGATCCATCCCACAAGTCGCAGCCCTTTTCACGAGTGGGGCGAACTGTTGGACAGTTGAGAAGTGAAAGGGACGGTTGCGGCATCAGGCTGACTGACGTGGAACCCATACCCACGGCTCCTTCCTCTGCTTATTAATGGGCGCTGGCGCTGCATAAACAGGCAAGTACTTGGCGATGGTGACCTTACGCCAATGGCCACTGCGCGCTACCACACATCTTTTCTTTCCCTCCAATCGCTATCATCCTTTAATAAGTAGCTTTTCAAGCTCAGAGTTTGCGAGGAGCATCGGCATATCAAGCGTCTCACGAATCGTTCCATTATTCGATTGCCACGAATCGAATCGCAGGGATCTATCTATCTCATGTTCACGTTGGATGGCTACTTGTCGAGTCAGGACCTTCCGATGCTGTTGCATAGATGCGGCAATGAAATGCTTAGGACAGAAGGTGTGTTGTTGCGTTGCCATGACACAAGTGGAGTGGGGGGAGGGGAGAGGCTTATTTAGCGCAAAAGCGGCAATAACTAGACTCTAGTGGGCTCGCTGCCACCCGGTCCCGGTGTCTTTTCCTCCTCCCATGTTTCAAGGTAGACTAGACTCTTACTCTCTCTCTCTCTCTCTCTCTCTCTTCTCCTGTGGGTTTGTGCTTGTGCACATCAACGAAAGATTGTACTCGAAAGCTGTCTCTGCTCCCACGTCGACCGATAATTTAAACACGCCAGGACCGGAGCCCCGCATATGCGAGAAAATTTCATCACTCACGTCAGGGTTGTACTATACATATATTAAAAGCAATGCACATGTTGCATATAAGGTAATTTTCCAAGATGTTGATGCATTTCAGATTTGGCATGATCGACTTGGTCATCCTGGCATAGGGATGATGAGAAAAATTACAGGCAATTCAATTGGTCATAATTTGCCTACAACAAGTTTTCCCAAATCTAAGGATTTTGTTTGCACCGCATGTGCAACTGGGAAACTTATTTTGAGACCATCATATCTCAAAATTAAAGCTGAACCGCTTAACAGGGGATCTATTTACAGCCCGTTTTGCTGACTCTATTTTTGATGAGGAACATTTCCCGGCATTAGGGGGAGAATTCAAGTACCAAAAAGAATGCCAGGAAATAAATTGGAATACTCAATGTGTTCCAGGTTATGATCCACGTACTTCAGAAACTGAACTACAAGTTCAGAAAATTATACATTTGCAAAGACTTGCAAATGAACTGCCAGATGCATTCACTAATTACAAAGGTGTCACTAAATCATTCATTCCTGCTAGGAATGCACCAGAAAGAGTGGAAGTACCGAGTAAGGCCACTCAACTCCTAGAGAGGAGAAGTATGGTGAATAAGCGCAGTTCTGTTGCTAAAAAGCAAAGAACAATAGTGAATGCAAAAGGACACCATTATGATACAATGTATCATGTGGATTGTGATGATCCACAACCCAGCTCGGATGTGCACATAACCGAGGCTGGGACATCGGAAAATCCTAGACACATCAATTTGGGAAATTCTGATGAGTCTCTAAGGAATGATGAAATTGCCATCAACTATGTTGAGACTGGTGAAACATATGACAGAAAAGCTACAAATGTCGACATATATTTCTCCGAGCAGATTGCTGAGGACCTTCAAAATGATCTAGATCCTAAGACCATGGCAGAGTGCAGTAAGCGCTCGGACTGGATCAAATGGAAGGCAGCAATTGAAGCGGAGTTAGCCTCGCTTTACAAAAGAGAAGTTTTCTCTGCTGTAATACCTACACCACGTGATATCTTCCCTGTGGGATATAAGTGGGTTTTCATTCGGAAACGAAATGAAAATGGTGAGGTAGTGAGATACAAAGCAAGGCTAGTAGCACAAGGGTTTACGCAAAGACCCGGCGTTGATTTCAACGAAACTTATTCACCAGTCACGAGTGCAATAACATTCCGATATTTAATATCATTGGCAGTACAAAATCGTCTATCTATGCAGTTAATGGACGTAGTGACCGCATATCTTTATGGGTCACTAGATTCTGATATATACATGAAAGTTCCTGATGGAATAGATGTACCGAATCCAAAGGCAAAGCGCAATATGTATTGCGTGAAGTTGCAGAAGTCATTATATGGCTTAAAACAATCGGGCAGAATGTGGTACAACCGATTGAGTGAATTCCTTTTAAGGAAGGGATACACGAAAAATGATGATTGTCCGTGCGTCTTCATCAAAAGATCCAAAGTAGGATTCTGTATCATATCAGTTTATGTTGATGACCTTAACATCATAGGAAATAAACTTGATATTGATGAAGCACGTCATCATTTAACGACGGAATTTGAGATGAAGGATTTGGGTAAAACCAAATTTTGCTTAGGTCTACAACTTGAGCATTTACCTTCTGGAATCCTTGTACATCAAAGTACATATACCCAAAAGGTATTGGAAAAATTCAATATGCATATGTCTTATCCTTCAAAGACTCCTATGGTGGTCAGATCTTTGGATTTAAAGAAAGATCCATTCAGACCACGGGATGATGAAGAACAGATATTGGGACCGGAGTTCCCATATCTCAGTGCTATTGGTGCATTGATGTATCTTGCTAATAATACCCGGCCGGATATTGCTTTTGCAGTAAATTTGTTAGCAAGGCACAGTTCTGCCCCAACAAAAAGATACTGGGTTGGCATTAAGAATATTTTCCGATACCTAAATGGTACAAAGGATCTAGGACTCTTTTACAAGAGAAGTAATGATCCTAGTTTAATTGGGTATACAGATGCTGGCTATTTATCTGATCCCCACAATGGCCGATCGCAAACTGGATTCGTATTCTTACAAGGTGGAACTGCCATCTCGTGGAAATCGTCTAAACAGACTTTGGTGACCACGTCCACCAACCATTCTGAAATAATTGCATTATTTGAAGCATCACGCGAATGTGTATGGCTTCGTAGAATGGTAAATCATATACTCACGACTTGTGGTATTGGTTCTCTTGACTCACCAACAATTATCTATGAAGATAATTCAGCTTGTGTTGTTCAGATGGATACGGGTTATATCAAGAGTAATATCAATAAGCATATTTCTCCTAAACTGTTTTATCCCCATGAACTTCAGGAAAAAGGGGATATAAACATCTTGCAAACAAAGTCTTGTGATAATCTTGCAGATCTATTCACAAAATCTCTACCATACTCTACATTTCAGAAATGTGTTGAGGGGATTGGTATGAGAAGACTTAAGTGCTTGCAAAGTTCAGGGGGAGTAATTCCCCATGATATATAACCTGTATTAAACCATCATATTACACTCTTTTCTTTGTATGAGTTTTGCCTTGCTAAGGTTTTCTCATCCAAAGTTTTTAACGAGGTAATATCAACAAAGCTATATGCTTCATCATTAATTTTTCCCCACAGGGGTTTTTATACATGATGATTACAAGCATATTTTCTTTTGGAGACTCTATGAGATTATTCTCATTATCCAAAAGACATTATGTACTCCTTATTTTTCGCACAGGGTTTTTGAGGAGATCAAGAATTTTATGACAGATTGCAGATGATCAAATGGATTAGGATTGATCAAGGGGGAGTGTTACAAAATATTTGTACATGTGATCAATCCCAACTGGTGGCAGTTATTGCCTAAGGGTTGCACCCTTTGGGGACCCAGTGTACTACACTATATATACATCTATCTCTGCAATAAAGATTTGATCCCCTGCCATTTTGTCTTTTTTCCTTTTGTCTTTCTCCATTTGCCACTGAGCACTGCAAAGGTTTTGCAACAATTTAAACACGCCAGGACCGGAGCCCCGGTTACATGTGAGAGGCTTTTGACGTGTCAGCCGGTGTGAGCGTGTGCCTTTTCCCCCCAGAAAGTCGATGCTATAGGTGTACATTTGGGCCGGGCCTGATGGGCCGGCCCGAAGCACGGAAAAAAAGCACGGCCCAGGCACGGCACGGCCCGAAATAATTTAGTGCCGGGCCGGCACGGCCCGTTATATCGGGCCGGGTTTGGGCCGAGGTCACGGCCCATGGGCGGGCACGAGCACGGCCCGTTTAAGGCAGGCACGAAAAGGCCCATATAGAGGCACGAAAAGGCCCATATATTTATTAAAACCACACTTCATTTCGCACTTTCATATACTTGATAAAGAACACAAAGCTAGAGATAATGCTAGTTAGATGTTTTTTTGTATCTTTGAATTAGATTGTGTGATGTAATTTTACTTTTGTTATGAACATTAGACAATAAACTGAACTTACGAACTTTGTATACAGCTGATTATACTCTTTTTCCTTCTAACAAAATGCAAGGTAGTCATTGCATAGCTGTGGTAACTTTAATACAAATATTAAGTTTGATTTTGTACAAATTTATTTGTCTTATCTTTTATTTGTTTTATTATTTTTTTGAATTTAGGGCTCTAATATGAATTTTGGGCCAAAAACTGAATTTCGGGCCAAAAATTGAATTTCGGGCCCTAATGTGAATTTCGGGCTTTTATAATTTCGGGCCGCCCGAAATAAGCCCGGCACGTTTAAGCAATTACGGGCCGGGCCGTGGGCCGAGGGCTAGGCCCATGGGCCGGCCCGGCACGGCCCGAAATTCAAACGGGCCGGGCCGGCCCGAAATTCAAACAATACGGGCCTTTTCGGGCTTGGGCCGGGCTGGACCGGGCGGCCCGAATGTACACCTATAGTCGATGCCCCCAGTGTACACACGAAGCGCATGCATATAAGGTGGTGCGCAGAAGGGGGGTACTAGCATATACCCGCATAATGTAATAAACTATTTGTTTTTCCTTTACGGCTGTTCTGCATTGCATCTCAGCACGCTGCTTACCTGTAACGTAAACTTTTGTCTTGCCGACAGAGTTTCCTTTCCTAAAAGCGTTCGCTTTATTAGATGATGATGAATTGGGTTTCCTTTGCTGCCAATGCCAATGCATGGCAACACGCACTGCTTCAGGTCAGGACACGGTTCATCTAGCTGCGACTGCGAGGCCACGGTACCCATACGGACGCGTTGCATTTTCTGCCAGACGGGGTCAAGCTCATCATCTCAAATCGATCGCAAGGAAAGACGAAGACCGCCGCTCGCCTGCTCTCGCATCGGACCGACCCTCCCTCGCTGCCAGTGCCAGCCTACATGCATGCATGGCCGTGGCCTCGTCTTCCATTGTTTCAAATCTGAGACGGCGCTGGCTCGCTGCTGCTGCAGCCTGAGTTACTGAATCACTGTGCTAGCTAGCAGTCTAGTACTATAGCTTCGCAGCGCCAGGCCGTTCAGCAGCCAAACGCCAGGCCGTTCACCTATAAACAAAAAACATAGATTCTAATTTTTTTTTCAATCGATCTACATTCAGGCTCAAATGCTTCGTTCCTTGAGGAGCAAGTGTCGGTAGGCAACCATACCGTGCTTGCTTCGACTTCACGGTGAAACTGAAAACCTGGCGTTCGTTCAGAAACGAGGGGGGTGGTCCTGTCCTGCCGCGCTCGCCTACCATTTCTCTGTCTATACGCACACAGAAAAGAAAAAGTGGGGGCGGCGGTCCTGCCCTGCCGCATCCGATGCCTGTACAGTCAGCTACAGCACAATGCCGTTCCTCCTGACACCAGAGCGCCACCTAGCCTCGTCCCCTTGGCGGTTTTGGAGCATTGCGGCGGCCGGGGGGGCCTAGATAAGCCCGGCCGCCGGCCGGCCGGGACGCTCGAGCCTGGACGACGACGCATCACGCCACGCCACGCCCCGCCGCGTTGTGGAGCCGCATGCAGGGGGAGGACGGCTGTGCGCCGGGTTGTGTTGTGGTGGGGCAGCAGCAGTACGCGGGGCCGATCGAGGCTTAAAGCCCCATTTGACGCATGTGAGAGATCATCAGTACGCCACGAGCGCGATATCGCGCTTGCCCCGGCCGGCCTGCCCGCGCACTACGCACGCAGTACGTGCTCGGCCGGGGCCTGAAAGCGAGAGGTGAGCGCGCTGCACGTGATCGACCGGCGGCCGGCGACAGCGGCGGGGCGCGCGCGGCGGCATCATGCGGACGCAGAGGGTCGGCCGGCCCCAACCCCGGCCAGGCCAGGCCAGGCCAGGCCCGGCCGCGTCCGCATGCGCATTGCACTGCAGCGCAGCGCAGCGCAGCGCAGCACAGCACGCTAGCTGCCCGCGTGCGCAGGCACAGGAGGACACACACACACCGCCTACCTAGCACGCACTTCGCTCGTCTAGCCAGAGCCAGGCAGGCAGCTGGACGGAAAAGGCGAGTCGACGTACGCGACGCGGAGCCCAATACTATATATGGGCTCCCGCCCCTTGCCTTGTCTTGCGCCGCCAGCGGAGGAGCCGGCCGAGGACGGGTAGCGTGGCCGTGCCTGCATCATCGCCCACAGGCGCTGGACAAGCTGTGCGTTCGGGTCCGTTCGCGATTTATTTGGCCAGAATCGGCTGGGGAATCGGTCCCAAACAGGCTTATTCTTCTTCCGTTCGCACCCCCCCCCCCCCCTCCTCTCTCTCTCTGTCCTCCTTGCGGCGGGGACGAGCCGAGCGCCGCCGCCGTTCTCGTGCTATTCGCCTCTCACGAGCAGCACCCACCAGGTATGCCCGCGCTCTTCTCTTCTGCTGCTCGAAACCGAGCGGCCCAAACCCTAATGTAAGGTATCTGTGTTCGGATCTGACCCAATTACAAGTGTATAAATGATACTACATATAATTTCTCATTCACAGCGTAAGGCCGACATTGCTGGATGCGGGCGCAGTTCATTTTCCTTTGTACCCAACTAAGTGCGGGTCCAGTTTATTTTCCAAGGATCGCAGGGGAAAACAGCAAAGTCTCCCTCTGTTGCCATACAGATGATCCTGCATTGCAGGAGCATGGTGGTGTGTCGAGAGATTGTCACACGGCAGTTACTATCCTGTTTGGGAACACGAAGAATTAAGCACTCTATTAAGAAATGCTAACCTGTCTAATGTTCATATGTTTGTTCAGTGTTGGCCGCAATATTATTTAGACTATGTGCAAACAATTATTAAGATGTATGAACTAGCATTATGGTACATCGATAATAATAAACTATTGTTGTAGCAGATGATCTATGCCACTCAGTGCTAGCATATATGGTTTTGTAACTGCTTTACAAGCAGTGTAATTTATGTAGGGATATACCGGATGCCACTCAGTAACTGACAGCTCACATTTCTCATTTGGATAAATCGAGCATAACATTGTCCTAGATTGTCTTTGGATTACAAAATTAGTAACCTAGGTTTAGGCGCCATTTTGATGATCGAGGATAGGCCAATCTTCTAAAACAATATGGTTTCAATTAACTTTCACTCTCTTTTCCAATATGTGTTAGAAGAAAAATGCTCTGCCTCTACTGTTTCTTAGCAGCAAATCTATTTTTTTCTTCTTCTTCAGGTCATCCGTCTGCTTGCTTCACAATCCATCTAATGGAAGACCATTCATCATGGGACTATCTTCCAGTTGAGCACATTAGAACTCCTGTATTCAACTCTGGAGTTGTTTCCGAAGCTAGCAATGGAGGCAACGACTTCTCAATATCATTGGATGCTGTCGTCCCTGATGATATCCTGGAGAGGATTTTCACATTCCTGCCTATAGCAAGCATGATGAGGGCAACATCAGTGTGCAAGAGATGGCATTGCATTATCTGTTCAAGGAGATTTCTGTGGACCCACATGCTGCCTCAGCGGCCATGGTACTTCATGTTCACCTCTAATAAAACTGCTGCTGGCTATGCTTTTGACCCCATCCTCCGCAAGTGGTATGATTTAGAGCTTCCTTATATTGACAAGAGCAGCTGCTTTATCTCTTCTTCTTGTGGCCTAGTTTGCTTCATGGACAATGACAACAGGAACACCATTTCTGTATGTAACCCTATAACAAAGCACTCCAGGAGGCTTTTAGAGCCGCCCGGTGAGACATTGCCAGACTACAGTACCATTGCCATGAATGTGGATCGGCTGTCCCATAAGTACTCCATTGCATTGGCAAAATCTAAGCAGATTCCTGAAGATTTTGTCCGATGGGACTTTTCAGTATACAAGTACGACTCATCGAGTGGTTCATGGGTAACTTCTGTGAGGGAAGTGTTCGTTGGTTGGAGAGGAGGTGATAATAGTGTCATATGTGACGGTGTCCTGTACTGCTTGATTCATTCCACTGGTGCTCTTGGCAATGTCAACCCCCGTCATGGCCTTATCATGTATGACCTTGCCGGTGAACCATCTGAGACTTCGTTGATGCAAACGTCAATCTCAGTACCTTGTTCTCTCACGTGTGGCCGTCTGGTAAACTTGAAGGAGAAGCTGGTTCTGGTTGGTGGAATCGCAAAACACAACAGACCTGATATCATTAAAGGCATAGGAATATGGGAGCTCCATGAAAGACAGTGGCATGAGGTAGCTCGGATGCCCCACAAGTTCTTCCAAGGATTTGGTGAATTCGATGATGTTTTTGCCTGCAGCGGTATAGATGACCTTGTCTACATACAAAGCTATGGTGCAACTGCTTTGCTTGTTTTTGACATGATGCAAAAGCAATGGAGGTGGTCCGTTAAATGCCCTGTGAGCAAAAGATTTCCTCTCCAGCTATTCACTGGCTTTTGCTTTGAACCGCGGCTTGATATCACAGTTTAATATGTACAAAATTGTGCTTTTGCCTTTTAGTGGAGTCAGGTCAGCTACCATGCTAATTCTTATCAGGAAATTCCATGCAAGTTTTGTCGCATTCTTTCAGCCATTTTCCTGGTACCCTTTTCTGAGCTGTAACCACTGATGGCCCCTCATTGGCCCTGCAGCATGCAATTATTTGTCTGTTCTGACATCACCAGATTATAAATGTATAGAATGCTACATGTGCTCACTTGCATATGGCTGAAGATGTACCTTTATTTGCAGAAACAGTGTTAAGCTGTACCTTTGTTTGCAAAAAACGGGACATATATGCACTATGCTTATCAGGTTTCCAAGTTCTCCCTTGAGGGCTAGTTTGGAAACTCAATTCCCCTTCGGGATTGAAGGAGATTGGAGAGGAAATTAGTTTATTTCCACCTCATTCCCCTCTAATCCCGAAGGGGATTTGAGGTTCCCAAAGTAGCCCTGAACTGCGTCGGCAACATCTGGATAGCATGTTTAATCTGTTGCACATAATTGAGTGACAGGTTAGAGGTTACAACATGACCAGGCTGATAAAGTTTCGGTGCTGTAAATAATGTCGTCTGCTTTGTTTTTGTTCGATATGTTGCTATCCGCTATGTTTTGAGCCCACACCCTATTCTATATGTCATAGCTGACATTTGTCCCTTTCCGGTCTTAATGGACAACTTCTACTGTTCACATTTTGTTTCTTGTGTAACTATTCATCCATGCTGGCCCAGCATCGACTGAGGCTGCTGCTGCTGGGAACAGCTTAGGGCACTGATCTCCCCCGGCGCTTGAAAGTCGTCTCTCTGGACACTGACCAGTGCCTTGCTCATTTTTGTAGAATCATCATGGGCCAAATCCAGGTTTTCTCATGTGGGGGCTGGTCCATCCATTATTGTCTGAGATGGTGCCCCCATGACTCTGCAGCACCAGCACGGTGCATACGAGCCAGAGACGCCATTGATGAGGTTTCGACGCTAGCTGCTGTCTGCTGTGTGCGAATAGTGCTCAGCTGAGGCCAGTGGCAGAGCCACAGGGAGACCAGCAAGCACAGTACATATACGCAATATATACATTTGTATTTGAAAAAAATAAAGAAAAAACTTGTCAGATCACGCTCAGTCTAGACGTCATACGGTGTGTGTACATCTACACCATAACGTTTTCTTTTCATCCTTTTCTAACCGAATCTACTCAATTAGAGTTAGAGGGATGTTTTCTTTTTTGGCCTTTGCTAATTCAATTTACTCGATTAGAATCAGAAGGAAAGAAAAAGAGAGAAAAAAAAGACGGAACACACCCTCTGATGACTTGATAGCTTCCGCTTTGCTCTGGATGCCGGATAGATATTGCATTTCTGTTTTTTTTTTCTGGAAGAAGGCGTCCACTGGTACTACTACTTATAACGGGCATTTTCTGCAATGATTTTAATAGAAACCAAATTAAGAGATATAATAGAAGATTGTTTTTCGGATGATTGTCTAGTTATTTTTATTGGCAGCGATTTTTGAGACTGATGAAGTGATGAAGATAATAATGTAAACAAGATATCCATGTCCCTTCATAAGTGCTGAATAAACGGTTAAAAATAGCACTGTAAGTTTACGATACTATATGATGACTATTTATATTGTATTTAGTGGATGGTTTTAACTTAGTTTTTGAATTTTGGTTTTATCTTGTTACTTTAGTGTATCTACACCGAGTCACGATGCAAATTTATATTGTCGTTCGCTGTTGGTTCCAGCTGTCATGGGTTAGGCCTGGCGGGGCTCTCACATGAAGTAATTTTGTTATGGTCCTCTATCGTTATGTTGATTTGGCCAATATGAATTACCGTTTATTAAAAGGCACTCGTGATTGAAGGCTCCTCCGCGCTCTAGGGCCCTCACGCCACACACATGGTGACACGTGTGTCCGGACTCCGGACCTGATTCTTTTATCCAATCGTGTTCTGAGCGTCGTCACCTCTCCGGTCCCTCCGCTCTCCCATCGCATGGCGTCGTGGCGGTCGACGTGGCGACACGATAGATTGCAATGTTTAAAAAGTGAAGTTTGAAATGAGATAGGATGGATAAACCGCTGAAGACCACCTTAGAATAAACATTGACGCGTTTGATCATGACAACATGAAATAGTTAAGTACTGAATCTACCCCGTGCTACAGTGAAATAAAAGTGTGCAGTGACAAAGTATGTTTTATATCTAAGAATGTCGCTGTCTTAGAAACAGGGGCAAAAAATCTTTATTAAGGACACTCAACAACAAAGCCAACTTGGTGACTCGTATAAACTGACACTCATCTAGTCATACGTAAAATTAGGGTCTATTTAAAATATAGGAATTCCATAGGTAAGCACTTTTATAGAAATCAGTTTGAGTTTAACTATCCATGAAAAATACAAGAAAACAAAAAGGAATTCCAAACAGACCGTCGTTCACTGGAAATTAACGGAAAGAGCATGGGAAGAGGCCGGCCGGCGGTTGAAGTTAGGCACCGAGAGCTGTCGAGTCACCATCGCCACCATGTTTCATGAGCGAGCCACTCGAATTTCTATTGGAAGAAACAGGTCAAACTTTTGCGATAACCATCCGTACAATCATTCAATGGAAAACGGGAAGCACGGGCCACAAGTTTCCCCAAACAAAACACGACTATTGGTCTACGCACGCACCGTTCATCACGCCGGCGTGTTGCGTGTCTGTCTGGTTCGATCCAGAGATACAAGTCGACTCGACGACATTAATGTCTGGACCCACCGTGTACTTCTTCTTTATCATTATCGTATAATGTCTATTGCAATGACCTATCTTAAAAAAGAAAATTATTCCATATAAAAACCAGTTTGAAAACCCCATTTTCTCAATCGATTTTTATTTTTCCAACAAAAACTAATTTATTTTTCATTGATAAAATATGAATCCCTTAAGAAAATGGATTTCTCAAATTAGACCTGTCAGTTTCGTTCCGGGCTATACCAAACTACGCGCTCATGCACCAATCTATAATAATTGAGCAATAATAGAATAATAACGTCTGCACACACCGAGTTAGATATCCCATTAAACTAAAGATATGAAAACTAAAGGAAGACCAAGTCTAATAAAAGGTCTCATTGGCAAGTTCGCACCAGAAACAAGTTGAGAATCGCAGCCGATGTCAGCTTGGCCCCTCGAACACGCCAATTTGACCAATAAACGACCGAACAAGGTTACGCGTCTAATCCATAGACCGACTCGGCCGCTGCCTTTTTATTTCATACCCGCCGGTATACATAGACGAGATCAGCGCTTCATTGGCATTTTTGCCTCATCTAGGTCTGTTAGCTTCAGATTAAAGCCAGTTGTTCGAATTGTTACAACTACAATTTATTAAAATAAAACACTGTACAAACAGTAGAAGCCCATATGGATTAAAATCTAGCTCTCTCAAAACACACGCTTTATGAGCTTCCACGAGCACAAAAGAGTAGCAGTAGTGATTATATTCAGTATAGCGTGTTTCCTGTTAGTAAGACCTAAGATATATAGCATATCACCTAAAGTTGTTTATTAGCTAATACTCCCTCCATTCCAATTTATAATTTCTTTGACTTTTTACCCTAAGTTTGACCGACTCCTCTTATTAAAAAAAATTCATAATCATTGTTAATTTTTGCTGTAATATTGTTTAGCATATAATATACTTTAAATGTGGCTTTGAATTTTTCATTTTTTCTTAAAAATTTGAATAGGACCAGTCGGTCAAATATAGCACAAACAAGTCAAACCAAATATAATTTGGGACTGAGGGAGTACACAATAAAAATGAGATGTTGAAAAATTCTTCAATGACAACTAGTGGAAATGTCTCTAGCTGAGTTAGTTAGGTAGAGAGTGAATTTTAGACTGGCGGTATTTGGAGTGACCAAAGGGAGTAAGGTGAACATAAAGATACTTGGTAGTAGACCGATGATGTTCAAAAGTCAATAAAGGAGAAGAAAGAATGTTACAAGAGCTTGTTCCATGATAGGAGTGCGATCAACATATAGAGGTATAAGGTGACAAAGAAAATTGCAAAGCGAGTTGAGTGAGGCAAAGGGTTGAGCCTATGATGATCTTTATCGAAGACTAAGTACAAAGGAAGGGAAGAAGGATGTCTATAAGATGGCTAGGATTTGGGAAAGGAAGACGAGGGGCCTCAACCAAGTTAAATGCATTAAGGATGAGATGGATCAACTCTTGGTAAAAGGACAATACATCAGAAAGAGGTGGCAGAGGTATTTTTAACAATCTTTTCAATGGTGACAATGAGACTATGGGCACCAATTGGATGACTTCTTTGATGATTTAAATAGATGCTTTAATTTGTACACAGAATCCAAGAGTCAAAGGTCAAAGAAGCTTTAAATAGGATGAAAGGGGGCAAGGCGATGGGACTGGATGATATCCCAATAGAGGTGTGGAAATACCTCGGGATATTGCTATCGTTTGACTGGCCAAGTTGTTCAACCAATTTTTTCGATCAAACAAGATGCCCGATGAGTGGAGGAGTACATTAGTACCAATCTTCAAGAACAAGGGACATATTCAAAGTTGTACCAACTATCGAGGGATTAAGCTCATGAGCCACACTATGAAGCTATGGGAGAGAGTTATTGAGCATCGCCTGAGAGGAATTAAGCATATCACCACAAACCAATTTAGATTCATGCCTAGAAGGTCAACCATGAAAGTAATTTTCTTAATAAGATAGGTCATGGAGCGGTATAAGGAGCAGAAGAAGGACTTCCACATGTTTTTTATCAACTTGGAAAAGGCCTATGATAAAATACCTAGGAATCTCATGTGGTGGGCATTTTATAAGCATAAAGTCCCAACAAAGTATGTTACGCTCATCAAGGACATGTATGACAAGGTTGTGAATAGCGTCCGAACAACTGATGGTGATATAAATGTTTTCTCGATTAACGTAGGACTACATCAAGGTTCAACTTTGAGCCCTTATCTATTTGCCTTAGCGATAGATGAGGTCACGAGGGATATACAAGAAGATATCCCTTAGTGTATGCTTTTCGCTGACGATGTAGTTCTAGTAGATGAAAGCCGAGAAGGAGTAAATAGAAAGCTAGAGATATGGCGTCAGACCCTAGAGTCAAACAGATTTATAATTAGCAGGACCAAAACCGAGTATATGAGATGTGACTTTGGTACTACTTTTAGTGAGGATGGAGATGTAAGCTTGGGAGGCCAGGTAGTACCAAAGGACACTTTTCGTTATTTAGGATTGATGCTATAGAGAGATGGTGAAATTGATGAAGATGTTAGCCATAGAATCAAAACGGGGTGGGTGAAATGGCGTCAAGCATCGGGAGTCCTATGTGATAAGAGAGTGTGAAAGTCGCCTAGAGGGGGGGGGTGAATAGGGCGAAACTGAAATTTACAAAGATAATCACAACTACAAGTCGGGTTAGCGTTAGTAATAATAAACGAGTCCGCGAGAGAGGGTGCAAAACAAATCGCAAGCAAATGAAGAATGTGACACACGGATTTGTTTTACCGTGGTTCGGTTCTCGCAAACCTACTCCCCGTTGAGGAGACCACAAAGACCGGGTCTTTTTCAACCCTTTCCCTCTCTCAAACGGTCCCTCGGACCGAGTGAGCTTCTTCTTCTCAAATCAACCGGGAACGAAACTTCCCCGCAAGGACCACCACACAATTGGTGTCTCTTGCCTCGGTTACAAATGAGTGTTGATCACAAGAACAAATGAGAAAGAAAAGAAGTGATCCAAGCGCAAGAGCTCAAATGAACACGACAAATCACTCTCTCTAATCACTAAGGCTTGATGTGGAGTTGGGAGAGGATTTGATCTCTTTTGTGTGCTTTGGAATGAATGCTAGAGCTCTTGTAAGGTGTTGAAGTGTATAAACTTGGATGCCATTGAATGTGGGGTGGTTGGGGTATTTATAGCCCCAACCACCACAAAGTGGCCGTTGGAGGGCTGCTGTCGCATGGCGCACCGGACAGTCCGGTGCGCCACCGGACACTGTCCGGTGCGCCAGCCCACGTCAGCAGACCGTTGGGGTTCGACCGTTGAGCTCTGACTTGTGGGCCCGCCAGGATGTCCGGTGGTGCACCGGACAAGCACTGTAGGCTGTCCGGTGTGCCACCCGCGCGTGCTCTGCTCCTCTGCGCGCGCTGGCGCGCATTTAATGCGTTGCAGGTAGCCGTTGGCGCGCAAAGTAGCCGTTGCCCGCTGTCACACCGGACAGTCCGGTGTGCACCGGACATGTCCGGTGAATTATAGCGGATGAATTCCCGACGCTGGCGAGTTCCAGAGCCGCTCTCCTCTGGGGCACCAGACACTGTCCGGTGTATACCGGACAGTCCGGTGAATTATAGCGGAGCGCCTCTGGATTTTCCCGAAGGTGAAGAGTTCAGCCTGGAGTGCCCTGGTGCACCGGACAGTCCGGTGTGCCAGACCAGGGCAGCCTTCGGTTATCCCTTGCTCTCTTTGTTGAACCAAATTCTTGGTCTTTTTATTGGCTAAGTGTGAACCTTTGGCACCTGTAGAACTTATACACTAGAGCAAACTAGTTAGTCCAATTATTTGTGTTGGGCAATTCAACCACCAAAATCATTTAGGAAAATAGGTGTAAGCCTAATTCCCTTTCAATCTCCCCTTTTTGGTGATTGATGCCAACACAAACCAAAGCAAATATAGAAGTGCGAAATTGAACTAGTTTGCATAATGTAAGTGCAGAGGTTACTTGGAATTGAGCCAAAATAAATGTTTATAGAATGCGCATGGATTGTTTCTTTCTTATTTAACATTTTGGACCACGCTTGCACCACATGTTTTGTTTTTGCAATTTCCTTTTTGTAAATCTTTTTCAAAGTCCTTTTGCAAATAGTCAAAGGTAAATGAATAAGATTTTGAGAAGCATTTTTCAAGATATGAAATTTTCTCCCCCTATTTCAAATGCTTTTCCTTTGACTTCAACAAAACTCCCCCTCAATAAATTCTCCTCTTAGTGTTCAAGAGGGTTTTAAGATACTAATTTTGAAATCCCCTCTTTATAAACACAATAAGATACCAAATTGAAAAATCATGATGCTAATTTGAAATTTACCAATCGATTTTTTTTTTAAAAATTAGGGTGGTGGTGCGGTCCTTTTGCTTTGGGCTATACTTTCTCTCCCTTTGGCATGAATCGCCAAAAACGGATACTTAGAGTGAAATATAAGCCCTTTCAAACTACTTTCTCCCCTTTGGCAAAATAAAATATGAGTGAAGATTATACCAAAGCCGGAGTCCTTTTACTTCATGCTTTCTCCCCAAGGATGATGAGTGGCTTGGAGCGACGACGAAGGATGAGTTACGGAGTGAAAGCCTTTGTCTTTGCCGAAGACTCCAATTCTCTTTCAATATGCCTGTGACTTGGTTGGAAATACACTTGAAAACACATTAGTCATCGCACATATAAAAGAGATATGATCAAAGGTATATTCATGAGCTATTTGTGCAAGACATCAAAAGAAATTCCTAGAATCAAGAATATTTAACTCATGCCTAAGTTTGGTAAAAGTTTGTTCATCTAGTGGCTTGGTAAAGATATCGGCTAATTGATCTTTAGTATTAATGTATGCAATCTCGATATCCCCCTTTTGTTGGTGATCCCTAAGAAAGTGATACCGAATGGCTATGTGTTTAGTGCGGCTATGCTCAACGGGATTATCCGCCATGCGGATTGCACTCTCATTATCATATAGAAGAGGAACTTTGGTTAATTTGTAACCATAGTCCCGCAGAGTTTACCTCATCCAAAGCAATTGTGCGCAACAATGGCCTGTGGCAATATACTCGGCTTCGGCGGTTGAAAGAGCGACGGAATTTTGCTTCTTTGAAGCCCAAGACACCAAGGATCTTCCCAAGAACTGGCAAGTCCCCGATGTGCTCTTTCGATTAATTTTGCACCCCGCCCAATCGGCATCCGAATAACCAATTAAATCAAAAGTGGATCCCCGAGGGTACCAAAGCCCAAACTTAGGAGTATAAGCCAAATATCTCAAGATTCGTTTTACGGCCGTAAGGTGAGATTCCTTAGGGTCGGATTGGAATCTTGCACACATGCATACGGAAAGCATAATGTCCGGCCGAGATGCACATAAGTAAAGTAATGAACCTATCATTGACCGGTATACCTTTTGATCGACGGATTTACCTCCCGTGTCAAGGTCGAGATGCCCATTGGTTCCCATGGGTGTCTTGATGGGCTTGGCATCCTTCATTCCAAACTTGTTTAGAATGTCTTGAGTATACTTCGTTTGGCAAATGAAGGTGCCCTCTTGGAGTTGCTTGACTTGGAATCCTAAAAAGTACTTCAACTCCCCCATCATCGACATCTCGAATTTTTGTGTCATGATCCTACTAAATTCCTCACATGTAGATTCGTTAGTAGACCCAAATATGATATCATCAACATAAATTTGGCATACGAACAAATCATTTGCAAGAGTCTTAGTAAATAAAGTAGGATCGGCCTTGCCGACTTTGAAGCCATTAGCAATAAGGAAATCTCTAAGGCATTCATACCATGCTCTTGGGGCTTGCTTGAGCCCATAAAGCGCCTTAGAGAGCCTATAGACATGGTTAAGGTACTCACTGTCTTCAAAGCCGGGAGGTTGCTCAACATAGACCTCTTCCTTGATTGGTCCGTTGAGGAAGGCACTCTTCACATCCATTTGATAAAGCTTGAAGCCATGGTAAGTAGCATAGGCCAATAATATACGAATTGACTCAAGCCTAGCTACGGGTGCATAGGTTTCACCAAAATCCAAACCTTCGACTTGTGAATACCCCTTGGCCACGAGTCGGGCTTTGTTCCTTGTCACCACACCATGCTCGTCTTGCTTGTTGCGGAAGACCCATTTGGTTCCTACAACATTTTGATTAGGACGTGGGACTAAATGCCATACCTCGTTCCTAGTGAAGTTGTTGAGCTCCTCTTGCATCGCCACCACCCATTCCGGATCTTGAAGTGCTTCCTCTACCTTGCGTGGCTCAATAGAGGAAACAAAAGAGTAATGCTCACAAAAATGTGCAACACGAGATCTAGTAGTTACCCCTTATGAATGTCGCTGAGGATAGTGTCGACGGGGTGATCTCGTTGTATTGCTTGGTGGACTCTTGGGTGTGGCGGCCTTGTTTGTTCATCCTCCTTGTCTTGATCATTTGCATCTCCCCCTTGATTATTGCCGTCATCTTGAGGTGGCTCATCATTTTGATCTTCTCCTTCATCAACTTGAGCCTCGTCCTCATTTTGAGTTGGTGGAGATGGTTGCGTGGAGGAGGATGGTTGATCTTGTGCTTGAGTGGGCTCTTCGGATTCCTTAGGACACACATCCCCAATGGACATGTTCCTTAGCGCGATGCACAGAGCCTCTTCTTCACCTATCTCATCAAGATCAACTTGCTCTACTTGAGAGCCGTTAGTCTCATCAAACACAACGTCACAAGAAACTTCAACAAGTCCTGAGGACTTGTTAAAAACTCTATATGCCCTTGTGTTTGAATCATATCCTAGTAAAAAGCCTTCTACAGTCTTAGGAGCAAATTTTGATTTTCTACCTATTTTAATAAGAATAAAACATTTGCTACCAAAGACTCTAAAATATGAAATGTTGGGCTTTTTACCGGTTAGGAGTTCGTATGATGTCTTCTTGAGGATTCGGTGTAGATATAACCGGTTGATGGCGTAGCAAGCGGTGTTAACCGCTTCGGCCCAAAACCGATCCGGTGTCTTGTATTCATCAAGCATGGTTCTTGCCATGTCCAATAGAGTTCGATTCTTCCTCTCCACTACACCATTTTGTTGTGGGGTGTAGGGAGAAGAAAACTCATGCTTGATGCCCTCCTCCTCAAGAAAGCCTTCAATTTGAGAGTTCTTGAACTCCGTCCCGTTGTCGCTTCTAATTTTCTTGATCCTCAAGCCGAACTCATTTTGAGCCCGTCTCAAGAATCCCTTTAAAGTCTCTTGGGTTTGAGATTTTTCCTGTAAAAAGAATACCCAAGTGAAGCGAGAATAATCATCCACAATAACTAGACAGTACTTACTCCCGCCGATGCTTATGTAAGCGATCGGGCCGAATAAATCCATGTGTAGGAGTTCCAGTGGCCTGTCAGTCGTCATAATGTTCTTGTGTGGATGATGAACACCAACTTGCTTCCCGGCTTGACAGGCGCTACAAATCCTGTCTTTCTCAAAATGAACATTGGTTAATCCTAAAATGTGTTCTCTTTTTAGAAGCTTATGAAGATTCTTCATTCCAACATGGGCTAGTCGGCGATGCCAGAGCCAACCCATATTAGTCTTAGCAATTAAGCAAGTGTCGAGTTCAGCTCTATCAAAATCTACCAAGTATAGCTGACCCTCTAACACTCCCTTAAAAGCTATTGAATCATCACTTCTTCTAAAGACAGTGACACCTACATCAGTAAACAGACAGTTGTAGCCCATTTGACATAATTGGGATACGGAAAGCAAATTGTAATCTAAAGAATCTACAAGAAAAACATTAGAAATGGAATGGTCAGGAGATATAGCAATTTTACCCAAACCTTTGACCAAACCTTGGTTTCCATCCCCGAATGTGATAGCTCGTTGGGGATCTTGGTTTTTCTCGTATGAGGAGAACATCTTTTTCTCCCCTGTCATGTGGTTTGTGCACCCGCTATCAATGATCCAACTTGTACCCCTGGATGCATAAACATACAAAACAAGTTTAGTTCTTTGTTTTAGGTACCCAAACGGTTTTGGGTCCTTTGGCATTAGAAACAAGAACTTTGGGTACCCAAACAAAAGTCTTGGAGCCCTTGTGTTTGCCCCCAACAAACTTGGCAACTACCTTGCCGGATTTGTTAGTAAGCACATAGGAAGCATCAAAAGTTTTGATTGAAATGCTATGATCATTTGATGCATTAGGAGATTTTTTCTTAGGCAACTTAGCACGGGTTGGTTGCCTAGAGCTAGATGTCTCACCCTTATACATAAAAGCATGGTTAGGGCCAGAGTGAGACTTCCTAGAATGAATTCTCCTAATTTTGCTCTCAGGATAACCGGCAGGGTACAAAATGTAACCCTCGTTATCTTGAAGCATGGGAGCCTTGCCCTTAACAAAGTTAGATAATTTCTTAGGAGGGACATTAATTTTGACATTGTCTCCCCTTTAGAAGCCAATGCCATCCTTAATGCCAGGGCGTCTCCCATTATAGAGCATGCTTCTAGCAAATTTAAATTTTTCATTTTCTAAGTCATGCTCACTAATCTTAGCATTAAGTTGTGCTATGTGGTCATTTTGTTTCTTAATTAAAGCTAGATGATCATGGATAGCATCAACATTAATATCTCTACATCTAGTACAAATGGAAGTATGCTCAACGGTAGATGTAGAAGGTTTGCAAGATTTTAATTCTACAACCTTAGCATGTAATATATCGTTTTCACTTCTAAGGTTGGAAATGGTAGCATTGCAAACATCAAAATTTTTAGCCTTAGCAATTAATTTTTCATTTTCATCTCTAAGGCTAGCAAGAGAAATGTTCAATTCATCAATCTTAGCAAGTAAGTTAACATTATCATCTCTAAGATTGGGAATTGAAACATTGCAAACATGAGAATCAACCTTAGCATTTAAACTAGCATTTTCATTTCTAAGGTTGGTAATTAAATCATGGCATGTGCTTAGCTCACTAGATAGTTTTTGACATTTTTCAACCTCTAGAGCATAAGCATTCTTAACCTTAACATGCTTTTTATTTTCCTTGATTAGGAAGTCCTCTTGGGAGTCCAAGAGATCATCCTTTTCATGGATGGCACACATGGGCATTTTGCCGCCCTTTCTCTTGTGGTATGGCATTTAGTAGGAACGAGGTATGGCATTTTGCCGCCCTTTCACTAGGAACGAGGTATGACATTTAGTCCGACGAGAGCTCCACCCACTCACGGCACACATGGGCATCGCCGCCCTTTCTCTTGTGGTACCTCTTCTTTTCCTTTCTTCTTCCCTTCTTGTCGTCGCCCCTGTCACTAGAAATAGGACATTTTGCAATAAAGTGACCGGGCTTACCACACTTGTAGCAAACCTCCTTAGAGCGGGACTTGTGGTCTTTCCCTCTCCTTTGCTTGAGGATTTGGCGGAAGCTCTTGATGATGAGCGCCATTTCCTCGTTGTCGAGCTTGGAGGCATCGATGGGTTGTCTACTTGATGTAGACTCCTCCTTTTTCTCCTCCGTCGCCTTGAATGCCACCGGTTGTGCTTCGGGCACGGAGGGACCATCAAGCTCGATGATCTTCTTTGAGCCTTTGATCATCAACTCAAAGCTCACAAAATTACCTATAACTTCCTCGGGGGTCATTTGAGTATATCTAGGATTGCCTCGAATTAATTGAACTTGTGTAGGATTAAGAAATACGAGGGATCTTAGAATAACCTTGACCATCTAATGGTTATCCCATTTTGTGCTCTCGAGGTTGCGCACTTGATTCACCAAGGTCTTCAAGCGGTTGTACATGGCTTGAGGGTCCTCGCCTTGTGAAAGTCGCCTAGAGGGGGGTGAATAGGGCGAACCTGAAATTTACAAAAATAATCACAACTACAAGCCGGGTTAGCGTTAGAACTATAATAGAGTCCGTGAGAGAGGGTGCAAAACAAATCGCAAGCAAATAAGGAATGTGACACGAGGATTTGTTTTACCGAGGTTCGGTTCTCGCAAACCTACTCCCCGTTGAGGAGGCCACAAAGGCCGGGTCTCTTTCAACCCTTTCCCTCTCTCAGACGATCCACCGATCGAGTGAGCTTCTTCTTCTCAATCACTTGGGACACAAAGTCCCCGCAAGGACCACCACACAATTGGTGTCTCTTGCTTCGATTACAAGTGAATGAATTGATCACAAGAAACAAATGAGAAAGAAAAGAAGCGATCCAAACGCAAGAGCTCAAAAGAACACGGCAAATCACTCTCTCTAATCACTAAAGCCTTTTGTGGAGTTGGGAGAGGATTTGATCTCTTTGGTGTGCTTTGAATTGAATGCTAGCTCTTGTAAGGTGGTTGGAAACTTGAATACTTGGATGACTTGAATGTGGGGTGGTTGGGGGTATTTATAACCCCAACCACCAAACTAGCCGTTTGGTGGGGCTGTCTGTCGCATGGTGCACCGGACAGTCCGGTGCACATCGGACATGTCCGGTGCGCCAGCCACGTCACCAAATCCGTTGGGTTCCGACCATTGGAGCACTGTCTTCTGGGCCCGCCTTGATGTCCGGTGGCGCACCGGACATGCACTGTAGAGTGTCCGGTGCGCCAGCATGGGCGTGCCTGCCTTCTGCGCGCGCTGGCGCGCATTTAATGCGTCCGCAGGTAGCCGTTGGCGCCAAAGTAGCCGTTGCCCCGCAGTTACACCGGACAGTCCAGTGTACACCGGACACGTCTGGTGAATTATAGCGGAACAGCTGTCGCGAATTCTCGAGGCTGCGAAGTTCCAGAGCCGCGTCCTCTTGGAGCACCGGACACTGTCCGGTGTACACTGGACATGTCCGGTGAATTATAGTGCACCGGCTCTGAAGATTCCCAAAGGCGACGAGTTTGAGTTGGAGTCCTCTGGTGCACCGGACATGTCCGGTGGTGCACCAGACACTGTCCGGTGGCACACCGGACAGTCCGGTGCGCCAGACCAGAGGTGCCTTCGGTTGCCCCTTTGCTCTTTTTGTCGAACCCTTTGCTAGGTCTTTTTATTGGCTAAGTGTGAACCTTTTGCACCTGTAGAACTTATACACTAGAGCAAACTAGTTAGTCCAATTATTTGTGTTGGGCAATTCAACCACCAAAATTAATTTGGAAAATAGGTGTAAGCCTAATTCCCTTTCAATCTCCCCCTTTTTGGTGATTGATGCCAACACAAACCAAAGCAAATGTAAAAGTATATAATTGAACTAGTTTGCATAATGTAAGTGCAAATGTTACTTGGATTTGAGCCAATATAAATACTTAGGATGCGCATGGATTGTTTCTTTCTTCTTTAACATTTTGGACCACGCTCGCACCACATGTTTTGTTTTTGTAAATTCTTTTGTAAACTCTTTTCAAAGTTCTTTTGCAAATAGTCAAAGGTAAAGGAATAAGATTTTGCAAAGCATTTTTCAGGATTTGAAATTTTCTCCCCTTATTTCAAATGCTTTTCCTTGACTAAAACAAAACTCCCCCTAAATGAGATCTTCCTCTTAGTGTTCAAGAGGGTTTTGATATATCATTTTTGAAATACTACTTTCTCCCCCTTTTGAACACAATAAGATACCAATTGAAAATCTCCAATTTTTGAATTAGGTGGTGGTGCGGTCCTCTTGCTTTGGGCTTTATACTTTCTCCCCCTTTGGCATGAATCGCCAAAAACGGATACTTAGAGTGAAATATAAGCTCTTTCCTAACTACTTTCTCCCCTTTGGCAAAGAAAACATATAAGTGAAGATTATACCAAAGCCGGAGTTCTTTTGCTTCATACTCTCTCCCTCAAGAATGAAGCGAGGCTCGGAGTGACGGCGAAGGATGAGTTACGGAGTGGAAGCCTTTGTCTTCGCCAAAGACTCCAATTCCCTTTCAATATACCTATGACTTGGTTTGAAATACACTTGAAAACACATTAGTCATAGCATATATAAAAGAGACATGATCAAAGGTATATTTATGAGCTATGTGTGCAAGTTAACAAAAGAAGTTTCTAGAATCAAGGATATTTAACTCATGCCTAAGTTTGGTAAAAGTTTGTTCATCAAGAGGCTTGGTAAAGATATCGGCTAATTGATCTTTTGTATTAATATAAGCAATCTCGATATCCCCCTTTTGTTGGTGATCCCTCAGAAAATGATACTGAATGGCTATGTGTTTAGTGCGGCTATGTTCAACGGGATTATCCGCCATGCGGATTGCACTCTCATTATCACATAGAAGAGGAACTTTGGTTAATTTGTAACCATAGTCCCGCAGGGTTTGCCTCATCCAAAGTAATTGCGCGCAACAATGTCCTACGGCAATGTACTCGGCTTCGGCGGTTGAAAGAGCGACCGAATTTTGCTTCTTTGAAGCCCAAGACACCAAGGATCTCCCCAAGAACTGGCAAGTCCCCGATGTGCTCTTTCTATTAATTTTGAACCCCGCCCAATCGGCATCCGAATAACCAATTAAATCAAATGTGGATCCCCGAGGGTACCAAAGCCCAAACTTAGGAGTATAAGCTAGATATCTCAAGATTCGTTTTACGGCCGTAAGGTGTGATTCCTTAGGGTCGGATTGGAATCTTGCACACATGCATACGGAAAGCATAATATCCAGTCGAGATGCACATAAGTAAAGTAATGAACCTATCATCGACCGGTATACCTTTTGATCTATGGATTTACCTCCCGTGTCGAGGTCGAGATGCCCATTGGTTCCCATGGGTGTCTTGATGGGCTTGGCATCCTTCATCCCAAACTTGTTTAGAATGTCTTGAGTGTACTTTGTTTGGCAAATAAAAGTGCCCTCTTGGAGTTGCTTGACTTGGAATCCTAAGAAATACTTCAACTCCCCCATCATTGACATCTCGAATTTTTGTGTCATGATCCTACTAAATTCCTCACATGTAGATTCGTTAGTAGACCCAAATATAATATCATCAACATAAATTTTGCATACGAACAAATCATTTGCAAGAGTCTTAGTAAATAAGGTAGGATCGGCTTTGCCGACTTTGAAGCCATTTACAATAAGGAAATCTCTAAGGCATTCATACCATGCTCTCGGGGCTTGTTTGAGCCCATAAAGCGCCTTAGAGAGCCTATAGACATGATTA
Organism: Zea luxurians; assembly: GCA_029449295.1. NCBI lineage: Eukaryota > Viridiplantae > Streptophyta > Magnoliopsida > Poales > Poaceae > Zea > Zea luxurians. The sequence goes on from JAOPSE010000003.1 coordinate 28,896,182, forward strand.
GGATACTCACTGTCTTCAAAGCCGGGAGGTTGCTCAACATAGACTTTTTCCTTGATAGGTCTGTTGAGGAAAGCACTCTTCACGTTCATTTGGTAAAGCTTTAAGCCATGGTAAGTAGCATAGGCCAATAATATACAAATTGACTCAAGCCTAGCTACGGGTGCATAGGTTTCACCAAAATCCAAACCTTCGACTTGTGAATACCCCTTGGCCACGAGTCGAGCTTTGTTCCTTGTCACCACACCATGCTCGTCTTGCTTGTTGCGAAAGACCCACTTGGTTCCTACAACATTTTGATTAGGACGTGGAACTAAATGCCATACCTCATTTCTAGTGAAATTGTTGAGCTCTTCTTGCATCGCCACCACCCAATCCGAATCTTGAAGTGCTTCCTCTACCCTGGTTGGCTCAAGAGAGGAAACAAAAGAGTAATGTTCACAAAAATGTGCAACCCGAGATCTAGTAGTTACCCCCTTATGAATATCGCCGAGGATGGTGTCGACGGGGTGATCTCGTTGGATTGCTTGGTGGACTCTTGGGTGTGGCGGCCTTGGAACTTCCTCATCCTCCTTGTCTTGATCAATTGCATCTCCCCCTTGATCGTTGCCGTCATCTTGAGGTGGCTCATCATTTTGATTCTCTCCTTCATCATCTTGAGCCTCGTCCTCATCTTGAGTAGGTGGAGATGCTTGCGTGGAGGAGGAAGGTTGATCTTGTGCATTTGGAGGCTTTTCGGATTCCTTAGGACACACATCCCCAATGGACATGTTCCTAAGCGCGATGCACGGAGCCTCTTCTTCACCTATCTCATCAAGATCAACTTGCTCTACTTGAGAGCCATTAGTTTCATCAAACACAACGTCACAAGAAACTTCAACAAGTCCTGAGGACTTGTTAAAGACTCTATATGCCCTTGTGTTTGAATCATATCCTAGTAAAAAGCCTTCTACAGTCTTAGGAGCAAATTTAGATTTTCTACCTCTTTTAACAAGAATAAAGCATTTGCTACCAAAGACTCTAAAGTATGAAATATTGGGCTTTTTACCGGTTAGGAGTTCGTATGATGTCTTCTTGAGGATTCGGTCTAGATATAACCGGTTGATGGCATAACAAGCGGTGTTAACCGCCTCGGCCCAAAACCGATCCGGTGTCTTGTACTCATCAAGCATGGTTCTTGCCATATCCAATAGAGTTTGATTCTTCCTCTCCACTACACCATTTTGTTGTGGGGTGTAGGGAGAAGAGAACTCATGCTTGATGCCCTCCTCCTCAAGGAAACCTTCGATTTGAGAGTTCTTGAACTCCGTCCCGTTGTCGCTTCTAATTTTCTTGATCCTCAAGCCGAACTCATTTTGAGCCTGTCTCAAGAATCCCTTTAATGTCTCTTGGGTCTGAGATTTTTCCTGCAAAAAGAATTCCCAAGTGAAGCGAGAATAATCATCCACGATAACTAGACAGTACTTACTCCCGCCGATGCTTATGTAAGCGATCGGGCCGAATAAATCCATGTGTAGGAGCTCCAGTGGCCTGTCAGTCGTCATAATGTTCTTATGTGGATGTTGAACTCCAACTTGCTTCCCGGCTTGGCACGCGCTACAGATCCTGTCTTTCTCAAAATGAACATTGGTTAATCCTAAAATGTGCTCTCCCTTTAGAAGCTTATGAAGATTCTTCATCCCAACATGGGCTAGTCGGCGGTGCCAGAGCCAACCCATGCTAGTCTTAGCAATCAAGAAAGTATCGAGTTCAGCTCTATTGAAATCAACTAAGTATAGCTGACCCTCTAATACTCCCTTAAAAGCTACTGAATCATCATTTCTTCTAAAGACAGTGACACGTACATCAGTAAACAGACAGTTGTAGCCCATTTGACATAATTGGGATACGGAAAGCAAATTGTAATCTAAGGAATCAACAAGAAAAACATTGGAAATAAAATGGTCAGGAGATATAGCAAATTTACCCAAACCTTTGACCAAACCTTGGTTTCCATCCCCGAATGTGATCGCTCGTTGGGGATCTTGGTTTTTCTCGTATGAGGAGAATATTTTCTTCTCCCCTGTCATGTGGTTTGTGCACCCGCTATCAATGATCCAACTTGTGCCCCCGGATGCATAAACCTACAAAACAAGTTTAGTTCTTTGTTTTAGGTACCCAAACGGTTTTGGGTCCTTTGGCATTAGAAACAAGAACTTTGGGTACCCAAACACAAGTCTTGGAGCCCTTGTGTTTGCCCCCAACAAACTTGGCAACTACCTTGCCGGATTTGTTAGTGAGCACATAGGAAGCATCAAAAGTTTTGAATGAAATAGCATGATCATTTGATGCACTAGGAGTTTTCTTCTTAGGCAACCTAGCATGGGTTGGTTGCCTAGAACTAGATGTCTCACCCTTATACATGAAAGCATGATTAGGGCCAGAGTGAGACTTTCTAGAATGAATTTTCCTAATTTTGTGCTCGGGATAACCGGCAGGGTACAAAATGTAACCCTCGTTATCTTGAGCCATGGGAGCCTTGCCCTTAACAAAGTTAGATAGTTTCTTAGGAGGGCATTAATTTTGACATTGTCTCCCCTTTGGAAGCCAATGCCATCCTTAATGCCAGGACGTCTCCCATTATAGAGCATGCTTCTAGCAAATTTAAATTTTTCATTTTCTAAGTCATGCTCACTTATCTTAGCATTAAGTTGGGCTATGTGATCATTTTGTTTCTTAATTAAAGCTAGGTGATCATTGTCGGTGTTTTGGATCCGACCGCACACCCGGGGTTGCCCCTCGTGGTGTTTTTAGGAGTAGGACGGTGTCGCCGACTGTAGCAAAATGGTTCGTGCTGAATGCACGAGGAGCAGTGGACAATGTTTACAGGTTCGGGCCGCTCGGAAAAGCGTAACACCCTACGTCCTGGTGAGTATGCTTAGTGAATGAGGTTACAGGGTGGCTTTCTGAATTGAGAACGCAGAAAGCTAAAGTGGATGGCTGAGCAGTAGGTCGGTCGTTCTGAAGGGGTGCCCCCTAGGCCTTATATACTTGACCGTGGGGCAATACATGTGGATATGATAACAACGTGCACCTTAAAAATAGTGAACTATTTGAGTCTATCTTCCTATGATTCTGCCGACCTATCTTCGCCTGGTTCCGTTGCATGGGGTTCCAGCGCGGGTAAGTCGGATCTTCTGTTGCAGTTTCTTGCTCAACGCTGTGGGGTCGTCTGGGCTTGCACCGATCCGGCCCTTCGTCGATCTGTTTTACTGATTGTCCCTCCCTAGGCCCACGAAGGAATGACCTTACGATTTACCGGGCCCTTGGGCCTTTCGTGAGGTCTTTTACCCTTCTAGTGGACCCGGGGGATATCTGTCCCCCACAATCATGGATAGCATCAACATTAATATCTCTACATCTAGTACAAATGGAAGTATGCTCAATAATAGATGTAGATGGTTTGCAAGAATTAAGTTCAACAATCTTAGCATGCAAATTTTCATTCTTATCTCTAAGATCGAAAATTGTAACATTACAAACATCTAATTCTTTAGCCTTAGCAATTAATTTTTCATTTTCAGCCCTAAGGCTAGTAAGAGAGATATTTAATCCTTCAATCTTAGCAAGCAAATCATCATTATTATTTCTAAGATTGGGAATTAAAACATCACAAACATGAGAATCAACCTTAGCATTTAAACTAACATTTTCATTTCTAAGGTTGGCAATTAAGTCATGACATGTGCTTAGCTCACTAGATAATTTTTGACATTTTTCAACCTCTAGAGCGTAAGCATTCTTAACCTTAACATGTTTTTTATTTTCCTTAATTAGGAAGTCCTCTTGGGAATCCAAGAGATCATCCTTTTCATGGATGGCACTAATTAGCTCATTTAGTTTTTCCTTTTGTTCCATATTAAGGTTGGCAAAAAGGATACGCAAATTATCTTCCTCATCACTAGCATTATCATCACTAGAAGATTCATATTTAGTGGAGGATTTTGATTTAACCTTCTTTCTTTTGCCGTCCTTTGCCATGAGGCACTTGTGGCCGACGTTTGGGAAGAGGAGGCCCTTGGTGACGGCGATGTTGGTGGCGTCCTCGTCGGAGGAGGAGTCGGTGGAGCTCTCGTCGGAGTCCCACTCACGGCACACATGGGCATCGCCGCCCTTTCTCTTGTGGTACCTCTTCTTTTCCTTTCTTCTTCCCTTCTTGTCGTCGCCCCTGTCACTGTCACTAGAAATAGGACATTTTGCAATAAAGTGACCGGGCTTACCACACTTGTAGCAAACCTTCTTGGAGCGGGACTTATGGTCTTTCCCTCTCCTTTGCTTGAGGATTTGGCGGAAACTCTTGATGATGAGCGCCATTTCCTCGTTGTCGAGCTTGGAGGTGTCGATGGGTTGTCTACTTGGAGTAGACTCCTCCTTCTTCTCCTCCGTCGCCTTGAATGCGACCGGTTGTGCTTCGGGTGTGGAGGAGGTGCCTTGCTCGATGATTTTCTTTGAGCCTTTAATCATTAGCTCAAAGCTCACAAATTTTCCTATAACTTCCTCGGGAGACATTAGCTTATATCTAGGATCACCTCGAATTAATTGAACTTGTGTAGGGTTAAGAAATATGAGGGATCTAAGAATAACCTTGACCATCTCATGGTCATCCCATTTTTCGCTCCTGAGGTTGCGCACTTGGTTCACCAAGGTCTTCAAGCGGTTGTACATGGCTTGTGGATCCTCCCCTTGGTGAAGCATGAAGCGATCGAGCTCCCCCTCGATCGTTTCCCGCTTGGTGATCTTTGTCACCTCGTCTCCTTCGTGCGCGGTCTTGAGTACATCCCAAATTTCCTTTGCACTTTTTAACCCTTGCACTTTATTATACTCCTCTCGACTTAGAGAGGTGAGGAGTATAGTAGTGGCTTGGGAGTTAAAATGGTGAATTTGGGCCACCTCGTCCGAGTCGTAGTCTTCATCCCCTACGGATGGCACCTGTACACCAAACTCAACAACATTCCATATGCTTGTGTGGAGGGAGGTTAGATGATGCCTCATTTTGTCACTCCACATATTATAATCTTCACCGTCAAAAACCGGTGGTTTGCCTAATGGAACGGAGAGCAAAGGAGTACGTTTTGAAATATGGGGATAGCGTAGAGGAATCTTACTATACTTCTTGTGCTCTTGGCGCTTAGAAGTAACGGACGGTGTATCGGAGTCGGAGGTCGATGGTGATAAAGAGTCGGTCTCGTAGTAGACCACTTTCATCATCCTCTTGTGCTTGTCACCTCTCCGATCCGACTTGTGGGAAGAGGATTTCTTCTCTTTCCCCTTCCCATTGTTGGAGGAGTTTTTCTTCTCCTTCCTCTTGTTGCGGGACTCTTCCGATGAAGTCGACCCGTGGCTTGTAGAGGGCTTGTCGCCGGTCTCCATCTCTCTCTTGGCGAGTTCTCCCGACATCACTTCGAGCAGTTAGGCTCTAATGAAGCAACCTGGCTCTGATACCAATTGAAAGTCGCCTAGAGGGGGGGTGAATAGGGCGAACCTGAAATTTACAAAAATAATCACAACTACAAGCCGGGTTAGCGTTAGAACTATAATAGAGTCTGTGAGAGAGGGTGCAAAACAAATCGCAAGCAAATAAGGAATGTGACACGAGGATTTGTTTTACCGAGGTTCGGTTCTCGCAAACCTACTCCCCGTTGAGGAGGCCACAAAGGCCGGGTCTCTTTCAACCCTTTCCCTCTCTCAGACGATCCACCGGTCGAGTGAGCTTCTTCTCAATCACTTGGGACACAAAGTCCCCGCAAGGACCACCACACAATTGGTGTCTCTTGCTTCGATTACAAGTGAATGAATTGATCACAAGAAACAAATGAGAAAGAAAAGAAGCGATCCAAGCGCAAGAGCTCAAAAGAACACGGCAAATCACTCTCTCTAATCACTAAAGCCTTTTGTGGAGTTGGGAGAGGATTTGATCTCTTTGGTGTGGTTTGAATTGAATGCTAGCTCTTGTAAGGTGGTTGGAAACTTGAATACTTGGATGACTTGAATGTGGGGTGGTTGGGGGTATTTATAACCCCAACCACCAAACTAGCCGTTTGGTGGGGCTGTCTGTCGCATGGTGCACCGGACAGTCCGGTGCACACCGGACATGTCCGGTGCGCCAGCCACGTCACCAAAGCCGTTGGGTTCCGACCGTTGGAGCACTGTCTTCTGGGCCCGCCTTGATGTCCGGTGGCGCACCGGACATGCACTGTAGAGTGTCCGGTGCGCCAGCATGGGCGTGTCTGCCTTCTGCGTGCGCTGGCGTGCATTTAATGCGTCCGCAGGTAGCCGTTGCCCCGCAGTTACACCGGACAGTCCGGTGTACACCGGACACGTCCGGTGAATTATAGCGGAACAGCTGTCGCGAATTCCCGAGGCTGCGAAGTTCCAGAGCCGCGTCCTCTTGGAGCACCGGACACTGTCCGGTGTACACCGGACATGTCCGGTGAATTATAGTGTGCCGGCTCTGAAAATTCCCGAAGGCGACGAGTTTGAGTTGGAGTCCTCTGGTGCACCGGACATGTCCGGTGGTGCACCGGACACTGTCTGGTGGCACACCAGACAGTCCGGTGCGCCAGACCAGAGGTGCCTTCGGTTGCCCCTTTGCTCTTTTTGTCGAACCCTTTGCTAGGTCTTTTTATTGGCTAAGTGTGAACCTTTTGCACCTGTAGAACTTATACACTAGAGCAAACTAGTTAGTCCAATTATTTGTGTTGGGCAATTCAACCACCAAAATTAATTTGGAAAATAGGTGTAAGCCTAATTCCCTTTCACCTTGGTTGAGTCGGAACCGACCGAGCTCCCCCTCGATCGTCTCCCGCTTGGTGATTTTGGTCACCTCGTCTCCTTCGTGCGCGGTCTTGAGTACGTCCCAAATCTCTTTCGCACTCTTTAGCCCTTGCACCTTATTATACTCCTCTCGACTTAGAGAGGCGAGGAGTATAGTGGTGGCTTGGGAGTTAAAGTGGTGGATTTGGGCCACTTCGTCCGAGTCGTAGTCTTCATCCCCTATGGATGGTACCTGTACACTAAACTCAACAACATTCCATATGCTTGTGTGGAGTGAGGTTAGACGGTGCCTTATTTTGTCACTCCACATGTTATAATCTTCACCGTCAAAAACCGGTGGTTTGCCTAATGGAACGGAGAGTAAAGGAGTACGCTTTGAAATACGTGGGTAGCGTAGGGGGATCTCACTATACTTCTTGCGCTCATGGCGCTTAGAAGTGACGGACGGCGCGTCGGAGCCGGAGGTGGAAGGTGATGAAGTATCGGTCTCGTAGTAGACCACCTTCCTCATCTTCTTGTGCTTGTCGCCTCTCCGATGTGACTTGTGGGAAGAGGATTTCTTCTCCTTCCCCTTCCCATTGTTGCGGGACTTTTCCGATGAAGTCAACCCGTGGCTTGTAGTGGGCTTGTCGCTGGTCTCCATCTCCCTCTTGGCGTGATCTCCCGACATCACTTCGAGCGGTTAGGCTCTAATGAAGCACCGGACTCTGATACCAATTAAAAGTCGCCTAGAGGGGGGGTGAATAGGGCGAAACTGAAATTTACAAAGATAATCACAACTACAAGCCGGGTTAGCGTTAGTAATAATAAACGAGTCCGCGAGAGAGGGTGCAAAACAAATCGCAAGCAAATGAAGAATGTGACACGCGGATTTGTTTTACCGAGGTTCAGTTCTCGCAAACCTACTCCCCGTTGAGGAGGCCACAAAGGCCGGGTCTTTTTCAACCCTTTCCCTCTCTCAAACGGTCCCTCGGACCGAGTGAGCTTCTTCTTCTCAAATCAACCGGGAACGAAACTTCCCCGCAAGGACCACCACACAATTGGTGTCTCTTGCCTCGGTTACAAATGAGTGTTGATCACAAGAACAAATGAGAAAGAAAAGAAGCGATCCAAGCGCAAGAGCTCAAATGAACACGGCAAATCACTCTCTCTAATCACTAAGGCTTGATGTGGAGTTGGGAGAGGATTTGATCTCTTTTGTGTGCTTTGGAATGAATGCTAGAGCTCTTGTAAGGTGTTGAAGTGTATAAACTTGGATGCCATTGAATGTGGGGTGGTTGGGGTATTTATAGCCCCAACCACCACAAAGTGGTCGTTGGAGGGCTGCTGTCGCATGGCGCACCGGATAGTCCGGTGCGCCAGCCCACGTCAGCAGACCGTTGGGGTTCGACCGTTGAGCTCTGACTTGTGGGCCCGCTAGGATGTCCGGTGGTGCACTGGACAAGCACTGTAGGCTGTCCGGTGTACCACCCGCGCGTGTTCTGCTCCTCTGCGCGCGCTGGCGCGCATTTAATGCGTTGCAGATAGCCGTTGGCGCGCGAAGTAGCCGTTGTCCGCTGTCACACCGGACAGTCCGGTGTGCACCGGACATGTCCGGTGAATTATAGCGGACGAATTCCCGACGCTGGCGAGTTCCAGAGCCGCTCTCCTCTAGGGCACCGGACACTGTCCGATGTACACCGGACAGTCTGGTGAATTATAGCGGAGCGCCTCTGGATTTTCCCGAAGGTGAAGAGTACAGCCTGGAGTGCCCTGGTGCACCGGACACTGTCCGGTGGCACACCAGACAGTCCGGTGTGCCAGACCAGGGCAGCCTTCGGTTATCCCTTGCTCTCTTTGTTGAACCAAATTTTTGGTCTTTTTATTGGCTAAGTGTGAACCTTTGGCACCTGTAGAACTTATACACTAGAGCAAACTAGTTAGTCCAATTATTTGTGTTGGGCAATTCAACCACCAAAATCATTTAGGAAAATAGGTGTAAGCCTAATTCCCTTTCAGAGTGCCACATAAGTTGAAAGACAAGTTCTACAGGACGACGATTAGCCCTGCTATGTTATATGGGCTGAATGTTGACTTACTAAGAGACGACATATCCAACAAGTAAGTGTCATAGAGATGCGTATGTTGTGTTGGATATGTGGGCACACAAGATTGGACTGAGTAAGGAACGATGACATACGCGATCGGCCAGGAGTAGCGCTAATTGAAGAAAAGCTTATTCAACACCGATTGAGATGGTTTGGACATGTCCATCGGAGATCCCTAGAGACACCGGTGCACAGAGGCATCATAAGACGGGACAATAATGTGAAGAGAGGTATAGAGTAGTCAAACTTGACATGGGAGTAGGCAATTAAAAGGTACTTGAAGGAATGGAATATCCCAAAGGAGTTTGGGTAGAAGTGATTGGAAAGAAGCTATACATATGCCCGAATCGTGATTAGGCCTTTTCCGTTTTAGTGCTCTCAAAAGCTTTTTCCCCGCCTCTATCTCTATCTTTCTCTTTTTGGTGACTTCTTGTTGGGTTTCAACTCTAGCCTATCCCAACTTGCTTGGTACTAAAAGTCTATGTTGATATTGATGTCCAAGCTCTCTTACCACCATGTGTTGAATTTTTTCTTCTACGCAACAAAACAAACAACTAAGATCTTCTTCTTTCCTCCGTATATTTGTGGACTCACCAAACAAATAGCTAAAACATCTATGGTTAGAGTTGGGTCCCATATCCCAAGTCATCCATAATTAGCATTGATAGTCATCGATGGAAGATAAGTTCTTCCTACTCCAAAGATCTGACAGATGCAAAGACAACAAGTCACTGTTTTCTATGGAGCTTATAGTAGTATGTACCTTCACGTGAAATTACCAAGCAATTCAATGCACACTACACTTTTGTGGCTTCAGAGAGATGCTTCGCTTCTTGGTCCGAGAGACAACGTGGATGCCTATAGAAACCATGTAGAGAACTGGAGATTGGAACCGATGTCGTGGACGATTCGATGTTTATTTGTCGATTGCTTAGCTGAATATGCCATTACATTGATGAGTCATCATTCAAGAAAAAATGAACAACAATTGTCTTGTTTTTCCTTTTTGATTATGTTATTTATATATCTATTGTCAGCAAATTTATCAAAGAAATCTGGTTAAATTTTATATTGTTAGATATAGCTTTGTTGATGTGGATTTGTAGACTTATATAGGGCTCAAATTACATCAAGCTATAGGAAACATGTTCTTGTTGCGAAGACGATGGCTCGAGAGATGGAACAAAGAGATCTCGTACGATGTTGACTCTATGGACCATCGATCTTTCAACTGTTTGGGGGTACGACAACAAAGAGTTTCAATGGTAGAGTTGTAAAATGTTGATCTCTTTTTACTGTTCTCATTAGTAGTCTACCGAGTGCAGTGGCCACATGTGGACCTAAGAAAATATGAACTTCAAATTATTGTGGATCTAAAAATATGTGAACTTTGAAAAAACTATGTTTACTTGACATCCTTTCATTCTGTCTTCATCCAATCCCTTTGTCATTAGAATTGAGGTGAATCAAAGTAAACTAACGGTTTAAAGCGGCATCATTGTCGCTGTTTAAGGGTATGGTCTTGCCTACAGGAGGACAAAATGGAGGAAGAACACCATATGAAGGAGGAGCACCAAACGGGAGAGGGAACACAGGAGGAACACCATATATAAATACCTTAGTATGCAGGAGGGTATAGATAAGTGGATGGTGGAGGAGGAACATTGATACTAGGAGCTTCAGTGGCAAAATGAGGAGCGTCAGTGGTAGGATCATCATTAGGAGGAAGAGGAGCATCTATGAAAGATCAGTAAGAATACAAAGGAGCAGGATATGGGTAAGAAAACAGATGTTGTGAAGTGAGGGAATAGGGACAGGCAAAAATATCCTCCGATGACGATGTATTGGAGAAGGGGTATCGAATTTGTGTAGATTGGTCGTTGACTAAGTCGATGAAGATTTAAAGTTTGAACTCCACTTGAAATCCATATTGAAATAGAGAGAGGCTACAATATGAAGGAAGAAGAGTGAAATGGAAAGTGAAGACTATTTATAGGCTATTTTAGGACTTCAAACGGTTCAAAACATCAAGCAGACGTAACACACGCGTAGACCAATTAGAACATTCCCACATCACTAAAACCAAGAGCTGCAAACCGATTCGGGTCGATATCAATCGATGCGGGCTCTAATACGGTTGGTACCAATTGGGCGGTAGGTCCACCGATCGCCCGACCGGATCAACCGATGTTAGAAACGGCACCGACCCGTCGCTCACATCAGCTGTCGATATAGGCTTGCATTGGAACCAGCCTTATATTCATCTGCTAAAAGGTATGTTTCTTGTATAAATAATCTATGTAAATATGAAGGGAATTTGATATTATACGATATGAGAATTGACTATGGCTCTTTTAAGAAACTAGTACAGTGATATCTGATGCTAGTTAATCTTGTTGAGTGTATTGCAGCGAGTCATTCTAGTTTTATCTAATCCACCACCACATACCTTCCTGCGAATCTGTCATTAACAAAAACCAAGTGCTTGGAGAGAAAAACCCACACCAAACTAACAATAGTAAGCGCTGAACACAAGCATGGATTTGAGAGTTGAAGGAGAGATTTACCAAATGCTTTTCTTTAAAGAGTTTAGACATAAAACTTTTGGATGAATTTTTGTTCTCTTCGCCAGAAGAAATACTTAGAAAGTTATTATGAGGAGGCTCAAAGTCAGTAAACATGTGTGAAACATATAGATAATTAGATGAAAAAATAAACCCAAGAAACGCCGGAGACACTTGGCCGACAAATTAGTCTCCATGGATTGGATATTACAGTAGTACGTCCATACTAAAAACACACTTCACAATACAATTGAAATGTGAAATCTGAAAGACGTAACCTCTCGTCAAGATGTACTTGCCGTCTTATCAAATAAAAAGATGTACATGCACTACCAGAATCCGGCCCTTTGCCGAGTGACCAGCTCTTTGCCGATGATAATTTATTAGGCACTCGGCAAAACATGTTTTACCGAGTGTCACTCTTGGCGAACAAAGACACTTGGCACAAATCTCCTTTATGAAGTGCAAAGGCCGATCAGCAGAAGATGACGAAGATGTTTCAGTATATGCAGAGTTTTGGCACCGTATCGGTTTTTGCTCCACCACCTTTGTTGTTCCCTCCAGCTGACCCAGCTCAGTTCTCTACTCCTGTATAAAATTTTTTAATCGTGTATGATATATATTTATCTGGTCTCACACATGCAATCTCTTCTCTGTACAAGAACAATTGATGGCATCAAACAATCCTCATGGATCGCGTAGCCCTTCGTCGAACCAGTCCAACCGCTCACCATGCTGATGATCTTTTAGTGGTGATTGTGAGACTTATGTTTGTCAAACATGTAATACTAATGTTTGTGAAACTTGGTCTGAACTTGTGAGATTTATGGTCTTTGTGATACTTATGTTTGTGGTAGTACTTATGTTTGTGAAAAAACTTGTAAGATTTAGGGTATTTGTGAGATATGTGGTCTATATGATGTATGTGACGATGCTATGAACTCTGTGATGTATATGTGATGGTTATGTGATATACGTTTTATTTGTTTGGATGGAATAACAAAAACAAATAAAAAGGGGGTTTCTGGTCACTTTGTCGAGTGTTACACTCGACAAAGAGTGTCTTTGCTAAGTGCAGTGACCACAACACTCGGCAAAAAAGACACATCTGAGAACTGGTAAAGCCTCTTTGCCGAGTGTTGTAGTCCTGACACTCGGCAAAGAAGCTCCCTTTGCGAGTGCCAGCCAGAGCACTCGACGCAGGTACTGGCAAGGGATCCACTGGTGCTCCCTTTGCCGAGCGCCGGGTAGACATGCACTCGGCAAAGAAGCTTCATTTGCCGAGTGTCAGCTAGTGGCTCTTGAGCTTTCTTCGCCGAATGCTAGGCCAACAGTCACTTGGGAAAGACTTTATCTTTGCCGACTGTAATTGAGTACACTCGACGAAGTTTTCTTCACCGTCACGACGACTTTTTTGCCGAGCACCAAATGACACTCGACAAAGATTTTTGCCAAGTGCCTGACATAATACACTCAGCAAAGAGGTTGTTGTCGATGTACAGTTCACCAAGTCCTATCCGTCAAGTATCACACTCGGTAAAAAGATTGTCGAGTGTTTTCGAGGATTTATCGAGTGCTTGCGTCACTCGGTAAAATAGTCTGCTTCAGTAGTAATGGCCGACAATTTCGATTTTCCACAAAATCTGAATTACAAGTCTAGCAGCAAGTCAATTGTGGACTCTGAAATCTTCCAAGAGGGGCCATGCTGGTCTACGTGTTAGTTCGCTGTGTCTCTCTCTCTCTCCATAAAACAATCCAACGACCATCCACGCCTATATAAAGGGGTTCCATGCTACCACTACTTCAGCACCAACGAGCACCGCCAAGCCAAAGCAAGTTGCTAGGTCCTCTGAACCAGCAACTGAAGCTTCCTCGTCTCATCATCGAGACCAGTAAGCAACATGGCGGCTAATCTCAAGTGGGCTCCTGTTCTAGCCCTCCTCGTCGTCGTTGCTGCCATGGTTGGCACCACGAGCGCCGGCAACATCGCAGTGTACTGGGGCCAGAACGGCAACGAAGGCAGCCTGGCGGACGCCTGCAACTCCGGGCTCTACGCCTACGTCAACATCGCGTTCCTCACAACCTTCGGCAACGGACAGACCCCAGTCCTCAACCTCGCCGGACACTGCGACCCCGGCTCTGGCAGCTGCACCGGCCAGAGCAGCGACATCCAGACCTGCCAGTCGCTGGGCATCAAGGTGCTCCTCTCCATCGGCGGCGCCAGCGGCAGCTACGGCCTCTCCTCCACCGACGACGCCAACAGCGTGGCCGACTACCTGTGGGACAACTTCCTGGGCGGCAGCGGCTCGTCCCGCCCGCTCGGCGCCGCCGTGCTCGACGGCATCGACTTCGACATCGAGAACGGCCAGTCGGCGCACTACGACGACCTGGCGAACGCGCTCAAGGGCAAGGGGAGCGTGCTGCTGACGGCGGCGCCGCAGTGCCCCTACCCGGACGCGTCGCTGGGGCCGGCGCTGCAGACGGGCCAGTTCGACAACGTGTGGATACAGTTCTACAACAACCCCGGGTGCGCGTACGCCAACGGGGACGACACCAACCTGGTGAACGCATGGAACACGTGGACCAGCAGCATCACCGCGGGGAGCTTCTACCTCGGCGTCCCAGCATCTCCCCAGGCCGCGGGCAGCGGGTACATCGACCCCGGCACCCTGACGGGCACGGTGATCCCCGCCATCCGAGGCATTGGCAACTACGGCGGCATCATGGTGTGGGACCGCTTTAACGACGTGCAGAACAACTACAGCAGCCAGGTGAAGGGCAGCGTCTGATGGGCATATGAAGCTTCAAGCTACAGCACCTAGCCATGCATATATATATATATATATATATATATATATATATATATATATATATATATATATATATATAGTGGCTATTCGTCAAGTTATCGGACTAGATATACAAATATAATAAGAGCGGATCATCGGGAGACAAAGACGCATGTCAGCTATTGTCTCGTTTTCTAAGCAACGAGCGAGAGCTGCATGCGCTGGTTAGATTTAATATGGATATTGCCCATACATTATGTAATTAAATCAAATAAATGTTAAGTTCATACTGAATGTGTCGGATCCTATGGTACAACCCTATTTAATATGAGTCTCTTCAGGGTTTCTATAAAATTAATTAAAAAAAATAAAAGAGAAGAACTCTTCGTGAAGAGTCTGTCTCTATTCACTCTTCATACATATTGTCTATTAACTGTATTTTTTATCCAAATGGACAGAGTTATATATGTTAGATTTTGTGATGCTTAGCATCGAATTCTAAGTCCATAGAATACCAATCCATAACTAAAAATCCTCGATGACGAGTAGATCTAATCTAGTGATAGGAATAGGGTAACATACCTTCGTCGTTGTTCATAGCGGCGCTGGCATCGTAGACCCACCTCCCTGTGTAATGTAATATTCTAGCGAGGAGACTGGTTCTCGTTGCCGGTCAACGGTGTATCATCTCCACCAGTGGCACCTAGATGGGGGGGGGGGTCGGATCTCGTTCCCGTTGGGGAGATCACGGGAGTCGACGCCATAGATCATAGTTCTTTCGGTCACTTGATCATATTTATATGGTGTCGGGTCCTATTCCCGTTGGGGAGATCATGGGGACCTGTGAGAATGTCGATTAGGGTTTGTGGTCGAGCATTAGCGTTGGCTTAACCCATCAGCCCCCTTAATCATATTTATATGGCGCCGTGTGACCGGGGCTGCAACCAATGGTTAGGATAGCCCCTCCGATCAGGGGCGTGATTAGACGGCTAGAATTAACTCTACCCTGGTTCCTGTTAGCCGGCCTAGAATTAAACAGTATCATGCAGTCTTTTAGTTGTCTCTTGTACTTAGAAAACTGTTCTAGAGTCCCTAGATTATATATGCCCTCTGGCTCTCCATGGCATTCGGGGCCGCCATCCGCGACCGTTAGGATCATTCCGAAGCATCGAGGACATCCGAGAGGGCATCAGGGCCATTTTACGTTTCCAGGGCCATCGGGGCGTGTCGGGACCATGATCACGGTTGTGAGGTGGATTTGTTTGCCATCTGAGTCAGTTAACTGATAGATAGATTGATGTATAATAGACCTACGACGTACAAAGTAAATCCATGCGTTATGCAATTACTCAATCTTTCCATATTCCCAAAACTTCAGCCATTATCTTATATTTTTTCAAGGAGTGGTCGTAGATCGGAATAGCACATAATCACCCCTTTGTTCTCAATTCAGTTCATTATAGAGATTCTTTCCATACCAATCCTCTATACACATGGAATGTTGGAATAGTAGACCTTTGAAACCATCGTCTACGTATGTGACACCTACTCGGGTGTGTAGGCGATCTGGTTTTTGTGGAGCGTTGTCGTGATAGCTCGTTGATCATTTTCTTCCTAGTGGGCACTCAAGGGATGGTATTGCGAATATCTACCTACACCGACTACGGTCCACTACTTCAAGCAACATACGATATCGACTTATATGAATGGAGCCAGCATTGCCTTGAACATAGATCTCTCAATAGGATATCATCCCTTCACCAAATTTATGACATTCAATATAATTTGTATTATGATGAGTATGTGTTCGTGTATGTGTCTCCTACTTTTGAGAGGAATAGTATTACACACATGCATATACATGTTATGATAATTCTAATGTGCTATTTCTCGATTAAATTAAACAGGAAAATGTCTAGATTCCTAACATTCCTAAAATAAATACAATCTTAGGTATTTTCTGTTAGTGGATTTTCCATGGCATTGAAGTCCATGTGTTTGATGGAACATTCTATAAGAGATGGCATAACAAGATCATCATGTGTTTAACTGCTACGAACTTCTATCACATCATGCAAGGAAAACTCGAAAAGCTTACTCCTAATGAGGAGAAAGCATTCAAGGTTGTTCATTACATGTTTTGAGGCACCATTATTAATGCTCTAGTTGACAAATATGTGGATTCTTACATAGCATGCACAACTAGAAAGAATTATGTGATGCACTAGATGAAACTTTGGTGTTTATAATGGTAGCGAGTTGTACATCATTGAGTAGTTATAGCTATATGACTATAAAGTGGTTGATAATCGTTTAGTAGTGAAATAGACTCATTAAATACATGCACTACATAAGGAACTTGAGCAGTTTTAATGTGATTTCTAATAAATTTATGGCCAACTATATTATCACTAAGCTGTCACTTTTTTGTAGGTATTTTGCTACCTCACTAAAACTTGAGAGATAAGAGTTTAGTATGGTCGTGGTTGAGCTTATTGTGTTTCTTGATATTAAGAAAAGGCCAAGAGCAAAAGTCTCTCGTGAAAAAAGAGTTTAGTCTTCTAGTGCTAATATAGTGAAAAGAAAAACTCTAATGTATCTCATAATAATAATAACTTGAAGCCTAAGAAAACAACCATTTTTAGGAAGAAAAACAAAAGAAACTGCTTTATTTGCGGGAGTGATGAGCGTTAGGCAAGCGTGTGACCATACCATAAACTTAAGCAGGACAAAAAAAAGTCTATAAACATAATTATTAACGACGCTAAAGGACGAATGTTTGGGTATGATAACCCTTTACCTACCATTCATGGAGTCTGCCATTCATCTTAGTAGTGAGCTGACACTAGGGCTAATATTCATGCATGTGTGGATGCTTCTTTGTTTTCTTCTTAGAAGGTCAGCATGATTGGATCCTTACTGACAGAGAATGGATCTCATCCATGTGTTCTTAGATTAGTATGGTCATTCTGAAGTTCACTAAAAAAAGATAGTGTTGTTGAAGAATGTGTAACATGTCCCATCCATAAAAAAAGAGATCTAGTTAGTAGCTCTCTATTATCTAGAGATGGTTGTAGAATATTTTTTAGTCTAATAAATGTGTATTGTCGAAGTATGTGACATTTGTTAGCAAAGGCTATAATTATGAAGGTTTGTTCTATTTATGTTTGTATGATGATGTGTATAACAAAGCTTTGACTAATGTTACAATTCTGGAGGAGTTAAATATTTGGCATTCTTCGTGTAACACCCACTTTGTAATTGCTAGATAAAATACCAATAGAGAAAACAATTTCTCTCTTTATGTGAGTTTGATGCATCATCATATGAGAACACCATGTCCAAAAACAATTAACAAAGAGATATACTACTAAATCATTGCATCATGCTGGATATTTTATTTGTGTGTGTATTTGGTGACAACATAGAAATGAAATGACAATGAGAAGAGGATTTGAGGAAAAAGGAGAAAGAAAGAAAGAAATAATATAAATGTAAAACAAAATTTATAAATACACAAACTCAACCATACTGGTATGATTGAAATTTATCTATAATTTGAGTACAAGTTCAAAGTCATACTTGGAATTCAAATTGGGAATTGAAAAATAAAAAGAAAAGAAAACAGAAAAACAGAAAATATAAAAAGAAAAGAGATACTATACCTAACTGGGCCGACACCACCCTTTTCGGCCCACTTGCGCTCACCTCCGCGACGGCCCACTCCTACGCTTCACTGCGCGCGCCCGGCCAACTGCATGTGGGACCCGCTCGCCAGTCGCTTACTCGCGCGCGCGCCCGCATGCGCCGACAGGTGGGTCCCCTGGACCGGCCGCTTACGCGCGTGGCTCTTCCCTTGTCTCACTGTCGCGCGGGCCCTTGCCTGTCAGGTCGTCTTCTCTCCCTCGCAACGGCGCTCGCGATATCTTCGCCTCGCAGACCGCGCCTGTGGGGGATAGATATCCCCCGGGTCCACTAAAAGAGTAAAGGACCTCACGAAAGGCCTAAGGGCCCAATAAATCGTAAGGTCATTCTTTCGTGGGCCTGGGGAAAAACTACCAGCAACGCAGGGCGACATGAGGCCGGATTGGTGCAAACCCGGACGGCCCATAGCGTTGAGCGAGTAGCTGCAACAGAGATCCGACTTTCCCGCGTCAGGGCCTCCACGCAACGAAGCCACGTGAGGATAAGTCGGCGAGGGTTACGTAAAGGATAATCTCGAGAGGTTCACTATCTTTTAGCCATTTGTTGTTATCTTATCCATGTGTACTGCCCCACGGTCGAGTATATAAGGCCTAGGGGGCACCCCTTCAGAACGATCGACCCATTACTTCGCCACCCACATCAACTCTCTGTATTCTCGATCCAGAGAGCTCTCTTGTAACCATATCCACCAAGCATACTCATCAGGATGTAGGGTGTTACGCATCGCTAAGCGGCCCGAACCTGTAAATCTTGTCCACCGTCTCTCGTGCGATCGGCACGAACCATTCTGCTACAGTTGTCGACACCTTCCTACTCCTAAAACACCTTGAGGGGCAACCCCGGGTGTGCGGTCGGACCCTAAACACCGACAGCTGGCGCGCCAGGTAGGGGGTGTGTCGACAATCCAAGCTAGCTCAATGGCCATCTCCTTCTACAGCAAGATCGCCCTACGCCCTGGATCTATGTTCTGCTTCGGAACAATCTCATTCATAGCGGACGAAGAAGGAATTCTGCACCGTATCGCGGATCCGCCGGAAAAGGAGTCTTCCTCAACAAACTCCGAAAATACCGGAGAAGTGCAATCTCCGGCTCCCCGAAAGAAGATCACCACGACGGCAGCACCGTTCTACCCCGACGTCCTCTTCGTCGGAAGGGCGGAATCGCCCGCCATCTCCGACGACGAGCCGACTGTACCCGGGGAGGAACCGCCTCAGCGAGAGTCCCGTCGACGAAGGAACCGGCGCAGGAATGTTCGACGACATCACGCAGCTGGAGAGCGGAATCCGGAACAACCTGTCTCACGAGACGAGGTCTCGGAGGTAGGAGAAACCCCGGAAGAACGCGTCTTCAGAGAGCGAAGGAATTCCCGACGACGTGATCGCCGACGAGCTCAGGAACAGGCTGAGCAGGATGCAAGGCAACGTCGAGAGAATCCACTCTTCGGGCGCAATCTGAACCCCGACTTCGCCCGAGCCATGAACACGCCGAGCGAAGTCGGAGGGGTGCTGGCTCGGATAGCGGAAGGACTCCCTCGGACTCCTGACGCCGACGGCTACCGACGACTGTTCACCCAGGCGGCTAACCATCTTCTACCGCTTGCTCACCCGCCGAACGATCTACGACATGCCATCAACAGTCGCCGAGACGCGCGGAGCTCCATCAATGCTTCGCGGGAACGGCGGCATGAGAACGAAATTCGTCGTCGAGAGGAGTACGACAGGGATCATGGCGCCCCGACTCAGAGCCAAGCTACCAGGACTGAGTCGGCAACGGCTTCAACTGGCGGAACCTCCCGGGGACGGTCGAGGAATCACAACCACAACTCCCCTCCCCGGGACAGACATCGACCCCGACGACAGGAGGACACATGCGGAGTGTCCGCCCTTACTCCGCGCCTTAGGGCCATCCAATGGCCTCCCAACTTCAAGGTATCCAATGTTGACAAATATGAACCTAAGCAGGATCCGTGGGGTTGGCTAGCCGTCTACACCACCGCTGCTCGAGCTGCCGGAGCATCCGAAGACGTGATGACCGCGTACTTGCCCATTGTCCTTGGACAAGACGCGCTGCAATGGCTACGACATCTACCCCGACACTGCATCGACGTCTGGGGAGACTTCAGTCGGCGTTTCACCGCCAACTTCCAGTCCCTCTCCGACAAGCCGGCGCAGCCGTGGGACCTTAAATCTATCAAGCGCCGGGGGGACGAAACTCTCCGATCGTACCTCAAGAGGTTTCAAACCATGAGGAATCGTATCCCCGATGTCACGGAGGCGGCCGTGATCGAGGACTTCTACCGAGGATCTAATGATTCGGTTTTCGTCCGAGCCATACTACAAAGGGCGCCGACCACCTCGGAGGAGCTGTTCCGGGAAGCCGACCTCTACATCACCGCCGACGAGCGAGCTCAGGATCTCATCGGAGGAGCAAAGCCCGCACCGGCAGCACCACGACGCGACACGAACCAGCAACCTGACAAGCGGTGGGAGAAGAGGCCACGCGAAGAAGTGCACGCCGCCGGACCACCTGCCTCTCGTGCTCGAGGAGGACCTCGTGGAGGCGAACGCACACTGGACGACATCCTCGACGCCCAGTGCCCGTACCACAAGGACATGCGCCACACTCTTCGTAACTGCCGAGACTTCAAGCACTCCGTCGGACACGGCCGACCCTTCCAACCTCTACCTCCTCCTCCGCCGAGGGGAGGACCAGATGAACCACGACAACCCCATTGGCAGGAGGAGGGAGGAGGGGGAGGAGCTTTTCCGCGCGTTGACAGGGAGGTCAACGTCATCTTCGGCGGACACGGATCGCAGGAGAGCAGAAGACAGCAAAAGCTCAATGATCGCCAGATACTGGTGGCGACCATCGGCCCTCCCGCCCCATACCGATGGTCGGAGCACCCGATCACCTTCACTCGGGCGGATCAATGGCTCAACTTCGACCACCCGAGCAAGTACCCGCTTCTCGTCGATCCGGTGATCCGAGAGAGCCGGGTGAAAAAGGTGTTAGTGGACGGGGGGAGCAGCATCAACATCACCTTCCCCCGGACACTCCAAAGCTTGGGAGTTCATCTCAAAGAGCTCCACGAGTCGGACACTCCTTTCTTCGGCATCGTGCCGACAGAAGGGGAATACCCGCTGGGCCACATCTACATGCCGGTCACCTTTGGAACTCCGGAGAACTACAGAACCGAGTTCCTAAGGTTTGAAGTGGCAAACTTCGACTGCGGGTACAACGCCATCATCGGGAGGCCAGGATTGGCCAAGTTCATGGCCATTCCGCATTACACATACATGATACTGAAGATGCCAGGGCCACAAGGGATCATAACTGTGCGCGCCGACCTCCAAGGCGCCGCAGAATGTTTCCGAGTGGCTATTCAAGCAGCCCTCACCGCCAAGCCATCGACAGCCCCCTCCACAATGGCGAACTCTAAGCCTGAGGAGGACCTCGCAATACCAGCAAATGAAGCTCAGACCGCGACCTCTATGCGGCCGACTGAAGAAACCAAGAGAATCAACCTGGGGTTCGCTGATGAGCGCAAGACGGCCATCATCAGCTCCAGTTTAGATGACAAATAGGAAAGCGCGCTCGTCCGGTTTCTGCAAGATAACCGAGATGTATTCGCATGGCAACCTGCGGATATGCCGGGAGTCCCGAGAGAACTGGCCGAGCACAAACTGAAGGTTTTTCCCCAGGCGAGGCCGATTCGACAGAAATTACGTCGTTTCACGCCTGATAAGAGGGAAGCCATCCGCGCCGAGTTAGCTCGCTTGGTCGCGGCTGGATTCATTAGAGAAGTATTACATCCTGAGTGGTTAGCCAATCCTGTTCTTGTACTCAAAAAGAATAAAGTGGACTGGCGCATGTGTGTTGATTATACTGATCTCAACAAACACTGTCCGAAGGATCCTTTCGGGCTCCCGAGGATAGATCAGGTGGTGGACTCCACCGCTGGATGTTCTATGCTGTCTTTCCTGGATTGTTATTCTGGATATCATCAGATTAGTCTGGCGAAGGAAGATGAAGAAAAAACGGCATTCATTACTCCGTTTGGCGCTTTCTGTTATACCTCCATGCCGTTTGGCCTCAAAAACGCTGGAGCGACTTACCAGAGAGCTATTCAAACATGCTTAGCCGATCACTGGGGCAAGCGTGTGGAGGCTTATGTGGATGACGTGGTGATCAAAACACAGGACTCAAAAGACTTCATCGAAGATTTGCAACTGGTTTTCAACAGCCTGAGGCGGTATAGATGGAAGCTTAATCCCGAGAAATGTGTTTTTGGGGTACCAGCCGGAAAGTTGCTCGGATTTATTGTCAGCCACCGAGGAATTGAGGCTAATCCGGATAAGATTGAAGCTATCATGAAGATGGAAGCACCTCGATCGCAGAAGAAGGTTCAGCGACTTACTGGATGCATGGCAGCTTTAAGCAGATTTATATCCAGGCTGGGGGAAAAAGGTTTGCCGTTTTACAAGTTACTCAAGAAGGTGGATAAATTTCAGTGGACTTCAGAAGCACAAGAAGCTCTAGATGCTCTGAAAAAATTCTTGACAACACCACCAGTACTGAAACCACCTCGGCGAGCCACACCAACTCAACCAGCCGAAGATTTGCTATTGTACATCTCTTGCACGACTCACGTGGTGAGCACCGCGTTGGTAGTCGAGCGAGTAGAAGAAGGGCATGCCTATCCAATACAACATCCTGTCTACTTCATTAGTGAAGTCCTCGGCCCCTCAAAGAAAAAGTATCCTCAAGTTCAGAAACTATTGTATGCAGTACTTCTAACTGCCCGCAAGCTGCGTCACTACTTTGACGACCACAAAGTCATAGTAGTCACAAGTTTTCCAATAGGGGATATTCTTCACAACAAGGAAGCCATCGGTCGAATAGCCAAGTGGGCCTGTGAGCTGGGATCTCATGACATCGAGTTTCGGCCTCGCACTGCCATCAAAACCCAAGCACTGGTTGATTTCGTATCAGAGTGGACTGAACAACAAGTACCAGACAACCCGGAGACTGCAGAAGTATGGCGAATGTATTTTGATGGCTCACTCAAGCTGCAGGGAGCAGGAGCGGGGATTCTTTTCACTGCACCAGGAGGCGAACACCTCAAGTACGCCCTCCAGCTGCTATTCCCGGCCTCCAACAATGCAGCCGAGTATGAAGCCTTGATCCATGGATTGAACATTGCCATATCCTTGGGCGTCAAAAGATTAATGGTATATGGGGATTCTCTGGTAGTCATCAGCCAGATAAATAAGGAGTGGGATTGCTCAAACGATTCGATGGGAAGATACTGCACTGCCGTCCGAAAACTGGAGGACAAATTCGAGGGTCTAGAATTTCATCATGTGGAGAGAGATCGGAACGCGGCAGCCGATGTACTATCCAAGCTAGGGTCCAGTCGAGCTCAGGTCCCACCCGGGGTTTTTATGCAAGAAATTCTGCAGCCAAGTATCTCATTGGGTCAAATGGAAGAATGCAACATCATAGATCAACCCGAGTCAGATCCCGATGACTGGAGAAAGCCAATCATTAAGTACATAAGGAATGAAGAAGAACCAGATGATAAGAACTCGGCAGAGCGCATTGCAAGACAGTCAGCTCACTATACACTTATTGGGGAGACATTATACAGAAGGGGTGCATCAGGCGTCTTCATGAAGTGCATTCTCCCATCCACTGGAAAGCAACTCTTAGAAGAGGTCCACGCTGGACAATGTGGGATACATGCAGCCTCCAGAACACTAGTTGGGAAGGTGTTCAGGTCAGGATTCTATTGGCCAACGGCAAAGAATGATGCAGCCGAGTTAGTTCAGAGGTACGAAGCCTGCCAATACTTGTCAAAGCAACAACACCTGCCAGCACAGCAGCTGCAGACCATACCAGTGACCTGGCCTTTTGCATGCTGGGGGCTGGATATGATTGGACCTTTCAAGAAAGCTCAAGGGGGATATACTCATGTGTTGGTAGCAATTGACAAGTTCACTAAATGGATAGAATTCAAGCCCATTGCCTCCTTAACTTCTGCTAAGGCCGTGGAATTCATACAAGACATAATATTCAGATTCGGGATACCAAACAGCATCATAACTGATTTAGGATCCAATTTCACGAGTTCAGAATTCTTTGACTTCTGCGAGCAAAAAAGCATTCAGATCAAGTATGCATCTGTAGCCCATCCAAGAGCCAACGGGCAAGTTGAGCGAGCCAACGGGATGATATTGGATGCACTCAGGAAAAAGATTTTCGATAAGAACGAAAAATTCGCAGGAAAGTGGATAAGGGAATTACCCTATGTTGTTTGGAGCCTAAGAACCCAACCTAGCCGAGCTTTGCATGGAAACACTCCTTTCTTCATGGTCTATAGGTCGGAGGCAGTACTGCCTGCTGATCTCAAGTTTGGGGCGCCAAGGCTGATTTTTGAAAGTATAACAGAAGCTGAGATCACCAGGCTGGAGGACATAGACGTACTCGAGGAAGAACGGCTAAGCACAGTAATCCAGTCAGCAAGATACCAGCAGACTCTAAGGCGCTATCACGACAAGGCTGTGCGGCAACGATCCTTTTCAGTAGGGGAGCTCGTCCTTCGCCGAATTCTAACGGGAGAAGGACGACACAAGTTATCACCCTTATGGGAAGGACCCTTCATAGTAGCAGAAGTCACTCGGCCCGGATCATATCGCCTCACTCAGATGGATGGCACGGAAGTTGGGAACTCCTGGAACATAGAACACCTGAGAAAGTTTTATCCTTAGCCGTACCTCAAAACCGCTGGGATAACGATGATGTACTCTGTAAAGTGGAAATATGTCATCAATAAAGGAAAGATTTCAAGGATACTCAATTTATTTACGATTGACTTGCATTCTTACTTAAACTCGGGGTGACCACTATGCCCTGCTAACGGAGCAATCGACTTAAGTCGGCAACGACTTAAGGCGGTGCGACATGCTCACGCTTACTTAACTCGGGGTGACCACTATGCCCTGCTAACAGAGCAATCGACTTAAGTCGGCAACGACTTAAGGCGGTGCGACATGCTCACGCTTACTTAACTCGGGGTGACCACTATGCCCTGCTAACGGAGCAATCGACTTAAGTCGGCAACGACTTAAGGCGGTGCGACATGCTCACGCTTACTTAACTCGGGGTTACCACTATGCCCTGCTAACGGAGCAATCGACTTAAGTCGGCAACGACTTAAGGCGGTGCGACATGCTCACGCTTACTTAACTCGGGGTGACCACTATGCCCTGCTAACGGAGCAATCGACTTAAGTCGGCAACGACTTAAGGCGATGTGACATGCTCACGCTTTACTTAACTCAGGGCGACCACTATGCCCAGCTAACGAAGCAATCAACTCCAGTTGGCGCCTACTTAAGACCAATGCAACATGCTCTCGCCTATTTAATTCAGGGGATGATTTCCATATCCCACAGACAAAATTCATAGTCATCATGCGTCATAACTACCAAACTCGTTAGCTAAAAAATCCTGATACAATGAGTGAATAACTATGTTATTCAAATAAACCGGTGTCCTCTAACAAATGTTCAATCATGCAAGCTGCACGCTTGGAGCACGCGAAATGTTTTCTCTATTTTGCGATGTCTTTTCCAGGAGCAGTTGACGAAGAAGGACGACTCGAGGAATCAGGAGCAGCGTTCACGTCAGCCCTTATATCTTCAGGAACGACTACGCCAGGTCTCCTCATCAGAATTCGTCCCGCTCGAATGGCCTTATCCATGGCCCTATCGCGCTGGGCTCTCAGAGTATTGGAAGTCTCTTCAGCAACCTTGACAGCCAACTGGGCAGCCTCTAGCTCCTGGGTAACAGATTTCTTGGAAGCACGCAGATTCTTGATGACAACGTCTTTAGCCGATATCAACTCCCGAAGGCGAATCACATCATCCAAGGACTCCTGCAGCTTATAGCGAAGATTGTTCAACTCCTCCATGGAAAAGCGATGACTCCTCTCCAGAATAGTCAACGAGTTGCTAGAATCTCGATACAACCTATCAAGATTGTCACGAGAAGCAGCGAGGATACGTTTTTCTTCCTGCAAGCACAAATCAGTTCCTTCAGAAAACCAGGCAAAAAATAGGAGTACAGCAAGACAAAAGCGCAGTTTCGTATATCACCTTTTCACAGTCAAGCTGAGCATGCAGTGAAGAACTTAACGCATTGGCATCATCCAAGGCGGCAGAGACCTGACTCAGCTCGATCTGACCTTGAGAGTACTTTTCCTCAAGATCAGTGCATCGCTGAGACAGTTCAGCCCGATCTTGAGAATGTTTTTCCTCAAGAAGCGCAATCTGTCGAGTCATTCCTAGCAAAGGATAACCAAACAAAACGAGGTCAGAAGGTAAAACAGTCCACAACAAGCGCGAAGAAAAGAAAAAAAAAGGGCACTAACCAGCGTTAGTCGCCTCCAACTCGGATACACGGCGATGAAGAGACACCGGATTCCAACACGAGAAGGATGAAGCTACTTCTGGGATAGGAGCACCATGCAATTTCAGCTGGCTGGTCATCCCGTCCACCAAAACCTGATGAGAAGAGCAGATAAGCATAATGGCAAGAGTTCATGTAAAAGTCAAGCTAAGAAACAGCACAGTACCTGGAGGTTGGAGAAGAACGAAGGGATCCCCAAGTCAGGAGAAATCAGATGATAACCAGGCGCAAGGTCATCACCCAAAGCAGCATGCAATGGAACAGTGGGAATCAGTTCATCTCCTTCAACAGAGCCGGATACCCGATCAACGGGGACGCTGCCCTCCAAAGCGACGCCCCGGTCTGAAGTTTGGGCCACCACCATGCAGCCAGAGTGAGGAGGTGACCCAGCGTGAACGTCCATGGAAGTGCCGGAAGGAGACCCTGTTTGGGCACCCACGGGGACTGGGCCATAGTTGGCACTGCCCACTTGAGCTGGATTATCCCCGGCAGCACCCTCGGGGGCTGGGCAGTAGCTCGCACTCTTCGCCCGGGCTAAGTCATCCCCGACGACACCCTCGGGGGCTGGACATGTGTCAACACCATCCTTGGGGTCCAAACTTTCAGCAGTAACCATCTCTAAGGTTGATGGGCCCTCGGCTATTTCTATGGAATCAGGACAATCTAAGTTAACATCCCGTCCCTCAAGATCGCGCTCTAAGGTCGATGAGGCACGGGATGACCTCAACCCAGCGTCCGGCACGGCACCGCAAGCTTCCGTCACATCATCATCCATTGGCCCTGATAACAAGTCCTCTGGGACCATATCCTCGAGAGTTTGATCAAAGTCGGCCAGGGATATGTTTTGCAGACCAACAAGAGCAGATAAAGCTGGAGAAGGAACCCCACTACTTTCCCCACTGGCGAGGAATTGCCGACTGTTCTTCCGAGTCAGAGGAACCTCATTCTCTTCCTCTTCGTCGTCTTCATCAGCAACACTGGCAACACCCCCATTGGGATCAACGACGGATGGAGTACACCCATTGGGATCAGCAACAGTCATACCACACCCATTGGGATCAGCATCAGCAAATTCAGGCGCAGGAACCTCCTCATCAGCAGGAACCGAGGGACCAGCACCCTGATCCAAACTAGATACTCGCCGAATACGTCTCTTCTTCTTTTTCTGCTCATCAACAGAAAGATCAGTCTGATTGGTTCGGCGGGGACGCCTCGAGCGAGCACGGACAGGTCTCTGAACATCCAAGATTATACCGACCTCTGGGAGAGGTGCCACTGCCAATGTTTCAGCAGGAGTAGCATCAGAAGAATCTTCAGCTAACATGTCAAGCACGACATTCATTTCAGCATCAGTAGGATCCAAAGGCACCTCGAAATGGATTTGTCGTTCATCATCAGGGATTTTCCCAAGTGAGGCAACCAAAGCACTAACCTCCTCATCAGAGGGCCGCGTTCTAAGGCCCAAATTGCCATCAGTCGCAGGTGGGTTTGACACGAAACGAGTGAAGGCCTTGGCAGGAGGCAGATTCCAGGCTGAATACGCCACCGGAGCACCAACATTGGATACTTTGCCTCTGAGAATCATCTCCAGTCGGCTCACCAAATCAGCAGAAGGGATTCTTCTATTGGAAACTCGAGTTGGGTCGGCTAGCCCTTGATACAGATAAGCCGGGTGGACCCTATCTTTCAGTGGTTGAATGTTTTTGAAAACGAAGTCAGCAACTATAGCTTCAGCAGTTAAACCCCTCTCTTTCAATAGCCCAACTTCAGCTAGCAGCACACTGGCCTCAGCCACCTCCTCGTCTGTAGGAGACTCGGTCCAGCTCGGGGTGCGAACATCTGGCTGTCTTCCTGACCGGGGGGGAGAGAATTTCCATAGTTATCAACTATAAACCATTCCAGGCGCCATCCCTTAATGCTGTCTTTAAGGGGGATCTCAAGATACTCAGTTTTCCGTCCCCGGCGCATCTCCAAGCTGGCACCTCCAACCAACTGATGTTGTCCCCCGGCCATCCCAGGGCGACAATGATACAGGTGTTTCCACAATCCAAAATGCGGCAGCACGCCAAGAAAGGCCTCACATAAGTGGACGAAGATAGAAATTTGCAGAATTGAGTTAGGGTTCAGATGGGTTAAGTTGATGTGGTAGAAATCAAGAAGACCACGGAAAAAGGGAGAAATAGGAAGGCCAAGGCCGCGGAGAAGAAAGGGAGCGTAAACCACGGACTCGTGGGTATCCTCCGTCGGGACCGTAGTCCCGTGGCAAATCCGCCAAGAACAGAGTTCCCGGGGAGGAAGAACCCCAATAGACACGAGGTGAAGGAGTTCGGTTTCAGAGATGATGGACATGTGGTTACCTGCGAAAGGCAACTGGCTGTTGGGATCAATTGGGGGAATCACCACAGCGGAAGAACTCGCGATTTTCCTCTTGGGAGCCATCTCGATTTCACCAGTGAGCAAATTGGAGGCAAGCGCAGAGAGGATTTGGAAGCAGGAATGCAAGAACTAGGGCGCGGAAAGCAAAGGCGGCTAAAAGTGCAACTCTTATGGGATATTCTCGGACCATATACCGTTTCAAAAAGTGCCCAGTCATCACTCGGCAGTTATTCCCGAAATCCCAGCATGCCACGTGGTCATTCGGCAGTTATTTCCCAAAAAACTGGTGGGCCATCTCCTTACTCGGGTGTTAATCCTCAAAATAACTCGGCGTTGCCTCTAAAATACCGACGTCACTATTCAGTCACTCGGCGTTGCCTCTAAAACGCTGATTTCGAGTTCAATCGTTCGGCGTTACTTCTAAAATGCCAACGTTGACCTTCAATCACTCGGCGTTGCCTCTAAAACGCTGATCTCGAGTTCAATAACTCGGCGTTGCCTCTAAAATGCCGATGTCACTACTCAGTCACTCGGCGTTGCCTCTAAAACGTCGATTTTGAGCTTAATCACTCGGCATTACTTCTAAAATGCCGACAGCAACCCTTAATAACTCGGCGTTGCCTCTAAAACGCTGATCTCGAGTTCAATAACTCGGCGTTGCCTCTAAAATGCCGGCGTCGCTACTCAGTCACTCGGCGTTGCCTCTAAAACGTTGATCTCGAGTTCAATCGTTCGGCATTACTTCTAAAATGCCAACGTTGACCTTCAATCACTCGGCATTACTTCTAAAAACATTGATGCAGGCTGCAATATCGCCCGGAAGCGTCAGTATAATGGTCAAGCTGGTCATCTACGGTCTCAAAAGAATCAGATTTATAGACAAACACAGCGAGTCATCACGAGGGAACCAAATTCATTCTTCATTCAAGGGAAGAATACTTACAAATCAACTCATTATGAGTTGATACTTCCCTATTTCTACTACTATACTACACTCTACTGCTACTACTACTACTACGCTACAATATACTACTTTACATTACTAATACTACTAGATTATTTTACTACACTACTTCTAATCTATACTAATATTTAAAAACCAGTGGCATTTAGCCACTGGCCTTGTTGCCGCCCCTGCTGCCGCCGCTGCCGCCCCTGCCGCTGGTGCTGCCCCTGCCGCCGCCGCTCTTGGTGCTGCCCTTGCTGCTGCCGTTGCCGCCGCCCCCGCCACTGCCGCTGCTGCCGTCGTCGTCGTCGTCGTCGTCATCGTCGTCGTCGTCGTCGTCGTCCCCGCCCTCGCCGCCGCCGTCCGAGTCCTCCTCATCCGAGGAGTACTCAGACTCATCCGAGCCCTCGAGCCCGGAGCGCTCGACGGCCCGGATGTACGACCAGACCTCCGCGGCTATCCCCTGGGAGTCGTCCGAGTCATCGGACGACGCCGGGGGAGAGACGGGGGCCGGAGACCTCTCGGACTCGGAGGAGAACTCCTCCTCCGAGTACTCCGAGTCGCCGAAGTCCTCCGATGGAGGAGTCGGCTCGCGCTTGCGCTTGTTGTTCTTTCCCATGGAGGCAAGCAGAAAAGAAGGGAAGGAAGCAGTAAGGAATAGCGAAGGGATGTGAAGAAACCAGAGGAACAACATCGTTATTTATAGAAGAGAAAGGCAACCGCTCACCTCCAACCGCGGTCACTGAACAGTCGCTAAGCATTCAATATACACCTCCACCCGTCCAAAGACACGTCAGGCGGCTGACGCCGTTTCATGCAGCACTACACCCATTGGGACTCCAGTCAACAGCGCAAAGGATATGATTACACTCGCCGTCCCATCACATTACAACTCAGAAGCAGCTGGTTAAAACACTCAGCGTACCAAGCCGTCCCTTGCCCACACCCATTGGGGGGGGACGCCCAGGAATTGTCAGTATATTTTTCAAAATAGTCACATCTGCACAGAGCATGCAGTGAATGCCTCAAGACAAAAATGAGATATCAACAAGAATTAAAGGGAAGCCAAGTATAGCCAGCAAAGTGCAAAATATGGTCGACAGACATGACTTGAAGACTAGACAGAGAACGTCCATCGAATGTCCAATCAGTTGCAGAGCAAATACACTATGCTACCTAGCAAGATATGGAAGGATTGCAAATTCAGCTGCAAAAGACAAAACACATGCTGACCTCTGAAGCATAATATTGATGACATAGCACGGATGACATCATGCCAACTTTTTTATAAGCAGAAAGAGTAATCTTCAGCAAAAGGACACAAAAAGAAGACCTTCAAGCGAATTATCCTCAAAAAATCCACTTGAAGGTCGGGGGCTACACCCATTGGGTGCACCTTCGGTGCACCCCATGGATTGTCATTCTAAGCCAGGATAGCACCAATTTCTAAGGGCATGGGACAAGATTAAGAAGCCAATCCTCAACTGGAATAAAGGAACACAAATGGAAGTAATCTCTGCTGAAGACCTTCGAGTAGATTATTTTCTAAAATCTACTCGAAGCTCGGGGGCTACACCCATTGGGTGCACCTCCGGTGCACCCAATAAAGTTCAGAATCCTACAAACAGGAATGCCGATCTCTAAGGCACAGGCACGAAGCTAGATTTTGGTCAACAAGTGATCGAAGCAGGAGAGAACAACAGGAAGCCATCTTTCTTCAAATCACCTACAAGCTGGACCTGAGATCTTCGGGTTGATTACCTCTAAATTAACCCAAAGATCGGGGGCTTGTGGGGGATAGATATCCCCCGGGTCCACTAAAAGAGTAAAGGACCTCACGAAAGGCCCAAGGGCCCAATAAATCGTAAGGTCATTCTTTCGTGGGCCTGGGGAAAAACTACCAGCAACGCAGGGCGACATGAGGCCGGATTGGTGCAAACCCGGACGGCCCATAGCGTTGAGCGAGTAGCTGCAACAGAGATCCGACTTTCCCGCGTCGGGGCCTCCACGCAACGAAGCCACGTGAGGATAAGTCGGTGAGGGTTACGTAAAGGATAATCTCGAGAGGTTCACTATCTTTTAGCCATTTGTTGTTATCTTATCCATGTGTACTGCCCCACGGTCGAGTATATAAGGCCTAGGGGGCACCCCTTCAGAACGATCGACCCATTACTTCGCCACCCACATCAACTCTCTGTATTCTCGATCCAGAGAGCTCTCTTGTAACCATATCCACCAAGCATACTCATCAGGACGTAGGGTGTTACGCATCGCTAAGCGGCCCGAACCTGTAAATCTTGTCCACCGTCTCTCGTGCGATCGGCACGAACCATTCTGCTACAGTTGTCGACACCTTCCTACTCCTAAAACACCTTGAGGGGCAACCCCGGGTGTGCGGTCGGACCCTAAACACCGACAGCGCCACCTTGCGTGGGGAGCCCTCCGGTGATCTCGGAGTCCGCGTAACGGTCGCGCTGCTACAAGTAGTAAAGACCACGCCCCATCGCCTGGAACCCTTGACCACTCTTTCGTCCCGCAGAGCACAAAATCACCGCCGCCAGGATAGAACTTCACCCGCCGCGCGCCCAGGGTCGCTCGCCGTCGACTTGTTCCCCGTTTGGTGTGCGGGATTCCTCTACGTGACCCCTTGGTGCCGGTGCAAGGGTCTTCTGGGCTTGTCTTCGCCTCTGGAGCATTGAATTGCTCGTCGGAGCGGGGGGGCATCATCGTCGACCGCCCTCTACGTGGACAGGTATCTCCGCGGCCTAATTGGTGGTATGAGCTACCCCATCGCATTCACCATTCTCTGAAGATCGTGTAGACGCACACAATTTAGCTGTAGGAGCCCTGGTGCCGTAAACCGATGTGCGGCGGTGAATGCGCCGCCGCCGTGCTCGCCGTGTTATTGCTCGGCTCGATCCAGGGGAGGAAGAAGGGGTCGCGTCCGTCGATTCGGCGATGAACGGCTAAGATTAGATCTGGGCGTACCCTTTCGCGTGATCGATCGGGACCGTTAGATTCGGATCGGTCGGTTCCGGGTGGCCCGAGCTTCATTAAAACCAGACCGCAGATCTCGGATCCTGCGGCTCAGGATGTGTACCGGTTCGCGGTGGCGTGGATCTAATCCGAGCCATCCACGTTTGATCGAACGGTCCAGATTAGAAGTTACCCCTTCGCCGTGTAAATTTAGTAAAGAGCCCCTCGGTTTCACAGAAATAAACCCGCCGTCCAGTAGTCACTGTGCGCTGTGTCTCGGTAATCTTACGCCAGACCCCCTGGGTTTTCCAGGAATTGACGCCCACTCCAGTCAACATGAAAACCAGAGAAAATAAATAGAAAATGAATTTTGAATATAAAAATAATTGCTAGAACTTTAAAAATTCATAGAAAATTCATACTAACTCCAAATTCATCCATTCCAGTTCCTAAAATTTTGTAATTTTATCCTCTAACACCTAGAGCCTCTGTTATGTCATAAAAACAGTAAGGAAATTTATTTATCACTTAATCCTATTTAAAGCACATAAAACCTTTGAAAATGCATAACTTAAAATCTATAATTCAGAAAATTATGATTTCTGTTCCTAGGATTTTATTTTAATATGTAGAATATCTCTGTGTATTTTGTTTATATGTTTGGTGTAATGTTAATTTTTCTATATGCACTGTGTTTGTTTGTATTGTGGCGAGTAGAAGAGCCCGTTGCTGAGGATCCTGGTGAGCAGCAGGTTGAAGTAGCTGAGCAGGAGCTCATTGAAGGCAAGTTGTGCCCTTGACCACTTTTTACCCAATAATGTTCTTTAATATCACTTATCCATGCATAGGTTAATTTTGATGGGGCCCAATAGGTCACCCTAGATTGCTTATCTCATTACCTTGTTTACCCCTGAATCACTTGGGTAGTTTGCTATTGCTTTATATGGTTTTGGGATAATCATTTATTACCTCTATGTTCCAATTCTTGTTGTTATTCTGTTTATGTTCATATTGTTATCATTAATGTTAATTGGAACATAGAGCTTAACTTGAGAACCACGTGCCACCACAAGGGAGGAATGGGACCCCTTGGCTGACTAATTAGGAAAGCTAGTGGAAGACTACCTTACCCGAAAGGGGCAAGGGCAGTAGGGGAGAGGTCAGTGCGGGGAGTTCCCTGGTTGATTTTGCTGCGATGGCGGTCAGCCAGGAACCCTGTACTGGATCTTCCTATAAACTGTAGCGGGTTTTCGGAAGCTAGTGGAACTTTGTAAAGGCCTCGTAGTGTTGCCCTGCCGCGCTTCCTAGGTAGAGGTGTATGGGATTCATGACCCCTTGGCAGATGGGTAACATGACTTGTGGGTAAAGGGTACAACCTCTGCAGAGTGTAAAACTGGTATACTAGCCGAGCTCACGGTCATGAGCAGCTCAGGACTCTCTGATGTTTAATTATGGAACTTAAATTCAATTTTGTCATTTGCATTGCATGGGTTTGTTATTAATTTTGTTCTATTACTTTACTTATGGTTTGGTATTTACTTACACTTAGTAACTGCTAATAAAATTTTGACCAACTACTTAAAAGCAATGCTCAGCTTTAACCCCTGTCATTGATTAAGCCTTACATATCACATGAACTCACACCTTTGTGAGTTTATGTCCACTGGTTCCCCACAACTTGTTGAGCTATGATCATGTGTGAGCTCACCCTTGCTGTCTCACACCCCCCCCCACAGGAGATGATCAGGTGGTTCAGGAGGAGCCGCCTAACACTGAGGAGTTCGATCTGATCTAGGTGGCGTTTCCCAGTCGACATTGGCGCCGACGATCCTTAGTTTGTTTTATCTTTATTACTTTATTTTGTAATAAGTCTTCCGCTATGTAATAAATACTCTGATGTTAATGACTTATCTCTATACACTCTGTTATTATATATGTTGTCTTCTTGGCGCATGTATGAGATGCACCCGGCTTTGTTCTTTAAAGCCGGGTGTTACAGAAGTGGTATCGGAGCAAATGTTGACTGTAGGACGAAACCTAGATAGAAATGGACAAAACCCTTCACTACTTACCTTACTCTGATTCATTATATACTTATCTCATCTTGATCCTGTCTCACCTTTTGCTATTCTACTCTGATTATTCTTACCTTTAACTACTCTAAGACAAGATGGATTTCAAATCTTGGAATCCCTACCCCTATGACATTTTTAAGAGATAGGAGGCCTAAGACCAAACCAAAACTATTTTCTCTATTAAAAAAATGTTGGTTGATTGTTCTGATGATTAATGCTTGATTTGCTTCTTTGATTGATTGAAACATTATAGTTGGGCATCTTAGCATGTACCACCATAAGGTAATGTATTAGCTTTAGTGGATAATACACTAAACTGCTTAGCTAATGAATCCCCCGCAGTAACATTCCTCGTAATTACTCGCCTTGTCTACAACTCTTCCTTTCTTACCCTGTATTTCTAACCCAGATAGGCTATCCCTATAGTGTTAGAAGAGAGCAGTATAGACGTGATACTTGGTATGTCATGGCTAAGAAAGGCAAAGGCCGTTATAGCATGTGGTAGAGGTACCGTAGAACTTACTACTACTAAAGGAGAAAGGTTTCAAGTTAACATTGCAGTAACCTCCTCATCTATGCGTGCAATGTTCTTTATGCCTGAAGAGTTTGTTGGTGACAACATCCGGGTGGTTAGAGATTTTCCGGATGTCTTTCCAGAGGAGTTACCAGGAATGCCACCTGATAGAGAAGTTGAGTTTGTTATTGACCTCTTACCTGGAACCGCCCCTATTTCCAAACGGCCATATAGGATGTCCGTAGAGGAGTTGAAGGAACTTAAGAAGCAATTAACTGAGTTACAAGAGGCTGGGTACATTCGTTCGAATTCTTCACCTTGTGGAGCGCCAGATCTGTTTGTACAGAAGAAGGATGTATGTGGATTATAGATCACTTAATGATGTTATCGTGAAGAACAAGTACCTGTTACCCCGCATTGAGGATTTATTCAGATAAGAGGTGCAAGGGTATTCTCGAAGATTGATCTCCGATCGGGTTATCATCAAATGAAAATTAGGCCATCGGATATTCCCAAGATGGATTTATCGACCCGATATGGATTATATGAGTTCACTGTTATGTCATTTGGTCTAACTAATGCACCAGCCTATTTTATGGATCTAAAGAATAAGGTGTTTATGGAGTATTTGGACAGTTTCGTCGCAGTATTTATCGACGATATTTTTGTTTCAAGAGTGATAGTGATCATGAGGAACATCTGAGATTGGTGCTATAGAAGCTACGAGACAATCAACTCTACGTCAAGTATAGCAAATGAAAGTTTTGGATTGGCGAGGTGCCATTTCTTGGACATATCATTTCTAATGGAGGGATTTCAGTGGATCCTGCTAAAGTCAAGGAGATAGTGGTGTGGAGCATACCCACTACAGTTACGGAGGTACGGAGTTTCTTGGGACTTGCAGGATATTATCGAAGATTTATTGAAGGATTCTCTAAGATCGCTAAGACTATGACCTCGCTTCTGGAGAAGGGAAGAGAGTTCAAGTGGGACGATAAGTGCCAAGATAGCTTTGATCAATTAAAGAAGAGGTTGATGTCACCACTAGTGTTGGTTATGCCAGATCTGCGGAAGGGATTTGACATTTATTGTGATGCATGTGGCCAAGGCTTGGGATGTGTGCTCATGCAAGAAGGACATGTGATTGCTTATGCTTCTCGTCAGTTGCGGAGACATGAATTGAACTACCCTACTCATGACTTGGAATTGGCAGCCGTTGTGCATGCACTTAAGATTTGGAGACATTATATTATGGGGACCAAATGCCAAGTATATACGGATCATAAGAGTTTGAAGTATATATTCACTCAGAAGGATCTCAATCTTAGGCAACGCCGTTGGTTGGAGCTTATTAAAGATTATGATTTGGAGATTCACTATCACCCGGGCAAGGCAAACTTGGTTGCAGATGCCTTGAGTCGCAAGGAGCATGTTCATTCAGCTGTTGTTGCCCAGCTACCCGATGAGATTGTTGAGGATTTCAGGAGACTTAACCTGGGGATAGTTGCTCATACTGAAGGAGTTACAATTGATGTGGAACCTACTTTAGAGCAAGAGATCCGCAAGGGACAAATTGGTGATGATAAGATAAAAGAGATTAAGGATCTGATTACTGAAGGTCAAGTTCCGGAATTCACGGAAGATGAGCAGGGCACTATATGGTTCAAGGACAGGATATGTGTTCCTGATATTAAAAGCCTTCGAGAGACTATATTGAAGGAGGCCCATGACTCGGATTATTCTATTCATCCTGGTAGTACCAAGATGTATCAGGATTTGAAACGGAAATATTGGTGGTATGGATTGAAAAGAGATGTAGCTGCACATGTAGCTATGTGCGATGTATGTCAAAGAGTTAAGGCTGAACACCAGAGGCCAGCTGGACTATTGCATCCACTGAAGATACCCGAGTGGAAATGGGAAGAGATTGGTATGGATTTCATTACTGGATTGCCTCGCACCCAGAAAGGATATGATGCTATATGGGTGATTGTGGATAGATTGACTAAAGTGGCTCACTTTATTCCTGTCAAGACTACTTATAAAGGCTCTCAGCTAGCAGAGTTATATATGGCTCGGATTGTGTGTTTACATGGAGTACCAAAGAAGATCGTGTCTGATCGAGGTTCGCAGTTTACCTCAAGGTTTTGGAGAAGCTTTCATGAGAACATGAGTACAAAGTTGAATTTTAGTACAGCTTATCACCCTCAGACGGATGGACAGACTGAAAGGACTAATCAAGTATTGGAAGATATGTTGAGAGCATGTGCCCTTCAGCATGGAGGAAGTTGGGATAAGAGTCTGCCTTATGCTGAGTTCTCGTATAATAATAGTTATCAGGCCAGTCTGAAGATGTCACCTTTTGAAGCTTTATATGGGAGGAAGTGCAGGACTCCTCTATATTGGGATCAGACTGGAGAGAGACAGTTCTTTGGGCCTGAATTGATTCAAGAAGCAGAAGAACAAGTCCGTATAATTCGGGAAAATTTGAGAGTGGCTCAAACCAGGCAAAAGAGTTATGCTGATAATAGAAGAAGGCCATTGGAATTTGAAGAAGGAGATTATGTGTATCTCAAGGTGTCACCACTTCGTGGAATGAGGAGATTTAAAGTTAAGGGCAAATTGTCCCCTCGCTATATTGGACCATTCTTGATCTTTAGAAGAGTTGGGGAGATGGCATACCAACTCGAGTTACCTGCTAGTCTATCGGATGTGCATAATGTGTTCCATGTGTCTCAACTTAAGAAGTGTCTCCGTGTTCCCGAGGAACAGTTACCCATGGAAGAGCTCAGTGTTCAAGGTGATTTGACTTACACGGAGTACCCGATCAAGATTTTGGATACATTGACTCGAGTTACAAGAAATAAGGTGATAAAGATGTGCAAAGTCCAATGGAGTCACCACGGTGAAGATGAAGCAACTTGGGAAAGAGAAGAAGAGCTTCGTATAGATTTTCCCCACCTTTTCTCTAGTTCTTCTTAAATCTCGAGGACGAGATTATTTTTAAGGGGGGTAGGATTTGTAACACCCACTTTGTAATTGCTAGATAAAATACCAATAGAGAAAACAATTTCTCTCTTTATGTGAGTTTGATGCATCATCATATGAGAACACCATGTCCAAAAACAATTAACAAAGAGATATACTACTAAATCATTGCATCATGCTGGATATTTTATTTGTGTGTGTATTTGGTGACAACATAGAAATGAAATTACAATGAGAAGAGGATTTGAGGAAAAAGGAGAAAGAAAGAAAAAAATAATATAAATGTGAAACAAAATTTATAAATACACAAACTCAACCATACTGGTATGATTGAAATTTATCTATAATTTGAGTACAAGTTCAAAGTCATACTTGGAATTCAAATTGGGAATTGAAAAATAAAAAGAAAAGAAAACAGAAAAACAGAAAATATAAAAAGAAAAGAGATACTATACCTAACTGGGCCGACACCACCCTTTTCGGCCCACTTGCGCTCACCTCCGCGACGGCCCACTCCTACGCTTCACTGCGCGCGCCCGGCCAACTGCATGTGGGACCCGCTCGCCAGTCGCTTACTCGCGCGCGCGCGCCCGCGTGCGCCGACAGGTGGGTCCCCTGGACCGGCCGCTTACGCGCGTGGCTCTTCCCTTGTCTCACTGTCGCGCGGGCCCTTGCCTGTCAGGTCGTCTTCTCTCCCTCGCAACGGCGCTCGCGATATCTTCGCCGCGCAGACCGCGCCACCTTGCGTGGGGAGCCCTCCGGTGATCTCGGAGTCCGCGTAACGGTCGCGCTGCTACAAGTAGTAAAGACCACGCCCCATCGCCTGGAACCCTTGACCACTCTTTCGTCCCGCAGAGCACAAAATCACCGCCGCCAGGATAGAACTTCACCCGCCGCGCGCCCAGGGTCGCTCGCCGTCGACTTGTTCCCCATTTGGTGTGCGGGATTCCTCTACGTGACCCCTTGGTGCCGGTGCAAGGGTCTTCTGGGCTTGTCTTCGCCTCTGGAGCATTGAATTGCTCGTCGGAGCGGGGGGGCATCACCGTCGACCACCCTCTACGTGGACAGGTATCTCCGCGGCCTAATTGGTGGTATGAGCTACCCCATCGCATTCACCATTCTCTGAAGATCGTGTAGACGCACACAATTTAGCTGTAGGAGCCCTGGTGCCGTAAACCGATGTGCGGCGGTGAATGCGCCGCCGCCGTGCTCGCCGTGTTATTGCTCGGCTCGATCCAGGGGAGGAAGAAGGGGTCGCGTCCGTCGATTCGGCGATGAACGGCTAAGATTAGATCTGGGCGTACCCTTTCGCGTGATCGATCGGGACCGTTAGATTCGGATCGGTCGGTTCCGGGTGGCCCGAGCTTCATTAAAACCAGACCGCAGATCTCGGATCCTGCGGCTCAGGATGTGTACCGGTTCGCGGTGGCGTGGATCTAATCCGAGCCATCCACGTTTGATCGAACGGTCCAGATTAGAAGTTACCCCTTCGCCGTGTAAATTTAGTAAAGAGCCCCTCGGTTTCACAGAAATAAACCCGCCGTCCAGTAGTCACTGTGCGCTGTGTCTCGGTAATCTTACGCCAGACCCCCTGGGTTTTCCAGGAATTGACGCCCACTCCAGTCAACATGAAAACCAGAGAAAATAAATAGAAAATGAATTTTGAATATAAAAATAATTGCTAGAACTTTAAAAATTCATAGAAAATTCATACTAACTCCAAATTCATCCATTCCAGTTCCTAAAATTTTGTAATTTTATCCTCTAACACCTAGAGCCTCTGTTATGTCATAAAAACAGTAAGGAAATTTATTTATCACTTAATCCTATTTAAAGCACATAAAACCTTTGAAAATGCATAACTTAAAATCTATAATTCAGAAAATTATGATTTCTGTTCCTAGGATTTTATTTTAATATGTAGAATATCTCTGTGTATTTTGTTTATATGTTTGGTGTAATGTTAATTTTTCTATATGCACTGTGTTTGTTTGTATTGTGGCGAGTAGAAGAGCCCGTTGCTGAGGATCCTGGTGAGCAGCAGGTTGAAGTAGCTGAGCAGGAGCTCATTGAAGGCAAGTTGTGCCCTTGACCACTTTTTACCCAATAATGTTCTTTAATATCACTTATCCATGCATAGGTTAATTTTGATGGGGCCCAATAGGTCACCCTAGATTGCTTATCTCATTACCTTGTTTACCCCTGAATCACTTGGGTAGTTTGCTATTGCTTTATATGGTTTTGGGATAATCATTTATTACCTCTATGTTCCAATTCTTGTTGTTATTCTGTTTATGTTCATATTGTTATCATTAATGTTAATTGGAACATAGAGCTTAACTTGAGAACCACGTGCCACCACAAGGGAGGAATGGGACCCCTTGGCTGACTAATTAGGAAAGCTAGTGGAAGACTACCTTACCCGAAAGGGGCAAGGGCAGTAGGGGAGAGGTCAGTGCGGGGAGGTCCCTGGTTGATTTTGCTGCGATGGCGGTCAGCCAGGAACCCTGTACTGGATCTTCGTATAAACTGTAGCGGGTTTTCGGAAGCTAGTGGAACTTTGTAAAGGCCTCGTAGTGTTGCCCTGCCGCGCTTCCTAGGTAGAGGTGTATGGGATTCATGACCCCTTGGCAGATGGGTAACATGACTTGTGGGTAAAGGGTACAACCTCTGCAGAGTGTAAAACTGGTATACTAGCCGAGCTCACGGTCATGAGCAGCTCAGGACTCTCTGATGTTTAATTATGGAACTTAAATTCAATTTTGTCATTTGCATTGCATGGGTTTGTTATTAATTTTGTTCTATTACTTTACTTATGGTTTGGTATTTACTTACACTTAGTAACTGCTAATAAAATTTTGACCAACTACTTAAAAGCAATGCTCAGCTTTAACCCCTGTCATTGATTAAGCCTTACACATCACATGAACTCACACCTTTGTGAGTTTATGTCCACTGGTTCCCCACAACTTGTTGAGCTATGATCATGTGTGAGCTCACCCTTGCTGTCTCACACCCCCCCCACAGGAGATGATCAGGTGGTTCAGGAGGAGCCGCCTAACACTGAGGAGTTCGATCTGATCTAGGTGGCGTTTCCCAGTCGACATTGGCGCCGACGATCCTTAGTTTGTTTTATCTTTATTACTTTATTTTGTAATAAGTCTTCCGCTATGTAATAAATACTCTGATGTTAATGACATTTATCTCTATACACTCTGTTATTATATATGTTGTCTTCTTGGCGCATGTATGAGATGCACCCGGCTTTGTTCTTTAAAGCCGGGTGTTACAACGAATTTATCATGTTAATTTAGGTTAACGAGGTTAGAAAATCTTAATTTAATTAAAAAATAATCTAGTCAAAGGTTCTATGTGCCTTGTGTGTACAATCTAAGCATCCTTGCAAGCCTCACAAGGTGGTGGAAACGAGGAACTTAGCGCTATTAAAACTAGTTCATTTCCATTTATGTGAGATGGATGGAGATTGACTAATGGTGGCAAAAATTACTTATGACTACTATATATGAATGTACTAGATATTGCTAACAGGATTTATTAAAACCGGAATATGAAACATTATATTATTTTAAGACATATAAAGTTGAAGTAGAAAACCAACTTGAGAGAAAAGTTAAATGATTAAGGTCTAAGTGAGATGGAGAATACTTTTCTAGTGAATTTTCTAAATTCTGCAAAGAACATGGAATTATTCATGAGAGGACACATTAGCCAATCCAATGAGATTGTCGAAATATAAAACTGAAGTCCAACTAAGCTGGTTAACGTCATGGTAGAGATAGCAAGTCTATCTAAAGAATGCTAGGGTGAAACTATTTTAACAACATGTCATGTCCTA
The DNA here is from genome assembly GCA_029449295.1 of Zea luxurians. NCBI lineage: Eukaryota > Viridiplantae > Streptophyta > Magnoliopsida > Poales > Poaceae > Zea > Zea luxurians. Next base: position 28,938,339 of record JAOPSE010000003.1, read on the forward strand.
CATAGAGTTCCTACAAAGAACAAAAAGTTACACCGTTCTATGAATGGTAGATCAAAATATTAAATCTTTCATATTTGCAAACTTAGGGTTGCTTGGTCAACGTTAATGTGTCAATTAAAAAGAAATGCAAACTCTAATCTAAACTAATTGATTGTGTTTTTATTTTGTTATAATTTTTATAGTATTGGATATAAGTTCCTAATAAAACATTCTAGAGTATCTAACATGCATGTTGGTACTATTATGGAGGCTAGAGATGCTACATTTTTTGAAAGTACAATTCCCATGAAAATGCACCTAGCATGTCTAGTCATGAATCTATAATACCTGATGAGCAATTTATCACTTAGAAAATTTTCTAGAAATCCCATGTACAAAATTCTAAGTATTATGACTCTTTAGTAACTTTAAAGAGCAAGAAACAAAGGACTGCTATGATTTTTGGTGATGACTACATTGTGTACCTTATGGATGATATACCGAGGACCATTGAATATTCATATTTCATTCCTAATGATGACTGTTGGAACTTGCTACTGGCGCAAGTAAACCCAACAGGGAGGGAGTGAGTAAGCGCAAACAGGGTTTAAGCATGTAATGGCAAAAGCTCTGTTCCTCTAGCCCAGTGAGGGCACTGTGCGGGGGTATTTATAGGTACCTGAGCGCCCAGCGTCCTGTGTTAAGGACGCATGTGCCCTCAAGCACCTAGGTTATCCCCGGAATATTCCCATAAAGCGGGGTTACAAACTGTAATTACAGGGATGCCTTTATAAATTAGGCCCGTAATGCGCAGTGGCCACGCAGGGCCTGTTACAATGGGCCGGATTACACGTGGGCCTCTGTTCTGGACGAAGTCACAATGTTGGGACGACCTCGTCACAGGTCTTCGCCCGATGGTCGGTGGGACGAAGGGTGAGCCCGCCTGTTGTCTTGCCTTCGCTGGTTCGACGACGTCGGCGAAGGCGTCGAGCGAAGGGTGGCGTGTTCGCCTTCGCCCTAATATTTGCCCTCCGAGGGACCAGTTCGACTAAGTCATCTGGTGCCGAAGACGTCGCTAGATGGCGGAGACGCTGCCCTCGCTCGAAGTGGTTCCGCGGGGGTTTTTGACATGACCGTTGAGTTGACGTCGTACTGTTGGACTGCGGGTTTTCCGAAGCGCCGCGCTCTGTGTATAAAAGGGGACGGGCGGCGGCGCGGTTTGAACTCTACCTTTCCGCGCTTTGTGAAAACCCTAGCCGCCTTTTCCTGCCGTTCTGCCGATCATTTGCCCTCCTTGCCCCTGTTCGCCGGAGATCTGGCCCGAGTGAAGCAGACCGCCCGCCGCCGCCGATGGTACGTAGCAATGCCGACTTCTTCTTCTTCTGCTGCCGCTACGCCGCCGGCCGGCGCGTCGTCAGAGGAGACGCTGAGTGCAGTGGCGGCGGAGGAGTTGCGCGCCGGCGAGACGGTGGATTTTGGTGTGTCGCGGATATCGTCGGCCCACGTGCAGGATATGCAGCGGCTTTGATACTTTGGCGGCGGAGTTGCCCGTGTCCCGGGGACAGAGGAAGTCCCCGAGCCGGAGGGCGAATTGGTCGTGTTTGAGGCGTTCTTTGCTGCTGGCCTTCGCCTGCCCGCGCATCGATTTGTGGGTGAAGTCCTGCGCAGGTTTAGTGTCCAGATCCATCAACTCAATCCGAACGCCGTGGTGGCTCTGGCGAAGTATGTCTGGGCGACGACTTTGTATGGCGGGCAGCCGTCAGTCGAAGTCTTCGCAAAGAACTATTGCCTGCACTAGCAGAAGAGAGTGATTGGGAATGAAGTTGCCCAGTTTGGGTCTTGCACATTTACGCCGAAGACCGGCAAGACCACAATGGAGGTCGTGGAGTTAGTCCCTTGCGCCCACAACAAGTGGGGCAATTGGCAAGAGTTTTGGTTCTATGTCGCGGAGGGTGCAATCGAAGACCATCCGGGGCTACCCGTGTCCGAGATGTGCTCACATTTTTATTCAGCCTACCCGCCGTTTGAGGTGGTAGAGGAGGACGCGGACGAAGGGGCCCTTCGGAGCGCCGCCGGGCTGAGTAGCGGGCGTGATTTGGTTGAGGAGTTTGTGGCCTATGGGGTATGGCCCTTGGCCCATGGCTGGGCGTTGGGCGAAGTATGCCCTCGCCAGATGCCTTCCCATAGTTGGAAGTTGGTGCGAAGTCCCGCCTTCGCGGTGGATCTGCATGGCCGCGACCCGGCCGCCTTTGTGCGTGATGCGGAGGACGGGGCGGTGCGGATCGTTGGGCGTTACGTGCCGAAGACCGAGGGCCAGCGTAGCTGGGATATCCGCGGGTCCAACGACCGCTTAAACAGGGTTTTTGAGCTGAATCGTCTGCCGTACGGTGGTTATCCCGGCCAGGACGACGTGGATCGCCGCGGGAAGAAGCCGGCGATAGGGACTGGAGACGACCCTGCGCCGGCGGCCGCCCCGTCCTCGAAGAAGAGGAAACTAGGTACTGCTTCAGGAGGGTCTGGGGTGTCCGATGGTTTTGCTAGAGAGTTGATGAGGACATGCGCGGCCCCGGGGGAAAGGATGTCTTCGCCCGAGCTCCGGGAGTCTTCGGCGCGGATGCTGAAGGTTACCGGGGGTTGGTGGCCTAGGAATGTTCCTGTCCCCCGTGCGGCCGGCGAAGACTTATTTACATCTCGCATGGCTCGTCATTGGAAAGTGTTTCCTTACGGGCGGAATATTGCTGCTGTTGTGTCGGCGGTGATGGACAAGGATCGCCAGGGGGCCGCACAGAAACGCCAGGCGGTCGTCAGGCTACATGAGGCCAGGCCGAAGAGGCAGCGGGGGGCTGCGAAGGCTACTGCCCCTGCCGGGGGCCAGCAGCCGCTGGTGGCGAAGTCGGCCGTCCCTGCATCTAGCAGGGTGCCGGAGGCTGCGAAGGTGGCTGCCGCCGGCGGCTCCAAATCGGCGAAGGCTGCCCCTGCGCTCGGCAGGGTGCCGGAGATCGCGAAGGCGGCCCGAGGGTTACTGCTGCCGGGAAAGCGCGTTGCCGACTTCGCCACTGACATCAGCGTGGACGATTATCTTGTTGGTAAGCCGTTGCCGCGAGAGTTTTTTTTCACGTGTTTGATACGTCGCAGGGTCGGACGAAGGCCGACCTCTCCTTGTTCCATCTGCCTCGGCGACCGCGGCGGCCGCCGAAGCGCCAAGGGCGAAGGGCGGTGCTGTTGGTGCCGGCAGCGAAATACCAGCACTTACTGCCGCCATGGACGAGGTGGGTGCCGTGTCCCGCCGGCTGAAAGAGCTGATGGAGGCGCTAAGTCAAGTATGTTGAGCTAGACTTCGGTTTTAAACCAACTTTGCTGGGGCTGTGGTCTTATATGTGTCTTGTAGGCGGTTGACTTTGCCGACCGCACGGCGTCGGGGGCCCTGACGGCGGTTGTGTCTGCCGAAGTCGAGGGACTTCGGACGCAACATGCTGACGCCGTCCGGGAGAAATCGGCCGCCGACAGCAGATGCCGCAAGTTGGCGGATAAGGTGGCCTCACTGGAGAGTGAGAGGGCGGACCTTCGGCGCCAACTGGCGGAAGAAAGGAGGGAGGCTAATGAGGCCCTCGCCAAGGCGCAAACTGCGCAGGTGGAGGCCAACTTGGCACGGGCGGAGGGGAGTCTTGCTCGGCAGCGTGCCGAGGAGTTGGAGGGGCGGCTCACCGCTTTGCAAGCTCAAGTGGAGAGGGCCGAGGCTTCGACGCGCTTGGAGGCTGAGCGGACACGCAAGCAGCTTATGGACTCGTACCGTGAGCTGGGCGCGCGGACTGCTGACTTCGAAGTGCCGGATCGAGAGCCCGGACTTCGCTGCTTCGAGTGGGTACAAGAGGAGCTGCTGGCGCTCCCTACTATTGTGGAGGGGTTTATGTCCTACGCTTCCCTGGTCACCTGCGAGGGGGCGATGAACGCGCTATCCCGCGAAGGGTGCCGACACTATGAGGTCTTCGACCATGCAGACGAAGATTTCGATCGTGATGTCTACAAGGTTGAGGACCCTGTAGTGAAGGAGTCTGCCGGAGCCCTCTATGACCGGATGTGGGGCCCCCACGGTCGGGAGGTGGTCAGGGAGCGGGCCGAGAAGGCAAGGAGTCAGGTAATGTTTGGTGTTTGCTTAATATGTTGCGTGTGGGTTAAATGTGGGTTTACTGAATCTGTGCGCTGTGTCTCAGGCATCGCGTGGCGAGGTGGTTGAGGACTTCGGGGCCTTGAATAGCGCACTGCCTGGCCCGGAGCCGAGCCCGGCGGCGGCTGTGCCCGAGGCCGCCCTGGAGCCGCCCTCGGAAGCCGCCGAAGGCGCTCCTGACGCCCCAGCAGCCACTGCGACTGGCGGAGGCCCGTCGCCAACTGCAGCGCCGGAGACCGAGGATCCTGCGATGGTGGCCGCGGAGGCGACGGCGGAGGCTCCCGCGACGGCTGGGTCTTCGCAGGTGGCCTAGAGGGTGTAGGTAGTTAGGAATTTTTGGATGCTTGTTGCTGAACCTTGGTTGCTGCGCAGGTTCAAGATTTTGGGCCTGCGCACGCAACCGCTACTACTAAATATATGGCGGCTTCGACTGTGGATGATGGTAATAAATCTGATGGGTCTGCATCTAGATTTTCTGAGTTTGATGACTCTGGGAGCTCTGTTGAGTGGACCGAGGAGTCGTCAGACGAGGACTTGGACTACTTTGCGGCCTTGGACGTGGCAGCGGCGGAGGCCTCACCGCATGTAGCGGGCGCTGAAGTTGTTCCTGGTTTGAGTGCTGGGCTTAGGCGGCGGAGGGCGGTTGCGAAGCACAGGGTGGGTGGGGCGGAGGGCGGTCGGCTTCGCGTGAGTAGGGTTGACAAGCAGGAACTGTTGTCCTTGCCGGCTGCTATGAGTGCAGGTGAGGGGGAGTTGCGAAGTCTTTTTGTGGGTGAGGAGCTTAGGATAATGTTATTTAACTATAGGGAGATGGGGATTATCCCGAAGGTTGAGCCGATGTAGAGTGTGATGCCCTCGCTTGTACATGTGTAAGGCTTGTATGATGAGGTTGTGTGCCTTCGCGCACTCGGCTATGTTCATGATGGCGTTCTGTACTTGGTTTGGTGTATTTTGTTTGTTGGTCTGGTGCGCGTGTAGTTGGTATTTTCGCGGACTTCGCCCGGCTGTATTGTTGTAGTCGATTCGTCGCACTTATTGTGCTAGTCTGGTTGCACCCTTAGGCGATGTGGGTAGTATTCGTTTGATTCTTTGCACGTGTTGTGCCAACCCGGCTGCACCCTTAGGCGACTTCTGCGCGGATAGTCTTCGTGGAAGACTTAGATTTTTCGCACTTGTCGCTAATCCGGCTGCACCCTTGGGCGACTTCTGCGCGGATAGTCTTCGTGGAAGACTTAGTTTTTTTGCACTTGTTGTGCTAATCCGGCTGCACCCTTGGGCGACTTCTGCGCGGATAGTCTTCGTGGAAGACTTAGTTTTTTCGCACTTGTTGTGCTAATCCGGCTGCACCCTTGGGTGACTTCTGCGCGGATAGTCTTCGTGGAAGACTTAGTTTTTTCGCACTTGTTGTGCCAATCCGGCTACACCCTTAGGCGACTTCTGCACGGATAGTCTTCGTGGAAGACTTAGTTTTTTCGCACTTGTTGTGCTAATCCGGCTGCACCCTTAGGCGACTTCTGCACGGATAGTCTTCGTGGAAGACTTAGTTTTTTCGCACTTGTTGTGCTAATCCGGCTGCACCCTTGGGCGACTTCTGCGCGGAGTTGTCGCACGCGAGGGCGGTTGCCGCTGGCCCTCGCGGTGACTTCGTGTTAGTCGAATATCGAAGACCGTCGATGCGGTCTTTTTTCGACGTGGATTTTGCGGGGGATTTTCCTGTTGTTTATTACATGACTCCGTCTCGTTAAAAACCTCATCCCCCGGGAGGAAAAGAGTGCGGGCGAGGACAGAATTGTTTTTACAAATTACAAGGGCGAGCTGGCCCTGATGAATCAAACAAAAAATTTGCGCAGGTTATCAATGTTCCAGGAATGCTCTAAGTCTTCGCCGTTTGGCGTGGCGAGCCTGTATGCGCTGGGGGAGGCCTTCGACTTGACAATATAAGGGCCTTCCCACATGGGCTCCAGCTTGCCTCTGGACTCCGTTCGAGCCGTACGGACGAGCACGAGGTCCCCTTCGCTGAATTCCCTTGGGATGACTGTCTGGTCACGCCATGCTTTTGTCTGGACTTGGTATTTGTCCAGAGCCTATAGAGCGAAGACGCGGTCTCCGTCGATGAGGTCCTTCGAAGTCGGCTCGTCTACGTCCGGGACAGCTGACGCGGCTGTCCGAGGCGACCCATGCTTTATTTCTTGCGGAGTCATGGCCTCCGATCCGTATAATAGGCGGAAGGGGGTAAACCCAGTCGCCCTGCACTCGGTTGTATATAGTGCCCAGACCGCTTCGGGTAACAGGTCGGGCCACTTGCCCTTCTTCTCGTCGAGGAGCATTTTCTTGACGGCTGTGAAAATTTTGCCGTTGGCGCGCTCTACGACTTCGTTCGACTGGGGGTGGTACACGGAGGCGAAGGCAAGCTTGGTGCCGATGGAGAAGCAAAAGTCCTTGAAATCTTGATTGTAAAACTGCTTGCCGTTGTCGACGGTAAGTTCGGAAGGTACTCCGAAGCGGCAAACAATATTTTGCCAGAAGAATTTCTGGGCTGTCTTTGATGTGATGGAGGACACTACCCTCGCTTCAATCCATTTGGTGAAGTATTCAACGGCTACAAAGGTGAACTTGAGGTTCCCCTGAGCCGTGGGCAGGGGCCCGACAATGTCTAGGCCCCAGCGCTGAAGGGGCCACGTGTGGGCGATCAGCTTCGTGAACTGCGAGGGGCGTCCCGTGCGTGGGGAAAATTTCTGACAGGCCTCGAATGATCTGACAACCCGATTAGCGGCGCAGATGATGGCGGGCCAGTAGAAACCTTGACGTATCACCTTAGCCGCTAGGGCCCTGGGGCCTGCGTGGGAGCCGCAGGTCCCCTTGTGGACTTCGCGAAGAATTTGAACGCCTTCGGTCTCGATGACGCATTTAAGCATCGGCTGGCTGACCCCCTTTTTATAGAGTTGGCCCTCGATCAGTGCGAAGTCCCGGCTTCGGTGGTGGAGGCGCTTGGCCTCGTTACTGTCGATTGGGTGGTAATACCCCTGTAGGTACAAGGTTATTGGCGCCCGCCAATCTTCGGTCATGATAAGGTTTATCATGTGGTGGCCTTCGCTGTCGTTGGTTATTTGGAGCCCTTCGGGGCTGTGGACGGCTGGCGTGCCGATGACGTGGTAAAACACGTCGGAGGGTAGGGCTTCGCCTCTGGCGGCTGCCTTGGCCAATGCGTCAGCTTCTTCATTTTTGGCCCGTTCCACATGCTGCAATGTGAATCCCTTGAATTGTTTCTCAAGACTTCAGATGGCCGCGAGGTACTGCATGAGCGCGGGGTCTTTTGCCGCATAATCTTTCTCGACTTGGCCGGCGACTACCTTGGAGTCTGTTCGGACTATACAGGTGGTGACGCCGAGGGCTCTTAATTTGCGGAGGCCGAGGATGACAGCTTCGTATTCTGCTATGTTGTTTGTGCATCTGTCAGATTCTAGAGCGAAGCTTAAGCGTGCCGCGTATCTGTGCTTGACCCCGGCGGGTGAGGTGATGACTGTAGCAGCGCCTGCCCCCGCATGGCACCAGGCGCCGTCGCAGTGGATTGTCCAAGCCTTCTCTGCGGGCGCATCCGGTTGTGTTATTGGCCCGGTCCAGTCGACGACGAAGTCTGCTAGGACTTGTGACTTGATCGCTGTCCTGGGCTCGAAAGAAATATGGTAGCCAGAGAGTTCGGCCGCCCATTTGGCGATCTGTACCGATGCCTCCGGGTTTCTGAATAATTCGCCGAGTCCCCTATCTGAGGTGACTCGGACCTTGAATGATTCAAAGTAATGGCGCAGCTTGCGTGAAGACATAACAACTGCATATGCAATCTTTTCGAGCTCCGTCATGTTGCATTTCGATGGTGTGAGCACTTCGGAGACATAGTATACTGGGCACTGCCTGATCACGCCCTCTACTGTCTGCTCCTGAACCAGTGCCACACTGACCGCGTGCGACGAGGCCGCGACGTAAAGCAATAGTGGTAGCGAAGAGTCAGGGCTCGTAAGAACGGCCAACTCCATTAGATACTGTTTGAGTGAGGCGAAGGCCGCCGCCTGCTTTGGACCCCAAGCAAAGTCTTTTGCGTCGCAGAGTGTTTTAAGGAAGGGAAGACTTCGCTCAGCGGATTTGGAAATGAACCTGTTGAGGGCGGCCAATCTGCCCGTCAGACGCTGGACCTCTCTGGCTGACTGGGGGGGTGCCATGTTGATAATGGCCTGGATTTTTGTTGGGTTGGCCTCTATGCCGCGGTGTGATACGAGATAACCCAATATTTTCCCCTGGCGAACACCGAAAACGCACTTTTCGGGGTTCAGGCGAAGTCGTGCGTCCCGCATGTTCGCGAATGTCTCGGCAAGGTCTGCGAGGTGGTCCTCTTTATTCCTGCTGGCGACGACTATGTCATCCACGTATGTGAATATGTTTCTGCCAACTTGCCCCTCGAGCACTGTTTTAGTGAGCCGGGAAAAGGTGGACCCGGCGTTCTTGAGTCCCTCCGGCATTCTGATGAAGCAATATGTGCCGAAGGGTGTTATGAAGCTGGTGCTGGCCTTGTCCTCCTCCTTCATGTATATTTGATGATAACCGGAGAAGCAATCGAGGAGTGACATGACCTCGCACCCGGCCGCGCTATCGACTATTTTGCCGATCCGGGGCAACGGGAATTTGTCCTTTGGGCAGGCCTTGTTGAGGCTGGTGAAGTCTATGCACATTCGCCACTTGCCGCTCTTCTTCTGCACCATTACCACGTTGGAGAGCCACGTGGGGTAGGCCACTGGCTCGATAAATTTGGCCTCCAGGAGGCGGTGTACCTCTGCCTTGGCGGCCTCTGTCTTCTCGTCGGACATTTTGCGAAGTCTTTGCTTCTTCGGTCTCACCGAGGGGTCGATTCCCAGGTTGTGCTCGATTATAGAGCGGTTGACCCCGACCAGGTCGAGGGCTGACCAAGGGAAGACGTCCTTATTCTTGGACAAGCAGCACAGGAGTTTCTCCTCGTCATGCGAGGGGAGGTCTTCGCTGATCGTGACTGTTTGCTTGGGCGTGGCTTGGTCGAGGGGGACCGTCTTGGTCCCGTCGTTGCTTTGCAGCTGCACCTTGTGTTGTTTTTCAATTGGGCTGGCGGGCGCCGGGACCTTGCGCTGGGCCGTAAGGCAGTGCACATTTCTTTGCCTGGGGACGAAGTCCCGCTCTATATTGTGCGCGGTCTGCTGATTGCCGAAGACCGAGATGGCGCCTAACGGACCTGGTATTTTCATGCACAGGTACAATCCGTGAATGGCTGCTTCAAACTTGTTGATTGAGCCCTGGCCCATGATGGCGTTGTATGGGTAGACCATGTCGACGATGTCGAAGGTTATTTGCTCGCTTCGGGCATTGGGCGCTACACCGAAGGAGAGAGGCAACTCAATTTTTCCGATAGGAAAAGTGCCCTTGCCGCCGAAGCCGTACAACGGATTGTCCGAAGGCTTGAGCAAGCTGTGGCTTATGCCCATGCGGTCGAAGGCATGGAGAAAAATGATGTCTGCCTGACTGTCATTGTCGACGAGGACTTTGTGCAAGTCCCAGCCTGCGACACTGCAGTTGATGACCATGGCGTCAATATGGGGGGCGCTGCGCAGGTCGACGTCTCGGGCATCGAAAGTTAGCGGTACATGGGACCACTTCGTCTGCACGACTGGGCCGGTGATGGCGACGTGGTTAATGCTGCGGTAGTGGTCCCGCTTCTGTCGCTTGGTGTCAAAGTCGACACTGGACCCCCCAGTGATCATATGAATGACTCCGCGATACGGTTGATCGGCGAAGTCTTCTTGTTTGGGGGCGTGGGGGTGGGGGATGTTTTGTTGCTGGTGTGGAGGTGGGGGTGGAGGAGGTACGATTTGTACTTCCTGATAGTGTTGGTAAGCGTGGTGCGGTGGATGCGGGGCGGGGGCGTGGATGTATGGTGGAGGGTGTTGCTGGTAAGTGTGCGCGACCACTCTTGGGTTGTCGGCCGGTTGCGCCCGTGCCATCCTGTCTCTGGTGGCTTTTGTCTCGGGGCAATCCTTGGTTTGGTGGGCGCAGTCTTTGCCGTGGAAGAGGCAGTAGAACCGGCACGGCGGTTGCGCGCGTCCCCGGCCTCTGCCGCGAGTCCCAGCTCCGCGGCCCTGGGGGGATATTCCTGGCGGCGATGGGCGTCACCAGTGGGGTGCTGGTTGGCAATGTTGTGCACCTGCTGCTGACTACGGCCGTCTCGGCCGGAGTCTGGCTGCGGAGTCCTCGTCCACGTACGACTGGACTGTGGAGCATCTTTGGGTTTCCTCTGTGACTCAACCTTGCGCTGGTGGAGCTCTTCGGATTTGGCGTATTTTTCAAATAGCTGGTATAATTCTTGGAGGTTCTTGGGCGGGTCCCTGATGCAGTGGCTGTATAGGACGTCGACGCGAAGGCCGCTGATGGCGTAGTGAATAGCGATCTGGTCATCAACTGAGGGCAGCTGTGACTTGAGCGTTAGAAACTTGCGGTAGTACTCCCGCAAAGTCTCTTTCTCCAGCTGCTTGCAGAGTGAGAGCTCAGCCAGTGCGTCGGTGTCCGGGCGGTACCCCTGGAAGTTGAGGAGGAATTTGTCCCTTAGGCTTCTCTAAGAGTCAATGGAGAGCGGGGGCAACCTGGTGAACCAGGTGAGAGCTGGGCCTTCGAGGGCTATGATGAAAGACTTGGCCATTGTGGCATCGTCGCCTCCGGAAGATGCAACGGCGACCTGGTAACTCATGATGTATTGTGCCGGGTCCGTGCTGCCGTTGTACTTTGGATAGGTCCCAGCCCAGAAGTTGGCAGGCCAGGGCGTCACTTGCAGGTGTGGCGCCAGGGGACTTCGCTCGTCGAGGTAGTTGACCCCTTGGAATGGCGCGGCGTGCGGGAAGGCGTAGTCGCGCTGGGGGAAGTGGGGGTCTTCGACTTGCGCGTGCTGCTGCAGGGGTGGTCCGCGTTGCAAGCCGAGGTGGCCTTCTGCTCTTCGTCGTATATCATTTGCCGCACCTTGGCTAGTGCAGACACGCGCTGGCGCTTGGCCTCCAATATCTCTTTTTGCCGCTAGAGATTGCGGTTCTTGAGGCGCAGGGCACGCAGTTGTAGCTGTTCTTCCGCTAAAACGCCGAGGACTTCACCGTCCTCGGTGAGGTCCACGCCCTCCGGTGGGGCGAAGCCGAAGACTTCGCCGTCCTCGGCGAGGTCCGCTTCCTCCGGTGGGGCGAAGCCTTGTGGGGGTTGCGATTGTCCTTCGAGGCCGCCGGTGTGGAAAGCGTCGTCTTCGCCGGTGCGGGGAGCATCGTTTCCAGCAGCTGCTTGGTGGGTGGAGTGGGTGAGTGCGAGGGCCTTGCCCTTTTTTGCGGCCAGCAGTGCATCTGCCTTCGCAGCCTCGTCAGCCTTCGAGCTAGCTTTCTTGGGTGCCATCGCGGGTGGTTTTTTCGGAGCACCCACGGTGGGCGCCAAATGTTGGAACTTGCTACTGGCGCAAGTAAACCCAACAGGGAGGGAGTGAGTAAGCACAAATAGGGTTTAAGCACGTAATGGCAAAAGCTCTGTTCCTCTAGCCCAGTGAGGGCACTGTGCGGGGGTATTTATAGGTACCTGAGCGCCCAGCGTCCTGTGTTAAGGACGCATGTGCCCTCAAGCACCTAGGTTATCCCCGGAATATTCCCATAAAGCGGGGTTACAGACTGTAATTACAGGGATGCCTTTATAAATTAGGCCCATAATGCGCAGTGGCCACGCAGGGCCTGTTACAATGGGCCGGATTACATGTGGGCCTCTGTTCTGGACGAAGTCACAATGTTGGGACGACCTCGTCACAGGTCTTCGCTCGATGGTCAGTGGGACGAAGGGTGAGCCCGCCTGTTGTCTTGCCTTCGCTGGTTCGACGACGTCGGCGAAGGCGTCGAGCGAAGGGTGGCGTGTTCGCCTTCGCCCCAACAATGACTTTTTGAATGAAGAAAAATAGATTGATATGGATTCAATTATGTCTAATAAAACTTGGGAAGTTGTTGAACGTGCTTATGGGTGTAACATGTAGGATGCAAATGGGTGTTCAATAAAAAGTATAGGCATGATGGTACTATTGAAAACTACAGGGCAAAACTTGTGGGCACAAGTTATATCAAGAAACAAGGTGATGATTACTTTGATACTTACATATTGCTCGACTAAACACAATTCGAGCATTACTTTCCTTAGCATCCTCATATGATCTTCTCGTTCATCAAATGGACATTGAGACAACTTTCATAAATGAAGAGTAAGAGAAGATCTATATGAATCAACTAGATGGATTTATAGAAAATAATAAATAAGGCATGATGTGTAAATTATTGAAGTCCTTAAATGGCCTGAAACAAGCACCTAAACAATAGCATGAGAGGTTCACTAAACTTTAATATCTATCAACTTTGTTGTGAACAAAGCTAACAAATATGTGTACTATCAATATGGTGGGAGAGAAGGTGTAACCTTATGACTATGTTTGATGATAGATTGATCTTTGGGACTAACGTTGATGTGATTAAGTAAATGAAGGACTTCTTTCCAACAATTTTGAAATGAAAGATTTGGGAGAAGCTTATGTTATTTTAGTATCAAGCTGCTAAAAGAAGTCAATGGTGGGCTTATACATTTTGCAATCACATTATGTGGAATATTATTGAGTTTGTTTGGATTTAATGACTGTCAACCTCTCCCTATGCCTTATCGCCCTAGTGTACTATTGAGGAAAAACAAGAGTAGCAAGGGATAAATTGAGATGCTCTGAAATAATTGTCTTGCTTATGTATCTAGCTAGTGCTACCCGGCTTGACATTTCGTTTGTTGTGAGCAAACTACGCCGATTTGTGACAAACTAGGGAGATGATTATTGGTGTTCTCTTAAGAGAGTAATGCACTACTTGAGAGATACTAAGAGCTATAGTATTCACTATTCCAGGTATCCAAGGGTACTAATGTGCAATTGTGGTGCAAAGTAGATATCTGATGCTGATGAGATGTATTCCATAAGTAGATATTTGTTCTCACTTGGAGGTGTTGTTGCTTTCTATTAGTCCTATGATATGACCATCTTAACTAGGTCAACTATGAAGCAGAACTGGCAACAATTGACTATGCCTCTGTTGAGGCTAAGAGGCTTCGCATGAGCACCTTATGGATTTATCGATGGTTGAAAAACTTATACCGACTATTTCTTTGAGTTATGATAATTGGAGTAAAATTCTTAGAAAACATGATGTCAACACTTAGAGAAGGTCATACCTTGGGATGTTGCCAATGTGCATTCGAGGGTCCTAGTAGGAAATTACTATGGGACCTAACTATCGGGACCACTTCTCTTAGGGCCCCATACCCCAGGAACCTTCCTTAGTACTAGATGGGGCGGGGTCCTAACTCTCTTAGTAACTTGATCTCACGGCACCCTAAAGGAATAAAACATCTACACCACCTTGTCCTATTAAGAAAGACTAAGGGCGTTGGAGCCCTCATGGCTCTCCAAAGTTCGAGGCACTCCCACGTGAGAACTAGCTAGCCCACAATGATCTAATACTCAATGCCCTTGGAGACCTAGTTAGAATAACATAAGTACAAGAGGCCCTCTGGTGCATCTAGGTGCTCATGAATTATTTAATAGCTAAGGCCCTTATGGCCCTAGGGCACTCATAATGATAGAAACAATTAGTCACTCGAAGCCCTCTACTAACCCTCGGATCCTTAAGGGCCTCGACATCATGTAAATATGCATGGTTGGGTCCTAAGCCCACTAAGGCCAAGGGTCTCCTAAGGGCAAATGGACTCTTGCTGCAGATAAGTATAAAGCTAGCTGCAAGACAAAAGGATATGGCTAGCCCCACCAAGGGCATTATAATCTTCTACAAAGTGTCCCATCTTCCGCATTTGAACATCCTTTCTTTATTTGTTCTCTTCTTTCAATTATGAATAGAATGTCTTCAACTTTCATGGAAATAACCATAGGATTGATCTTGCAAATCATCTTCTCGATTCATTGATTATTTCTTCATCAACATTAGAGAAGACATGGAAGCTTGATCATCATCGTCATCATATTTTTTAGAATTCTGCCATGGTATTTTTAGATTAAATTAAACACAGAAACAATTAATTTCCTAACATTCCAAAACATGATCTTATGTATTTTTTATTATTGGTTTTGCTCTTGTGTTGAAGCCAAATCGGTTTGATAGAATGTTATATAAGAGATGATGTGTTAAGATGGTCTTGTGGTTGACACATATAAAATTCTATCATGTTGCTTAGGGTAAACCCAAATAGTTTACTCCTGATGAGGTGTCGTGATTAGCGCTCTAGCTGAGAAATACATGGATTGTTACATAACATGCACAACTTGCAAAGAATTATGGGATGCACTATAAGAAAAGTTCGATATTTCTAATGCCTGTATGGAGTTGTATATCATGGAGTTGTTATATGACTATAGAATAGTTGATAACCATTCAGTAGTGGAACAAACTCATGAGATACAAGCACTAGCTAAGGAACTCGAGCAATTTCCATGTGTGTTTCCTGACAAGTTTGTGATTGATTGTATTATCGCTAAGCTGTCACCTTCTTAGAGGGATTTCTCTACCTCTCTAAAGCATAAGAGACAAGAGTACCATGGCTAAGCTTAATGGTTCTCTTAATGTTGAGAAAAAATGCAAGAGCAAAAGATACTCATGGAAAGGAAGGTGAGTCTTCTAGTACCAATATGATGCAAAGGAAAAAACTCTAATATATCTCATAATAAGAATAAGAACATCTCATAATAAGAATAAGAACAAGCAAGAGAACAACTTGAAGCCTAAGGAAATAACTATTTTTAAGAAGGAAAAGAACTAAGAAGATGGTTATTTTGTTTATGAGAGCGATGAGAACTAGGAAAGTGTGTGTCTAGACCATAAATTTAAGCAAGACAAAAAGTCTGCAAACTTGACTATTAGTGGGCTAAAGGAAGAACATCTGAGTATGGTAACCATTTACCTACTATTCTTTTAGTCTACCATTCACCTGAGTGGTGGGTACACTAGAGGAAACTTGTCAAAGAACGTGGGTGAAAAATTGTCAAACTTAATCATATAGCCGACAAACTTAAGCTAAGTTCGTTGGTTTATCACCAAACATAGCCGACGACGTTTTTGACGAACTTAATAGTTAAGTTTGTAGGAGGCGACGAACTTAAAGTTAAGAACATGGGGATCAACGAACTTAGCAAGTTAAGTTCGTGGGGACCGATGAACTTAATAAGTTAAGTTTGTGGGGCCTACGGTCTTAAAGGCACCCACAAACTTAAATCAAATTAAGTGAAAGGAAAATGTGCCTTGAGCCATTTCTATAATTGTTTTGTTGATTAGTGATCAACACAACACTATTGACTGACATTTTTGCGACGTATGTTTATTTAGGTTCATAAAAATCAAATAAATGAAGTTACATTAATTAGACTAGTTGGACAGTCACTAGAAATATTTGTCTACCTCATGGGAACACTCTTAAAGAAAGAAAAAATTATTTGAGGAAGAAAAACCAGAAAGAATACTAAGTTCAGATGTCTGGGGTGCACCAGACTTAAATTTCAAGAGATGTCTGTAGAGGCGACTTCAGCGGCTTGGCGCACCAGACTAGTCTGGTGGCCCATCGGATCGAAGTTCCAGAGAGCTCTATAGAAGAGACTTCGGCAGCCTGGCATACCGGACCAATCAGGTACAACGGTCAACTTAGGATTCAATGGTCGGCTCCAACAACTAACTTACGTGGCACGAGGTCCAGTGGGTGACCGAGTCGGTCTAGTCCTAACTCAGAAGGAAGGCGCCAATCAAGGTCCCGGAGATTGTGTTATAGTACTTGGTCCAGTGCACCCATAAGAGCAGATTTTGGAAGTTCTCTCAACGACTCTTTTGGGGGTTTTGGGGTATAAATACAGTCATAACTAGCCTACTCGAGTCACCAATCACTCTTAGAGCTAAGCATCATTCCCAAGCACTTGTGCAACACCACCAAGTCATTCTAAAGAGATCCAAGCACCCATTTGAGTCAAGATAGTGATTTAGAGAGGGTGTGCTCTTGTGATCTACTTTGTTAGTGTTGTGTTATTGTGTTTTTTGCTCTTGTGTGAGTGTTACTCTATTGTAATTTCTAGCAAGAGGCTCAAATTGTGTGGAGTACCATACGGAGACTCTTTCTCTCATTCTAGTGGATATGAGGGACTTAGGTTGATATGTGGATCACTTGAGAAAGTTGAGAGAGGCCTAGTCCTATGGGTCACCTCAACAGAGATGTAGGTTCTTTGGAGCCAAACCTCGGTAAACAAATCATGTTGAAGGACCAATGAGGCGACCAGAGGGGGAGTGAATGGGAGCCACTAAAAATTCTTGACCTGCAAGAACAACACCGTGACTTGGTTCCCAAATTTGACCCAAAACCTCAAGGGACTCACAAAGCACCAAACAATCGTGTAATTCAAACCAGTGTCATTTGAATAGACCAAAACTTGGAAACAAAATAACCCAACTATCTACAAAAAATAGAGTAAAAAGTGCAGAACAGAGGGCATGGCAGTGCTGGACCACATAGCGGCAGTGTCGGGCACTACAGCGGCAGTGTCGGGCAACCAAAAATGCCTAGAAATGTCTCAAACTTTGCAAAAAGTTTGCGTGGGGAGAAAGATGGTTATTGGTGAAGTATCAACCCAAGCAACACAAAGATCAAAGCGTAGATTAGAAATCCCAATTTGGTTGGGGTTTTGATGGGGTTATCTAGAATGAGTTCAAACTGAGATCTTATCAAACCACAACAAAAAACTGCTATAACTGAGTGTATGCAGTGCTCCGAGAAGAGCAACTCACCACCAACCAATCTCCAAACCAAATCCTCACACTAGAACTCGATGGTTCTTTGCATGATCGCAAAGTGAGAAGAGGGAAGAACACAAGAACAAAGCGACTCAAAATTTTAGTAAGAATGAAAACTAAGATTGAGAGCCAACGAAAGTCATGGGTAAAACTGGCTACCTTCATCAGATTACACATTGAAGCTTATAAATCACAAACGCGAAAGTCCAAAGCATTGTGGATCTCCTGGCCAAACTAGTGAAACCTAGAGAGGAAAACTAGGAGTTCTAAACAAGAGTCTAAGACAAAATGGTTTCCAAGAGATAGTTGTAGCAACAGTCATATGCCTCTATTTATAGAGGGTTATTTCCATTCCTAAACTACCCCTATTTACATAGAGCCTATCCACTTAATCAGGGGCAAAGTGGACCAACTCCTAGGTTTCAATCCGACGACCACGTGCTCCACACAAAGTTCTATTCCTTTTTCACCCATGTTCTTTGACCAGTTTCTTGTAGTGTTAGACACTATGGCTAATATTCACGTATGCATGTATGTTTCCTTGTTCTCTTCTTACAAGGTCGGTGGGACTAGACCTTTGGTGATGGGTAATGGATCTCGGGTACGTGTTCTTAGGGTTGGTACATTCATTCTAAAGTTTACTTTGAGATAGAACTTGTTGTTGAACAACGTGCAACATATCCCCACCATTAAAAAATAGTTAGTGACCTTCTACAGTGTAAAGACCATTATAAAATTGTTTTTGAATCTAATAAATATGTATTGTCAAAGTATGGA
This sequence comes from Zea luxurians, assembly GCA_029449295.1. Taxonomy (NCBI): domain Eukaryota; kingdom Viridiplantae; phylum Streptophyta; class Magnoliopsida; order Poales; family Poaceae; genus Zea; species Zea luxurians. The sequence continues at coordinate 28,956,150 of JAOPSE010000003.1, forward strand.
ACATTTATTAGAAATGACTATGATTGTAGAGGCTTATTTCGCTTATCTATGTATGACGATGTGTATAACAAAGTTATGACCAGTATTGTTATTCTTGATAAGTCAAATATTTGTTATTTTCATGACCTTATCATGTTAGTTTTTTAACATAGCTAGCAAAACTTAATTTAATCTCAAGTTTTAATTTAGTCAAAGGTTCTAAGTGATATGTGTATGTGTAATCAATGAAGCCTTGTAAGCCTCACAATTGTGTATGCCAAACATAGAGGAGCAGTAATGGGCTCTAGATTTTACACTATAAAATTTAAGGATCGAATTGGATTAGGATGGCTCTATTCCTATTTATTTTTTAACTGGAAATAATTAGGGGCCCTAACTTATTGTGAAGAAGTATTTGGATTGTGATCCAATACCATCCCTATATACATACTTTGTGGGTATATAATATAACTTATATACACACATACGTATTTTTATAGTGAATCTTAATACAAATCTTATCAGGGTCGTTCATGAGTTTTACGGGGCCTAGAACGAAATTATATATGGAGGTCCTAATATCATAAAGATTATTTTTTACTACTATATACATCAACTAATTAAAAACGATGTATCATAGACAAACTTGAGGGAAAAAATAGAAATAAGATTATTACCTCAAATATATTTTTAGATGCAAAATCATCAACGATGGCTTCAATATTAATAGTGAGAGCACCTAGAGGGGGGGTGAATAGGTGATCCTGTAACACTTCAAAAACTTAAGCCACAAAACTTGGTTACTTGTTAGCACAGTAGTTTGCCAAGTGGCTAGAGAAGGATCTCAACACAACACAATAACCAAGAGATATCAATCACAGAGATGGCACAGTGGTTATCCCGTGGTTCGGCCAAGACCAACGCTTGCCTACTCCACGTTGTGGCGTCCCAACGGACGAGGGTTGCAATCAACCCCTCTCAAGCGGTCCAAAGACCAACTTGAATACCACGGTGTTGCTTTGCTTCTCTTAATCCCGTTTGCGAGGAATCTCCACAGCTTGGAGCCTCTCGCCCTTACACAAGATGTTCACGAAGAATCACAGAGCAAGGGAGGGATTAGCAACTCACACACGACACAAAGATCACAGCGAATACGCACACGCAAAACCCAGACTTGAGCTCAAGAGACTAGCACACTAGAACAGAGCTCAAATCACTAGAATGTCAAACAAGTGCGCGAGAATGAAGTGTGAGTGATCAATGATGCTCAAAGGATGCTTGGTGTCCTCCTCCATGCGCCTAGGAGTCCCTTTTATAGCCCCAAGGCAGCTAGGAGCCGTTGAGCACAAGTTTGGAAAGCCATTCTTGCCTTCTGTCATCGGGGGCACCGGACAGTCCGGTGCCCGATTTCCTTCCTTAAATAGCGAAGCCGACCGTTGGCAGCCTGAGAGCCGTTGGCTCACCGGACATGTCCGGTGCACACCGGACAGTCCGGTGCCGTCTTCTAGTCGTTGGCTCGGCCACGTGTCCCGCGCAGATTGCGCGGCCGACCATTGGCCCGGCTGACCGTTGGCTCACCGGACAGTCCGGTGCACACCGGACAGTCCGGTGAATTTTAGCCGTACGTCGCCGGTGAATTCCCGAGAGTAGCCACTTCGCTCGAGCCAGCCTGACGCACCGGACACTGTCCGGTGCACCACCGGACAGTCCGGTGCTTGCAGACTCAGCAAATTCTTGGCTGCTCTAGCCAAGACATTTCCAATTGGATTTTTCCTGTTTCCAGCACTTAGACACAATACATTAGTCCATAAAACAATGTACTAAGTCTGAGAAACATACCTTAATTCTTGATTTGTACCTTGTCCACCTTTTTACACTTAGTTACTTGTGTTGGACACTAAATCACCAAAATACTTAGAAATGGCCCAAGGGCACATTTCCCTTTCAATCTCCCCCTTTTTGGTGATTTATGCCAACACAACATAAAGCAAGTAGAACAAGTACAAAATCAAATCAAATAAGAACTCAACATTGTTTTGATTCAATTTTGACATATATGGATCACTCTATGCCACCACTTGGTTTGTTTTTGCAAATCAAACTCAAATTTCTATCTCTAAGTCAAACACACATGTTAAGACATAAAGAGAGTCATTCTAAGAGAAATTGATTTAAGATTTCAAAAACTCCCCCTCTTTTCCATAATCAATACTTCTCCCCACAAGAAGCCAACTTTTGACAAGAGAGACAACAAAAAAAGTTTTGACAAACCAAAAGCTCTATTCTACTGTTTTCAAAATCTCTCAAGTGGTAGCTGATCCATTTATCGCTTTGGCCTTTATTTTCTCCCCCTTTGGCATTAAGCACCAAAACGGGATCAATCTTGGCCCTTTAACCCCATTGCCTCACCAAAATCTTCAAATAAGAACACAAAGGCAATAAGAGTATGAAGATGAACTTGGAAAAGTTACTTTTTCTCATCGGAGTGCAGTGGAAGTCTTGCATGGTCCAAGTCCACCTTTTCCCTTTCAATCTCCCCTTGGAGACTAAAACAACCAAACTCAAGTACATGGTTAGTCTCAAAGGGTCAAGTTGTAGCACAGCTCCCCCTAAATATGTGCATCACTTGCAAAAAGGACTTGTGAGGTCCAGGGAGTGTTTGTACAACTTGAGCATCACAATAAGCAACAAAATGCAGAGTAAACATGATCAAAGGCATAAACACATGTATGCTACATTTCAATCCAAGTTCCCCGAATCTAAGATATTGAGCTCACTACGCAACCTGCAAAAGGTCTTCTCATCTAGAGGCTTGGTAAAGATATCGGCTAGCTGGTTCTCGGTGCTAACATGAAACACTTCGATATCTCCCTTTTGCTGGTGGTCTCTCAAAAAGTGATGCCGGATGTCAATGTGCTTTGTGCGGCTGTGCTCAACAGGATTTTCCGCTATTCGGATAGCACTCTCATTATCACATAGGAGTGGGACTTTGCTCAGATTGTAGCCAAAGTCCCTGAGGGTTTGCCTCATCCAAAGTAGTTGCGCGCAACACTGTCCTGCGGCAACATACTCGGCCTCAGCGGTGGATAGGGCAACGGAGGTTTGTTTCTTTAGGTTCCATGACACCAGGGACCTTCCTAAGAATTGGCACGTCCCCGATGTACTCTTCCTATCGACCTTACATCCAGCATAGTCGGAATCTGAGTACCCAATCAAGTCAAAGTTAGACCCCTTTGGATACCAGATCCCGAAGCAAGGCGTAGCGACTAAATATCGAAGAATTCGCTTCACAGCCACTAAGTGACACTCCCTCGGATCGGATTGAAATCTAGCACACATGCATACGCTAAGCATAATATCCGGTCTACTAGCACATAAATAAAGCAAAGAACCTATCATGGACCGGTATGCTTTTTGATCAACGGACTTACCTCCTTTGTTGAGGTTGGTGTGTCCGTCGGTTCCCATCGGTGTCTTTGTGGGCTTTGCGTCCTTCATCCCAAACCTTTTTAGCAAATCTTGTGTGTACTTCGTTTGGGAGATGAAGGTGCCGTCCTTTAGTTGCTTCACTTGAAACCCAAGGAAGTAGGTCAACTCGCCCATCATCGACATCTCGAATTTCTGCGTCATCACCCTGCTAAACTCTTCACAAGACTTTTGGTTAGTAGAACCAAATATTATGTCGTCGACATAAATTTGGCACACAAAAAGATCACCATCGCAAGTCTTAGTAAAAAGAGTTGGATCGGCTTTCCCAACCTTGAAAGCATTAGCAATTAAAAAGTCTCTAAGGCATTCATACCATGCTCTTGGGGCCTTCTTAAGTCCATAGAGCGCCTTAGAGAGCTTACACACGTGGTCGGGGTACCGTTCATCCTCGAAGCCAGGGGGCTGCTCCACGTACACCTCCTCCTTGATCGGCCCGTTGAGGAAAGCGCTCTTCACATCCATTTGGTACAACCTGAAAGAATGGTGAGCGGCATATGCTAGCAAGATACGAATTGATTCTAGCCTAGCCACAGGAGCAAAAGTCTCCTCAAAGTCCAAACCTGCGACTTGGGCATAACCTTTTGCCACAAGTCGAGCCTTGTTCCTCGTCACCACCCCGTGCTCGTCCTGTTTGTTGCGGAACACCCACTTGGTTCCCACAACATTTTGCTTGGGACGAGGCACCAGTGTCCAAACTTCGTTGCGCTTGAAGTTGTTGAGTTCCTCCTGCATGGCCAACACCCAGTCCGGATCTAGCAAGGCCTGTTCTACCCTGAAAGGCTCAATAGAAGAGACAAAAGAGTAATGCTCACAAAAATTAACTAATCTTGAGCGAGTAGTTACTCCCTTGCTAATGTCACCCAATATCTGGTCGACGGGATGATCCCTTTGAATTGTCGCTCGAACTTGGGTTGGAGGTGCCTGAGGTGCTCCTTCCTCTTGAACATCCTGTGCTCCCCCTTGATCATGTGCCTCCACTTGAGGTACCTGTTCGTCATCTTGGGTTGGGGGATGCACCATAGTTGAGGAAGACGGTTGATCTTGCTCCAAATGTTCCTGAGGCCGTACATCTCCAATTGCCATGGTGCGTATCGCGGCCGTTGGAACGTCTTCTTCATCTACATCATCAAGATCAACAACTTGCTCTCTTGGAGAGCCATTAGTCTCATCAAATACAACGTCGCTAGAGACTTCAACCAAACCCGATGATTTGTTGAATACCCTATACGCCTTTGTATTTGAATCATAACCTAATAAAAATCCTTCTACGGCTTTGGGAGCAAATTTGGAATTCCTACCCTTCTTCACTAGAATGTAGCATTTACTCCCAAAAACACGAAAATACGATACATTAGGTTTGATACCGGTTAGCAGCTCATACGACGTCTTCTTGAGGAGGCGGTGAAGATAGACCTTGTTGATGGCGTGGCAAGCCGTGTTCACGGCTTCCGACCAAAAGCACTCGGGGGTCTTGAATTCTCCAAGCATAGTTCTCGCCATATCTATGAGCGTCCTGTTCTTCCTCTCTACCACACCATTTTGCTGTGGTGTGTAGGGAGCGGAGAACTCGTGCTTGATCCCTTCCTCCTCAAGAAACTCCTCCACTTGAAGGTTCTTGAATTCGGACCCGTTGTCGCTCCTTATCTTCTTCACCTTGAGCTCAAACTCATTTTGAGCTCTCCTTAGGAAGCGCTTGAGGGTCCCTTGGGTTTCAGACTTATCCTGCAAAAAGAACACCCAAGTGAAGCGGGAAAAGTCATCAACGATAACTAGACCATACTTACTTCCTCCTATGCTCAGATAGGCGACGGGTCCAAAGAGGTCCATATGTAGCAGCTCCAGGGGTCTTGATGTTGTCATCACATTTTTGGTGTGATGAGAGCCTCCCACTTGTTTCCCTGCTTGACAAGCTGCACAAGGTCTATCTTTTTCGAAATGAACATTGGTTAGACCTATCACGTGTTCTCCCTTTAGAAGCTTGTGGAGGTTCTTCATCCCCACATGTGCTAAGCGGCGATGCCACAGCCAGCCCATGCAAGTCTTAGCCATTAAGCATGCATCTAGACCAGCCTCTTCTTTTGCAAAATCAACTAAGTAAAGCTTGTCGTCTAGTACACCCTTAAAAGCTAGTGAACCATCACATCTCCTAAAGACAGACACATCTACATTTGTAAACAAACAGTTATATCCCATATTGCATAATTGACTAACAGATAGCAAATTATATCCAAGAGACTCTACTAAAAACACATTAGAGATAGAGTGCTCATTTGAGATTGCAATTTTACCTAACCCTTTTACCTTGCCTTGATTCCCATCACCGAATATTATTGAATCTTGGGAATCTTTATTCTTGACGTAGGAGGTGAACATCTTCTTCTCCCCCGTCATATGGTTTGTGCATCTGCTGTCAATAATCCAGCTTGAACCCCCGGATGCATAAACCTGCAAGGCAAATTTAGGCTTGGGTCTTAGGTACCCAACTCATGTTGGGTCCTGCAAGATTAGCACAAATATCCTTAGGGACCCAAATGCAAGTTTTGTCTCCCTTGCATCTTGCCCCTAATTTTCTAGCAACTATCTTCCTATCCTTTCTACAAATAGCAAAAGAAGCATTTAAAGCATGATATATTGTAGAAGGTTCACTAACTTTCCTAGGAACATTAACGACATTTCTCCTAGGCATATTATGAATAACATTTCTCCTATCAACATTTCTATCATGCACATAAGAAGAACTAGAAGCAACCATGGCATGAGAATCAAAGGCATTATATACATTACAACTCCTATAAGCATTTCTAGGTTGTCTTATATCATAGTACATAAAGGCATGGTTCTTTTGCACACTACTAGCCATAGGGGCCTTCCCTTTCTCCTTGGCGGAGATGGGAGCCTTATGGCTTGTCAAGTTCTTGGCTTCCCTCTTGTAGCCAAGTCCATCCTTAATTGAGGGGTGTCTACCAATCGTGCAGGCATCCCTTGCAAATTTTAGCTTGTCAAATTCATTCTTGCTAGTCTTAAGTTGGGCATTAAGACTAGCTAATTCATCATTTAATTTGGAAATTGAAACTAAATGATCACTACAAGCATCAATGTCAAAATCTTTACACCTATTACAAGTTTCAACAATTTCTACACAAGAATTAGATTTACTAGCTACTTCTAGTTTAGCATTTAAATCATCATTAAAACTTTTTAACTTAGCAATAGTTTCATGACAAGAAGATAATTCACTAGAGAGCATTTCATTCCTCTTAGTTTCTAGAGCAAGAGATTTCTGTGCTTCTACAAATTTATCATGTTCTTCATGCAACAAATCCTCTTGTTTTTCTAAAAGCATATTCTTGTCATTCAAGGCATCAATTAATTCATTAATTTTGTCTACCTTGGTTCTATCTAATCCCTTGAATAAGCATGAGTAATCTATTTCATCATCATCACTAGACTCATCTTCACTCGAAGAAGCGTAAGTACTAGTATGAGTGCTTACTTTCTTCTCTCTTGCCATGAGGCAAGTGTGACGCTCGTTGGGGAAGAGGGATGACTTGTTGAAGGCGGTGGCGGCGAGTCCTTCATTGTCAGAGTCGGAGGAGGAACAATCCGAATCCCACTCCTTTCCGATATGTGCTTCGCCCTTGGCCTTCTTGTAATGCTTCTTTTTCTCCCTCTTGTTCCCTTGGTCCTGATCACTATCATTGTCGGGACAGTTAGCAATAAAATGACCAAGTTTACCGCATTTGAAGCATGAGCGCTTCCCCTTGGCTTTGGTCTTGCTTGGCTGCCCCTTGCGACCTTTAAGCGCCGTCTTGAAGCGCTTAATGATGAGGGTCATCTCCTCATCATTGAGTCCGGCCGCCTCAACTTGTGCCACCTTGCTTGGTAGCGCCTCCTTGCTCCTTGTTGCCTTGAGAGCAATGGGTTGAGGCTCATGACTAGGACCGTTCAACGCGTCGTCCACGTATCTTGCCTCCTTGATCACCATTCGCCCGCTTACGAACTTCCCAAGAACTTCTTCGGGTGACATCTTGGTGTACCTGGGATTTTCACGTATATTGTTCACCAAATGAGGATCAAGAATGGTAAATGACCTTAGCATTAGGCGGACGACGTCGTGGTCCGTCCATCGCGTGCTCCCGTAGCTCCTTATTTTGTTGATAAGGGTCTTGAGCCGGTTGTATGTTTGTGTCGGCTCCTCGCCCCTTATCATCGCGAACCGTCCAAGCTCGCCCTCCACCAACTCCATTTTGGTGAGCAAGGTGACGTTGTTTCCCTCATGAGAGATCTTGAGGGTGTCCCAGATCTGCTTGGCATTGTCCAAGCCGCTCACCTTGTGATACTCGTCCCTGCACAAAGAGGCTAGCAACACAGTAGTAGCTTGTGCATTTTTATGAATCTGTTCATTAATAAACACAGGGCTATCCGAGCTATCAAATTTCATTCCACTTTCCACAATCTCCCAAATGCTTGGATGGAGAGAAAACAGGTGAGTACGCATTTTGTGGCTCCAAAATCCGTAATCCTCTCCATCAAAGTGAGGGGGCTTGCCAAGTGGAATGGGGAGCAATTGAGCATTTGAGTTATGAGGAATGCGCGAATAATCGAAAGAAAAGTTTGAGTTAACCGTCTTTCGTCTGTCGTAGTCGTCATTGTCCTTTAGGGAGGAGGAAGATTCGTCGCTGTCGTAGTAGACAATTTCCTTGATGCGCCTAGTCTTCTTCTTCCTCCCGTCTTTTCTTTTGTGGCCCGAGCCTGAGTCGGTGGGCCTGTCATCATTGGGCTCGTTGACGAAGGACTCCTTCTCCTTGTCGTTGATCACCATCCCCTTGCCTTTAGGATCCATCTCTTCGGGCGGTTAGTCCCTTTCTTGAAGAGAACGGCTCTGATACCAATTGAGAGCACCTAGAGGGGGGGTGAATAGGTGATCCTGTAACACTTCAAAAACTTAAGCCACAAAACTTGGTTACTTGTTAGCACAGTAGTTTGCCAAGTGGCTAGAGAAGGATCTCAACACAACACAATAACCAAGAGATATCAATCACAGAGATGGCACAGTGGTTATCCCGTGGTTCGGCCAAGACCAACGCTTGCCTACTCCACGTTGTGGCGTCCCAACGGACGAGGGTTGCAATCAACCCCTCTCAAGCGGTCCAAAGACCAACTTGAATACCACGGTGTTGCTTTGCTTCTCTTAATCCCGTTTGCGAGGAATCTCCACAGCTTGGAGCCTCTCGCCCTTACACAAGATGTTCACGAAGAATCACAGAGCAAGGGAGGGATTAGCAACTCACACACGACACAAAGATCACAGCGAATACGCACACGCAAAACCCAGACTTGAGCTCAAGAGACTAGCACACTAGAACAGAGCTCAAATCACTAGAATGTCAAACAAGTGCGCGAGAATGAAGTGTGAGTGATCAATGATGCTCAAAGGATGCTTGGTGTCCTCCTCCATACGCCTAGGAGTCCCTTTTATAGCCCCAAGGCAGCTAGGAGCCGTTGAGCACAAGTTTGGAAAGCCATTCTTGCCTTCTGTCATCGGGGGCACCGGACAGTCCGGTGCACACCGGACACTGTCCGGTGCCCGATTTCCTTCCTTAAATAGCGAAGCCGACCGTTGGCAGCCTGAGAGCCGTTGGCTCACCGGACATGTCCGGTGCACACCGGACAGTCCGGTGCCGTCTTCTAGCCGTTGGCTCGGCCACGTGTCCCGCGCAGATTGCGCGGCCGACCGTTGGCCCGGCTGACCGTTGGCTCACCGGACAGTCCGGTGAATTTTAGCCGTACGTCGCCGGTGAATTCCCGAGAGCAGCCACTTCGCTCGAGCCAGCCTGACGCACCGGACACTGTCCGGTGCACCAGACTCAGCAAATTCTTGGCTGCTCTAGCCAAGACATTTCCAATTGGATTTTTCCTGTTTCCAGCACTTAGACACAATACATTAGTCCATAAAACAATGTACTAAGTCTGAGAAACATACCTTAATTCTTGATTTGTACCTTGTCCACCTTTTTACACTTAGTTACTTGTGTTGGACACTAAATCACCAAAATACTTAGAAATGGCCCAAGGGCACATTTCCCTTTCAAATAGCATCTAACAGTTTTTTCTCAACGCATAAAGTTGATAGCCTATTTAACATTTTTTGAGACATTGTAGATTTGAAATAATTATTTAATAATTTTAGCTTTGAGAACCTTTTCAGGTGATGGTATTGTAAATAATACCCGATAAGCAATAAATATATTGGGACAACAATATATTTCTCTCACATACTCAAAAAACTCCTTAACAAACATTGATCTATCTGGCAGTGTCATTTGCAATATTTTTAACTCTAATATCAGATTATTTGCATTCGATTGCATATAGATTGTGGCCAGTAAAGTTGGTCGCTAGTCTGAGGACTAAAAGTGAGGATTCCTATATGCAATGAGGAGGTAGGCCCTTGAGAACTGGAGACCCAGGACGGTCGACCCCCTCGACCCCCCCTCAGGCACGACCATGAATCTTATGTCATGAATTTGTATGTTTTAAATAATGATCAAAGATACAAATGTTTCATTTATAATAAAAGCAGAGTAAATGAGAACGGGGTGAGGGCAGGTGTACCTTAGGACATGTACAACCTTGAGATCTTAGATCGATTTTCTAAGTACAAGAGACAGTTAAAAAGACTGCATAATACAACCCTCGTCTCTAGATCATAAATACAGTTAAAGATACAATATATATAATATGTATAAAGAGTCATGTACAGACGTAATGTTCGCGAAGAGCTTATATTTTTTTAATCAAGAGACTATAATAAATAAGGTTATACATGCACTAATTTGAGTGACGGGCTACTAGTTAAGTAATTCGGAGGAGGGAGTAGATGGGATATAGCTATCGAACAATGAAAAATCCAAAAAAAACATGCATTTCACATATATTTATATGAGGAAAGAGCGTGGTGACAAGAAAATAAAAAATGCTCCAGTTAGATGAAAATATGGGTAAGACAATCAAATGCACGATGGAACTAGCCAACAAGGCAGCAATCAGCATGATTTGCTTTGTGTTACAAAATATTGATTCATATGATCAAGACCCATCCAACCGTTCATTTGACGGTTATTAGATCTAAGGGTCATATGCCCTTTAATCTCTTGTATATATACTACCCTATCTGCAATAAAGAACTCTCTCCAGTCATTTGTCTTTCTCTGTTCTCATTTTACCACTGAGCACTGCAAAATCAAAACACGTTATCAGCACTGTCTCAAGAAGAAATCAGAGAAGGGGAAACTGGAAGAACGCGCTGTTCTTCACAAGATCGATCTTCACATCAACAGCAAGGTATGGAGCATACCGTTTCCATGCGCATACGCCGTATGCGCGAAGTTCTGCACACTCTTGATGATTCGATGTTGGAAGCGTACGCCGCTGGTCAAGCCGCAGCGCTTCCACCGGTGCACGCGATCCCTGCACGCCGTGTGCAAGTGCAAAATGTGCACTACTGCGTCCTCCATGGATGGACAGCGGTGGTTCCGCTGCCCGTGGTGGAGTGTGGACTCCCCATTACATCCCCGTCGCCACCGGCGCCGGTGTTTGACGCGGGATCGTCCGCATCCGCCCCCATGGATGTGGATTTGGCGGCACCACCACCGCCTCCGCCCACTGCAGCGGCAGTTGCTCGTCGTTCGCCATCTCCACCAGTGCCTGAGGTACATTTCAATGTGCATAAGACTGGGAATAAGAAAGGATTCAAGAAAAACTTCAAGAATCCTTCTGGACCTCGCAAATTCAATAAGAACAAATTCCACAAGAAAGGTAAAGGAAAAGGAAAAGGAAATGGCAAGCCTCTACCATCTAAGGGCAACAGAGCTTGCCTTAAATGTGGTACTGAGGGCCATTTTGCTAGGGATTGCACTTGCCCTAAGCACCTTGTTCTTTTGTATCAACAATCCCTAAAGAAGCCAAAGTCTGATAAGCCTGCTTTTGAGGCTCATTTCAATTCTACTGAAGCACCAATTGAGGTTGGAAGTTCTTCACTGGCTTCTGGTGATCTGAAGAACACTCTTACTAAAGAGCACCCCAATGTGGTTGACAACAAGCCTCCACTTCTGCAAGAAGATGAATCTGATGATATGATCATTGAGTATATGTCAAAGGATCCATTTGGAGATTTGGCATAAATCTCTCATGCTTGGAGATTTGATCATGATCACTGTGGCTTGTGTGGTTGTTCTATACTGTCTTTATAATGTTGTTGTAATAAGTAGAGGTATACAATCTCATGTGTTGAGATGTAACATACTCTACAAGACCAGTGTTGGGTCCTGTGTGTAGTGCGAACTCATTGGTTGAGTCGCCATACCATTATTGTAATATTGTTTCGACATTGTGATATTTAAATATCATGTTTCTGTATAGTACTAAGTTGCATCATAAAATTCTTATTTAGAATTTATTTATGTATAGATGCACAATGATGACAACTCGACGGAAGAGGAATTATGCCTTGTGGACAGTTGTACCACAAACTCTATACTTAGGGAGATCAAATACTTTCAGACTCTTAAGAAAAGAGATGGGAAAGTTTTGACCATCGCCGGACGCGATGCTGTGATAGTTGGCTCTGGTCGAGCAACTATTACCCTCCCCATGGGCACTGAAATTGTGATCGAGGATGCATTATTGTATCCTGATTCCACACGTACCCTCCTAAGTTTTAGAGATATCCGGCAAAATGGTTTTCATATTGAAACCCATGATGAAAATCAAGAAGAGTTTCTCTTCTTGACAAAGCCGAATAAATATGGCAAACGCATATGCGAGAAAATTCCATCACTCACGTCAGGGTTGTACTATACATATATTAAGAGCAATGCACATGTTGCATATAAGGTAATTTTCCAAGATGTTGATGCATTCCAGATTTGGCATGATCGACTTGGTCATCCTGGCGTAGGGATGATGAGGAAAATTACAGGCAATTCAATTGGTCATAATTTGCCTACAAAAAGTTTTCCCAAATCTAAGGATTTTGTTTGCACCGCATGTGCAACTGGGAAACTTATTTTGAGACCATCATATCTCAAAATTAAAGCTGAACCGCTTAAATTCCTTGAAAGGATTCAAGGAGATATTTGTGGGCCAATTATGCCAACTTCTGGGCCATTCAGGTATTTCATGGTACTGATTGACGCATCTACCAGATGGTCACATGTGTGTTTACTATCAACACGCAACCATGCATTTGCCAAGATAATGTCTCAAATTATCAAGTTAAAGGCAAATTTTCCTGAACATCGGATTAGTTCAATCCGCATGGACAATGCTGCTGAATTCAAATCTCAGGCATTCAATGATTATTGTATGGCGCTGGGGATTCAAGTACAGCACTCGGTACCATATGTCCACACCCAGAATGGTTTGGCTGAGTCACTAATCAAAAGGATTAAACTCATAGCAAGGCCATTATTGATGAATTGCAAATTGCCTTCGTCGTGTTGGGGACATGCAGTTCTGCACGCTGCTGACCTTATACAATTACGACCAACTGCATACCATTCAACATCCCCAATACAAATGGTACGTGGAAATCCTCCAAGTATTTCCCATTTGCGTAAATTTGGATGTTGTGTATACATTCCAATCTCACCACCTCAGAGAACAGCTATGGGCCCACACAGGAAAGTGGGGATCTATGTGGGATTTCAATCTCCGTCGATCATTAAGTATTTAGAACCCTTAACAGGGGATCTATTTACAGCCCGTTTCGCTGACTCTATCTTTGATGAGGAACATTTCCCGGCATTAGGGGGAGAATTCAAGTACCAAAAAGAATGCCAGGAAATAAATTGGAATACTCAATGTGTTCCAGGTTATGATCCACGTACTTCAGAAACTGAACTACAAGTTCAGAAAATTATACATTTGCAAAGACTTGCAAATGAACTGCCAGATGCATTCACTAATTACAAAGGTGTCACTAAATCATTCATTCCTGCTAGGAATGCACCAGAAAGAGTGGAAGTACCGAGTAAGGCCACTCAACTCCTAGAGAGGAGAAGTATGGTGAATAAGCGCAGTTCTGTTGCTAAGAAGCACAGAACAATAGTGAATGCAAAAGGACACCAAAATGATACAATGTATCAAGTGGATTGTGATGATCTACAACCCAGCTCGGATGTGCACATAACCGAGGTTGGGACATCGGAAAATCCTAGACACATCAATTTGGGAAATTCTGATGAGTCTCTAAGGAATGATGAAATTGCCATCAACTATGTTGAGACTGGTGAAACATATGACAGAAAAGCTACAAATATCGACATATATTTCTCCGAGCAGATTGCTGAGGACCTTCAAAATGATCTAGATCCAAAGACCATGGCAGAGTGCACTAAGCGCTCGGATTGGATCAAATGGAAGGCAGCAATTGAAGCGGAGTTAGCCTCGCTTTACAAAAGAGAAGTTTTCTCTGCTGTAATACCTACACCACGGGATATCTTCCCTGTGGGATATAAGTGGGTTTTCATTCGGAAACGAAATGAAAATGGTGAGGTAGTGAGATACAAAGCAAGGCTAGTAGCACAAGGGTTTACGCAAAGACCCGGCGTTGATTTCAACGAAACTTATTCACCAGTCATGAGTGCAATAACATTCCGATATTTAATATCATTGGCAGTACAAAATCGTCTATCTATGCAGTTAATGGACGTAGTGACCGCATATCTTTATGGGTCACTGGATTCTGATATATACATGAAAGTTCCTGATGGAATAGATGTACCGAATCCAAAGGCAAAGCGCAACATGTATTGCGTAAAGTTGCAGAAGTCATTATATGGCTTAAAACAATCAGGCAGAATGTGGTACAACCGATTGAGTGAATTCCTTTTACGTAAGGGATACACGAAAAATGATGATTGCCCATGCGTCTTCATCAAAAGATCCAAAGTGGGATTCTGTATCATATCAGTTTATGTTGATGACCTTAACATCATAGGAAATAAACTTGATATTGATGAAGCACGTCATCATTTAACGACGAAATTTGAGATGAAGGATTTGGGTAAAACCAAATTTTGCTTAGGTCTACAACTTGAGCATTTACCTTCTGGAATCCTTGTACATCAAAGTACATATACCCAAAAGGTATTGGAAAAATTCAATATGCATATGTCTTATCCTTCAAAGACTCCTATGGTGGTCAGATCTTTGGATTTAAAGAAAGATCCATTCAGACCACGGGATGATGAAGAACAGATATTGGGACCGGAGTTCCCATATCTCAGTGCTATTGGTGCATTGATGTATCTTGCTAATAATACCCGGCCGGATATTGCTTTTGCAGTAAATTTGTTAGCAAGGCACAGTTCTGCCCCAACAAAAAGACATTGGGTTGGCATTAAGAATATTTTCCGATACCTAAATGGCACAAAGGATCTAGGACTCTTTTACAAGAGAAGTAATGATCCTAGTTTAATTGGGTATACAGATGCTGGCTATTTATCTGATCCCCACAATGGCCGATCGCAAACAGGATTCGTATTCTTACAAGGTGGAACTGCCATCTCGTGGAAATCGTCTAAACAGACTTTGGTGACCACGTCCACCAACCATTCTGAAATAATTGCATTATTTGAAGCATCACGTGAATGTGTATGGCTTCGTAGAATGGTGAATCATATACTCACAACTTGTGGTATTGGTTCTCTTGACTCACCAACAATTATCTATGAAGATAATTCAGCTTGTGTTGTTCAGATGGATACGGGTTATATCAAGAGCAATATCAATAAGCATATTTCTCCTAAACTGTTTTATCCCCATGAACTTCAGGAAAAAGGGGATATAAACATCTTGCAAACAAAGTCTTGTGATAATCTTGCAGATCTATTCACAAAATCTCTACCATACTCTACATTTCAGAAATGTGTTGAGGGGATTGGTATGAGAAGACTTAAGTGCTTGCAAGGTTCAGGGGGAGTCATTCTCCATAATATATGACCTGTATTGAACCATCATATTACACTCTTTTCTTTGTATGAGTTTTGCCTTGCTAAGGTTTTCTCATCCAAAGTTTTTAACGAGGTAATATCAACAAAGCTATATGCTTCATCATTAATTTTCCCCACAGGGGTTTTTATACATGATGATTACAAGCATATTTTCTTTTGGAGACTATATGAGATTATTCTTATTATCCAAAAGATATTGTGTACTCCTTATTTTTCCCACAGGGTTTTTGAGGAGATCAAATTTGATAAGACAAATTGCAGATGATCAGACGGTTTTGGGTTGATCAAGGGGGAGTGTTACAAAATATTGATTCATATGATCAAGACCCATCCAACCGTTCATTTGACGGTTATTAGATCTAAGGGTCATATGCCCTTTAATCTCTTATATATATACTACCCTATCTGCAATAAAGAACTCTCTCCAGTCATTTGTCTTTCTCTGTTCTCATTTTACCACTGAGCACTGCAAAATCAAAACAGGATTCAAACGCGCGCTGAGGGCCCACGGCTGACAGTACTACCTGTCTGACTCCCTCGTTTGACTGGCCGGCTGGCCCGTGCAGGTCCGATTTGCCATGGCCCATAGATAGGACTAGAGGTTCGGCTGGCCGGCTGCGCACTGACCGGGGACGGATGGCGAGTGGCCGCTCCAAGACGAGACTCCGCGCGCGGCCGGCGAGACTGATCACGACGAGATGGACTCGCCGTCGCGTCAGATCTTGCCAACATGACGTTCAATGGTTTCCACAGGCAAAGCCACCACCCGTCCACCTCCAATCCTCCACGTATGCCTTGTCTCCGACCCTCCTCGTCTCTTGTCGTCGACAGTCGTGCTCAAAAATTAGGCAGCTCCACGACTAAATTCAGAATATAAATTATAACACCGCACCTACTATAGCATATAGTATAGTTCTCTAATACACTGCTTCGTTAGTTCCAAATTATAAATTCTAGATTTTTTACAAAAAAAAAATGGAAACATCTCAAGTTTGACTCAGATTATAGAGAGGATCACAAATATTTATAACATCAAACATGTATACTATAAAATATAATTAATAAAGAACCTCACGACACTTAACTAGCTAGTATCATAAATGTTATTTTATTATATAAATTTAATCAAACTTAATATGTTTGTACCTTCCAAAAAAGTTAGAATAATTTCAGTTAGTTGTGCCTTGGTCATCAAACTAAAAGCGAATGATTTTTTTTATCTTGATCCTAAGCAAGACATATTGCAGGTACCTTCCTTGTCCGCTAAGTGCTAACTAAAAATAAAATATCTCCATGAGCAGCAAGTAAAGAGATCTCTGGGAAAAGAAGGGCCGACAGCAAATGCATTTCGATATTATAGGAGTGTTTTGTTTCTAGTGACTAATTTTTAGTCCATCCATTTTATTTTATTTTAGTGTATAAATTATCAAATACAGAAACTAAGACTTCTATTTTAGTTTTCATATTTGGTAATTTAGAGACTAAAATAAAATAAAATAAAATTGAAGGACTTTTCATATTTGATAATTTAGAGACTAAAATAAAATAAAATTGAAGGACTAAAAATAATTCCGTAGAAACCAAAGACCGGTAAATGTATAGTAGTACAAACTAAAAGGTGTGACTCGTATCTCCAGCAATCCAATTGACCGAGTTGGGAGCCTTCCAGGATGCACCGCCTTGCCTCGAGGGATACATACCTCATCCTTCTGTAAACTGAATCTATTTCTTCTTCTGACTAGAATTTCCATTAGCTTGCACTGTGCTGGTTCTTCGGTTGGTGGTACAGTGTGGCTTCGTCGGAGGAGCTACCTGAATTTCTTTGTGAGATTCTGTCAGAAGTACCAACTCTGGTATGATTTTCTTCCCTTCTTTGCAAGCACAAGTGGTAACCCCTGAAGCTAGGCTTAGTTTGTAGTGCTTACACTGTAGTTGGGGTTTGGGTTGTGGCAAAAGCAACTGGGATGAACATTTTAAGTGGCATATGTTTTGTATTCCGACATTACCTGAGGCTCAACAATTAGCAGCAGCAAAAGGTAACTGTAGGTAGGAGCATGTTCATCACATTCTAATGACTGGTTATGCAACTGTCTTACTCTCTCCGTTTCTTTTTTAGTTGTCGCTGGATAGTGCAAAATTGAACTATCCAAACGACAACTAAAAAGAAAAAAAAAAGAAACGGAGGGAGTACCAAACTAGCTGTTTTCTCCACAGCTTTTCTCTACGTGTTCCAACCAGCACGTCGTTCCTTATTTCCAGATAATGATTTACCTATATCGAAGCATTCAGGTGGATGAGCGACCTGACCATCAATGTTCCTTGATGGTTTTTTTATCCAGTGCTCAGCTGTAGACAAGTCATTTGTTCGTCCAGGTTTTTCGGGCCTATTTAACTTGCAAATATTTTCTATGCTACGTTGTGCCTGAGACATTTCATCTCCTGGCATGATGAACCTCCTTGTATCGGACGGTACACATACAATGTTGAGCTTCGACTTATGCCTAGCTGAGACAAAAGTCCTTAACAATGACAAATGGAACAAACTGTATTACAACAACAAGCCTACAGTGTTCCCAAGCTACAGCTAAAACCAGGCGGCAATTGGATTGGCCTTTTTACATGGAAGGACAACAGCACTAGTGCACAAGTAAGAAAAAGGATCACAATACTAGCTCAGCACCAACTATCTCACCAATACCAGTACTTACTACCAGTGTGGTATCATTGTAACAAGACCTTGCGGTTTGCTAGAAGAAACGATGTCCTCCAACAAACAGAATACTATGTGCGTTCCACATCAGATCTTCCTCACCTGAATGTTGTGTGTTGATTGTGATCTCCAGATAGGATGTTTACCACTTTGAACGAGCGCAACCTCCTCACCGTCCTTAACCATACCATGTTTCTGTGAAATGCGACATCATGTTAGGATATCCATCATGGACCCATGGTTAAACAAATGGTACAAAAAAATTACATGATACAGGACCCCAATATTGCTTTATTGTAAATCCGTAGTCTCATTTTCCTACTAATAGCTGCAGTGTTCTGGTCAGATTGCCAAGATAAAGATGTGATATGACCGCATCAGATATTTCCAGCCCCACCCCCCCCCCCCCCCAAAAAAAATCGCTCATGACAAACTGACAGCAGCTATAATCAAGTGCTGCACCTGTTGCTCCAGGTATGTTTATCCCCACTTTGTTTATAAATTATCGGTTCGGCTGGCCTCTCTACCCTTGAATCATCATGTTTTCAGATGTGACCATGTTGTCATGTTGAACATCAAGGTACCGAAGGCACAGCATGCATCGCTATTCCTAGGTATGGCTTATGATTGTTATTAAACCAACTTTAAAGGTTACAATGCTAAGTTCGATTGTGAGGCTGTTGTCGATGTTAATATTATATGGGTAGCTGATGCTAACATAACAATTGATAAAAAAAATGAGATCACAGGTATAGCAAATTAAACTTGTCCTTATCATACATTCAGTAGTAATTAAACTGGTGCCAAAAAATGCAAAGGATAGATTGTAGAAGTCCTTACCAGCAAATAAGACAAGGCATTGCCAAATGTCTTCTCAGCATCATCAGAAAATTCCATTTGAACCGGACATACACCTTGGTACAAAGCCAATCGTTGCCTAACTCTCTCCCTATAATATTAAAACAATTATTTGCTTGATATGCAAGGAATTGTAAAAGAAAAATGAACAAAAGGATATGAATATGATATGTTTCAGAACAGTTGCCCTTGTCACTGCAACAAGTGTATGTCACTTCTTTTCCTAGGACATGCTAATAGTGGATATTCTACAGATTACTACGGTTGGTAGAGCTTCCAGTTGACAGGTTGCCACAGATTATTTGAGTACATCTGGAAAGGGTTCAATAGCCCCACTCTCTTAAGGCAGAACCAGGGATCTTCTCCCTGAGGTCGAGATTTTTTTACTATACAACAACAACAACAACAAAGCCTTTTTGTCCCAAGCACGTTGGGGTAGGCTAGAGATGAAACCCCGTATGAAAACCTCAGAGCTCAACCCCAAAGAAAAAAAGGGAAACAAAGGCAAAGGAGAACCGAAAAACGACGAAACGGGGAAACACATAAAAGAGATAAAATCCACAAGAACCAGCAAGATCTAAATGGGCACAAGAAAAGGTCAAACGATTAAAGAGGAAAAGCGAAACTATAAATCAAGGTTCTGGCACGTGAATTGCACACTTCCACCCCTTCCTATCCACGGCGAGCTCTTTATCAATATCCCACTCCTTCAGGTCCCTCTTCACAGCCTCTGTCCACGTCAAGGTTGGTCGACCTCTACCTCTCTTCACATTCTCGGGACGCCTAATTATTCCGATATGCACTGGTGCCTCCTCAGATCTTCGTTGGATATGTCCAAACCATCTCAAACGATGTTGCATAAGCTTCTCCTCAATTGGCGCCACTCCTACCCTCTCTCGTATATCATCATTCCGGACTCGGTCTCTCCTTGTGTGGCCACATATCCAGCGCAACATACGCATCTCTGCCACGCATAGTTGTTGGACATGTCGTCTTTTAGTGGGCCAACATTCTGCTCCATACAACATAGCCGGCCGGATTGCTGTCCTGTAGAATTTGCCTTTTAGTTTGTGTGGCACCCGGGGGTCGCATAAGACACCCGCCGCTTGCCGCCACTTCAACCATCCAGCTTTAATTCTATGACTGACATCCTCATCGATGTCTCCATCCTTCTGAAGCATTGATCCTAAGTAACGAAAAAGTGTCTTTTTTGGGTACCACTTGCCCATCAATATATATTTCTCAAAAAAGTTAATAGTAAACTCAAAGTTCAGCAGCAGCAACAAAGCTTTTTAGTCGAGGTAGGCTAGCTTGAAACCCAACAGAAGCCACAAGGTTCAGACACGTGGATAGCTGAATGTTTCCTTCCCTGATTAAACATTCTGAGCTGTCTTTCATATTTAGTTTTCAGTAGAGGGGTTTAACATAGGTAAGTTCCAGGTTTCCATTCCATCCCACTCATTGAATAACCGTGAAAACCAAGATCTAGAGTTCACTTTCGCTAGCCTATAACTAAAAGAACCCATAAGGTGTTGAGTACTTTGGGTCAATATTTTAGTTTCTAGAATTTGTATCTTGCAT
Organism: Zea luxurians; assembly: GCA_029449295.1. NCBI lineage: Eukaryota > Viridiplantae > Streptophyta > Magnoliopsida > Poales > Poaceae > Zea > Zea luxurians. The sequence goes on from JAOPSE010000003.1 coordinate 28,976,784, forward strand.
ATGAACCAGAAATCACATATATGATTTTAGGTGCATGGTCTCATCACTAAAATTACACTAACTAATACATGCCTCGCATTTTAAAACACTATGGTTGTTCCAAAGGTTACTAACAAAGATGTGGGATGGACAAGCAACCTCATTGGCTCATAGTTCACAAATAATGTTACGTTACTACTAGGAAGCAGAAATAAATCGCTATGTCATATAATATGTTTAAATATAACATTCTCATCAACAGGACCATCTTCAGCGCAATTAAGCAAAATATGCCCTTAGGAGACATTTTATTGATAAGTCATGATCATGGAATAAATAGAAACGATTGTATAAAAGTTGTCTTGTAGCACACACTGGCACAGAAGGAACAGAAAACTTACTCATCTGTGAATGCAAAAATAGTGCCAGATGGACGGTAGTGACTAAGCAGTATAGCCATAAATCCTGTCCTAGTGAAAACCACTATTGATGTTCGAAGGGTATTTGACATCATTGTCGCATGATATGCGAACATTTCGCTCATGTGATTCTACAGAAAGATATGTGGTTAGAAAATGGAAAAGGAAGATCAGCATGATAAAAAAAAACTGAAGAGGTGAATGTTTTTTTTTCTCGAATACTTAAGAGGTGAATGTGGCAAACCTTGAAAGCCTGACCAAGGTCTGCAGGTGTTTCCCCACCAGGAATAGTTGCCTCGGTTCTCAGGGCAACAGTGTGCATGACCTTAACAGCTTTCAAGGGAAATCTGTCGCAAAATCAAGTCAGAAGCTTAGCATCGTACATCTGTCGTGATCTTCAACATATATCACGGAAGGGAAACAGACCAGAAGACTTGCAAATATATGCATACAACCCAAAACAAGGCAACAGCTTTTTTAACTAAAAGTCTAAAACTACAAAAAGTATTAACATATATGTTTGCAACAATATCGTTCTAGCAGTTTTATTCTTTGAATAATTGAGCCAAACCAGGCAATGCAATCCATTGTTAGTTCAATAAAACTTCAAAGGAAAATAAAAGAATACATGCCGTATAGATGTTAGGTTCCTGATTTGATACACTAAAAATATAGTTAAACAGTAAATTCCATTTCCATAGAAGGAAACATAAGGGGCAGCAATTCCATCCATAACATTATTTTTCAGATATTAATTCATATGTCACTTATGATATATCTGGAACTTTTGAAGAATGCAGTCACCAAATAAAGTTAATATAGCAGTGCAAAAGCATACTAAAACATAGGGTCCATGGAACACAAAAAATATATATGATTACAATGTATATATAAATTTAATGTCATATCTGGCCATATAGTTAGGGCAGCTCCAACAATGACATCTCAGGTCTCAGCTAGCTCATAGAGATCCACCTCAGCATTTTGCTTACGTGGAAGAGAGAAAAGCTACCTTTTATTTCTCAGCTAGGCTCAGACAAAGTGCGAGGCTGTTACTCGGGGGCACGGTGACTCGATGAGGTGTGGATGGGGAAAATAAAGGATGTGGGACCAGCAGTAAGGTGTTAAGAGTTTGATTATTGGAGAGCTTGTAGCAATGTGGCAAGTTATGAGCTGGATTGCTAACTCTATTGTTGGAGCCACCCTTAGCTAACAACTAATAACATCAATTTCTTTTGAGCAAAAAGCAAAACATGTGACATACTTCCCATGTGCAGTTTCTCCAGAAAGCATAACTGCATCAGCACCCTCTCGGACAGCTATAGCAATGTCTGAAACTTCTGCTCGGGTTGGAGTTGGATGAACAATCATACTTTCGAGCATATTTGTAGCAACAATAACAGCCTTCCCCATGCTCCTGCACATTCTAATAATTTCTTCCTGCACGAAGGAACATAATATTCAAGGAAGATGTAAATCTGAAACACCTTCATCGGCAAAGGAAAAGATATTTCTTTACTGATGGCTTATAGTAAGCACTAGGCACAGCAGATTTCAAATGGGACTGCAACATATAAGCCATATTCCTATGTAAAAAACAATAAAGTATGACATTTTAGCTTTGCAGTGCAATAACTTATAAGAAATATGACCAGCGACATCATACCTGCAACAGCGGCACCTCCTCAATGGGCAGCTCAGCTCCAAGGTCACCCCTGGCAACCATAGCCTATAGTGTTCAATATTTTATTAGTCCGTTACCCCCAAAATGTCAAACAAGCAATAATTGACAGTGGTGAAATTTATATGCCTGCCCTTAAACTAAAGTCAGAATGAGGAAAGCAGATACTAGATCCATGATTCATGATTTCCCATACAACTCAAGTTCATTCATGCAAAGATAATAGATAAACCTTTTGATGGCATTTCACTAGACCAAAGCATATAATTAAGATAATATATTTTTTACCCCATCAGATGCTGTGATGATTGAATGTAAGTTGGGGATGGAGTCTGCACTTTCTATTTTTACGATAACATGTATGTCAGCATTGCAACCTGAATAGAATAGAATGAGCTCAATAAATTGTCAAACAGGTGCATGATATGATTTTTTACAAAGTTGAGTTGAAGATTACTTTTTAGATAATCCTTGAGTTCGTGGACAACTTGAGCATCTTTCACAAAAGAAACAGCATAGTAATCAACTTGATTATCCACACCAAACTTAATGTCGTCCCAATCCTTGTCTGTACATTTAAAACATGTATGAAACAAGGACATATAGACTAGATCCAGTAGACAGAGAAAAAAGTTGCCGACTATTACCAGTTATTGATGGCAAGGTTGCACTCTTTCCA